>JAGSMZ010000014.1:4374706-5669412 GCA_029286645.1 Papilio protenor
TCAAACGTCAAACGTCAACGTCACCCATCACACATCAACATCACACATCACACATCACACCTCACACATCACAATCACACATCACACAATCACACATCACACAATCACACATCACACATTCACACATCACACATGACACATGACACATGACACATGACACATGACACTGACACATCACACACATCACACATCACACTCACACTCACACATCACACAATCACACATCACAACATCACACATCACAACATCACACATGACAACATGACACATCACACATCAACGTCAAACGTCAAACGTCAAACGTCAAACTTCAAACGTCAAACGTCACACGTCAAACGTCAACGTCACCCATCACACATCACACGTCACACATGACACATACACATGACACATCACACTCACACATCAACACATCACACATCACACATCACAACATCACACATCACAATCACACATCACCATCACACATCACAACATCACACATCAACGTCAAACGTCAAACGTCACCCATCACCATCACACATCACACATCACCACATCACACATCCACATCACACATCACACGTCACACTCACACATCACACATCACCATCACACATCACACATCACACATCACACGTCAAACGTCACACGTCACACATGACACATCACACTCACACATCAAACGTCAAACGTCAAACGTCAACGTCAAACGTCAAACGTCAAACGTCAAACTCAAACGTCAAACTTCAAACGTCAAACGTCAACGTCACCCATCACACATCACACATCACAACATCACACATCACACCTCACACATCACCATCACACATCACATCACACATCACACATCACACCATCACACATCACACATCAACATCACACATCATCACACATCACACACACACATCACACATGACACATGACACATCACACATGACACATCACCATCACACATCACACATCACACATCACCATCACACTCACACATCACACATCACAACATCACACATCACACAGCACACATCACACATCACACGTCAAACGTCAAAACGTCAAACGTCAAACGTCAAACGTCACCCATCACACATCACCACATCACACATCACACTCACACATCAACATCACACATCACACGTCACACATGACACATGACAACATGACACATCACACAATCACACATCAACATCACACATGACACATCACACATCACACATGAACACATGACACATGAACACATGACACATCACACATCACCATCACACATCAAACGTCAACGTCCAAACGTCAAACGTCACACATCACAACATCACACATCACATCACACATCACAGCATCACACATCACACATACACATCACACATCATCACACATCACATCACACATCCACATCACACATGACACATCAAACGTCAACGTCAAACGTCAACGTCAAACGTCAACGTCACCCATCACCATCACACATCACCATCACACAATCACACATCAACATCACACATCACACGTCACACATGACACATCACACAATCACACATCACACACACATCACACATGAACACATGACACATACACATGACACATGACACATGACACATCACAACATCACACATCACACGTCACACTCACACATCACACTTCACACATCACACACACATCACACATTCACACATCACACGTCACACTCACACATCACACACATCACACATCACACAATCACACATCACACATCACAACATCACACATCAAACGTCAAACGTCAAACGTCAAACGTCAAACGTCAACGTCAAACGTCAAACGTCACCCATCACACATCACAATCACACATCACAACATCACACATCCACACATCACACATCACATCACACATCACACATGACACATCACACATCACACAGCACACATCACACATCCACATCACACATGACACATTACACATCACACATGAACACATGACACATTACACATCACACATGACACAATCACACATCACACATGACACATCACACATCATCACACATCACACATGACACATCACACATCACACATCACCATCACACATCACACATCACACGTCACACATCACACGTCAAACGTCCAACGTCAAACGTCACACGTCACACATCACACATCACAACATCACACATCAACGTCAAACGTCAAACGTTCAAACGTCAAACTTCAAACGTCAAACTTCAAACGTCAAACGTCACCCATCACACGTCACACATGACACATACACATGACACATCACAACATCACACATCACACATCACACATCACACAGCACACATCACACATCACACATCACACATCAACATCACACATCACACCTCACACATCACACATCACAACATCACACATCACAACATCACACATCAAACGTCAACGTCACCCATCACACATCACACATCACACATGACACTGACACATGACACATTACACATCACACATCACAACATCACACATCAAACGTCAAACGTCACCCATCACACATCACACACATCACACTTCACACATCACACAGCACACATCACACATCACAACATCACACATCACACCTCACACATCACACGTCAAACGTCACACATCACACAATCACACATCACACATCACACATCACATCACACATCAACATCACACATCACACTCACACTCACACATCACCATCACACATCACACATCACCATCACACATCCACATCACACATCATCACACATCACCATCACACATCACACTCACACATCACCATCACACATCACACATCAACACATCACACATCACATCATCACACATCACAACATCACACATCACACAGCACACATCACACATCAAACGTCAAACGTCCAACGTCAAACGTCAAACGTCAAACTCAAACGTCAAACGTCAACGTCAACGTCACCCATCACACATCACACATCAACACATCACACATCACACATGACACATGACACATCACACATCCACATCACACATCAACATCACACATGACACATACACATGACACATTACACATCACACATGACACATGACACATCACAACATCACACATCACCATCACACATCACATCATCACACATCACACGTCACACGTCACACATGACACATCACACATCACACGTCAAACGTCAAACGTCAAACGTCAAACGTCAAACGTCAAACGTCAAACGTCAAACGTCAAACGTCACCCATCACACGTCACACATGACACATGACACATCACACATCACACATCACACATCACACATCAACACATCACACACATCACACTCACACATCACAACATCACACATCACACATCACACATCCACATCACACATCACATCACACATCACAATCACACATCACAATCACACATCACCATCACACATCACCATCACACGTCACACATCACACGTCACACATCACACTCACACATCACACTCACACATCACAAATCACACATCACACTCACACATCACACATCACAATCACACATCACACATCAAACGTCAAACTTCAAACGTCAAACGTCAAACGTCAACGTCAAACGTCAAACGTCAAACGTCACCCATCACACATGACACATGACACATCAACCATCACACATGACACATGACACATCACACGTCACACATCACACATCACACACACATCACACATCACCATCACACATCACACATCACACATCACAATCACACATCACACATCACACCATCACACATCAACACATCACACATCACACTCACACATCACACTCACACTCACACATCACACATCACACACATCACACACATCACACACATCACACACACACATCACACACATCACACACATCACACATGACACATCACACATCACACATCAACGTCAAACGTCAAACGTCAAACGTCAAACTCAAACGTCAAACGTTCAAACGTCAAACGTCAACGTCAACGTCACCCATCACACGTCACACATCACACATGACACATCACACATCACCATCACACATCACACCTCACACATCACAATCACACATCAACATCACACATCACACACACACATCACACAATCACACATCACAAATCACACATCACACACATCACACCATCACACATCCACACATCACACACACACATCACACATTCACACATCACACGTCACACGTCAAACGTCAACGTCAAACGTCAAACGTCACCCATCACACATCACAACATCACACATCCACATCACACATCATCACACATCACACAATCACACATCACACATTCACACATCACACATCACACCTCACACATCACAATCACACATCACAACATCACACATGACACATGACACATGACACATCACACATGACACATGACACATACACATCACACATCACACATCAACACATCACACATCACAATCACACATCACACTCACACATCACACGTCACACATGACACATGACACATGACACATCACACATCCACATCACACATCAACATCACACATCAACATCACACATCAACATCACACATCAAACGTCAAACGTCAACGTCAACGTCAACGTCAAACGTCAAACGTCAACGTCAAACGTCAAACGTCACCCATCACACATCACACATGACACATCACACATCAACACATCACACATTCACACATCACACATCCACACATCACACATCAAACGTCAAACGTCACCCATCACACATCACAAATCACACATCACACATCACAATCACACATCACACATCACAATCACACATCACACGTCAAACGTCACCCATCACACATCACAAATCACACATCACAAATCACACATCACACATCACACATCACACATCACACATCACACATCACACATCACACATGACACATGACACATCACACATGACACATGACACATCACACATCACACATCACACATCACACATCACACATCACACATGACACATGACACATGACACATGACACATCACACATGACACATCACACATCACACATCACACATCACACATGACACATGACACATGACACATGACACATCACACATGACACATCACACATGACACATCACACATCACACATCACACATCACACATCAAACGTCAAACGTCAAACGTCAAACGTCAACGTCAACGTCAACGTCAAACGTCAAACGTCAACGTCAAACGTCAACGTCAAACGTCAAACGTCAAACGTCAAACGTCACCCATCACACATCACACATCACACATCACACATCACACATCACACATGACACATCACACATCACACGTCACACATGACACATGACACATCACACATCACACGTCAAACGTCAAACGTCAAACGTCAAACGTCAAACGTCACCCATCACACATCAAACATCACACATCACACGTCACACGTCACACATCACACATCACACATCAAACGTCAAACGTCAAACGTCAAACGTCAAACGTCAACGTCAACGTCAACGTCAACGTCAACGTCAAACGTCAAACGTCAAACGTCAACGTCAACGTCAAACGTCAAACGTCAAACGTCACCCATCACACATCACACCTCACACATCACACATTCACACATCACACGTCAAACGTCAAACGTCAACGTCAACGTCAACGTCAACGTCAACGTCAAACGTCACCCATCACACATCACAATCACACATCACACGTCAAACGTCAACGTCAACGTCAACGTCAACGTCAAACGTCAAACGTCAAACGTCAAACGTCAAACGTCAAACGTCAAACGTCAAACGTCACCCATCACACATCACACATCACACGTCACACGTCACACATCACACATGACACATGACACATCACACATCACACATCACACATCACACATCACACATGACACATGACACATCACACATCACACATCACACATGACACATGACACATCACACATGACACATCACACATCACACATCACACATCACACATCACACATCACACATCACACATCACACATCACACATCACACATCACACATCACACATCACACATCACACGTCACACGTCACACGTCACACATCACACGTCAAACGTCAAACGTCAAACGTCAAACGTCAAACGTCAAACGTCAAACGTCAAACGTCAAACGTCAAACGTCAAACGTCAAACGTCAAACGTCAAACGTCAAACGTCAAACGTCAAACGTCAAACGTCAAACGTCAAACGTCAAACGTCAAACGTCAAACGTCAAACGTCAAACGTCAAACGTCAAACGTCAAACGTCAAACGTCAAACGTCAAACGTCAAACGTCAAACGTCAAACGTCAAACGTCAAACGTCAAACGTCAAACGTCAAACGTCAAACGTCAAACGTCAAACGTCAAACGTCAAACGTCAAACGTCAAACGTCAAACGTCAAACGTCAAACGTCAAACGTCAAACGTCAAACGTCAAACGTCAAACGTCAAACGTCAAACGTCAAACGTCAAACGTCAAACGTCAAACGTCAAACGTCAAACGTCAAACGTCAAACGTCAAACGTCAAACGTCAAACGTCAAACGTCAAACGTCAAACGTCAAACGTCAAACGTCAAACGTCAAACGTCAAACGTCAAACGTCAAACGTCAAACGTCAAACGTCAAACGTCAAACGTCAAACGTCAAACGTCAAACGTCAAACGTCAAACGTCAAACGTCAAACGTCAAACGTCAAACGTCAAACGTCAAACGTCAAACGTCAAACGTCAAACGTCAAACGTCAAACGTCAAACGTCAAACGTCAAACGTCAAACGTCAAACGTCAAACGTCAAACGTCAAACGTCAAACGTCAAACGTCAAACGTCAAACGTCAAACGTCAAACGTCAAACGTCAAACGTCAAACGTCAAACGTCAAACGTCAAACGTCAAACGTCAAACGTCAAACGTCAAACGTCAAACGTCAAACGTCAAACGTCAAACGTCAAACGTCAAACGTCAAACGTCAAACGTCAAACGTCAAACGTCAAACGTCAAACGTCAAACGTCAAACGTCAAACGTCAAACGTCAAACGTCAAACGTCAAACGTCAAACGTCAAACGTCAAACGTCAAACGTCAAAAATAAAATAAAAAAAAAAAAAAAAAAAAAAAAAAAAAAAAAAAAAAAAAAAAAAAAAAAAAAAAAAAAAAAAAAAAAAAAAAAAAAAAAAAAAAAAAAAAAAAAAAAAAAAAAAAAAAAAAAAAAAAAAAAAAAAAAAAAAAAAAAAAAAAAAAAAAAAAAAAAAAAAAAAAAAAAAAAAAAAAAAAAAAAAAAAAAAAAAAAAAAAAAAAAAAAAAAAAAAAAAAAAAAAAAAAAAAAAAAAAAAAAAAAAAAAAAAAAAAAAAAAAAAAAAAAAAAAAAAAAAAAAAAAAAAAAAAAAAAAAAAAAAAAAAAAAAAAAAAAAAAAAAAAAAAAAAAAAAAAAAAAAAAAAAAAAAAAAAAAAAAAAAAAAAAAAAAAAAAAAAAAAAAAAAAAAAAAAAAAAAAAAAAAAAAAAAAAAAAAAAAAAAAAAAAAAAAAAAAAAAAAAAAAAAAAAAAAAAAAAAAAAAAAAAAAAAAAAAAAAAAAAAAAAAAAAAAAAAAAAAAAAAAAAAAAAAAAAAAAAAAAAAAAAAAAAAAAAAAAAAAAAAAAAAAAAAAAAAAAAAAAAAAAAAAAAAAAAAAAAAAAAAAAAAAAAAAAAAAAAAAAAAAAAAAAAAAAAAAAAAAAAAAAAAAAAAAAAAAAAAAAAAAAAAAAAAAAAAAAAAAAAAAAAAAAAAAAAAAAAAAAAAAAAAAAAAAAAAAAAAAAAAAAAAAAAAAAAAAAAAAAAAAAAAAAAAAAAAAAAAAAAAAAAAAAAAAAAAAAAAAAAAAAAAAAAAAAAAAAAAAAAAAAAAAAAAAAAAAAAAAAAAAAAAAAAAAAAAAAAAAAAAAAAAAAAAAAAAAAAAAAAAAAAAAAAAAAAAAAAAAAAAAAAAAAAAAAAAAAAAAAAAAAAAAAAAAAAAAAAAAAAAAAAAAAAAAAAAAAAAAAAAAAAAAAAAAAAAAAAAAAAAAAAAAAAAAAAAAAAAAAAAAAAAAAAAAAAAAAAAAAAAAAAAAAAAAAAAAAAAAAAAAAAAAAAAAAAAAAAAAAAAAAAAAAAAAAAAAAAAAAAAAAAAAAAAAAAAAAAAAAAAAAAAAAAAAAAAAAAAAAAAAAAAAAAAAAAAAAAAAAAAAAAAAAAAAAAACGAAAATTTTCTTTATTGGAAATATTAAGGCTATTTATGTCGTGTGTCAGATAGAGAATACTACTAGCATATACTGATTTCAATATATTATCTCCCCCCTTTTCGTCTTTCATCTTCCTTTTATAACAATAATAGCTTTCGCCTGCGACTTCGTCCGCGTGGAATAAAAAATAAAAAAGTAAGTAGCCTATATATATATGTTTTTCCAGACAATCCTCTATATCTATACCGAATTCCATCGAAATCCGTTCAGTCGTTTAGGCTACAAACTCTAACAAACATCCATCCACCCATCTAAACTTTCGCATTTATAATATTAGTATGATAATATAATATATAGTTAGAAGTAAGATTGTACAACAACAATTTCATTCACTAACCTATATTGTTTACCACTTAAAATCCGAAAGCTAGAAAATCGTCCAGACTTGGTAAATATTTCATATTGTTAGCAAATTCATGAATCATTTATTTCTAATAACGTTATTTCACTATTATTATGTTATTCTTACATTTTAATCAACTTTAACCGATTGATAGTTAGATTTTATTAGACCGCTGTATTAAACGCTAACAAGCGTAGCACTAAATGTAGACAATCAAAACACTCGTAGCACTTTACGTAGCGCATAAATTCATCGATCTCATATTGAAAATGAAAGCAACCCTGCCCTTGTTCTTACGGAGAGTCGACACAGTATGTACTGCACTTCTATACATCTCTATCAGCTATATCTGAATTCACTCCCTTCTTAAGAGTATCCTCTTTCACAAGATCCATCCATACTTTTTTCGGTCTTCCTCTACCTTTGCAGCCATCCACATTCAATCTTAATACTTCCTTGTTTATGTGATCGTCATTTCTCCGCATAATTTTCGTTTTTCCTAGAAACATTTAAATGTATTGCGTGACGAGCGTAACTGTATACTTAATATTATAAAGAGGAAAGATTTGTATTTATGTATGTATTGAAATAACTCAAAAACTACTGGGTCGATTTCAAAAATTCTTTCACCATTAAAAATCTACGTTTTCACTGAGTGACATAGGTTGTATTTTATTTAATACTAGCTGTTCCCGTGCGATTTCATCAGCATAAAATTATTCTATTGTTTACATGTGTCAAATTGTCAATTGCAAATGTCAAAATGACATGACATGACAAAACTTGGCAATCTTGCTTCCATCAAGGAACTTATGGCAGCAACTTATGGTCTCTTTGCCACATTAGGGATTTTATCTTAAATATTTACCCCCTAAGTTTAATGGCGTGAAAATATATAGCCTAAAGCGTGACGTAGGTGTAGGGCTTTTTATTAAAAAAAGAATTATTCCAAAATATGCTGTAATTGCTGACATCTTAGGCAACAAAGAAGTGTGTGTTCACGCTTTATTATAATAGTATAGATATAGATTTCTCTTATTTCACGTGGACGAAGTCGGGAGCAACAGCTAGTAACTAACAATACGTAAGCACTGAAATATATTTTGATGTAAAGATATGCCTACTCAATCTAAATGTTAAGTAGCTTATCCGCTTCGTTAAATTCTTTACGAGGCCCGCAGGACACCGGCCATGACAAATGACAAACGTAACGTTTCGTATTTTATTTGTTCTAATACGCGAACGCTTTCTCTGTGTACTTGACGTTGTTATGACGAATTACAGAAGTAATGATACATTTTAAATATCTCTGTGTCTCAAAGAAGCCCATAGAGTAAGAAAATTATACCAGATTTTTTAATAAAGCTAATGATAATGCTTATAGTCTTTATTAGATTAAAATTGTATAAAGCAATAATTTATACGGTACTGTATGACTTGCACACACTGCTAAATGGAACGAAAGAGTGTTTTTCAAAGTATTCTTAAAAAGCTTTCGAACAACAATAGATATAATGTGCTCTTCACATTCTATTAAAGAACATAATATAAATGCATATATTACTATAATAATGTTTTACTGGTACTTTGAAATCGTATTTTTTATTCTATCTCATGTTTTTCTACTAAATGAAAATCCATTATTTTAAATTCTATTATGTCTTATCTTTGTTGCTTTTAACAAATTTCGTATTCCAAATATCTAGTGCATCAAAATCTATTATAAATTTCAATTTAGCAGACAATAGACCTGACGACATGGCTTTACTCCACGACCTTGTTTCGGGCAGGACGTTTAAATTTTAGTGCTTCATAAACTGATTAAATCTGAACCAGTTTGTCTTTAACGTCTTGTTTAGGACGTACATTTTGTCTTCTGAAATTACCTTAGAAAGCATTTCGCTGAGCAAATTGATTCTTGTCATCTCATTACTCAACTGTATAAAACATGAAAAATTGTTGATTATCTTTACATATTTTAAAAAAAATACTAATCGAATTGAAAACCTCCCACTTTTTCGAGTCGGTAAAAACTGCAGTATTTCTGTCACGAGACGCATCATTGAGGAAAAACATTTTTTTTTAATGCGATATTTCTCAAAACAAATAATCATGGCTGATGATAATGATGATCTCGTTTAAACGTATTGACAATTATGAGAGTATTTGTTTATCCTAGTTAAATGCTTGTCTGATTTATTGTTCGTAAATCGGATTGTGTTAAATCTAAATTTATGATTTAACATTTGGCACCAGGCCATCATCATTCTTCAAAAGGAGATACTAGATAAATTTTTGCTGCGTCAAGATTTAGTTCATTTAAAAAAAATACTAATCGAATTGAAAACCTCCCACTTTTTCGAGTCGGTAAAAACTGCAGTATTTCTGTCACGAGACGCATCATTGAGGAAAAACATTTTTTTTTAATGCGATATTTCTCATAACAAATAATCATGGCTGATGATAATGATGATCTCGTTTAAACGTATTGACAATTATGAGAGTATTTGTTTATCCTAGTTAAATGCTTGTCTGATTTATTGTTCGTAAATCGGATTGTGTTAAATCTAAATTTATGATTTAACATTTGGCACCAGGCCATCATCATTCTTCAAAAGGAGATACTAGATAAATTTTTGCTGCGTCAAGATTTAGTTCATTTAAAAAAATACTAATCGAATTGAAAACCTCCCACTTTTTCGAGTCGGTAAAAACTGCAGTATTTCTGTCACGAGACGCATCATTGAGGAAAAACATTTTTTTTTAATGCGATATTTCTCAAAACAAATAATCATGGCTGATGATAATGATGATCTCGTTTAAACGTATTGACAATTATGAGAGTATTTGTTTATCCTAGTTAAATGCTTGTCTGATTTAATGTTCGTAAATCGGATTGTGTTAAATCTAAATTTATGATTTAACATTTGGCACCAGGCCATCATCATTCTTCAAAAGGAGATACTAGATAAATTTTTGCTGCGTCAAGATTTAGTTCATTTAAAAAAAATACTAATCGAATTGAAAACCTCCCACTTTTTCGAGTCGGTAAAAACAGCAGTATTTCTGTCACGAGACGCATCATTGAGGAAAAATATTTTTTTTAATAACGACAAAACAATGTACTCGTATTAAACTAATCTACCGCCTTCCAAAATTTTATAGCAATCTTTTAATCTTTGTGCTTAATTTAAAATTCTTTTTCACTGAAACAGAATTAACGAGTACAAAAATTTTGAGGCAATCCTCTAATTACGTACCAATTAAAGGGTAGATCAAGCAGTAATTCTTTGTAGCCAAAGTTAATAAAAAATGAGTGGGTGATACATTAAGCTTTTGATCTTTTAAGAATTAAGGATTAAAAAGGCGGATTAAACTCATTATGGATCAGGCAGAATGGATTGTAACGGCATACACACATTAGGGAAATTATCTTGACATCAACATTTTATATTAATGAATTAATATGGACAATATGTAACTTTAAACTAAACACACCAATAGGAAACCTTATATACGAACAAGGTAATGTAGTACAAATATAAATATTTACTTCCAAGTCAAATAGTTGCCATTAACACCCCAATGTGGTCCAATCATTCCCTTTATGTGTCTACTTAATTTATTTACTCTGCCGTCATATGTCGTAAACTTGAATCGATTTAACAATTTAGAGGTGATAAACTTTCTTGAATAGTATATTATTAGCTTTTACTAATAAAAAGAAAGTATTTATTACTTTGTAACGGGTAAACTTTGAAACTGGTGTGCCGATTTTAGTAACTTTTACGACTTCATAGACATATTCCTTTGACTCTTCACTAATGATTTGTAAATATAGATTTAGTAAAAGAAATGTACACTAAAGGAATGTTTAACTAACCATTAGACTTTGTGGGCGGCTGCTAAATTAAACACTGTACATCCAACATTAAATGAGCAAAAAATATTTTCATCACTGCTCACTCTCCAATTAGCGAGATGTCGTTAATTCTGCAAACGTCACTCGATTATCGGCGATGTGTAATAATTTTGAACCCCGCCGTACAGTTCATTAGTTATTCAATCAACGATTCCTTTGTAAAGCTAAAATCTTTTCAATCTTTTATGCCATTTAAATTTCAACTATGTTACTTTTAAGATGAATAATCGACAAGTGAGTTATTATCTTCTATGTCTGTAGACTTTAGAACTGATTTAGGGATAAAAATATTCTATGTAGGTACAATCACATAGATGGACTTAACAAATGTTGTAGGAACGGGCCAAATTAATAAAAATCGTTACCTCGTGCCTATCTCTAAGGAGGCAGTTTTATTAGTCGTTAGAGCCCGCATGCGTTGGGCGGCAGTCCTTGCTTTTCCCTAACAAGTCCCCGCACGATGCTTGCTTTACATCGACCGATTGTTTTCGTTAGTCGTTACATTATGTTATTTTCTTTAGACTCCCCGCATGCTGTATAACGACCAAGTTATCAACTAATGCAATTACGCCCCAAGTCATAAACTTGTATGGTTTCTTCTGTATTTCGTATTCCAAATGTAGTAACAATTTTTGTTGAATTACATTTTAAGAATATAAATCTGTTTTTGTAAAAGTCAAATGATTTACACAAATATTTGACTTCGCAATATAATTTCCAAGTAAATGAATAACAATGCTTTAGACTTATTACTCAACAGACTCGCTTTGTAAGGAAGCCAATAAAATATTTACAACACATTGGCAGAGTATTTTGTATTGCCTCAGTGGTTACATACTTTCGCGAGGAAAAATCGTTTATTTAATGTGAATTATTGAATACAATACTTATATTATATGTACAGGTTTTTACTTTACTGAAGGTTACTACGTTACTGAAGGTATGACCTTGTTCTATCTAGAATAATATTATAAGGAGGAAAGATTTGTATTTTTGAACGTGACGAATAAACTCAAAAACTACTGGACTGATTTCAATAATTCTTACATCACAAAGCTACATTGAGTAACATAGGCTGTATTTATAACTAGATTTTTTTTAAAGTCGCGATCAAAAATTAGTCATAAATATTTGTTGTTTTTTAGAATGAAATAAAATAATATTATCAGAGTAAAAACATACGTATGTATGTAGGTTGAATATACAGGTCACATTAATTGATCGTAGTAAATTGATTTTAATGGTTGGAAATTTATTTCTTACAATTTATCGTTAGTTAATTATTTGTGTGTTATGTAAAATTTTAATTTTATTATTTATAAATTGAGTAAGCCTTTATATAGCGAAAATTTGAGGTCGATTAGTGACAATAATTATAATAGTCACCTTAGATTGGCATCAGCATTTGTGTCACGATATCCACTATGTAGCTAATCTTATATGCATGAAAATAGCTTTCACGACCTGCATAGTAAGTACAGTAATAGAAAATGTGACCTGAATCACGCAGGATTGGTTTTTTTTTCAATCTATCACATACCACGAGTTACATTTTGAAATTATGATTAGAAGTTTCTGATAAAAACAATTTCTAATTTTATTAGTATACTAGCTTTCGCCCGCTACTCCGTCCACGTGAAATTAAAAATAAGTAGGTTATGTGTTCTTCCAGACTATCCTCTACATCTGTGCCAAATTATATCGAAATCCGTTCAGCCGTTTAGGCTACAAACTCTAACAAACATATATCCATCCCTCCTAGTTTTCACATTTATAATATTAGTGACATAAATTCATCATCAATCCATGATCATTGAGTAACAAGTGACTAATTTTAAACACAGGCCGCCCACAATAAACGACACAAAGATCCGTCCACTACCGTAATCCATCGAATGGATTCTTATATCATCACTATGTTATCAATCCATTTTAAGGGATGGGATTGGCGATCCATCTGCTTCCTACACACTAACGACAATGTAAAAAATACACACTGGATAGATTCATGAACAATTTCATTATCAAGAGACAGCTGTTCCTAAAAACACCAAAGTTAATATGTATAAAGTTACAAATATTTTGCTAACTTTTCAACATATATGTAGAACATATACATGAACTGTCGTTATTGCTACACCAGCTGTAAAATAATGTTCAGTCCACTCGAATCTCAAAGGGGTTACGTAAGTATGAAAACTAAAAACACGTGTCGTGGAGCAAACCCGGTTATAACTTACTAGCGACGTGTTTCGGTTTCGCATGAGTGGATATGTATTTTTCAAATAATATATAACAGTATTAAATATACCCTGTTAATCAGGTTGTAGCATTCTAATGCTGGGTTGCTGAAGTTTCCATTTATTTTACAAATAGCTGTTCCCATGCGACTCCATCCGCATAAAATTATGAAAATTTTATTTTAATGTTTACATGTGTCAAATTATCAATTGCAAACGTCAAAATGACATGACATGATGACAAACCATGGCAACCTTGATTCCTTGATGTTGGCAGCAACTTATGGTCTCTTTCCCACATTAGGGTTTTTATCCAAAATATTTACCCCCTAAGTTTAATGGCGTGAAATTGTATAGGCTAAAGCGTGACGTAAGTGTAGGGCTATTTATTAAAAAAAGAATTCTTCAAAATATGCTGTAATTGCTGACATCTTAGGCAACAAAGAACTGTGTGTTTACGCTTTATTATAATAGTATAGACTAGCTTTCGCCCGCGACTCCGTCCGCGTGGAATTAAAAAAAACAAAAGTGAGTAGCCTATATTTTCTTCCAGACTATCCTTTACATAGAGGATAGTCTGGAAGAATACATAAGCTACTCACTTTTGTTTTTTTTTTAATTCCACGCGGACGGAATCGAGGGCGAAAGCTAGTATAAATTTAATATAATAGATAATAAATAGTGGCAACTATTTTATAGAAAGTATAATGTGAAACGTTAATATGCCATTTGATGGATTCAATTTGGTTCGTTTTACAAAATAAGGCAAGCAAAGGTAATCAAATAGGTTAAAGGGGAACAATAGCGAAATGGGTCACTGCCATTACGGACAAATGTCTCATGAATTATGCTAACAACATGAATTATTTATCAAATCTGTTGTCACTACCCACTACAATGCGCAAGGACACAATTCAACAATTATTTACTCGATAAAATAAAATCTTTTATCTTACTTTATTTAAAAAAATACTTTAATACTCTCAAGTTATTTAACTAAACTGTACTATCAATATCTGTGCTTTTCTTTGCATATTTAATTTATTAAAGCTAAAAAAGCAAAATTCGTATGATTTAAAATTGCATATACATAGGTAATTATCTTACTAATATTATAAATGCGAAAGTTTAGATGGATGGATGTTTGTTAGAATTTGCAGCCTCAACGGCTGAATAGATTGTGATGAAATTTAGTACAGATGTAGATGGTAATCTGGAAAAACACATAGGCTACTCACTTTTTTTATTCCACGCGGACGGAGTCGCGGGCGAAAGCTAGTAGTTAATAAAAAAACATAAATGCATCGCATCGTATCTAAAAAGCTAAAGATATCAAAATGACGAATAAGCAGGTTATTTCACAGTTTTAATTAGCAATTAGCAACGAATAAAACTTTTTTTTGCAGCCTTTATTATTAAATATGTGGATTTTGGTTATCCTTTTGTAGAAGCTTTAATCCGATTAAACGAATTCAATTATCACAGCGCAGTCGCTTTAATCACAGTGAGAAAATACGGCTTGAGCTTCATTTAAATGAGATAGCACAGATGACAAACATTTTTGTATGTCTAGCCATTAATTTTCACATTTGTAACAATTTATGATATAAATCGAAATCACCTACCAACGATTTTTCCTTATGGAGGGCCAGCAAAGTACCACCACAATATCTATACTCTAGCAGACGTCATATTTTTCTTATAATCTTCTTTTACAGAATACGTCTATACTTTCTTCAGTCTCCTTCTACCGCTGTAACCATCTCCATTCTTAAAGTAAATTTATTCAACATCATCATACATTTTCTTTCGGAGGTTCGACAAAATGTATTACGCTACAGTACTACGAGTATCTAACTAATATTATAAATGCGAAAGTTTAAATGAATGCATGGATGTTTGTTTGTAGCCTAAACTGCTGAACGGATCTCGATGAAATTTAGCATAGAAGAATACATAGACTACTTTCATTTGTTTTTTTTAATCCAACGCGGACGCAGTAGCGGGCGACATCTAGTAGTTTATATTTTCTATTAGGCGTCGTAGCTGAATTTATTCATAACAAATTAAATTAGAATTCTATGCCATATAACGAAATTAAAACTATTATTACTATCCCATATACACTTATTCTTACATAATAGTCTGTTAAATATTAAAATAAGGTATGTAAACACGCCTTAATGTCAAATGTTCTACATGTAAATGCTTTCAGCATTAATAGAGGGTTTGAATTAATCATTACGTGTCATACGTCCACTTGTAATTAACAGCTGGACTAACAAAATTACAGGAAATATGAGAGTTGAAGCTTTTACTTTAATTGCGACCTAAAATATAACATGAATCAATCTATACTGGTGATATAAAGTGGAAAGATTTGTATTTTTGTATGTAAAGAATAAACTTAAAAACTATGGCACCAATTTCATTTTTTTTTTTTCACCATTAGAAAGCCACATTACCACTGAGTCACATCGGCTATATTTATTATTTATTAGATTTTTTAATCCGTGAGAAGAAAGTCGCGAGCAATCTTACTTCTTACTAATATTATAAATGCAAAGGTTTAGATGGATGGATGGATGTTTGTTAGAGTTTGTAGCCTAAACGGCTAAACTGATTTTATTGAAATTTGGTACAGATGTAGAGGATGGTCTGGAAGAACACCTAGTCTACTCACTTTTGTTTTTTTTAATCCCACGCAGACGGAGTCGCGGGCGAAAGCTAGTGTTTTATAATTATAATATTTCATTAAAGATTTAATTGAATTATTTACTAGAGTAAGAAAAATATTTATAGCGATGTTTTTTATATCACACTTTTGTATCATATTAAATTAAAAAGCAAACTCTTTCACTTCCTAGAAATTCGTGTAATTAGCCTAAATGTAGGAAAAAACCCAGTTTGCGAGCAAACAGACACACCTTTCTTACGCTAACATCTAATATTAATGTTTCGCCGAGCAGAAGTACGTTATTATTTTAAAAATTAAATAGTTATTTCAAACTACTTTACAATAAGTATTTACTAAAATCACCAGAATAGAATACGAATCGAACTCACTGCCGACACCGCCTAAATACTACTGAAACGACATTTAAATATGTAACATCATCTTAAACGATAACGGCAAGGTTAAGCTCTTAAATTCCATTAAAATATTGACGTCTGTCAGATTGTAAGCAGCGCCTACGTAGCGAAGTGTTTAAGATTTGTTCCAGCATTCGGCCGTCAGATTTCAAAATGTATTTAACTATTTTATCTACAGGAAGTCAAAATGAACAAACAACACATGTTTACTTTCCCGCGAAAAACAAACAAAAATTCATAAAAGAATTAAATATTTTAAAGAGGAAAGATTTGTATTTTTGTATGTATTTATAGCTCAAAAACTACTGGACCGATTTAAAAAATTCTTGCACCATTAAAAAGCTATGTTATCACTGAGTAACATAGGCTATATTTCAGGTAGGAGAAGTCGCGAGCAACAGCTAGTTGTAAAATAAAAAGCAAAAGTATCTATGGTATTACAATAATAAAGTGGAGAATTATTACAGTTTTATATTGTTAACAAAGAATCATAAATTTTATACGTGGAATTGCAATAAAAGTACTCGTAGCTTTTGTCATCAACGTGCCAACCGCAACTGGGAACGTATAATTTTTTATCACAACTTCGGACAAAACGTTGATAATGATACTGTTTTACTTTAACTTCTGTTGGTACCGTTTGGCTTTACATTTATTATGTCAGATGGCGCTAACAGCCTTAAAAACAGTTAACATTTTAATTAGCTTTAGGTTGTTTGGATATAATTCACGCATTTAGAATAAAAATTAAGTATTCTAATACTAATTTATTATAAAACAAAACTAATATGACTTAAAAGCAAGTTAAAACCGTTAAAAACATACTTAAATCGGACAAAACAGACAAACAATGTGATATTTTTGACTATGGGTACTCTTAATTTAGTATTGTGCATCAAACTAAAGAATACCGAACTCAATTTTGTTTGTACATGGGGCGTAATGGTCGCGTCGCGACAAAGCCCCCAGTAAAAAAAAATGTTTGTGGTTCGATGTACCCAATCTTGAGTATTAATTTCTACGTCCATCTATTGATTTGTCCAATAATATTTCTAATTTATATTGATGTCAATATACAATGAAACAAACATAGCAATTAGATATGAAAGTGTGAGTGTTTATGTCACGATAATTCGGACCGCGCGTAACGTCGCCCGGTCACGCTTGTTTTCCAATTTCACTACAAGACCTGATAAAATGTAACATTATTATGTTCTATTATTTTTGTTATTTTAAAGTGTATTACTATAGTGTATTTTACAATGGGAAGGGTATGGATTTGACAAAAAAGATATAAGACGTATATTCTTTGCCATCCAGGCAAAGCTCGTGCGGGTTGTAAATCTTACTAATCTTATCTTACTTCTTACTTCTTACTAATCTTACTAATCTTATCTTACTAATATTATAAATGCGAAAGTTTAGATGGATGGATGGATGTTTGTTAGAGTTTGTAGCCTAAACGGCAGAAGGGATCTCGATGAAATTTGGCATAGATGTAGAGGATAGTCTGGAAGAACACATAGGCTACTTGCTTTTGGTTTTTTTTTATTCCGCGCGGACGGAGTTGCGTGCTAAAGATAGTAAAGAATAAAAGCTTTAACGTAAACTGAATATCTATTATAGTGATGTAAATATATGTTATGAGAATATAGGATTATTTTACGAAGCTTTCCTTAGATTCTCATGCTTATACGAAGAGATTACCATAAAGAGGAATTACAGCGCACGCTCGTTGCTTGCGTCTGTTAATTTCATACTAAGTTTAAAAGTTAAATGGTATTTGTTGTTGTATGAACGTATAATATAAGTTGTTTTGTTACAAATAAAACTAAGGATACTCAAGATTCACATTAGGATTCTAAGAAGCTCTTTTAATTAGTAAGACTATAATTAGCAATTTGTTAATTTCAATACATATTTAAGAATCAACTCAATATAAATTGGATCGCCCACTTTTCTATCATTCATCCATATTTTATGGAAGTGCCTTCAGAAAATCTTCATTGTTTAATAAAAACTCGAAACGGTCGTTAAACCTGAAAGTGTCTATCCGAGAAAGAGGTGTAATTCGATTTAGATCTACGACACAATAAGATACTGGCATAAAAGTGTCCGCTATGTTTTTTAATAGACATAAAGACGACGATAATAAAAAAACAAATCGTCGGCAAGTGATATTTTTATTTATAAAATACCTAACGACAATCATATTCAAGCGTAGCTTTGATTTTAACGTGAATTAAGGGAGTCAATAGTTCGAATACGTTTACTAAGTTAGGTATAGTAAAGAAATAGTTATCATAATTGGTTGAATTTCAAGTTAATTTAAAGTAAATTGGAGATTCTGTTATTTAAAAATTAATTCGATTACAAAATACTGCCTCTTAACAACCGACTGCCGACGCTAACCGAAGTTACGCGGTGCATTGCCAGGTGTAACATTCATATCGATCGGCTCGGTTCTCGCTAGTTTCCTCGTAATACTATGTACTAACTGCATGAATGCTCGTTGTGTAACGTGTTAAATTTCACCGCGTAACGTTGGTCAATACACACCTATTAATACCTAACGCGTGGATAGTTTTCGAAGTTATTTGCCCACAACTAGTAAACGTTTGGTCAACAATTCTAAAACTTTGTGCTCAATTCATGTGGCAGTTTATTAGCTTGTTTTTCACGAGTCAGCAGTATTCTTCGCAACATAAAAACACAGATCTAACTTAAGTTAGATAATAATAAAGCTATTATCTTGAAAATCAATTTCTATCACTTATATGAACTATCTTCAACTTATAAACAGTTCCAAACTATCACATACATATATGTATATCTACATTGTGCTAAATGTGTATCGCGATCTCACTTATACTTCACCTACGTTGTATCTTTCTTCTCTTTCATGTAACGAAATGTGTCTCAATGTGAGGACATTAAAATATATCTTTGCGCGATGGCTTTTAACAAATATAAGTTTTTCAGTAATGTATTTTTTTTAATTCCAACGTATGCCAATGTTATTTGTGTATTTATACAAAATCTACGCAGATTAAGTACTATAAGATTATAGTCGGTGTACTAACTGTACTAATATTATAAAGTGAAAAGATTTGTATTTTTGTATTTTTGTATGTATTGAAATAACTCAGAAGCTACTGGGCCGATTTAAAAAATTCTTTCACCGTTAGAAAGGTAATTTATCTGTGAACAATATAGGATATATATTTTAATTTCACGCGGGCGAAGTCGCGAGCAACAGCTAGTCATAGCTAAGAGATACATACATAGGTCGTAATCTTCTCGTATGAGTAAAGTAGATAATAATATCTGAGAAACTACTCGTAGATCAACATGATACAAGAATTTCAATCGAAATAGTTTAAGTAACAATTGACCTTTGTCTTAATAACGATTCTAACTTAGTTTCACATTATAAGTCCCAGTACTTCTAGAATGAGTTCTAGTACAAATCATGCTTACGTTATAATAAATTAGCTTTCGCCCACGAGTCCGTCTGCGTGGAATTCTTCCAGACTATCCTCTACATCTATACCAAATTTCATCGAAATCCATTCAGCCTTTTAGGATACAAACTCTAACAAACATCCATCCATTCATCCATCTATCCATCCATCCATCCATCCATCCATCCATCCATCCATCCATCCATCCATCCATCCATCCATCCATCCATCCATCCATCCATCCATCCATCCATCCATCCATCCATCCATCCATCCATCCATCCATCCATCCATCCATCCATCCATCCATCCATCCATCCATCCATCCATCCATCCATCCATCCATCCATCCATCCATCCATCCATCCATCCATCCATCCATCCATCCATCCATCCATCCATCCATCCATCCATCCATCCATCCATCCATCCATCCATCCATCCATCCATCCATCCATCCATCCATCCATCCATCCATCCATCCATCCATCCATCCATCCATCCATCCATCCATCCATCCATCCATCCATCCATCCATCCATCCATCCATCCATCCATCCATCCATCCATCCATCCATCCATCCATCCATCCATCCATCCATCCATCCATCCATCCATCCATCCATCCATCCATCCATCCATCCATCCATCCATCCATCCATCCATCCATCCATCCATCCATCCATCCATCCATCCATCCATCCATCCATCCATCCATCCATCCATCCATCCATCCATCCATCCATCCATCCATCCATCCATCCATCCATCCATCCATCCATCCATCCATCCATCCATCCATCCATCCATCCATCCATCCATCCATCCATCCATCCATCCATCCATCCATCCATCCATCCATCCATCCATCCATCCATCCATCCATCCATCCATCCATCCATCCATCCATCCATCCATCCATCCATCCATCCATCCATCCATCCATCCATCCATCCATCCATCCATCCATCCATCCATCCATCCATCCATCCATCCATCCATCCATCCATCCATCCATCCATCCATCCATCCATCCATCCATCCATCCATCCATCCATCCATCCATCCATCCATCCATCCATCCATCCATCCATCCATCCATCCATCCATCCATCCATCCATCCATCCATCCATCCATCCATCCATCCATCCATCCATCCATCCATCCATCCATCCATCCATCCATCCATCCATCCATCCATCCATCCATCCATCCATCCATCCATCCATCCATCCATCCATCCATCCATCCATCCATCCATCCATCCATCCATCCATCCATCCATCCATCCATCCATCCATCCATCCATCCATCCATCCATCCATCCATCCATCCATCCATCCATCCATCCATCCATCCATCCATCCATCCATCCATCCATCCATCCATCCATCCATCCATCCATCCATCCATCCATCCATCCATCCATCCATCCATCCATCCATCCATCCATCCATCCATCCATCCATCCATCCATCCATCCATCCATCCATCCATCCATCCATCCATCCATCCATCCATCCATCCATCCATCCATCCATCCATCCATCCATCCATCCATCCATCCATCCATCCATCCATCCATCCATCCATCCATCCATCCATCCATCCATCCATCCATCCATCCATCCATCCATCCATCCATCCATCCATCCATCCATCCATCCATCCATCCATCCATCCATCCATCCATCCATCCATCCATCCATCCATCCATCCATCCATCCATCCATCCATCCATCCATCCATCCATCCATCCATCCATCCATCCATCCATCCATCCATCCATCCATCCATCCATCCATCCATCCATCCATCCATCCATCCATCCATCCATCCATCCATCTATTTTTACCGTGGGTTTCTACTGTCGAAACAAAAGAAAAAAACATGTTTTTAATGAGTAGGTGACAATCAGTAATTTTATCAATATTAGGATGTTGTATGTTATGTTATTATATTTAACACGTTTATTCTTTCAAGACATATTGACAATGTTACATAAAAAAAAAAAATACGGACGAATTGAGTACCTCCTTCTTTTGGGAAGTCGGTCAAAAATATAGACGTAGATATAAATAATCTGTGTAGACGAAGTCGCGGGCGATCGCTAGTTAAGTTATATATATGCTATACATTTTCAAGCGTGGAGAAATTCATGTATTTACAATAAACAGTAAAACCAAACAAGTATTAGACTTGCGAACTTCCTCGGAACTGTTTGGGTATTACAACTCAGGTGAAACTTTGTACAGACATGTATTTACATAGAACTTATAATAAACAATAAATTATTTATTCTGGATCCCTATTATAGAAACTCTGTATATGTAGAAACTCTTTATGACAACAAAACATTAAAAAAAAAAACAGAAAAAAATACGATTTAAATCGGTTTTATTTTCTGTTTTTTTTATAGATCTAATTGTGTAACATCAACTTTTTCGATTACGTATCTATACTATTATAATAAAGCGTAAACACATACTTCTTTGTTGCCTAAGATGTCAGCAATTATAGCATATTTTTGAATAATTCTTTTTTTAATAAAAGCCCTACACTTACGTCATGCTTTAGGCTATATATTTTCACGCCATTAAACTTATGGTGTAAATATTTTGGATAAAAACCCTAATGTGGGAAAGAGACCATAAGTTGCTGCCAACATCAAGAAAGAACGATTGCTAAGGTTTGTCATGTCATGTCATTTGACATTTGCTATTATAATTTGACAAATGTAAACAATAAAATAAAGTTTTTATAATTTCACGCGGATGAATCCGCACGCGAACATCTAGTTATTAATAAATCAGTATAATATTATAATTAAATGTTTGAATTTATAAAATAGTAACAAATTAATGTCTTGTATCGCTTTGTATAAAAACCACATTTTAACAAACAAAACCAAACAGCACACGTGTCAAATCACGGCCACGAAGGATTATAATACAAATCCATATCTGTGAGGTTCAACACAACAATTTTATTTAACTCAATATCGTTAATTTTTTCATCAAAATCAACACGAAGCAAGTGTATCAATTTCGCAATCTTGCCAAAATAGGGAAATGTTATAAACTAGCTGTCGCCTACGACTCCGTCTGCGCGAAAGATAATAAAAAAACTTAGTAACTATGTGATCTTCCAGACTGTATTCTACATACATATGTGCTAAATTTCATCGAGATCTGTACCTCAATCTGAACTTTCGCATTTATAATATTACAGTTAAGAAATATAATATAATCATTTCCCTACTGTGTATAGCTAAATATTGGTAATCTTACAATTTTTTTGTTACATAATTAGCCCGACATATTAGCCAAGATGGAACAATTCCATTATGAGTACTATTTTGGAACAAAATAACATCATAAATCACTTGATTACATCTTAAGAAGCATAGTTCTAAAAAGCATGCATATATGGTTACCTATAGTGGAATGTACGGTTATATACCTGACCTACAATAGGTTGTTTATAGCAGTGTTACAAGAGGACTTCAAGAGAACCATAGCGTAACGTATTTCTGCTTCCAAACAATGAGTACTATTACGTTGCGCGTATGCGAGTGGAACTTTTGTTACGTAATTATCTTTTCCAACGAATGTACACTTCAATATTGAAATTGGAAATGCTAAATGTAAAATTTTGACTAAACAAAACAATAACGTTGTAAGAAATCTGCAGTATAAAATGTACTTTATGACTCACGGCCAAATATTGAAACGACATTTAATATGTTACAGCGTCTTAAATGGCGTCTAAGAGCGGGCTTTGACTAAACGCATAACTGTTGTGCGATTGTCGATTGTTTCGCAGCCAATTCAACTGTCTAGTTGCACAACTAAAAATCGAGTAGTGTGCGCACCTGAATATAAGCTCATGGAAATCAAAGCGACTAAACTGTGTGGGATAGTTTAGTCGAGTGGGACGAGCGCTCTTAAAGCCACACTTAAACTGTAAATACCATTAAAATTTTGACGTCTGACAAATTGTAAGCGGCGCTTACGACGCAAGAATTTTGAGATTTATATTAAAAGTAGCTTTCGCTCGCGACTCGTCCGCGTGAGATAAAAAAAAACAAAAGTGAGTAGCCTATGTGCTCCTCCAGACTATCCTCTACGTCTATACCAAATTTCATCGAAATCCGTTCAGTCGTTTAGGCTACAAACTCTAACAAGCATCCATCCATCCATCCATCTAAACTTTCGCATTTATAATATTAGTATGAAGTATGATTCGGCTAAGTTCGTAAGCCTCGTATAGGATCTTTTTAAAGTGAAAAAATGCAACTTGAAATTGATGACTTTTGAAAGCAGTAATTGCAATTTACCACACTAATATTATAAATGCGAAAGTTTTGATGTTTAGATGGACGTGTGTTACAAGGTAAAATGTATTATGTATTAAAGTCGTAATTCGTATTATTTAGTAAACGGAGTCGCGGGAAAAAGTTAGTATTTCATAAAATATACAGATGATAAAACAATAAAAAGCTAATCATGTTTTAAATATAGAAAATCGTACATATTGACGTATCCTGAACTTTTTTAATTATCTAACGTTTTCCTTTGCCCTTTCCGATATATCTGGGTTCATTCAAGTCCCGATAAAACTGAATTGATCGACAAATTTAATGAAGATTGTATCAATCGATCCAATTGACTACGACAAAGGGATTTCGTCAACAAAGAATCTTCCTATAAATAGAATCTTCAAAATCCATTGTTGCTTATTGGCTACTTCAATCGGTGATTGGTGAACCTAATATTTTATCCCAATACTTTTTATGTGTATTTTCATATTACTGATTTAATTTGAGTCGTCTCGGTTCAAATTTCGAGATAAAAATGTGTATTTGTAGGTGTTTTCGCAATGGAAACTCACTGGGTTTTAGCCGGTTTTTGACCGATTTCTCAAAAGAAGGAGGTACTGACACCGATATCAAAGTAATAATAATTGTACAATATAGACATAACAGCTACAATAAGGGAGGTTAAAGTAATTCATAGAATTAATTCGTTACTTTTTAGTGTATTGTTTTTTTGAGAATATTTTGTTTTTAGTGTATTTTGTTTTGTATAGATGGTAACTTTCCTTAAATTAAACGAAATGTTAACCTAAAACTATTAATTAAATAAGTACTAGCAAATGTTATGTACGCCAGTATTTACATATATATAAGAAACGATACTGTGAACTAACTCATTGTAAGTGTATAATATATATGTTGTGGTTGTACTTAAATAAATAAATAAATAAATAAACTTAGTTCTCCAGAAAAACATTTCTACTTTTATTTGCAAATATAAATATACGAATAGCAATTATTCTCATATTTGTTAGCTCTGGTACGGGTACGTAGAAAACATCCTAAAAAAACATTTACATTTATAATTGTCCGAAACAGGAAGAGCCTTTGTTTAACTTTATATCGTTGTCTATACGCATGATGTTTGAAAGACATGACACAGAGTAGAAAACTTACTTTTAGGGATTTCAAATTAATAATTTCCAAAAGTGTAAAATCTACTTAAGCTTTTTTTATTATTTTTTTGTTTTTAATAAAAATATTAGTAGATTTTATATAAAAATATTAAGTTAAGTGTCCATATCAATAAGAATCATTTATTGTAAAAGTTGCTACCGCACTTAGAATTTTCGAGTTGTTACTAAGTAACTCATATATTGTAAAATTGACTTCTAAACTAAAGTAACTAATAATCCCTAACTATAAGTAACTAGTAAACCCTCTAATTTGCACTTAAATTTTATAAATTTTATATGTAAACTATATTTTCTTTGTACTTGTTACATCTTACTAATATTATAAATACGAAAGTTTAAATGGATGGATGGATGTTTATTAGTTTATAGCCTAAACAGCTGAACGGATCTCAATGAAATTTGGCATAGACGTAAATTTTAGTCTGGACACACAGGCTACTCACTTTTTATTTTAATCCCACGGGGACGGAGTCGCGGGCGAAAGCTAGTTTTGAATAAAGGCAACGTACAAGCTACAACCTACGACAACATACCTCTGTTCTTTGAAAGGATGAAAAATAAATAACATCATAGAATTACCTCGCCCGCAGGGAATGTTTGCGTTCCATCTTGTGAAATAATAAAGGAATGTCTTACATTGTACTGGAATCTTCAAGTGTACTCTGTGGACAACGAAATTCTCGTGTGGCTTTACAAAAAACCATCCTCAATACTGCGTATATCCTTTTACCTTATAAATACTAAAGTATCTTTACTTGAAAGGCTTTTTAAAAACAGCTTTATGAAGACTTGTTTTTTTTTTAAGTTTGGGGCTTTTCTATACAGAAAAGAAACTTATATACATAAGTTTTTGCTTTCCGAGCTACAAAACGCCATCTAGTTTAAAAATTAAAAAATTGCTAATAGCGTCTAGATACATAGATCATCATCATCATCTCCCCTGCCTTATCCTACTCCCGTAGGGTCGGCGCACCGGGTTTTCGTCCTCCAAATAACTCTATCATCCGTCATCTCAGTCATCACTCCCTTTTTGGATGGATATGTAAATGTATTGTATTGTATTGAAAAAAATGGATTACAGATCGAATTGTCGAACCTGTGCCGACTAGTTTCAAGGAAATCAGGCTTAGTTATACGTAATGACGAGTATCCATCCATATTTGTTGTGTTCTATAAAAGAGTTAAAGCTAATCTTGACAAACTATCGACACAGAGTTTATTGAGACAGATAAAATTTTATACTGCGATAATATTATTTCATTAACTAAGTGTGTGAGAGCTTTTTATGATATCTGATAACGCGCTGATAAGAGCTTTGTCAGGTTAAGTGCAGTGACAGAACAAGGACATCGGTACAAACGCTTGCATTAATGAAACGCATCATATAAAATCCGAATAAAATGTTATACACAGAATACAATGTAAACTGATTTCTCGTTTATCTTGTAGCGCCGAAAGCTTTTTGGGTAAATAGAAGAAGTTAATAAGTCATAGTTAAGTCAATAAAAGAGGCTGAAAACCAGTGCGGCCTTCAGTGACAAGCTGGAGACCGCATCAGCTGAGCCTTCTCCTTTTCGCTAAGAATTTTTTTTTGTTTTTATTTCAGTAATATGTTTTGTAAATTTGGATTTTATCTTTTTTGTGATTTTTTGGTCAATAAATAGCGTTTTTCATTTTATTTGATTTTATAATGTGCGATTATTCGTATTTTTTTTTGTTTTCAAAAGCAAAGCAGTCCAGTACTCGAGGACAAGAATTTTACATTAACAGTCTGTGTTTATTTGCAGACACCGGTTTGCTTTTAATTATATTTCTGAGTGAAAATGTCGAGTAAATATAGTGTTGTTAGTGAAAACATTTATTTAACATACATAATATCGTCATTTCATAATCTAACTAGTCTTGTTTACAATTTAATGGTGACATATACAAACAGAATACAATACATCGAATATAGGTAAAAGTGGATAAGAGAGGGAAAGAAAAAAAGGGCACGTAATTAATCTAAATTAACATGGAAGAATGAAGACATTCGTAACAGAGCGTTATGTATTCTGCCTTGGTAATATTTGGTAATCATGTAGCCTAGAAACGTTATTAGTAACTTCAGTAAACAACACGACAAAAGCTGAACTCGAAGGCTTCATTACATGAGAACAAAGCATGTTAATATTGTATCTAAATGTATTTGAATAGTGATTAACAAATTTTCGTGGGGTTTAATATTAGCGAATAATCTCGTAATTTAAAATGAAAATACTACTAGGATAATTTGAGTTTATCGATGTAAAAAATTATGAACATTCTTCAGCCAATTTAAAAAAAAATTCTCATTGTAACACAAAGTATTAAGTGGATTTACAGTTTTACATTTGGCACAGATCTGAAACACCCCTACAGTGCCTAGAGGTCACTCTACAAATGTATTTTTGTAGCGTTAGCACATAAGAAATCTATGAAATATATTATACATATTCCGGACACACTCTACATTTACGTGTCTGTATTTATTTCATTCTTTGTTAACTTAAGCTGACATTATTAGGGTCACACATTTCTATCATACTATACGTGGCAACTAAACACAAAATTTCGGATCCAATCGGCCAACGGTGGAAATAAGCTTTTATTTTATTTTTCACATTTACTTGTCAGTATAAAACATTGAAAACTTAATTGCTATATACGTGAACATAAAACTTAAAAGCTCGGAGGGTGTTAAATTTAAGCTCCCCCCTCAAAAAGTTTCAGTAGCAGTTGGTCTGCCTCCCACAATATAGATCGTAAGTGTCCTATTTATGGCATTTGTCCATTTAAATATTTCTTTCGTATTCATTTTACGAATTTATTCAGATAAAAGATACGCACATTAAACCCACGTATTTTTTGTCAAAGAACCTAACGGTCGTATGTGTATTTAGGATTATGAAAACTCTCAAAAATATTTCGCCCTTAACTTATTATTATAACAAAGCCAATAACGATTGACGTTACAATATTTACATAAACCTATAATAATATAGTCCTAATAGTTTGTCGTTCACGGTGAACCTTCTGCATAATTTATTTTGATGCTCCCAAAATGTAAATTGTTAGCTTAAAACTCACATATTATCGTCGTTAAAACAAAATGTTTTATGTACTTTACTACAAATGTATACAAAATTTTAAATATTAATTTTTAATATAGCATGTTACGAAATATAATTTGTCTGTGGAATTAACTTTCTACCAGATGTTGTGTTCAATTTGGAACATTTAAATAAAATACGAAAGTTCGTAATTAGTTCGATAAGTATTAAAAGTTTTATTCATATTTGAAATTCAAATTCTTTAAACAAACGACTAACTTGTACAATTGACGAGTAGCGTTTTCTAGAAGTAAAATCCACAAAATAATAAATTCTCAATGTTACAGTAGTATTTCACTGTCGTGACACTTGTATTTATAAACATATATTCCCCTACTGACACCAGGTTCTAACAGTCGAAATTTTCAGATAAAATTGTCAGTTGAACTGCACAGTTAAGATTCTCCCTACACACAGTTTTAACTGAATAGTTTGGCTACTAAAACTGTCAACACTTAGCGTATGTAGCACGCTTTAGGTTACACTTTGTCACCAGTCAGGTCGATACAAGTCCGTCTTTAAGTTACTTTCTTTTACATAATTAATTGTAGCCTCTACCTGTCATTATCAATTACTCATGAAAGCTTTCCTGTACAAGTGTTTACAGCAACCGAACGTACCTCCAATCAATACGTTATCAACTGCCATAAATAGCACTCGGATTATTCGACGAAAGTTACTTGTCAGTTGATAAAGCAGGTACATTCTATCGATCTTTGTATCGTTTGACAAATGACACAAGTCAATGAACTTTTAAACTAGGTGACAAAATATTGTTTTGAAATAGAAAAAAGTGGAGCAATTATTTATTGCTTGGTGATTCTATCTTGCTCTGGAAAAGTTTTTAAAATATCAAAGCATTTTTGCTGGAATGTCTAACTAGTCTTAAGTCTTCTTCAATAATCATTGTAATATTTCAGTGGATTTTCACTATTTTAATATTCATCCAAAGTTTTTTCCACAACTTGTAAAAACTCACCCTTTTTCGTGTTGGAACAGACGTGCCTATGAGGTTTTTGAAGGAAATCTAATTTAGCAAATTAATAAGACGACTAAAAGGAGTAGCAATGAATTATGCATCATTATTATTACAAAAACGTCTCGCAAAGCAGGAAGTATGATAGGTTCGACAAATATTATGTTTAGCAAGTTTTCTATCAAAACAACTTCCAGCGCAAAGTTTACCTTAGTTTATAAGCACGGATTTAGTAGTAGAAGATAACATGATATTATAAGGAAAATTATAGGAAATGTGAATTCTACACTATTAATAAACATATACTCGTAATATATACAATAGGTAAGGATAAAATGTTAGCAGTATAAATAAAAACTGTACAGTTATTCAATAATCGTCAAGATGGCGGAATTTTAAAAATAACTATTACATTATTATATGTTCCTACATACTGGAATAATTAAGTAGGAAGTAATAAAAAAATCATTATGCAATAATTAATATTATAGACGCTTTCTGGGCTCTATTTGAGAAAATAATGTGTTTATAGAAGACGAAAACAAACAGCAGTTTGAGTTGTTACTCCAAACAATGGATTACTTAAACACAATGCATTATATTAATTAGAAATCAGGGCTCAACTTATGTGTCCTGAACATGTGCGTAGAATCGTGGTTTTCTGAAAATATACCTTAATCTCTCACGAAAGTTTTAACAAGTTAACCAAAGTCATTGTTCCGACTTGCCGACCTTTGGGAAAGAAGCCTACATATTTACTGAACTGATTAAACATTTGTTACGAGAATAATTCAACTAAACACATCCTGCGTTTTCTTATCGGTTTAAGAATTCCCGTGGAGATATTTATGTTAAAAAAAAAACAACATAAATTTAATAGTACTCGCAGATCAAGAATTGTACAGTTACACAGGTAATATGTCTTTTGCTGTTTTATTTTCGATGAAAATTTAAATTTCATATTTACCTAATTAATCCAAGCTTCTCATAAAATCCCAAATAAAAGTCACAACACAAAAATCCACCGAGAAAAACTAATAAAAAAACAAATACCAAACTTCAAAACCCTCAAATCTGTAACACTGAAACACAATGAAACGTACGGTAACTTTATAAATTCACCCACTGTTTGAATCCGGTCCACAGTTGCTCGTTAGACGTGAGTACGAGAGCGCGGAACACGGCGGACTGAGGTCCTACGGATCGCATGCCTTTAGGACATCGCCAACCCTTCGGGGGATACTTTTGTCATATGAAGTATACTATTTAAACAAAAACTCATGTTCCTATTTTTAGACTACAATTTTGTAAACACATATATATATGTGTATATATATGTGTGTGTACAAAATTGTAGTGTAATATAAATAATATATGTATATATATATGGTATATATCTTTGGACCCATTAAAGCGAGAATACATATGCCGGTAACTAGCACATTTGCATGCAAGCTACTTGCTCACTAGCACGCAAGTAGCTACCACGAAATTTGATTTTGTGACAGCTACGGCCGTGCAAGTTGAGAAAAGGATCAAGAGGGTGCTACAAAGCTCGACACTGACAGGTACTGTTTCGAGAACTGCCACGCAAGCTAATGTTCCATTTTACCGTCATGTGTATATCCTGCCTTACTCCACACGTAACAACATTTAACTTCACATTTTTAATACACAATTGTTTTGTAAAATGTATAGGATGTTTGAAGAATAGACTTCTTGTTTACAAATTATAATTAAGAAACCGAGGTTTTCTAATAAACCGTACAAGGGTATCTTTGAAATAATCAAAGTAATCTAAAACGATCGAGATATACGGACAATTTTAAGTTTCCTAGTACTTTTAGATATTTAAACCTAAGTGTTATAGATTTTAGGCTCAAATATAGATAGTATAAACATTACTATGTGTATTATAAAGAATCAGTGGTCACCATTATATTAGTAATAATACAAACATCAAACTGAAGCTGCGTGCGACGCGTCCATTTGCATAACTTGGAAAGGTTACGTAACGCCAACATCTTAGTGTATTAACAGTGACAATGTTATTTGCAATTATTTAAATATTCTAATATTATTTGAATATTCTACAACAGACTGATATGTTATTTAGTGTCTGTAGTGAAACCATAATCTTTAAATATATTTTGATATACGCTTCTACGTTTATCCTAAAGTGATACTCTATAGTATCTTTTTATTCCGAATTACTTTGCACAAATGCTATAGGTTTTATCTTTTTACTTTTATTTCTAACGACACCAAATCTTACTTCTTGCTATCTCACTAATATTAACTTTTGAATGGGTGGATGGATGGATGGATATTTTATTACTACGTATCTTCGAAACGGTTTAACGAATCTCGATGAAATTTGGCACAGATGTAGAACAAAGTCTGGAATAACAAATAGGTTACTTACTTTTTTTTAATTCCTCGCCGAGGAAGTCGCAGGCAAAAACTAGTACAGAACTAGTTTATAAAGACTTGCATAATTAAATATCGTATTAATAGCGTGGTAGACAGATGTTAAAATATTTATTATGTTACGTGGATAAGCAACATCAAAACCATTTTAATAAAATATTCAAAAAATAAACCTGAAACCACAACGTAAGCTTTCCTAGAATATGCATTGTAAATGAGGCAGTCGTTTTTTACTTGGAGGAATTAAATTAAATTTTATATTACGAGGGTTTAAAATAAAAGACGCAGAAGCTGGATTGAACGAATTAATATCCCATCTAGCCGACCAGAAACGCTTTTGTATATTTAACATATTATCAATAAGTTTCAACTGCCGTAACAAGTATATGCAAAAAATCGTTTTATCTCTGTTTTTTCATAAAGAGAGGGATTACATTATACTGTAATCCTATGACAAGACTTCAAAGCCTTCGTTTAACACTGACGTAAAAATATACTCGGTTAAAGAAACATCCTAATGCTACTATTTAATATTTAAACCGAAAACCAGTACAAAATTGTAAAATTTCTCGTGAAATAAAATCTTACTTTTATCTTTCACTCGAAATGCTGCAATTTCATTCAGTTTTCTACTCGTTATTTGAAACTGAGCGCTACAAAATTTTGCGATCCTTTGGAAGAATTCCAAGATCTTGCGGTACGTAGACGGCGACATTAAGTTTATAAAAAACTAGCTTTTGCCCGCGACTTCGTCCGCGTGAAATTTAAAAGTTCAAAACTTTTCAACCTATTACCTAAAGTATTAACTTAGTAGTAATCTACGCAATAACAGAAATCTACCGATGCAAGATTAGAAATTTCTGAGCTGATTTTTCGGTTACTCTTATTGTTTGTGTTTGTGATATCTGCTAAATTATTTGTCCAATTTAAACACTGTTAAGAAAATTTTATTATACATAGCTGTTCCCGTGTGGCCTCGTCCGCGTCATTTAGTTAAGATTGAGTTCTTAGTTAATACTTCGTTGAACTGTTAATATTATCATAGTATCATTTAGTTATTAGTGTGATGTAAAATAGTTTTAACATTGATTTAAACACGTAACATGGATATAAGTACTATTTTATTATTGATCAAAAATGAAATAGAAATAGTCAGTTTAAAGTACTACGGAATAAACAATATTTTTTGTTAAATTTCCTTGAGGTATTAGTATGTATTGTTGATCATTACAACCAGATCTTGAAAGAGCAACATATAGTTATAAATTTCAGGCGAATATATGTATAGTAGTATGTGGGAAAAGGTTAAAATAAAACACACTGTTCTTTGCAATTTGTGTTATTAATTTTGATTTATTTGTTTATTATATCATAAAATATTTTATGTCTGAAAATATTTAAAAAACCATATACATACAGCACATAAATCATCAATACTAAATACAAACACACAATATAAATTTATTTTATTTTATTAAATCACATAAATATATTTATAGTTAATTCACTTTGTATATCATTTCTTTAAAAAAAATAAACTACTTTTTCAAAATTCAGTATGTGCAGTATGTCCGAAGCATTATTAGCATGCTGTCAACAAAAAAATAAATTACTTTTTCAAAATTCAGTATGTGCAGTATGTCCGAAGCATTATTAGCATGCTGTCAACAAAAAAATAATTTTAATCTGTATCAACCAAAAATACTGAAATGACAATATGTAACAGTGTTTTAAATGATAAGTTTTAAACTCCAAATTCTATTAAAAATTAAATATTTGTTATATTGTAAGTCATGCTTGCATTAAGTTTAGTTTTTTGATATTTGACCACATTTCACTTGCAAGTTCCCATTTATTTCCAGAACAAAAGGAAGAATTAAACATAAAACAGGTTGTTTTAATAAGTCCATAGGAAGATAACCTGTAATTGAACGTAAATAATTACACTACGTATGTTACAGAATATCGCATAAGAAACTTTTAGTCATTTATACAGTTACGTCTTGCAATTTGTAAACTTCTAGTAAATCAAAAACAATACATTATTCAGCATTTAATGCAGTTTTTTCTATATTTGTTTAAAGACAAATTGAAAATCACAGCTTCCAAATTCTTCTGCAAATTACCATATATATAAAAATTTTGCGTTTGAAGAGGTAGGTAGCATGGCGTGAAATTTTTACAATTTTATTTTTCATATTTTTACCCTATTTAATTAATTTTGTTTATCACTGTGTTAACCATATTTATTTTTCTACTTCTTTTATCACACAAATAAACTTTATCAACTTTATCAATTTATCAACTTCTCAATTGCAAATGTCAAAATACAAATTACCTTACCCTACTATGGCAATTTTGCTTCCTTGATGTTGGCAGCAACTTGTGTTCTCTTTCCCACATTAGGGTTTTTATCCAAAAATATTTACCCCCTAAGCTTAATAGCGTGAAAATATGTAGCCTAACACGTGACGCAAGTGTACGGCTTTTGATTTAAAAAAAGTATTATTCAAAAATATGCTGTAATTGCTCAGATCTTCGGCAACAAAGTGTGTATTTACCCTTTATTATAATAGTATAGATAGTATAGAAGTAGATGGGGTAATTCTACAGATTATTTTTTATTCTTATTAACTTGAAATCTAGAAAAGAAAACAATATTTTGTACCTTGCACTTACTACTTACAATCATTATGTTTTATCTAGGAGAATTAAATGTTTTTTTTTTTTTTTTTTTTTTTTTTTTTTGTAATATTGCAATAGAAAATTAACTAAAACTAAAGTTTTTTTTGGAATATTGCAATAGAAAATTTTACATACACAGTTACGTCTTGCAAAAATTTGTAAACATACAAACAAATACAAAAGAATGCATTATTCAGCAATAACATAAAATGTAAAATTAATAAAACACTTACCACCGATGTGAGTCAGAAAGATTTCATCAGGTAATATCGGGTAATTTGACATTTTGTTGTAGGCGTGGTTCTCAGGTATTTCACTCTCAATATCACAATCCGTATTTCCACGGAATAATTATAGATCGTAACGATATGTTTCGATTAAGATATTGAATTGACGTCTACCAAGCACATGATCGCGTGCGCACTCCGTCGCGACTCAAATCGAACTGACTCACGAACTCACGAATGACAAAATGGCCGCCCCACCAGTGCTCGGTGTTGCCATGGGCATAGAGTAAGCCTACATATTTAACATTGCATTTCAATTCGACAACTTACAAATTCTTCTGCAAATTACCATATATATAAAAATTTTGCGTTTGAAGAGGTAGGTAGCATGGCGTGAAATTTTTACAATTTTATTTTTCATATTTTTACCCTATTTAATTAATTTTGTTTATCACTGTGTTAACTATATTTATTTTTAACTTCTTTTATCACACAAATCAATTTTATTTTTCATATTTTTACCCTATTTAATTAATTTTGTTTATCACTGTGTTAACCATATTTATTTTTAACTTCTTTTATCACACAAATCAATTTTATTTTTCATATTTTTACCCTATTTAATTAATTTTGTTTATCACTGTGTTAACTATATTTATTTTTAACTTCTTTTATCACACAAATCAATTTTATTTTTCATATTTTTACCCTATTTAATTAATTTTGTTTATCACTGTGTTAACTATATTTATTTTTAACTTTTTTTTTTTTGGAATATTGCAATAGAAAATTTTAGATACACAGTTACGTCTTGCAAAAATGTGTAAACATACAAACAAATAAAAAAGAATGCATTATTCAGCAATAACATAAAATGTAAAATTAATAAAACACTTACCACCGATGTGAGTCAGAAAGATTTCATCAGGTAATATCGGGTAATTTGACATTTTGTTGTAGGCGCGGTACTCAGGTATTTCACTCTCAATATCACAATCCGTATTTCCACGGAATAATTATAGATCGTAACGATATGTTTCGATTAAGATATTGCATTGACGTCTACATTGTATTGACGTCTACATTGTATTGACGTCTACCAAGCACATGATCGCGTGCGCACTCCGTCGCAACTCAAATCGAACTAACTCACGAATGACAAAATGGCCGCCCCACCAGTGCTCGGTGTTGCCATGAGCATAGAGTAAGCCTACATATTTAACATTGCATTTCAATTCGACAACTTACATAATAAAATAAAATTGATTTGTGTGATAAAAGAAGTTAAAAACAAATATAGTTAACACAGTGATAATATAAACAAATTAATAAAACACTTACCACCGATGTGAGTCGGAAAGATTTCATCAGGTAATATCGGGTAATTTGACATTTTGTTGTAGGCGCGGTACTCAGGTATTTCACTCTCAATATCACAATTCGTATTTCCACGGAATAATTATAGATCGTAACGATATGTTTCGATTAAGATATTGAATTGACGTCTACCAAGCACATGATCGCGTGCGCACTCCGTCGCGACTCAAATCGAACTGACTCACGAATGACAAAATGGCCGCCCCACCAGTGCTCGGTGTTGCCATGGGCATAGAGTAAGCCTACATATTTAACATTGCATTTCAATTCGACAACTTACAAATTCTTCAAAAAATAAAATTGATTTGTGTGATAAAAGAAGTTAAAAATATATATGGTTAACACAGTGATAATATAAACAAATTTAATTAAAAAGCGTAAAAAAAAAGTAAAACCGTAATCGTTTCACGCAATGCTACCACAGTTCAAACGCAGAATTTTTATAATCTATGGCATTTTTGCAGAAGAATTTATAAGTTGTCGAATTGAAATGCAATGTTAAATATGTAGGCTTACTCTATGCCCATGGCAACACCGAGCACTGGTGGGGCGGCCATTTTGTCATTCGTGAGTCAGTTCGATTTGAGTCGCGACGGAGTGCGCACGCGATCATGTGCTTGGTAGACGTCAATACAATGTAGACGTCAATACAATGTAGACGTCAATTCAATATCTTAATCGAAACATATCGTTACGATCTATAATTATTCCGTGGAAATACGGATTGTGATATTGAGAGTGAAATACCTGAGTACCACGCCTACAACAAAATGTCAAATTACCCGATATTACCTGATGAAATCTTTCTGCCTCACATCGGTGGTAAGTGTTTTATTAATTTTACATTTTATGTTATTGCTGAATAATGCATTCTTTTTTATTTGTTTGTATGTTTACAAATTTTTGCAAGACGTAACTGTGTATGTAAAATTTTCTATTGCAATATTACAAAAAAAACTTTAGTTTTAGTTATTTTTCTATTGCAATATTCCAAAAAAAACTTTAGTTTTAGTTATTTTTCTATTGCAATATTACAAAAAAAACTTTAGTTTTAGTTATTTTTCTATTGCAATATTCCAAAAAAAAACTTTAGTTTTAGTTATTTTTCTATTGCAATATACAAAAAAAACTTTAGTTTTAGTTAATCATTTATATTGTATTGCAGGTGGATAACGAATCTCATGAAGTTAGTAAATCAACGTACAAATCGCGGATTCTGCTAAAAACGTAAATGACAATATGTAACAACGTAACCTCAAAATTTGTTAATACATGCGCAGTTTTACAAGACTGTATAAAAATAATACACTAAAGCACCGGATATTTCTTCAAGTAAAAAGGTAAATTATTTAAATTCAGAGTACTCTGTTGTTTATTGTTTAAATAAAACGTTTGTATGTAGTATTAAAAAGTAGTAGAGAAATAGCTTTTAAGTGAATGTTTATTCAGTTTTTGTGCTGTGTATGTAAAATTTTCTATTGCAATATTCCAAAAAAAACTTTAGTTTTAGTTATTTTTCTATTGCAATATTACAAAAAAAACTTTAGTTTTAGTTAATCATTTATATTGTATTGCAGGTGGATAACGAGTCTCATGAAGTTAGTAAATCAACGTACAAATCGCGGATTCTGCTAAAAACGTAAATGACAATATGTAACAACGTAACCTCAAAGTTTGTTAATACATGCGCAGTTTTACAAGACTGTATAAAAATAATACACTATAGCACCGGATATTTCTTCAAGTAAAAAGGTAAATTATTTAAATTCAGAGTACTCTGTTGTTTATTGTTTAAATAAAACGTTTGTATGTAGTATTAAAAAGTAGTAGAGAAATCGCTTTTTAAGTGAATGTTTATTCAGTTTTTGTGCTGTAAAACTATTTATTTTAGTTTTGATATTGTTTTTATTTACTTAAGGAAAAAGAAAACATTAGAACGTAATATTTAACTCCCTCATGTAATGCCAAAAAAAAAACATTTAATTCTCCTAGATAAAACATAATGATTGTAAATAGTAAGTGCAAGGTACAAAATATTATGTTTTCTTTTCTAGATTTCAAGTTAATAAGAATAAAAAATAATCTGAAGAATTACCCCATCTACTTCTATACTATCTATTCTCTATACTATATGTATATTATATGTTTTTATATTTATTTTTTATTTATCTATCTATATCTATATATCTATTATATCTATCTACACTATTAATGTGGTGTATATGTGGGTATGCCAATATAATGTACCGTCAGTATTACCAATAATAAATGAGTCCAGTACCAACCGCCGTTTCAATAACACCCCTACATTACATTGGCGACGAGGATTTTTTTTATTTACGTGAACCCGGAAATAATGACCAAAGTCGGAGGGACGTGATTATAAGTGCGCATCTTACGTTTTATTTCGCAAGAAAGTACAGTTGTGCATCGGAAAACGTTAACTACTGTGTGTACGTATACTTTTACGGGAAGGTGTGCGTCAAGACGTCCGGAGCACAGGATGTCTGAGGGGTGGACAAAGACGATGAGGTTTGAAGAACGGTTCGTTGACCGCATAAATTGTGATGGAGACCATGGCGGTTGTGTCGATGGCGGCTGGGCGCAGGGCGGAGGCAGCCGGGAGCAGCGGCTAGTATACTGCGCCGGCGCAGGGACTCGGGCAGGGCGCGGCCGGCCAGCAGCGGTGGGCAGGATGCCTGTGCTGTGGTGGCGGAAGCGGCGGAGCGCTGACAGGTCCATTGGGAGGATCCAGATCCCAGAAGCGATAGTGGCACACGGGTGCAAAAGTGGGGCATGAAGCCTGATAGTCATTTGCGGAAGAAGTGTGCGGTAACGGATATTTAATTGAACATTAGTATTCGCGAATTGTTTTGTTAACTTGCAAAGTGCAAGTGCGAGCGGGACGGCCGCATTGCATTTACCGCGTGTGGAAGCGAGACGGTAGCGGCGATATGACGTGTGCAACTGCTAATTTTTCAAATTTCAATGAGTTTTTAACGTTTTATTTTGAATGTGTTATTAACGTTTTAGAATTATTGTAACTGTTAGAAAGATTTATAAGTTTTGGTAATTAGACAATTTTGAGTTTAGCACATGCTGATGTTACCGTTAGTGTTAAAATTTAGGTATTATGAAAATCGGAAAGTTTTTTGTTTAAAATTGTTTTTTGTAGTTTCATTGGGCGATAGTTTGCCGGAAGGAGATTGTCGTAGTGGACGACGGGTCGCGGTGGGCGACAGGTCGTGGTGTGCGACAGGTCGTGGTGTGCGACAGGTCGTGGTGTGCGACAGGTTGCGGTTGACGACTCTGCGGAGTAGGCAGAGGTGGACGAGGTGACGGTGATCACCGGGTCGCGGTTAGGCGATGACTCTGCGGAGTAGGCAGAGGTGATGAGGTTGCGGTGGTCACCGGGTCGCGGATAGGCGACGACTCTGCGGAGTAGGCAGAGGTGGACGAGGTGACGGTGATCACCGGGTCGCGGTTAGGCGATGACTCTGCGGAGTAGGCAGAGGTAGTTGTGGTGGTCGCGGGTAGGCGACGACTCTGCGGAGTAGGCAGAGGTAGTGGAGGTGGTCGCGGGTAGGCGACGACTCTGCGGAGTAGGCAGAGGTAGTGGAGTTGGTCGCGGGTAGGCCACAGGTCTGCGGATGAGGCAGAGGTGGTTGTGGTGACGGTGGTCACCAGGTTGTGGGAGGCGCCTATGGTCGAGGCTTCTGGTGAGGCCGGACCGGGAAACTAGGCGATAGGTTAGGGTCTGATGGACGAACTGGCAAAGGTCAGGTCGTTTTTCAGACCCTAACCTATCGCCTAGTTTCCCGGTCCGGCCTCACCAGAAGCCTCGACCATAGGCGCCTCCCACAACCTGGTGACCACCGTCACCACAACCACCTCTGCCTCATCCGCAGACCTGTGGCCTACCCGCGACCACCTCCACTACCTCTGCCTACTCCGCAGAGTCGTCGCCTACCCGCGACCACCTCCACTACCTCTGCCTACTCCGCAGAGTCGTCGCCTACCCGCGACCACCTCCACTACCTCTGCCTACTCCGCAGAGTCGTCGCCTACCCGCGACCCGGTGATCACCGTCACCTCGTCCACCTCTGCCTACTCCGCAGAGTCGTCGCCTATCCGCGACCCGGTGACCACCGCAACCTCATCACCTCTGCCTACTCCGCAGAGTCATCGCCTAACCGCGACCCGGTGATCACCGTCACCTCGTCCACCTCTGCCTACTCCGCAGAGTCGTCAACCGCAACCTGTCGCACACCACGACCTGTCGCACACCACGACCTGTCGCCCACCGCGACCCGTCGTCCACTACGACCCGTCGTCCACTACGACAATCTCCTTCCGGCAAACTATCGCGGACTCTGCGGAGTAGGCAGAGGTAGTGGAGGTGGTCGCGGGTAGGCGACGAGTCTGCGGAGTAGGCAGAGGTAGTGGAGTTGGTCGCGGGTAGGCGACAGGTCTGCGGATGAGGCAGAGGTGGTTGTGGTGACGGTGGTCACCAGGTTGTGGGAGGCGCCTATGGTCGAGGCTTCTGGTGAGGCCGGACCGGGAAACTAGGCGATAGGTTAGGGTCTGATGGACGAACTGGCAAAGGTCAGGTCGTTTTTCTTTTGTTTTAACAACTACATATGTATAAATGTATTATTTTTGTTAATTGTTTTGTTATATGTTTCTGTGTTTTAAAATATTGTATAATTATTACTAGTATCTTTTGTGTAAATATGCATAACAATTTAGCTGCAACATTTATATTCATGGACGTTTTGATGTTAGACTTGTCTGATTTAATTTTTCATATTAGAATGTATGTATGTCGGTTTATGCTACACTATTGTATTTGTCATTTTCTTTTTTTTAATGTATGTTTTAATGTATTTTGGCATTTTTTTTAAGGGGGAGATAATGTGGTGTATATGTGGGTATGCCAATATAATGTACCGTCAGTATTACCAATAATAAATCAGTCCAGTACCAACCGCCGTTTCATTAACACCCCTACATTACAACTATCTATACTATTATAATAAAGGGTAAATACACACTTTGTTGCCGAAGATCTGCCGAAGATCTGAGCAATTACAGCATATTTTTGAATAATACTTTTTTTAAATAAAAAGCCGTACACTTACGTCACGTGTTAGGCTACATATTTTTACGCTATTAAGCTTAGGGGGTAAATATTTTTGGATAAAAACCCTAATGTGGGAAAGAGAACACAAGTTGCTGCCAACATCAAGGAAGCAAAATTGCCATAGTAGGGTAAGGTAATTTGTATTTTGACATTTGCAATTGAGAAGTTGATAAATTGATAAAGTTGATAGAGTTTATTTGTGTGATAAAAGAAGTAGAAAAATAAATATGGTTAACACAGTGATAAACAAAATTAATTAAATAGGGTAAAATATGAAAAATAAAATTGTAAAAATTTCACGCCATGCTACCTACCTCTTCAAACGCAAAATTTTTATATATATGGTAATTTGCAGAAGAATTTGGAAGCTGTGATTTTCAATTTGTCTTTAAACAAATATAGAAAAAACTGCATTAAATGCTGAATAATGTATTGTTTTTGATTTACTAGAAGTTTACAAATTGCAAGACGTAACTGTATAAATGACTAAAAGTTTCTTATGCGATATTCTGTAACATACGTAGTGTAATTATTACGTTCAATTACAGGTTATCTTCCTATGGACTTATTAAAACAACCTGTTTTATGTTTAATTCTTCCTTTTGTTCTGGAAATAAATGGGAACTTGCAAGTGAAATATGGTCAAATATCAAAAAACTAAACTTAATGCAAGCATGACTTACAATATAACAAATATTTAATTTTTAATAGAATTTAAAACTTATCATTTAAAACACTGTTACATATTGTCATTTCAGTATTTTTGGTTGATACAGATTAAAATTATTTTTTTGTTGACAGCATGCCAATAATGCTTCGGACATACTGCACATACTGAATTTTGAAAAAGTAATTTATTTTTTTAAAGAAATGATATGCAAAGTGAATTAACTATAAATATATTTATGTGATTTAATAAAATAAAATAAATTTATATTGTGTGTTTAGTATTGATGCTTTATGTGCTGTATGTATATGGTTTTTTAAATATTTTCAGACATAAAATATTTTATGATATAATAAACAAATAAATCAAAATTAATAACACAAATTGCAAAGAACAGTGTGTTTTATTTTAACCTTTTCCCACATACTACTATACATATATTCGCCTGAAATTTATAACTATATGTTGCTCTTTCAAGATCTGGTTGTAATGATCATCAATACATACTAATACCTCAAGGAAATTTAACAAAAAATATTGTTTATTCCGTAGTACTTTAAACTATTTCTATTTCATTTTGATCAATAATAAAATAGTACTTATATCCATGTTACGTGTTTAAATCAATGTTAAAACTATTTTACATCACACTAATAACTAAATGATACTATGATAATATTAACAGTTCAACGAAGTATTAACTAAGAACTCAATCTTAACTAAATGACGCGGACGAGGCCACACGGCAACAGCTATGTATAATAAAATTTTCTTAACAGTGTTTAAATTGGACAAATAATTTAGCAGATATCACAAACACAAACAATAAGAGTAACCGAAAAATCAGCTCAGAAATTTCTAATCTTGCATCGGTAGATTTCTGTTATTGCGTAGATTACTACTAAGTTAATACTTTAGGTAATAGGTTGAAAAAAGTTTTGAACTTTTAAATTTCACGCGGACGAAGTCGCGGGCAAAAGCTAGTAGATTATAAAAATTCTGCGTTTGAACTGTGGTAGCATTGCGTGAAACGATTACGGTTTTGCTTTTTTTTTTACTCTTTTTAATTAAATTTGTTCATATTATCACTGTGTTAACTATATTTATTTTTAACTTCTTTTATCACACAAATCAATTTTATTTTATTGTTTACATTTATCAAATTCTCAATTGCAAATGTCAAAATACCAATTACCTTACTATGGCAATCTTGCTTCTTGTTGTTGTCTCTTTCCCACATTAGGGTTTTTATTAAAATATTTACCCCCTAAGTTTAATGGCGTGAAAATATATAGCCTAAAGCCTGACGTAAGTGTAGGGCTTTTTATTAAAAAAAGAATTATTCAAAAATATGCTGTAATTGCTGAGATCTTGGGCAACAAAGAAGTGTGTGTTTACGCTTTATTATAATAGTATAGATAGTATAGATATAACCTAGAGTATTATAATACTGGTTTAAAAATATTGGTACTGTAATTGCTATAGCATTATTTATAAACCAATATTTACACGTGAATTCGTCGTCATCGTTCGACTTTGTCTGACGAAATTAAAAAAGAAATTATGTAGCTTGAATGTTCTAGACTATTCGACTTCTGTGCCAAGTTTCATCGAGATCTGTTAATCCTTTTGGAGATACGTAGTAACAAACATCCATCCATCTAAACTTTCGCATTTATAATATTAGTAAGAAGTATCGACGAGTATGATGTACCAATAGATAAAAAACGATGTTTTATATTTTATCTGGATCTTACACAATAAAAATATTTGATAGTCGAAAAACATTTTACAAGATACATTCGGCTGTTTGTTTTTTTTTTCATAAAATTGATGTTGAAAATATAATCAAATTTAGTGGTAAGGGTCTGGTCCAAGTAACAGCTTTATTTACAATTTCTCAAGGCCCACTTCGTGAATAGAATATATTAATTTACTATAATTTGATAAACATTCCAGTGGAGTCTTGGGAATAAAATTACATTGTAATTATTGTCACTATTTGATTACTGTGACAATTTATTCAAATAAAAATTGGCCCATTTTATTTACAGCTTTCTAGTTCGACACAGCCTGTGTTGAAGCATTTCAATTTAATGAGTAAATTAATTCGCTAAAATTCGTTACGCTTGAAACAGTTTTCAGAAAAAAAATAATGAAAAACATGGAATAAATCAACTTCGTGAAGCAAAATATACGAATATTTTAAACGCATATATTAATTCTTTTGTTGTTTACGAAGACCTATTCCGATAACTGGGTTATTTTTTCATCGTGGAACGCTACGAATAGCCGTAGCACATTCGTAACGCTCCAATGAGCTACGTTAACTGCTACGGGTAGCGTATTCATTTAATAGGCATATTTTATTGATGAACCTGTTTCGTCAACATTTAATCTCGCCAAAAGTTTTTAATTACAATAATGTTGGTATAAAACTATGAAGCAAAAATAAACTAACTTCCGGTATGTTGTGATTGATATTATTGTAATGATTTGCAAAAGGTTCGAACACACGATAAATAAAACCCAGAATTGTAAATTGTATACTATGAAAACCGTTTTCAGTTTCATTCTATTGCCCTCCAAGTTAACCTCAAAGCATTGAATTGAAAATTCTAATATAACTTTCAAACAATGAACGGAGACCGCGCGCCAACTTGGACTGAAGGGTTGAAGATATCCAATAGGGTCGAATTAATTTTAAACTGTCTTTCTAAACACTGACTATCGATAATTTATTTAATTATAAAATAAAGGATTTCATTATTTTTTTATTAAAAACCATATAATTATGTTGTTGGATTATCGTTGGTTGATGACGACATGTACAGTTAGCTGCAAAAATATGTATACATTTAGAATGCTTCCGAAACTGTCTACGCCTTCGATTTCAAAAGTACACATTCGTTAATAGCATGAATGACCATTCAAGACCACCTTCCGACCGGAAGCATACGGATAGATATGGGCATACATATTTTTGAAACAGAAGACGTACAAGTTTCTGCAGATTTGAAAATTCAATCTTCATATTTTTGCAGCTGACTGTACCTACTTCTCATTTTCGTGTTAATTTCTCATATTTACCTAAAAATTTGAAATTGAAAATTTTCTGAAGCCATCATAAATTTGGTAAATATAATATGCATAGTGCTAGACATCGAGACCCCTTTAAACATATAAATAAAAATATTTACACAAAATTTAATTCAAATCCATGATACAAAGGATTTAATATGAAACAATCATATCCATTGCCAGTCGGCATTATGGAACATCAGCCTTAATCCTTTCATTGAAACGAGGATTTGTTACATTGTCAACGGACTAACAAAAGGGTCTCGGTTATTCAAATGCAACTGAATTGAAATTTTCAATATGCGTATATCAGGTTAATAACATAATAATTAACGGCCAAACTAAACATTCGGTCCTAAACTTTATTTAATTATTCGAACACCATCTAAATAATACATCACATTTTTCGATTGCTATTGCATACACGGTATTCTATACTAATATTATAAAGAGGAATGATTTGTATTTTTGTATAATATATATTGAAATAACTCAAAAACTACTGGGCCCATTTAAAAAATTCTCTCACCATTAGAAAGGTAATTTATCTGTGAGTGACGTAGGCTATATTTTTTAATTTCACGCGGACAAAGTCGCGAGCAACTCTAGTCATTAATAATGATACGAAGTAAGATAGGTAACTACGCTTCACAATTATTTTTCATTGTAATAAAATGCAACCGAAAATTACATACGAATATTAACCCCGCTAACGAAAACTGCACTCGTTCGTTGCCCTAATGAATAAAAGATAAGTTTTTTTTATGTAAGTACAGTAATATTAAACTCTTGTACCGGATAGTTGTGTACAGTTAACCTCCCGTTGACCGTTAACACGCTACTCCGTCTATCCACTCGAGGCGACGCGACGGGGCTCTTGACCTTTGTACTTTGTTCCCTTCGCTGTCGACAGCTTCGAATGTGTTCGGAACACAAGTACAACCCCACTTCGGTTGTGTTCCAGTTGCGTAATGAGTGTAATGGTATTGTACTGTGAGGTGAGAATTATAATATTATTTTTGAAATTAGAATCATACTAATATTATATTATAAATGCGAAAGTTTAGATGGATGAATGGATGGATGGATGTTTGTTAGAGTTTGGAGCCTAAACGGCTGAAGGGATTTCGATGAAATTTGGTACAGGTGTAGATGATAGTCTGGATGAACACATAGGCTACTCACTTTTGTTTTTTTAATTCCACGCGGACGGAGTCGCGAGCGAAAGCTAGTTAGATATTAATTCCAAAGAATTTATTTACTGTGCGTTTCGATTAGAGTAACACTTTCGTTCTCACTACGATCTAGGGAAGGCATGTATTATACTTATGGGAGCATCCATTTTGAATTGAAATGGTATACCTCTGCTAAACTGTTTTTTTTTACTTAATCTACAAAAAGAAAACCATAATCAAGCGACGTAGTATTAAACTATTACTTGCTGTGATACAACAAATATTATACAATAGTTTTCGCCCGAGACTTTGTCCGCGTGGAATTTAAAAAAAAGAAACAAAAGTAAGTATGTGTTCTTCCAGACTATCCTCTACATCTATGACAAATTTCATCGAGATCCGTTCAGCAGTTTAGGCTACAAACTCCAACAAACATCCATCCATATAAACTTCCGCATTTATAATATTAGATTAGATATCGGAAGTAATTTTCAAGTTGTCTACGATGTAGTCTTGTAATATCTTTGATGCAGCACTGCGACTGACGCGTAGGTAAATAATCAAGTTACAGTTCGTGCGAGCTTGAGAGCTTTCGTCGTCTAATAATTCAATAGACTGCCATTGTAACTACACAAGTGAGTACTAATGTTACCCATATTTGTAATCATAATATTAAGTACTTGGATAAAGCAGTGGTTATTTTGAATATGAAACAAACATCTCAATAAAAGACAACGTGACGCAATTACCGTTATATTGTATTTCAAGGACGTCTGGTTGTCAATAGCAATGAAATTATGAGGCCTTGATGAAGCCTGATATTATCTGATAACATAATGGTTGATTTTTATTTATACTGTGTTACGCAAATATAATAAATTAAGAAATGTTTTATTCAGAAAAAATCCAAGTATGATTTTCCAATAAAAATATTTTATGAGTAAATGTATATAATGGAAAACACTACATTTAAACCCTTTTATTATGTTTAAAATATAGAGAGATAACAATACATTTTCACACCATTGTGCAATAGAAACCCACTCTTAGGAAAAAAACAATAAGAAAATTCTTTGACCTTAATTTTAGATGAATCTGGATTTTTATTAGCATTACTAGCTTTCGCATGCCATTCCGTCCACGTGGAATTTAAAAAAAAACAAGTGAGTAGTTAGCCTATGTGTTCTTCCAGCCTATTGTCTACGTCTATGCCAAATTTCATCGTGATCCGTTCAACCGTTTATGCTACAAACTCTAACATCTATCTAAACTTCCGCATTTATAATATTAGTAAGATTATTCTCTATTGTATTGAAAATAATTGCGTGTTAAAACGCAGTAAGTTCATTATTCCGGTTATTAGATTTGTCAACGTCCCCAATAACGTCGACGTCACACCGACATAGATTGATTCAGTTATCTCCGCTCTCGTGTATGATGCAGCAGCTATTTCCCTTTAATCCATTTTATAAGAGTATTGCATTTGCAAGCAACAATATTTAACCATGTAAATAAGTTAGTAAAATAATTAAGTTGACACTAGTTGACATGAGCATCGTATTATTTTTATGACACAAACCTTTTCAGGCATATTCAGAATATTCTAGCAAAGTCTTATTAAAAAACTTTCTAGTGGAATAAAGAAATATCTTTGTATAGAATTTTCGTATCTCTATATGAAGATCCTTCTAACTTTCGTTTCCGAACCAACGTTAATAATTAAATCGAATCTTATTTCGTATTACACCTTTCTTTCATAGTAATGATGTTTGCTGCGGCCTTGGAGATTATGGGCAGCTTCAAATATATTTGAGCTTAAACACGCGGATTACCTTGAATAGCACCTGGCGCGATATTTTGACAAATCATGGTTATTGAAACATTAATATGCGTTTATATATTTGTCGGAATGACGAGCGGTTTGTAGAATTCAATTCCGAAGGCAGATCATGTACACGGTAACGATCTTCCATTGTGGGCGTACGTATGTCAGAGACAGGGAAATTACAATCGCGTAACATTAGAAACACTATTCTTAGTTGACCACCATCGTAATTGATAACTTCACAACACACTCTAATCAAATTGCAAACATTTACAGAGGTTAACCAATTTATTTTATAATAACAAAGCGCATCATTCCACCATTCAATGACAACTGTCATCAGTCATTCGATCGCCGCTTGACATCTATCATACACGATGCACATTCAGCCAGTACTCAAAATGATTAAAGGCCAGTATCTTAAATCGTTTAAAAAGTATCAACCATTTCGTCCCGTTATATTTATATAGGATTTGAAGCTTTATGTTCCCTGGTCGTATATAAAGAAAATGGAACATTGCAGATTCCATTACCATGTAACTCAGTTTCGTCCCTCGACACCCGAGATCGAATTATTGAACTCTATTTGTATGGAATTGAAAGATTTAGTTATAACTTTGCTACGGTCTGTCGGCTGCAAAGTGGATGTTCTCGCAAATTGAATTGGTCAGCGTTAGTTATTTTTTTAAGCCCGGTACAACCCTTCAGTTTGAACTGTACAGTTTAATAGTGTATAATTTTGCCTTTTTTTTAATAATATTAAGTGGAAAACGAGCAAGCGGCCACCTGAATCGACCGTAATATATAATATACAGAAAACACATCAATAATTTATTAAAAGACTTTCGACTCCGCCGAAACTGGAACGTTCGAGAATTTTCATATGTCGTCAGGAGACCATTTTAACCGAAAATCTGATTTTTAATTTTATTTTATGAAAAACAAAATAACTTTATGTCTGACTAGCTATTCCCGTGCGGCTTTATCCGCATAAAATAAGGAAAATTTATTTTATTGTTTACATTTGTCAAATTATCAATAGCAAATGTCAAAATGACATGACATGACAAACCTTGGCATTCTTGCTTCCTTAATGTTGGCAGCAACTTATGGTCTCTTTCCCACATTAGGCTTTTTATCCAAAATATTTACCCCTAAGTTTAATGGCGTGAAAATATATACCCTAAAGCGTGACGTAAGTGTAGGGCTTTTTATTAAAAAAAGAAGAAAAAGATACCCTTTGAAAATAAACTTTTAGAATTCATCGATAGCTGCATATGAAAATATTATACCCGCATACTATTATAATATTCGCACAAATTATTATATTCTCATACTAGTGCACGCAGTTTACCACGAGCGTCCGCAAAGTTTGGATCTCTTAATACTGTCAGCATTTCACTATAGAATAACGACTCTGAGTGGTAATCTAGTATGACGAAATAAATGAAGAGGAAAAACAAGGTTTTAACTTTTTATTTTCTAATCTGAATTCAATATCAAAACCTTTCTGCAAATAAAAGACTGTTGACGTCGAAATTTTAATCTTAATAGTCACATTAAAATAAAATAACAAAATAAATCATACAAATTGAACAACTTTTGAGTAAACGTAACAAAGCATAATATAAAACAAATAAATGTAGATACCGAATATAAAATATGTTGCTATTTTGAACCAAAATTGTTTTCTATCAATTTCCTCTTGACGTTTAAAATCTGCTTCCTTAACGATGTACTTGCGAACTCCATAAATCCATACTTTTATATACTCCTTACGGTCCAAAGTCGCTATGTCGCAGTTGAAAACCTCGCGGTCGATACTCGAAATGTTTTTGTGTAATTGGAGAGTGTTTTCGTCATGAAACTTCCAATCGTTGAGAATAAAGTATTCCAACGCCGATGATAACTTGTATACTTTTTCATAAATGTTTAATAATCTGAAAAAATAAATCTTCAATATTGATCGGAGATAGCGGTCCGGTCGCCATTTTGACAGCGTGGAATTTAAAAAAAATGTAACTATAATATGCCCGTCTATGTCAGCTACCCCCCAGTGAAAGTCCGGTCGAAATCGGCCCAGCCGTTTCGGGGATTAGCCGGAACAAACGCGGCTTGCGGACAGACAGACAGACAGACAAAAAATTTTTGAATGCGATTTTCGTTATCAGCAACGCAAATACATCATCTTCTCGAAATCTGGAATTTTTCTTTTGATATTACAAACAGACACTCCAATTTTGTTATATGTATAGATTATTACCTAAAATGTAACTAAACGAATACATATTTTAGAAACTTACATTGGACGCCTGTTTGTTATTCTGCAAGCAGTGTCAGCAATGAATGCAGGTATGAAATGTAAAAGCCAGAATAGTAAAACATATACTATCTTATTCGTCGTTTGTACCGAGAAGCAGTACCAAACAGCACGAGACGAAATCATTTTCCTTCCAAAAGTTTCCAGCAAATCCTCAATTTCCGCTGAAAAAGAAAACTGCGTAAACAACTAACATAAACTGTCAGAAATTATCCTAAAATGTACGATGTGAATTTAACCAAAATATTTCCCAAAGAATTACAGTAAAGCAGAAAATCAGTAAAGCAGCAGCTTAAGCTTGCTACAAACGCTCAGTTCTAACTGATTGCTTGTGAGTGCGAAACCTAAACTTCAAAGTTCATCAAACAGCTGTTACTGAAGTCAAAATATTAACTCAGTTGAATTGTACAGTTAAATTTTTGCAGTTTTAACTGAAGGTCTGTAGTGGGTTTTATCTTAATGAGTCTCGATGTGTAAACGAGGCCTAAATGATATGATGTATGACAGTTTTCAACCGCGATTACATACTAATATTATAAATGCGAAAGTTTAGATGGATAGATGTTTGTTAGAGTTTGTAGCCTAAACGGCTGAACGGATTTCGATGAAATTTGGTATAAATGTAGAGGATAGTCTGGAAGAACACATAGGCTACTCACTTTTGTTTTACTTAATTCCACGCGGACACAGTCGCGGGCGAAAGCTAGTTAGCTATAAATTAAAGGCCACAGGCAGGCGGCCGTAAAAATAAAGCCAAGACTTTACGGTTTATAAAATCTTGTGCGACTGCACGTGAATGGGATAAGGCCACGAAGATGATAATAATGATAATCGCAATAAGCTCTCGCTAGGCAGTTGGTGAAGGGCCCGAGTCAAAAGGCAGTTATTTTAGAAACCGCACGCATTGTGAGGAGGTTCCTGTTTCTGCAGCCCTGACCACTGGTTGCTTGAGTCATCGGATTCCGCAGCCGGTGGTGCTCTATTTTTTATATGTGTTTTATTTTATTTTTATACAAATCTTGTAAAAATAAAATAAGAAATAAAGATATATACGAGTATGTGAATAATCGCAATAATAATATTTACCCCATAAAGTCGGGTTCCGATTGTTAGTGACGTTATAAATTTTAATATTTCCTTCATTTGACTGAGCTTTGGTGGTCTCCCAGCCGGCGACCAGCATCGTGTTGATGACCAGGTCGGCCGGCACTAAGCTCATTACATTTTCTTGACGCGCTTTCATTACGTGAATAATTCCAGTACTTGTTCCTAAAATAAGCTGGAACACAATATTTTATTAAATAACTAGCTGTTCCCATGCGGCTTCATCCGCATAAAATTATAAAAATTTCATTTTATTGTTTACATTTGTCAAATTATCAATTGCAAATGTCAAAATGACATGACAAGATGACAAACCATGGCAACCTTGATTCCTTGATGTTAGCAGCAACTTATGGTCTCTTTCCCACATTAGGGTTTTTATCCAAAATATTTACCCCTAAGTGTAATGGCGTGAAAATATATAGCCTAAAGCGTAAAGGAAGTGTGGGACTTTTTATTAAAAGAAGAGTTATTCAAAAATATGCTGTGATTGCTGACATCTTAGGCAACAAAGAAGTGTGTGTTTACGCTTTATTATATTAAGTATAGAAGTATTTTATATTATGAAAATACCCTTATGTGAATAACAGGGAATGTTAAAAAAGTTATGACGGTCATGTTTCCTACGTAACAATAATATAATAATAGTTTAAAATATCGTGAGACATTATCTTAAAAGAAAATTAAAAATTATTTAGCTAATATTCGCCCTGAAGATGGACCCCCGAAGGGTCTGCAACTAATCGGTGCCGTCACCGGAGGATAAAACTTGAGTTGTGCCGTTTTTAATTTTATTAATATAATTATAGTATACTAACTCCACTAGCCCCCAATGTGTTCATAGGATCTATCCAACCAGGCAATGGCTCTCGATGTGAAGATATAACTGAAAAAAATCAAAGATTAAAACTAAATTTTATTTTATAACTAAAAATTGAACAGTGGCTCTCGTTGAATTTCTTGTGAAATAAGAATACGAGTAACAAACAGAAATAGAAAGGTAGAAATAAAGAATAGAATTCGAAGATACTTATCGGATTTTCTAAATGATGATTAATAATTTGTGTTGCAATATTAATATATGTATGTGTATTTTTTTACTTTGTAATGTTTTTACTTTTTATTTTATTAGTGATACAATAAAAATAAACTATTTACCGATTGAAGGTCTAACAATAGAGATAGGTAAGTTTCCCGCTTCACAACGTACGAGCTCTTCCCCGAGTGCTTTTGAAAATGAATAAGAGTTCGGCCAGTCCTCCTTCACACTGGAAAAAATATCAAATCCATGTAGATTAAGAGCCCTTGATATCAAAGGGGAGCCGTTCTGAAGATACCTTCTAAGAAACATCCATCCATCAATTAATCCATAAATAAATAAATAGTAAGAAGTAAGATAAGATAGCGCCATTGGGTGCGAAATCCCATAACTCAAGCAGCCAGTGGTTAATGTTGCTTACACTCATCGTCAAATTGTTCAATGCGACAAAACTTACAGTTGCATCATATTCTCCAATTTATTTTCATCAATAGTTTCTGCCAAATCTATGAAAGCATTAGGTGGCACAGGACTATCGTAGAACTGTTCCTTCACTGCCTGTCCCACTCGACTCTTGGTGGCGTGGGAGTATGCTGTCGACACGTGCACTATAGACCTGATAGAAAAGACTTTTAAATAGCACGGAAAACTGATGACCAGTGTCATCATATCAGTATATGGAACAACAATTGCCAAAGCTACCAGGACCCCTGGAAGTTGTACGTATGAAATTGTATCGAGGGTCACAAGTTGAAGAATAAATATACCAGCAGTTGGTTTCGGAACCGTTGAAATTTTAAAAGGATTATGATCTACGAGAAAAAGTCTCGTGGCAAACGCTAAAGAACTTGCATTTGCGTATCTACTTTAGAATTTCAATTAATACTAACTATAGTATTTATATATAGTATATGTTTTTGTATTTATATATAGTATATATAGTATATGACGACGTAGCATAGATCGCTGGACACTGCTAAACCAGACTGACATCGGACAGGACTACATGGAAGAATCTGGAGGAGGCTTTCACCGCTTTAGGTGGCCCTTACACAGAAGATCAAGAGTGATACTAACCATACTAGTATTAAAATACAAACATTTAAGTGAATCAACTAACAACACTAACATATATTTAGATCTAGTTGTAAATATTTGAAAAAATTATATAATAATAATTTTTTTTAGTTGTAATTGTAATTTATAAATAAAAATAATGTAAACTGTGTGAAGGGAAATAAAAGCTATCTTTATCTTTATAGTGTTTATACTTGCCTTAATTCTTTACAACACTTAGCTAAACGCAATATCTCCCTGGTTCCTCTGACATTTGTGAGTGCAACCACTTTCATAGGCTCATTAAAGTTGACCGTAGCTGCCGTATGAAAAATTATATTCACCTAAAAACAATTACATGTTTAATGTTCTGTCTGAACTTGGTCACCTTTACCATTGTATTATTATCTTCTGTGATTAAAAGCACTCTATTGCACACTTCAATAGTTATCAATTATTCACTTTGTCTCACGTGTTTTTTTTTATCAAAAATGCAAAAGTCAATCTCAAATCATTTTCATTATTACCAATCAGAGGGTCGAAATATCACGTATTTTTTTAAACCCTCCAATAGATTCCTCCATTCCCTTTTACTCTTTATTACATTTATTTGTGTAAAGTGTTAACAAAACTAGGAATGAAACAAAATGTAATAAACAATTTTTTTTTAACATTACTAGATTTTTGTTAATTTACTAATATTTCCTTTAACCAAGGTCTAGGCTTGTGCTAGGAGGTTCACAACAATAGTCGAATGGCGGGATTCGAACGCACGACCGCAAGATCGATAGTCAGTACCCCAAACCATTACGCTATTGGCGTTTATTGGTGCATTGTGGCTTACCTTTTCTGTAATAAGATCCCAATCAGACGAACTTAGTCCAAGCTTCAATTCGCTGACGTCACCAGAAACTGCTATTATATTGTCCTCAAAATTTGGTTTCTGTTTCTTTACACAATCAAACACCTGGATAACAAAAGAGGAAAATATATAATCATATTTAGTACTCTAATTTCATGTTAATAGAATAGGTTTTAAAAAAACTTACAGGGTCTTGTATAATTTGCTTAACTCGTTGCTGTGCTGTTTTGCCCTTTTTTGCTCGCAATAATAAATAAACTTTATTTATGTTACAGCATCTGAAAGAAAATTATATTTTATCGAGATGAGGTAAATATCATCTTTCTAAGCGTCATATGTTGATTAAAAGTACACAACTCATCTAAAAATGAGGACGTGTCACTTTGCTCTTTGTCACCTTGATTTGTCAGCTTATACTATAAAAAACAATAGTTATAAGGTAAGTTACCTGAATAATTTCTCAAGTAATTGTTTCCCGATGAACCCAGAGCCTCCGGTGACGAATACATTGGTACCTGCGTAGAACCTCTCCACACTTGAGGCGCCACTGGCGATGATATCTGCTACATTCTGCTGACGAATAACCGCCTCTCTTTCCAACGCTAACATTGATTCCGACATCTCTATATAATAAAATTAAAATTGTCTGTATTTTTCCTTTATGCTAATCATAAATGATTTGAAATTGTATTTATGTAAACAAGTTTTTGATTATGCTTTGATTTTTTTAATGTGGATTTACGACGCGTGCAAACAACATTAGATTCAGTTCTTTTGCTCTTCCTGTAGTAGTAAAAACAGATTACATGTTTTTAAATATTTTTTTTTGTAATTTTTACCATAAATATAACGTAAAAAGTAAAGAAGCCTTTATCTATATATTTATTTTTATTTAATAACGATGAAAAAAAAGTTTTGATATATTTTTTAATGATTACAACCAACAATTTAACTTACTTACGAATTTAACTCACAAACTATCGTATTTTTATAAAACGTTTTATCAGGTCAACAATAAAGAATACAATGAACAATTAACAAACTACAGTTATTGGAATACAAAAGCAAGCTTTGTTAAACGTATACTAGTAGCGCCGCGCAGTTTCACTTCCCGTAATAAAAGATACTTCAAATTTTGTTAACGTTTGAAAAGGAAGGGTCTTCCTTATTGACCTGTGATTCTTTTAATGTGGATGTTCTTTTTGATGTAGGATATAAGCAGTCACAGCATAATTTTTTAATAATTATTATTCAATAAAAAAACCCTACCCTTCCTATACGCTATAGGCTATATACTTTAACCTTTAAACTTAGGTGGTGATTAAATTGGAACAAATTGTCATGCGAGAAAGGGACCAAAACAACAAGCCAATAGCTGCAAAGAAGCAAGATTGCCATGGTAACGGTAACTCTCACCCAATGGCAAATGCCTTAGTTGTCATTTGAGCAATTGAATTTTGACATTTGCAATTGAACGGAATGTCAACAATAAAATAAAGTTTTTATAAAATCATGCGGATGAAGACGCGTATGTAATATATGCCATCGTAAGCATCCAACTGAGTTCAGCTGTCGTTATAGCAGAAACATAATCTCAAATTTTACTCCCCAAATATATGATCAGTTGAGTTTATTAGTTGTTTATATTGTTTCTTTAAAAACTAAAACGTAAAAGGTGAAAAAAACCAATTGTTTGTGTCTGAGATTAATGCGTCCAAACGAACAAACCATACACAATAAACTTAGTTAAAAAAAAATTATAATAAATTATTGCAGTGTACATTGTCCTATAATTTGTAAACAATACATCTATCTATACTATTATAGTAAAGGGTAAACACACACTACTTTGTTGCCTAAGATGTCAGCAATTACAGCATATTTTTGAATAATATAATACTTTTTTTAATAAAAAGCCCTACACTTACGTCATGCTTTAGGCTATATATTTTCACGCCATTAAACTTAGGGGGTAAATATTTTGGATATAAACCCTAATGTGGGAAAGAGACCATAAGTTGCTGCCAACATCAAGAAAGAAAGATTGCTAAGGTTTATCATGTCATGTCATGTCATTTTGACATTTGCTATTGATAGTTTGACAAATGTGAACAATAAAATAAAGTTTTTATAATTTCACGCGGATGAATCCGCACGCGAACAGCTAGTGTAGAATAAATGTATGGTTACATCATTATCATATTACTATGGCATACGTAAATATAACGTTTAATTCCCTTTCCATTACAATCTCTCTCCCGCCATTTCCCTTCCCTTCCCATCCAACAAGAGGGTAATTTTTTTTATTTGGTAAGATGGCAAACGAGCGAACGGCTACCTGAATTTGCCGAAAAGGCGAAGCGACCGCTGCCCATAGACATCCGGAATTGCAGATGCGTTGCCTACCCTTAATCGACGGAGGAGGGGACGCACATAAAGTGGATATTTCCCTTCCTATATGTTTCCTCTGCCTCCACAGTTAAATCCACTTTCCTTTCCCATCCTTACCTTCATCAAATCACAAGCACACTCAGACTAAATGCATCCATTTGACACCTGTCTTCTGTGTGGTCTTGGTATTGCACCGGGCGAGCCGGCCCATTCGTGCGAAGATGTTAAAGGGGGCTATACCACATCAAAAATATCATCTAAAAGTGAAATATGCAAAAAGCCCGCTGTACACTTTTAGTTTTAACTGTACAGTGCGACTGATCAGTCAAATCTATAGATTAAATCTAAAGGTGTGTTGCGGGTTTAACGAAATAAAGAGCCACTTACGTCAATTGTTTTAATTTATGAATATAACATTAAGTACGCATGTTAAGGAACTTTGGCCTGTATACAAAATTTATAATCTATGCGTATTTCGTTCCACACTCTTTCACGTTTCTAACAATATCGCTAAACAATGTTGAAATCAATTGAAAAGTTATAATATTTTACTGTAAAAGCAACTCCGGTTAACACTAAGATTTACCAACTAGATAAAAGTCCCCTCTTCGGTGAAATCCACTTCGCCTTCCTATCCTTTTCTTATAAGGGTGGGAAGGGAAAGGGGATTAAAATGAGATCTCCAGCTCTTACACTCGTCACACGAGATCTATCCATCCATCTAAACTTTCGCATTTATAATATTAGTATGAGGAAATGATGAGGTCAAAATAGTATAGTATAGTATTAATAGTGCTGAATATTGCAATTAAAGAGCTTACCTTGGTAAAATGTTATTTAATTGTTCCGTATTATAAGTCTCTGCTATATGTATTAATTCATCTTGCGTTATAGGACAAGGGCTGAACTCCTCCAATACTGTTTTACCGATAACATCGCATGTAGCTTGAGAGAAGGCAGTCGATAAGAATACAAAGGATTTTAGATTCTTGCACGCCTTGCCAAGCCTCACGCTTCTCTAGTCCCTCGTACGTTAGATAACGCAACATTTTTAAATTCGTGTCAAACCTCACATTTGCTCTGTAAAATTTACTTAAAAAGCGTAAATTAAAATAGATTTAATTAATATATTAAATTCGTTTTAAACGCCAATAGTCTAATGGTTAGGGGTACGGATTTCCGATCACGTGGTCGAGGGTTCGAATCCCGCCATTCGTCTATTATCGTAAACCATATTCTAGCACAAGCCTAGCTTAGTGGGAATGGTAAAAGAAACGTTAGTAAATTAACAGAAATGTACTAATATTTAAAACAAAAAAATGAAGTTACCATTGTAAAGTGCACATTAAAACAATGAACCAGAACAATTGACATTGACCTTTGTATTATACATATTGTTAAAAACATGATGTATAACTAACTATCCATTAGATCACAATGACTCGGCAAAACAAAACAAATAACATGTATTTACATTGTGTGTTTCTGTTTCTCAATTTGAACAGAAACTAAAAAAAGTTCTTGAACGTGGTCACATATCTAAAAGCTATACACAATACCTCTAGACGAAGCGTTTCATACAAGTTTTACATTAAAAAGTAAGAAGATTTTCCAATTATTGTAAAATTTTGTAATTTGGATGATAAAAATGGGGAATTTAACAACGAAAAGGCCTGGAGACCCTCTAACATGAATCACTTTTATGTTTCGAACACTCCATCTAGAGGTGTAAATCTATGCCTAAAAGGTTGAGTTGACATTGCTTGCACCTCTCTAAAAATAGCGGCAAAAATACTAACCTAAAAAGTTTCTCAATAAGCAATTTCCCAAAAAATCCAGTACCACCGGTCACAAATATAGTTTTCTGTATATAAAAAGCCTGCACATCGAGTCACTGAGAGTTAAAGCATCCATCATAGATTTTCGTCGATCAATCGCATTTTGTTCCAAATGTTACAATCGGATCCATCGCTGAAATAAATGAAATTTTGTTGGCGCAGCGAATCAAATTGTGCCTCCTACTAAAGGGTACCCCGGCTAGCCGGCCTCTGGGCCGGCTAGTCGGGGTACCCTTTAGCGGTATCTGTACCGCTGTAGACACCTGAACCTGACGTCAAGGTCAAGTCCAAGGGCGGGACAAAGACAGAAAAAATATGAAATAAATAAGCATATAAACTACTTCGAAATACTACGATGCTCTAAATCCCTTTAGATCCTCATATGAAATCTTCAAATCTACATTAGACTCCAAGCAACCGCGGATCCAGGGGCGGGGGGGTCATGGGGGTCAAGAGCTTAACAAAATATATTTACATATTTTGTCAAGCTCTTGACTTGACCACGACTATGTGACCCCCTGGCGCCAAAGCTGGATCCGCCCTTGACTCCAAGTGTCTTATTTACTACTGGTGACTACTTGGTAGCAGTCGATAGAGAAGATGTAGGACAAGCGTAACAAGCGTTCTCTTTGTTGGTGGCCAACAAAAAAAGTTAAATCAATAATACATGATATTTAAAAAATATACTTACTATATACCATCAACAAAGTAGAAGACGGGTGTGCAAGGTCCGTAATACTTCATCATCATCATCATCACCAGCTCACTATATGTCCCCACTGAGGGGCTCGGAGCCTACCCTAAAGCTAGGGTAACTAGGCTTTAGTCAACCACGCTGGCCCACTGCGGGTTAGTCGACTTCACACATATCTTTGAATCTCTTCGCTGATATGTGCAGGTTGCATCACGATGTTTACCTTCACCGTAAGAACGTCGGGTAATTTATGTACATATGAAAATTCGAAAAATCGAAAATCACATTTGTACATGGCGGCGGGATTCGAACCCAAGACCTGTAGATTACAAGTCAAGTGCTTAAACCACTGAGCCACCGACGCTCCGTAATACTTGAAAATCTTTAATTTTTGCCTACTGGTTACCTGATGGTATCGTTTACACTAAATATTTATTACTGTTTTCATGTCCAACGACGTAGTCTTTAATAAATAAAATTCCCGTAGTACTTAATAGATAAAAATTAACAACTACTTTATGTTCCGACATGAAAAGGATTTAATGAGTCTGGCACATGCAAGAAATATACAGTTCCAATCCGACTCAAGTGTAGCTTTAATCTGTATTTTTGACCGACTTCCCGAAAGAAGGAGGTACTCAATTCGTCTGTATGTATTTTTTTATGTATGTTATATGTAAGAAAAACCATATGAATTCCATTTTACGATTGCATAAGTTTCCTAGTTAAGATTATTTTTTATACATTTCCTCAATTTTATTTCAATATTTCTTGCCATAACCTTCAATTTCAAACCATTAAATTTTAATTTTTGCATAACAAGAGACTTGAATGATTTCGACGAAAAATTCTACGGGCAAAAAATTTTTTTTGAGTAAACCTGTCACGTGTTTTTAAGTTAATCCAAAACATACAGAAATACAAAATGTATTTTATATTAGTAGGTTATATTATTACTTATATTAGTATTTATAAAGTATATGAGGCGATGTACACAAAAACAGTAGTTCAAGGTAATTACCACCCAGGCGTAAATAATGAAATACATGCATAATTACTAAAAACGTTCAAAAGTTTTTTTTTAAGTGAACAGGAAATCTTTTATTTTCAAAAGATGAAGAACAAAAAGAGAAACAAGAAACATGTTTTTTTTCTGAACCGCCATTTTGTTTTAGATTGATTTTTTAAGTTTACTTTTTATCTATGGATTTACCTAATAATGAACAGTGGACTTTGTTACAACAAATAAAATTTTTAAAGCCAAAACAACGAGTCATTTATCGAGCTACTTCATTTTTTTATGCGTTTTGAAATAAAAAGTAATCGGATGAAAATATATACATCACCTTGTAGAATAAAAAAATTAAAAACTTTGATTCGAGTTTGTTGGACCATGTGTTAGTAAAAAAAGAACATCACATTGAGGTAACAAAATAAACTTTATTTGTACAGATAACCTTAAAATTAATTATTAAAAATAGATGACTATATTTTATTCACAATTTAAATTACCTACGTTAAAGCGTTAGAAATGAGTGCATAGTTCTTATATACAATTACTCTGTTATTTTATACATATTTTATATTTAAATTATTAAATACATGACCGGATTTATGAGAAAAACAAATATCTAACCAATAATAAATAATTTACTCAATATTTAGAAAAAATCGGCCGACAAGATCTTTCTAAACATTTGTAGTATAATGCATTGTAAAGTCGAAATAAATAGAAATGAGAAATTAAATATACGTCACTGGCTGAAAATGTCATTTATTGTCTATGGATTTATTTTGGAAAGAACTACAGCCTTACAAATAAACGCGGTATAAAGTTAAACTTAGGAATAAACTGATAAGCAAAATTTGTACTAACATTTTGCTTATACTCAGTTTATTCCTAAGTTTAACTTTATACCGCGTTTATTTGTAAGACTGTCAGTGTTTAAAGTGATGATAATAACGTGTCTGTTTTTTATTAGTCTGTACAGCCTTATAATTATTTAGGTAGGTTTGTAATAATTTGTCATTTCCATAAAAATCGATAATTTAAGGAGAACTTTCTCACTAATACTATTGATGGCGACTAGAAACAAGATGTTGATGAAATTCCTATGATTCAAATCCAATTAAAATTTTCATAATCATACAATTTTTTTTTAAATAGAATGTGTTAAGCTTGAATGTGGATGGCTACAAAGGAAGATGATGACCGAAGAAAGTATGTATGGATTGTATGAAAGAGGATATGCTTAAGAAAGGAGTGGATTCAGATATGACGGCTGATAGAGATGTATGGAAAAGCACATATTGTGCCGACCCTCCATAAGGGATAAGGGCAAGTGGATGATGATACAATTTTCATTTAAATATCAAAATAATACGTTTTCTTGCTTTTAAGTAGTTTCCTCTTGTTTAGATTCGTGCACTTCCCTGACGAGCTCCGCCAGCTCGTCCGCGCCGTAGCCGAGCAACTCGCGCAGGTCACACACAAACTTGTACACAAATCTAAAACCACACACATTGGTTACTTTATTAAAAAAATACATTTGTTCTGTGTGTTGATTGTTTTATTTTTTACTTTGAATAACTGAAGAATTTTGGATTAATAATGCTGTTTGCATGCAAAAACATTATTTTATTGTTTACATTTCGTAAAACTCTCAAATTCAAGAAAATGAAAATGAGGCCCTTGCTATTGGCTGAGAGAAAGTAGTCATGGCAACCATGATTCTTGGCTGTTATAAGCTTGTAGTTTTTGTCCCTTTCCAGCACAGCATTTTTTTTTTCAAATTACCCACCCTATAGACTATAGCCTTATAGACTATCGTACGTGTAGGGCTTTTTATTAAAAAAAAAGTATTAATCAAAAGTATGCTGTTATTGACATCCTACATAATAAAGTGTGTGTTTACGCTTTATTATATTAAGTATAGATAGATATAGATTGGTTATTGTAAGTTATGAGATAGTCAAATATGGTGTTGGCTCGGATCATTTCACTAGTCGCTACGCAGATCACGATATTAAGTGTAACGGGGGGTATTTAGAGAAGGCAGTACGCAGTATGCAGTACGCAGTACACAGTGTGCAGTACGCAGTACACAGTGTGCAGTACGCAGTACACAGTGTGCAGTACGCAGTACACAGTGTGCAGTACGCAGTACACAGTGTGCAGTGCGTAATGCGCAGTGCACAGTACGCAGTGCGTAGTGCATATTGCACAGTGCGCAGTTCAAGGTCAGCCGCTACAATATGAGTACATAGGTATAAGTGACCTCTTGCCGGCGACTTTAGCGATCATATCTCCATCGTAGTAGTAGCGCAGCGCCCGCGACAGCTTCTCGTAGTTCATGGCGGGCTTGTGCTTGCGCGCGCCCCACAGCCACGCCACGCGCTCCGGCTCCAGCAGCTTGAACTCGCCCTCCGTACCTACACAACATTCATACAGATAAAAATATTTAAATCGTATATTTAAATTATTAATTTACTAGCTGTTCCCATGCGACTTCATCCGCATGAAATTATAAAAAAATCATTTTATTGTTTACATTAGTCAAATTATCAATTGCAAATGTCAAAATGACATGACATGATATCAAACCATGGCAACCTTGATTCCTTGATGTTGGCAGCAACTTATGGTCTCTTTCCCACATTAGATTTTATCCAAAATATTTACCCCTAAGTTTAATGGCGTGAAAATATATAGCCTAAAGCGTAAGTTAAGTGTAGGGCTTTTTATTAAAAAAAGAGTTATTCAAAAATATGCTGTAATTGCTGACATCTTAGGCAACAAAGAAGTGTGTGTTTACGCTTTATGATATTAGTATAGAAGTATAGATATAGATATAGATGTGAAATGTATTGTGTTTTGTATAAATAGATAAAAACACACTGAACTCTCACCATGCCACCGTATGACATCGAAGTACTCAGCGCTGGTGAGCAGCTCCAGCAGGAACTGCCACAGTTGTATCTGTCCGTTGTACCCGGTGCGCGACGACACGTACACGCACATCTCCTCGTCGTTACGAGACCGTAACGATAACTGTAAAAAAATTAAAAAAAGGAGATTTTTTTACTATTGATACAGAATGTATTTTTGCTAGATAACTTGTTTTAAAAAAACGTTGATGTATCACTAATATTAAGACTCGTACAATATTAGTAAGATTAACAAAGTTATTAAGAAATTCCTGAAAAAAAATCTCGTTTTTAAAAAAATACTTACTTTTGTTTTTATTTCGACTTTGGTATACAATGCATGTTAGTCATATAATAAAAAAACATAAAATGTGCTAAGATGAATGTAAAAATGACTTTGGCCTAGAAAAGAGCTAAAGGTCACTTGATATTCTAATTTTATAAATGCGAAAGTTTAGATGGATGGATGTTTTTTAGAATTTGTAGCCTAAACGGCTGAACGGATTTCGATGAAATTTTGTATAGATGTAAAGGATAGTCTGGAAGAGCACATAGGCTATACTCACTTTTGTTTTTTTTTTAATTCCAGGCGGACGGAGTCGCGGGCAAAAGCTGGTTATTATATAATTTTATGTAAATGTATCGGCAATGTAAAGGTTAGATCATACCTGTCTGTTGACCTGTTTGGGCTTCTTCTTGATGGCGGACTGCGGCGTGTCCAGTACATCCTTCACAGGCTGCTCGTCGGTCTGTACCACAGCTGTAATACATAACCAGCTCACTATACGTCCCCACTGAGGGGTAGGACCCTACCCTAAAGGGTGACTAGCCCTTAGGCATCACGACGTTTTCCTTCACCATAAGAATATCGGATAAATGTACATATGAAATTAAAAAACGATACCTTTGGGATAAAAAAATATCAAAATCGGTCCACTAGCGGCGGAGTTACGCCGTAACACATATAAAAAAACATACAGACGAATAGAGTACTTTCTTCTTTTGGGAAGTCTGTCAAAAATATACAGATTATAGTCCGTATAGCGCTTTATAACTGCGTCAACGACGCTCTTTACAATACATATAAAACAGGATTATTATTTTTTTTTATAAAACATGTCATTTATACTCACCAATAAATTTGCATTTCCTTAACAATTCAAAGTGTGTCCAAAACAAATCTCCCGGATCTGAGGGCACTTTCCTTCTGAAATTCATTAATAAAAACATCAACAATTTATAACTTCAAATTGTTAATTCGTAATAATTATGAAACGATAAAATATTTTTATTTATATTTTAGACTAGCTGTTTCTCGCGACTTCGTCCGCGTGATATTAAAAAAATAGTTACTCAGTGATAACATCGCTTTTTAATTGTGAAAGATTTTTTTAAATCGGTCCAGTAGTTTATGAGTTATTTCAATACATACAAAAATCCAAAAATACAAATCTATCCTCTTTATAATATTAGTATAGATTAAAACTTGTCGGTGTTTCTGAGCCTGAACGAGTATAGCCTTGAATATTGCCCAATAAACCATTTAAGTCAAACAATAAAGTTTTTTACATGTTTTAAATTATTAAATTGTTTTACTAACTTGAAATCAATATTAGTGATGGTACAAAGCTCCGCCCCACTGATGCTCCAGTCTGACAATTTGACACCCGCCAAATTGAACTGACGCACCGCCCACTGGATCCATAACTTGACGTGCTGCACTGACCTACAGACAATTATTAAATAAACTAGCTTTCGCCATCTACTCCGTCTGTGTGGAATCAAAAAGGAATAGATTATGTGTTCTTCCAGACTACCCTCTACATCTATGCCAAATTTCGTCGAGATCCGTTCAGCAAGTTAGGCTACAAACTCTAGCAAACATCCATCTAAACATTCGCATTTATAATATTAGTAAGAAGTAATATTAGTAAGATAGCTTTCTAGAAATAAAAATATAACATATTCGATTTCAGACAGTAGCCTATTCATATTCCTTGCTAACAAACATCCATCCATCCAAACTTTTGCATTTATAATATTCACTGAGGGAGACCATTAGCACTTAGTGTAAAATCCTCAGACTTAATGTTGTATTTTAAAATTTACAACATTATAAGAAATTATTTTTTTATTGTTATAACTAGGGCGCTGATTACTCGTTAACTATTATTATTTAAAGGATCAAAGAAGATTTAAATAAAGAAATTTAGCTCACCAGTCAGCAGGATCGTCTGGGATATGAACCCGGCTGTGGTCGGCCCTGAACTGACAGTCCACCACCCACTTGACTGCGGCGGCGTGCGGCTGCGTCTCCTCCCCCTCCACCACCATCTCCTCGCCCACCCCTTCCCCCACCCCGGACAATGACGTCACACCCGCTACATTACTCGCTGCAGATTGCTCCACTTTCATTTCTACAGCTTCATCTGAAAATTTAATAATCATCATAAATGCGAAACTTTAGATGGATGGATGTTTGTTAGTTTGTAGCCTAAATGGCTGAACGGATCTCCATGAAATTCGGCATAGTTGTAGAACATAGTCTGGAAGAACATATAGGCTACTTTTTATCCCGGAAATAGTTACGGTTCCCGTGGGATGCATTAATGTATTTATACTTCTATACCCTTGTTGTGGCAAGATTGCTTTTGTGAAGAAAATTACGCATGAAGTTAGGACTTAGTTAAAAAATATTGTTCGCGCGAGAGACACTGGTAAAACTTTGCAATATTGCCCAATAAACCATTTATCAAACAATTATTTTATAGTGATCGTACGTTTTCATATAGTTGTATGTATGGTATACAAAATGAACATAAGGGTTATAAAGATTTGTGTTTTTATGTTTGTATGTAATAAATAAACTCAAAATCTATTGGACCGATTTCAAAAAATATTTTACCATAAGAAAGCTATATTATCACTGAGTAACATAGGATACATTTCTTACTATTTTTTGTTATTCCGCTTGGAAGAAGTCACATGCTAAAACTAGTAGTTTATAATTTTGTATTGCTATTATTGTACACATGAGCACTCTATTTAAACATATAAGCTAAAAAGGGATCTAAAAGAGAAAGGGAGAAAGAGTGAGATGTAGTTTAGATAGCAGAGTTAGAGTTACTTATATATATACTTTTTATAGAAGAAATACTTACAGTCATCTGTTGGTTGCGGTAACTGTACTAATTCTTCATCAGGTTTTAAAACATCTAATATATTAATCTTTTTCTCAGCCTGTTTAATTTGAATATTAACTTGTACAACACCTTCTCCCTTTATACACTGCTCAACTAGAGTTTTGTGATTTTCTAACTGTTAAAAAATATTTATAGTAATCAGTTATAAGTAGTTTTTCTAACTTGTTTTTATTATTGAACCCACTCACCATTTTAGCATCTTGGAGCCAAAATGTGTAATCAGATAAATCTTCACTTAATCTCTGCTCCAACAGTAATCGAAGTCGGGACAATCTTGTTCTAATATCCATTAGTTGCACTATCACTTCTACTGAAAATAAGGTAAGTCAACTAAAACTGATGACCTGCAGATCAGCTCACTGTTCAAATGGGAGAGAAATCAGTGGCTTACTGATCACAATTTGTACCCGCATAGTGTAATGATTTCAAATATTCTTATACCTTTAGAAATTCTCATGGAAGAAGCAGATCAGTGAACCCATTCACAGATCAACTCAATTTGTACCCACATGGAGTAATGATTTCAAGAATTCTTCTACCATTAGGAAGCCACATTATCACAGAACATAGGTTATGTTTATTACTAGATTTTTCTGTTATTTTAGTATATTTGTAATGCTAATAGCTAACAGTAGTAATCTACATGTGAGTCATTGAATTAAAAGCAAGGTCATCTTAAAAGCATTGTTTGTTATTCAACATGAAGTATTTTCCTACTGACAAATGTAAACAATAAAATAAAGTTTTTATAATTTAATGCGGATGAAGCCGCACGGGAACAGCTAGTATATTGTTAAAACCAAATCTATAGAATTGACATACCGGAAGCATCAGTGATAGCTTCTTCTTCTTCAGGAGTGTCCGAGAAATCTGCAAGCGGAGTTGCCAAGATCTCACCTCCTGAGTGTATTAACCCTGAAATGTTAAAATTAACATGGTAAAATTTAGCTATACATATATTATAGTGAGAATATGTCTTTTTAAATATATTGGCAACCCAAGGTTAGTTAAAACAACATAATATTGTTAAAATAGGTATAAAGAATATTCATTAATATTTATGTTACAGCTTGTATTAAGTATTTGTGTACATAGTTATTGCAAACAAAATGTTAGTGGGCTGGGACTACTTCAAAGAATGTTTCAGCATATTCACCTTCATATGCTCATTATTATTTCTACATAGTAACCAGCGCACATCTAGAGACTTTACATATGTTTTTTCACATTTCATTAAAATGTATGATTATTTATTCCTACTATCAAAACATTCGACCTTTCAACCATTTCTTTTACCAACCAACACTCATGTTATCAATAATACATTATTTCTCAATTATGTAGATGTTGTTTACTTTTAACTTTGAATAAAAAAAAACAAACTTTCAACTTTAATGATAAGAGGTACAAGAAGAGCTAATTATTACTAAAACTTACCTAAATCAGATTCCGTTACATATTGTGGTATACCAGCCAGGGGATCTGATGTTTCTACATCTTCAGTTTCGTCTTCAAAAGAAGTTTCGCCACCTTCCATTTTAATTGTAGAAACATTTAATAATTCGTTTATATCCGACACTTCCATCATTAATATAAAACCTAATCACATTAACAGTGTTACTTAAGTTCTTAGATCAAATACATTAAACAAAGTGTATGTTTGTAATTTGTATTGATAATGTTATCCTGTTTAAACTTCTGAAAATTATTACATTTGAAAATAATAGGAAAAGGAAATTGATTACAGTTCCTCTTCCGCGTGCGCCAAAATCAGAAATCCATAGACAAAACAAAATCAAAGATTATAAAACATTATTCAGCGATGTTATTCACTAGTTATGGATAACAGGTTTCTTAGCGTTACGAATTAATTAAATAAATTCGAATTAAAAAACCTTCAATGACCCTTTAATTTAATTACAGTTTTAAATAAAACAAAAATGTAGTTATCGATTCCTTACTATTTCAAAATTTCAAGCCCAAGTTAACCGAAGTTGTTTTTTTTCTTATTTAATCAAAAAAGTCTAACAAAAAATGATTTCTAAGGCTTTTTTTAGGTAAGAACCTGAAAATTTGTTTAGTTTAAATCCGTCATAATGTTAAACATCGGAATAATTATAAGACTCATTTCTTTTCGACAAGATATCATTTTAGAAGCCTTTTTCATACCACTATTTTATAACATTTTAAAAAGTACTCATATATTGCGCATTTTTCGCACTCCACTCTTTACCCAACCGCCATGCACCGCGATAAAGCGGGGTAAAAATAGACATGGGTATCTTAACTAATATTGTTGACCTGCAGATCAGGTCACATGTACCATAGAGGAATATAATATCCACGAAGCAACTCAGTAATCCGGCTCAGAGTGATGCACAAAGATAGATTTGCGTTTCGAGTAAGAGATGTAACAAAATTGTATCTTTATACCGCTCAATAAGCAAAGTCTAGGCAAGAATGCGCGTTAATCTAATGTGGCGCGAGTTACTTAAGTATTATCTATCTTGTAATAGATGAAGGCCTTTGACTTCAAATATGCGAGATTAATCTAGGGTTAGAGTAGTCAATTCACAAACTCATAATATTAAAATAAATAAAAAGCCAGTCTTCATTAAAAAAAGGTACTTTATTTTTTTAAAAAACTAAAGTAAACTAATAAATGATAAGAACACTTAATATGAACACGTAAATAAATGTCCATTTCAAATCCTTATTTTTTTGGAAGTTATGAACGCGAAAGCTTTGACCAGAAGTTCCGCATAACCGGAGACGATGGTGGGCTTTCGCTACGTCACTTAAATTATAAACGAACATATTCTTTAGATAACTCCAGGCATAGGCAAAATCAGTGGAGTCTACGTCATTTTGATTTATTATAACAATATAAGTGAGATTTCTCTGATTAAAAGGTAAGAAACTGATGATTGTTGTGATAATATTATTGTTTACTATTGTTAAGGAATGGATTTGCTTGAGGATTATCAACCTTGTCGAATGGATAATATGGATGGTTCTGCCAAAACGAGGGCAAAGTATATCTCACGTTATTATTGAATTGGTTAATTTTTTCAATTTCATCCTGCTCCAATTTGAAATCGAAAATATCGATGTTTTCCTTCAAACGTTTCAAGTTTGTAGACTTTGGTAATGGCACAACGTTTCTATCGACCTGAAAAATATTAGATTTAAATTATTATTAATGAAATTTATTAAAATTCTCAAAACTACTCGTAACTAGTATTTTTTTACCTGCCATCTTAAAACGACTTGCGGTGTTGTTTTGTTATATTTTTTTGCAATTTCAACCAGCACTGGTTCATCTATCTTAGGCCCGGGAAATTGCATTCCGTATCTAATAACCAAAGAACCAAATGGACTGTATCCCATCACTACAATATCTTCTGACTTTGCATATTCTATGATGTCAGTTTGGATAATTTGTGGGTGGACCTGAAAAAAAAAAGAATGTATTTAAAACTTAAAACATCCTTCCATTAAAAAAAAATCTACACACTCAGTTATTTACCTCTACTTGAATGGCTACTGGCTTAATAGATGCTTCCTTAATGAGTCTCTTCAATTGATCCAAGTTGAAGTTGGAAACGCCAATAGATTTCGCAAGCCCCGATCTCTGAACATCTTCCAGTCCTCGCCAAGTCTCCATGAAGTCGACATCGGAGAATGTGTAATCATCCTGTAGATAATTAAACTATAGTAAATTCATAACAATAAATAATTTGTACTAAAAAAACAAACTAAAGAAGACAAACGCTTTATATTATTTGGAAATATAATGTTTGCAAAAGCTCGATCAAAATCATATTTCTGTGACTTTTTACTGTTAACACAAAAGTAAACATATTGGTCGCCATTCTCTTTAAAGTACCAAAATTAGTTTATCTGTTAATGTGATAGCTATATTACGTCCTAATTTGATTTTTAATTAGTGCACATTTGTAGTTTATTTTACTCACGTTTAATCCAATCGGCCAATGCATCAAGAACAAATCAACGTAATTGAGGCCCATTTTATTTAGAGACTGTTTTAATGCCAGAGGTACTTGTTCTCGTTTGTGTTGTGTGTTCCAAAGCTGTAAGAAAAACAAACATATTAGTACCCACATCTGTTATACAGATTATTGATTTCTTTCGGACAAATGTATTCGGGGATTATTTTGGCGATAAATTTTCCACATCAAAATATTTTGTTACTGTAATAAAAAAAATTTAAAAGACTAGTATTGAATTCAATCTAGATATCTAAGAAATCCGGTAATAAGGAACATCAATTCAAACGTCGCGTGTTAAAATTGTACCTTTGTTGTAACGAAGACGTCATCTCTATTGATGGAACCTTCTTCTATTTTCTTCCGAATACCCTCACCAACCTCTTCCTCGGTTTCATAAATAGCAGCTGTGTCGAAGTGTCTGTAGCCAATATCGATTGCATTCATAACAACATTGGCTAGTTGTTTATTTACTGATTTCACTACCCCGCCCTGTTGAATTGTATTTCATCTATACTATTATAATAAAGCGTAAACACACACTTCTTTGTTGTCTAAGATGTCAGCAATTACAGCATATTTTTGAATAATTATTTTTTTAATAAAAAGCCCTACACTTAGGTCATGCTTTAGGCTATATATTTTCACGCCATTAAACTTAGGGGTAAATATTTTGGATAAAAACCCTAATGTGGGAAAAAGACCATAAGTTGCTGCCAACATCAAGAAAGAAAGATTGCTAAGGTTTGTCATGTCATGTCATTTTGACATTTGCTATTGATAATTTGACAAATGTAAACAATAAAATAAAGTTTTTATAATTTCACGCGGATGAATCCGCACGCGAACAGCTAGTTAGGTAATAAAGACTCACAGACGAATTGAGAAAGTCGGTTACAGAGTAAAATTAGTAACTCGAATTTGCTAACAAAATTTTGTTGTACGAGTTACGCTAAATTACAAAAAACTAAAATAAATCATATTTTAATACCTGGTCAAATCCTAAATAAGTGCCTAAAGCAATAGCGGGCATCATTTTGCCGTTGTTCAGTTTCAATTTCGGCACTTCAACGCACATTATACCAGACAACGCCATCTACAAAGTAGAAATTGAAATAACCTTTACTCGTATACTTATATAATCTTGCGATCTTTAAACGCGCGGCGAAAAAACGCAAGGGAGCGTCTATACCAGTGGTTCCCAAACTTTTTTTCTCGAGTACCCCTTCGAAAATGCTATTTTTTTTATATCATAAGGTGACAAACGAGCAAGCGGCCACCTGAATCCGCCATAATGACGAAGTGACAGCTGCCCATAGACAATCGCAATAGCGGATGCGTTGCTTAGTTAAGGATACTTAATCGACAGAAGAAGAAACGCACATAAAGAGTATATTTCCCCTTCCTATGCGTCTCCTCCAGCGTCAAGTCCACGTTCTTATAAGAAAAGGGTGGTTAGGAAAAGGGACTTAAGTTGGGTCTCCGGCACCACACTCATCAGACGAAACGCGGAATTGCTCCCACTTCTCGTCTGTCTTCTGGGTGGTCGTGGTATTACACCGGGCGAGCCGACCCATTCGTGTGAAGATGTCAAAGCGGGCTCTACCACTGGTAAAACTGTTAATGGTTTCGGTGGACCTCTAATCGTCTGGGAGGAATGGGAAGACTTTGAGAACCACTGGTCTAGACTTTCTAATAAAATTAATCGTGAAGTGGTTTATTTATATAACTGTAAACACAAACTTCTATTCATCGTACTATCCCATTGGAAAATTACTGGAATGAGACATTGACTTTTATTTTGTTTCCTCGTAACATTCCAACTTTTGTCATATATAACATTTTTATGAGATTAAACTAACGCTGCATATTGCCTAGTCTTTCTGCAGTTACATTGTAATTATAAAATGGAAGGTCTAAGAAGTCTAGTGAAGGGACTCAAGAGGCGCTCAACCTTGAAAAATACCATTGTATATATGTATGCAGGTTGATACAGAAATAAAACATTTATAATTGCATAGTCTGCATTATGTATGTCCTATTAAAAATGTACATACAAGGAAACTTTATATGATTTTTAAATAACACAACGTGGATTTCTCAAGAAACTTCATGAGAATAACGCGATAATGTTAGTATACCGTCCCCGTATATGGAAAATTAAACAACTCCAAAATCATAGTTTCGAGATAAAAAATATTTTACCTTGTACAGTGTATTCTTAGTTTAAACGTATTTGTTTTTGGACCAGGATAAAAAAAAATGCTATATTTTTGAAACGCTTAAAGATATCGCGATATCGCTCGACCAGAATATGCGTTATTTTTTTTTTTTAAAGAAAACAATGAAATCGCAAATTGACCGAAATGGCAGTTGTTTAGTTTTCTGCATACGGGGACGATATATTTTATTACGATTAAGTGGGTAGGTCCTAATAACCATATTTCTACATTGTTAATCATAATTTATCTAAACTTAGTAACTTACGTAAATATTGATAGATTTAATGTAACAAAAAGCCTTTGGTTATCTATACTAATATTATAAAGAGGAAAGATTTGTGTTTTGTTCTTATATGTATGGAATTAACTCAAAACCTACTGGGCCGATTTCAAAAATGCTTTCAACATTAAAAAGCTAATTTTCTAATTTCACGCGGGCGAAGTCGCGAGCAACAGCTTTGCTAAGATATATTTAAAGAATCAGTTTTTTTAGAATTAGGTTTAGTAGTAACACTGAGGTAAACATATTTCAATCCGTTATTTTCAAATACCCTAAATCTTGAATAAAGTGCTTATAGGTACAGTGTTATAAAAAACGTACTTAATTGCCTACATACATGTGCACTTAAAAAAATCAGACGCATAATCCTATAATGCAATTTTTTGTCTATGAACTTATTGCTTGTTTTAAATTTATTTAATGACAATGATTTGAAATTACTCACCGCCTTACCTATCAAAATAAACTGATAATAAGCTTGTTTAATTCGAAATATACGTTAAAGTTGATAAAAGAACATTAACATTACAAAGAAATAATTATACTCACCACAGACAGAACGAACAAAGATGAACAACCGTTTCCCGCCATAGTTGACACTGCATTACCCCCTCTATACAATTATATTTTACTACCGTATTTATTCCTATAGCGCTAACGTATTTGAGCTATTCTATAGTAGTGGGTAGATTTATACCGGTGGTTGCGATTATGTTCAGAAATCAATCGAAATCTAACATTTAAGCCAATAAGTTAAACAGGTTATAAAAATCGTAATTTGACCTTGAAATCATAAACCTTCGTTGTTTACATCCAATGGGCGCTAACCCGCGCTTATCATATTCTTTGTTTACATTAACGATATATGATTCTACAGCTGTAAAACCTCGCAATCCATTAAACTTGAACTTTATTGTTATTCAGATAACGTTGTGGGTTGCTGATGTGAACATTTGGTTGTGTGGCATATTGTCCGTCACAATCAGCATATATTGTGCGATGCCGCACCGCCCGTGTGGCATGTGGCGAAATACGGGTGTTAAATAAAACATAAAACATCTCATATACACTTTACTTCACTCACAATAATCACAAAGAAACCAAAGCACCTTTACTGCAAATCAAACGGAATGTACAAACATTAACCAAGTTATAGACGAAATGCTTTCAAATATCGTACAGAAAAATTGTATACAGATTAAATAAAACATAATTATAATAAAAGATAATTGGAAATATTCTTGTAGGTAAAAAATGTTCTTTGACATAATGCTCAGTTTACATTATTCCAGTCCATCGCCGGATTCGATTGTAAGACTAGAATTACATAAACTGGATATAACCCGGCGGCGTTTCTCAATATATAATTTTCGTTAATTAGCGTTATTGTATGTATTGATATATAAAGTCTTATACTATATTAAAGCGACATTATTGGCTATTCATGTACACACAGGTATTGTGCTTCACATACATTTGTTTTAACGAACAAGTTACAGTTTATACCAAATCGACTTGCACTTTGTAAACACAAACATTTTTTCGAAATGTAATTTTGTTAAGCCTGTAGGTGAAGTTCCAGCATATATTTTAGTATTTACCATTTTAATTATGTTTACAAAGTTTAGGACCAGATTTAACCCTTAAATGCATGATGATGCATTTATACATCAGTCTTACCCAATAGAATAATATATATAAATTAACAAAAATCTACTAATATTTTTTAAAATAGGAAAAAAAAATAGACTATTTTGAAAAAAAAAAACTCTTTTTTTCTTTATTTTCCCTTAATCTATGTTCAATTTACTATTCGTTTCAAGAAAAAAATCATGCATTTAAGGGTTAAATCGGTGTATAATAATTAATTAAAGTTTGAGTACATATGAAACGACACGGAATTTTCTTTTGATAATTACGAATACATATAATTTATTTATCTTGTACATGAATTTGTCTATATACTAATATAATAATTATTAAATTTCTATTCTGTATGTCCGATATACATATATCTCTAGGTGCTAACTAATGTGCTATCGAAAAATAAGTTTTCTTAATATTAGTTAGGTACATTATAGTTTTGATGTGTCTGATGATCACAAAAACAATTATTTCTAAATTCGAGAACACATAATGGTCGAAAATAGTGTTAAAAGAAATAATCTCTCACATAATATATTCGTATTTAAAAGTACATAGAAAATAACAGGTCTTACAAATATTTACGTGTAAGGCAGAATACTGAAAAAATCATAAACACTTCGTACGCGTCGCTTCTAATCTGACAGACTTCAAAATTGGAATAAAATTAGAAGTTTAATCGAGGCCTTACTGAGACGCTGGTGTGATATTCAAATGTCGTTTCAGTATCCAGCCGTTAAACTATGCAATTTTTTTAACACCAAACTAAACCTTCCAGAAAATTTTAACAGATTCTTTAGAAATTATAGACGCTGTTTTTATTAAACAAAATGACGTTCCGTTTAAGAATATAAAATTGAAATTAACAGAATCTACAATATAATTGTTAAAATAGATTTACAAGAGTCGAAAATAGAAGTAAACATTTAACTATAGAATATTTATAACGACACAAATGAATATATAGGGATTAAATTTCAATAAATGAAATATTTAGAGATTACTCATTTGTATTAATTCTACTATTAAAGCTTTTATTAAATTTACTTCATATTTCGCCAATAGATCATAAATTCGGTTAAGCTTTTTGACCAGTTATATGAAGATAACCAAACCTAGTATGTCTCAATTTAACATTTAAAATAATGATTTGATAAAATTAGTATTGTTAAGAAAATCAGTACCGGATCATAGTAGCGGCGCAACACTAAATCATTGACATACTACGTCACATCCCTATCTGACAGCTGTCAAATGTCAGACGAATCGGAAAGCGCGCGCTATCCTGAAGAGAAGTGTAGTCCTGAGTTTTTAAGTTATCACGATAGTATCAATTAAATAAATTGTTTAAAAGTATATAGTCTGGACAGAAATATAAAACACCTCACCATGTTGCGGAAAAAAATATAGGAATATTTTTCATGTTACTTATCTTATGACGGAGGCAATGAAATGACAGGTTTTCTATATCCCTGGTCAGATTATAAATGAGATACCATCCCTCTAAACATATAACGTAAAATTAATAATACGCAATAGTAAAATATGAAGTACAAACCAAAAGTAACCGTACGAAGTTAGAATAATCTTTCAATTCTATCTTTTGTACAATAAATATAATAAAATAGAATGTAAAGAATAAATTAAAATAGTATTAGTTATAACTACATATACAATCACATATACTTTCTACACAATTACATAGTGATATGAAACCCATAGACTAGACTACGCCAAATAGACAGGACAAACCAAATTTTATGATTAAAATTACATCTTTGTTAAAAACTAGCTTTTGCCCGCAACTCCGTCCGCGTGAAATTTAAAAATAATAAAAAATATAGCCTGTTACTCACAGATAAATTACCTTACTAACGGTGAAAGAATTTTTAAAATCGGCCCAGTAGTTTTTGAGCCTATTCATTACAATCAAACAAGCGAAGTTTTCTTCTTTATAATATTTTATTAAAAAAAAAAATATTTAGGATGCAAAGATTCTTTCACCTTGGAATTCCTGCTGAAACACTTATATAAATATTGTTGTCCCTATTATTAAAAAAAGACAACATGCTTTCTATGGAAATATGAACGAAAACCATATTTCCCTGCACAAAAAATATTTCGTAAAGAAAAATTGTTATTTTTGATTACTAATAGATTTCATATCACTAATAAGCACTTTTTCGACGATTCCACTAATTTCTACATACAACAATACCTTGATTATTATTACACATATTTGCCAATTTTAATTCAATTTATCACGAGATTTGTTTCACTAGTGACATATTTTTAATATAAAATGATCCCTAAGTAACTATCATATGTAAACTAAAGCAATATTAAAAACTGGCAATTTGTGAACTCTAAATTAGTGCTATTAAACTCTATAGCATCCAATATTCATACATGTATATTATTATTTCCAAAATAATCACTTTTAATATAATTCTACTAATTTAAATAAAGTTAAGATGCAATTGAGAAATTTGTTTTTAATAAGATAATTTACCCCTGAATGCCATATAATGTTGAAACAATATAAAGTGACAATACACAGCAATTCACTTTTACAAATTCCTAACATAACATGAATAGATCGGAAATAATCACGAGATTTACTTATTTATTATTTCTCTGTATCTAATAATTTCACTATATTATATTATAAAATATACGCTGAATCAATCCCATTTTGATTAACTATATTTCTATTTTACTAATATAAAAGTAGTACATGTTTTTACAATCTTGTGCAAAATGTGCAGTAGCTATTACAATATTAATTACATTTGAAATACAATGGCTAATGTATTCAATAAAAATAAATATATATTTATTTCGTTGTTCAGTGCAAACACATTGTTTTGGTAATTGAATGGCAAAATAAAATTATAAATATAATTGTTTATCTAATAATAATACATTCCTATGATTAAAATAAATATTAAAGATTAAATATAAGTAGCATGTAAGAAAAAAACAAATATGGCAGCACCATTAAAAAGTATGGCAGTTTTTTTTATTAACAAAACATTGTCATGGAGTTCTGATATGATTTTTTGTTTTCTTGTTTCAGTATTTTAACATCTTAAGCAGATGTCGTCTATATTGCTTGGTTATAGAACTGTGGGTATCGACTTCAACGATAGACATGGGTAACTCAAGATGAGTTGCAGATCATGCAGATCGTTCTTAGTATGCATGAGTGAAGCAGATCAGTGAACCGGCTTACAGATCAGTTCAATTCGTACTTGGATAGGGCTATGATTTGTTAGTTACTGGAATATCTCCTCTCGTCTACGTAATAGTACATCGTGTTAATCCTTGAGCTGTTAATTTAGTTGTTGAGCCGCAGATCAACAGTTCGTAGCTGATCTTATGAACCGGTTTAGAGCTGATTTACACACGTCTATGCAGTGACATTTGTTGTCACATGTCATTCCTTACATTCTCTTTGAAAAGACAGAGGTAACGTATCACCGCTGTTGAAACCTACAGGAAGGTGACCTTGTGACGTCAAAGTTCAGGTATCATGTTATAGTACACGATTAGTAAAGAAGATAAAATGTTTTACTACTTCTATAAAGCTATATTATATGTACGGTATGGAATTATTTAAAAAGGTAGCTATAAAAATAGGTTCTTATTTGAAAATGGAATGGTTTACAGGAAAAAATAAAATAGAATATCAACCATCGTGTAAACAGAATTATCAAATAACAACGAATAAATAAAATGTTGCATTAGATAAATTAAATAAATTTAGTAAAAAAATAAATATATAAAAACCTACATACTTCCAAAATTAACAAAACAGTGTGCAAGAATTAATTATCGGTATAAACGTCTTACAAAAAGAAATGGAAAATTTAAAAATTACTACAAATTGCCTGGAATAGAAAAATATATGAATTATACATCTAAGTAAGGAACAGCGTAGACAGGCTTTAAATAGGATTTTTCTATACATATGCTTATATAGCTCGTATATGACGGTGGTAAGTTAACGCCCTTAGGTACATAATTTTAAAATCAGTAAAGTGAAAATGTTTAGAATTACGATAAAATAAATATTGAAACAAAATACATCATTTAAAACAGTAAGAAGCAATTTTTTACAGATTTCGGAGGTTGGTTGCGAAAACTAAATTTACTACAATAATAAAGTATATAGATACTAAATACTTAAGCTAACTTACCACCTCAATTGGATATAAAACATAGTAAAATATCAGCAAGCTGGTATAATAAGATTCAAACTTTATGACGGCTCGGCGTGCGCATGTCTTCACAAACCCAAAACGAATATACGAAAGCATATACTTTCATTTGAAAATCCTCTGCCCTAACACACTTGTTGTCTTTGTTTTAGCAAAGAGAATAGCAGGGATAGCAATATTAAAAAATAATAAATCGGATTGTCTGTATGTAATATCGAAAAAAATTACACGTATGATGTGTTTGCTTTAGTTATAACGAAAAGTTGTTTTTTTACATTTTTGTCTGTCTGTCCTCAAATCTACGTTTGTCCCGGTTAATCTCCGAAACGGCCGGATCGATTTTGACGGGACTTTTACTGAAAGATATCTCATGTATGCGGGAATATTATTTGCAACTTTTTTTAAATCCGCGCTGACGAAGTTGCGGCCGATCGTTAGTAACACAAATGCCACAGTTGAATCATATTGTACACAGCGTCTCGAGCCGGCATAAAGTTTGTATGGCACTATACATCACACCTTACAGTAATGTTCTATCGTGTGTTGTCGTACTGCTTCACGAGGTCAGGTATGGCGTTGGGCTCCACCGGCACGCGCGACATCAGCTCGCTCAAGTTGCGCACGTAACTTAACTTGCGGAAGAACTTTGAACTGTCAACAATTTAATTGACACTTACGGCAGAATATTGAAACGTATAGAACTACAAGGATCATAAGGCAGTTGGCAATTTTGTGAACTAACAATGTCATCTTGAAAGCATTATATTTTGACCAATGATAAGCAGCAACTGTACGGGTGTCGCCATATTGATAATTAAAAAAAGTAATATGGTTGTGTTTTGTTTGCAACATGAGGGAATTTCGAAAGAAGGTGGGCGCCCCCTGTCAATGTCAAAAAGTACCATAAGATCCTTGTAGGTCTATACGGTCTACGCTTCGTAAGCGCTGCTTACAATCTGACAGACGTCAACATTTTAATGGAATTTGGAGTTCAAGGGTGGTCTTATAAAACGCTGTTACAAATTTAAATGCTATTATTTAAATACCAAAGTCTTCTTTAGTGTACACTTGGTATAAGAAATCAACCCCAAGTTACTCCCTTTAATTGACCCTTAATGACCAATTAACAATTCTAAATGTGGGAATAAGTAGTAAATAAGAATAGTATTTTATTTAATGTGATTGTAATAAGAAAATGGATGATCCGCGCACTACTGTGACGTAGCTCTCATTGTCTTTGAAAAATATAGACAATAAAAAAAAATTAGAGATTTTAGGTCATTGGAAACCAAAAGATACGAGAACATGTAACACTTTTACTCACCTGACAAAAGGCTTTGTTATAACTACGAATGACTTTAGCCAGAATGTCGGATGCACCAGGTACAAATGTTTCAGACTTTTCCTTAATCTGAAAATTAAAATTACACAGTTAATTATAGAATAGAACCTAGATTATCTTACTTATTGTTTTAACATTCCAATTGTTACTGCAATTTGTTTATCTAAATTATATTTTAGACAGGAATGTTTCACGATGTGTCCATTTTAAGATCTCTAGACATAGTCTTATCTGATATTGAATTCTATCTCGTACTTCTTCTACTTGTATTCTTGTTTCAATTCTTTAATCTATTCTAATATAATAAAGCGTAAACACACACTGCTTTGTGGCGTAAGATATCGGCAATTACAGCATATTTTTGAATAATTCTTACTTCAATAAAAAGCCCTACACTTACGTCACGCTTTAGGCTATATTTTGATGCTATTAAACTTTGGGGGTATAAAAATTTGGATAAAAACCCTCATGTGGGGAAGGGACCATAAACTACAAGCTGCCAACATTATGAGAACAAGGTTATTATGGTAACGGTAATTTTGAAATTGAGAATTTGACAAATGTAAACAATAAAATAAAGTTTTTACAGTTTCGAGCGGATAAAGTCGCACGGGAACAGTTAGTTTGTTCATACGGAGAGTACGAGGTCGGAACGTCGTACAGTTTTCTTAGTTTTTTTTTTTTGTTTTTTTTTTAATAATGCTTGTTTACCTTCTATCAATAAGTTTATAGCACTCATGCAGCCAGGCGAAGGTGGGCAGTCTGCGGCGCGCGGCGCTGCCGTGCAAGTACACCAATACGTACTCGTCCGTCACTAAACGTTCCAAACTCCATATCACGTAGCTGAAATTAAAATGCGGATATTGTGGGTTTACACTACTAACATTAGTTATCTATAATAATATTATTAAAAGGAAAGTATTGTATTTTTGTATGTATTGAAATAACTCAAAAACTACTGGGTCGATTTCAAAAATCCTTTCACCATTAAAAAGCTATGTTACCAGTAACATATGTAGGCTATATTTTTATTATTTTCTTATTTCACGCGGGCGAAGTCGGGAGCAACGACTTCGTCCGCGGGAAATTAAAAAATATAGCTTATGTTACTCACTGATAACGTAACTTTTAATGGTGTAAGGTTAAAATCAACCCAGTAGTTTTTGAGTTATTTCAATTACAAAAATACAAATCATTCCTCTTAGTAATATTATATTTAGTACCAGCTTCCGCCCGCAACTCCGTCTGGTATTAAAAAAGAAGTAAGTAGCCTATGTGTCCTTCCAGTCATCATTTCATAGAGATCTGTCCAGCAGCTTCGGGAAACTCTAACAAACTTCCATCATTTTACAGGAAATCATACTAATATTATAAATGCGAAAGTTCAGATGGATGGATGGATGTTTGTTAGAGTTTGTAGCCTAAACGGCTGAACGGATTGCGATGTAATTTTGTTTTTTTTTTAATTCCACGCGGACGGAGTCGCGGGCGAAAGCTAGTTTGTAATAAAATAAATATTATCTATTATGTTTTATAATAAATAAATAAATAAATAATCCAGACTTCTAAACATTTGAAACTAGTTAGACATTAATATAATTGTAACAGCGTACTTCTACATTCAGACCACTAACTCCTGCCAGAATGGCGCGCTAATCTACATCTGAATGACATTGACAGCTGTCATAGGGATGGGACGTATATGCCGATAATCTAGTGTTGCGCCGCTACTCCAGCGCAGTGCTGATTATCTTCTTAACAGTAAGAAGTAAGATCTATTACTAGATTTTTTTAATAACAAAAGGGGGCAATCTAGCGGCGAGAACACCGAGGTGGTCAACGACGCCCAAGGACATCCATCCGCAATACCAGAGGAACTACAGAACCTCGAAACCTCGTTAAAAAGCTTGTTACATATACACTCTTATACTTACAGGAACAAGTTATCCATAACGTATCTGTAGTCCGCACGCGCGGTGTCCGGGAGGTGACATGCGCTGAACACTATGATTGCCGCGCCGCCCGCCTCGTACCCGCCGTGTGATAACACACGCTTGTACGGCTCTATCACCTACACAGAACGATTAAACTCATTACCCCTTATCCATATAAAGGGTGGGCACAGTATGCTGCCATACATCTCTATCAGTCATATCTGAATTCAGTCCCTACTAAACCCTTAAAAGCCTTTTTTTTTAAATCGATCTACAAAGTGTACCCTTTACTGTGGTTTTTACTAAAGGGGAAAAATCAAAACGATATCTATCTATCTATACATATAATAAAATTGGAGTGTCTGTAATATCAAAAGAAAAATTCCAGATTTCAGGAAGATGATGTATTTGCGTTCCTCATAACGAAAATCGCATTTAATTTTTTTTTGTCTGTCTGTCCGCAAGCCGCGTTTGTTCCGGGTAAACTCCGAAACGGCTGGGCCGATTTCGACCGGACTTTCACTGGAGGGTAGCTGACATAGACGGGCATATTATAGGCTACTTTTTTTTAATTCCACGCTGTCAAAATGGCGACCGAACCGCTAGCTCTGGAACGGGTGGACTGATTTAGACGGGATTTGATTGGAAGATAGCTGTTAAAAGCTGTTAAAAGATGCACATGGGAATGTTCTGCGCTAACAATGTTTGAGGGCGACAGTTCGTTATTTATAAAATTAAGCTGTGATTGCTGACATCCTACATAACAAAGTAATGTCTACGGTTTATTAGTAAAGATAAAATAAATTAACCTTCATATCACAGGTGGAGTTCCGTCCGGCGTGCTGCACGGTGAGCCAGGAGCGCTCGTCGTGCAACTCCTCGGCCGCGGAGTACTCCGGGATAGGGTCGCTGCACTCACTCACCGTATTTGTTGACTTCGATCTGCTATAAAATGAACATATGTCAAAACTATATCTATACTAATATTACTAGTTGTTCGCGACTTCACCCGCGTGAAATAAAAAATAATGTAAAAACATAACCTATGTTACTCAGTTATAACATAGCTATTTAATGGTGTAAGGATTTTCGAAATCGGTCCAATAGTTTTTGAGTTATTTCAATACATACAAAAATATAACTCAAAAACGACTGGACAATTTAAAAAATTATTTCACTATTAAAAAGCTACATTATCGCTGAGTAACATAGGCTATATTTTATAATTGCACGTGGACAAAGTCGTGAGCAACAGCTAGTCCAATAATAACTAATCTACTGAACTAGTTTATTTCATATCCAAAAATATGACTTTGCTAAAAACAACTTAGCTAGGGTTAATTATGTAGTCTATTTTGTCAAAGAAAATATAAGAGAGGATAATATTAACATCAATTAATGCAGTTCTAATAAGAGTTTTAACATGAATTATTTACCTTTTATCATCAGCCTCACTATCGGGATGTGCTTGGTCCACAACAGGTTCCAGCTCTGGTGGTTCATCTTCCGACTCCAATGAACATGCACTGACACTATCTGAACTATTCCTGTCATCGTCTGGTGGCTGAAGAAAAACATATATTTACATGGACATCTATATCTATACTAATATTATAAAGAGGAAATATATGTATTTTGGGAATGTTGTACGTATTAAAATAACTAAAAAAACTACGAAGCCGATTTTAATAATTCTTTCACCATTAAAAAGTTTCGTTATCTGTAAGTAACATAGGCTACATTTTAATTATTTTATTAATTTCACGCGAACGAAGTCGCGAGCACCAGCTAGTACTTTATATAAATACAATAGAAACAGTTACATATAATCAATTAAACTGACATATAACTACAAGGCAACCAATACCGAAGATCCTGACTGAATGCCATATAACTGCCTTATCAACAAACTCATACTAATACTTACGTTGCAAATATAGTATACTCGTAAAATTGATAGTTTGGATGGATGGATGGATGTTATTACGTATCTCCAAAGCGGTATAACGGATCTCTATGAAATTTTGCACAGATGTAGAACATAGTCTGGCTAACACTTAGTAAGTTTTAATCCTGCGCAGACGGAGTCGCATGCAAAAGCTAGTATGAATTATAAAGGATGTTTTCCATTGGGTCATCCAGAAATAAAATATCAACATACCACAAATATCTTTCTCCGCATAGGTCTAGAGTTTGCTTTTGTATCAGTTCTTTGACGGAGTGCAACACAGCCGGTGTAGGGGTCGAGTAACGCCTGGTACGCAGACTTGTCTTCTTGCGTTGACGATGATATTACATCAGGGGAATCCAAGTCCTGAAATAATTAGGATTATTTATATTTAGGGTAGGCTCCAAGGGCCTCAGTGGGGATGTACAATGAGCTGATGATGATTTATATTTATTAGAAATTTAAACTATTCCTAACCAAGCATTACAATAAATGAATTCCTAAAATAAAGGTTTTTTAATTAAAACAAAGTTTTTTTTAAGTTCAATTTGTATTGAAACATATTCTCCCTCTTTCTCTTTAAAAAAAATAATACAACACTTCAATAAATCATTTAGCAAGCACAACATTTAATCATAGAAGGGATGAATCGCATGTTACAAGGAGAATGTTAGTCATGAGTGTGGAAGGGTACATCAGTAGAGGTAGACCTACAAAGAATATATGGATTGCGTAAATGGTGACATGATCAAAAAGGGTGTGATGACTGAGATGACGTATGATTAAGTTATGTGGAGGACAAAAACCTGTTGCGCCGACCCTACAGGAGTAGGATAAGGAGATAGATTATGAACATTTTATCATAGAGATATGGAAAAACCTCTATGTACACTAACTACTACTAAAGTACTACAGTAATGTTATCATAAGAGATAATTAATATAAACTTACATTTTGTATGCCAATAGTACTTGACATCTCAATTGGCAATTCAAAATTTGGTATAGAACGTAACATGGATGGAGATTCACACCAATCTGCCACCTGAAATACCATTAATAATAAAAGCTCATATTCTGTTATACTGCAATTTTTTTTAAAGTTCATAAATGTAGTAATGCCAGTACCATATTTATGATATATTTTACATATTAGATTAGATTTTCTTTATACTGTTAAACTTCTTATATCTGGGTTGTTCACTTAAACAATCAATTTACTGAAAATAATATGGGTAGGAAATAAAATTCCTCAACTGTATAGTAGTCTTCAAATATCTTGGTGGCTCTTAACTTCAAATGAGTCTGCGCAGAACACAATTGTAGATGTGGGGCATAGCGGGATGGAAAGAGAGGGCACTGCACAATGCGCCATAACCTTGGGCCTCAAGATATTAAAAAATAACTGTATATGTTAAAATATATTTTTGAAAGAGTTACATACAAAATACCAAAAATTTCCTAATATTTCAACTTAAATCTATAATTCAATTTATCTATACAAATAAAAGTCATTAGCACACATTTTATTAGGATTATTAACCACTTATATTAAAATTGTCAACTTACAAATCATAGATTGCACAACACACAAGAAAAATAACCCATATCTTAAAATAGACAATCTAATCACATTTTATATGATCCTTAAACACATATAAAGTTTTTATATACAAAATTACTTAAATTGGATGAGTCAACAGACATTTTTAACCTTACATTTAACCTTGTCAACATTCAAACATGTATTAAGTAATAACTTGTTTAATACCGATAATAATCGACTCCATCAACCCACACATTTCCCTATCAAATGTTTGGAATACTACAAATTAGTTTTTACAGCAATAACAATAATATAGATATTTCTACATAAAAATTCTATAAAGAACTAAGCAAGGTTCTGGTTCCAGTAAGTTGAAAGGAAATCTCTTTTTTGTTATTTAAATAACAAATTTATTACAAAAGTGAGCAGCAGTATTGATAATGAGCCTAGACTTTTATTGATCAGTTTTATGAAATAGTAAGAAAAAGCAATTTAAAAGTGCCTGCATAGGAATAATGCACATATGTATTAGGCCGACATTTAAAAAAACTTTTCTTGTTAATCTTTTGAACAATTATCTTTAGTAACATATATAACTAAAATTTCCTTGTTATGATAACTTGATATATAGTAAAATTTTTAAATAATAAACAGAGGTGATGAAACTAAAGTTTATATTGGACATTGTAGTTTTTTATTGTAAATTAAGTGACATAAAATATTAACTACATAAACATACCACTGAAAACTCCTCCGGTTGACTTATATCTACATGTCCACTTTGAGACTTTGGTGTACTTTGACTAGATATTATTTTATTTCTTTCTTTAATGTATTTAATTATGGCACTATCATTTTCTCCAACTGGCAGTTTTTGATTACTTTTAGGTGTCAACATATTGCGAGATGTTTCATTTTTAGAGACTTTCATTCCCTCCGTCTTATTCAGATCTTCAATTCTGGCAACATCTGGTTGTATCACATTTAAAGACTCACTAAGAAGTTTATTGTCGGTTGGAACAAAATTCTCGGAGTAGTAGAGATTATTTTTTGATGTATTCATTTGTAGGCTATAGAATTCATATCCATTCGTTTGATTTTGGATTCTTTCATCATCTACGCTGGATAAATTTAAATCTTTTTCATCGCCAACTTTATTTGCCTTCTTTGGTATTAAATCTGGAAAGTTTTCTTCTGGACTTCCCAATGCCATGAGTGGATGATTTGTCGTGAGAGTAAGTTTACTGTTTAATCTAGGCGGACTTATACCAAGATGTTTAGGCCTTGGACTCTCAGATGGTGTACTAAAACTAAGCTTAGACATTTTCAACACTAACCGAAAACACAACTTTTATTATTAAAATATCACCAACCTTCCTTTTATCATTACACTATTCAATTAATTTGTAAACTATATCACAACTACTTTAAACATTTGAAGAAAATAGGCAGATTTCTGAGTTTAAAACTAAAATCATTAGGTGTGTTTACTAGGAAAACAGCGCGACATTTTAAAAATAAGGTAGAAGTAAATTAAACCAAACTTGCTCTAATAACTGAAACTGACTATATAAGTTATTTAACATAACATTTAAAGGCTGATTCTTTAAAATAAATACATAACGTACAATGGCAAGTAAACGACAGCAGCGGCGTTTGATTTTGATTTGATTGACGTAACGCAAACGCTCGCCATTGTACAACAGCTGCGTTCTGTTCCCACGATTTTGCACGATGAAGGCATGTTTTTAGGTTTTTTGCTTTTTAATTAGTTGAGTTTATAATATTATTCTTGATAAATTGTTGTACTTTTAAAATAGTTAAATTAATAAAAAATGTTTCTTGAATTAGTTTTATTTAAATTAAAAATATAAGCAAATCCGTTTACTTCAAGTTACAACTTTAAGTCGTAAGATTAGAAGGAAATAAAAGTATTAAAATCACAATTACAATGATAAACACTATAATAATCCAAACAATCCGCTTGTTTTTAAATGTATCTCCTGTATATGTAAGCTACAGAGAGATTGTGACCTTCGTCTAAAGGAAGTCCCTACATCTGAATAACTTGTATAATCTATTGTTACACCAATAAATCATTTTCATTTTAATTTTCGTCTATTAATAATATCAGCAGGGAGAAGGCAGATTACAAACTGACAGCACACAAAATGATCATACAAAAGAAACATTGATAACAACTAATTTAGTCGAAATGTATAAAGAAGAGACTTTTCAGTGCTTAATCAAAACGCAAATCATAATCTGGTTTTTCTTAAAATGTATGTTGCATTATATATGCGAGATATAAACAACGCTGTTCTCCAAGTAGATCCAGAGGCAGCTCCTTAAGATATAAGACAAAGCTTACTTCCCCGGTTATCGGCAGAAAATAACACTAAAATCTAATACCAAAGGACTACCCTACAACAAGGGTTCTATCTCTTCTTAGCCAGTAGCCTATATGCTGATGTATTCCTAAGTGTTGTCTTCCAACTTGCTCTGTCCTGGACATCTTCGTCTGGAATCTTAACTGAAGATCAATGATGTTTGAACGTGAAAATATTTTGTTGAACGTCACATGTGAAGTTGTTACAAAGCGATGTGCTGTTGATTTTGCTCTGTAGCTAATAGATGACCTACCTTTACACCAGAGATTCTCAAACAGTTTCTCGCCCCTTTTTTTTCTGAACCCCTGAATTCCTTCTACTTTTACACCCTCAACATTATTTCCTGGCATCTTACACCATTACCGGCTCTTCCGTCTCAGAGGATACTGGACAACTTTACTTGTAATCACTGGTTTACACCAAAGGATACTGGTGATCAGTGACCATATGTACAACTAATTTTAATGGTGGCTCATTTTCTTACACGAGACGTTGCGTAACACAATTTTGGTATCATCAATGAGCTCAGCACCTCCGAAAACAGGCCCTCGCAGCAATCTTTAATTGAAATAAAAACATTTACATAGCTGGAACAAAAATGATAAAGATGTTTTCCACAGACACCTAACATTGTAAAGGTGATGACATATTAGAGTCAATTCTGATCACAATACGGCTGCATTCCTTAGAAAATACATCTAGATAAACAGATGCAAGTTTGTTGTTTAATTAACTTACCTAAATCGCAGTAACAATTCGTTAAAATTATTAATCCTTCACTGAACTAAAAAGAAAAACAAGTAGATTGAATTGTAACTTTTTTTCTTACCGATTGAAACATGTTACGTAAAACTTAACAATCGACCTTACGACTGCATACAGCCGCATTTCTTGGAATATACATTTCGATTTCAAAACAATTCGCCATTGGCCACTTGTTGGTTTATTCCTTTATTATCAGCCTCAGCGATCAAACGGTAGGATTTAATTATTTAAAACGTATCGGATATAACAGGTATGTTATTATTATTATAAATAATTTTTATTATTGTGAATTGTTAATAATTAATTGTTAAGCGTGTGAATTGTTTAATAAACCTAATGTTTTAATTTTTTTATGTATTTAATCATTGTCAATTTGTAATACAAATTAAGATGCGAAAGATTAAAAATAGCTTACTGTTTTACCTATAACACTTCATTTGTTTAGATCTACTCAGGAAGCGTGTAAAAGATTCACATAACATTTCAGTTTCATTTTACAACTTCTGGTGTCGGTTTTCTTATGTTTTCTAAATAATGTCTGCCTTAAAATAGTATTTTAGGCCGCGGAAGAGAGTTATAATTCAGTTGGTGTTTGATTTTTCGAACGGACATCAACGTCTTCACTCTAATATATATTTTTTTTAATTCTAGGTTTTAATATTTTTTTAAAATGCAATTTTTTGCATTAATATACTTAACGTATTTAATAGTACCTGGGATACACACCGAAGACGTCAGTTGTAAGTAAAAATACAATTTTTTTTTTTTACTTTTTTTTTAATTTAAAACTAATTTCGCTCGACTGATCTATATTAATATACGTTAGATACGCAGGTGTATAGGTTTGAGTGTGTGTGTACCTATTTATAAGTATATGTAACTGTGTGTGTAACAATGTAAATGTTAAAACGTTTAATCGATTCTAAAAATTACGTGACAATTTATTTTCGGATGCTAAGGATTACGATCAGTCGGGCCTATTGCTATTTATCAAATTAATCATTAGTATTTTAACAGATCAAGCATGTGTGGATAAATATTCTAGAAAAGGCTATCAGCCCTGGCAGGAATGGTCCGATCATTACACATGCCATCGCTACAGATGTGAAATTAGAGACGGGAAATATTTCATTGCAGCTGTTGGGTAATATTCACTTAATTATTCATTGTTTTGATCAAAGCGTATTCAGTGTATAAGTAGAAACAGTAATACAATTTCAGGTGAAATTGTTTTGAGAAACAAAATTGTGCTTAAAGTACTTAGATCAATGTGATGTATCCGCAAGTTAATGTTTTATTTAATTTTAATATAAAAAAAAAATTAAATGTTGTTTATTCGAAATTCAAAAAAATCATTCAAACCACAAATTATTCATGTTGAATTTATTAACGATTTTACTTTGAAGGGATATTCCCTCATTGTGTTGTTAAAACTTTTAGGTGCCGAAAACCGAAAATTCCAGAAAATGCTTTAGAATGTCATGAGTACATTGAAGATGAAAACGTTGGTATGTTATATGATTTTTTATTATTATCACCTAATTAATAAATTGACTTTTATAAAATAACATAATACAGTTAGTAAGTTATAATAATTTCGATCGTTGGATCTTTAAGGGCGCCCTAAACCAAAGTTTATATATTTGAACGTATTGTGTAAGACCCTTTTTCCATCAAGCGTATAGTCGCGCGACTTCGTTTTTTACATAATATGCCAAGATAAAAATATGTATTTAATGAATTCTCGTAAAGGAGACATGGCCTTACTTTATAAGTAGCATATGTACATACTAGATAGCTTTAATAATGGAAGGTTAAATTTTCAGAGTTCCCAACGTGTTGCGCGAGGTTGCGATGTGTTGTTGAAGTAAACGGTGAGAGAATAGTCCAGACCAGAGGACAGCCAGGGGAACTGTTCCCTGACAAGTGAGTGCGACAAAACAACTATAGGATATGTTGGCTTAAAGTCTATTTACACTGATTTGTCTAAAACTATAGTTTCAAGTGTAAATATCAGGTGCTCCAATTCAAATTTATTGACAATTGGCTCGGGACTCTACAATAATTAAAATAATAGTTAGCACAAAAATATTTTTGTTCCAACGTTACCTAAAACAAGCAGTGTTACTTCACTGGGATGTGGACTCTTGTGAAAAGTCATAAAAATTATGTTTTACACATTGGTTTTAAATTAAATACAATCTACTAAAACTGCGTTGTTTCTTACCCATTATCACGTGACTGTAAACTTCCAATCAGTGTGCGATCACGTCTTTCAGTCGTGATCGACGACGGTTGTTTAGAGTCTTGCGCCGCGCGGTTACCACTTACAAGTCACAGTGCAACAAGGGTCTTTTCGTGCATGTGACATAGCGATAATATGAACGTATTATGATGATACTGATGACATTTTAGTTGGTACTTTTACAATTATTTTTCTTTCTCACTATACAATATGGGTAATTCCAAAATAATCAGTCCACGTCTCCATTGCCGTTTGCACTTCACAGTAACGAATTGGTTATTGTATTTTGAATAAAAAACAATTTGATGTTGAATTCTATTTTAAAACTAATTCACTAAATCGTTCGAGGAAAAAGCTATAAATGTTAAAACCACTGCACTTCATTCTGTCGATACTCTATAACTTGTGGATATGTGCAAATTTAACAAATTTGCAGACCGTGGAAGGGCCAGCAGAACGAGCCTAACCCGGCGGTGGTGGGCATGGGCAGCATTCAGCAGAACACAGTGGGCGGCGAGGCACAAACGCAGTCCGCGCCGGGAATATTCAACAGCAGAGGCGCAGGCAAGCAAAGTACGGTGTTATTGACCATTGAGGGAATCGATTTTTTAATAAAAAAAAAACAAGTATTTATCGATTCGATCCAATGGGTAATAATATCTTAATTTAATATATGTTTATTGTGTAGCTTGATTATCATCACCCTGGCCTTAACCTACTCACCTTCGGTCGGCGGTCAACGTTTTAAAAAACCTTAATGTTTTGGCTAAATTTTTACGGACGACCGCCTGCTTGTCGCCAACCCTACTTTTGTAGTTTGATATCAAATCGATTATTTCTCTATATTTTAGCAAATTTATGTCATTGTAAAGCACAAAACTTTGTCAAGCACTTGTAAAGCTTTTATAGTTTTGCCATATAAATTGTGTAACAGCTTATTATATTTTTAAGGTTATATATGGAGAAATAGTTTAACATTGATATTTTATTAATTTAGCCAACGATATTCCCGACAGCGGATGGCAACGATATTAACGGACGTCGCTTCGTGGACCCCTACCCCAGTCAGCAGATGCAAGAAAACCCACGAAGGAAGAGGTCGACCGTGTACCCGATATTTGATAAAAATATGGTACGGGAATCGAACGCGTACCAACCTCATCAAGTTAAATTACACGGGTATTCCGCAGAGAAATACACCTCGTATTTCACGAATAATATAAAAAGTCTATCTAACTCGAAACATCATTTCAATCAAAATTAATATGGTTTTCTTTTATATTGACCTAGTGCGAGGACAGGCGATATCAAAGAATGATTTTGACTATGTTATATGTATGACTAAACAGGACATATCGGATTGTAATGTCTCTTGTATCATTGTTATTGCTTAATGAACTTTGTTACTTTTGATAAAAATTAATTAATATAATTTGTTTGTTCTAGAATTTGTATTTTTATTTAAAAACTTGGTTACCCCATAAAATACTATATGAAAAGGAAAGGGAACGTTTAAGGTAAATCGGTTAGATGATAGAGATGACATCGTATACGAAGACGATATAAAAGGAACCCACTAGTGTCGATCATGTTTGCATAGATGTATGTGAATTTATAAAAGAAAGAAAGGCCAGAATCGCTGTAAACGGAAATTAGTAATTTGTGCCTACGCTCCAGTATTTCCAGTGTAAGATACATTATCACCTTCTCCCTGTCCCTACCCTAAACTTACTGTCGTCCTCCAGACAGATTATATCTTACGTCATTTCACACTTCTTAATTATGTGTTCATACACGCAATCCATCCATTCCTTTCTACGCCTACCCCTACCAATGAATCTCTCATTCATATTTCAAATTCTCACCAAAGGCGGGTTAGAGTTACGTAGCACGTAGCACACATTTGCCTAAAATATATCTGCTATTTAAGAATAGTTGTAAAGGTAAACAGCCAGTAAAGTTACGTTACAAGAAATGAACTTCCTCGAATTTCGATACTCTTAAAACGAAGTTTAGGCTCAGTACCTTCTACGGTCTACGGGCTCAATCTCTGCCATCTAGAAACAAATCCATCTCAAAGAAAACTCGAAGAATGATCAGAATACATCACTAACTTACAATAGTTGTTACAAGGTGAACGTATTCATATTTTTAAAATGCAGTTTACATAAATTTTCCCTTTATAAAATGCACCTGTAAAAATATATTGCATGTAAAATCAATACGTAGACATTCCTAAACATGCAAGGAATCTTCAAGCAGCGGACATGTTATTGTTTTGAATATACGCAAGTCGACTACTTCTCCTATCTTTGTGGATATTTAAAAAATATGAAATGTTAAACATATCGCTATTCGCTAATATGGCATCGAAGACGAAGAGAACACTGGCTTATATACAAAGGTGACCAAGATGTAACATTATAAGTAGAGTAGTTAGACCAGAGGATCTCAAACTCTTATTCCTCATGGACCCCTTTCAAAGTGATGTAGGGTGCAAGCATGCGTTTGCAGGAGTCCAGTCCACTGGAAGAAGGCCGTCAAGGAGCGATCGTTAGCTATTCTTTCTATACCAGAATTTGTTAAAAAGAATTACAAAATACTTGTACGAGAAGTTGCTGTTGTTTTACTAAATAAATATTCATGGATAAGATTAACTTTATTATTATTTCGATTTTCTAATGATCACAGTATTACATCAACTGTGCTTTATTTCAAATATTTTTCAACTTTACATAATTGATGGTGCTGAAAACCAAAACATGTTATTGTTACTTTTGACATATGTCAGTTGGTGCAGTGTGCGTTCAAAAAACTGGAGGCAAGATGAATAATTTGAATGTTTATGAAAGTACAACATTTTATTTGTCTTTTAAATAAAAATACCATTCGTAGTTAAAAATAAATGGAGTTTTTTCAATAAATTCAACTTTTGTATCGGGGTACATCGTGTGAATTCCAAAATAATTAAGTTTTCGAATGTACCTGAACATACAACGAACATCGGCTTCTTGGCTTCGGCCATTGTAGGCAAAGAAAATTCTGAATTTTATTAAGCCGTCCGCTTTCGTGTCACGTAGTGTCGGTGTCTTTTAATTCTTAGAGCCAGTGTATCAATAAAAATCTACACTGTGGCTAAAGTGACACCATATCCGACTATGTCTTATTCCGGAAGGAATAAATTTGAGGTAAGTCTAATTGATTTTCCGATTTGTTTGTTTTCGTTTTGATTAAAACAGCTGACATCGAAGTGCGCTACAGGAACGAAGGGCCTAGTGTTTGCGAGAACAAAGAAGTTTCATTTCAATTCACTAAATAATTTTTGCACCTACTAGGAATTTATTGCTACAAGTAAAGGATTTTATAATAATAATTTACGATCTCGAGTATGGTAAATATTATTACAAATCTATTTTTAAAGTTTTGCTTCTGTTTAATCTTTCCCGGTATCCAAAGTACAGCGCAAAATGTTCACAACGTTTTGATACGTTTTAATGGTTATTTGAAACATTTTCTGGTATAGAATGATTAAGAACGTGTTATTTCTTTGTTACTTAGTGTATTGACCTCAGTTTAAACGTGCACTCAACTCGCTTAATGTCTAATACCGTTACGTAGATCTGAAAATTTTAATAGGCGCCTTTAAATTACCTTTTTGTTAAATTTAATTAACTCACATTTTAATTTACTTTTATTGTACATATCAGACACATTGATTTAATTATTTTTTATGCCATTAAAAACATTACTTTGATTGTAAAAATGGTTTGTATATTTTCTGCATATCATGTGAACATTTATGTTATTTTGAGTAACTTGCTGAAATTTAGTTGTTAAAAGTTGAATTGGCAAAATTATTTGATGCTTTCTCATGGTTGCCTCAAAGAATTATAGTTTTATGGTGGTAAATATTAGTGTAACATCCTGTAATATTCATGTTGAGTATATCTGGATAGGATATTGACTCACTCCAGCCAATCCAACGCTCCAAAGAATGGAACTACCCCTTGATGTTGCAAGTGATCTAAGGCTGCAATGTTAGTGAATGGAGATATTAAAAAGTGGATTGTTTTTTTACAGATAGCTAGATTTTCTGGTGAAGATGAGAATCATATTAACAGGAAACTGCCAAAGGAGTTGCTGCTCAGGATACTTTCCTACCTGGACGTTGTTTCACTCTGCCGCTGCGCTCAGGTAATTTTGTACAAAATTTACAAATACTTTTATCACAATAAAGTTATTATTGTCACTACTTATCAGTTAATTAAACTGATAAGAGACTTTATTAACATTTCTTTTGTTATGATTCCTGGCTTCCTTAAAGTGTTCTTATTCATTTTAATTATATAGTTAAAAATTCTTTCATATTTGAATAATATAGTTTGTTTTTTACTACCTTAATGGTATATTAGAAAAGTAATACTTAATTGAAACTTAACAATAAAATAATTGTAATTCAGTATGAGTTATAATACTTGCTAACGAAGCAGTTTTGATTGAAATAATTTTATAAATTAACTATTACAAAATTGGCTAAATAACGTCTCATTTTAACCAAGCCACATATATGTAATTAAAACTTCTTTTTCCCATATAAGTCCAAAGATTTGTAGTGTAGTTTGTTAATCTACTTATTTTCGTTTACTATAGGTATCAAAACTATGGAACATTCTTGCATTAGACGGTTCCAACTGGCAGAGGATAGATTTATTTGATTTCCAGAGAGATGTAGAGGTAAATAAACTTTTTTTAAATCCTATGTTTACGCATGTTTTGTTACAATGAAACAATAATGTAATAAAACATTAATGATATTCAATTATTACTTAAACTGTCTCTTAGCCTAACTTTAGCAAAAGAAATTACACTAACTGTCTTTTTGCATTCAGTTAAATAGTCACTAAGGAAGACGCTTAGTAGATTTTTCGTACTAAACACCACACCAACAACAGTCCCATTTTTGGTCACTAAAACTACACTAAGGAATTAATAATGATTCTCAATGTGGCAGTTGGTACTTCAGAACATATTCTTTTATGAATGTAAATAAAAATGTATTCTTTTAGGGTCCAGTGATTGAAAACATATCGCGAAGATGTGGCGGCTTTCTCCGGCAGCTATCATTACGAGGATGCGAAAGTATTGCGGACGGCTCTATGAAGACACTTGCACAGGTAAGGTACTTTATAAAGGAGAATTTAACTGTGCATTTTGACTCTTGTATTGAGGTTTTGAAATATCTTGGTGGTTTAAGGTTATCGGTTTGGTGTTCTCTACGCGTCTTGCATGAAGTTAAGAGCTCCCAAGATCTATGAACACTTTAATACAATCATAGACATATGTTATATGTTGTGTCTGTTCTTAAAAACTGAATGTAAGAGACAATATGTTTCAATACAAGTGTTACAAAACCCATAGTAAAGAATTGTGTATAACCTGTTTTGAGCTTAGTTGACTACAGGATGTTTAATTTTTCAGTCCTGTCCGAACATTGAAGACTTAAATCTGAACAAATGCAAAAAGATAACAGATCAGACTTGTCAAGCTTTAGGCAGGAGGTGCAGTAAATTACAAAGGTAAGGTTAACTTTAAAATTTTTTTTTTTCTTACGTGATTTATGTTGCTCTGGCACTTTCCGATAAAATGTTTTTTACGTTATTATAATTTCGATACAATATTAAATTGTAAATTTTCGTTACAGAATCAACCTTGATTCCTGTCCAAGTATAACAGATATATCTTTAAAAGCGCTTTCAGATGGTTGTCCTGTAAGTCGATTTTATTAAATACGAAAAATGTAACCTTTTGCAATAATTCAATGCGATTTATTCATCAACACAAAATAATTAGAGCTTTACTAATGATGGTAATTTAACTTGGGGCCTAACAGTGCCCCCAGTGGTAAGCACGGTCGATCCATATCTAGTAGCAACGTTAGTTTAATTCAACACCTACATAACTGTTGTAGATAAAGCTAGGACTTTTTTTTTTTTAATTCCACAAATATTTAATTTACCAACCATGTTACATTATTTTTTTTTTTACAGCTATTGACCCATGTGAATGTGTCATGGTGTCAATCGATAACAGACAATGGTGTGGAGGCATTGGCCCGCGGCTGTCCTAAACTGAAAAGCTTCATTTGTAGAGGTAAGTTTTTTTAAGTAAACGGAAGAAAAATCATAAATTACTAGCTGCATACGACTTTACAGTATTAACATACTGTGAAAAACTAAAAATTATGTATCCCTCCTGAACTGTACTTCCGGGATAAAAAGTAGCCTATGTGTTCTTTCCAGACTATCCTCTACTTGTATGCCAAATTTCATCGAGATCCATTCACCCATTTAGGTTACAAACTAACAAATATCCATCCAAACATTCACATTTATAATATTAGTAAGAAGTAAGATTTATTCACCTTGAATTTCCCTTTTAGGAAATATTAGGCTTAATTTTTTCTATCTTATATTATTATATGAGGGGTCTAAAAGTAAATTTGCTTCAGTTCATTTTTTTTTAACTAAGCATACTCAATTGTAGCTTATTAAATGTACTGAACTGAAGCATGTTTGCTTTTATATGCTCATATGTGGTATCTCTTTATGTGATTAAGGGTAGGCAACGCGTCTGCATGTCTATGGGCAGCGGTTGCTTCGCCATTTTGGCGGATTCAGGTAGCTGTTTGTTTGCCAACTTATAATATAAAAAAAATATTTTTGCAGGCTGCAAGAATGTGAACGACAGGGCAGTGTCAAGTCTGGCCACTCACTGTCCAGATTTGGAAGCTCTCAATGTACAGGGCTGTGATGTAAGTTTTTGTTTGAAAAAGTTTTTTATTTCAAATTTATGTTGTAACTTAAAAAAGGTTAATTTTGAGGAGATTCTCATTCCCCATAATGTCATTGATTACTATAAAATTCGTCGGTTTATTATGTGAGTTCCTAGTATGTATGATTTGTGATCCGAGCTGTGTTTTCCGAGTATGTTTACATTTGTAGTCAAACAAAAGTGGCAAAACTTGCAGATGCCTATGTCTAATGACAGTGGTTCGCTGTTTTGGCGAATTACGGTGGTCATTGCCTACTTGTCACTTTATACTATAAAAAAGTGTACTATGTGTACAGTATTTATAATCTTACTTCTTACTAATATTATAAATGCGAATGTTTTGATGGATGGTTGTTTGTTAAAGTTTATAGCCTACATGGCTGAATGTATCTTGATGGAACTTTGTATAGATGTAGTTGATAGTCATAAGAGCACAGGCTACAAACTTTTTTTTTCTTTAATTGTGGCGGAAGACAGCTAGTTTGTTTACAATAATGTTTGTTGTAGAACTTAACGGACGAGTCGATATGCAAGGTGGGCGGGGCGATGCGGCGGCTGTGCGTGTCGGGGTGCTCGCGGCTGACGGATGGCGCGCTGGCGGCGCTGGCGGCGCGCTGCCCCGCGCTCGCCACGCTCGAGCTGGCGCAGTGCACGCAGCTCACTGACGCCGGCTTCCAGGCGCTCGCCAGGGTAACTACCTCTGCCCCTCACACATACACACACATACATACATACATACATACAATATGTAGGCGGGTTTAATGAAAATGAGAGACTAAATTGACATAGGACATGAGAAATGACATTTGTCAGAATTTGCTACCCATTTTATTGGCTGACAATGTTATAGTTAATTTTTACTTAAAATGATTTAAATCCAATTGTTAAATCAGTAATATTTATTATTTGTTTCTTTATGGTTTGTGGGGCGAGGGCCTGGTCATCACACAGGGTACCACCCTGCTTTGGACACCCGTCCCCTGCCCATAGGGGAAATCAATAAAGTTATTTTATTTTATTTATAGCGTTTAAATTAATGATACACATATATTTATGTTAATTGAGTCTAAGATTAAAGCCTTATAAAAGTATAATTGTTTGTAATTGTTATAATTTATCATTTTCAATTGAATTCTACCATACAGGTTGCATTGTGTATTTTTTAACATTTCAGTGCAATATGTTAATATCTTTTACAGAATTGCAGAATGCTAGAGCGTATGGATTTAGAAGAATGTGTTCTTATAACGGACACAACTTTAGTTCACCTCTCGATGGGCTGCCCGAGACTGGAGAAGTTGGTAAGCCTGCTTTACTAAGTTTTTGACAGTGGTAGAGCCCGCTTTAACATCTTTGCACGAATGGGTCGGCTCGCCCGGTGCAATACCACGACCACATAGAAGACAGGCGTGAAGTGGGAGCAATTCCGCGTTTCGTCTAATGAGTGTGGTGCCGGAGGCCCAATTTTAGTCCCTTTTCCGTTCCACCCTCTTCTTATAAGGAGGGGATTGGATGGGGAAGTGGATTTGACGGTGGAGGAGACGCATTGGAAGGGGAAATGTCCTCTTTATGTGCGTCTCCTCCTCCGTCGATTTAGGGTAGGCAACGCGTCTGCAATTGCGGATGTCTATGGGCAGCGGTCGCTTCGCCATATTGGCGGATTTAGGTGGCCGCTTGCTCGTTTGCCACTTTATGATATAAAAAAAAAAAAAAAAGTTTATTAATTTCTTAATTACTTAAAAGGAAATATATGTGTAGTTGAATTCAATAGAAATTAGATATTATAAGAGATGTATCAACAATTTTTCCTTTACACAACTGTACTTATAGAATTATTAAAAACTGGCTGTTCCTGTGAAGTTGAAATTATAAATACTTTATTTTTTTGTTTATTTTTGTATACCTTACAATTACAAAACAAGTAAATCTATAGGCAATAATTGACATTCGATTATAAATCTTACTTCTTACTAATGTTATAAATGCAAAAGTTTAGATGGATGGATGTTTGTTAGAGTTTGTAGCCTAAACGGCTGAAGGGATCTCGATGAAATTTGGCATAGATGTAGAGGATAGTCTGGGAGAACACATAGGCTATTTGCTTTTGTTTTTTTTATTCCGCGCGGACGGAGTCGCGTGCGAAAGCTAGTTACTATCATAAATGTCAAATTACTTTCAGACGCTGTCCCACTGCGAGCTAATAACTGACTATGGAATCAAACAGTTGTCAATGTCACCGTGCGCGGCTGAGCACCTCACTGTCTTAGGTAAATACTTGTTAATTTTAAAAGAAAAAGTATGGATGTATGGATGTTTGTCACCACATTTTTAACAACTTTAACGGCTAAAGCATTGTTTTAACTGAGAGTTTGTAGCGGTCTTAAGAGACAGTAGTCTGTAGAATTCTGGTCTATTTTTAAATATTTTAATATGACTGATAAATGTATGTGATAGTTAATGTTGTTTGTGTGACATGTGATATAAATGTAGATATAAATACTTTCAGGTTTAGACAATTGCCCGCTGGTGACGGATGGGGCGTTAGAGCATTTAACTTCGTGTCATAACTTGCAACTCATAGAATTGTACGACTGCCAGATGGTGACGAGGAATGCCATTAGGAAATTGAGGGTAAGCTGATAATGTCGTAGTTATGATATACTAGCTTTCGCCCGCGACTACGTTCGCGCGGAAGTAATTAGCCTATGTGTTCTTCCAGACAATGTTCTACATCTGTGCCAAATTTCATCGAGATCCGTTAAGCAGTTTAGGCTACAAACTCTAACAAACATCCATCCATTCATCCATCCATCCATCTAAACTTTCACATTTATAATAGTAGTTAGGTTAGAAGTTAGATTTAGAACTGTATGAATGAAAAACCAAATGAATAATTTTACTGATATGATCATAATATGATGTTCGATTAATAATCTATAATAAGAAATTACATTCATTGATTCATTTAAACTCATTAAGTCTGTAGCTATGACTGTAATAAGGAAATGATAATTAATCGCGCGGAATTAACAAAAAAGTAGCCTGTCTGTTTTCCAGATTATGTTTCACATCTATGTCAAATATCTAGATTTGTAAAGCCATTCTAGAGATACCTTCTAACAAACATTCATCCACCTAACTTTCGACTTTATATTAGTAAGATAGTAAGGTTTATTTTCGTGTGTACAGAGCCACCTGCCCAACATCAAGGTGCACGCGTACTTCGCGCCCGTCACGCCCCCGCGGCGGGGGGTGGCGCGCGCCCGCGCTACTGCCGCTGCTGCGCCATCATATGAGACCCCCCGCACCCCCAGCGCCCACCGCGCCTGCCGCCCGCCGCGCCCGCCGCCCGCCACTGTTAGTATTACCCTACACCGCGGTCACGAAACTGCGACTAACAGAGCAGTGCACAGTGGGCTGAAATCTCGGCTTACATAGACATTTTCATGTGTTTTTAATGTCTATGTAACCCGAAGTTTTAGTCCACTGTGTCCCGCTCTGCCCGTCGCAAGTATCGTGACCGCAGCCTTGCATGTACATACCCAATTTTTTATACTTCTGTACTAATACTAGCTGTTCACCTTGTGCCTTTATCTACATGACATAAAAACTGTCTTTTATTGTTTTCATTCTGCGAGACATACATATTTAAAAACTGCATCCTATTGGTTATTGTTCCGCATATCTCCATGCGTCAAAACGTTCAAGCAACTGTAGCTTTTAAAGTGGAATACCGTCAGATTTCCCGAACGGACCAATTACAAGTATGTCCATTTTAATTAAAATTTGTAATTAAATCAAATTAAACCGTTTACAGATATCCTTCATGAAGTTCATTACGATTTGGGTGTGGTAACTCACTTCATCGAGGGTGGTTGACCGCTGACAGGACATCGAAGAATGATCGACAAAAGTACACAAGTTTTTAAACCAATAACTCGACGAAAGGAAAAGGACGAAAATGATTGACAATTGAAATCTAGATGAAATATTTATTTCTCATCACAATGTATCATATATACAATATTCTGAACAAAAATTAACAATACACATTACTATAAATAACACGCTTTAATTCTTGTTCTGACTAAATATCCTAATCTATATTGAAATAAGTAAATTGAAAATGAGGGTAGTATAATACAACAAAACTGGCAACACATCTTGTATGGATGGTTCTTTGTTTGACGAATGTGTATTTTTCTAAAAAAAAAGGATCTTAAGAGTGGTATGATATAATTTTATAAACGTAATAATGATATTTCATGTATCTGTAGTGTATCTGTACTCTTAAATGTTACCGGATCTAGGGTTGTGAGTTTGGTACTATCCCCTCTTTTATTTCATTTTTTATTTATATATTATAAGGTAACACACGAGCAAGCGCCTACCTGAATGCGCCAAACTGGCGAAGCGACCGCTGCCCATAGACATCGCAATAGCGGATGCGTTGCCTACCCTTAATCGACGGAGGAGGGGACGTACATAGAGTATATTTCCCCTTCCTATACGTCTCCTGCACCGTCAAATCCACGTTCCCTTCCCAACCTTTTCTTATAAGAAAAAGGGTGGGAAGGAAAAGAGACTAAAGTTGGACCTCCGGCACCACACTCATCAGACGAAACGCGGAATTTCTCCCAATTCACGGCTGTTTTCTGTGTGGTGTGTGTATTTAAATTTAATAGTACGTATTATTTTTTCCATACGGTTTAAATCACAATATACTCAAATTATAGCTATTTTTTAAAGTCGACAAAATTTTGTCATGAAATATTTTTTGAAAATTTTGTGTGATCTTCAAAATTAAACCTAAGTCCTTCCCTGGATCCGTTAATTATCTATTGTAATTGAAAAAAAAGTAGTAACTCTGCCACGTGGTATGTTATGTGTTCATATTATTCTATAGATGTAACTTTTATCTAATCGTATCTAACGAACTATAAATAAAATTTAATTAAAAACATGTAATAAATCATAAAAAATCCGTCTCATATACAATTAAAAAATCTAATGAAAAAATACGCTTCATTATCAAAATATAATAAGAAAATAGGAAATAGACACTGAATTGTTTTTTAAAAACATTTCTTCAACACAATTTTTTATTCTTGTAAATGCTTTTATCGCCATTAACTTTTGGTTCTTTTTTTGTTAAGTGGCCCTTAATTTTTTTTGACCAAGTCTAGTTCATTTGCTGTGATTAAAATAATCGATAGATCAAATCGCTAATTTATTTTTGATGTGTTAAAAAAATCACATAAAAAATGCTAGGATACAACTTACTATGATTTTATTGTTTATGATTTCTTTACGTTGACTTATGAAAATATATTAATTCTGACCATTTTATCTGTGAATTGGGAAATATAAGAAACACAGCCGTCGTATGAAATGTCTCAAGATTCCTTATTGTCGACCAATCAGATGGCTGTATTATCGACAGTGGCGCCGCCATTCTACAGATAGCTTGGTCGATTTATACTATAATTGTACATTTAAAATGGTTTTTAACATATGTATGTTATATTGTACATTTTAGTGTTTTTCCTATAAAAATATAGTGATGTGCCCCATTTAAAATATTTTTTAACAATTTTATTATAGCTATTGTTCAGTCAATGTTGTATAATTAATCTCTAGTTTTTTAAATTACGTTATGTTTCCTAAATCAACAGTAGTCGATTTGTAGGTAAATCAAATTTACAATAGCACTGGAAAGAACGTTGTCAAATATGACAATTTGACGAGAAATATTTTTTCTGTTGGCGTACAAATTTTAAATTTGTATACTTCTCTTTGCGAGTGTTTTGTTGGGCATTTTGCCCAATTCGGATATCAACAAGCTTGCTGAATAGAGGTTATAATTTATTTCAATTGGATTGAAAGATTTGTCGCTTGACGTGTCTATCGAATTTTAAGTCTACCTTCTTTTTTTATGGTAGTTTTATTTAATATTTGTTGACCAGCGTTCTACTGCTCTATGTAAAATGTGATTGTATAGTACTGTTAATTTTAGTACAAATTACCTAAAATCGGCTTAAAACTGGTCAAAAATAACGCTATGGTTTTATTTCTGATTTTTGACATAAGTTGCCTTTTTTACACAATTAATAGTGTAATGTCATTTAATGACAAAGAGAATGATTTCGCCTGTACGTAGTAATTCGTCATTAATATAGGTAGAATTTCTTTTTACAACAAATATTTTTTTACCGCTTACCTAGTATCTAACGTAGTGTATAAGTTATTGAGGGTAGTGAATTATTATTTAGTATAACTGTAATATTGTATTAACCGGAATACGGAGTGCGACAGGAATCCAAAAACTTATGTAAATATAGTGCCATCCAAACTTTATGGCGGATCGTAATTTCGCTTGAGATACTCTTCAAAAAGGGCATCGTTGCGCTCCGTGTCGCTGCGGCTAACGGCGCTCACAGACAACTACGAGCTGTTATTAAGTTTGAATCTTGTAATACCATCTTATTTCTTTCTAACAAGAATAGCGTATACTTGGTATTAGAAAGTCTTATCTCTTTTGACGCTTTGACGGTACACGTGTTACGGATTTTTAAATAATGAAGGCGTCTAGAAAATTCTATTGGAACTCGGAATTGATCAAGTCTATCAGGTATCGTATTGTATTTTGTCATAATTTTTATTAAAGTGAGAATACAAATGTTTTGTTTTCAATTATACTCAGGTAAATAATATACATATGTATTCTCTTGTCACCACAGTTATAGTCGAAACCAACACAAGGGCGGATCCAGCTTTGACGCCCGGGGCGGGGGGGGGGGGGTCACATAGTCGTGGTGAAGTCAAGAGCTTGACAAAATATGTAAATATATTTTGTCAAGCTCTTGACCAACCAGCTCAGGGGGGGTCATGATCCCCATTACCCCCCCTCCCCTGGATCCGCCATTGATCCAACATTTCGTTAATTTTGTATTAAAAGGAAAAAACTGAATGTTTATAATTTAATGTTAACTTTAACAATGTAAATGACATCGTTAAATCATGAATTTTTCAGTTTCCTAAAAGTTATGTGTTTTCCTAATATTAAAATCGAGAAATAATTTTCAATTTATTTTTTACAAAAATGTTGAAATTTGTACTGCATTCCTTGCCCTAAGTACAATAAAGTACGAGCAGTAAAATGTGTAATTTTATTATTAAATGAATGGCTGTTTTGTGTATTTTTTTCAGTACTATCAGAGACCTATAACCGTTGAAATATTTCTAATTAATGTACTCGTTAAATTTCTAAACTTACAAGTTAAGTGAAAGCGTTTATTATATGATTAGTGCATTATTTTGCAAGTATATAAGTACACTACGTATTAAATAAAACAATTGTGCGTATTCACCTATCTAATATCATTTTTGATGTAAATCATACATCAACAAATATACAATGGTGAAAATTATGTATTTGTTTTAATACTTCCTATCCCATATTAATATTGTTTTTAAATTTAATTAAAATTACAGTTAAATAGAGTTCGCAGTTTAATAGCAACTTGTGCGCGTTTAATTTTATAAAACTTCGGCTCTATAGTGATCCGTAGGTTTTACAAAGTTTTGATCCGAAAGTATAAAGAAACAATTTTGCACAAATCATACTATACTAATATTATAAATGCGAAAGTTTAGATGGATGGATGGATGTTTGTTAGAGTGTAGCCTAAACGGCTGAACGGATTTCCATGAAATATAGCATAGATGTAGAGGACAGTCTGGAAGAACACATAGGCTACTCGCTTTTGTTTTTTTTTATTCCACGCAGACGGAGCCGCGGGCGAAAGCTAGTGCATAAAAAAACAGAAAGTTCATTGATGATGAAATAAGTTTGCTGTACTTTTTTATAAAGGCGCTGTCACACAGAGATGTCTAGGTGGTAGGTCACGTAAGTTATATTTTATACTTGTAGGTGTTTTTTGAGTTACTCAAATTTATTGACCTAGATTTATTTACCAGACTACATTCTGTGTTGTCTTAAAATCTCATGGCTTTAATACACCATTGACAAATTGTACTCATCTCCGCATAGCGGCAGCGTGCAGCCAATAGCCGACCTGCAATGTTGCCCATATATTCTCGTTTCGGTTATTTTGGGGAAAATATCGTATAATTATTACAAGATCGATTGAGAATGTGAATGAAGTTAAATATGTAAACGATTATTAAATATTATATGGAACCCTTTAATGGAGAAAAATAATAAGTTTTACCTCTATCTATTTTTTTTATTATTATTGAGGTTTAGTTAAGAAACAACGTGTTTAAATATTTTTAAAAATCAAATTCGAATTGTGTGGATTTGTCAATTAAATTATTATATTATTAACAGATATTAAATTATTCTGAAATATATACTTTTTAATCGGGTAACTAAAACCGCAGTGATGTCAACACCGACAGTTTAGGTCGGCTTCGCGTGCGGTTGTCGCCGAATTTCCCGCATAAAATGGAACCGAGGCATTCTAAATTCCGCGAAAATTTATAAAAAGAGTTAGAAACGAAAATTGCGTAATCATGATTATGTTAGATTTATAACATACGGTGAATTTTTGTGGTGATTTTTTTTTTCGGATAACCAATGTCTAGATCATAGATTTACGCTGGTAAGGTTTTGAAATAAATTTACAATTACATATTAAATATTTATAATTACATTACCAACTAAGTGTAAAATTATTAAAATAATTTTACATATTAGACATTATTTTAATAAATTACACACATGTAACAATGTTTTTGTAAGTGCGTAACTTACCGCACATTATAATGAATACCGCAGTGGGGAACCCAAATGTTATTATTATGCTGTAAATTTTCCCGGCATCCCTTTGGCTACAAAATCAATAATGTCTGCGCATAGCATTGTTCGTAGATACGCTAGCGTGTAACGCTTTATTGCCGTGGTCATTTAATGTTATCCTATGCGTAAAAATTATAACAAAGTACGTTATTAAATAAATATTAAATAAATAATACTACTATAAAAAATTCTTAGAACATATATACACACCTTACTATAAAACGAGCAAAATATTCGCGTCTTTAGTTGGTAAACTCTTAAATAATTCTTTTATATTTAAACAATTAGTTCATCTTAAATAATATTCTTTGTAATAAATGCTAACATGCTAAATGTAAAACGTATTTTCATAAACAAAGTAAAAATAGAGACATATTTGTAACTCCCGCAATAACTACTAAATCACAGTCATATATTTTTTAATATTTGTCTCCGTTACTAGAGATTGTGGTGAATCATCGATAGACTATCGATATATTGTAATTAATTTAAATTTTTCATGCAAGTTTTTTTGTCTATCACATGCATAAGAAATTAAGGATATTATTTTTTTTATTTCGTAAATATTTATTCATATGAGCTAACTCATGTGTTGTATAGAGAAATTCCATCTTTTCTGTAAATCGAAATCATGCTATAGAAATTATCTCAATTAAAACCAAACAGTCTCACTGTACTGAACTCACATTATTTTGTTGTTGTAGCTTTTTTCATTAATTTTTGTTCTTTTGTCTTGGAAGAGTCCGAAATCTAACCGCCGTATCTATCCGCAATGTCATAAAACTCGAAATAAAATCAATTTAGTTTGTTACAAGGACAGTGGTCACATAATTTCTGTTACGCTACAGCTGTAGTTATATTTTTACAACAAAATACGTTTATTTTTAAGTATTATATTTGAATTGTTATAACAGTTTTAAATCTTATGTAACGCTTTTATGAATTAACGTTGCCTTTGCCAGAAAAAAAAACTTTTTTTTTTAAACTTATTACGTTCAATGCTCGTGCATGATGAACGACGATTAATCAATGAGTATGTAATGTTTTGATTGATTTACATATTAATAATGTGGAGCAGTCATGGCTATGCAGTCGAGCTGAGGTCGGACGGCGCTAGCGGTGGTCAGATCGGTCAAGCTGCGAAAGATGCGCTGGATATTCCCTGTCCCAGGTATTTTTTATTTATTTATAGAATTAATTCTAAATATTCCGATAAAAGAATATTACGATTATATTATAATATTTCGATATAAGAATATTATAATATTAGAGGCAATATTTACGTAAATGTAACTAATTTATTACCGTATTTTTATAGGTTCAGATCAAAATGAGACATAACTGAAATAAGTAACATACTTCCAAAGTTCCAACTGTTTTTTATTTATTTTTAAGACAATTATGCTAATTTCTAATTAAGTTTTAAATTTTACTTGATTATGAGTTAGCAATAGTATCATTACGTAACTTTTTTAGTTATTCATAGAAGTCTTTGTTATGGTTACTGTGAAAAGCCGTCAGCATCGACTATTTATGTGACTTTTACGTTCGCGCACTATAAAATAAATTAGGATTACGATGTCTTTACGAGATTACTAATAATAATTTGTTTAACTGTATTTCATGAAACTGAAATATGGCTATCGGTAAATATTTTATTAATAACATAAATATAATCAAAGCTTTTTACTTAACATAGGTAGAAAAAATAATAGTTTCAAACGCAAAATAAAAATATCATCTAAAAATAATACGAGTATATCGACATGCATAAATGCAGCACTATGCGTGTCCCACTTTTTGTTAGCCATTTATAAAAATGTTACGTTACTATTAACGACCAGTGATGTGTCTGCGTACAATTTAAAAATAGAATATCAAAAAGCTTTAAACTGTAAAAATATTCAAATTGATTCAATATTAATATTTCCACCCTATTTTTCCCTTATAAATTAAATGGAATATACGTATTCGGCAAATTCCGAATGCGGTACCATTGCGGGTTTTCAAACATTATGACCTCGAAGTATATTTTTCTAAGGACATTTACTGTAATACTCTAATAGCATTTGTAATCTTACTATCTTACTTCTTACTAATATTATAAACTTAAACTAATATTATAAATGCGAATGTTTAGATGGATGGATGGATGTTTGTTAGAGTTTGTAACCTAAACGGCTGAACGGATCACGATGAAATTTGGCATAGATGTAGAGTACAGTCTGGAAGAACACATAGGATACTTAGTTTTTTTTTAATTCCACGCGGACGGAGTCGCAGGCGAAAGCTAGTATCTTATTAACGGGACAATATGCACTATGATGAATAATTAGGGCGGGCGCACACCTTTGACTAAACTATCGCACAACAGTTCTGCGATTGTCGATTGTTTCGCAGGCAATTCAACTGTTTAGTTGCACAACTGAAAATCGGGTAATCTGTTCACCTCTATATAAGCTCATCGGAATAAAAGTGAGACTAAACAGTTGTGCGATAGTTTAGTTTCTGGTGTGCGCACGCTCTTAATGTAATATACGTCATAAATGTAGAAATTTATGATCACCCAATGCAGTTCAGTTAATACATGATACGTATTAAAGCAGTAGGTAACCAATTTCAAAGTAAATAAACATTTAACCTTAGCTAATTTTTTTCTTGTATCGAGACAACTACGTTCCTTTCATCTGTTTCAATTTGATTTAGTTCATTTCGTAGCATCCGACTTATGCGAGATAATTCCGGAGTTAAAACGTTTTAAAATATGCGTTCGAATCATTTTGAAGTCAATAGACAATTTATTTACAACTAGTTTTTACTCACGACTTCCCTTTGACGTTGCTCTACGTGATCTCTACCTATGCACTCTAGTAACTTTGACATTGTCTAGTAAAAAAAAAACTAAATAAGTCCCTTTTCATCATAAAACTATTAAAAGCAAACGTGTAAATTTGAGATTGATTGAAGTAACTCCGTAATGGTACGCTGAAACGATACATTTAAATTTAGATTTATGATGCCTAAACATCAACTTCGTCCAATACAAGATTGCATATCGAGTAATTATGTCTTACTTGTGGTCGCCCATAGTTCGTAAATCACCCATAAATCGTAATAAAAGTTTTTTTTTTAAATAGCTTTATGCACTTTTCTCCATTCTTCTCTTTTAACTTAAATTATGTCAAATTACGCGTTTGAAGAAAGCGTAGAAAGTATCCACTTTCCCTTTGTAAATAAGAATGCAGGTTTTTCTACCTGATTTACTTTAACTCTGATTTCAGGTTATTAAATGTCTTTTAAAAACATCTCGTAGTACCAATACTTTGACTGCTTTTAGATCACTTTTTTAGCTATAGAAATCTTTTATGTTTATTGCCAATCTCTATTATTTTTTTAAACTCATGTATGTTTACGATATAAAAAGGATTTATGACCGTGTTTTATAGAAAGTAGAGATAATAAAATGTTTAATTCGTAATCAAGCTTAATATGTATAAATATTTTTCTTTTGGCAAGCCAGAGTATTGAGATTTTTCCTTTGAGTTGAGTAATCTAATAAATAATTGGTAAATAATTAAAAATGTATTGCCTTTTCTTCCTTCTTTAGTTGACTGTTTTACAAAAGATTGCAGTGACACTTATATTAAAACATTCCCAATACTTTAAAATAGAATATGCGGGACAATATGTTTTAACACAAGTGTGTCGACAGTGCAAACCCACCCATAACTGTGTCCTAGCTAAAACGGAAATAATACGATATGTTGGCAGAGCGGTGTTGCGCCGGCTGTAGCAATACATCGCGTTGAAAAATGTCTGACGCATTGCTGCTAACTGCTGTCCTCGTATATTTGTGCTGCAGTGACCAAAACTAAACGATAGCAAACAGAGCCTACGATTTAACTGAAGCAATTTATAACAAAATTTAAATTAATACTTCTTTGGCGGCGGTTCAATAAGTGAAAAACGAAAACATATCAAGGACGCATTACATTTTCGAAACTTCCAAAGTACACTTGTATTAAAACAAATTGTTTTATCTATATTTTCCTTAGATAATTAGAGAGATTACATGTTTTTATACAAGTGTTTGGACAATGGAAACTCTATTATGATTATGGTGTCTGGAGTTCGACGTCTGTAAATACGTTAGTGTCGCGTGAGATCGTGTGGGTTAAGTTAATAGACTCTATTTTTAACCATCCCAGATACATTGCGCTGTCTATATTCCAGATTTCAATGTATTTTGGAACGAATCTTTTAATAAATATGATAGATGAATAATTTAATATATAAAATATAGTGAAAATATTTACCATCCTTTTATAGTTCTTTTTAATTCACTTTATTTTTCAAATTAGTATCAATTCTATAATATATTTTGTCATGAAGATGTTTTTGTTTTAACCAGGTGTACGAACGACGTCTTTTCAGTTTTCTCTCACAAACTCTTTGTATTCGTTTTTCTGGTTTCTATAGAGCTACTTTTTCATAAGAGTGTATGACCACTGCATTTGTTTTGTATATTGAACTGTCTTGTATTTGATAGAGTGTAGAACATACATATATTGAAGAATACGTGAACATAAACAAGCTGACATGAATAGTAGATTTGAGACAAAAAGTAAATTTTATAAACAAATTACCGTTGAAATATTGTAATTCAATTGCCATTGGCATAATGTATCATGTCATTGATCAATGCATAAACCCAACAAACATATATGAAATAACGAAAGATTTAGCGACTTTCAATCATTATGTGGCGCGACACGCGAAGGCAGTTAGGGTTGTACTGATACTCAGAAAACCGATTTTATCGATACAACAGTAGATGTATAATATTGTGTTTTTTTAACTTGACAGAAACCCCAAGCGCTACTCAGTTTCAATCAAATTATCTTAAAACAATTCAGTTCAACTAAAGCCAAAAATAAAAACGTAAAAAATTGTAATTGCAAACGTCATATAAAACCAACAAGAATTTCTAATTGTTATCAGGATGTTCAGCGTTAGGCAGTTGTTTCTCATTCAATAATTTAAAATTATTTTTGTTAGTTATCGATATTATGGTTATCGAACGTAACTAGACTTGGCATTGCATGATAAGGTTTAATTATAATTTGCATATTAAATCTATACCTACTGAGTTGCTGATCCCGACCTCGTGATAAACTCATAGTTTAAAATACATAATTAATATTTTAAACGAATAAATCTCATATTAAACGTATTTCATAACTACATATAATTATTTCTGACTTAAATCTGGTTTTTTTAGTTGTATACAGGTAATGGTTGTTTATGGTTCGTTATGGTTACTTTCTTCAATATTATGGCACGCTATGCAGTAGTAAAGTAAAGTTAAAATATAACCTTTCATAATAATGTCGTGAATATATTAAGGTGAAACAAGGTCTTTGGGCGAGGGTCAAACAAAAAATGTCGTAGTTATACAATGAATAGGCTGGTATTTACGTGGCCCACGACACAAATGAGCTTTTGATTATGCCGTCGCATGCAGTGCAGCGAGGGACGTATTTTTGTAGTACTTTGTACTTTTTCCTTTGTTATTACATTTACTTGATGCACTATATTATTTAAACTGCATTATAGATAATTCTATAATATATAATAATTACATGTACATATTTTTTACTTGCGATATGAGTGAGGAAAGGGATTACTAACTTTAATTTTACTTTAGAGGATAACTTTAGCTATCTTAGCCTTTTTAGCGATGGTTGAAGATAGATATATTTTTTACAATTCCTGAATTAATATGCGTACTTTGAATATCTTTTCAGTTCTTCTGATGTCCTGGTTTGGAGTGGACCAAGTAAAAGCAAACTCGTGCATCAGAACTGGTAACAAATAAAACTAATCAGTAAATAATGTCGTATCATGTGAACGTTTAATAGATGTCCTAATGTTATCTAGATTTGTTTTACGTTGAGGTTGTGGGTACGAATATCGATATCGATAATATTTGCTTGCAAAAGCACATCACTATATGGACAATGTTTTGAAAACAAACTAATAAAGCTCTATCTTATCTCTTATTGGGTCACATAATAAACTGTATTATAGTTCATGTTTTATGTAAATATATTTTATTTTAATATTTATCTTCGATACTTCGAAGATCAATTAAATTATTGTAATGTACTTTTTTAAGGTGCGTTTTCATTTTCGTAACCATAGTTAAAAATAGTATTTTATAATGCATTAGACTATGTAGACTATAGCTTAAATGCATTATAATTTAGTTTTATCCTTTAAGGTTTAGATAGTGAAAACGTACCTTAAAATGATTCCAAAGCGTTGTCCATAGAGTATAAAATTTTTAGAGTTGTCAAAATTTTCAAATTATATCGTATTCAGATTCTCAATGTTTCCACTTTTGAGTGTCCACAGGAATGTATGTTGCAAATGTTAAGTGGAATGGTTCATTTAATTGCATGCCTGAATTTTACGATGTAAAATTTTATTCCAAATTGAGATATACTAAGAAACACTTAACAGACATAACTTATTAGATAACACTTTAGGTGATCCTGTGAATAACTTATACATTTATTTTCATGAAACAAAATTTTATTGCTTTCTTTTTTAATTTGTATCTTCAACAAATGTATTATAACACTAGCTGTTCGCGTGTGGATTCATCCGCGTGAAATTATAATTTTTTTTTATTGTTTACATTAGTTAAATCCTCAATTGCAAATGTCAAAATGACATGACATGACATGACAAACCTTAGCAATTTTTCTTTCTTGATGTTGGCAGCAACTTATGGTCTCTTTCCCACATTAGGGTTTTTATCCAAAATATTTACCCCCTAAGTTTAATGGCGTGAAAATATATAGCCTAAAGTATGACGTAAGTGTAGGGCTTTTTATTAAAAAAAGAATTATTCAAAAATATGCTGTAATTGCTGACATCTTAAGCAACTAAGAAGTGTGTGTTTACGCTTTATTATAATAGTGTAGATATAGATACTCTAGACGTTTTTGGAAAACGAGCAACAAAATTATAGTGTAAAAAATCTTGTGAACTATTGAATATCGGGTTTATAGGGATTTTTTAATACACTTCAGCCATTAAATACATTGAAAAGCTTTTTGGATTACAAAAGAAACCACAAAAATTTTTTAAGATTATTAAGATGTTACAAAAATCTTATTACTAATTTGCTCCTTTTACTTTGTAATTGGATTTATTTATGTTACGAAGATATCTTGCCTTGGTTTTATAGTTCACTAAACAGTGTGTTTTAATACGTTTCAATATTATTACTCATTCAAAATGATTGGATATTATTTCTCGCCCAGTCTACGGTTATAAAGTATTGAAAGACTATAGAGTTATTCACAGGATAATAGTGATTGAAACCTCTTTGGTGTTCGAGTGTCCGTTCATTGTGTAGTTAAATGTTTTTTGTTTTCTGCTATTATTTTTCTTTATAACTAATTGAAGCATGGATTTTCAGCATTATGGGCACTATCTCTCAGCCCCCTTGTTCAGGCGAAATGCCAAAGTAAGTACTAATTTTCGTAAAGAAACCTATGTTTTAATGTATCCACAAGTGGCTCTAAGCTTTAAAGACTGTATTGTTTTTTATCGAGGCTAACGACTAATTCTGCCGTACACATCACCATAAGCTTTGATAATCGTATGCTTTGCTGTGTTACATTTACACAAAAATGTGTAATGAATGGCAATACTGAAGTATTGTTTTCAAACATCTCTCAAATATCGTCTGACGATTTTTCAAAATTGATGTTAACTTCTTTAAAATAAACAATATTACCGTGTAGCTGTAAATCAATCATTACAAGTATTTTTTTCTTATTAAATTTATTGTCGGGGGCCGTAAACTGGGTTTTCTTTTCTACAAACAAGTGATCATTTTTGTGTTTTTCTTTTTAATATTGCTTAATATTTACAGGTAAGAAAATATGCTGAAAGAGTACAATGGTGTACAAAATCTTTTTACTTGTGTAATTCGAGCTATGTACATACAATATTATTTGCTTTCATTCGGATATTTTATCATATTATATTACTTTTTGACCGACTTCCCAAAAGAAGGAGGTACTCAATTCAGTATGTTTATTTAATTTTTTTATGTGTTTTACGCCATAACTCCGCCCCTGGTAGACAGATTTTGAAAATTCTTTTTTTATCCGAATAGTGCTTGCAGGTGGGTCCCATTTTTTGTAGTCAAAGACTACGGCGTAATTAAATAGTTTTACAAATTGTATACAAATACACATTTCAACTTACATAATATATAACACTTATACATGTATGTACATAATTGATGTGTCGGTATTTACTGCTAAAGGTTGGTCATTTGTTCTTGCATCCAAGAATGATACGCTTAAGCTTTTATTGTACTGTAAAGCTTTTGTAAATATTTAATAATTTTCGTTAGTTAAAAAGATACTGTGTTTGATTGTGGATATGTAAACACGTATATTTGGAGCCAGTGTTAGGGTAGAGCGCGGTTAGGCGACCGCCCAGGGTGCGTGACAGAAAGGGGCGCCACAGAACTGCGATCACATAGTCTTATATAACCCTGTGTACATCCCCCATGTGTTAAAAAAGGGGGGTGCCGTAAAAATCTCCCACAGGGAGCTAGTAGCGTTAAAACGGGTACTGCGTATATTCAGTAGACATACATATGTACATATGTAGGTTATTTCAACAGAAGTTTTTTTATTAAATGCTTTTATTTAGGTACACAAAACTTGAGTAGCCGTCTACTCATTTAAAATACATTGGCTTGATTTTTGTACCACACGCTGCTTTAGTTATAAAATATTTCGCATTTGTGGTATTGTTGCAGTGTTTTGTAGCGCTGAATTAGTCATCCACGAATAAATGTTTAAATATCAAAGTTTTTAAACGTCATCAATATTTCTTAAAGTTTTCAATTAAAATTTAATATAAACTTATCGTTTGTACGTTCGTTTTGAATTCATCCCGATACTGTTGTAAATATGTATTCATTGAAAATCAGTAGAAAAACGGCAATAACATAAAGAAGTCCGAAAAGTTTTTTTGCTTCTATTTCGTTTAATGTTTTTTATACAGGCTTTTAGCTGCACGATGTATACGTTGCGCTATTCATTTGTTTGGATATACAGGTAAGTAAAATCGGATGTTTAGTGTTAACTGAAAATAATATATGTTAGTAGAATATGAAAGACTAGCTGTTGCTCGCGACGTCGTCCGCGTGAAATTAAAAAATAATAAAAACCGTAGCCTATGTATGTATATTCACTGATAACGTAGCTTTTTAACGGTGAAAGAATTTTTGGAATCGGCCCAGTAGTTTTTAAGTTATTTCAATACATACAAAAATACAAATCTTTATAATTTTAGTATAGATAGTATACATAGATTAAGGAACAAATGTCATAGCAGGTGTCAGAAAAAGACGCCTAGCTAGTTTAAAGATCAGTAAAAAACGCCTATTTAGTTAACTGCATTAAAATGCGTGAAAACATACATACACACTATACCCAATAACATTATTGAAGCAAGTAGAGTATGATCAGGGCGCTATGAGACTATCAGCCGAATACTGAACCGAATCTTAAACACTTTGCTTAGCATGACATTTTAATGGAGTTTGGAGTTTAGCGTGGCCTTATCAATTAAGGCGCTGTTACATATTAAAATGTCGTTTCAATATTCGACTGTATGTCTTTATGAGTTCCCAGTAATCACTCAGCATATGTTTTAATACCTTTCTGTTACTTATATAATTGTTTTTTTTTTATATAATATAAGGAGGCAAACGAGCAAGCGGCCACCTAAAACCGCCAAAATGGCGAAGCGACCACTGCCCATAGGCATCCGCAATAGTGGATGCGTTGCCTACCCTTAGTCGACGGAGGAGGAGACGCACATAAAGAAGATATTTCCTCTTCCTATGCGTCTCCTCCACCATCAAATCCACGTTCCAACGCTCCGTTCACTTTCTATTTTCCGTCTAATTAAATTGATAACTATAAATAAAAGTAAACATTTTTATGATTTGCTTTCTTTTCTTTTGTAAGTTGGCAATGTTTCAATATTGCTTTCCACAAGGTAAAATATGACGCAAACGAGAATCGCATTAATGGTGTGACAGAAGCCTATTTAGTGCACGCAAATAGACTTCATGTGTCCGAGAACAGACTATCTTTGTGTAAAGATAGACTACTTGTATGATTTCTTGTATGGTATTCAAATCTTAGTTATTTTCGTATGATCCTAACGAAATAATATGGAGTTACCTTATGTAGGTATGTCGTAGAACTGTTTAATTTTTTAAATTACAAAACTACATTACTTTATTAACATGTGTAGCTGTCTATAGATAGATACATTTGTTTATAAAAACTTTTTATCACGATTTAATTTGAGTTTAACTAGCAAACGATATTTTTCCATTTCACAATTCAATAGGTTATTTGTAACTATTTAACATCACGGGGCTTCTTCAGATATAAATATAAGGGTAGATATATAAAAATGTGCGTCTGTCTGCAGCGCGGTCGATATACTGCTACGAGTGCGACAGTTGGACGGACTCGAGGTGCAAGGACCCCTTCAACTACACCGCATTGCCGCGCGACCAGCCGCCCCTGCAGACTTGTAACGGCTGCTGCGTCAAGATGGTTCGCTACTCTAAGAGTCGTGAGTATCAAGAGTTAAGACTAGCTGTTGCCCGCGACTTCATCCACGCAATATTAAGATAAAAAAGTACCCTATAATATTCCCATCTATGTCAGCTACCCTTCAGTGAAAGTCCACTACAGACACTCCAAATTTATTATTATATATGTATAGATTTCTCGATAATTCGTTTCGTTTGATTTTATATAACTAACTTTCTCCCTATTCCATCTGATTCTTTATTTTATCGAGTATACAGTTCTGATATACGTTCTCAAAAGTTTCTTATGATCTTATGCTGGGTTGCTGACGTTTTCATTTATTTTATCACTAGATTTTGCCCACGACTCCATCCATCTAAACTTTCGCATTTATAATATTAGTATGAATATTATTAGTATGATTACCTAGTGATTCGTTCGTTAGGTTCAACTAAATTTCAAAGGATTAAAACTCTAGTTACGTAGTTGGGAAACGCATTTCAAGAATTTATCGAACCAAAAACACTAACCAATAGTTAAACGTATCTGGGAAACTGGCCATAAGTCATATTTTATTTTAACCGTCCTGCCCCCCTAGACAAAGTGACTTTAGATTAGCTATGTCGCTTGTAGAATAGAACAAAATGTGTCAAAATGTATAGGAATGAACACGTGACAAGCACGTGACTTATCAAATGTTATTGTCAGTTCCATACATTTTTGACTTTTCGATCGGCGATGGCGATAATCGAATGTTACTTTGTTTAAGGGGGCTATTTGTCAGGAACAAATCATTTTCGTTTTGTATACGGAAGAACTATCTCTGACTTGCTTATATCTTTATTTCCAGCATACGAGGTGGTGAGGCGAACTTGCACGTCACAATTACAAATCAATCTATTCATGGTGGACCACGTTTGTATGATGGAAAGTACAGGCACTGGTCACATGTGTTTCTGCGAGGAGGACATGTGCAATGCGGCGCCGAATGTCGACGTCGACGCCACGCTGCCGCTGCTCGCACTAACCCTGCTAGCATGTGCATGTTGCAGGTGAAGTAGGACGGTAGTGATGGCCGGTTGTTGTCACCGATCGATCTGCGATACCCCATATTGTTGACGATCGATTTTATTCGAATCGATTCGATCATACAATCGAAACGCGGAATGCGGATGGGTTGACTTTGATACAGTAAACTTTGGAATCGATGTCGATAAACGATACTTGCGTATATCGATCGACTGACTCAACAAGGCGTTACCTTACTAGCTTAGATTTAATTACATTCTTCGTCCAATAGTAGATGTAGATTTAGCATTGAAGTGCTTAGTTTTCACAGATTATTAATTGAATTTAAAACATGCATTTTTGAATTCGGAGAGTTTACATTTGGATAACGTTTTTATTGTTATTTCATGAGGTTCGAAACAATGGTAAATGATTTTATTGAAATATCATTTGAATTTTGTTTTGATCTTTTGAAATTTCTTCCAAAAAACATTTGGATATGCACTTTTTTAAATCTTCCAGCTATTATGCGTTTTGAATATGCTTTAGATAAGGTAATCTTTTTAAAAATTGAAAAATAACCTATAACAACGATTTGCGTGTGAAAACTAATCGCTTGAATTATTCACCTAAGAATTCGTGATTGACAAATTTGTCCTACAATATGAAACAAAAAAAAAGCTAATCAAAATGAATGAGATTAATAATAGATACTAGCTAGAAGATATAAATAAATATAAATTCGTTTTAGCTTGTAAATAGGATGCAATACTTTAATATACATTAGATAATATTAATAAATTGGATTTTCTCCACGAAGCCTTTGCGTCGTAATTGTGTTTAAGTCGACCATAGACTAACAGAATTGCTCATAGATGCACTCTTACGTATAGAAGTTGGGCACTTATTAGATAGAAAGAATACGAAAATGAACTAGCGAGAACTGCCGAGTAATATAGAATGGAAATAATTAGGTTATTTGCAGCAAGTAACATCGGTGGAAACCGTAACTGAAGATTGTTTGGCGAATGATACTATGACGCAAATAAATTGTTACATTTCAGATGAACCATTTTTATTAAACTCAAACTTAAGATTTGGTTTGAAAATGGTTTAACTAATAATTCGTTTACTTTACAAATTTGTGATATAGTATATTCGGTGATTATCGTTGTAGGTAATAAGAGTTAAGAGTATTTAATTACATTGCGTTGCTTATTAAAAGCAAAAAGAACAATAATCGTACAAAATATATCTATATTTCACGTAATATTTTTTTAATACCAAATAAACGTTTATTAAAAAAATTATGAATCCATAGATACAAGAATAGTTGAAACATGCAAAGAGCATTCGATAACCAAAGTGCAAAGAAGAATTTTCTTATGACATAAATGTAATGTAAAAATAATTTGTATGTTAGTTAATAATATAATAACGTTCATAAACATTAAAGATTGCTGCAAAATGTGGTAAGACTGGTAAATGTATTAGTTCCGCTAGATGTGCAACTGTCAATACTGCCACAAATTGTCAACTAGAAACCCACGGACACGTGAGCAAATAGACCAAAAGTTAATTTCTTTTTCTTGACAAACGTGTCCTGAAAAGTAGGAAACAATGAAAGTTTATTTTCGTGCCTTATTTGTGTTTTAATACAAATAAAATCTTAAATGATAGGTAAATCCTAAAAAAAAATTTTGGTGAAACTCTTAGTGAAAAGTGAATTCCTGTAGATTTTTATAACGCCGCGTGCAGTTCACATTGCCTTAAAATATATCCATAATAACGTTATTAATCAAAATAGTGTTGATATAGATAACGAAATGCCTTATATCGGTGTTAATTTAATCAATCGACAAAAACATAGAATAATAGCGATATGTTATAAAACAATACGAGTCTTATGTTACGCTTTTGAGCAATATTCTAGATGTAATGAAGTATAAACCAATGAAAATTCTTGTAGTTGCGTTGTGTATAAACGTCTGTGTGCGCGTATCTGTAACCGCAGATTGCCACTGCTGAAACATTATAAATATATTGCTATGCCATTCATTCTGCGTGAAAAAAGTGAGATAACATGTTTATCTACATGTTTCAGAAGTGGAAACTGACAAAGTTGTGTTTATACACACCTCAATTACAGGTGTTTTAAATATAGAGGTGACCCAATTAATAATATCAAAAGTGCAGTTAGGTTATGCGTCAAATAGATATAAGAGTAATAAATGATGCTAGATTTTAGAGTTTGCGTAAGAATGACCTCGTAATTTTAATTATTTAATATAGGAACGTTGACACCAAATAATATTAAAGTAATTATTAATAAATCGTACGAATAATTTAAAATATCGTCAGATTTTTATTTAAATTCAAAGGTTAGTGGGCGGGAAACTTTAAGTGTGAGTTTCCCACTTTTAATTTTTGGTACAGATAAAAATATCTGGAAAATAAAGTTTTAGTACAAATTTTATTTAAAAACTTTTAATAAAATACAACGTGCATTAAGACATTTATATAAAATGGAATTTTATAAAAAATAAGAAAATCACAAATATTTGTAGGTTATAAAACAATTTCTTCGCGTGAAAGTTCAATAATGGTTATAGTCTTCGATTTGTAATAAGTATGTAGTTAATAAATCTAAACTATTTGTATTTCGCTAGATTTCCTTTTAATTTACATAAATAAATCGTTAGTATAACGCATGTGGCAGATTCAAATATTAATCATGCATTATTCTCGAAATATAAGATACAAAAACGATGTTACTAACAGCACATGTAATTTCCTTTTAAAATTTCAATGTTAAATGGCGACTCCTTAAAATCTACGTAAAAGTTTGATTCCCCAATTTTGTAACATCAGTAGCGATCGTGGTAAAAATACCTAAGGTTTATTGGCTTATAGCCCTGTGAGTACTATACCTTGTTAAATCATTATAACTATCAAAGGACAGTAAAACTGTACGATAGCGATTGTCTATTTGAAATATAAAAAATTATTAGTTTAATTATTTTTATTTCACCTAAAAGCGTTGAGATTTGTGATTATTATTATTTACTATGTAATGGATAAAATTATTTACATTAAACTTTAATATTGTACTTTAATTTTCCTCTATAATGTAATATTTAAATCATATGATCACTCATTGCATGTATTTAAGGGAGCATTTTAAAGTGATTTAAGTCTAGCATGCTAGCTACAGCACTGTTGAGCCTAACACTCAGCTTACGTCACTAAGGAATGGCGGAATGCAATACAAATACATGGAATTCGAGATAGCTGTTGAAAAATAAAATATAATCGAAATTGTTTCGGTTGACACAAAGATGTAAAATCTATGCCAGTGTGGATGTATGAGTAAATGACCTTTGTCTCATGATGCTTCAATATAAATTTGACATTTAAAAATGGCGCGCTTCTGGCAAAGAGTATAAAACTACGGTGGATACACATTCCCACTAAAAGTCTGGTATAGATTCGACATCTGTGTGTCCACCATCTTATATAGCTTTGTTTTACTATTAATGATAGCTAACTTGAATTGTAAAATTATAACTAGAATTTACAACTGATGCTGTTAATATTACATATAGTTAAGAATGAATAACTTTTTATCTTATCGCTTTAATTTTAATCTATGATTATTTAGTACTATTGTTAAAAACTGTGTTGAAATATGTTTTTATTATTTAAATACAATAACAAGAAAATAGAATTACAACTTCATGCCTCACTGAAAGTAATTAATAAAGGATATATTTCAACACTTTAGTTAAGCACTAAGTAATAACGAATTTCCTTCACTTTTCTAATAACATATCACGCATTAGAAGGGATATAGTTCTGGTATTGGGTATGATCAATTAGTGATAATTTACATATCTGATAAAACTATTTGTGACAGATTAGTCATGGCTTTCCCTTATCACCTCAATTGAAGTTAATTGGTGACTAAGCGTGGTCTTTAGTGTAGCTTATTCAAATCTATACTGAACGCCTGTGACGATTGAACACCTTCGAGTGCAGTAACTTCTTTCCAGAATATTCTTCTATTTTTCAAATAACGAATAAATACGACTAGGTGTAAAAAACAATACGCCTATTTAGTTGCAATAAAACGACTGAATGTGCTGAATTACAGCGAATACAAATTATAAATGAGTGATATTTTATAATTTTTCAATATAAAAAATGAATTTATATTTTTAATAGTCGTTAATTGATTTATTCATTCACGTTTTGATGGCAACCCAATACCTTTGAGCATGTACCTGTTACACGATACAAATTATTTAATAATTATATAAAATTTGGATAAAACGATTCATTAATGGTTAGTGAGTAAAAATCGCGTACTTTTAGATATAGCTAATATTATAGATATATGTTTATTTTATATGTTAAGTGATTATTATCGCATTACGTTAAGTTTGCGGGCGCCCTAATCGTTTTATCCAAAACGTATTTAATACAACTTGCACCTACTTTTTTCTAACAAGCATTTATCGCTTAGTTAATTGATTTTGAACAATCTAACTTCCAGTTGAGTCGACATTCCGTCTGCGATCCGTCAATAATTTAGCAACGAACAAACGCCGTACTAGCCAGAATGTATTTTTTTTAATTTGACGCCTTTATTCTCATAGAGAATAGGGGTCAAAATAATTTGTCAGGGACAGTCCTAAACCCTGACAGTAGGTGTCACTGTTCAAAGTATTTTTATTTTTCGAAAAATAAATGATTTTTTATCCTTAACTTACTTTACTGTAGTTATATTATTACTCGCTTGGATCAAAAGTATTCGTAATTCTTGTTAATATTGATGAACAAATTGGCATAGCACGGTGTTGGGCATTGCTAATTTAATGACGTAATAAGCAGATTATATATGTGGTCTGTCTGTGGATTTTTTCTTCATGTCATTCGTGGTCCAGTACCTTCAGCTATCACGTCCTGTCTTATATGTTGTATGTGTTACTGTGAGTTTCGACCGCAGTTACACTTGTATTGACACATATTGTCATCCCTTACATACTCTGAATAAACAGAGACAACGTGTGTCCATACAAATATCATTGCAGTCGAAACCCACAGTAATATTCAACTCTGTGTACTTATATTTATATTGCAAATTATTTATAATTATTCTGCTCGAAGTTTCACTTATCAATGTATCTAAAATTAAAAAACTTATATGTAATAAATATAGAACTGCGGTACAATAAAAATATGAGATTTCTATTTGATGCTTTAATATTTGTAGTTTAAGTCAATAACAATAATTGTGATTTAAATTTCTTATAACATTACCGTTTTTATCGAAACGTTCAAGTATTTTCGAACCCTCCGTCGAATAAAGTTACATTTTATATGGGATCTTCATATTATGAGATGATTATGGGTTGATATTATATGAGATGCAACTATGTTGTATGGAGTTTTGGCATTGAAAACCAACGTTTAGAAACAAAATTAAAAGAAAACACTACATCAAGTCCTCATTCAACTGTTTTATCAAAGCATACAAACATTGTAGACTGTTAACATAAAATTAAGAGTGTATGTGTTTTTGTATATTTAAAACATATATTATATTAAATATGTTATGGTTTAACTAAACAAATCATTTTATGAAATTTACATTGCAACTTTATCTATGTAAAATAATTATGTATTAATGACTTTGTTTTACTGTTTGTGATTTGTAAAAATATTAATTTTAAATCGTAAAATCAAATTATGTTAATACAAAAAAGAATGTTTATGTATTTTGTAAATTCATGAAAATTATCATCATATTCGTGTATAGCAACACTCACTTGCAACAATAATACAGCTGGCTTGTAATAAAATGCTATCTTTTTCAGACAATAAAAATGAGCAATAAAGCATAATTCTTTCAAAGTCTCAAACGTAAGACGACAAATTGTTAGCTTCCAGTTATTGTCCGCAGTTGTATCTTTTTAATATCCTCTCGCTGAATAGTTTGGGTAGCCTGACAAATTTTTCAACTATAAAAGTGCCATAATTATAGAAATATTGTTATAAAATCGAGTATTATTTCAACCTCAAGGGTAACTAAGAAAGGCAGAACAATGCTGAACAGCTGTTGATGTGACTGACGAAATATGCACAAACATGTTTCGATACCGTTCTCTGAGAAAACAATATGTTTAATACTGGAGTTTTTGCAGTAGAAACTCAATGGTAGGTATGTATCTATTGAATGTTCTTGTTCTGCGTTTCCTAATTACCAACTCCATTACTCTTTTTCCTAAAATTTCCTATGTAATAAGGTTAATTCAGATAATATTAAAAGTGGTAGAGCCCGCTTCAACATTTTCGAACGTATAGGCCGGCTCGCCCGGTGCAATACCACGACCACACAAAAGACAGGCGTGAAGTGGAAGCAATGCCGCGTTTCGTCTGATGAGTGTGCATGCCGGAGACCTAATATTAGTCCTGTTCCCCTTTCCACCCATTCATACAAGAAAAGGACGGGAAGGGGAAGTGGATTTTGGACATAGGTAGGGGAAATATCCTCTTTCTGTGCGTCCCTTTCTCTGGTGATTAAAGAAAGGCTACACACTTGCAAACGCGGATGTCTATGGAAAACGGTCGCTTCGCTATTTTGGCGAATTCAGTGTTCATTCCTAAAACTTAAAAATAAGTATATTTCAGTTTAAAAAGGCATCTCCTGTCTAAAGAAAGTACGAAAGTTTACAGTTCAAAAACAATACAGATATTGGAAATGAGGTTAAACAAATAAAATTGTTTTTCTCAACGATCTTTTTTAACTTGTATTTATTTATTGATTTGATAAAATAAATTATACATGAATATTAAGCAATTACAATGGATTCAAAGTTATTAATAACTATTTCTACTTCATATATTCAAACTAAATTTGTCATAATTAACATATATCTTATTTCATAGTTGAATTACCAGTAAACAATATATCACAGAAACAATTTAATTGCTAAGCATAGTACACTTCTAAATTATTACTATAAACCAGTTGTGGCTTTTCTCAGTCTCTCTTGAATATCTCCTAAAATAAAAATAATATACAAGAAGTTTTCAAGAGAAAAAAATTAAACGAGTAATTTTTTTATGATGAATTAAAAAAATTAATAATTAAAAAAAAATTGGAATAACGAATTTTTATCATACTAATATTATAAATGCGAAAGTTTAGATGGGTGGATTTTTGTTAGAGTTTGTAGCCTAAAAGACTAAATGGATCTCGATGAAATTTGGCATACACGTAGCGGATACTCTGGAAGAACACATAGGCTACTCACTTTTGTTTTTTTTTAATTCCACGCGGACGGAGTCACGGGCGACAGCTAGTAAAAAATATTTTTTCCACAATACAACAAATTCTATCTAGGACAGTACAAAGCAATTTTATTTAAATCATTGAAAACACTTACTCAAATCATCAGCTATTGGACACTTTCTCAAGTGTTCTGTTATTATGAGTTTTAATTCCGCTTTCTCCGCTGTCAATATTTTATTTTTCTCTCTTAACAATCTGTTTTCCTCATTCTGCTGCATCATTGTTTCTCTTAAACGTTTCCTATAAATAATTATAAAATGTATTATATGTAAAGCGTAAACTAGGTATCCCTTTTTAAGGAAATTGTGCGAACAGATGTAAGTGAAATTTGACACAATTAAAGTTAATGAAAGAATACAGAACTACTAGCTTTCGCCCGCGACTCCGTCCGCGCGGAATTAAAAAAAACAAAAGCAAGTAGCCTATGTGTTCTTCCAGACTATCCTCTACATCTATGCCAAATTACATCGAGATCCCTTCAGCCGTTTAAGCCACAAACTCTAACAAACATCCATCCATCCATCTATCCATCCAGCCATCTAAACTTTCGCATTTATAATATTAGTAAGATTTCAAAAAAATCTTTGATTATAAATTACGGTAATACTAACAAAGGTAAGGAAACAATTTGAATGATAAATAAGAAAGACATTCATCTATATTAATATTATAAAGAGGAAAGATTTGTATTTTTGTATGTATTGAAATAACTCAACTACTGGGCCGATTTCAAAAATTCTTTCACCATTAAAACACTATGTTATCAGTGAGTAACATAGGCTATCTTTTTAATTATTTTTTAATTTCATGCGGGCGAAGTCTCGAGCAACAGCTGGTATTCTAATAAATAAAAAGGTTAATAATTGCTCTTACAAACCTATATCGCTTTGAAGCTGCACTTCTATTTTCTAAATACTGTTGAGGTCTTCTTGTTTGGGCAACATTATTGTTGTCTACTATGATACAATCATCACCAATTGGTTTTCTTGGTGATATTTTTGGATCTTTACTCATCATTAATTTATTCCCTTCACTTTTATTTGTATCTGTTAGTTTCGTTCCTTCATTTATTATTGATTTTCTTTTAACCGCTTTATAGTTATCATTTTTTTTTAGTTTCACTGTTTCAATTGGAACTATAGAGACATTTGGCAACGTTGGTTGCATTATGGTGTTTGGTGGGCTCACAATGGTCACTGGTATAAGAGTGGCTGTTGTTAATGGTAGTATGTTTTGTACTAAATGAGCATTCTGCATACTCATCAGCCTTTGAAAATTCGGAATCCTGGCTTCCTGTTTATCTTTTACTTTATTTGTTAAAACCTTTTTTAACTTTTCCTTAGTATCTTCTTTCACTGTTTTCTCATTTTGTGTATCATCTTCGATTGCTTTCATTCTCACTTGTTTACCATTAGGGAGTTTTATTATTACTTCATAATCATTGTCTTTTAAATCTTTTATTTCTTTACTGTTTATGTTACATTTAATATTATCCGTTTTTTCTGCTGGTGTGTTATGATTTTTATTTAAAGCATTATCATAGTTTCTTTTTAAAGTTTTAAGTAGATGTTCCTTTTCTTTGTCAATTGCTTCATTATGAGAAACATCAGATGTGAAACTATCTACTACAAAATCTAAAGACCTTTGACTCATTATTGGTGGTACTTTACCTTGCGGTACTTGTAGTTTATTAGTGTCTGTTAGAAGTACATCATTTGTCACAACATTAGCATCTTTAATAACTGAATCCGAATAAGAAATCATAGTTACAGGTACTTGTGTATTTTTAGAATTTTCAATATTAACAATATTACTATCCTTTCTAATTTCAACATTGCTATGGATTTTTATAATATTATTTGTGTAAGAAACTGTTTCGTTTAAGCCATCTTTGTTTCTCGCAGTCTCTTCATGTCGTACGATAGACACATCATCGGTTGTAGTCACTCTGTCTAATAGATCCTGTTTACCGACTACCCTACTAATGGTTGTCACTTCATTTGTCAGTTTTGAAATTGTCGTTGTTTCGTACTCTTTAACAGCACCTGATTCATCACTGGATGACCTAAAAATATTATAAAAACTTTAATATTTTTCAATTATTTCTTTTAAATTTTAATACCTAATTTTTCAATATGTGATTTTCAGTTACAAATGGCATAATATTCTGGTAAGTTTTAAAAGGGGTTTTAAAGATAAATTAAATAACATTTCTCACCTGCTTATTGTAATATTTCTTTGGTTATTTGTAGTACTGAACAGTGCACAATCTCCAGAGTCTATGTGGGGGAATACCAGATGTGGGGTGTGGAGAACATCATCTGAGCTGCAACCATTACCACCCTCCAATGATAGAACACCATGCCTGATTTTTTTTTAATAAAAAGCAGAAAATTCAATGGCTATTTAGCATCATAGTAATTACTTTGTTATTATGATTATCTTGATCATTGATAATTTTTTATTTTACCTAATCCGACCGAATAAATGAAGAATTATATCGCTTAATTTAATCTTTTTGATAGATGGCTTGATATACTTACTTTGTTTCCATAGCCCTTTTGAAGCCTTCATCAAATGGGTTGACATTTTGCAAATCTTGAAACAGTCCAACTTCTTCACAATTCCTAATAAACCTAGTGGGTGTTGGGGTCTGATCAGCTGTAAATAAGAGATAAAGTATGGAGAGGCAAATAAGACTAAGATTTGATTAAGTTTTTGCTTAAAATATATGTGTTATTATTTATGAGCTATGATACATATGTAGTAGATATGTGATGTACTTTGAAACATAGTAGTGAACATACACATAGTACAGTAAGTAGTTGTACCATCCTAGTCTATAACTACAGCTGGAAATTCTCCTAATAACATCTCCTGAAGTAAATTAAATAATATACCAACAAACGCAGCTTTTTGTTCCAAGCCAAGCTGCAATACCATGTCATGTTTCTTAGTGTGGACATGGAGATGGTCTTCATTGGTGAACGTCATTCCACAATCAGGTATAGTACACGCAAAAGGTTTTTCAGGTTCCATTTCAATTTATCTTCAATTGAATTCTTAATCATATGCCCTCAGCGGCGAAAGAAACTTATGATAATGATTTTCACACGGTATTTTAGTCACAGAACATTTATCATATCACAATTGCTATGGTAATTATTGATTAATTGATTTATCTTTTCATTTGAAATAGATAATATATAAAACAGTTCTAATAATTACAAATACATAATAAAACAATTGTTTAATTGCAGATTGCAGAGACAAACTGTTGGTAAGGGACACTTGACACATTGACATTGACATTGACTTTTATACTTTTAAAGTTATTTGGCAAAGGTGAAACTTTTTTTGCATTAATTATGGATCTTTGTTCTCCGAAATAAATCAATTATTATAATTATTAAAAATATTTGTATATAATTGATTGTTTCTTTTATAGTATGCCGACGGAAAGGAAGAAAAATTGCAAAATGTTTGCTCTATATATTTTCCTTGGACGGTACAATGATAATTTTGACAAAATTCTAGTGAGTTGTGATTTGGTTACCGAGTGCTATATAGTTTCGGTGCCAGTCATTACTGGATATATTACAGTACTCTTTAGTGCCAGGACATGGACGTCGCCAGGGGATGACAAAAGGATAGCTGCCCCCTCTAGTGACACCAAAAATGTAAAATAGATATGCAAACTACTAAAAATAAGCACATTTTGATGGTAGCGGCCCTACAAGACCTAGTCTAGATCATCGGTTGGCGACGCTCATGTGCCAGTACATACTATAAATACAAATGAGCTAATAATAGTCTATACTTACTTAGTTGTCCAATTTAATAAATAACACTGCTTGAAAAAAAATAACAGTAAATAAGTAGTAGCAAAAAAAAGAAGAATCGGTGCTCTGTTAGAAAATCTAGTAGGTTTTATTCGTAAAACAGTGCAATGCAAAAACGCCGGATACGTGAACTTCATTGTTTAGTAAACAAAGAGATTTAATGGTTAACTTGATATGGAGTACAGTCGCGACATAATGAAACTTTAAAATAATTTTTTTTGGGCTGTTACATTAATTAGCCTTTATGTTTACTACAAAAAGATGCAATGAACCTAATTTCTTACCACGGTGGCTTGTATTATAGTCAAATTAGAAATTCCAGGTTTTCCTATACGATACGATACTAACGATCTAAGACAAAAACCTTGCGTTGGATCTAATCGTGTCGCCTCGCTTCGCTTTGTCGTATACATTACCTTAGGTGTATGTATACGTATACCATGTGTTTATATTTCTATACTACTTAATATTATAAAAAGGACATATTTGTATTTTTGTATGTATTCAAATAACTCAAAAACTATTGGGCCGATTTTAATAATTCTTTCACCATTAAAAAGGTAATTTATCTGTGAGTAACAAAGGCTGACATTTAGTAACATATTTTTGTTATTTTTTAATTTCACGCGGACAAAGTCGCTAGCAACAGCTACTCATTTATATGAAGCATACAGCATACACGTGACTGTACTTTTACAACACGTACAAAAAACGTTGCATTGCCATACTTTCATCCATGCTTATCAAATTTATTTCTTATTTTTGGTCATTCACACACGAAACGTTCTTTTTTTTCTATGTACAGGATTACTGTGCTTTGACTTTAGTCCTATGATTCCGAATAATCAGAGGCTCATTTGCAATTTGTGAATAAGAGCATAAAGTTTAGTATGTCGAGTTAAGTAAATGTATTTGTATATCTTGGAGTTTTCAGAATGTTAGTTTTCAAGTTATTTATATGTTTAATGGTTAGTGTAAATGCCGGTCCAGCCACTGAAAGTTTTAAAAATCAATGTAAGTGGTTTAACAAGAACATAAGAAGTTTAATTTTCTTTAATCATGAAAAATCCATTCCTTGAATTAATAAATAATAACACTTGCAACGAATTATATTTAACCTTTGTGGATACTGATTAATTTGGTTAAGAACATTACAACATTACGATTGCATCCCAACATGGACATTGGTTCTCGAAAGTTTAAAAATTCCATTCCTTGTTCGTTTTGTAAATTGACTAGATTGTACTGACCCGCGTACTATGAAAAGACACACGGCGTATACGGAGTGGGCTGACGCCTACTCCTGCACGAGACACCGCTGCCAGCCTGGCGGGAGGAATCTAGCAATATACACTGTCGGGTAAGTTACTAAAAATACTACCTATTCTAATAAGAAAAAAACAATTGATTCGTATTATCTTAATTCAAACTACTGATTTTAAATTGATTAACATTTCAGATGCAAGCGTGTGGAACCACCAGAGTCTGCCATCGAATGCGAAGAGGTCGTTGAAGATACCAACATGCAGTTCCCATACTGCTGTCCTCGACTACGGTAATATTGTCTTCCCATATTTCTCTTTTACAAGCTCCTTTTAAGGCACTCAAGTCATACAAATATTGGTTTAGTTATATCAAGCGGACCTCATAAGTAAGGGCGGATCCAGCTTTGACGCCAGGGAGGGGTCACATAGTCGTGGTCAAGTCTTGACTTGACAAAATATGTAAATATATTTTGTCAAGCTCTTGACCAACCAGCTCAGGGGGGGTGTCATGACCCCTCCCCCCCCAGGATCCGCCGTTGCTCATAAGTTAACTATTTTTAGTTGCCTAGTGGTGGTACGCGGCGAGGTGTGGACGCGCGTGCTGGGTCAACCCTGGGAGACGCTGCCCGCCGCGCCTTGGAGCCACATGTATAAGATGAAGAAACCCCCGCCCCCCGATGCCAGCTTCCTACCAAAGTATGATAAAACATAGAATTTTCACAAAAAAATAAAAACCGAATATTAGCGCCATCTATTGAGTTAAAAAATAGAAATGTAAATCGTCTTGGAATACAAAAGCTAACAAAAAATCAGTTAATTTAATATTTTCAATAATTCAGCGGTTACGTAGTTCATTCAATTACACGTGTTTTCTTTTCCGAAGACACGGCGAAGGTCCCGTGTACGAACTGGCGATGGACAACGAGGAGCAAGGTGTGTTGAGGGCGGCAAAGAAAGCCACCACCGAGGACCCTGCCAACTGCAAAGACAGCGTGCACAGAACCAATTCCAACGCTGCTCCTGACATTGTGGTGAGTATCTTGATAAGCTACAAGACTAGAGGAAAACTAAAAATGGGATACGTAGATATCGATATGACCTTAAAACTTTCATAAAAGCACTTGAGTCGGCAACTCGGAAAGAAAAGAATTCTTTTGCCCGACGCACCAAATCTAATACAAGATCTTGTATGAATATAGAGAAAGAAATTGTGGGCAGATTCGTGGGCTTTAAAAATATTAAGGGGTATGCATTTGTAACGGACTTCTGAGGTCGCACTGCAAAAACATGTCTATTCAGATAAGTAAATAGTCTGACTCAGTGCTACGTCGTAGGTCGACGGCGTAGCAGTTGCGGCGTAGAATCGCAAAGCTTTTTGTTTTTGATTTAAATTAAATATATTATATTGCAACTTTTGTGCTCTGTACAGATTTAATATAAATGAATTAGAACAATATATTACAGATTGCGTTGGCGACGAATAAGGAAGAGAAAGAAGTCAAAAAATTCGATACTGGGAGGTAAGTACCTATTGGTTTATCATAATAATGTACGAAATTTAATGCGATTGAGAATACCTGTTAAAATATGAGTTTCCACTATAGAAACATTTGTAACAAAATATTATCCCTCTCATTCAAGAAAAACAAAGTTAATTACTTATCGTATCTTGTCAATAAAAACGTTAGTTAAATTAGAAACTGCTTGAAATAATTACATATAATTTATTAAATGATCTTCGTAGAAGAAACCACTTTAAAAAAAATCCAACGAGCCCTTTTTCAAGGCAGGACGTTGAAGAGGAGGCTCCGGAATTGCGCAACGACATGGACTATGAAGACTTACAATCCACGACTGAAAAGGTAAATAAACAAACTATCTTTCTTCGTAGTCATCACTATATTTACATTCAAGAGTAGGTATTTTCAAAATGCCTGAAAACTTTCGGACTGCATGAATAAAAAAGTTTAAAAGCCAATCAATAAGCCACTGAACTTAGACAAACACATATCGTAGTGAATATTAGATTACTTAACTTACACTATGCCTGAATTTGTTCTCCAGAAATCTATGGCACGCCAAATAACATGGACCGAGATCCCGCCCAACCAATGGAACGATCATGAGATGTCTATGGACGCCGAGAATGCGAAAGTAAGCACGTTTAATTATTTTGACTAAACCAGAATTTTAAAATCTAAATTGAGTTGAACACTACAAAACATTTATCATCAGGAACAGGAGATAGAAAAGAAGGAGAGCAAGTCACCAAACTTGCAGGCGCTAGTAGACGCCATCGGCAGCAGGATGAGGGACATCGAGAATGTGGTGCAGAGGATGAGCCAGAAGGTGCACAGGAACAAACCCGATATGGGCAATAGCATGAACAGTATCGAAAGAAGGTTAGTAATAAATAAAAAACATTAAACTTGAATATAGAAAGTTCATTGGATCGTACATTTATTCAAACGTGAAAGGCTAACGAACGAACTTAAATAAAAATCTGCTTTAGATTAATAATCTATTAACAATGTTACGTCAACTATTTCAGGTCTGAAGACATACAAAATCGTAAATCTTTAAGTCAAGACCTCAAAGAGCACGACCACGAAATAGTGCTTTCTAAAGATCAGTATCCAAAAAGCGATTCATTCAAACGGTAAATGTTCATTTTATATCAATTATTATATGAAGTTTCAAAGACATAAAGATAAAAGTTTTACACATCTACTCATCATAACCTAACCTAACACATTTGTTAGGTTAGGTTCTTAATTTAAAAGTGCCCCGATGATACGTCGAATAAGCTCTATAATAATACTTTAATCTTTTACTGTGTAATATTGTTGTGTATGAATTCTTTTTAGTTTCAAATCCTCGTCTATTTATAACAGAGTCAAACATATTCACGGCACAACAGAGCCGAATAGCGATGTGCCCCTGTACGTAGAGGATACCAACCTGAACGGATACTTCAGTGACGTCAGCAACAGTATACTGCGCAGAGCCGGTCTGCCTAAAGTGAGTTCAAACTATACTATATTCAAAACCGTTAACGGTAGTACCATATTATGATACTAGCTTTTGCCCGCGACTTCGTCTGCGCGGAATTAATAAACTTAGTAAGTAGCTTATGTGTTCTAGACATCCTCTAAGCAGTTTTGAAGAAATGTAGAACAAACAGCCTTCCTTCTAAATTTATTTACAATATTGGTATGAACTATGATTAAATTTTATATTTTAAGGAACCAATGGCAACATATATGGCGCCTGTAGAAAATAGGGTGAAACCTCAAGTCCATACAATAGTCGTCAGTTCAGGAGAAATCGAGAAGTCGAAGAAGAAAAAGCGAACTCACAAAAAGAAGAAAATTAACAAAATCCACAAGAAACATCACTTGAAGGAGGAAAAGAAAAAACATTTCAATAGAAAGAAATCATCTGAAATAGAGAAGAATGTTGTATCGCTTGAAGATAGCAGTTCTGTTACTTCTTAACTGTAGATATTTATATATTTATGTATATTATGTACATGTATATGCGTAATACACTTGAACAAATCTCTTAATGACTTGTTCACCTTTACCCGAGGTTTTAGAAATCTTGAATTAAAAAGAAAATTAAGTATAGAAAAAAATCTTAGTGGCTTTTTCCTACTGATGAATTTACACAAAAAAATAGTGTACTTGGTTTTTTGTTTTAATTAAGTGAGAGAGATGATTGTGCTTTTGTATAAGTGTATCAGCAGAAAAAACCCATAGTTAAAGGAGTACATAGACAAGGAGAATGTTTTTTATGGTAAATTACATGCCTGACCAAGATCCTGAGAGACTGCGCAGGATTTAGTAGCATTCTGAATATAGTATCTATACAATGTTGTGTAAATCAGTGTAGAAATTGGAATATTTAGAAATGTAACATAATTTTATTACTCTATTATAATATGTTTAAGATTTTTTGATAAAATGAAAAGAATATAAAATATAATAAAAATAATATAACATGAGGAATTATGTTATTTTTTATTACTTATACAATTAAATTAAAACATGACTGGCAACACCAAAGTAAAAGGTTTACGGTTTTCTTGGTAAATGGTAAATTAAAAATATAACCCAAAATTCCAAACAAATATTTGCCATAAACAACAGTTTTTTTTTAACACTCATCTTCTCATCGATATATTACACATACATACTTTACATATTTACTTATAATACTAGATTAAATATGTAACTTCACTTAAACAGCAGAAATTAAAATATTTGCATTCCTTATGTATATTAAATTGTACTTGTATTGCAAATTCTAGTATGCTGCATTAAGATGGTTAAAGAATTTCCCTTTCATGTTTATGTTTTGCCTACTGTTGATTTTCTATGACAAGTTTGTCTGTCCTATACATATCTCCAATAACAACCTGAAATAAATATCATATTAAGAACATTACATCTTAACATCCACTCTTTTAATAGTAGCTTGATCTTATATTAATGTCTGTGATTTATACTATAACTTTAAAACTGAAATAACTTCAAATTAAGTATAACTATGAGTTAACAGTATTAAAACATAGCAAATAATGAGTTGATCAGATTAATAATAAATTACACCCAAATATTAATCTCCTAACATTATATGTAAGTGCAAAATAATATGGAAGGATATATCCCTTTCAGAATAGATAACATGATTTACATAAAGCTCCATATATCATGGCCCTTTAACTCGAAACAAATATCAGATCTTTAGAGATAGTAAAGTAGGAAAATACATAAATAGAAATAAACGCGTACCTGGCGTTTGATGATCTCCAAGTTATCTTTTGCAAAGTCATATTCTTTCTTTATTAATTTATGATCTTGAAGTGATTTGTGCTCTTTGAAAGCATCTCTAACTCTTCGCAACGCGTATAACCTGAAAAATTGTAAGACCTAACTGAATGTATGCAAGTGATAATAAAATACTTTCTCAATCTTATCTTATAATTCACTGGAAAGAAATTTTAGGTTATATAATTTTCCGCAGTTGTGCAATACTTACCTAAAGTTATAATTGCTAAATTTTTGAGATTCTCTTAGTAAAGACTTATAAATGGCTAGAATATGGGTTCTTGAAATATTTGATACCATTTTAAATATTATTTACAATTTGATGTTTATATTTCAGATACAGATACGTTATCAATGTCAAATAATAAATGTCAATTCAATTGTCACTGTGACATTTCTTTTAAGCTGTCAACGTCAATGAAGATTGTAAACTCTGATCAGTATTAATGGATATGCCTTTGTTTGGAAATGACAACTTTTGCTTCATTCCTCTTAAACGCACTTAAGTCTATCACTATTATTTTTAAAATTGATTACAAAAAATATGTAAATAAAGTGGGAATATAATATAAATATACACTATACCATAAGTATATGATATACGTTATATTCTAAAATTATATCCACTCTTGTTTTTTACAAGTTACGCTTGAAAGCATTTTAGTAATTATACTATACAACAGAATGTATGCACTAAAATGTTAGTGTTTACTGTGAGTAATAAACTCACACTAATTTATAAACTGTTAATCTATATCTATACCTATACTAATATTATAAAGAGGACAGATTTGTATTTTTGTCTGTATTGAAATTATTTTTTAATTTCACGCGGACGAAGTCGCGAGCAACAGCTAGTATAAAATACAATAAGAAGTGAAATTGTTAAGAAACTAGATAAGGCCAATAGTAAAGACTTGAACATTGTACTTTAGCCGGTAGATAAAGTGTCATTCGATTAGCTGTGATATCGCAAAAAGAAGGATATCGACAATCAAAAAATCAAAACACGGAACCGATACTAACTTCCGATATGTCCCTTATTAAATTATAATTTTGTCGCAATTTTTTACTACCAAAGATATTGTTAATTGATAGGATTTGCTTCAGCCAACACACAAATGAGTGGAATAAATATTGTTTATTATTTATTAACATTTAAATTGATATTACAACATGTATATAAAAATAAGATATTATTTTTTCACGAAAATTCTGCAAGAAAGTATTCGTAACGTCATCGACTAAATTTGTAATAGATTTGTGCCTTGTAAGTACGCGCGCGGAGGTAAGGTACACTAAAAAACCCCATTCAAATTTTGCTTTTTTTTTACCGAATACTTTTTTGCAAATTTTAATGCTAGGTCCTCCCAGATCTTGGCCTTTATGCAATGGAAATATTCCGTGTAACGAGATAAGGATTTAATCAAACTTGTATATCTTGGATGATTAATTTTATAGTACAATGTCCACCTTTATCTTATAAACATATCTCTCGTCATTTTAAACATCGCGATACCATTTCGCAATCTATTATCAAATAGTTTAAATAGACCGGGTGTTGACAATTCACTTTAATTGTTTTTCAATTTCGGTCCGGAGTTCGCATTCGCTAAAAAGTTAATAATGGCATTCCTAGGAAAAGTCTATGTGCACGATAGAGACGAGAACTTCCCCGCATTTGTTGCTTCTTTGGGTATGTATTTATATAACTAACAATCTTTTCCGGTTTTTCCGGAGATCATCTATCGTCGCTTTTACACAATTCCATACAGCCTTGTACCGATCTCATACGTTGGTGGTTTGTCTATTACCGGTATAAACAAAATGTATACCTACAGGTTGGGTAAAAAAACCTTTATTAAGTTAAGAAAAACGCCCAGCAATTTAGTAATTTTTATCAAAGTGCAACAAAAAATTACATTTTTACTACGTAATTTTTATTATTATTTAATGCTTAAAGTAAAGATTAAAAATCCACAAAACCACTAATTTTAAATTCAAAAGTAGACGAAGTAAAATCAACTTTGAGACTTTTAGTAGTCAACGTTCACGCTAAAACTGTTAGACTAACGATTATTAAATATTGAACTCTAACTACTTTTTCATTTAATTTTTTTAATACAATTTCAATTTCTTAAAATTGGAAAAAGGCCTTCCTATATCGATCAACTGATGATAGTTTTAAGTCTCATACAGATACACTCAGAAGTTTCGAAATAACGCACAAAAAATAAATTGTCATTTTACTAATGTTTAAATTAAATATTTACAGGCATATCTGAGGACAAGGCGGAAAAAGTAAGGAACTACAAGCCCAGTCACAAATTAGAGAAGAATGGTGATACCTACACTATGACGTCATTGTCTGACAGTCGCAACCACGTTGTCACGTTCAAGCTCGGCCAGGAGTTTGACGAGAAGGTCGTTGAAGACCGCACTGTAAGTCTTGTACTCATTTTTAATCTTTTTCACATTTGTACTTCTCCAATCCCCACCTACAGTATTCTCACTATAAACAAACTACACTCTTTTCGCTAAATCTCGTAAATTCCGAAATATTTCTGATTAAGTAAATTTTCTCATATAACTATAATAAAGATCGGTTGAGAGACCATGCTTAGACATTATTGAACTTATTATAACTTAGTGTATATTTCCAGGCAAAGACCATCTTCAATCTTAACGGTAACACACTTACGCAAGTCCAGAACTTCGGAAATGATGGTAACATAACCACAAAGAGAGAGTACTTCGATGACAAACTGATCACGGTAAGCTATTTATCTTTTTATAATAATTACGTTGTCATTTAATCTTCTCTTTTCCTAACGGCCAGCATCTTATTTGAATTAAAAAAAACTCGTTAATCATAGACGAAAAGAGTGTTAAAATTCTTAATTGATTGCTTAAATTGCTATTTATTACTAAGAACTGAGGAAAATGAGTAGGGTAGATTAGACAGTTTCCGACCAGGGGGGAGTTACGGTCCATTTAAGACAAAAACGCATGTTTTGGAGCTCTTACGGAAATTAACTGAAAGTAAACTACAAGAAAACATATGCTAGAACTAATATGCTATAATTTAACATCTAAATTACTAATAGAAAATATAAATTTGAAAAGCCACGGGTGATCTAAATATATCAGGCGCGAAGCTGATTAAAATTGTTATTTCTTATCACTTTTGTTAAGTACAGCTTTTTTTAAATCTTGAAGTTTGTTTACTTATTCAATTTTAATGTGCTTTCTTATCATTTTGTCTAATAGAAGAGATGTTCTAGTATCTATTTATGTGGATATTACAACGATTATTATTTTCGTAAGGCTTAAATATGGTGGACTACTACTGTCTCAAAGCTTGTATGGGAGTACAGTTATGGCCATAGCACTTTACAGTTATGGTCCGGGGCCGAGGTACAGTTTCGGTCCACCCAAACTTCATATTGTTTCCTGTTTCTTAATGGGATGGGTAATTTATTTTATGAAATTTCCAAAAAAAATATCTAAACAAAACTTAAATAGATTGTTTATTGAACTTTCATTGTTTTGTTACTTAAAAATTGTAAAAGTCTTATGTAGACTAGAAGGAAGGAAAATAAAACGCGTTTTTAGTAAGATAGTCTTATAGTCAGTGATCCTATGAACATAATCAAAATATAAAAAAAAGAAATGCATCTAACAGAAAGTTTACTTTTTCTACGTGATCTCACTTTTTGATTACTACATTAATTTTCCAAAGAACATTATTAGAAAAGGACGCAGAAAAAATGCTATTTCCTGAAAGTTAAGAAATAACTATATTCAAAACAGCTATCCAAATTATCATTGAAAAAGGTGTATGATTGAAACAATAAAATTTCAGCAATTGAAAACGAATATTTCGATTTGCATTCTATTCTAGAGACCCGTAAAATTAATATCCTTGATAATGCTAATAGGACTTTTTGTGTGTTCTCTATCTTAAAATGGTAATTGAAATGATTTTGATTAGTTTCTGATTTTATATAAATAAATTTTACTGTTCAAAAAGGCAAGACAAATGACAAATAATAATTATTTTATAACTATTATAGTCATATAAAGGTGGACCGTAACTGTACCCCAGAGGTGGTCCATAACTGTCTCGGGTGGACCGAAACTGTGCTTTTAGGGGTTTAATTTTAATTGACTAATATTTTTATATTTGATAAAATACTCAGTCTAAAATGTTTATATTCGTGTAAACAAAATATTTACGTTTAATAAAAACATGCTTTCATCTATTTTACTCTTCAATAAAGATAAATACAAAGAATTTTGTGACTCAATCTGCAAAGTGGACCGTAACTATCTGATCTACCCTACCTAACGTTCAATCGCATGTTCCTAAAGTTCGAGGTAATGTATTTAATCAAATTTTGTTTCGTTTGTCGTTAAGGCTGCCGAAAAACACATTGCCAGAACACTAATTCTTAAACATCATAATAACCATTCCTTAATATTCTTCCGTACATACTACACGCAGATTAAATACATATATGTTTCTATATAATTTTTTTTATTTCAGACCATTACCAGAGATGGCTGGGACGGAACTGCGATCAGATACTTCAAAGCTTAATGTTTAATTTAATCAATAATTTATTGTTATGAATAGATTTTTTTTATAAAACGTTTATTTATTTCTCTCTGCATTTATAAACTTTTTAAAACCTAACGCTAACCTTGTTACTAAGGCAAACTATCATCACATTATTGCAAAACATTACCAATGACCCACGTACCATGATAACCTAACATCAATATATTTGTCGCAGAACTTCTTTTTAAATTTATTCGATGCCAACAATTATCATGTCCATATTTTAAATTTCGCGGTCCGGGTTAAAGCGGGTAACCGGGCGCATTTTTATTCTCCCGCACTAGTGGGTAGTTTTGAATTTCTCATCAGTACGGTCGGGCGCGACGCCTGCGGTGAGGTATGCGGGAGAAAAAGTCGTGTGCAACCAGCCCAGCGAGTCGGTCGGTTACTGAGAGTGCAAGTTCAAAGGTCATCGGAAGTGGTTGCTTGTCCGACAACGCAAAAGACACGACGGGCGTGTCATTATTGTTAACGAGCGGGGTCGCTTTGAATTTCGGTTTCTTGTTTGGAATAATAACGGTGCCGTATGCACCTGCAGGTAGCATCGCTGGCGCTTATAGACTTGACAGAACTAGACGAGACTCTATTGACAAGGAGATGGGCATCGAGCGGGTAAGAACCACTATATTCTCCATCATCCCCTTGTTTACAATATTATGCACTCCAGTTTATGCGTAGTCTAAGGATAGGTTGTGTCTATATTGTATAATTACAATTTACAATCATACTAATATTATAAATGCGAAAATTTAAATGGATGGATGGATGGATGTTTGTTAGAGTTTTAGCCTAAACGGCTGAACGGATGATAATGAAATTTGGTATGGATGTAGAGGATAGTCTGGAAGAACACATAGGTTACTCACTTTTGTTTTATTTGATTCCACGCGAACGGAGTCGCGGGCGAAAGCTAGTATATTATAAGTATTAAATGTCATCTTTAATTATTATCTGTTTGTCCGTTACCGATATACGAGTATGTAGGCCTCTTCCAACTTCCTACATTCCTTTCTTTCTGTTGCCGTCCTGGTCCAAGTATGTCCCGCTACTGCCTTAATTTCGTCTACCCACCTTTTAATATTACAGATATAAAAAAAAAATAAACAAAATAGAACTCTGAACTTTGTAATAGCAAAATAAAATTTGATTTTGTCCGTCAGATTAACCATATCAGCTTATGGACAAGGTGCATTTATTATCCTAAAAATAATGACTAAATTTTTATCAAGCTTATTTTATAATTTCTTGTAAGTAGCTATCTGTAGATTAATCATGTATTGTGATTAAACGTCCGATGGAAAACCCAAAGAATACATGCTTATCGACTTATGCATAACTCGATCTATGACATCTAATATCTTTTTGTAGAGGATGCGAGACTTGGCAGTTTTTTTTTAATATTTTTTATGGCATATTGTTTATATAAACAGTATTCTTCATTTTAAATTACATATACAAACCGGGGTGAACAGGGTTATGTATGGTAATACCGACTAAAATACCCTCCGTGGCCAACCTAGTGCTAGTCTTGTAAATAGAGAATATTTAAATTTCGTAATGTTTTTGTTTATCCAAACATTTGTCTTTTGAAAATTAAATTGTGTGACGTAACATATTTAATTGTTATGATTGCATAAACACCGATAAACTATCGAATGTTAGAAAATCGTTGATATGATGAAAAAAATCAGAAAACATTATTGTGATTAAATTTAAATTTGATATCACGAGAGTTGCTTTCATATTTTTTTAAATCAAAAATACGATTTGCGCGTTTAAGGTTCTTAATATTGCTCATTTATTTTCGCATGTGATTTACATACGGTGGTCTTTTTAACCGAAACTAGACAGACGAAGGATATTTCTGTTCTGTCTTTCCGTTTAAAACTCCGTAAGTAAGACTTCTCTGTTCTTTCATATACTCTTTCATAATGTTCCATATTCTGAGTTCCTTCTTGCTATGATGATTTTAAGATTAAAGAAATTTTACATATATCTACGTAAAATACGTAAATTTTATTGCGGGGTTACAGCTCTATAGATGTATGCCACCGCCCAAACCATTCACAAAGAAATCTTGTTGTATTCAACGGCAACATACGTATAAAGAGCTCGTTTACATAAAAAACCCATTCTGCTAACATATACCGCAGTTACGCCGAGTGGAATCGACGGTCGCGCACTAAATTAACTATCCCGATATCGTTCGGGGGCTTTTAGTGGAAATTTGAAACTATTAGTCCATTACTTATTGTGTACAATGAACGTGATATATTTAATCCAAGTATATATTAATCATTTTTCAATTTCGATGTTTTAACAGGACGTGTTTTCAGTCTTATAGCTGTATTCTATGTTGGGTGAGAAATAGATAATACAATATTAGTAAATTATTGGAGTAGATTACCATTTCTGATGGTTTGTTGATTGTTATCGATGTAATCAAGACTTTTCAGCTACCAAGTGATTACACTTTAGTATAAAAACATCGAGACCAGACAATTTTATATAAAGAACATGTTTATTGTTGATGTTTTCGACAATGCATACTTTAGATTATAGTGTTGACCAGACATCGATAGATTCTCGAAAACAAGACAGTCTTCTTGTTGAGAATATTTCAATTTCAAGAACAATTGACAACAATATCTAATCATTTCCAATTCATGTGCTTATTTGTTTCGTAAACTGCAATTGGTACATCTACTCGAGAACTTTGTAAATCTGTATGTAGATGACTAATAAATATCATCATAATTTTATTTCGCATCAACAAACAAACAAATAGATGCCCTCTCAGCCCGAAACAAATCGTCTGAAAATCTTTATGATACATTAAGCAAATTACGACGGCAAATGTAATCCCTACGAATATGTTAGACATCCCACCAACAATGAAATGAGACTAATTTAGATAAAAGCCTGCGGAACGCGGCCAAAGTGGTCGTAACGATAAAAGTGGCAATAAATATGCGCCAGCGCCATCTATACGATGCCGCCTCATGTTATATTCATGGGACTTTCTAATAGGTGGCACTAGTGGTGATTTAATTTTAGAATTAAAAGTTCTTATTCTAGTCAATTTGAAATAAGACTGAACAAATCTAAGCATTTTTATAGATGTTTGAGCAAGTCCTTAAATTAAGCGGTGTGACGTCATGTAAAGCTCATACTCAAACCTACTTATGAAAAAAACTCTAGTAATTTTTTTTTTCACAACTTTTTTATTATTTCGTTAAATTGTGTTGAATCCGCGGCGAATGTATGTGTGGACCTTACTTTATAGACGTATATTTTATTTAAATAAAATCCTGAAATTTATTTAATTTAATCATCAAAAAGTCAATAGTATCGCACCGCTCAATCTGTCTGTATTCCGGGAAAGTGCTCGTGATTCGTAAACTAAGCAGGCAGCGAGCAAACTGCGTAAATTGTTGGTTGAACGGAACAATGCGGTGTTGCTACACCTCGGCAAACGCGCCGGGGGCACAATCACCCGGGCGCTGGTAACACCACGTGAGAATTGCAAGGACCTACTCATATACAATCTTGCAGTTATACGGATACTTTTAGTTGCCAATTCGATAAACTACCTACGTTTATCTCCACAACGAATTCCTAATGTATTGCAATGGTAGTCACCTTTTAAATATTGTATTATTGAAATTTGCGCTATAATTGATTATAATCGCTCTGTAAGTATCGTAAAGAAAAGCAAATTTTTACTTAAATTATTTTTGTCTTTTAACCCATCGCTATTTTACTGAATTACATTCGAAACGAAATAATGATAACTAAACTAACAGTGAGGTGTATCCATATTTTCATACGTACCACAAACGAGCAATCAGCGAGCGATCGCCAACACGACAATACCACCCCGCCCGCTGCCCGCGCCCCGCCCCGCCCCGCTATCTCCCGCTCGTTCCCGCGCTCCTTGATTCCAAATTCAATTTGCACCAATCAACGAGCGCCGTCTTCCCGCCTTCCGCGTTGTTGGCCTGCCACCGGACGTGAACGTGAATGATTTCCACTCTTACTTTTTTCTTCTTTTGTTTATATCTAATTATATTTTCTATCATATAAAACATAATTGAGTTTTTTTAACATGTCTATAATCGTTACTACCTGCTCTGTCTTTTTTCGTATTTTCATCCTATTGAAAACATATGGCTAAGCGTGTTCTCACAAAAAGAGCAATTCCATTATCGCAATTGGCTCAAAATACTTTAATTGTTATAAGTATTTAAATGAAATTGTAAAATGTTTTAGACACAAGTCTAAAAAGTCTCTTGAGATATTTTATTTCTCTTGAGAGTGTATTCAACTTTACTAAAGTAATACATTATTTGGATTAAATTAAGATATGAATCGTTCATACACCACCTATCTCGGTATTTTTTCTTTGCTTGATCTTCAGTTAGCCTGTAAGCGTAGCTCTTTTTGAAGGCTGGTAACAAACTTGCAGTTCCTGTGGTGTTGTGGATGTTCATGGCCGACGATGAGCACTGCCGTGGTTCCGTCGCTCGTTAGCCTCCTTCTCTTATAAAGACAAGCTAATGTGAGGATAACGATTTTTTTTATGTTATAAAGTGGCAAACGAGCAAGCGGCCATCTGAATCCGTCAAAATGGCGAAGCGACCGCTGACGACATCCGCAATAGCGGTTGCGTTGCCTACCCTTAATCGACGGAGGAGGCGTCGCACATAAAGAGGATATTTCCTCTTCCTATGCGTCTCCTCCACCGTCAATCCGCGTTCACTTTCCATCATATTCTTATGAGAAAAAGGGTGGGAAGGAAAAGGGACTGAAGTTGGGCCTCCGGCACCACAGTCATCGAACGAAACGCGGAATTGCTTCCACTTCACGCGTGTCTTCTGTGTGGTCGTGGTATTGCACCGGGCGAGCCGCCAGCCCTACAGTGCGAATATGTTAAAGCGGGCTCTGCCACTGTTAAATTGTTTGTAATACAAAGACAAAAAGGAAAACTTTAAAGATCTGTATTTACTTATATATTTTAAAATTCTGTAAAATGTATATTGTCCATTCGACAATGGAATGTTTATATATTTGTACCATTAAAAAGATTTTTCATTCAGCATATTTTGAATAAACCGCAGCAGCCATCGATGACGGATGAAATGTGAAACGTTTCGCCAAGTAGAACTGCAAACAGTATCTCGCACCTCAAACAGAATACAAAATCGAGGAGCGAATATCAATATTTGATATTTGATTTTGTAACGAAAGCTCGCGTCCCGCCACCCGCACCCCGCACAGCACCCGGGCCTTTTGCACTCGAAACACTTTAACGTCATCGTAATAGTTTCATTTTTTCTTTAATAAATTGTTGTAATCAAAGTACTTAAGTTTCCATATTTAGAATTAGGCTAACTAAGCTGAGTCGTTAAATGGTTAGTTTTAAAAACAATAGAAGACTACTTTTTAAGTCGATTTAAAATTAAAGGTTAGTTAGAAAAGGGATAAAACTATTCATTCATTTTCGAGCTTTGCCTTTTTTACAATCGAAAAATGTATAATTCATATTGTCAATATTATGAAAAGTAAAAACTATCATTGACTATGTTATAGTCATAGTGTTGTTATAGTCATAAGGTTATCAGTAGTAATAATTTAAGGTACCGTGAAAAATTATGAAAATAGTAAGTAAAAGGCTGTTTAGGCCGGGTAAGTTGGTCTCGTTACCAGGCGGCGCGGCGGCGGCGGCGAGACGCGACTTGTTTAAACAAAGGGCATCAATCACGAGCTGCTCCGCCCAGACCCTAATTCATAGGGTATACTTACAACGTATTTTTTCGAAGCGAAACTTTTTAAATAGAGGTCAGTCAGACTGAATGTACAGTGTATGGCTTAACTAAGTATATAAAAATTGTATCTCCTAGCACCTCCATCGACATCTTTATTACATTACGTCCATTCTAAAAGCTATTAAGCTATTTTACGAGAATGTAATAATGTTATACTTAGATTTCTCGCACTTTTGAAGCGCATGTAAGATTATTTTATCTTTTTTATATTTACAAACGTAAATATTTAGAAGTGACTATGAATGTGGCATCGGAACAAAAACACAAGACACAAAAAGAGATAGTCGCACAATACCCGTCCCGCTCGGTCGCGGCCCGGGGGGAGGGGAATAGGGAATGAGTTTTTCCAGAGGAAAGCTACGTCGGGACTCCGCGCAAAACATATGCTAGGGTGACAATACTTCGAAACTTTTAATGGATGAAGTTGGAATGTAGTTATAATTATAATTGTATAAGAACAATTCGGCTTTAACTGTAGAAGACTTCTTAATTCTCTGTTACTGTGAGCAACTGTAGTAAATATTAATAAACATCATCGATAGTAATTTTTGTATGTAACAAATAACCTCAAAATTTATTAGACCGATGTCAACAATACCATTGCCATTAGAAAGCTACAAACCGGTCAAAACTCTAGGTCGTACTGTAATATATTTAATAATCGTGGTCATCCTACAATTCAACAAAAGAAGATTCCCTTTATTTTATTTTGGATTTGATCCGACACAGACGGGATTTGGAATTCTTAAGTGTATTAGATTTTTGTATTATCAATCTACAATCAAATACAATTTAATTAAAAATCATTGAATTTATGTAATCCTATTTCTATCCATTTTCTACGTTTTACGGCACAACGCACGTTTTTATCATCCGGTGACGGCACCGACTAGTTTCAGACCCTTCGGGGGTCCTTCTTCAGGGCGAGTATTAGTTAGCTTTTGTTCACGTTCACGTCGCGCCTCGCACCCGAAACTAGTCGGTGCCGTTACCGGATGATAAAAAAGTGCGTTGAGCCGTTTTAATTTTCGTTTAAAGTAATGTCTCACGATAGTTTTACGTATTACTTTAAAACGGAAAGATTTTAGATCGCTGGGAATAATTTTACTCACAAGTTTTCCCCTCTTGTAAATCCATTATTCTGTTGTATAGTTTACTGCAAAACGTTTACTATTTCTGCGATAAACATTTTCTTTTTTTTTTATAAAAATATTAGTAGATTTTTATTAATTTACTAATATTTCCTTTAACCATTCCAACTAAGCTCTAGGCTTGTGCTAGGATATGGTTCACGACAATAGTCGAATGGCGGGATTCGAACCCTCGACCGCAAGATCGGTACTCGATTTTTAGTTGTGCAACTAAACAGTTGATTGGGCTGCGAAACAATCGACAATCGCACATCAGTTATGCGATAGTTTAGTCAAAGGTGTGCGCCCGCTCTTAATGTAGAAGTTGTGGGTATGAATTAAAAGAAAACAAATTTTTAACGTAGCAACTATAATTTTAATCGATTCGCACATAAATAATTTACAATACAACTAAGTGAAGTCAAGTTATTTTATATTTATATCTTACAAATACTTCACATACTTAGTCTATGTTATATTATATAGTATACTTAGTCCGTTTTGCTTAATTAAGTTATATAGAATTATTTAAAACAATTATGCATGAGCGCAGGAAATTAATTAACAATAATATAAATTGTATCCGTATTAAGGCCAGCTTATTTCTTATATTATAAAGAATACTTTATTACAAATAAACTTTGACATTTTTCTTGGTTTAAACAAAAACATTTCATCAATAGAACGGTCGTTTACACAAATTTTTCATCTTTTCATTTGATAGTCAGTTTATTCAATGACTTCGCTAATATTTTTTAGGTTACAAGCTAACTTTTGAAACAATACTAACTAGTAAATAATATGCAACGAAATGATATTTGTACCTAAGTCTTATACAAATACAAAATACAAATATTTTATAGGTAAAAGTTATTTTTTACAGGTCAAAATATTTATATCTACTCTTAAATGCATAATAACTATATTATTCACATTAAAGCTAAAACATAATGTTTCCTAGGTGGGATAATCCAAAACATTATATTCTAAGAAATAATACTGCTTTTAAAGATGCCTTTTGTTAGTTTAGGAACAATTAAATTTTTACATTTCACACTTATTTTACAGAAATGATATTTATAATTTACTAGCTTTCGTTCGCGACTCCGTTCGCGTGGAATTAAAAAAAAAACAAAAGTGAGTAGCCTACGTGTTTTTCCCGACTATCCTCTGCATCTATACAAAATTTCATCGAAATCCGTTCAGCCGTTTAGGCTACAAACTCAAACATCCATCCATGTAAGCTTTCGCATTTATAATATAGTATGATATATAGTACGTCCAACTACCAACGATGCAAAAAGTCATTGACCTTAAAAACGACTATTGAGTTGACAATTTATTATTATTAATTAACGTTTTAGAAATATTGGTAAAACATTGTGATTTACTAATTGTCTTTTTTGTCGTTATTATTGTAATAAAAACAAAACTTTTCATAAATTATTACAGAATCACGTGATTTAAGTGTTTTGTTTTAATTTTATTTTCAATTTCAGGTGATTATTTAAATTTGCATTAGAAGTAAAATAAAAAAAAAACAGTGTGTGGATGCTAGTATAATATAACACGAAAGAGTTACGTACTCCTGCACTTTTGCCTCTCGTTGGACGTAGGAACATAACTGAATTGCATGTTTTTCATTGCATATGCATATAAAATATAAAGTGGCGAAACTTTTGATACAAAAATAAATAACTACTGACTGCACTCAAAAAGTATGACATTTTTACTGTTATATTATTTAAAATATTTACACACATATATTTCATTATATTAAATTAACCCTAAAACATATAAGTATGTTGACTAGATAAAGTATCCTTGTTTTTATAACATGATGTGAAAAATCATATGTTTATAAGAAATCGTAACAGTTTTAGACTAAAACATTTGCTATGCTATTAGGTACATTACATGTTAATCGTGTGACTAATCGTATTTTATTAAACTATTTTTTTTTCTTTGTACAGTACTAATATTAACTGACACAACAGTCCGTAATTAATTCAGTGAAATAATTTCAAATAAATTTAATGCATAGTTATCGTATAAACATTTGTAAATTTACAGACAAATCGTATTATAATAGTGTAAATTATGAATAACAAATAAAAAGAGTTCTAATTTCATACCACATACGGCCTGAACATGTCCATGCCAGGTCTAGCGCCATCTTGGTTTAAAACGACCAATCCACGTCTATTGTTTTCTAAATTAGAATTGAAATTTGCCGCCGCCATAGCTCTTTCTCTTTCTAGCGCGATAATTCTGTCCCTGTCAAGCATTTGGGGAGGCTTGACAGCTGTCAAATCTGCCGGCATTTGTTGCTGTGGTTGTTTTTCAGGGTCGGATTGCGGTAGAGGTAGTTCTTTTTGTTTATTCTTTTCTTCGGCTTGATGACTGACGTGACCATCCTTTGTTTTCGTATCTTGTTGAGCTTTCTTCGATCGCTTCCATTTCATTCTTCGGTTTTGGAACCATATTTTTACCTAAGAACAAATTGAAAACTTTGATTTAATAAATACATCAATTATCTTCTAGAAATAAAAATTATGCTTTCGGACATGCAATCTCATTATGTTTCCTAGTCTGATTAATCTTTTACCACAATTTCAGTACTTTTTAATATGCATCAAGTAGAAGAAATATGTTTTTAAATCTAAATAGTTATGTTTCTGTTTGTGTTAAAAGTTTGAAAGGTTCTATATTTTTGACATTTACAAATATCTGTGTTTTTTGTGCTTTTTGCGCTGCATCAAACCACTTTGTAGATTACAGCACATCAGAGTAATACGTCAAAATGCAAAAACTGTACCCGCGGGTGCGAAGAGATTAATCTTTAAGCCCATATGAAACGCCCCACGCAATAAACTTTATGGCTAACATTCTCCTCCCCCATAATCTTGTCGGGACATTTGTAAGCTCAAATCCGGGTAAAACCATCGTTCACGCTGTCATTTTGCTAGTGTCAAATAAAGGTTGTTTTACGTGTCACGACAAAAACATTTTAAACCGCGTCAGTTTTTGTTACAAAATTGTTTGAGCAAATATTTTTTGTTATGAAGACGTTAGTTAAAAAATTGTAATTGCGCTACGTTATTAAAAGTACAAACATTAAAAATAAACATATTCTGATTTATATTTCCATTATACATATTCTTAACTCACTTCAAACCTTTCATTCTTTGGTCTAAACACAACTAATGTAACTCAACATGTGTTCTGACCTGAGTTTCTGTCAGCATAAGACTGGTCGCCACTTCAAATCTCTTGGGTCTTGACAGATATTTGTTCATACGGAATTGCTTCTCCAGTTCTAAGAGCTGTTGTGAAGTGAACGCAGTGCGAGGTCGCCGCGTCTTGCCGAGCAGTGCGTGAGGCGCTCCTGTAAAATAAAGTCATTGTTAAGTAAATCGTTGAAGTCTTTTCTAAAATGTGATTTTTTATTTGAATTTTGTTTCTTTGTTTGCGTTCTAAATTCAAATAATTTTATTTTTCATTACGTTTTAATTGTACCCAAATTATCAAAGCGTTATTTGTTTATTTTAATCCCCATTGTTAGGTTATTTTGATAAAAACATTTTACGAGATTTGTTGTTAATCTATACTTCTATACTATTATAATAAAGCATAAACACACACTTCTTTGTTGCCTAAGATGTCAGCAATTATATCATATTTTTGAATAATTCTTTTTTTAATAAAAAGCCCTACACTTACGTCTTGCTTTAGGCTATATATTTTCACGCCATTAAACTTAGGGGGTAAATATTTTGGATAAAAACCCTAATGTGGGAAAGAGACCATAAGTTGCTGCCAACATCAAGAAAGAAAGATTGCTAAGGTTTGTCATGTCATGTCATTTTGACATTTGCTATTGATTAATTTGACAAATGTAAAAAATAAAATAAAGTTTTTATAATTTCACGCGGATGAATCCGCACGCGAACAGCTAGTTTCATTAATATGTAAGAGATACTATGTGTTAGACTTACAGATCGTTATTTATTAAATTTTACTGAATAATCTTTATTATTATTTGAAAAAAAAAAATAGTGCAGTTCTTTTGAACATTTTTCACATATTTCGAATAAAACTACTAAGTTCCTTGTAAAACTAGTACCATGGCCTAATAAATAGTTAACGAGTCAGATAAACACATCTCAATAAGTAATGTAACACTCAACATTGAAGCGTTTCATTTCAATTGATAAGCATCAGGGAAATGAAATTACGAATCTAATATATCGTACACAAACGCGCCGCCGCAATACTAAGCCTATAAAAATGATAATTATCAATTAGCTTAACAGGATTGGCCGCGACGCGACATTTGGTTGTGTTTGCACAAGCCGATAAATGCGCGCCCAAATCCACGCATCTGTCAACCTTCGCCGGGAAACTGTCATTGTGACGTATTGATAGGTTCCTTTTAGCAAAACGCATACATAAAATATCTAGATTAGGAATGATTATTTAAATATGGTCCGCGCAAAAAAGTGTTAGAGTCAATGTCATTACCTTTTTAAATTTGAGGGAATTGTAAATATGTTTAAGTTATTTAAAGTTTATAAAAATCTAATATAGCGCTTGTAAATATGAATTTTAATAAAATATTTTACTGCCAGCAATAACTGCAGTGGCAATATCTTTGTTAAACGACTTAAAAGCCTTTTAAAGATGTTTTTTATTTTATTTAAAAATGACCGCGTGTTCTGGCTGAAGTTTAAACATTCAAAAAATATTTAAAAATACATTAAACGAAGGAACGCGTCTGAGTTAAGAGAAGATCGTGCTTAAGAGTCCAAATTTAAAATCAACAAATAAAGATTGTCATGTTGACCGTACGTGACTTTTCTTTGAACTGTTAATGGTTATTTGAAGTGTTCCTATATTATTAAGGTTATAATTCTCTGATACGACAAGCTTGTTAATATAAAATTAAGCTTATGACATGTTTATCTGCTACTTAGATTTTACATGAAAAGCTTAACTTAATTTTTTTAACTCGCTATAATGATGGTTACATTTTCAATCATACTAAAGGGTTTTCATATTGAAATGTATGAGAAATACAGATTTCTTTGTACAAAAAATACGTCGTCAATAAATCTATTGAGCAATAAAAAAGCCGTAACGTCCTCAGATTAAATTCTACGTAATCGCTGGCTTGTATTCCGCCGGCAAACCACGTAAATCTTACTTCCCGTTGAAGTTCGGAGTGCAAGATGCTCTACTATAATAAATTATATTCGTTTCAAAGTTTAGAACAATAGTTAAAAGCTTTGGAAATTATTTTGTACTATATGTAAATTACTAGTAAAAGTCGTAGTAATCACTAACTTTATCTATCTAAAGAACGTTATAATGCCGTATAGATAACTCGCGAACTCTTTACTTAAATAGTAAGATTAAAAATAAAATAAACTGTAGCTCAGGTCACGTTGTGAGGTGGAGGTGCAAGAAGTATTAGGTTTTATTTTATATAGACAGTATAAATCATGTATCATGTGATTGATCACGTGGTATGGATATCACGAGTGTATAATATTTGGTAGTAGAACGTTGTAAAATAAATAAATGTTGACTATTAAGTAGTCATAAGATAAAATATAATAAAAACAATACATTCTAATCGTTATAAATTGCAAATAAATGATCAATAGAAGTAATTTGGTGTAAGAACTAAAGTAGAGCAACTTGTATGTTAGCCAATTGGTAGTAGAGAGTCGTACTCGCAAAAGACATTAATATCAGAAGACGCTACCGATATTGGAGGCAAAGTTTAGGCATCACTTATTCAATGTTTGGTAAAGTAAGCGATATGTTGTGCTTACTATACGAGCTTATTGTTTATAACTCATAATTGATGAGAGTTGTCTATGACAATAAAAAATCATTTGTACAGGAATACAATTAATTCGAACAAGTCACCGGTTTCAGTGTCCCGTTCAAGTATGACGTCAAGAGCAGAGTGTGTATATAAACATCTTTCGACCACATCCCCACTGAAGCACTCAATTTTTATAACATCATCCACTCAACATAGATTTTTCCAAAGTTTGTAGTACGTAGTAGTAATAAACTTCCTGCCATATATTTATCTACTACTAAATATACTTGATACGAAGATGGTGATGATACTAAAGGCTATACTTGGTAAAATTTCTATAGTCAGCTGTTTTCTACATAGAAGAGTAAATATGTAATAACACATGAAGTGGGCTGTTTATATCTTGACTGGGGCTCCCGGCGACGGCGGGCGGGGGCCGGCAGCTAAATCAAATTACGTTGATTGCAAGTCTTGCGCTCAACGGAGCGTCGTAATTTTATTGTCGTGCGTCTGTGTTTGCTCTAATCTAACTAAGTGATACAGTTATTAATAATTATACGTACAAACGCGGTTGTACAATATAAATTCTATATTCTTGAGTATAGCGGTTGACTACAATTGACTCGTGCAGTATTTTACTACAAAAGACTACAAAAGATCCGTTCAGAGGTCGTTACTGGAAATATAACCTATTTTAAAACTTATTCCAATATATTTATTAGTACTTAAGTAAGCGTTTACACAAGTATGATGTAATATGATACATTGCATAGCCTACCTAGTTCTATCATCAAAGAATTTGATAGGTTATAATTACGTATGAAATTGATTAGAGCGTACTTAATAATATTTAACTTAATTTAGTAAATATCCTAATTTGATGTGAAAAATACTAAAATTGATTTCTAATAAATATCCTAGGTGGTCCAAAATCATCAGTAAATTTATTTTCCACTCTCTGCACGTATGGAGTTTCGAAAATTAAATAGTGTGTTGTAAATCAAGCGTAAAATTAGTGTGACCATCCCCTAACTTGTTAAATGCTAACATGTTGATCGTATGTAACCTTTAATAGAAAAAAATCACCCTCTACAAGGTACCATTTTATTTAGATACGTGCTGGCATTGAAATTACCAACTCGTTTAGGTCATTATAATTTGAACGTATTAAGTAGGGGTGGTTAGTTTAATGCTCCAAAAGTGAGGGTCGTTTAATTCAGAGCGGGCGCGAAATTTATTTCTGTTTATTGTTCGCTAATTTGTTTGTTTATAATTTCGAACAATTAAGTTGTTCGATAGACGATGGAACACAACTGGTCCAATTTTAACATTTTGTTGCTTTACATTTTTCTAAACGTGCTTAGATCGTAGACAGGGGCATTTTCGTGTCAATTTTTATTAAAATTTATTATAAACTAGCTTTCGCCCGCGAATCCGTCCGCGTGGAATTAAAAAAAACAAAACTGAGTAGCCTATATGTTCTTCCAGACTATCCTCTACGTCTATGCCAAATTTCATTGTAATCCGTTCAGCCGTTTAGGCTACAAACTCTAACAAACACCCATCCATCCATCCATCTAAACTTTCGCATTTATAATATTAGTATGATTACTATGTTTATGCTAATAATACTATGTTTTTTTATATGGAATACGATTTAGAATACGTTTTAATATATCCAGATAAAAAAGCAAAGATTGAAGTTGGGTCTATCCCGTAAAAACCTTAACAAATGTATAAAAGTCGTTAATTAGTGGCTCTTGGTTATTTTAGTGACATTTCATAAATTAATAGTCCAATTACATTTTCCAATCTTTTATCATTAGCTTCTAAGAAGTTAAAATGTCTATTAGTCTATTAGCGTTGTTTACCTGTATTAAGCATATTTCAAAGCGGTAATAACCATAAACTAATGAATGTCATGGTACAAGGTTGGCTACGCACTTCAAGATTCCTTACTTAAAGTGATAAATGGAGGCTTAGGTCGTTTGTACTCCTCTTATGTTAGCGAGAGCTCATTCCATACATAGGCTGCTTACTAGAGGGCGTGACTAAACGCGTATACAAACTAAAAACGTTTTTTTACTGCCACATTAAACAGTTCTTAGTCATTAAATATTTTTCTTAATATGTCATAAATGGGCATACAAGCAAGGGGTCGCCAATATTCGCTGAAATAGTGAAACGAGTCATAGACATCCGCAATTTCAGATGCGTATCATCACCAGCTCACTATATGTCCCCACTGAGGGGCTCGGAGCCTACCCCAAGTTAGGGGTGACTAGGCCATAGTCAACCACGCTGGCCAAATGCGGGTGAGTTGACTTCATACATATCTTTGAATTTCTTCGCCAATATGTTCAGGTTGCATCACGATGTTTTCCTTCACCGTAAGAAACGCGGGTAAATTATGTACATATGAGTTTCGATAAAATCGATAATCGCATGGCGGGATTCGAACCCAAGACCTGTAGATTACAAGTCAAGTCAACCACTGAGCCACCGACGAGGGGACGCGTAGAAAGAGGACTGAACGACTCATGAGTGCGGTAGTTACGCTAAGTAATATCGTTGGATATTCTGTCCATAGTAGAATATGTATTTAATATATAATTAGTGTATGTATGTTAGTGAGTGTTTGGTTTGTTTTAAGTTTTAGCACATATTTGTAAGCGATGTACTAGTATAAAACGAAACTGTAAAGAAAAAGACATCAACGAGTTTCTTAAAGATTATTGTCTTAAAAACTTAATAATAACTTAATAAATGATTTTAGCATTAACTACAAGTTTCTTATTTAGTGTTTAATGATACTGTACTGTTATAATTGTCTACTAATCTAATTATAGTTTTAATATTTATTTTTAAAATTCTGTATAATCATACTATCATACTAATATTATAAATGCGAAAGTTTAGATGGATGGATGGATGGATGGATGTTTGTTAGAGTTTGTAGCCTAAACGGCTGAACGGATTTTGACGAAATTTGGATGTAGAGGATAGTCTGGAAGAACACATAGGCTACTTACACTTGTTTTTTTTTATTTCGCACGGACGAAGTCGCGGGCGAAACCTAGTATAAAAATAATAGTGTAAACGGGGAATTTCTTTCATTTTAGTCTTTTTATAAAACTAGGTTATGTGTACTTAATGCGCTGTCAAATACCAAAAACATATACATACTACGTTTGTCGATTGTCATCGATGTCTTTACTCAAAATGCTGTACTCGTATAATCCCAGTATTTCCATGACATGTACGAGTCCATTAAATACTTTTGGCCAAACATAATGACCGCTCCTCGGCCAGTACTGATTAAATAGATTCCTTACTGAAAATCCACTCCAAATTGTCCCTTTTTCCGACAACTTAACGCTACGGTTCACTAGTGTTGTGCTCTTGATTTGTCGATAACATTTTTCGTTGACATATCATCGCAAAATATTTTAAACAACTTTATGAGATTTAACGATAAAGAAAATGATATAAAACATGTAAAATTCGTAAAATATAGTGAAGCAGAAGTGTGAAAGTTTTCCTATAAAACATAATATTAATAGTTAAAATACATATTTTATTTACGTTAGAAGGGATGTAAGAAAACATAAAAAAGCGACGTTCTTGTGATAAATAGATAAATATTAATAGATGTAGTTGAAGAAGAAAACAACGGCAAAGGGAAAAGGATATGAGATATTTATTCATTTCTATATTCTACGATTTTTAAATTGAATGAATTTTTAAGTCGTCAATGGAAAGTTATATTTAAAATCAAATATAATAATAATCAAGACATCGATAAACAAGGAAACATTCCTTCACGTCACTACACGTGGATCTAATTTGTCAAGGGCCGCACAGACCCTTTGTTTGTGCGAACAAATTGCTGCCTGATAATTGGCTTAGGCTCCCCCCGGGCCCGTCGGCCGGATGACGACACACTGCCGCTGCGTATGCTAAATGCTAATGTAATCCTTATTGTGTTTTTGATCTAACTGTTATATTTAAAACTGCTTAATTAACATTGGGCTTATTACTAAAATCGATGCAAAAAAAAGTTTCCTTGACCTAGTCTAACTACTCAAAACTCAAACTCAAAACCTACTGAAAGAATTTTTATACCGGGTTTAGTTATAAAAGGGATGAGGAAAGCTTAGGTATGTAACAGAGTTTTATAAATTAGCGCAAATATAACATAACGCAAAGGATGAGTAGGCTAGACAAGAACAAAATTTACGTTTAAGTATATGCTGTGAGAAGTTTGAATGGGGCGGTAGGTATCTAAGGTAGTGAAATGTAAATGAAAATAGCAATTAAATTAAAAATAAAGCGCAAAATTCATAAAATCTCAAACAGTCTGTACGCGACTTTTGGCATCCGAAATCACAAACCGCGTCACAGGTAATTTTTAAAATCAGATTAAAAAGAGAAATGTTTTAATTAACAAGTGGCAGCTTAATTAAGAGATGATTACTATGTTTATGGGCGTTACGTTATATTAAGTTTTTAAATTGACTGATATGGTTAATTTCAATAAAGTACTTGAAAATAAAACGAGATTTGGTTAGATATATGATCCAGAGTCTGTACACTAAGCATTATTTAAATAAGACTTTAATGAACAGTAACTATATAATAAACTTTTCGTTTCGATATTAACCCTTATTAGAGTACTAGCTTTCGCCCGCGACTCCGTCCGCGTGGAATTAAAAAAAAACAAATTGAGTAGCCTATGTAGTCTTCCAGGCTATCCTCTACGTCTATGCCAAATTTCATCGAAATCCGATCAGCTGTTTAGGCTACAAACTCTAACAAACATCCATCCATCCATCTAAACTTTCGCATTTATAATGTTAGTAAGATAAGAAGTAAGAAGTAAGATGTCAGAATGAGGTCAGTTATTTACCTTAAATATGAAATACCATTAAAAAGTGAAAACGAAATAATAAATGCTTCGTATTACTGAAGTACATTAAGTTAAATTATTTGAATTTCAAAATTATAATATGAAATGTAATTTAGTGATAAATGTTGGTAAGTAATTTTATTGCTCACTTTAACATTAATGGATCGAGGCCCTAATTTCTGGGGAATAAATCACGCAAGATTTGCACTCAACACCCCGCCAATAAAATGCCATCCAGGGCCCTAAAGCGGTGTCCCGACCCGACATATGTGATAGCTGTAACCATCAAATGGTGCTTTTACTTAATGTTCATTCATAGTGAAACGTGTTTAGGTCCATAGATAATACAATATTTGAAAGTAGAAAAGATAAAAAATGGAAAAAACTATTAATCTGTTTGTTTACATTAACATAATCTAATCGTCCTTTATTTCCATTCCTAATGAAACGAACTTGTGTTGATAGATAATAGAAATTTATAAAAAAAAGGAAAGGAGGTCAAAATACAGTTGTATGTTTTAAACATAGCGTAGTTTTGTTTGTATCTTATATCCTTCCATTCAACAAGTGAAGAATTATCAGATCATTCTTATAAAACAGTACGTTTATCTCCGGAAATACTCTATTTCATGTCGTAATTTATCAATCAACTCAAGACTGAGAGGCTGAGAGATTTCTGATACAAAAACATGATATCAAATATCTTTACAATCTAATCCATCACACAATTTCCGCTGTATTTACCTCATTGTTATATTAAAGATACACGTCGTCGTGTTTTTGAATGGGTTTTTCCTCCATTTTCAGTTTCCTACATTTTTAAACTGTTTTTTTAATTGTTCTATATTGTTTATAATGCACAAGCTATTAAAGTGGCTTTCATTTAATCTAAACCTGAATAAAATAATTTTACAACGTGTCGGCTTATAATATTTTTTACAATCATAGGAAATTAATAAAAATATATGTAGGTATATGTTAATTTGTAAAAAATTGTGTGAAAGTCTATTGATGATTAGAATTACAGATTACTTAAACAACTGTTGTTTTCAGGTTGTTTACGAAAATAAATATTTCGATGATATTTTAACAAGAGGTGTGTCGCTATCTTTCGTTAAATATTTTAAACTACATGAGCTCTGCTTATCTGTTATCATTTGATTCTAGTTTTTATTAAGATAAAATATATTTCTGTGGGATGTTGTACGTTATCGTGTTACTAGGATTTAATATGTCTTGCTGAGACGTACTCGATTTTAAATGTATGATTGATGAGACATAGATTAGATTGAAAATATATTTTATGTTTATTACAATTATAATAATATACACTTGGAGTTAACAAATATTTATCTTCCTAAGGAGTAACATTATTAGCAATGGATAAAGTTAAGAATGTGTATATTAGAAGAAGTTTGAAAGTAGCGCCAGTAGTGGAGAAATTGAGAAGCAAAAGGTTAGCGTGGTATGGACATGTTATGCGACGAGACGATGGGGACATAAACCAGAAAGTGTTAAGAATGAATGTGGATGGCTACAAAGGAAGAGGACGACCGAAGAAAGTATGGATGGATTGTGTGAAAGAGGATATGCTTCAGAAAGGAATGGATTCAGATATGACGGCTGATAGAGATGTATGAAAGAGCAGCACATACTGTGCCGACCCTCCATAAGGAATAAGGGCGAGTTGATGATGATGAATAACATTATTAGCAATTTTTTACAAAGTATATAAAATTACTTTCAATTCGGTTTTCCTTACGGATTTTGGACTATTGTCCGGTACAAGATCAAATGTTTGGTAAATTTTTAATCTCCTATAATCTACTTTTGTTCTATAATTCGTCCAAATCCATTTAATTGTATTGGAGTTACATAGTAACAAACATCTATCATACATTTAGAATAAGCGTTTATAAAATTGAATAAGAACTAACATATAAAAAATCCATTTGACTGATGGATGATAGTTAATTTTTTTTTAAATCTAGATGAAAACTAGAAATTGTTGAACATTTTGTAAATGTTTATGATTTGTGCCTAACTTGTTAATATTTCGGATAAACACTGTCAGTGTACCAGTACCGTTTGAGATCAGTAAATGAAAGGGGTGTCGAATGTGAACAGGTGACATGTGGACAGCAAACAGAGCTGTCGGAGGGTGCGCTTGCAAATACGCCGCCTTAATTCTCTCGCTGATTTACCCACTGTATCCTCGGATAAAGCTTACAAACCCGTATTTATGACATGTACACTAAATTATTATAGTTATTTATTTCCAAGAGTATCGGTACTTATATTCCTAAACTGTATCGTAAAGTAGCTGACGTTCTTTCAATAGAAGTTCAAAATGAAATCCTTACCTAAAATTATCGTGAGCAAGTTTCAAGTTTCACGGCTATGCATCGAAAAGATTTTTTTTATATTTATTTTAAAACGTTTAAAGAAATCATACTTCATACTAATATTATAAATGCGAAAGTTTAGATGAATGGATGGATGGATGGATGTTTGTTAGAGTTTGTAGCCTGTAGATGTTTGTAGATGAAATTTGGCATAGATGTAGAGGATAGTCTGGAAGAACACATAGGCTTGCATTTGTTTTTTTTTAATTCCGCGCGGTCGGAGTCGCGGGCGAAAGGTAGTATCTCATAAATATCTTAGGATTTTCTAGGGTGATTTACCTACTTTATTGATTGTCTAATATTATAATACTAAGTTACAAAAAGCATTACTTCCATTTATCCGTTCAGTGATTTATCCATAATTATCCTCAGACTTTTTCGTTCTTATAATGGATATCCAATTAGTAACAAACAGAAAAAATATATTCTACAAAGTTTTAAACTAAAAATTCCTTTAATTTTATAAAATACGTGATATGACTATTAAAATGCACAACTATTTATACTGGTCCCATATAAATAAGCATTGTAGCCCCTCGGCAGGTTGCTCTGTTTGATGATCAATTAACACTAAACAGCGCCATGTGCTGCGCCGGCCCCCTGCCGACAATCATCGGAAAACCGCGCCGCGAATGTTAGGGGAGAGCGTTGGTAGTGTTAAAAAGTTAAGCTAATTATAGTTGTGAAAAAAATATTTAAAAACATCTAGTCATGCCAGTCAAAACATTTTTTAAATCATTTAAAATTATTAAATAACTAGCTTTCGCCCGCGACTCCGTCCGCGCGGAATTGAAAAAAAAAACTGAGTATCCTATGTGTTCTTCCAGACTATCCTCTACGTCTATGTCAAATTTCATCGAAAATCGTTCAGCCGTTTAGGTTAAAAACTCTAACAAACATCCATCCATCTAAACTTTCGCATTTATAATATTAATATGAAGTATGTTTTAAAAATTTTTAAACATTTTTTTAAATGAAGAATGTTATGTTTTTAATTAGAATATCTACTTTGAATTCGTTATCAAGAAAAGCTATGAAACTGTGAAGATGTTAAGTAGCCTGAAAGTATCAAAACTTTTTTGAAAGCTGTTAAGTCTCCTTGGTTATTTGTTTTATACGAAAAAATCAAAACGTTAAATTTTTTATTCAATTGCCCTTTCAACCACTTACTTCATATCAGTGTATGTAAGTTCACTCACCTCCCAATTCTGGTATCCGATGGTAGAACATCCCAGTTCTTGCCAACCATTCTAGTTGCATATGGTGCAACACGCGGTCTCCGGGGTGGTGGAAAGCGGACGGCAATGGAGCCCCCGGGGGCAGAGCCCCGGGCTGCGCCAACTGCGGGTAATTGAACAGAGAAGACTGCGCCGCGACCAGCGCGGGATTCTGCGGCAGTAGGCCTGGCTTCGGAATTATACCTGACAGAAAAATGTTTATGTTAGTCACACTTATCTGCGGCAATTTCAGTCAGTTTGTGAAAAACAGAAAATTTCTGGCATTCTTGAGCACTAATTAGATCGCGTTCTATAAAGTGTGTAGAGGGACAAATAGGTACCTATAATTACAACAAACTCACATCGGAAATATTTAAATATGGCTGAACTCACTCACTTTGCGCGTTAAAACCAAATGTATCATTGAAAAGCCAAGAACTAATAGTCTGAATCCAACATGATAAGTAACTATTACCACGGAAAAGAAAAAAAAACATGAAATACGCCAAAAGGATTTTACAGTATAGATCTTTGTGTAACTCACCTGGTCTATAGGTATCATATTCCTCGGCCGCGCCCTCAACGCCAGGCGAGATGGGCGGGCTGTAACTCTCCGACCTGTTCCCGTCGTCAGAACCCGGCGTGCCGCTCCTAGGGCTACTCTGTCCGGACCGAGGACTCTCACTCTCCACTCTATCGAACCCCTGTTCCCCACGATTCTGACATCTATCTATAGTGTTCTGCTCTATCTGAGCCTCGTAATTCTCATTCTGATATCTTGCGATATAATTTTTATTCTGGATAAACGATAGATATTTTTGGTGCGCCATTTTGTCCTGTATCGAAGTCTCAGGTTCGATGTGCCGTGATAATAACGCGTCGATACAAAACGATTTCTTTCCTTGATTTAGTATTGTTTTATCTTCATCGATGTGTTTGTAATACTTCATGTTTTTCGGGCTGTTTGATTGGCTTCTGTCGGGGTTCGAGTCGTGGTCTATTTCTAGTGGTTTCTCCTGCATTTCATCGGAGTCGCGGCGGTACATTGCTTGAGGTAGAATTTGTGATGACATTATTCAGTTTGTATGTTCAATAAGTTTCATTACTGACCTGAAATAGAATAAAACATTGTAACCGTGGATTCCCACTTCCGAAACAACTGTACAAAATCACTTTGTCATGCTCTTTCTCTTTAAAAAGATAGAGAAAACAATATGATTTGTTCAAATCTTTCGACAATAAAAGTCTACGGTTAATTTAATATTGCCTAAGTCTTAACTCTCAACTTCACTTTATTAGGTAAACCAGATGAAATGGAGATAAAATATTCCTGAAAAAAAAATCGGAAAGTCATACGACTAGCACTACATTAAATCGACCTATAACGCCTTACTTTTCCCACATGTTACCTGTCTACATACCAATATCATAATTTAATTAAAAAGATAAAAAAATAATAGAGTGGTTAACGCTTAATTAAGTTATATCAGAGCTCAACTGGTAATAAAGCCATCATCGTATTTTAATATTCTGTTATCGAATACAATGGAGACTCGACACGCGACGTCATCAGATACGCGATATTAAAACCTACGGTTCAGTTTATTTACTTAATATACTTTTATAATAAACCTTATTCTTACTATAAAAACATGTTCATATAATAGTTAATAGAGCCACCCAGTTTTTCAGGGTAAAAAAAGTGATTTTAACAATCTCGTACGACAATTTTTCCTTTTCAGATAATATTCGTCCGTACGATTGCATTTTTTTGATTATATTTATTTATAATTTGTCGTAGAATAATAAATGTGATGTGTTTTTTTTTGATGCCGCTTTTCAATCATTTTTTTAAACATAAAAGAGCGCTTGACCACGACTCCATCATTGCCAGCTATCAAAATATGACTAGACATTTTTAAAGATTGTTAATGAATTTTAATATGTATCAAAATATTTGGATTAATCAATACAAGCGCACTAATACTCTAACTTACGACTTCAGATCCAAAAATAAAAATTGGAGTACAAAGTTCAAAGACAGTTAAGTAGTTTTGACGTGTTCATTTGATAAAATATTTTTATCGTAGTTAAATTACGCGTAACTAACTTAATTAAAATTAATTCGATAGCAATGATATCTTAAAACTTACCTTCGTTAAATAGATTAATGAAATAAAAATAGTTAAAAACATCTAACAACACACGTTTAAAAACACATCACAAAAATTGTCATTAATATTTTTTAATAAATACTGGCCACTTCGTTTTTAAACAATTAAATATTTAAAAGAAAATTAGAACGCGATCTGCCAAAATTGGCGCGCGGCTATCTGAAATCCAGTCCCGAGCAGTAGTTACAAACAACTGGATTATTTTATTAAAGCGACTGCTATCGCCCATTATCGTCCCATATTGTACCGTATGTGGACAAAACGACGGGGCGTTACTGTATCGCCAGCTTAACACGACCCATAGATACTTTAACATAGTTGAAGTGCGAAGTCCCTTTATTGCTGGTAAGTGTCTACGCCCCACCCTTTTTTCGTCTATCTCTTTTATATTTCAGTCATCTCTTTCACTCTTGAAAGCGATGCTATTTCCGTACGAGTGGCTTCATGACTTAGCCGAGTGCTGGTTTTAACCGCGATACTGGATTTCGCTTTGTTTGGACTTTAAACACTTTAGAGCTTTCGTTTACCGTTTTAATGGTCTTTGTACGAAAAATAATTGTACGGCAAATTTGCTACTTTTTGTTAAAATAAAACTTAATTCATTATTTTATATTTTATATTAACTACATATTTTACTTAATAACTCAAACTTTTTATTAATATCAATAATTTCTTTCAGTGCAAATTTCTACAGAGGTTTACTAGTTTACTACTAATATTGCTAGTTAGCGCAAGTTTTTTGTATGTTTTGTTAATTATTGATAGACATAGGTTTTTAACTACCGTTTTTTTTAATAATGTTGAAAATAAAACAGTATTTTTATATGTTTTTAATCAATAAATATGATTTTTTTGACATTTAAATTTCAGTATTCAACAATCAGCAGTAAAAATGATAAAAAACATTTTTCATAAATTACGTTAAGAAATATTCAAATCCCAGACTCTAAATATGAAAAATATATTACATTTGATAAATCGTATTATACATTTATATTACCCACTCAATTCATTAAAGACACACGTCTAAATGTCTACATAAATTCAAGACGTAAAATCTCCATAAATCCTTGCGAGTTCACAATCAAATTCATACGGCGCTCGCGAATTCTAGTAATCAAATAATTTCATTAACCGAAGAAATTCCTACTTAAAACAACGTTTGCACACGTTTTCTGAACGCAGCCGGTAGACAGGGACGGGTATATTATATTTCTTTTTTCTCACTCCATTGTCTCTATAATGAGGGGCGGAACGAGAAGTTTTCAAGCCAATAGCACCACCGACAGATAAAGATGGCAGGATACTTTGCTTTACAACAAAGACAGAGAGAAGATGCAGGGTTTTTCTTTGACATATTTATAGGTTTGACTTCGAGCGATGAATAACTTCCGAATGCAGTTGCCACCGACCGAATTAAATAGATTGCTTTGTTGTAACATTTGTACACGTAAACTTGTATACTATTATGTTTATGTTACATTTATCTTATCACATTAATGCAAGTCTAATGTATTTTATCGTTATAAATATAGATCGAGTCCTTTTAGGTTGTAAAAGCAATAGGGGCCTTTTCAAAATTTGAAGTTTTAAACAATTTCAACATTCAATTACGCTTTGGCGAATATAGACCTCAAAGTTCTTGATTCTTGGAATAAGATTTGTGTTATACCATACTACTTAAAACTGAAGAAGTCTAGTAGTTCAAAATTTCATAGTAGTAGAAGGCTAATGTTATCTACTCAGCCATTACAAATTTACCGAAAGCATCTTAGTAAAAAAAAACATCTAAGATGCAGAACTTTAGGTGGAAAGTTCAAACATTATGTAAGTAACGATTTAAGCTTTTAAATAACTACGAAGAATATACTATGTAAAAGATAAGGAATACATCAATTATAAGGAATTAGTTACCCTAAATAATGTATCCGAAAGAATAAAAAAGTAAGTAGACAGTAAAAGCGTGACAGAGTACAGCCTCGGTGGCTCCTAACGCAAAAACAACATGGCGGACGTTATTTATGGACAAAGTTTCGCGCGCAAATTGGACTCTTGACGTTTAAATACGATTATAATGTTTCCCAAATTGCTTGGAGAGGCCTGAATTAATTTTACTCCATTTGTTATATGAAATTAGTCGGAGGGCGTTGACTAATGTATAAAATTAAATGTGACATTTATTTATTTTTTATACGTAGATATATAGGTTACATTAAAGCAATTTAGTGAGAGTCAAAATGGCGGGTGTACCATAGCGAATTAAATTATACCACTTACTAAAAAAATGTACCTAAAATGTACTATTTAGTACCTCGCTCAAAAAAAAAAGTACCTCCTCCAGAACGATATTATAACGAAATTAAGTTACACTTGCCATTTTGAGCGAGGTACTAAATAGTACATTTTAGGTACATTTTTTTAGTAAGTGGTATAATTTAATTCGCTATGGTACACCCGCCATTTTGACTCTCACGCAATTTATACTAGAGTTAGGTAAGTCCTTTATAAACACATCTATTCTAACCATAGACTATAAATAAAATGAAGTGTAGAGAGGGTACAAGCAAAATATTAATCTCCTTCAGTGTATAGACCTGTCCGTAATAGACCAGTCTTAGAAAAATAAGTGAAAAGTAATAGATTAGTACTTATTGTGATTTGTAATAAGAGAAGTCAAAAGTCCTTACTGTAGCGATACTGTTCTTAAAGTATGCACCCTTATGCAGTGTTTTGTTTATTATGCGTGCCACAAGGGGAACAAATGTAAACATTTTTCTGTAACTTACTCTGATTTGGGATTCGCATACCTAAACTTGCATACTGCTACTACTCCTAGTATTGTATATTTTATTTCATTGCAGAGAAAAAATATAGATGAGATAGAATAGTGTTTTAAAAAAGAGAATTGGACCAATTGAAAATGCACATAGTATTTCAAATTTCTAATAAAATTACATTTACATTTAACATTATTGATTATCAGAAATCCCACAAATCTTGGAGATAAGCACGCTTTTAAAAAGCAAATAATTCACACTTAACTGACGTTATCTTTGACAGGTGTCAGATGAACGGACGCCATCTTAGACATGTGTCAAGCACATCGATGATTCATAAATTAACGGTGTGATTGTGAACGCTGAGATGGATGTTGTGAGATGGCATTATCTGGTGATAACGTAATGTCGCTCGTTACGACACTATTTAACTTGTTCGTGGACATTCGTGTCAGATAAAATGAGGATGTGATTATTGGATTTTTATTTTTTATACCTTACGAGCTGTTCCCGTGCGGCTTCATCCGCATGAAGTTATAAAAAAAATATTTTATTGTTTACATTTGTCAAATTCTCAATTGAAAATGTCAAAATTCAAATGCACAAATGACAACGAAGGCCTTTGATATTGGATAACAATTACCGTTACATGGCAACCTTGTTCCTTGATAGCTTGTAGTTTATGATCGCTTTCCCACATGAAGGTCTTTTTCCAATTTGTTAACCCCCTAAGTTTAATAGCGTGAAAATATAAAGCTTAAAGCGTGTCGTAAGTGTAGGGCTTTTTTTAAAAGAAAGAATTATAAAAAACGTGCTGTAATTGCTGACATCCTACGTCACGAAGTAGTGTGTGTTTACGCTTAATTATATTAGTATAGATATAGATATAGAAGTATAGATAGATGATGTCTATAAGTTCGAGTAATAATAAATCTGAATTAAATGATACGTACCAAGAGTTAGATTCCAGAAAAGTTTACTCTAGACATTACATTTAGTTTGACTGTGGACAATACGTAACTAAAACTTATCTTACTGGCCGCTTAAAGATGAGTAAAAGCGCCCTAGTTCAATAAAGACAATTTAATTGTGCATTTCAATTGAAAATGTAAATTCTTTGAACGCTTCGTAAACTGCTTAGTGCTATATCAAGGATATTGCTCCAAGATCATCCTTTATTATGGTTAATTTCCTACCGATTTTTGTACAAAATGTTCTTTATAGTACATCAATGAAGGAAATTCGACAACAGACGAGGCGTCGTTCTAATGGGTTCAGCAATATAACAGTATGTACCTAGTATAGTTTACCTTTAAAGGAAACGATGCAAACTTTTCACTTAACTAATATTTGTATATAGGAATAATTATGAAGTGCTTTCCCACAGCACCACAGCTTATCGAAGCCATAATATGTTGACTCTCTGCGTGTTTGTTTGTGTGTTTTGGCAAAATACGGCGATAAAGTCGACCGCGGACGTTCACACGCGACTGACTAGGAGACGCATCTTCACTGATAACGTCTCGGATAGTCTGATTTCAAACCAGTAAAATAAAAGCAAAATATACGCTGATATGTGAGTACTATAAGCATTGCTCGCTTTACAGACATGCGTATTTAAATTATGAATCAATCTTTTTCTGTTTCTATGAAATAGTTGTATAAAATTTTGAACTATTACTAACGTCCTTGGGAATTCAAATAATATAGATTTTTGTGTATTTCGATAAAAATCCAGTCGCATAATATTTGTCGTGGTCGTGTCGTAAAAAATCAAGCGGACGTTTATTTCATTCTATTTACTTAATATTGAATCTAAGTTTCGTCTCATACTTTGATTCTTATAAACGTATTATTTAAATAATATTTATTTGTCTCTTAAATTTGCATAACGCTTAAATTTAAATATATTTTAAGACTTCGTTATTTTTTAAATCTTGCGAAGCACTTGGGTCGGTAGTTTGTTCGCCGCTTGATTATTTTTTATTTTTAAGAAATTAAATTATTAGGACAAGTCTCATGTTAGAGTTGTCCGTTTGGTCAACATAGTACAAAGTAAACACATAGATTAATTCTGACAGTAACAGGTTGGTGAATTACAGGCACCTACAAATCGATATAGAGTTTTAAATGATTTCTAGTGTATTCAAATACAAGCAAATTCATAGTGTAATAATATACGCACTTGCTTATCTTGAATAAATATTTTATTATTATTTTTTATTGCCATTTCCCACACTTTCAAAGACCGTACGTAAAGTACGCGGGTGAAGTTTCAGTGATTGAAAGTAAAAGTTCTTTCCACATAACTTAGATTAAATTCTATATGAAGGACAAATCTGTCCTAAAGTTCATTGGCATTTTAGTTAATATTTCATTTGTTTATACTTATTAATAACATGTTTTTCTCACTATAGTGTGCCTTAATAATTTAGATTAGTTTGATAATTCATGTCAATTCTTGTGACAATTTAGTAGGGATGATTATGTAAAATCAAGCATGAACCTTTTCGATTTTCGATTTTTATTCTTATGGAAGTTGGAATCGATAGAGTCATAGTTATAACTTATGAATTAAAAAAAACACATTTTTAGTCAAATTAATAATGACCTGCAGAACCATTACAAATAATGAGAGTAAATAAATATTTATTATTATACTACTACAGCCGTACGTAATCGAATTTGATTTCGCTATTATTTCTGTCATCGCTAAATTCTCTACACTATAATCAATACTAGAATTGTCCACAAAATTAGTTAATAAGAAAATAATAATTTTATTTAAGTTCGATAAATTTTATTTAAACCGAATATCGATAGTTCATAATAGTTAGCTATGCGTGTTTGTGTCGTCACTACGATACCTGTATATTAAGTACGGCATTTGACTTCATACAAATTGAATTCGACACTTCATATACATCATTTATCAAACTAATCTATCTTATTTAGACACACTATAATAGCTTGACCTGGAATATAAAAACGCTCGCGATGTTGCGGGAAAACATGGAACTAATTCCTTTGCACACATTTGAATGTGAATAAAGAAAGCGATTGAAGCGACCCCAGCCTATGATTTTTGAATTCTTGGTAGGCCATATGTATCTCAAATTGAACGATTAGACATACTCAATAATAAAAAAATGAACTATTAAAAAATCATTATTTTGTACGTTTTAGTGTACAAATTACACCAGTTTACCGAGTAAAGCCAGCGATAGTAAGGATCTTTCACGAAATCACAGAATATACGGAAAGTGCAGGGGAATTTTTAATTTTATAATATATATTGCTGCTTAAAGTTCGGACCTACAACACTCGTATAATTAAAGTAATCAATTATGAACAATAAGTTAACTTAATACTGTCTTCAGATAACATAACGTTTTACATTATGTTAAACATTTATATATTGTTTCTTTTAGTTTCCTATTATTATTTAACTCTTTGAATATCTACGAATAATTTCGGTAGTTCTCTAACAAATGTTGTTGCCACGTGTGCTTTTAATGTTTTATCGCTTTATCAACGTTGCCTAATTGACAGTAAGTGACGCTAAGTGAAGGTAAACACAAGCTACCGCAATGAGATATACCCATAATCTCTTGCTACACATATACGGTATGTCATTGTTGGTTTGTCGCAATAAATATTGATGATTGCCCACTTAGTGAAGGTCTGTTTGGGAAATTTATACTAATGTTCTATTTAAAAATAAACTAATGGGTAGGTTGTTACGTTAATAAACAAGCCGATGTTAGACATCCGTCACGTTTAAAATGGGTTATATAAAAAAAAATGTAAAAAAATCAGTTTGACAGTCGTAGCCCGATGCTACAGTAGTGAATCTGTATAATTCAACCTCGATCCAATAAAGCGTTGCGTTTATTTCGATAAATTTAATATCATGCAATGGAGTAAGCCGGGAAATATTATCACACCAAGTGCTAATGGACACTAAGTGCTACTGTATATCCCAGTGATAGATAACGCGTGTTAGTAAATTGTTTTGATTGCGATATTTTGTTACAAAATGACACGACGAAGTCATCCAGCAAATAACAAAAGACGATTTAGGTACCATCTTTTGTTATTTAAAACTAATGTTAGTGTACAGGACTATAGAGTCCTATATATACATAACAATTCTATAATTGGATAAATGTTTTGGTTTTGAGGTAAAGCTTCATTAACCATTAGCTCCCGTGTACGTCTAACGACCGAGTTATCGTCTAATGAAATTGCGTCCTAACGCTGGACCATTTCGCGTTTTTAATTCTTGAAAGAAATACATCATTTTGATGAAAATGAAAAATATATCACTAAAAGATTAATTTTCTTTAAGTTGTATTTCATTATAGCAGTAAAGAAGTGAGCAGCCGATAGACCTCAAAGTATAAGGGTGCGTACACATTGGTGTATATAAAGCGGATCGTACAACAATACATAACGATAGGTAAGTGGGTGCGATTAAAACAATTAGCCGGGGATGAAACGGAGAGAGTTGCTGCTTGGCCCGAGTCATAAGAGCGCTACGAATTGCCTCTACTAAATACATATTATAATAAATAGGCATAGTTTATTTTGTATCCTTTCCTATTAACTTTTATAAATAATTACCTTATTAAATTAATATAGTCATGAACAGTTCCGAGTTTATTTCTGCAATAAATAAATAATTATTATTCGACATCTACACGTCAAAATGTGATTGAATTCTTTGTTAATTCACTTTGCCGAGTTTTCACGATTTTCCGGGGAAAATCACAAATGTTAAGCCGCACACGATTCGTCATAAATGTACTTACCAGTGCGATGATTTGACTGCGATGCGACCAAATCAATTATGTCATAGTTTTCGCCTCGTGTTATGTCCATATCATAAGGGCAAAGGGCATTCTAGGGAAGGCGTTGGGGAAGGCCTAAATAAAGGCTGATTAAGATGATGATAAGGGTAAAGTTATTAATCATGACGTAAAAAAGATTTTTTTAATGGGAAGCATTTATTAAACATTAAAAAAAGCTCTTGAAAGCTCGTGACTTGCGGCGCGTGCCGGGGCGGGGGTGGCGCGGGCGGCCGTGGAGCGTAATTCGCCGGGTAATGGCTCCCCCGGCATATCTTTAATCTGATCGCTAATTGGATGGAATACAGGGCCGAACTCGGAACTACTATTATTTGTTTTATTTTTTGTTAGTATTTTTTTTAAATACTTGTAATCTTGCGTGGTTTATTGTAATGATAGGTTTTCTATTTTATTTTATTATAGATTTTTAATTCTTCGTAGTTCAGAGTTTTGATACGATTGTGTTGACAATCTGAGTGTGCATTGGAGTTCTTAACATTTTAAAATGAATCTTCTTAATTTTTAAGTCACTTTTAACGATTCAAATTAAGAAAAAGTTATACAGGTCCCTTTAAGTGTTTTCGCACCCTAAAGACAGGCGGAGATCCATTTATCTAGCAGAGACTGGCAATTCCCCGCGTCGACTGCAATAAGTGCCCATTTTCACTAATTATTGCAATTAACAGTCGAGCGGCGTAGTGGAGCGACGCTTGTACGTATGTCGCGTATAGTCTAGGATACCGTAATAACAAATTTGACTGTATTTTCGAACACGTTTTTATACAATTTACATTTTAGGTATCTAAATCAAATTCAAGGTGTTATTTTAAGCGTATGAAATAGATTAGTGCTATTATTATTGTAAAGATACTGAGAGATACTATTATGAGTTAGACTGTTACTAATAAAGATCCACTAACTCATTTGAAACGAAGTGAGGATTTTTAAAGGTATTTAGTAATATTTCTAGGCGCTAAGTGCACATAGTATGATTATTTTACAATTTTACATATTCATTCAAAAAAATGTGTAAACGTTAAAAAATTTAACTGCTTGACTATAAAAGAGACATCGAGAAGAACAAATTAAAGACGGTGACACACGCAACATACTCCAGTACTCTACGTAAGACTCTCGGTGTAAATTAGCAGTAGGTGGGCGTGAATACGGTTTCTCTGATGACTGAATTTGAAGTTTAATTAAATTCTAGAGTTAATTTTAAACTAGAATCAGAATTAATTAATTTTTACTTCAACGCATTAAATCAGATAATAAAACAAATTATAACTTAAATCTATTTTAAATTGTTGCTGGATTTTTGCATTAAAATGTATTTGTGGTGTAGGTATTAGATTACTTTTACTTACTGAAAGCTTTACCATACATCATCACCGTCATCTCAGTCATCACTCCCTTTTTGGTCATGTCACCTTTCACGCAATCCATCCATCTCTTTCTAGGTCTACCTCTACCGGTGTACCCCTCCACATTCATAACTAACGTCTTTCTTGTTACATGCGATTCATCCCTTCTCATAACATGCCCATACCACGCTAACCTTTTACTCCTTATGTTCTCAACCACTGGGGGTACTCTCAAACTTCCTTTAAAAAAGGAAAGAAAGCTTTACCATACATCTGTTAAAATATCAACACTTTACAAATCCTCTTGTGGTATTTTCATCTTTGTGTACATCTCATGTCTGCAAAATAAATTATATAACTATATCTGGTACACACATTTATATAATCTGTACCGTCATTGTAATAACAGTAGTCGAATCGAAATGTGAATGTTAAATTATGCGCATTGTAATTCGCAAGCTTTTATATAAAAGCTCTGGAATTACATTATAATTTAATTAATATATTCGTATTGGCATATAAAAACATATTTCGTAAATGGATCCAAGATTTCGCGGCATCAACAATGGCTGCGGTGGGGCTACTGTCGAGTGTGAAAGAGATAGTCTATTTTCAGCAACTTGAGTGAAAGGGACGGTAGAGTCGGCATCGCTAATCAACTCTCTGTTGTCCTCGATGAGCGGCCAGGGACGTATTTAGAGTGATTTCATTTTTGTTTCCTGGACTCTTTTTTTACTTTAAAAAGTTTGCGATTTTTTATTTCGCTTGAGTGACACTTCAAAATATGGGAACGAAAAGTATAAATTTTAGGATGATACTAATTTAACATAAAGTAAAAAACAAGCAGTAATTTCAAAAAAAAAAATCTTATTTTCTGGTACTATTATATCGCTTAGCAAGTGATTATTTAAAGTGCTATAAAAATATAACTTTATGATCCAGTAAAAGGACCAGACAAGTTAAATAACCTCAACATCTCACCCCTGTAGACGGTCGAGGTTTATAACCTAATCTTGATAATTAAATATCATGAGATCGTTAGTTCGCTCAAGAATATAGAAATGGATAATTAATAGCGACATAAACGGTTTATATGCGGAGCTTTGACGATATGAAATCTTTTATGTCACCATATTTATGGTTCACTTAGTATGTTATTGAGTAAATATCAGTGACCGTGATATATCATATCTAGCTCTTTTTATCGTGATGATAGAGAATAGTGTAATAGTTTATGTATGTATTCTTTTTTTACATAGGCTGGTAGCAGGCGACATTATTTCAGGGCATTTCAGGGCAGGAATTTACTGGACCAGGCCCAGACCCACCCGCGGCTGTAGTGCGTCTGATGATGATGATGACAAAAAATTTTGCTAGAATGTACTCGTAATGTTATAGACAATTAAGGTAATTTTTGACACTACTCTCGATAGGGGCGCTGCACAAATCTAACACAACAAAATGATGTCGATAACGTAACGAATACTTTCTCGCGAATTTTCCTTGTTGAAAATGTATTCAAAAAGTTTGTATATTTTGTTTGACTGATTTTCAGAAAAAAATTTAAAGTTAAAAAAGTAAAGTTTCGAGGCAATCAAACGATCACTATGTGATATTTTGACTAAAAGTTAATCTTTACGATATCAGAATTTAGAAGTAGATGGTATTTGATTAGAATTATCTCCCATGATTATATCCACGAGGTCATAATAATTCCAAAAAAGATTAAGTAAAATTGACTGTCATCTATACTTCTGTACTTCTATATTAATATAATAAAGCGTAAACACACTCTACTTTGTGGCGTAGGATGTCAGCAATCACAGCATATTTTTGAATAATTATTTCTTTAATCAAAAGCCCTACACTTACGACACGCTTTGGGCTATATATTTTTACGCTATTAAACTTGGGGGATACATAAATTGGAAAAAATCCTTCATGTGGGAAAGGGACCATAAACTACAAGCTGCCAACATTAAGGAACAAGGTGTCATGGTTTGTCATCATGTCATGTCATTTTGACATTTTCAATTGATAATTTGACACATGTAAACAATAAAATTAAAATTTTCATAATTTTATGCGGATGAAGTCGCCCGGAAACAGCTACTTTACAATATAACAGGTACAAATCAAAGGTCAGTAAAATAAAACGCATTGTATATAGGCTAAAATCTTTAATATTAACAACGATATACTCTACAAGTTACAATAAACTTCCATATAAATTATACAATCTAAGGGACATCATCTTGTATTCGTCTCACGACTCAGCCAGAAATGCCGGCGCACGTTTTTGGTAATATGTACACGACACAGCTTTTATTAATAAAATTACAGACACCAAGATACTAAAAAACCTATCAAATGTAGTTGCTAACTTAAGCTAGAGAGAAATAGTTAACCAAAGAAAACATTGTCATTATTTTTTTAATTCCGCGACGTTATCCGATACATATATTTATGTTATGATCTCAAACTCAACATCTTCAAAATTCGAGTATGTTCTATACAATTTTAGTAGAAATTAGATTAGTTTATTTCATCATCATCAACTATATAACGTCATGTGTCTGTAAATTTATAAAAGCCGTGCAGACGTGCACTAGTTTTACAAGCCCCATCGCACACAAGGCAACCCAAAACTATGATTTTAGTGAAGTTGCTAACACAATACAATGTTATGTCAACGTACCTGAGTACAAACCTCTATGAGATTGTATTGAGAAGTCGCTTAGTAACTAAAATCGCATTGCATTGGCTTGTCTACGAAGGTGCTAAGTACTACGTTCATGATACGAAAAATGTTATACAGGATGACGAATCACGATCTCTTGCATAGGTCAATGTTGCTTTGACACTAACGTTGACTATGACTAAGAGTGACGTTGACATTGACAGTGCCACTAACACTTATATCTTTGTATATGATCAGTGACCGGAAAAATAAATTTGATACTAGTGAAACTGATATAGTCAATATTATTTATTTCTTTTAATGTTCAATAAAGAACTGACAAACTTTCAAAGTGCGCAAACATTAAGTCAACATTAATCGACATGTGACATTTGACCGTGAAAGCGGAATTAACGTTGACTTTGGCTCTGTCAATGTCAACAATAAGATAGACGAACAGTAATATTTTTTATTGTTTTCATTGTATATCTGTTCACAATAAAGAAGACACGAGATGTGCGATTTTATATGAATTGCGTATATTCATACAAAACACCAAGCAACTGACTCTATGCATGAGGTTTTATTTCTTATTGTTTTAATTAAAATGTAACATTGTTGACGAATAGCGTAAAATATTTTAAGAGCCAATATGTCAATATCAACAGCAAATTAAAAAATCAATACAGTTCCATTTATTTATTTATTTAAAAAGCTATTGTAAAGTTTTTACACTCAAAATAACTCCTAAAATATTTTAAGTTACACTTACGATTTACGTAAAATTTAAGTTTAACCGAAAAATATGTATTTTCAATAACTTAATTGTACGACGCCGCTTCGTAGTTACCTAAATTATGTCAAAACGCAAATGTAAATACAAACTTGACTAAGATGACATTCTTTTTCAAATAGCAACTTAATTGTCTCCTTTAAAATGATTTTTAAATAATAATTCTTAAGTAAAGTTAAATTTACATTTGCGACTTAACAAAATTACAAACTACCTTATGTAAGAGATAAACTTAGTTATAAAATAATTAACAAACATTACAAGATTAAAAAACGTGCATTAAAACATACTATACAAGCTATTTAATTCAAAACTAATGATGGTAACACCGTTTGACATCTGTCGAAGGTGAGATTTAAGATTTGACAGTCAATTGACATCTGCACTGTCACACGAGTTCTGTCAGAATTTTGTGAGATCTCATATTGCATCTGACGGTATTTTAATACACGTTTTTTAATCTGTGAATCTTATAAAAATAGGGAATAACAGATCGATGTCCGTAACAGCGGAAGGAAGCTTGCGGACATCCGAAAACTAAACAATAAAAAAATCACTAAGTCTACATGCTTCGCATTGTGTTTTATTTAAAAAAATGACTAGTTCGCGTTTTATCTGAGATCTTGTCATGTCCGAAGATTCCTTCTACTTATACCTAGATATATATTTTGTACGGGAGCAGCGAAGAATTTGAAGCTGGAAAGATCTATTTAATCACATCTATATTTTGTATTAATTATAATTTTAATCTGTAATTTAACACACAACTGAATTGTGAACGTATTCAAACGTCCGCCATTTTGTTTTCCGTCAGTTTCCACTGCGGAAACTGTGTTAAAACATGTCTCAGATATTACAAAGACAATGAGAGTAATGACATGTTTCTGACAGTGTTTCAGTAATGGAAACCCACGGTGTGAAACACATTTCACTAGTCCCGATTAGAAAAAAAACAGAATAAATCTACAAAACAGAATATTAAAACAACTAAGAAGTTGTCGTATTTCAACATGTTAAATATATACAGTAAAAACATAAAATTGTACTGTAAAATGACTGAAAATCAATATTTACCAATGACATATGATTTTACTAACTACCCAATATCCGTACAGCGGACAGCACTCAATAAATGACATAAAAGTAATTTAAAAAATACTTGTGTGTTTGGTTTTTAGAAAATTGATTAATATATGAAATAAATCAGTTATGAAACAAGTCACTTATATAGCAATAGTAATTTATATCTCATTTAGATGTACTGTACTTAATACTGTTATTTCACAAAAGAATATACTAACATACGCATACATATTTATATAATAGATAAGTTATTTATTAGATTTCTACTTCACTACTCTAATTATTATTGACTTCAAAAATATTTATTTCACGACTACTTATTTACGTTTTATGTAAATACATATATCTATATATTTTGTGTACAAAGCTGTACTTTTTGTGTATAGTATATTTTTACAATGCAATTGTTGTGTACAAATATACATGTATAATTTGTGTTTGTTGTGTACTCCGCTGTACGGCCAAGGATATGTGCAGGTTAACTGTATTGTATGCATGTTTGTCAGAGTAGTTATTGTTTAACGCCTGCCGTTCCTCGTGTCCGGGTGCGGTCGCCTTGGATGTCCTAATACTGAAAATAACAAAGAAAATACAAACTTTAATAATTGGTTACAGCGCCATCTAGTGCAGTAGTATAGTGAGCTAACGTTAAAATGTTTTCAAATTTCGACAATAGATGTCGCGATTTATTATTTACCTGGATGTACTGGCCCAGGAGAACGCCTGCACCATGCTCCGGGTGACATCTGATAAAATTGATAAATATATATTTAAAAAAACTAACCGGTTATTGCTAAAAAATCTAGGCTGCAAATAATACAATGCTACAAGCAACATGAGATGTCTCTTTCCTTTTATTCATTAAAGAAAGAGACCTATAGATATTATAAGCCTTAGTAATGCGCTTCAGGGCTCGCTTCAACTTAACAGGAGATGTAGTTTAGGCTGACATTAATTTACTCAAAATTGCTCTCACCTGTCTAAATAAATACGGCGGTCGGTACTGAAAGGGCAGCGGATTGAAGTTCCTATTCCGTGGTATGCCGTCGAATCTCCTCTCTCCATCAGGCTTGGTATCAAAGGTGTCCGCCTTCTTGAAGGGGGGCTTGTCCTTATCGTCCCTGTCGTATCTGCGGCCGCGCGCGCCCTCGGCCCGCTCGCCGCGGTACTGACCACTGTAGTCGAAGCTACGACGACCGTCGTTATGGACTACAAAGGAAATAGAATTTTATCTACATACATATATATCATACTAATATTGTAAATGCGAAAGTTTAGATGGATGTTTGTTATAGTTTGTAGCCTAAACGGCTGAACGGATTTCAATGAAATTTGGTATAGATGTAGAGGATAGTCTGGAAGAACACATCGGCTACTCACTTTTTTTTTTAATTCCACGCGGACGGAGTCGCGGGCGAAAACTAGTTAATATAGCATAAACACACACTACTTAGTTATGTAAGATGTCAGCAAGCACAGCATATTTTTGAATAACTAGTTTTTTTAATAAAAAGCCCTACAATTGCACTGTAAGCTTTATATTTTCATGTTATTAATCTTAGGGGTGAGTATATTGAAAAAAAAATGCGAGGAACAACAAAACCTATAAACTAATAGTAGCAAAGGTTGCCATGGTTACTTAAATTTTCAGGCAATGACAAATGCCTTCATTTTAATTTGAGCATTTGAATTTTGGCATTTACAATTGAAATTTTATGGAATTTTCTAATATTTTTTATGTCAATCATACGGAATGGCTATCCCATGTATGGTAAAAATAAATGCAGAATAGTAAACATTAAAGTTTAAAACTCACAATTATTCCTTGCTTGTATGCTGCGTATCGAGTTAACAATGGCGCGTGCAGCTGAAGTCAGCTGAGTATCTTCCGTCGGACGTCTGGGAAACAATCAATTGTTAATAGTAATCATACGAGTACTAATATTATAAATGCGAAAGTTTAGATAGATGGACAGGTGTTTGTTAGAGTTTGTAGACGCTGCTGAACGGATCTGGATGGGATTTTACTTTTTTTTTAATTCCACGACGGAGTAGCAGGCGAAAGCTAGTAAACCATAATTTTATTTTATATAGTAAATGTGAAAATTTCATTGGATGAATGGTTGTTTGTTAATGTCCAGAACGGGCTCAACGGTTGAAATTTGGCATAGATTTAGAACATAGTCTGTAAGAATATAGGCTACTATTTTTCTTTAATTCATCGCGGACAGAATCGCGGACGCCAGCTTGTACATTAATATTTTGTATCATGACAAAACTTTTTTTTTATAACTAATTATTTTACGGCTAATACTCACGTCTAATTTTTCGGAGGCGGCACCCGGTGCCGGTTAGACGTAAGTATTAGCCGTAAAATAATCATACTAATATTATAAATGTGAACGTTTAGATGGATGGATGGATGGATGGATGGATGGATGGATGGATGGATGGATGGATGGATGGATGGATGGATGGATGGATGGATGGATGGATGGATGGATGGATGGATGGATGGATGGATGGATGGATGGATGGATGGATGGATGGATGGATGGATGGATGGATGGATGGATGGATGGATGGATGGATGGATGGATGGATGGATGGATGGATGGATGGATGGATGGATGGATGGATGGATGGATGGATGGATGGATGGATGGATGGATGGATGGATGGATGGATGGATGGATGGATGGATGGATGGATGGATGGATGGATGGATGGATGGATGGATGGATGGATGGATGGATGGATGGATGGATGGATGGATGGATGGATGGATGGATGGATGGATGGATGGATGGATGGATGGATGGATGGATGGATGGATGGATGGATGGATGGATGGATGGATGGATGGATGGATGGATGGATGGATGGATGGATGGATGGATGGATGGATGGATGGATGGATGGATGGATGGATGGATGGATGGATGGATGGATGGATGGATGGATGGATGGATGGATGGATGGATGGATGGATGGATGGATGGATGGATGGATGGATGGATGGATGGATGGATGGATGGATGGATGGATGGATGGATGGATGGATGGATGGATGGATGGATGGATGGATGGATGGATGGATGGATGGATGGATGGATGGATGGATGGATGGATGGATGGATGGATGGATGGATGGATGGATGGATGGATGGATGGATGGATGGATGGATGGATGGATGGATGGATGGATGGATGGATGGATGGATGGATGGATGGATGGATGGATGGATGGATGGATGGATGGATGGATGGATGGATGGATGGATGGATGGATGGATGGATGGATGGATGGATGGATGGATGGATGGATGGATGGATGGATGGATGGATGGATGGATGGATGGATGGATGGATGGATGGATGGATGGATGGATGGATGGATGGATGGATGGATGGATGGATGGATGGATGGATGGATGGATGGATGGATGGATGGATGGATGGATGGATGGATGGATGGATGGATGGATGGATGGATGGATGGATGGATGGATGGATGGATGGATGGATGGATGGATGGATGGATGGATGGATGGATGGATGGATGGATGGATGGATGGATGGATGGATGGATGGATGGATGGATGGATGGATGGATGGATGGATGGATGGATGGATGGATGGATGGATGGATGGATGGATGGATGGATGGATGGATGGATGGATGGATGGATGGATGGATGGATGGATGGATGGATGGATGGATGGATGGATGGATGGATGGATGGATGGATGGATGGATGGATGGATGGATGGATGGATGGATGGATGGATGGATGGATGGATGGATGGATGGATGGATAATTTAAATGACAAAACTTATTACAAAATGTGATTTGGTAGTGTATACTTACCCCATAACTCTACCATTAAAATTATTAATGGGATAGTTGCCCAGTATGCCGCTGCCGCTATTCCGCCTCTTCCAGTCATCTCTTCTAAAACTCCTATCATCTCTCTCCCGCGTATTCAGTTGTGACATTTGCTCTTTAATTTGTTGTATCTTGACAGCAATTTCGTTAGAATTCTGTCGGCTCAGATTGCGGGCGGGTACAGCTTGTGGGTTTTGTATTGTTTGTTTGTCTTCGAATTCCTTAGGTTTATCATCAGGCGTGTTGCGCGCGGTGCCGGCTGTAGAGGCTTGTTTAGAGAACCTGTGGTTGCCGCCGTTACGTCGCGGAGGCTCGCTCGGCTTCTCCACCACAGGGTACATCGGCTGGCAGATCGGGTACGGCTGTTGTAGCACCTGAATATATAATAGCAACAATATTTTTATAGTAATTATTAAAGACAACTTATTTATAATAATTACTGGCGGCTTATTAAAAGTCGTCACAGATAGCCTGAATACGAATCATATTGAAATTCAATCCTAGTTTTTATCTATACTAATATTATAAAGAGATTTGTATTTTTGTATGTATTGAAATAACTCAAAAACTACTGGGTCGATTTCAAAAATTCTTTCACCATTAAAAAGCTATGTTATCAGTGAGTAACATAGGCTATGTTTTTTATTAATTTTTAATTTCATGCGGGCGAAGTCGCGAGCAACGGCTAGTATTAAATAAATGACTTCAACTTACAATCATGTATTGTAAAAACGGAACAAGAATATATAATACTAAAAACTGAACTAAGTGTTTTTATTCTACAAAACCTTTCCCCTCTTTTAAAGTAAAGTAGAGAAAGAAAAGTCTTTAGTCAATACTTTAATTTGTACTAGATTTTGTACAGAGGTTTAAACTTCGGTAAAAAGATTTAAAAAGTAATACGATTCTGATATAATCAGAAATCAAATACAATACAGCATACAATTTAGGTTTCTGCGTCGTTTAAGAAATGTTGATATCTACCAACAAACTTTTATCTATAATTATAATATTTATGTTTACCGGTGGATATACGACGTTGTACTGCGGGTAGACGTTGGGGTAGACCACGGGGTACAGCTCCTGCACCAGCAGCTTGGGCTGCGGCTGCACGCCCCACTGCACCGCCTCGCCGTACTGCAAACACACGTCTCTGTCACTCACGAACAGAGTGAAAGGGACAACAACATGTTAGTACACTTCTTTACAATTCATACTTACGCCAATGGGATAGTGCGGCACCTGCTGCGGCACGAGCACGTTGCCGACAGGGTACTGTTGCATCTCCACCTGCCCGTACGGCACGTTGTAACTGCAAACAGTATAGACAACAATTAAAATCACATCAATTGTATTAATGACGGGAACACCGAAATGTTCATCGACAATTTGATTTGGCACGTCGAATACTAGGGTACTTTAATGCTTGGCGTGCCAACACAAACATTTAGTATTACGCTTTTCAAATATCTTGTCTGTCCAAGGTTATCGGTACAAGAGCCGCCAAGAAAAATGCTATAATAGTATAAACAATATTATAAGTTTAGTAAATTTCCTATTGCTTATATGTACTTAGTGATTAAAAACAAAAATTACCCTCGAGGTGGTTGTTGCATGGCGGGGTCGCAGGCGCCTGCGCCCGCGCACGCGCCGCACGCCGCGCTGAAGTCTGCCGCGTATGGGTAACTGGGATCTAAAACAGATAAAATATAACAAAATCCAATAAACCTACCTTACTATCTTACTAATATTAAAAATGCGAAAGTTTAGATGGATAGATGGATGTTTGTTAGATTTTGTAGCTGAAACGGCTGAACGGATCTCGATGAAATTTGGCATAGATCTAGAGAATAGTCTGGAAGAACACATAGGTTATTTTCTCTTGTTTTTTTTTAATTCCACACGGACGGAGTTTCGGGCGAAAGCCAGTTTATTATAAAGTATCAACTTTGGATCATTTTGAGTACTACCCAAATATATTCGCAAGAAATTAAGAAGTGAAGTAACTAAGAAGTTTTGAACAGGCGTTTTAACAATAAAATATCACGTAGGTAATACATACCGATGCGGAAGGTGTTGTCGCCGGAGTGTTTGTGCTCCTCCAGCGACGGCATCAGCTGCGGGTACACCGGCTGCAGCGGCGCATCCTGACACACGACAGTCATAAGATTCAACGATGTGTATGAAATATAACAAAAAATTCATATTTTGTGAACACGATGTGTGTAGATACAGTGGTAGAGCCCGCTTTAACATCTTCGCACTGTAGGCTCGCCCGGTGTCATACCACAACCACACAAAAGACAGGCGTGAAGTGGAAGCAATTCCGCGTACGGTCTGATGAGTGTGGTGCCGAAGACCCACTTTTAGTCCCTTTCCCATCCCATCCTTTTCTTATAAGAAAATCTGTACTTTAAAAAGTGGATTTAACGGTGGAGGAAACGCACAGGAAGAGGAAATGTCTTCTTTATGTGCGTCTCCTCCTTCGTCGATTAACGGTATGCAACGCATCTGCAATTGCGGATGTCTATAGGCAGAGGTCGTTTCGCCATTTTTGGCGGATTTAGGTGGCCGCTTGCTCGTTTGCCACCACATGGTACAAAAAATAAAGGTAGCTGATGCGAGCGAAAGTATCTTAGACTCTTTTTTAATTCAGCGCTGACGCAGTTACATGGTAGTTAGTGTAATAAATTGTAAGAACTTACCATTCTGCATTGATTGACGTAGGGATACCCTTGAGCCATCGGCGAAGGATAAACCACGTTGGACATCGACATTGGACCTTAAAACATACAAAGTTTTTTGTGAACTTAGATAACTAATTGGTAACTTGTTACGAATGTCACTGCCAAAGCTAGTTGCTCATTTTTGCTCTTTATGCCGCTTAACACAGTCCCATTACCATATTTTACTACAAATAGGTTATTTTCACAACAACCCTCCTTTAGTACTCACGTATGTTGTGTTCTGGCAGCGGCATGGGGAGGGGCACGGGGAGGGGGGTAAGTTTGTGCTGCATCATGTGCACGTTGCTCATGTCCTGCAAGTACGCGGGGCCCAGCGCCTGCGCCTGCGCCTGCGCCGGTGACGTCACCTGCACACAAATATGCATTGTAATAAATATATATTTTAATAATAAAGAGGGAAAATTTGTATTTTCGTATGTATTGAAATAACTCAAAAACTACTGGGCTGAATTCAAACATTCTTTCTCCATTAAAAAGCTACGTTATCAATGAGTAAAATACGTTTTTAATTACTTTTTAATTTCACGCAGGCGAAGTCTCGAGCAACAGCTTAGTAGATTATAAAATAACAAAGTTTATAATCGAACTATCGATTTTGTAAACAGTGCGCAAAATTGAATAAAATTACAGTCAAATTATCAACTGATATTTTGTTCGTTAAACTGTTATTAGTCTTTTAATTATAGTTGAATTACAAACCGTCGAAGTTCATAAGCGGTCGGTGACATACCTCGTCATTCCGATATCCCTGCATGTAGTTCGGATGATGTACAAACTGCACCACATCCTGTCCATCTTGAGACATTTTGTTTGCCATTCTCTGAGCGATCGCTTCATTTCTCTGTGCATTTTCTAAAGCTTTCTGTTGTTCTAGCGACGGTGTCCTATGGCTCGGCGAGCCGTATTGATTATCATAAGGTTTTTGAGGCATGTCGTATGGCCGTTGGTTATCGAACATTCGAGAATTTTCATTGGCGTCATATATTTTTTGGGCCTCGTATGATCTTGGTTGAAATTCTTTTGGCTCATATTGGTTGGTTTGCGGATGAAATTCTTTTTGCTCGTAATGGTTGTTTTGCGGATGAAATTCTTTTTGCTCATAATGGTTGGCTTGCGAATGAAATTCTTTTTGCTCGTAATGGTTGGCTTGCGGATGAAATTCTTTTTGCTCGTAATGGTTAGTTGGTTGATGAAACTCTTTTTGCTCGTATTGGTTGGTTTGCGGATGAAATTCTTTTTGCTCGTAATGGTTGGTTTGCGGATGAAATTCTTTTTGCTCATAATGGTTGACTGACGGATGAAACTCTTTTTGCTCGTATTGGTTGATTGGCTGATGAAACTCTTTTTGCTCGTATTGGTTGGTTTGCGGATGAAATTCTTTTTGCTCGTAATGGTTAGTTGGTTGATGAAACTCTTTTTGCTGGTATTGGTTGGTTTGCGGATGAAATTCTTTTTGCTCGTATTGATTGGTTGGCTGATAAAATTCTTTTTGCTCGTATTGATTGGTTGGCTGATGAAATTCTTTTTGCTCGTATGAATTGGTTGGTTGATAAAATTCTTTTTGCTCGTATTGATTGGTTGGCTGATGAAATTCTTTTTGCTCGTATGAATTGGTTGGTTGATAAAATTCTTTTTGCTCGTATTGATTAGTTGGCTGATGAAATTCTTTTTGCTCGTATTGGTTAATTGGCTGATGAAACTCTTTTTGCTCGTATTGGTTGATTGGCTGATGGAACTCTTTTTGCTCGTATTGGTTGATTGGCTGATGAAACTCTTTTTGCTCGTATTGGTTGGTGGGCGGTTGATATTCTTTTTGATGCTCATTTTGGTTGGCTGGTTGTTGAAATTCTTTTTGCTCATAATGGTTGACTGACGGATGAAACTCTTTTTGGTGCTCGTATTGGTTGGTTGACGGTTGAAACTCTTTTTGGTGTTCGTATTGATTGATTGGCTGTTGAAATTCTTTTTCCTCGTATTGGTTGGTCGGCGGTTGAAATTCTTTTTCCTCGTATTGGTTGGTCGGCGGTTGAAATTCTTTTTGGAGTTCGTATTGGTTAGTTGGTTGATTGTCAACCATATTGTTTTCCTCGTATTGATTGCTATCAATTTGTGTATCATCGTTGTCGACGGTTTGTTCTTGTTGACTTTTACTCGGACTAGGAGGGATAGAGTTTGGTTTCTCCTCTTGCGTGGAGCCCGCGGTGGCGCCTTGTGGTACCTGAAAAATCAATATTTTATTAATTTATATGAGACACGTATTTCACGTTATACGTTATAGTACAGGGTTGTTCTTGTAACCGTATTGGATTCTCATAATATAGTTGTCTAATAAAATTATTTCATTAGTGTACAATATCATCTAACAATAAGACAAGAATTCGACGTTTTAACTTTAGACTTTCGTTGATACATAACTGAGTTTATATATTTTGATACTTTTGTATGTTATATATTTTTGTAAAATCAATTAAATAATTCCATACGTCATTAGCGTTGTTGTTGCCGGCGCTATCCTGTCGGCGACACTCGCAGCAGCACTTGTTGCGACAATCCTCCGCCTGGCACTCGTATTCTGAATAATATTATAACAAATTTTGTATTAGTTTATTATGAATACACAGAGTTGCTTGCCAGAGGCCTGATTTTATTCTCTTTTTCCTTCCCACCTTTTTCATATAAGATAAGGATGAGAATATGAAGTGTATTAGACTGAGGTAGGGTCAAATAGGAAGAAAAGATATCCTCTTTTTATTCGTTCCCTTTCTTTTGATTAAAGGTAGGCATCGCATCTGCCTGAATGAATAAAATGTTACGAGAAGTTATTGCTACTATAATGTAAGTAGAATCTTGCTAGTAGTAAAAAGATTCGTAAATTTAAACTACGATTACTTTATTAAAATTCTAAGATTAAGGTTTCCATTGCCTACAGAAAAACTCGACTAAATTCCCAAATTTTATAAGAGATTCTATAATCAAGCTAAATTAAAAATACATAGTGTTTACCATTGTCCATGAAGGAGTGTTGTTTTTCTAACCTGCCTCTTCTTTTCTCATTGTTTGGATCGACCTGTAAAAACAATTCCAACAATTATACTAATAACGTACTAATAATATACTAATATTATAAATGCAAAGGTTTAGATGGATGGATGGATGGATGGATGGATAGATGGATGGATGGATAGATGGATGGAGGATGGATGGATGGATGGATGGATGGATGGATGGATGGATAGATGGATGGATGGATAGATGGATGGATGGATGTTTGTTAGAGTTTGTAGCCTAAACGGCTGAACTAATTTCGATGAAATTTAGTAGATGAGGTATAGTCTGGAAGAACACATAGGCTACTCACTTTTGTTTTTTTTTTTTAATTCCACGCGGACGGAGTCGCTTGCGAAAGCTAGTTTGATATAACTGAATGTTGCTTTCTTTAAGTTTATAATCAATTTGGTATGTCTAATTATTATAATGTCTGAAGAAAGTTCAAAAAAATTAATTTGGTTGTAGTAGTCGGGCGCTACGGTTTCTAGTCCCTACGCAACTCCACGACTAGTGCGTGTTCTGCGTTTAATTTGGTATGTTTATCATTTGTAATGAATACCTTGTATTGTTCGTTGTGCAAGAAGAGTCCTGTATCGTGTAGTATCGGCGGGTTGGCGGGGTCGAAGTGGTACACGCTGCCGTCGGGGTTGGTCAGCGGACGACCCGTCTGAAATACACAAAGTATAGTAAAAATTTAAAACACACGTCATTATATAAAAAAAAAGAAAATAGTTTTCATATCTGAAAAAAAAACATTAAAACTGACTTTTTTATTTGATCACAAATTAGCATGAAAAATATTCTAAAGTTTCATTGCGAGAAAAAGTATTAACACATTTAACATTAAAAACGATATATCTGATATAACAACTACCAGCATAACAGATCCTCGTATCGTTACCATTGGTTTCTGAGGTATTTATTTACTTTAAAAAAAATGGTAAAACGTGTATAACCTGTGGGTGTATGACGAGGGCGCCGGGCGGTACCGCGGACAGGTCCGTCACCGCCCACACCAGAGTCCCGCCCTCCGCGCCCTCCGCGCCCTCCCCGCCTATGGCGCCCATCGCGCCCACACCTAACGGCTCCGGACTCGCACCGCCTGGTAACAAACACATTCTGTAAATTATGATAAAACTAGCTTTCGTCCGCGACTCCTTTCGCGTGGATTTAAAAAACAAAAGTAAGTAGCCTATGTGTTCTTCCAGACAATCCTCTACATCAATACCAAATTTCATCGAAATCCGTTCAGACGTTTAGGCTACAAACTCTAACATTCATCCATCCATCCATCTAAACAACTACTTTTTTTACTTTATAATAATAATCATGTAAAATATATACTAAATAAGAAAATAAAGATATGAGGAATAATAATAATAAACATTTATCAGCTCAAAAACACTTTGCAACATAAATACACTTGAGCAAAAAATACAAACGAGAAAAAAATAAAAATTAACTATTAATAATCAAAACTAATGACAAGAAAAATTGCAGAGAAAAAAATTGTTATTTTCGTTTGTTAAAAACACAAATATTCGTGCCTATCATTCTTATAACCAAAAAAAAACACAGAAATATATATTTTACGAGTATTTCCGATGAATGAGCCCTATGGGTTTTTTTTTCCTCATTGAGTCCATTGATGATATTCGGATTTAATCGGCCCAACAGGAAACACAACTTTATACAAGTGTTATAATACAGACGTCCCAATGTTACTGTGATCAAAAAAATGTATTAATTACTATATGTTTCACCTGTAGGCGAAGGCGTGACAGAGTCGGTGCTCCTCAAACTGAGAGTCTTGTAGCCGGAGCTGGAGGGAGAAAGCCGCCAACTGCTCGACGCCAGGTCACCTGTCAATATTGTTTATGTTAGGAAAATCGGTAGAGGACATCTTGTGCCATGATGATGATGGTGATGGTGATGGTGATGGTGATGGTGATGGTGATGGTGATGATGATGGTGATGGTGATGATACTACCTTGTTTGCTGAGCAGGCGCGTGTTGGGGGGCTCCGCGGCGTACCCGCCGAAGCTGTGGCTCTTGGAGACGGGGCCGCGCCGCGCGCACTCCCCGCCGCGGCTCTCCAGGGACTGCACCTACATCGTTACAAAGGAATATAATTAATATACTACTAAGGAATATGTTGATAAAGTGTTTTAACCCTTAAATGCACGATTTTTTCTTTTTAAATACCATAAATAGAAACGGGTAGTAAATTGAACATAGATTGGAGGAAAAATGAAAAAAAATGATTTTTCAAAATAGTCTATTGGGTAAGGAAGAAAAGACTGATGTATAAATGCATCATCATGCATCTAAGGGTTAAATCTTACTAATATTATAACTGCAAAAGTTTAGATGGATGTTTGTTAGATGATATATCTTACACGGCTGAAACGGATCTGCATGAAATTTGGCATAGATGTAGAGCATAGTCTGGAAAAACACATGGGCTACTTAACCATTTATTTTAAATCCGCGCGAACGGATACGCGGGCGACAGCTAGTTGTTTATAAATCAAATTAAGATATAATAAAAGGTAGTAAACCACACCGTATGAACATATCTATTTTTGGGAAAACGTTACAAAATTTTGCAATTAATAATAATAATAAAACTTTATTTCGAGGAAATCTCATATTTTGTTAGTAAAAAAGTTAGTAAAAAAAATTAAACAAGTTCAAATTTAATTTAGAACACAGGGACATCTAACCCAATCTAACAATCACATTTAAATGTACTACTAAATCGAGTATTATGTATCAGTGCATATTTGTGTTTTTCAAACTATTCGCTTATACTATTTTAATTTAAAATTATATACTAACTTTGATAAGTTTATTGCGCCCCTCGGAGGTCAAAAGCTTGACAGGTCCGTTAGCGAGCCACGGCCACTGTGTCTCGTCCTGAGTGCAATTATCCTGAAATAATATTGTATTAAGTTTTAGATATATTATCTTGGAAACTAATAACACAACGTTAAGTGTAGTGTATAAGGATGTTGGGGGAGGGCACTATGCAGTGTTCGTGAGCCTCCAAGATATTTGAAAAGATGTAAACTTATAACAATGCTTCTAACATTTTATCAAACAGCATGTCATTAATAGTTTACAATATTTTTTCAACGTGTTTACAATATTTTTTTCAACGTGTTTACAATATTTTTTTCAACGTGTTTACAATATTTTTTTCAATTGTTTAGTATTGTTAAGAAATCGGTACCGTGCCGGAGTAGCGGCGCAACACTAGATCATGTCCGCTGTCAATGTCATTGAGAAGGATTAAGGAGAAGCGCGGCAATTCAGGCGGGAGTCAGTAGACTGAATATTAAGGATAATTACGTTGTTACAATTATATTACTGTCTAAAAGTATGTGTGTGTTCAGTGTATAAGTGTGCATTCTGCATTTCTATCTGTGTTCAGCGTGTTCAGTATAAGTTCAGCGTGTTCAGTGTAAGTTCAGCGTGTTCAGTGTAAGTTCAGCGTGTTCAGTGTAAGTTCAGCGTGTTCAGTGAAAGTTCAGCGTGTTCAGTGAAAGTTCAGCGTGTCAGTGTAAGTTCAGCGTGTCAGTGTAAGTTCAAGCGTGTTCAGTGTAAGTTCAGCGTGTTCGGTGTACGTTCAGCGTGTTCAGTGTAAGTTCAGCGTGTTCAGTGAAAGTTCAGCGTGTTCAGTGAAAGTTCAGCGTGTTCAGTGTACGTTCAGCGTGTTCAGTGTAAGTTCAGCGTGTTCAGTGTAAGTTCAGCGTGTTCAGTGTACGTTCAGCGTGTCCTCACCGAGCTGAATATGCGCCGGCGCACGCGCTCGTACTCGCGCTCGCGCTGCTCCAGCGACTTGCTGCGCGCCGCGCCGCCCCCCGCGCCGCACGCCTCCTCACCCGCCGCTGACGAACGCTTCAATATCGACCTAATTACATAGGTTATAAGATCTAAATTAACATGATATTTTACATAAATTTTTGAAATACACTTTGGAGCAACTAGCATTCACGTCTGTTAACAGACACCTTATTTATAGCTATTTATTTACAAAGCAAATTATAAACTTCACTATTTAATATGCATGACCTTAGTAAAAATTTACTTTATATGTTTTTATTTCTTTTTTTGTTATATTTGACTCTGATTTAGCTAAATATTCTAATAATTTACTTGGCAAGGGTATCGTCGCGGCGATGCTGCGGGCTGGGGGGGAACACGGTGGTACACCACTCCTTGAAATTAGTGCACGGTATGCGCCCGCCGCTCGTGCCTGAAAACATTAAACAATACTATTATTTTCTGGAAGTTAAACACTGCGAAGGTACCTAACTGTACCTATGATATATGCACCATTATAAGTGGAGCCGTTAGTAACGCTACTCACCAGTCTTGGAGACCATGACGCAGGTCTTGTTGTTCTGGTCGATGTGATGCGACAGTTGGAAGAGCGCGGCGCAGCGGTGCACCAGCATGCGCCCGTATGACGTCATCACCGGGAATCGAACTATGCAACGCCTGCAAAGAACATATGTAGATAGCCGACAAGAAAAATACGAATTGTATTATACAGAAAAAAAAATTACGTATTTTAGTACTTTAAACTACTTGTTTAAGAATTTTTTTCACATTTAAAACATGTTTCGCAAATGAAATCATTGCTAGTCTCTAAAAATAAAATTTGGTCAATTGTTAGTTACTACACACTCTAAATAACTTTTTACCAACTCGGAAATACTTATTATGACCAGAAATATAAAAACCCTTTGCACATAGGGATGTGGTATAATAAAGTAGCCAATTTATATATTGGGCTATACATTAATGAAGAGTATATCATTGTTTGTACAAAGCATATGTGCTCCCAATAATATGAAGTGTCAATTTAAACTGGTTATTCAACATGGTTCACTACAATTACTACTTACCCGGTATCATTGACCAGATTATGCAGCTCCTTCTCAATCTTGAGCATCGTCATCCTGTCCCTAGAGTTCTTGTTCAGTGTCTCCTTGATGAAGTCCACTAACTCCGCGCCGGTCGGCTCCAATTTATCGTCTATATTTAAAAATTAAAAATTTATTTCGACCAACTTTCTACCCCTTTCTTCAAAGGCAATGTAAAGCCTAACAAACAAATTATAGAATCTTCTGGATTGTCTTTACTTTTTTTTATATCATAAGGTGGCAAACGAGCAAGCGGCCCCTCCAAATCCGCCAAAATGGCGAAGCGACCGCTGCCCATAGACATTCGCAATAGCGGATGCGTTGACTACCCTTCGACCGAGAAGGAGACGCACATAAAGTGGATATTTCCCCTTCCTATGCGTCTCCTGCACCATCAAATCCACGTTCCCTTCCCATGCTTTTCTAATAAGAAAAAGGGTGGGAAGGAAAAGGGACTAAAGTTGGGCCTCCGGCGTCACACTCATCAGACGAAACGCGGAATTGCTCCCACTTCACGCCTGTCTTCTGTGTGGTCGTGGTATTGCTGGGGGCGAGCCGACCCTACAGTGCGAAGATGTTAAAGCGGGCTCTACCACTGTTAAATATTTATATTTTCTATTTATCGCTAGACCAGCAAAGAATTTATTTACACTCAGTACTTACCAGAATCAGTTCTATTTAATAAAATTGTCCTTGGTTTCTCTTTTCTCTCCGGACACCTAAAAATAAATGTTTTTTTTTTAATCAGCAAGCAATGAAATAAAACCAATATGAATAATAGTAATCAATTCATTGCAATTTGAGGAAACCAACCTGCAATAATAAGTGTCGTCAGACTCTAGACTGACGGCTTTCTTCGGAACATCCTTGCCACCACCTGAAGAATAAGATAATTTCCTTTATACGACGATTCAATTTATTAATACTCGGTTAATCTATATATTTTATAGATGCGTCATATCCGTGGATAGAATGGTTGGTCATCGGTAAAAGTATAGTTAATCATTGAAAACTAATACTACGATTTATTTTCATATACAGTGTAAACTCCGCGTAACGTCCCTCGATTTAACGACAAACTCCCTAAAGCGTCGAAATCAATTGGCTTTGGTTGGATTAGCTTGTCCTCCGTACAATAAATACACTCTACATAACGACCACAATTGAGTAATAAAAAGTACCTTTTAAGTTGCTAAAATTAGTAAAAACTGCGCATCTGTGTACGTTCTATTGTCCTTTATCGCAAAGATGGCTCAATATTACAAGATATGAATAAAATAAGTAAAAAAGTACAAAATAGTAACTTGTGCAGCAAAAGACGGCAGACAAAAATAACGGACTATACGCAATAGCGTTCAAAAGATTATTTTTTATATACGTAACTACCAGATAACTACTAACACTATTTTGAAATAAACTTCTCTTTATCTAATTCTGATTTTTCTTATCTCCATTTAACGACAACTCTCTATAACGCCATAAAATGGACAGCGACCCTTCAGTGTCGTTATATAGAGTTTACACTGTATAAGATAAATTTAATCTTCTGTATAAGTCTTCATAAAACATCATAAAGTTGTAAGTTACCTGCTTGCTCTGAATCTGAACAGTCCGGGCATTCATCAGAGCAGACGATGCCAGAATCCTGCTTCGGGCAAACCGGTTTCCGTCGCCGCCCTCTGGAATATTAATATCCCTAAATATAGCGACGGACTAACTAAATCAATGTTAGAAGAAGCTATTCACGTTCAAATACTATCGACCTGTGTTTTTGACTTCACCAAATACTACATACGAGTACATCTATACTAATATTATAAAGAGGAAAACTTTGTATTTTTGTATTTTTGTATTTTTGTATTTTTGTATGTATTGAAATAACTCAAAAACTACTGAGCCGATTTTAAAAATTCTTTCACCATCAGAAAGGTAATTTATCTGTGAGTAACATAGGCTATATTTTATTATTAATAATGTTCAGGAACTATTAATAAACAGCGTGTTTCTGGACGCCGGCGTTAAAAACTCACTAAACTTTAACTTTTCTCGGCTTACGCTGCCTAAACCGTTAGAGGTATATAAAAATGATGTATGAAAGAATTGTAGATCTTGAAAAGTTCTACAGAAAAGTGCGCGATAGCATATATCTATCTTTAACGGTTTTCTTACAATAACCACTTTTGTGTTTACAAAATGAATTAAAAATCCAACGCTATTTGCAGCGTTCTTTTATTGGTTTCAATATTAATCCTTATCCAAATAAATGCGTTTGTTATCAGGAGAATTTAATGTAGAATAAAACTGTCATTTACAGTATTAAAATTGGACTAATAGTTTAGAAGATATCGCGAACACAAACAATAAGGGTAACCGAAAAATCAGCTTACAAGCTACCGGACTTAGAAATTTGGAATCTTGCATCGGTAGATTTCTGTTATTACGTAGATTACTACTAAGTTAATACTTTTGGTAATAGGTTGAAAAAAAGGGCGAACGTAATAGGTTATATTTGTAATTTCACGCGGGCGAAGTCGCGAGCAACGGCTCGTAATAAATAAAATATTATAAATGCGAAAGTTTAGATGGATCTTTGTTAGAGTTTGTAATCTAAACGGCTGAACGGATTTCGATGAAATTTGGTAAAGATATAGAGGATAGTCTGGAAGAACACATAGGCTACTCACTTTTGTTTTTTAATTCCACGCGGACTGGGTCGCGTGCGAAAGCTAGTACTACATACTCTATGTCACTTTCATTTAGTACAACACTGTGTGACTATTATAATTGTACTTGTGTGCTTACTTGCAGTGCGGGCAGGCCCCGCAGGCGCCGCAGACGCAGGCAACGCGCGGGTTGTAGGAGAGCAGGTCGGGCGCGCGGCCCGGCCACAGCTGCGCGCGCTGACGCTGCTCCAACTGCTCGCATTCCCATCCACCCCCACTTATCTGGTAGGGGGTTCAATGCTTGCAATTCATCCGTACAAACCATACCTTTTCTAAAACGCTTCTCCGACTAAATTCTGTACGAGTTGTCGCCCGCAAACATCGTCAGCGCCGATTTAAAAAAAGTCATCTATCACATTCCCGTGTGCATCTAGCTTCTACCAGCTATCTTTCAAAGTCCCGTCCAAATCGGTTTCCCCCGTTCCAGAGTAGCGGTCCGGTCGCCATTTTGACAGCGCAGAATTTAAAAAAAGTCATCTATCACATTCCCGCGTGCCTTCTACCAGCTATCTTTCAAAGTCCCGTCCAAATCGGTTTCCCCCGTTCCAGAGTAGCGGTCCGGTCGCCATTTTGACAGCGCAGAATTTAAAAAAAGTCATCTATCACATTCCCGTGTGCATCTAGCTTCTACCAGCTATCTTTCAAAGTCCCGTCCAAATCGGTTTCCCCCGTTCCAGAGTAGCGGTCCGGTCGCCATTTTGACAGCGCAGAATTTAAAAAAAGTCATCTATCACATTCCCGCGTGCCTTCTACCAGCTATCTTTCAAAGTCCCGTCCAAATCGGTTTCCCCCGTTCCAGAGTAGCGGTCCGGTCGCCATTTTGACAGCGCAGAATTTAAAAAAAGTCATCTATCACATTCCCGTGTGCATCTAGCTTCTACCAGCTATCTTTCAAAGTCCCGTCCAAATCGGTTTCCCCCGTTCCAGAGTAGCGGTCCGGTCGCCATTTTGACAGCGCAGAATTTAAAAAAAGTCATCTATCACATTCCCGCGTGCCTTCTACCAGCTATCTTTCAAAGTCCCGTCCAAATCGGTTTCCCCCGTTCCAGAGTAGCGGTCCGGTCGCCATTTTGACAGCGCAGAATTTAAAAAAAGTCATCTATCACATTCCCGTGTGCATCTAGCTTCTACCAGCTATCTTTCAAAGTCCCGTCCAAATCGGTTTCCCCCGTTCCAGAGTAGCGGTCCGGTCGCCATTTTGACAGCGCAGAATTTAAAAAAAGTCATCTATCACATTCCCGCGTGCCTTCTACCAGCTATCTTTCAAAGTCCCGTCCAAATCGGTTTCCCCCGTTCCAGAGTAGCGGTCCGGTCGCCATTTTGACAGCGCAGAATTTAAAAAAAGTCATCTATCACATTCCCGTGTGCATCTAGCTTCTACCAGCTATCTTTCAAAGTCCCGTCCAAATCGGTTTCCCCCGTTCCAGAGTAGCGGTCCGGTCGCAAATCCGGTTTCTAGCCGTTACGGAGATTATCCGGAACAAACGCGGCTTGCAGACAGACAAACAAAAAATGTTTAAATGCGATTTTCGTTATCAGCAACGCAAATACCTCATCTTCCCGAAATATGGAATTTTTCTTTTGATATTACAGACACTCCTATTTTATTATTATGTATAGATAGATAGAATATAACATATTTTACTTTAGGGCTGGACCCAGAGTTGTTTAAGGGAGTCCTTTATAGTAAATGTAAGTGACAGTTTAAGTTATAATTATACGACTCTGAATGCGACATTTTTGTTATAGACGATGTAACATGTATCTGACCTGTATCTCAACATGTTTCTTCCTGTCATCGCTGCCAATGTCGCTGGCGGGGCTGGAGGCGTCGCTTGTGTCCCCGCTGGCGCTGGGCGCGCACCGGCCCGCGCGGGCTTGCGCCGTGTGGCCGACGTGCGCGGGCGACGTGTGCGGCGGCGACTGAGTCTCGCGTATCGCCTGGCTACGCACCAGCTGCTTCGTTTTGATACTCTGCAAAATATAATTTATATAGTAGAATGCAATTATAACTTAACAATTCAACTAAGAGTCGATCGAGGACATAATTACCCGGCTCCTATTAAGCGGTCCATCTTCAAGGCAGATCTTTTCTACCTCAGACTTCTCCATTGCTGTGCACCCTGAAACATTTACTATTGAGAACATAGTAATATTAGCTATTGGCGTAAATATATATAATAATTTTGTGACTATCTGATAATCTTATTTATGTTATAAATATTTAATATAGAGTGAATCAAACAGTTGTTAGCTATCGTTTATTTAGGCGGTCTATCGCATTGCATAATCAAATATAACATAATTTTCCTAAGATAGATGATGACATAGCAAAGTGCTTTTCCCATCGGACTGAAATCGACAAACAGTTGGCGTAATGCCAATCATTTGAATGAACTATCGATGTTATTACTTCTAAAAACTTTAGCTCATACAAACAATCAGATACATAAACTATTGTCAAATGTTAATAATAACTAAAAAGGCAGAGATATATTCTTCTAAACAAAATCCGAAATTATTAGAACACTGTCACACGATGTTAACCCAAAATTCATAGGTTATAAGGCCTTAGGGACGCCATACACGGAGTGCTTCAAGTAATCGAAACCGATTAGCATTTGACGTTCCACAATTTGCGATCGCTAAAAATGCAAGCGACTGTGCTTTGACTGCTTAAAGCAGTCGTGTTGGTCCTTAAAAGTTACGACAATATTAAACTTAAAGGAAAATTAAATGCATACTCACCTTTATAATCTTATTCAGTATATATCACTTCTCTAAAATAATCGTATAATTTCACACATCAATACATTATTCACTGGGAAGTATAATTACATTTACACATTAAAGGTGTTGGACCACCGAAGGTATAGACACTACGTACTACGATTAGAAGGCAACTATTTTTTTTTATATCCAAAAACACTAGTTAAAGCTTTTGTTCAGAAAAAAATCTAAAACTCCCAGATGTCGGCAGGAGAAAATGTGGTCAGTTATAAAAGTTAGATTGTCCTTAAATTTCGATTTCCGAGGAACACAGGGTCGGTGTAGCTATAATGTTTGTAAGCTCGTCGTTTTTCTTTTTTTTATTTTGATTCGTCAAATTGGAATTCTTTTTAATCTGAGGCTTCACTACCCAGGAGCTCTTGCTAGTGTTCAAATCAGTTTTAAATTCCGGTGGACGGCGCTTGACGGAGCACATTGTTCGGTATCGTTAGCAGATATTTTGGATTACCCCAAAACGCTGTAAGATTAGTACAAGCAGCTCGATGCTACTTTTATACGATGCTTCTTCACTATTCTCGTATCCATATATCTGAAACAACCAAAATTTCCTTTCAATGATATTTAATGCATACTTTTTAATAGTGTGACAATGAATTGAGACGATTGGCATTTTGTAAATGTATCTACTTATAAAGTCTGACGGATCGAGCGCTTGTAAAAGTTCCTACATAAAACATTGTGAGCCAGGACCTTAAACCCTTTACTTAACTCGACGAACAAGCTTAACTAATAGCTACACCATTTGCTAATACACCGCCGCCGTCAAACTAAACAACCAATCGCTCATTCTTATCGAACCATCACCAGTAACGTTATCCACTGTTTAACACGTCACGATTTTTTTAAAATCCGATGACCAATGCATAATAATGTTTAAAAGATTTGCTTTTATAATATTACGTATGATGTTTAACACAGTGATATTGCTGATATTTTCGCGTAGTATAATAAAAATAAATCCGTCATCAGACAAATCCACGCGCGACGTATAAATTCTACGTTAGGTTCGTACAAAGTGTATCTTGGCACACCAATCAAATTCCTATAACATTTATATTTATTAGGTAACAACTCAATTCGGTAATATCGCAAATCGTTATATTCTTTGATGGTTATAATGTTCCAGTAATATCGCTCACACACTTTACACATATTATTTAAAATATTACTGTTTGTGTTTGATGTATGTTAACTGTTAAATGGACCGTTTGATCACGAGTTATAATTTGAAAAACTTGATAACATATTATAAAGATGATAAGTATATATCTACCATATACATATAATAAAATTGGTGTGTCTGTTTGTAATATCAAAAAAAATTCCAGATTTCGGGAAGATATAAGGTGTATTTGCGTTGCTGATAACTAAAATCGCATTTAAAACTTTTTTTGTCTGTCTGTCTGTCCGCAAGCCGCGTTTGTTCCGGGTTATCTCCGAAACGGGTGGACTGATTTCGACCTGACATTCACTGAAGGATAGCTGACATAGACGGGCATCTTATAGGTTATTTTTTGTATCTTAATATTGCGTGTACAAAGTCGCGGGGAACAGGTCGTTTTTAATAAATTGGGACCAGTTTGAAGAATCTTACACATTACTAAGCTAATACTTCTCGTTATTTTTACAATTTTGCAGAGTAAATTCCATTGATTAGCTTTCACAAGTGGTAAAGAATGCACTATGATAACTTGAGCATCTAACTTATAACACTTTTAAAATATACGTCAAGGGGTAATGGAAACGAGCTATCTCGTCCCTGACCCAATGCCCTTGCCACACAAGCTGACAAGTTCGTGACTAGCCTATGCGTCAGCCCTGATTCATGGATTTAAAAGCCTATATCGTAAGGTATAGGGATAACATGATAAAAGGGACTATAGTAAGATGTGATTATTTTAAACACAATTTAAATTGGAAAATGTTGTAATTGCTCACGGTTTTATAGCGCTTTGAAGGGTACTAAATATAACAGAGTGCATCTCACTTGCAATCTACTGATCTGAAGTTTTATTTGTAACCAGCGTCTCGGTTTCCATTTAACAAATCATAATAAAAACCTAGGTACTTGATGTTCATCTATAAGAGTATTGATATTGCCTCCCCCTACTGAAACCTGAACTGTGGATAGTCTGACCTTGTCGGGGATGAATCAGCAAAACGCGTTGTGTCTATTTGAGCTTTAGGAAATAGTTCAATATTCGCAAGCGGTTACACAGTATTGGTCATTATTTTAACAGCTTCGATAGATTTGACCGCTATCTAAATGGATATAGGGGTATATTACGTTTTAGGGTTGTTACGTAAAAAATAAAAGTACCAAGTTTCTTGTTATATGTTACACCTTAACAATTTCACTTATAAATTCAATATAAATCATTTCACCATTGGATAAAAAGTTACCATGAAATTGACAATAGATCACTTTGATATTCAATACAATAATCTATGCTATTACCTTTACATGAGTCATGTTAGAAATGTTAAAATACTTGACACATTCCTATAACACCATTATCACGAAGAACCACATTACTTCGATTTTACATTTGCAAACCGTGGGTTTCCATTATCGAAAGCATGTACAAAAACATAAAAATATCTGGCACTATCCAAGGAAACAGTTTACGGAACAGACCGGATATTCGGCCGTCGATTTTAGTAATTAATTCACTGCATACTTCAGTTGTAAAAATTCAGGCACAGGAAATAGCTATTCATGTTGAAGACGCCCACATACACCCACATAGAAAGAACGCATAAAGGTTAAAGAAACGCGACCTACAGTAGTGGGGAATAATTGTTGATATATTGTGTGGATGATGGTGAATATAAATTAAACGATTACTTGAGAAAATGCACGGCTTATATTCAACGAACAAGAGAGAAGAGGAAGTTACAAACAGTGTTGCCACTAAAAACGTTATGGTTGATGTATTGTAATTTTTTTCTAACAATAATATTATTTTCATTTTCTTCTATCTTCTCAAGGTTCTTGGAATCGATGTCTGAGACCGTATTATGTTATTAATCAGACAGACTTAACTTATACGTTTTAAAAATAAAATGTTTTCTGTTTAGAGTATATTTGGACAAGTCGATATTTTTGTCTGACAATCAACGACACCGGCTTTTGTTGGTTTTTAGTAAGAAAATGTTTTTTTTTTATATTTATGAGTTCCTCAGCCAGGCACGACGGTTTTTGAACCAAAGCAAAACTTGTTTGTGCATGCAAAATCATAGAATTAATAGTGTATTTATTGGCTGAAACATCCATTAAATTATTTTAAGGTAAATGTAGTCCCTGGGACAGGTATATTATAGATCCCTTGTAGTTGCAGTGCGCGTTGCAACCAGGTGACCTAGATGCGAGCTGTGTGCGCGGGGTAAGCCGGGCAGGAGCAGGACGCAGCCTCCGCAGCCCGCACCGCTGACCTACTGAACTCAGCTCAATACACAATCATTGCATACACGCTCAACCATCTCTGGATGAGCGGTCGTCCAACAGGCTACTATGTTTTGGCACTAAATAATTAAAATTTGTATTCATGTAAAACGGCTATGGATGGAATTTAGAACAGAGATAGATTTAATTCTATAACACGCAGGCCTTTTTTTTAATTCTACTCGAAGTCACAGACGACTGCTATCATTCATGAGTAATCAATATTACAGCACATTTAACAGTGGTAGAGCCCGCTTTAACATCTTCGCACGAACGGGCCGGCTTGCCCGGTGTAATACCACGATCACACAGAAGACAGGCGTGAAGTGGGTGCAATTCCACGTTTCGTCTGACGAGTGTGGTGCCGAAGGCCTAATTTTAGTCCCTTTTGCTTTCCACTCTTTTCTTAAGAGGAAAGGAGGGGAAGGAAAAGTGGATTTGACGGTGGAGGAGACTCATAGGAAGGGGAAATATCCTGTTTATGTGCGTCTCCTCTTCCTTCGATTAATGTAGGCAACGCATCTGCAATTGCGGATGTCTATGGGCAGCGGTCGCTTCGCCATTTCGACGGATTCAGGTGGCCGCTTGCCCCTTTGCCACATTATAATATGAAAAAAAACATTTGAATTTCAAATATTTCTTGTAGCAAAAAGCGATACATTTATAATGAACGTATTGGCTTTTACCGGAAACCATTTGTACTTAATGAAACTGAGGCCTAGGCCTTGCGGAGCATGACGGTATAGCTGAGCTGTCAGGGTGCCGAGGCCAAGGACAAGTGATTCATACTGATATAAGCTCTGCGGCTAACGATAGTGATCAGCCTTCCACTGGGTTGTGTGTGCACTAATTTATGGTAACATAGGTCTAATTTGACAGACTATTTGGCCTGTAACTTTATAGGGTAATAAAATGCAATGTTAATTTCTAAATGACGCAATATTTTCTAATAGCCTGTGACTAAACGTAAGGTTTCATTGCCGCCGATACAAATACCTTTTCTCGTCCTTCAACATGGTTTATCAAAAAGATTTTAAAACACATTCCAGGTACTGTTTATATGTATTAATTATTTAATAAAACAAAGCGCAATTAATTCAAGCACGAGTAGTGTATTAATCTACTACGTCGATATTTATTTAGGGACGATGTGTTTATCTTATTTTAAGACGTGAATAAATTGAGCACGCTATCCCTACGCGATGGTACATTGTCATGAAAGTTGCAGCAAAACAACCGGCGTGTTTTGTAAACAAAAGATTAAAATGTGTTTACTTTATAAATGTATCAGAGATGTACATATTTGATGATTATAGTAAGAAATATAAGACTACAACAAGGGAGTGAGTTATTATTGTGATAATTGCCCACCAATAAACATACTAAGCAATATAGTCACATAGTTCCGAGTAAGAAATCCAATATAGTCACTTATGTATTGTGTATATTTATGTATTAAATGAGGTATGGAGTTCGCAGAAAAACAATGAGCCGAGTCGAATCCTAAGCTTCAAACGCTGAAATACATGTAGAAACAAAATACTTTTTTATATCTCCTTTTTCAAAGAAAGGGAAAGCAATAGCTTCAGATGCTCACGGTCAAAAATTGCAAATACTGTTACTGCATACTGTTATTCCGGCATCACAGTACTTCTTCCCACACATAAATATTGCATTTCTTCAAAAAAATCTAGAAATCTAAAAACATTTCTATACCACGGTTTACGAGCGTACAAAGTAAATCACTTAGCTGCGAACATTTAACTGAGAGTAGCTCCGAGCTTGTAAATAAGTCTCCGCATGAAACATTATTAAATAACCCACGCGGACGTAAAAGCAATTAACATGCATTCGCTCACCAGGTAGCTAAATGAAGAATATAATATGATTTTCCCTAAGTATAAGGGACATTATTCCGTGCACATGTATGCTTAATAAAAAGTAATAAGCTTGTAAATTAAATTAAAAGTCAATTTAATGAGACACTCAAACCTATGGACCAGGGGCGTAGACAGAAATTAAATATTTCCATTAGGCCCCTACCATGAAACGCTTCATCTATATTCCATCCATATTCCATGAACTTATGTGCATTCGTCAAAAGAGTATCGACTTTTTAATCTCATAGTTCTGAAATCTACTTTCATGGGAAAATGATACCCTAATTTCTGACAAAATAACAAGACTTGTATTGTTTCTTTGTTTATATTTCTTTGAAAGAGCTATATTCTAAATTTAGCTAGAAAAATAATACATTTCTATTTTAAACGTTCCACTCGTATACAAATGTCGTGCAAGGCGCACATTAGGTCGCGAGTTGCGTTTCCAGGAGCATAATCTTTACGGGCAGCCCTACGGATAATCTTGATTCGCGTGGTCATTGACATATGAAGCCATTTTGTGGGAAAAATGAATGTGACGCACTTGATTTGCGTTAAATAAATTTGATTACACCGAATTTCCAATGTATTCATTTCAAGCAAGTCTGAAAGCTTAAGCTCTCTCTCTCTCTCTGTATCAAAATGCATGTGAACATGTTCAGTTAATTACATGTATATGTGGAATGCAAATTGAATCATGTTAAAATCTTAATTATGATTAGAACCTATAAATGACTTAACTTAAACTAATTATGAACGGCTTCATTCACGTATGCCCGTGCGGTGACTACACCGACTAGTTTCGGACCCTTCGGGGGTCCATCTTCAGGGCGCGTGTTTTGTTTAGTTTACTTCAACATCGTGTCGCGTCTGACACTGCGAGCCAGAATGGGTAACGCGCGGCTCGATGGGGCAGGGGAGTAGGGGCGCGGTGGCTGCTGAGTGCGCCGGCGACGTCGATGGCGGCGACCTCAATATTGATGAGACCATGTTTGTTTTGAGTTGTCGTTAAAGGTCGCTGCCGTCACCGGACAATCACACGTGAGATAAGTCCTTATTAGTTTATGATAACGTCTCACGAAGGTTTAAATAATTTACTGGCATAACGGGTGGTTTCTCATATAATAAAAACTAAAATATCATATCCAGCTAATCCTCGTTCATACATCCATAACATATTACGTACAATTAACCCAACCCTACCATTGGTACGTAAATTTAAAAAAACGATCCATTTCAGACCTGTTTACGTGCGATATGACCTTAGGGTTGTCGATAAGGATTCTCTTTATCTTCGTTACATAAAACTCAAAGCTCAATTCTTTTCTTGTTCTGAATGACGCACCTGGCCTACGTCAGAGGCTGCACCTTTTTATAGATCGGATCGAATCGAATCTCGGAAAGGGAATGTATTTACGTAACTTATAATTTTAAACCTACAGAAATATACAATAAACTTTTCAATAAATTTAACTGAAGCTAACAATTTATTTCCCATAACTCGATTTGTTGAAATTTCTCTAGTGAAACATTGTTTGATTACCGCTTACTGAAATAGTTCAGCCATTTGTTTGTTTCCGTTTCAGTTTTATGATACTGACAATGTATTGGGGTTCTTGACACTGCCGGACCTGTAATAAACGCGATATTTCATAAACAAGGAACTAACTCAGCGACCAACCTAAGGTGTACCAACACCAGCGTTCACAAAAACGGAGACTCTAAGTATAGAATACAGAGGGACAAAGAATAGTTCAAAGTGTGAAATTTGTTACTTATATATCATGCCTATCCTACGACGCCACAGTTCTCACATCATACAATAATATAATTCTATAATTACAGATTTGTCTTACAAGACAGGCTTGACTAATCAAATATTTTTCCTGTCATAAATAATTGATAGCGAAATCTAAACAAAGCTACAATGGACGGTGGGACTTCGATTGCAGGGAAGCCTTGTTCGACTGTTTCCGTGACCCTTCGGGAGTCTCCGGCGCGCCCGAACGCATCCCGGCCAGTTAGCAGGTCATTGGGACACCGCACACGCGCCTACAATCCATCCCAAGGGAACGATGCAACAAAGTAATAAACACTTTATTGCAAGCAATATATGGCACATATTCAATAAAGCCTGTTAGAGAAATTCAATAAATCTAACGATGTTCTACTCTACGTTATCAGGTATGTAATAAAATCAATTTCGCTCGTGAATTTCATTGTTTCAGTAATATGTGAAGTATTTACATATTATCTGGACTATAAGGTTTCGAATACTCATTGCTTACGTAGCGTTTTTTATCCTTTCGTTGCAAGAGAAAAGTTAGTCGGGCAAACAATAAACAAGAAATGCTACGAACTTGATACCTGTTGAAAATTTTCAACCTTTTCATCAAACAGAAAGAAGTGTCGTTAACTTAACTTTCCAATTAGAGGTCTAATAATGTCAGAAATTATTCAGATAAACTTGTAGTTATGTTTGATTCACAAACATAAATGGGCGTGCTGCATATTTCCTGTTCCGGATGCCGGGACGGTCGCAGTTTGGCGCGGGGCCAGGGCAGATGCGCGGGAATCAAACCTTGCGTCGTATCGAAACGTTCCCTCATAACAATATCGTGTTCTTTGCCTATAAAAATAGATTATAAAGTGTGTCGGAGCGCATTCACGACCTCTTCCTAGTTTGTTTACATGAATCATCATGTAATTCGATCAATAAATGTTCAATCGTTACTGCAACATGACGAATTTAAAAATGAGAAATGTATGGAAACAAAATCAACAACATACAACTGTTTAAAAAAACCGATACTATGTGAAGGTTAGAAAATAAATCAGTTTGTACGCAGACACTTGTGTTAAATAAATAATGTCTAAAAGATCCCAAAAATTATTGATCGATATTTCTTAAAAATATAATTAACTGGAACTTTATTAGAACGAAAGTTTTAGGGGCTTTAGGAATATCAGTTAAGTTGCAACTATAACTTCATCTGCTTCCTAATGTGTCTTATTTCACTTACATTAATTTCATCTCTAAAACTGAGCCTAAATCAAATACACAATACGAAAACGTATTGATCACTTTCAGTGCCATCAATTAGCTTGTATTTACTTCATAAGAAAAAAATCGCAGCATGAAATGTATTAGTATTCAGTCGGTAGTATCAAAAACAAACACAACAGAGATCCATCAAGATCGATGAACAAATTGAAGCAGCTGATGTGCGCTACAAGAGGGGATAAATCTTAACGACACGCGTGCGCCGGCGCAAAGACGTCAGAGAATTCTCACAGACTAAAAATATCTTTGACGTCGCTCATTCAACGTTCCATAGATGCGACGGCCGATTTATTGCCAGCAAACCGTTGCTATAGACAACGGACGTGCTGTGGCACGCCTGTAGGCGGCCGCAAACATAAACATTTGCATTACTTAGATATTTTATTCATTTAAATATGCCATTGCCACCCATCCGGATTCCTAAATTCATCCGATTGTATGTTTCATTATGACCAATCATACTAATCTTATAAATGCGAAAGTTTAGATGGATGGATGTTTGTTAGAGTTTGTAGCCTAAACGGCTGAACGGATTTTGATGAAATTTGGTACAGATGTAGAGGATCGTCTGGAAGAACACATAAGCTACTCACTTTTGTTTTTTTTTTAATTCCACGCGGACGGAGTCGCGGGCAACATCATAGATCATAGCGGAGTTGATAAACCACAGTAACTTGTTTTTTTTTTTGCTTTATTGCCGGACTGTATTGACTTACGGCAGTCAGCTCAAGGAACAGCATTATGTGTGCCATAATGCACGCTTAAACATGCCGCCCTTACAATGCAACAATAACAGGTATTAAAAATCTAACATCGATTTCTCGAAACTCTAGTCAAGATAATTGTGTAAGTAAATCTGATTCCTATTAACATAAACACAGGCACAAGCTTCCGATTTTCGCACGTGCTTCGCCTGCGTCAATGTTGTATAACGTACACATCACAAATACAATAGGCACTTAATTATAACGGAAACGCGCCCCATCCGACGCACAACGAAATCCGTTCTTATTTGTAGAGAATATGTTTAAAACATACGAAAAATATAACGTTGTATTAAAAAGTGAATCTCTAATCTATACTATTATAATAAAGCGTAAACACATACTTCTTTGTTGCCTGAGATGTCAGCAATTACAACATATTTTTGAATAACACTTTTTTGAATAATACTTTTTTTAATAAAAAGCCGTACACTTACGTCACGCTTTAGGCTATATGTTTTCACGCCATTAAACTTAGGTGGTAAATATTTTGGATAATAACCCTAATGTGGGAAAGAGACCATAAGTTGCTGCCAACATCAAGAAAGAAAGATTGCAAAGGTTTGTCATGTCATGTCATGATAATTTGATAAATGTAACAATAAAATAAAGTTTTTATAATTCCACGCGGATGAATCCGCACGCGAACAGCTAGTGTAAAGATAAAATAGAGAACTCATTGCAAGCATAAAGTTTTTCTTATTTGTGGTGATATAGATATGTCATAAAATCAATCGACATTTTAAACTTCTGGTTGATAGGTTTTCGTCTATTTTACTTTATGAAATTAACCAGTTGTTCATCATCACAGAAACAGTTCGATGGCTATGTAGAATACAATAACATGGTGACGTCAGCACAAGATAATTAACATGTCTTTAAAACTTTCACGTCCTGTCAGACGGGCGTGTTATATTTGGCACGGGTGTTAGAACAATAATAGGACCAGCGCGTCACACATGATTAGTCGCTGGGTGTAGTTACTATAACCATGGACTACAGGATAGATCGATCATTTTATTATCTCTATTTTTTTAGAGAGAACGAGAGGGATGACAATATTTTAGTACCGGTGTATAGATAAAGTCTGTTGTCGCGCGGTAAAACGTTTGTATTACGTCACCAGTCGATGACTGCCACGGTCAATGTCGATATAATAGAGATGTGAAAATAACGGATACAAATGAAAACATCGTTCACATTGACATAAATAAAACGTTTAAATGTAAGACATAGTAATGTTTTAAAAAATATCGATATTTCTGGCTAAATAAAATGTTTAGTCGCTTTTTTAATGGTAGTAGACTAGTATGAAGTGGTGGTTTTATTATTAAACTATATCGATAAGATAATCGAAATTCTGATCTATCTGATTCATTTTCCTTTATTAAAACGTTTACACAAGTATTACACGACTTGCTTAATATCTATCGATCCAAACAACATCGCAGTCTTGCAGAACATCTGCGTAATTGTTTATTTCACTGTTTCAGGATAGAAAAAATAAGCATTGAAAAACTTGGATCCATATGATAGCAGTAGAGTTTGTTCTTGGTGATGGGTAATATTTAAGTCGCCATTGAATCCTTATAGAAAATTGCTAACGTTTGCAAACTCAATGATATATTTCTATCGATAATTTGTAGTGCAACACTATTTTGTTTACAGCGGATATAGAGAGTAAAATATAGTCAACACCAGATGTTAGGCCGTGGGTGTTGCTAAAACACCAATTGAAAGAGGAAACGCGTAAAAATTTCGGAATTTAATATCTATATTATGAAGATCAGAATGCTGGGAGTTTATTAATTTTTATATTGTAAATATTTACATTTAATAACTAGCTTTGCCCACGGCTTGATCCGCGCAGAATAAAAAAGCTTAGTAAGTAGCCTGTTCTTCCAGACTATGTTCTATATCTGTGCCAAATTTCAAGATCCGCTGAGCCGTTCTGGAGATACCCTCTAACAAAAGTCAATCCATCCATCCATCAAAACTTTCGCATTTATAATATTGGTAAGAGTAATAAATAACAGATTTAAATAAACACATTGAGTATGTGCATATCTTTTTATCGCAATCATACACATTAACCTGATCTCACTATCCAAGTTGTATCGAGTCGTTTAGACTTCATGATGTAACATACACAGTTATTCCAGAAAGATATAACATTCCTGTAAATCGGACATACATAAATAACAAGAATATTGCTATCAAAAAAAGCATTTTCTTGGCGCAGTAAACTCGCTCCATGGAAAACAACGTACATATACTAACTCTATCTCACGTGATACAATATCGAATCCAAAATCTAATGTTAGAAAAAGAAAATATAAATCAGCTACCGACAAATGTTTAACGTTTACACTATAAGCCAAAAAGGATGAGGCTAAAAATAAACTAAAGGTGAATCCACACTTGAACAGTGCGAAAACTAAGTTACGAGATTTAATATTATGTTTAAACATAAAACCATAGGAAACTCAAAACATATTGCCCCTTATGCCAATATTATCTTCATAAATTGTAATAATTGCACGTAAATGGGAATATAATATTATATATTAAAATGATTCAGCTCATCAAACGTAAAATTATACTATACATTTTCCTTATTGTCTTTGGCTCCGTTTCTATCGCATACAACACAGCGATCTATACTAATATTATAAAGAGAAAAGATTTGTATTTTTGTATGTATTGAAATAACTCAAAAACTACTGGGCCGATTTAAAAAAAACTTTCACCAGTTAGAAAGGTAAGTTATCTGTGAGTAACATAGGCTATATACTTTTTAAATCGCGAGCAACAGCTAGTACCTACTAAAACTATTGCTGATCAACGATATAACTTATCAATACCCGTGATAAAATTAAAAATAAATGTTTAGGGCAGCATTAATAAGGCTATATGTCCTTCGCTTTAATGTAGACACGTCTTTATATACAGACGGCCAGTGCACGCCGTTAAATCTATTTCAGTTTAGATCAAACACTGCGAACTTTATAACAAGTCTTATATACATCTTAGATCATTCCTGTGCGAACTAAACGGACGAGGGGTGCAGATTTTTCACGCTAGACGCAATCAAGATGGAACATTTTGCAAAATCTTACAGTTATAACTAAAAAAAATGCGCAGTTTGAAGAAAATGCTATCGATATGCAATTCAAAGGAAACTTGGAGATCAATTTGTATACTTAATGAAAAAAAAAAACGAATATAAAGATTGCAGTAGGTACAAGAAATAAAAAATAATAGAGATAAGAAATAAAAAGGTAGATCAGTGATTCCCAAAGTTGTCCAGGTAAACAAGAAATCTAGCAGAGCTTCCACCAAAATTGGTAAAATGTTGATAAAGGTCTACGAGAAAAAGGGTTGGGAAACCATAGTGCACAAATATACCTCGTAATCTAAGACGCATGTGCATTCATGTAACCAAACTTCAACAGCATAGAGTTCATGTATTAAATAACTAGCTTTCGCCCGCGACTCCGTCCGGGTGAATTAAAAAAAAACATAAGTAAGTCGCCTATGTGTTCTTCCAGGCTATCCTAGATCTATGCTAAATTTCATTGAGATCCGTTCAGTAATTTATGCTACAAACTCTAACAAACATCCATCCATTCATCTAAAATTTTGCATTTATAATATTAGTAAGATAAAGTAGTGCAATCGTGACTAATTCTGGCTCGTGACTCGACATATGAGAGCTGTTTAGAAACAATATGTATAGAACCTATACCTAAGAGTATCTTATAGAAAACAAACTATTCAATGACTGCTTAAATTCCAAGGGTGGAATATTGTGTACAAATTTAGTTTCTGCAAACGTCAACTTTTTCAAGATCGAGGCATCGCACTCGTATGTAATTTGCGCGCTGTAACCTCATTTAATGTTTCCTGAAACGTTATTAGGGCGTGATTACATTGTGACTATGTCATTAAGGGCGGTGGGTGGTATTGTGTGAATCAACCCTTCGCCTTGCAGTGAGTCACGTCCCTGACATTTGCCACGTGTATACTCTGACAGCCTCTACCGTTGTTTCCTTTAGCTGTTTTACGACTTCGGGTCATGCTATGCACGATCGGAGTTTAGCTTAATGTAATACAACACGAAAATTCCGAGATACGTAAGGAAGTTTAGTCGTTACGTAGAGAAATGAGTAATTACTTTTTAGATATTAGAAGTTGAAACTTTAAACAGTTTACAAGGATTAACTCTTCGCAAGATTATCGACAATCTTTTAGACTTCTCATCATCGTAGCAGAAAGATCTTCCTATGAAATAAACAAAAACATAAGTAAGTCGCCTATGTGTTCTTCCAGGCTATCCTAGATCTATGCTAAATTTCATTGAGATCCGTTCAGTAATTTATGCTACAAACTCTAACAAACATCCATCCATTTATCTAAACTTTTGCATTTATAATATTTGTAAGATAAAGTAGTGCAATCGTGACTAATTCTGGCTCGTGACTCGACATATGAGAGCTGTTTAGAAACAATATGTATAGAACCTATACCTAAGAGTATCTTATAGAAAACAAACTATTCAATGAGTGCTTAAATTCCAAGGGTGGAATATTGTGTACAAATTTGTTTCTGCAAACGTCAACTTTTTCAAGATCGAGGCATCGCACTCGTATGTAATTTGCGCGCTGTAACCTCATTTAATGTTTCCTGAAACGTTATTAGGGCGTGATTACATTGTGACTATGTCATTAAGGGCGGTGGGTGGTATTGTGTGAATCAACCCTTCGCCTTGCAGTGAGTCACGTCCCTGACATTTGCCACGTGTATACTCTGACAGCCTCTACCGTTGTTTCCTTTAGCTGTTTTACGACTTCGGGTCATGCTATACACGATCGGAGTTTAGCTTAATGTAATACAACACGAAAATTCCGAGATACGTAAGGAAGTTTCGTCGTTACGTAGAGAAATGAGTAATTACTTTTTAGATATTAGAAGTTGAAACTTTAAACAGTTTACAAGGATTAACTCTTCGCAAGATTATCGACAATCTTTTAGACTTCTCATCATCGTAGCAGAAAGATCTTCCTATGAAATAAACAAAAACATAAGTAAGTCGCCTATGTGTTCTTCCAGGCTATCCTAGATCTATGCTAAATTTCATTGAGATCCGTTCAGTAATTTATGCTACAAACTCTAACAAACATCCATCCATTTATCTAAAATTTTGCATTTATAATATTAGTAAGATAAAGTAGTGCAATCGTGACTAATTCTGACTCGTGACTCGACATACGAGACTCTGTAGAAACAATATGTATAGAACCTATACCTAAGAGTATCTTATAGAAAACAAACTATTCAATGACTGCTTAAATTCCAAGGGTGGAATATTGTGTACAAATTTAGTTTCTGCAAACGTCAACTTTTTCAAGATCGAGGCATCGCACTCGTATGTAATTTGCGCGCTGTAACCTCATTTAATGTTTCCTGAAACGTTATTAGGGCGTGATTACATTGTGACTATGTCATTAAGGGCGGTGGGTGGTATTAATTTTCATACCACTTTTATGGCGTCGATGAAAACGCTAATTGCAAATCCAAGTGCTGATTTACCGCGACAAACATTGACGATTTGATTCGAAACATTCGACTAAAATGAACTTGACTGTGACGGTAATTCTTGGATGTTATGCTAAATGCAAAAATATAAATTTCAAGGTGTAAATGAAATAAATTAAGAAAGCTTTTCTTACAAAATAAAATGGATGTAAATATATGAGAATAGATATAAGCAATGGGTGTCTGTCGCCAACAAACTGTTGTGCAGTTTGGCGACATTATTTTTAAAACATCATATATTTTCTTGTGTAAATAAATAAATAAATAAAATAAAATAAAAATAGAAGCTTTGGCTACCACGCTGGAGGAGAAAGAGGGCCGTCCAATAAAAAAATGCAAAAAATCGCACAATCTAACAAATTGCAATTTAATAGGGAAGCAACAAATGAGCTGCGATTCGCCTACTTTAGGGGTGAAAAATTAATCGTTTACGGAAGCTTCAGGCCTTGATCCCTGCAAATTATTTTTTTTGTGAAATTATTCGTGATTACAAAATTATTTCATAGTATGTGGCTTTTTAGATAAAACAAATTTGACTAAAAAAATCGTCATTTATAAAATTTGATAACTGGACTGATGGAGTTCATGATCGTGACTATGATAAACAACACTAGATAAAATGTAGATGAAAAAACTACATCATGTAAAGTTCAACAGATAAAATCCCATTTCGCTACATTGGAGCGTAGCACACGGTATATTAAGATGCGAACGTTTAGTTGTTACCCGATCAATACGACAGTAAGGGCACGTGTACACGGCACGGAGAGGGGACTATTTGAAAAGGGCGATCCCACTGTCGCGGATTGTGTAAAATAAAACATTAAATAAAATACCAATAACCAAAATTGTATATCAGTATTAGAATTAGTATATTTTCACGATAGCTACTTTGTGCTACAGAGATTAAAATACAGAATACACAGGCCTTTATAATCCTTATCTGATTGATACAATTTTAAGGAGTATTGTACTTTTTTTAAAATTGAACGACAAAATACTTCAATGGACTTTCCATTCTCAGATTAGATAAAAAAATAATCGTAATATTTGCGATTTCTTGGTACACCCCTATTCAAACAGGCCAATTCATGCAACAACTGCTGTCACTGCTAAAGATAAAAAATTACCACTATTTATGGCATCACTGAATTGATAGAATAGTTCTTTGAGTAAAGGGCGCCGGGTTTTACGTGCGCCCAGACTACATGCCCTAGAGGGCGCCGGGCGCCGGGCGCCAGCCAAGTAACATACTACTTTAAAAGACGCCAGACTGATTTTCGCGCCCGGGCGCCCAATATAGTTAAGGCGACCCCAAACACTTTAAGAGTTAACAATATTTACTACACAAAATGTTGTTCTACGTGCATGCTACGGCGTAGCGACAGTGTAATAGAAAGATTAAACTGAAAAATAATCATGAGTGACTAATAAAGGGTATGTAAGTTTAAGGTGAAGGATTTTGAAGTAATAAGTAATGTATTCCAAATTCAGTTTAGATGGCTAGTAGACCGCCACATTCATTATATACAATTGTCTATAAAAAAAGAGCGAAGAACAAAATTATTGAAAGGTTTTTAAAAGAAAATTACAATCTCTAAAACAATTCTATCAATAGTGACCAAAAACCACTACATGATACGAATAAAATGCAAGCAAAATTATTGTTAATATGTAAAAGAAAAAAAACAAAAATAAAAAAAAACAATTATAATAAAAAATAAAGGGTTATAAAATTTAATAAGTTGTTAACAAATATATGTAACATCTAATGCAATGCCTAGGTGGGAACAATCATTGTTAATATTCAGAAGAAACTCATTAACTGATATTTTAACGCACAGCCCTAGAGACTAGAAATCTTGCACACAAACAATTGCCACACACAGGAAAAACACACACAAAGCACAAACTTACAATAAAACATAAAAGGTGTGGCAATAGGAAGCCAGCATAGCGACCATTTTACTAAACTCATCCGTTAAAAGTGTGGACAGTTTGTGTGAAAGAGAATAAGAAAAAAATACAGATATCACGGCTTATGGATATAATTGAATTCAATTGAACTGAGGAATTATAACAAAGCTATCTAAACATTTTTACTTTTATAAGGCTGTAATTAAAGTCTTATAAACACAGAAATATTTGTGTCAATCAAAACACCGAAATGTTTCAAAATAAATCATATCTTAATAGAAAGACAATAGGTGACATTGTCAGCCGGTGAAAAGTATAATTTTCTAATTTCCAGTGAATTTGACTACAGGGAAGAATAGTGCTGACCTCTGATGCTGTACTTATCTCTTATGATATGAGGAACAACCTCACCCTTGAATATTTAAGCTAGAAGACTAAAGCTTTGTAACTCATTGCCAGGGAATAACTTAATAACAAATAATGGGGTGGTGAAATAGCTCCACCTAAGAATAAAATAAAATACAAAAATCCTATATAATTCTTAGCTTACTACACATAAATGAACTATTTTATACTGATGTTCAAATTTGTATACCAGCAAAGTATGAATTCCAATTAGACAAAATAATTAAGAATAGAATATAAAGATATTGATTTTATTATAAGTATAAAGTACAATATTAGCAAAGTTAAACGTTAAATTTATGAAATCAAATAGTCCGTTAACATAATGATTATTTTTAGTAAATCAATTGGTTATGGTGATTAAAATCCCTCCATTATGAAATAAATTTTGGTCATGATTTGCCTCAGTAAAATTATCTATCTCACGTTCATAAATCATATATATCAAAACGCATTTTAAAATCGTTAAAATGAACTTATACTTACGCAATTTCTACGCCTTCTCTCGAGTGTAATTCATCACAAAAGTACAATATCCCGTTATAAATTTAGCCCCAAATTCAGTCCAAAATAGAAAACCAACCACTGAACACTGCAAAGATATGGACAGTCACATAATGTCCCGTATTTATCCAATAAAACACATTTCTCCCTCAATTGTAACACATAAGCAATAAAGTCGAAGGAATCTATAGAAAAATAATATTATGCGAAATATTGATGACCATACACTAACACAAAATCATTAATTGCCACTCAATAATCAGTTTTTCAACACAATGGTCCGGAGTACGGAGCTGCACATGTCCAGTGCCACCACCTTTGAATATTTTACACAAAATCAACTCGATTTTAGATTTCACAAAATAAAATGATGTGAATGATATGTATTTTTGACATGCGCACTCCGACCGGCCATTGCAAAAAATAGCGACATCTATATTAATGTTAAGTTAAAATTTTCTTCCTTGCATTTTGTTTGGGAGAAGCAATTTATCAAATTGGATACTAGATGGCTCTATCTCAAATTGCCCAATCTACCAAAAACATTAAAGTAATAATGATAATCTTATTTTTTTATATAATATGTTTTATTTTTTTATAACAAATCATGTAAAATATATTATATATAAAAATAAGAAATTAAAGATATACTACATGATAATCTTATAATTTTATCATCCAGATCCGTTCCTCAGATTCCATTTTTCTTACATTATAAAAAATGAAAATGAACTGCAGTGATGAGTTGGTCACAGGTAAAAATATTTTGACATCATTTTCCTAGTTTGGTTGTGCCAAGTAAATATTTACGTCCCCAACGAGGGGGTCGGAGCCTGCCCAAAGTAGATGTGACTAGGCCTTGGACAACAACACGGCTAGCGTTGTTGTCCAGGGCTTAGTAAGGACGTAACAAACAGGGTTGACTTCACACACATCTTTGAATTTATTTGCCGATATATTTCACAAAGACAAAAATATCAATTTTTCAAATAGAGAAAAGACAAGAGAAGTAGACAGTTTGGTGACTTGACATTGACTTCGGCCGTCTATTCCGACAAGATTACAAGTTGTTATTTATCTAGTTTCCATCGGTTTTCCTTACATATTATTAACCTTTACATATTAGTTATTTTTAAGAGAATTCTTAATTTTAAAGTCTTTTGTTAAGATATCATAAGTTTTTGATAGTATCATTTTGTCTAACACGAGTCTGAGGCGAGCGCATGCGGCGACGTTGAATAGGAATCTCATTTGTCTCGAAAATATTGTTGAAATAACCTTGCTCGGTTACAGCACCACGGATGTACGAAATGTCTACCTCAAAATGGATCTCCTTAATTGTATCGATTTATTTCGTTACTAGTAGGCTACTTAGATCAAATTAATATCACATATTAAATCATCAAAACCAACCCAAAAACTTACATCATTGGTAGCAGTTCACTTTAACACTAAGCCTGCTCACTATCAATTGAACTATACAGTTAAATTTTTTACCTACACACGTAATAAAACTGTCAGAATTGAGCGTATGTGAGGCTTTAAGTTCAACATTTACCTTTAGTGTGAATCAAGCCCAATCCACCCATCCCATCCAATATCGAATTAAGGGTTAACAAAATCTATTTACACTGTAAGTATATCTCCATACTCTGTATATATTGAATATAAAACATAACAATAGCGGTGTAAGTATCTAATAATGAAATTACCACATCCATTGTTCTATATAGCTCGTGTGTGTCAAGTCTAGCGGTCCTTCTAAGAACATCGGCAGGTACGGGTGACGTCAGTGGTGCTCCGGCGACCCGTCGCAATGTTGTCTCACTTGCCCCTGCTGCATTACCTGCCGCCTGCCACCTCGCCTCTAGTATGACCTCTATCACAACTTGAAACTAAGATTTATAAATGTACATTCTATATGCAATTACTTGGACGCAGTACTACAAATCATAGTTCTACTAGATTTCGCCGGCGACACCGTCCGCGTGGAAATAAAAAAAAAACAAAAATGAGTAGCCTATGTGTTCTTCCAGACTATCCCCTACATCTATACCAACTTTTATCGAAATCCGTTCAGCCGTTTAGGCTACAAACCCTAACAAACATTCATCTATCCATGCATCCATCTAAGCTTTCGCGTTTATAATATTATTTATAGCTGCAATGAATCGTTAAATGGTTCCCCTTAGTATAGATTTACACTAATCCCTTCCCTTATCCCTTAATAACTAACTAAAGTCCCCCAGTGTTCCAGTTAAAGTGAGATGATAGTCCCAAACTTTGGTAGCGTAATTAATCTGGAATACGATTAGATGATCTTGCTCGGATGACAGATTCGATTATTCTTTAGCTTAGGTATCCCTAAGTATTGAATATGACAATAACGCCCGCACTCAAGGTCCTTAAGTGGCTACTAAGGAACTAGCTTAATATGTTTAGTATAACAAACTGCCCTAAGCTACTGTTTAAGGAACTACTAAGTCCGGCAGCAAATGTGTTTTGTTGACCGACTTCCCAAAAGAAGGAGGTACTCAATTCGTCTGTATGTTTTTTTTGTTTAACCTAAAACTATTTTTTGTTACATTTCAGTATACAAATGTATGATCGTTGATACTACGATATCATAGTGTCTTACTGTTTTTTACAACGTATAGATAAGTAACAAATTCCGTTAGACAACGAGAGTTGTTTCATCATAGGATGACATCATGAGACGGCTCTAGCGACTTTTTGCTGCCAACAACTGTTAGAGCGTGGCTCCACGCGATTCTAGTTTAAGAGTTAATTGTTTTTTACCCGTTTTACTTATCTAGAATTTAGTATTTAAACAAACAATTACGACGTCCTTAATTAAATTAACTGTTACCTGGCGAAATACGAAATGTTAATATTATAAAACAATTTGAATTTCTTTACTTATTTTTTAAACTTTATTTAGCCAAAACTGTTTAAAATGCAGATTGAATAAGATTTTAAAGAATAATTAAATCGTCGTACATATCGTTAGTCTAAAACTATAAGTATACCTATGAAATTATAAATTTCGTTAAGAACTTTTGCAATAATTACGTTTTTATTTCCTAGACTATGTTAGAATAATTAACTCGTGGTAAAGATCGTTAGTCTTAAACTATTATTATACTCATGAAACTATAAATTTCGTTAAGAACTTTTACAATAATTTGGTTTTTATCTCCTAGACTATGTAACATCCGGGTCGGGTTGACTCGCCGTATCCATTATGTATGACTTCTGTAACAAGTCAGCTGTTCCCAGCTTCTATTGTGACAAGACACGACGTTAATTGTGTGTTTAGATGATTTTGATCTATATAAGCATTGATACCTTTTAATTGGTGTAGATAGTGATGCCTTTGTAATGAAAAAAGAATTTAAAATTGATACTTTCACAAGAATAATTATAATCCAAGTAACTCTATCATAGGACATGGGGTCTGATCCTTTCAGGTTCGATTTCAACATTGAATTACTAAAAATATTTTACATACATATAGTTAACTTATATGAAAACAATTGAAACATAGCTGTTTATAAGAAGAAATAGTTACATTTCGTCGCAGAAGAAATATAATTATTCTGACCTTAAATTAAAACCCCTTGGGATGATTTGTAGATTCACCAACGTCGGCAGTAATGATATGTGATATAAGGTGTTGCTTCGCCGCCATTTTCTATTTTCTTTACGTAAATTATCGACGAAATGCAAGGCTGCGCCAATCACGACAAATCGACGCTTAATTAATATAATAATTATCTCTCTACTAGCCTAGACCAGAGCCGGCTAGCACTAAAGGTCACTTGCCAGTCTAGGTCATTCAGATATACGTGGGCAGGAAACTGCTGGGTAGATATAGACGTCTACATATGGTACCTTGCAGATAGACCGAGTATTTAAATAAAAAAATAGTTATAAAATCTAGGTCGCATCCTGTCCTTTACGCGAATAAAATTAACAGCGAAGTTTAAATATTTATATCACTAACTGTACGGAATTAAAATTAAAAAATCCATCCATTTGGAATATATCTTACTCTACTAGTACATCGACTGTGGTTTTAGAGTTTTAGAGCTTTCCTTAAAGCACAAAAATTTCAGTATTTTCACGCCATGGAATCCATTGTCGAAACACCATACAAAAATATATTTTTAACGCTTTTTAATGTGTTTCCGTAATGAAAGCCCACGGTTAGAAGACTATATTAATAAAACTGCTACAACGTTGTTTCAAGGTGTATTTTTTTATTTTGTAGAATCATTGACTGCGCCTACGCAGACAGACATACAATATTTCGGGCCCGCGCCGGATGCGATGGAATACCATTCTGTATTTTAAGGCATGGGAATAAAAAAATGGAATTTGCATGGCATACCGCACCGTTTGCAAAAAATCGAACTCTGTGCGGATGTACGCGATATCTATAGTATCGGGTATTTTATTTGGCACGTGTGGAACAAGAGTACTCTTGATCCCGACGTGCCAACTTAAGCGCTGGTATCTTGATTACATCGTTTACTTATTGGTGTAGCCTTCTGTAATAACTGATAATTTCGATCTGACAGGTTGTGCCCTTAAGCTAAAAAAATGTATTCCCTTGTTAGTTTAAGAGTTAATGAGTACATACTTTATGTATTAAAATCAATGAGAAATAGCTTAAAATAAAGTCAAACGAGCAGTGGGACCTATTACCGCTGAATGACCGAAGCCCTTGGGTATCTGCAACACCAGAGAAATCGCAGATGCATTGTCGGCCTGTAAATTGCCAGCAAGTCAATTATTTCAATTACAATATAAAATATTCTATTAAATTCATCTTTTACACGATTACATACAAACACACCTCGGTATTGCTAATGGAATAAAAGTTATTAAGATTTATTGTATTTTATAGACATACAGTATAGAAAGATAATAATAAACTCGATGTGTTGTAATACACGTTTATTAAGTTTGTTAAACTTGTGTAAACTCGTTGCCTTTTATTGCGAAATCTTTAAGTGCCAACGCTATTAAATTAACATTTTACAGTACAATTTCAAAGATTTCACCTTCAAGATCTCATATGAATATTGACAATATCGCAATAGTTTCATAGTAAAATTCAATTTAACGGAGTCTATAAGATCATAAAATCCCCAACGTATACGAGTAGGTAAGATCTGTCCAAATTAGAATCAACGTAGGTATGTTCGTTTCCATATTATATTTGCATTTGACATTTGTTGGGTGTCGCGCTTAGCTTCGCGACCTTGAACAATGACATTTCGGAGAAGGGATTTGAAGATCCGCAAGACGGATTATAAAACGGATCTCATCATATCTAACGGTCACTACATGCCTCACGTATACTATTAGTTCAGTATGTGAAGTACGGGACAGGTTATGTGGCCATTAATCTTCCCTGAGTGATATAAACCATATCCTCTATTGACCAATATAATTAAGTAGTTACTTAAGTAAAAGATTTAATAAATTAAATCTTGCGAAACATTCTTCGATTCCGAAATAGATGCCAAGTTCCTCCTGTCAGTCAACTTTACATACAATTACAAAATCTAATAAGACCCGCCATTCAGAAAACATTATCCTTGAATATTTTGTTTGAAATTGACGTCTTTACTGGACACGGCCCATTCAATATTCTCAAGTAAGGTCTCAACGTATACATACATTATTATTTTACGCTTTCAAATTTTTACTTACTAGCGGATGTCCGCGACTATGTCCGCGGTTAATTTAAAAAAACCGTTAGTAAGTAACCTATGTTTTCTTTCAGACTATGTTCTACAGCTGTGACATATTTCATCTAGATCCATTAAGCCGTTCCTAAGGTAGATGGTACAAACATCCATCCATCCATCTAACTAAACATTCGCATTTACAATATTACTAAGAAGTGAGATAGTAAAATGAGATAACACTTCCCTAATGACCGTTTTGCGTATCTAAAATGTTTGTTAATTTTTCAGATTGCTCTACGGCGTAGAGCTTTGTTGTGCTACGATACGGGAAAAAATTGAGCATACTTGTATTCCCTTATATACTTTAGAGGACTATCTTTGCTTGTAAATTTATTCGTTTAATTCGAATCATTCCCTTAGTTCGTGTTTTAGTAATTCCATTGAGAGATAAGATAGAGAGAAGTTACAAACAAATCAATCGATAAGTTCAAGTTATGTATGTACGGAACACTGCACAAATAAAGGAGTGCCAAAATTTTAACCGCCATACCATACGCAACCGATCCTTGCGATCGGGCCGTTTTTTTTCTTCTTTGTTTTAATATTATTTTTAAATCCGGCAACGGTCTAACGTGGCGCGAGCGGCGAGCGGTGAGCGCGCATCCACGAAAATGGCGCCACGGAACTCCGTAACCATTCGACCAGTTTTCGGCGATTATATATTTTTTTTAATCAATCCTCTGCGATTTGGAGGACGTGGCAACGAATTGATAGTTCTGCTCGTCTCCGCTGTAAAACCTTGTGACGTACGAATAGGCGCTAATTCGATTCTCAGTTTAGTTTCTGTGTTTGTGCGTACAGGACGTGTGTTGCTGCTTTTATTTACGTATTTCATTTTTACGTTTTTTTATTATTTTTTTAATTACCAGTGTTGCAATATCGATGTTGCAAACAGGTACGTTCTTTAAATTCAATTCATTATTTCTCTTTCTTTAATTGACTTATAATTGTTAAAACATTTTACAAATATGTACAACGTTCCTATTTCAAGGTGTGCATATATTTGACCAGTTAGTATCGTTTCATAATCTTTACATTATGCGGTTAACTTTGAAACATTTTAGATGGCGCGAACATTATTTATGTTTATACATTTTATACATGTAACTTACAAATCTAATCCAACGTTAAAAGAACACTTCAATATTCTTCAATAATCTGTGTTTCAAAAATATAAAAATTCAATAAGTTGAGAGTTTGTTTACGTTCCACGGATTAGTCTTAAAATCGTATCTGAATTCAAGATTACTACTGTCGTGAATCGAAATAATTCACGCATAATGGAATTGTCTTACGATGACCAATTTTTTTGTAGCGATATTAGTTGTGCTAAAAAACGTGTTTTTTTATCCTTCACTAGCTTTTGCTCGCGACTTCGCCCGCGTGAAATTATAAAATGTAGCCTATGTTACTCACAGATAAATTACCTTTCTAATGATGAAAGAATTTGAAAATCGGCCCAGTAGTTTTTGCGCTGATCAAATACATACAAAAATCCAAAAATCCAAAAATCCAAAAATCCAAAAATACAAATCTTTCCTCTTTATATTATTAGTATAGATTTAGTAACATTTTGTCCCAATCGCATTTTAATTATTAACTAGTGCTTGTTAATGTAGTAGAAGTAGAATAACTTCATATAGTCCCGCACTCTGAATCGTAAGTAATCATTAAAGGATTCCTTAATTAATAATTAATAAATACAAAAATGTTTAATAAGCATATGAAAAAAAAAAAAATAATAACTTATACATATAATCCAAAATAGGCATAGATGTAGGCATATTCGCGTATTTATTTAAATATCAATGCAATAAATCGTGTGGGCAATAGCTACGTGGCTGGAATAAGATAGGGATCGTTTTGAACACGAAATATGATAACCGGGCGTTTAACGATCCTTTGTTACCGATCGATATCGAATGAATTAACGTTACCCAATTATTTATTATTATAAACTTGTACCAATCAATCATTAAGGTGATCGTAATTTACAAAAATATACGTTCGATTGTTTGATGTGTAAATCGCATAATATAGGTAATTTGAACTAGAATTGTTCACATACCTAAGCTTTGTTAATGGAAAAGTTTTAGAAATAACCAATTAGCTATAACAGTCTAATATTTTGTTATAAAAAGTAATTTATTTGGAAAAGAAGGAGCAGGATTTATTTCAAAGCGAATTCGAATCGAAGGACATTTTATATTTTAAATTGGCCATGCCAAATGAACATGTCACAATGAAAAGAACATACACACAGACCCTCATACAAACTTAAATATATTTGTTCCGCATAAACATTTAGTGCTTAGAATATTTTTCTTGTTGAATAACTCGAGTCGATAAGTGTTGTTAATAGCAGCGTTATTAGCATGATCATTGTTTAGGAATGGCGAATGCGCAATAAAATCTTACATACCCGTGTGTAGGATTTCGTAACATTTATTTACGATACAATTAAAAATTTATATCAACTTCAATAACGCATAACTGCTCCCATACATTAAGTAGCTAAAAATTAAGACCTATAAAGTCGCTTTCTCTTACCACCCTTTTCTTATAAGGAAAGGATGGGAAGGGAAAGTGGATTTGACGGCAGAGGAGACGCATAGGAAGGGGAAATATCTTCTTTATATGCATCTCCTCCTCCGTCGATTAAGGGCAGGCAAAGCATCCGTAATTGCGGATATCTATGGGAAGCGGTCGCTTCGCCATTTTGGTGGAATCAGGTGGCCGCTTGCTCTTTTGCCACCTTATAAAAAAAAGTATAGAAAAAATATTTAATACAATTGTAGATACCTACTTATGCAAACTATTTTTTGCTGAATTTTTGCTTTTGCGTCTTATACGATTTGTTTTGTTTGATAAAAAAGCACATACCTATTATGTACGAGTATATACCATTATGTATTTTATTGTCACATTTATACAAATTGTACTTTTCTGAGAACATTGTATTTTTTAAAACATTTCCTTACTTTTAGATTTTGCATTTCTATTATTATAATTTGTTTATTTATGTTACTTCCAATTATTATCAACGTGTAAAAAGTAGAATGATTAGATAGGTTTAAAAATTACTAGTGGATTTAAATTTATATTGAAGTAAATAGCAATTTTTGGTTAGTTTTATCTGCTTATAAACTGTTCAATATTTAGAGAGCTTTAAGAATAGAGGTTAAGTAATAGGACGAAAAAAATATGAGGAAAACTATGCATTTTTTTAAATGGAATCAAAATTAAATTAAACCACTTACACCTTACTTCATACATCGTAAAATTAAAATAATAATCAACATTATTTCGAATATGCAAAGGCCAGGCCATTTTGATTTCTATATAAGGAATATTTATTTTATCAAGTCTACAATCTGTAATTCAAATGAGCTTCAACAGGAGGTTACAAAAATAGAAATTAAATAAATGTCTGTCTGACCCTCCGCTAAACGTATACCTAAATCAGTATTACAAAGACACGGTATGAAGATACATGTTTCTCAGAAAAATAAAAAAATACGTGTTAAGAATGGAAAAAACACTAGAGAACCTTGGTTTTGTTGCTATGATAGAAGCAAGTAACCGGTCATGTTGATCCTCGCCATTTGAGTGCACGCTTGGGAACGCGGGTCTTGTTATTTCGGTTATGTTTAAAATATGCAAATTTTATAATTTAGAAGCAGACGCAGAGCTTTTAATGTTCCTGCGATGTGCTAATCATATCAATTATAATTTATAATAATTCATTAAAGGCCATACTCACATTTTTTAGGGAAGCCACTTTTGGATTTTATTACCTAATCGTTTTTTAGCATTGTCTTTAATTTAGGGGAGGCAGAAAATGCATTTAAAACACGAGTAAGACAATTCTTTCGCCATAGATAAATAAATATTTGAAATTCTAATATAATAATATAATTGTTATAATTTTAATCAACATTTTTGATCTGTTTTTTTTATATAACGGTGAGTTTCCATTGTGTATTTTGTGCGTTGGTTCACTTCGTCAGCGTGACGACTCGGAGCGGTATACTTAGAATGCGACGACCTTCGATACTAGATCTATTGGTAAAACGAATTTTCGCTAAGTTGTCGTGTCTTGCCGAGGATCTAATAAATAGAAGCCAAGAATTATACTAATCATACAATATCATACTTCATACTAATATTATAAATACAAAAGTTTGGATGGATGGATGTCTGTTACTACGTATGTCCAAATCAGCTTAACGGATCCCAATAAAATTTGGCACAGATGTGGATCATAGTCTGCAAGAACACATAGAGTACTTACTCTAATTTTTAATTGCCGTGCAAAAGCTTTTCAAGATAAATTAAAGCGAATATGCCTATATTTGTGTTACATACATATCTTATAACAAGTAGACAAAATTATATCAAAAATGTTAACAAACTCTCAGAGTTTCACAACGTTTAAAAATTTGTGATACATTGAATTTAAAATATTTAATTACTAATTACATCGAACGAGTCAAAATACTTGTTATTTATAGTTGCAAAATTTCAAAAATTAAAACACTATTCAATATTTCTTAAAATAACATTAAGATAATGACAAACACGTTTGCCATCTTATATGATCTTTGTAGATACGAATAAATGAATTAACAATTTGTAGGACACAAATCTGATATTTTTAAAATATCAGACAAATATGTAAATACCCAATACATACTCACAACTATATCACTATTTAAAAGAAGAAAAAGAACAAAAAAAGCAAACAAGTACACTTTAAAATCATATTTCATACTAATATTATAAATGCGAAAGTTTAGATGGATGGATGTTAGAGTTTTTGAACGGCTGAACGGAATTCTATGAAATTTGGTATAGTTGTTGATGACAGTCTGGAAGAACACATAGGCTACTAGCTTTTGTTTTTATTTTATTCCACGCGGACGGAGTTGCGGGCGAAAGCTAGTGTAAGATAAATCGCTCTGAATTAGACTGATTATTATAATTATTTTGATTAATTAGACTTTTGAAGTTATTTTGACTTTGGCACTGTAATGTATGGTTACTAGAAGAGGCAATGCAGCCGCAACCTTTCATTTAACGTACATTTATTTAATATCTCTATAGTGTATGTAACAAGGTTGCATTGCATAATACGAGTATTTAACTGTAAAATTTTTACGAGGGTTAACTTTCATGTTGAGTTAATTACCATTTATATGTCGCAATCATTTTTGCCGTTATAACGAACTTTTAGGAACGAAACAGTTAATAATTTCTTGCCCTCTTTACTTCGCAGGTATATACTTTTGTATACATCTCCATGAAACGTCCCACATGAATTCACTTATCTCTGACACATATTCTTATAAATTTAAAACATGAAAGTCACGGCCGATGATTTAGACTAGTTCTTTGGCGGAGGAAGGGGGCAGTTAGCATTAATATTGTGTTTTTCGTAGCAGTTTTTTGGGGTCTCTAACTACCTCCCCTTGGCCTTCTTCCTTCACCGTTCTCCCTCTCCCTCCCCGTCGCCCATGAGGAAAGTCTTTATTGATCAGAATAGTTTGTGTTTTATTCAAGCACAAATTTATTAGGGCTTAATTGGAGTATTCAAAAAATTAATAAGGTTTTTTACAGTGCATAAATTTACTATTCAATTGTACAAGAGAAATGTAAGTACATAACATACTATTACTATGTTATTAAGTTAAGCGCGTTGAAATCTTTTTAAGGATGAAAAGTCTGTCTTAAGATATTTACTTTTAAATGTGTTTGATTATTCAAAGTAGACATTGTAAATGTAGACAATTTCCGTTTCTAATACAATAAAAGTAATATGTGTATATCTAAACAGCAAACATGATCTAGGTTTATTCTTTGATTGACCTTGCCATTCTCCGACAGTCGTTGTATAAATTTGAATAAACAGGTTTTTGTGTCCTTTAAACTTTAAATTAAGGAATAAAAATTATTCAAAAATGTATATTCACATTTATATGTAATTATTTATACATACTTTTACTGGAATTACTAGTTTTGTAATATACCGACCAGCAATAAAGAATTTATATTCATGTTCCCGATCGATTCTGAAATTCGTCGATTTATAATCGGACAAATATAAATGATAGAAAATTCAGTTTTTAACGTAATATTCATATTTTACGACGTATTAACGTGAATTTTATAATATTAAAATTACCAGCAGTTTCACTTTACCTATAGTTCGGTTACAAAGTGACGAATTTCACAATAATTTTATAACAACTAGCTATCATTCCATGTTAAGAATAGAAGTATCTCAGAACGAAGAAAGAAGTAGCGAAGAGTGAAGTAGAAGATGTAATGACGGGATGTTGACCTAGCCTCTCCTTGGCTTTGTCTGTGTCTTAAAGATGTCTCAGACATAGCCTGATAGAGGTTACGTTTTATCCCTATTATACAACGAGGGTGACTCCAGAGAATCGTCTATGCCTAAGTACAAGAGTGTACCTCCAGGTCGGCAACACATGTGCAGTTCTGCGGATATCCTTGGGCGTCGGATCAATTAACATTTAGCGTTCCGCTGCTCGTTTGTCAGTGACAGAAATAACCTTGTGTACTAATTGTGGTCTTGTCAAATTATCTATCTATACATATAATACAATTGGAGTGCCTGTTTGTAATATCAAAAGAAAAATTCCAGATTTCGGGAAGATGATGTATTTGCGTTGCTGATTACGAAAATCGCATTTTTTTTGTCTGTCCGCAAGCGGCGTTTGTTGCGGGTAATCTCCGAAACGGCCGGATCTGACATAGCAATCAAATTGACGGAATTATTAGTTGAATACGTTAACATTTCTTCTGGAAACCAGGCTTTACTTGAATAAAATCAAATAATCCATGCCTTACAAGTTACATCACTGGCTGTAGCAACTAAAAAACAATTGCCAAGTTGTCTATTTCACGTTTGAAACATATGGCAACGGCGCTTATTTTTTGTTACATCACATGACAATACATTTGTTGCGACATCACACATGAACAAACTGCCTCCTACACTTTCGAGATATCTATTAGGAGAGATAATATCAAGCGCATGTAAAATCATACTAATATTATAAATGCGAAAGTTTAGGTGGACGGATGGATGGATGGATGGATGTTTGTTAGAGTTTGTAGCCTAAACCGCTGAACAGATTTCGATTAAATTTGGTATAGATGGCGAGGATAGTCTGGAAGAACACATAGGCTACTCACTTTTGTTTTTTTAAATTTCACCCGGATGGAGTCGCGGGCGAAAGCTAGTAAATATATAAATGAAGTCAAAATATTAAGATACCAATAACCCCTAGAGACTCACATAGATAATTAAAAATAAACTTTTTAATAAAAACAAAACCGACTTCCAAACAAAATACACTATAAACAAAATACACTAAAAACAAAATCTTCTCAAAAAAACAGTACACTAAAAAGTAACGAAATAATTTCTTGAAAATAGTAAACCTCCCTTATTGTAGCTGTTATGTCTATATTGTACAATTATTATCACTTTGATGTCGGTGTCAGCCGAGGTATATGCAGTGATATTTCTACGTAAGGTTTTCTACATTTTTACCATAACAATTGACAATTGAAAGTATAGTAACGTTTTTAGTAATGACTGACACCGACTTCAAAGTAATAATAATTGTACAATATAGACATAACAGCTACAATAAGGGAGGTTTACTATTTTCAAGAAATTATTTCGTTACTTTTTAGTGTACTGTTTTTTTGAGAAGATTTTGTTTTTAGTGTATTTTGTTTGGAAGTCGGTTTTGTTTTTTATTAAAAAGTTTATTTATTTCTCGATTTTTAGTGAATCTAGACATCGCAGTATGATAATCACTAGCTTTCAAACAAATAATGAGTTATCTAAATCGATTATCTAAGAAATTAAGTAAACAACTAATACATCGTTGCGATCATTCACTCATAAATCGGTGCGGCCGCGCGCCGTTGTTGCCCGTGAGTTTTAATATTTTGATAACTTCTAGAATCTTGCACAGAATTACACACTGTAAAAGGCAATTACGATCTACATATAATACTCTATCGTGAAAACATATTTATTTGGATAAGGATTCATACCAAATAAGAATAAAAGCGTTTTAAATAAAGTCGATTGCACTTATTTGACGGTTTTCTCGAAACAAACGGTTATTGTGCGACAACCTTAAGAGATAGATATATGCTATCGCTGACTTTTATTTAGCAAATTTAAAGGGCTACAATTCTTCCATACATAATTTTTGTGTAAGTCTTATAGTTTAGGCTACGTAAGCATAGAAAGCAAAAAAGACACCAATTTCGTCACGCAATTTTGAGCTAAACTATTTAACTACGCCGTAGTCTTTGACTCCAAAAATAAAAATAAAAAAAAAAAAAAAAAAGTGTTTTTATTTCTACAATTTCTGTTATATATTTTACCATTTCAGTGTCATCGACTTACTCTGAATTATTTATCAAGGTATAGTACAATACTTTCGTTATTCCAACATTCATGTCTAGCACAAGACCCTATAACTTGTAAAACATACATAAAGCCTTATCGCCCGTTGTTATAGCAACGAATTTCAAACTACATTAAATGACTTGTACCTATTTCTGAGTCACAAGTCAAAAATTTACAACTCAGTCGACTAGATCTCGTAATTGGCTTTTCGAGTTTGACTCTTGTTATGTCTAAGTTACCTCCGGTTTTGTGATTCTGTAAACTATGACTTATTCGTTACGTCACCGCTATATTTAAATTATTCAGTTATTTAACAAGGTATAGTACAATACTTTCGTTATTCCAACATTCATGCCTAGCACAAAACCCTATAACTTGTAAAACATACATAAAGCCTTATCGCCCGTTGTTATAGCAACGAATTTCAAACTACATTAAATGACTTGTACCTATTTCTGAGTCACAAGTCAAAAATTTACAACTCAGTCGACTAGATCTCGTAATTGGCTTTTCGAGTTTGACTCTTGTTATGTCTAAGTTACCTCCGGTTTTGTGATTCTGTAAACTATGACTTATTCGTTACGTCACCGCTATATTTAAATTATTCAGTTATTTAACAAGGTATAGTACAATACTTTCGTTATTCCAACATTCATGCCTAGCACAAAACCCTATAACTTGTAAAACATACATAAAGCCTTATCGCCCGTTGTTATAGCAACGAATTTCAAACTACATTAAATGACTTGTACCTATTTCTGAGTCACAAGTCAAAAATTTACAACTCAGTCGACTAGATCTCGTAATTGGCTTTTCGAGTTTGACTCTTGTTATGTCTAAGTTACCTCCGGTTTTGTGATTCTGTAAACTATGACTTATTCGTTACGTCACCGCTATATTTAAATTATTCAGTTATTTAACAAGGTATAGTACAATACTTTCGTTATTCCAACATTCATGCCTAGCACAAAACCCTATAACTTGTAAAACATACATAAAGCCTTATCGCCCGTTGTTATAGCAACGAATTTCAAACTACATTAAATGACTTGTACCTATTTCTGAGTCACAAGTCAAAAATTTACAACTCAGTCGACTAGATCTCGTAATTGGCTTTTCGAGTTTGACTCTTGTTATGTCTAAGTTACCTCCGGTTTTGTGATTCTGTAAACTATGACTTATTCGTTACGTCACCGCTATATTTAAATTATTCAGTTATTTAACAAGGTATAGTACAATACTTTCGTTATTCCAACATTCATGCCTAGCACAAAACCCTATAACTTGTAAAACATACATAAAGCCTTATCGCCCGTTGTTATAGCAACGAATTTCAAACTACATTAAATGACTTGTACCTATTTCTGAGTCACAAGTCAAAAATTTACAACTCAGTCGACTAGATCTCGTAATTGGCTTTTCGAGTTTGACTCTTGTTATGTCTAAGTTACCTCCGGTTTTGTGATTCTGTAAACTATGACTTATTCGTTACGTCACCGCTATATTTAAATTATTCAGTTATTTAACAAGGTATAGTACAATACTTTCGTTATTCCAACATTCATGCCTAGCACAAAACCCTATAACTTGTAAAACATACATAAAGCCTTATCGCCCGTTGTTATAGCAACGAATTTCAAACTACATTAAATTAGTTGTACCTATTTCTGAGTCATAAGTCAAAAATTTACAACTCACTCGACTAGATCTCGTAATTGGCTTTTCGAGTTTGACTCTTGTTATGTCTAAGTTACCTCCGGTTTTGTGATTCTGTAAACTATGACTTATTCGTTACGTCACCGCTATATTTAAATTATTCAGTTATTTAACACGAACTGATATTGACTTAAGCGTATAGGCATTGTCTAGTAAGATGTTTCAAACACCTGTCTATAAAAACAAAGGTTTCCAATCAATGGTTCTAGCTCTAGTAATGTCTCTCCTTATCCAAAGTTCACACCTGTTTCTCCCTTTCGATATCCGCAAGACTAAGTTTCGACTCTACGATTTAATCATACTTACTTACTTACTAATATTATAAATGCGAAAGTTTAGATGGATGGATGGATGTTTGTTAGTATTTGTAGAATAAACGGCTGAACGGACTTTGATGAAATTTGGTATAGAAATAGAGGATAGTCTAGAACACATAGGCTACTGACTTTTGTTTTTCTTTAGTTCCATCCGGACGGAGTCGCGGGGGAAAGCTGGATACTCTATAAATATTGTTTATTTTACGAAATAGAGACTCTCATATTGCGAAAAGTGTCTAAAAATATGAATCAAGTCATTAACTAAATCACTTATAGCCCTTCCCTGCCCCCCCCCCCCCGGCGACGTCCATGCGGTCATGTAATATTTGTATTCTTCCCCAGAGTATTATTACAAGTAACCTTTTATTATTGATTTTTTAATAAATTATATAAATAAATCAAGAAGATGTTTCTAATAAACTTATTTCGCGTACGAGGAAAATATTTTAATAACGTTAAGATTTTCCTGCTTAGAAGATACTTATTGATTTTCCTGAATATAATTATAATAAATCATTGAGTTAACCATCTTTTGACGCAATAAATACTCTGGTAAGATGTGATAAAGTGACTTTATATGGCGAACCTTACCTATCTCCTAGGGTTATGGAGATGACTGTCAAATCTGAACCTAGTTCTGAAGACCCAGTCACACGGCGCACATTAAACCTTCCTAAGGCATCGTAAGTATATGTGTAAGGCTTAGGTCTAGATTTACCAATTAGGCGTTTTGTATAACAATTATTGATAAGTAAGATAAAAATTATAGGAATATATAGATAAATTCTTCATTAACGAAGCAATTAATTAACTGGGGAAGGTTAAAATAGTTGTTGTGTCAAGGCTAACGGGTCTTTAATGCCAGTTATAACGTACGGTAATCTCGCAGAAAACAGGCAAAAGAGATAAATCCGCACGATTAGAAAAATCAATCGATATTGTTTACGAGCGTTGCTCGCGACTTCGCCCGCGTGAAATTACAAATATAACCTATTACCTTTCTGATGGTGAAAGAATTTTTAACATCGGCGCAGTAGTTTTTGAGTTATTTCAATACATACAAAAATACAAAAATACAAAAATACAAAGTTTTCCTCTTTATAATATTAGTATAGATTAAATTACTCGTTAATAAAAAGTGATTTTAGTTTTAAGGTATGAACACAATCAACACATAATTATATTCAACATGAGCGTCGTCGCCCGGGCGTGGGAGCGCTGCCTCCCATCCCTAAAGAATCGAAATATAAAAAAATAAAATACATATAAAAACTACTTCGAGTAAAACCATATTAATGGTTTCTGCCCCCTTCTCACTAGGCCTAGCCTAGATCCCATGGCATTAGTCAAAGTCTTATTCTTTTTTCTACATTGTATTACTGGCAAATAATGTGTGTATCAAAAAAAATCACTTGGAATATTATATTATACTTAAATTTAAACTCCCCACAATAATTCTATATATATACCCTAATAATAATACTTTTACAACGTTTACTAACAATCAATCAAATTTTCACATAATTGCCATAAGGAGTACTTATCGTCTGAGGTCCAGCGACGTATGGTTCATAGACAACGTTGATTTGCTTCGAATCCGATGAACTTTGTGTGCCATCTCTGCTCCATGAAGCTGGAAAATAAAAAATAAAATACATATAAAAACTACTTCGAGTAAAACCATATTAATGGTTTCTGCCCCCTTCTCACTAGGCCTAGCCTAGATCCCATGGCATTAGTCAAAGTCTTATTCTTTTTTCTACATTGTATTACTGGCAAATAATGTGTGTATCAAAAAAAATCACTTGGAATATTATATTATACTTAAATTTAAACTCCCCACAATAATTCTATATATATACCCTAATAATAATACTTTTACAACGTTTACTAACAATCAATCAAATTTTCACATAATTGCCATAAGGAGTACTTATCGTCTGAGGTCCAGCGACGTATGGTTCATAGACAACGTTGATTTGCTTCGTATCCGATGAACTTTGTGTGCCATCTCTGCTCCATGAAGCTGGAAAATAAAAAATAAAATACATATAAAAACTACTTCGAGTAAAACCATATTAATGGTTTCTGCCCCCTTCTCACTAGGCCTAGCCTAGATCCCATGGCATTAGTCAAAGTCTTATTCTTTTTTCTACATTGTATTACTGGCAAATAATGTGTGTATCAAAAAAATTAGCAAGTAGTACAATACGTATAAATTATAAATCTTTCCTCTTTATAATATTAGTATAGATTAAATTACTCGTTAATAAAAAGTGATTTTAGTTTTAAGTTTCTCAGTAATATTAAATTTAGGTTGTATTTAATCCGTTACTATATGTTATCCGTACTATGCATGCTGCATAACGTGAGAGTAACGTAGATTGTGACGTCATCTCACGTCCACGAAAATGGTATAGACGATGCGTCTTTAGCAATATAAAAAAATGGAGGAGGTATGTAAAGGAATGAAAATTGATTGGACTGGGATTTGAGAAACAACTGACAGACAAAACATCAGCTCTTTTTGTAATATGTATGCTTTTCTTTTTACGTATAGGATGGTTCATGAATAGGAAAAATGATAGAAATGAAACACATTTTTGAAAAATAAAAGATATTAAATATTTGGTTTTTAAACTTAACTAAGTTCAATATATTATACGCAATAAATATTTCTTAATACACAGTATTTTGTTTTAGTTTTAAGGTATGAACACAATCAACACATAATTATATTCAACATGAGCGTCGTCGCCCGGGCGTGGGAGCGCTGCCTCCCATCCCTAAAGAATCGAAATATAAAAAAATAAAATACATATAAAAACTACTTCGAGTAAAACCATATTAATGGTTTCTGCCCCCCTCTCACTAGGCCTAGCCTAGATCCCATGGCATTGGTATGCAACACCAATCCATTAGTCAAAGTCTTATTCTTTTTTCTACATTGTATTACTGGCAAATAATGTGTGTATCAAAAAAAATCACTTGGAATATTTAATAATTATACTTAAATTTAAACTCCTCACAGTAATTCTATATATATACCCTAATAATAATACTTTTACAACGTTTACCAACAATCAATCAAATTTTCACATAATTGCCATAAGGAGTACTTATCGTCTGAGGTCCAGCGACGTATGGTTCATAGACAACGTTGATTTGCTTCGAATCCGATGAACTTTGTGTGCCATCTCTGCTCCATGAAGCTGGAAAATAAAAAATATACTACAGCGCCCCCTATTTTACAAACATCGTAATTGGTATAAACAAAAATTATGTGCTTCCATTCAACACAAGATGGCGTTAATAATGTTTTTATTGGTTCCAGAACGATTTCCAAATGGGTTTTCTATTAATTACAGCGCCCCCTATTACGTAAAATAAAATTTGGCTGCTTTAAATTATGTATTTGTACTACCAGACACAAGATGGCGTTATAATAAATTTCCTTACAAAAAGGTATGTGTTCGTCTGGGCCACTGTGTCCATGCTGGCCATTATGTATGTGCAGATGTATTTCTTTTTGAGGCGTGTGAGACGGAGGCTCCCAACCGCTGGAGTGGTGTCCCTTATGACCGAACAGGGCGCCGATCTGAAATAATTTAATACCTACTATGTTACATGCAATCAATAATTCTAAGAAAAAAGGAGAGTGGCAAGTATATGGTAAGTTTTAAACAATACAAACTAAAAGTTGTAGTTTTATTTTTGTTATAAGCAAAGGAATGCGACATAGAAAACGGATCAAAGATAAGTTATGAAGTAAGATTGTATCAAGTTAACTAAGCACACCTTTCACTTCAATTTGTGTCCTTTTACCGCGAGTTTCCACTGCTGAAGCACTCTTAGAACATTGTCATACCTCTTATTCTTATTAAAAAAATACTGAGACAACATGTTTGTACCTTGTATTTCGATAGTAAGAATTTGAGGGTCAATATCATAACGTTTCTTCTAATAAATTGTATTTACCAATTATATTGACCTTGAAGTGTTTACGTCACGTGAACAGTCTTTTATCTCTTTTTCACCAAAGAATGTAACATCTCACATCCTTGTCTACTGCCCTATAGAAAGTTACTTTCTCTCAATCAGCATACATTGACCAATGACGTCATATAACCAATACGGTTATTCTGACGACATTAGAAAATATTTTTTCCTATAACTGTGGAATTCCACTAAGTTAGAGGTAGACAGGTACCAAAGAGATTTAAACATAATATACTATAATAGATATAGAGCGGACGTTACGAGCACCTTTCTTCAAATATTTTAAGTATAATTGGTATTGTGCAAAATAAATTGTACTGGTGGTACATACTACATATATCTTTTTTTAAGCGTATGTTTTGGTTCGTGATGTCCTGTCTATTGATATGCATAACTATACATACTTAACGATATTTATCGATTTACAATCACATGACAATCATGTACGTTTCATTCGTAATAAAGATTTGCAGTATAAAGTAGAGAGCAAAAAGTATATTAATAAAGAAAATGTAGTTATTTCGAATCTAGTTGCATTTCTACTTGTTCGGACTAATTTAAGTTTCTTTGCTAACGGTATTACAAGTGTAACTACAAGAAACAAATGGTTCTGTAATAGAAACGAACTAAATTGTCTGCTTGCAAAGAGAATGTGAGCGATGACAATACATATATCATTATATGTACAAGTATTTTAACAGTGGATAGACATTATGTATGTTTTTTCGCGTTTCGCCTGACGAGTGCCAAGGTCAAGTTTTACCCACCCTTTCCCTGTAAGGAAAAGATTGGGGATTGTAATTAGCAGGTGAACGGACGCATAGGAATTGAAAATATCCTTTCGTACATCCTCTACCCTGTTTATTAAAGGCAGGTAATGCATCAACCTTATTGCAATTATATCTATGCAAACATTGAACGAGAAATGTCAACAAGAAATATATATTTTAGCACTTTACTGTGTATATCAGTATCAGGTAGAGCGTCGGTGGCTGAGGGGTTTAAGCACTTGACTTGTACTCTACAAGTCCTGGTTCGAATCCCGCCATGTACCAATATGATTTTCGATTTTTCGAATTTCATAGGTACATAGTATATCCGACGTTCTCAAGGTACAGGAAAACATCGTGATGGAACCTGCACATATCGGCGAAGAAATTAAAAGATATGTGTGAAGTCAAAACCCTCATCATATTGCGAAAATTATTAAGTTTTGCGTACATTAGAAACTGATGTAATAATTCCATTAAAAATGAAAACACGAAAGTAGTTAACCTCGATGCGTTGTGAAATCTCATCCTAATGTGACGAGTGACCGGCGTCGGACCCACTTCCGAAGTTTTTGCGAGAAACATACAAGTCATTCGCTGCCATTACTGAGGCTTATTCTTCACGTATCATCAACATTATATGACACAAACACTTATTGCAATTATATCTATGCAAACATTGAACGAGAAATGTCAACAAGAAATATATATTTTAGCACTTTACTGTGTATATCAGTATCAGGTAGAGCGTCGGTGGCTGAGGGGTTTAAGCACTTGACTTGTACTCTACAAGTCCTGGTTCGAATCCCGCCATGTACCAATATGATTTTCGATTTTTCGAATTTCATATGTACATAATTTACCCGACGTTCTTACGGTAAAGGAAAACATCGTGATGGAACCTGCACATATCGGCGAAGAAATTAAAAGATATGTGTGAAGTCAAAACCCTCATCATATTGCGAAAATTATTAAGTTTTGCGTACATTAGAAATGATGTTAAAATACTTAAATTACATATAATTTTTAAATACGTATCTGATAGTAATAATTCATTAAAAATGAAAACACGAAAGTAGTTAACCTCGATGCGTTGTGAAATCTCATCCTAATGTGACGAGTGACCGGCGTCGGACCCACTTCCGAAGTTTTTGCGAGAAACATACAAGTCATTCGCTGCCATTACTGAGGCTTATTCTTCACGTATCATCAACATTATATGACACAAACACTTATTGCAATTATATCTATGCAAACATTGAACGAGAAATGTCAACAAGAAATATATATTTAGCACTTTACTGTGTATATCAGTATCAGGTAGAGCGTCGGTGGCTGAGGGGTTTAAGCACTTGACTTGTACTCTACAAGTCCTGGGTTCGAATCCCGCCATGTACCAATATGATTTTCGATTTTTCGAATTTCATATGTACATAATTTACCCGACGTTCTTACGGTAAAGGAAAACATCGTGATGGAACCTGCACATATCGGCGAAGAAATTAAAAGATATGTGTGAAGTCAAAACCCTCATCATATTGCGAAAATTATTAAGTTTTGCGTACATTAGAAACTGATGTAATAAAGAAGCCAATTGTGCCCCTCATACGATGATTTATTTGTTTTTGTTATCTTGGTTGCTTTTTATAGGTAACATATGAACTTCTAAGAATAGAGATGACTTAATCAAGATATTTTAACAACAAAGAAACACGTATTTGCCTAATATGTATTACCGCTAGTTCACCCGTTACTTACACAAGTGATTTCTATAACGGTCAAAATCAGATGTCGAAGTCATGCCAGATATATGTCTACTAGTTATTAATGTAGTTTGTTGTAATGATAATAATAGAGTACATCAGATTTGTACATCATTTTTATATTTTTTTATAAGAAAAGTAGGCAAACGAGCGGCGGGAATACTGTTCATTTGAATAATAAATAATAATACTACAAGACAGTTAAAACGGACGAGTAAATTGAACAAGATCTCGTAAGTTATGCTCACTTCGTACACCGGACACGGGAAATGTTGCGAAAACCGCAGAGCACGTGCGTCCTCGATTTCTTTACTTCTTTATCTAAAGTCCTTCGAGTAAATATTCATAGAGAAGGTGTCACGTCCAAAATCAACGCCAAAAACTGTCCGCGTGTTTATGCAGTTAGATTTGTTTACTAACAAACGGACTGTTTACTAAAACAATGTATGCATTTAATGTACAGTTTCCTTACCAAAGTTCCCTTAACAACCTCTAAAGTCTGAATGCAGCAAATGATGACCTTTTGAGGCTATATTTTGAAAGTCAATCAAATTCAAAACCAGTATTTGGCTTGTCAGTTATTAGACGCGAAAACAACATCGAGTATTTTTTTTAAATGTTGAAACAAACATGCTATAAATCATATTGAACTAATAAAATGTATCTTGTTTTTCATTCTAGTTTGAGTCATTACAATTAAAATTAAATAAACATTTTAAATTATGTATTGTTCATTGTGTTCATATAGGTACACCACATTAATAAAAAACTAATAATTTATTAATAATTTTTCCTTGACCTTAACAGTGGTAGAGCCCGCTTTAACATCTTCACATGAATAGGTCAGCTCGACCGGTGCAATACCACGAAGGAATTTCGCGTTTCGTCTGATGAGTGTGCGTGTCGGAGGCCTAATTTTAGTCCCTTTCCCGTAACCACACTTTTCGTACAAGGGAAGTATGGGAAGGGGAAGTGGACTTGACGTGAGATGAGATAGAAGTTGGTGACAATAGGTAGAAGAAATATCCTCTTTATCTGCATCGCCTCTCCTGTTTATTACAGGTAGCAACGCATCTGAAAATGTGGATGTCTATTGGCTGCGGACACTTCGCTATTGTGGTGAATTCAGGTGGCCACTTGTTAGTTAGCTACCTTATGATATTGAAAAACTTTCAGTATCATTATCTGATATTTTCAATATTATATGATGATATTATATTTAGATATTTATATTTTTAAGTAAGTTATTGACTTTAACACGCTGTGATCGGAAAGATTTGATAAATTATGAAAATTCGAGAAAATGCATGTATGTATTTTGTTTTTTATTTACTACGAATTGTTTATGAAATTAGAGGAACACCCCTTGGTAGGGGTGTTCCTCTAATTTCATATCGATAAATTGGTATTTATCGATAAGCAAATGAAAATCGTAAATAGAAAATCGTATCCGCGCACCATTAGTTACAATTGAAATTGGAATGTTATATAGAGCTTGAGATATTACGTTGCTGATTGCTACCAAGAGAAAGTAAGATGATTGGTACAAGAGATATGTTGATAAATATACCACATAACAATTACGTTTGACAATCACGCAAGTTATTTCCAAAATGAACTTACGAGAATTTTAATTGCCTTTGATGCTTTCTAAAGTCAATAAAGATACTTAACATTAGAATAAAGCTAGAATATTTTTTATATATAAGCAGATATTTATTAATTTAATAAACACATATTGTAAACAGCCCAACCTAAATCGATGTTTGTGCTAGTGTATGGTTAACGATACTAGTCCAATGGCGGGATTCGAACCTGCTACCCCGAGCTGGTAACTACTAGTGCGTGGTGATCGCATATCATTGAGTACCTACATAGACAATTTTTTTTTTCTTATCTTATTGACTTTCACACGCAAATGTATTTATCCACTGACAAAAAATAATCTTGATCCAAATCGCGCAAAAATTGTAGGTAATACTGAATCGGAAATTTAGAAGTAGTATCGGGAAATAAGGTTTCCCTTACTATGGCACACTTGCATAATAATTCAATTATAATTAACTAGCTGTTGCTCGCGACTTCGCTCGCGTGAAATTAAACACTATAGCCTATTACTCACAGATAAATTACCTTTCTAACGGTGAAAGAATTAAAAAAAACGGCCCAGTAGTTTTTGAGTTATTTCAATACATACAAAAATATAAATCTTTCCTCTTTATAATATCAGTATAGATATATTACTTAAAACTAGTTAAATAAAACAAACAAAAAGGTTATTCAATTATACAATAGAAAAAAACATACCAATAGAATTATCTGATGTAATAGAACGCCTCTCCACATTCTTATTAGTAAAATATTCACTTTGGTTTGCTGTAGAACTGTTACTATTAACAATTAAATAATTATCATTTTTATTTATGTTATTAAAACTAATTTGTGTGTCACTAACACTATTAACTTTTGCCCCGTAACCGGGTCGCGCGTTGAGAATTAAAAACAAACACACGAAAGTCAAATAAATATTCGTTCGTCCTCTTTTATTTATTAGCAAAATGTGAAAACAAGGTATGAACCACTTTATAATTTCCTTTAAATCCATCATATTATTTATTAAACTAAAAAATTAAATACGAACGAACGTCATCTCACTTGCAACGTTACCACGAAACTGACGTGAAGGTGGTAAATGGCGGCCGTAGCATTTCTTCTTTCTCTCGACTCGAACCCGTGTTCAATGCACAGACAAAAACTTTCGCTTTTCATTGATATTCGTGTTCCGTTTACGCGGGCTTTAAGTTAATTCAGGTAAAGATATAAATAACTTCTTTGTAACTATTTAGGCATTTAAAAATAGGGAAATTAGGAAAGTCTTCACTTTCAAGTCATTAGGTTCGTCTCAATACGTATGCAAATTGTTATACAGAATGCTCATGTGAAGAATTGTAAAATAGATAATTTGTATTTTGAAAACAAAAAATCATGTATTTGCATTTCAAATGCATTTCTATTTACGAAAGACATTGTTCTATTTGTTCGGAGAATGAGGGATGTATATTTTTGTATAGATGTTTCATGGAAATCCATGGTTAAATGAGTGTAAACTGAATAAATAAAGATTTGAGGTTGCCAAATATGTTAGCGGCTCGGAACATCGTACGAGTCGCTGAACACAAAGTTAGGTGAAGCAAGGCTTATAGGGGCAGAGGGCACTGCGCAGTGCGCAGATGACCTTGAGCTGCCAAGATATTTGAAAAGACTTATACACCGTAACTTAAGTCGGAGAACGAGGCTAAATTAACGGAAAGTAAAACTTACCGCTGCATTTTATTTCTAGATAGTTAAGTTAGATTAGAAATAATTCAGTTCTCACATAGTCTGAAATTGAATACTTTTATTTTGCACTTTCTCTAACGTCCTACTAATTTTCAAATGCCAAAATGTGTTTTTTTTAATATTATAAGGTGGCAAAGGAGCAAGCGGCCACCTAAAACCGCCAAAATGGCGAAGCGACCTTTGCCCATAGACATCTGCGCAACAGCGGATGCGTTGCCGGTAGGCAACTTAATCGACAATTAAGGGTACTTAATCGACGGAGGAGGAGACGCACATAAAGAAGATATTTCCTCTTCCTATGCGTCTCCTCCACCGTTAAATCCACGTTCCCTTTCCATCCTATTCTTATGAGAAAAAGGGTGGGAAGGAAAGAAGAAAAAAGTTGGACCTGTACAAAACCGTATTGCTATCTCTTTTTTTAAGTAGATCGAGAGGGATGAAAATATGTGGACATGTGAATAAAAACTTACGATTTCAGTTAAATATAAAAGGTTAATAAAACAAACAATTACATATAACATAATATTTATTTTACATTTATTCACGAATAAACAACGTGAAAATTACAAATAGTTTATAACTATTCTAGAAACGTTGATGGGTGCTACTTTATTATAGTGAAGATATTTTTATCACTAAGCCAATGATTATAAATGTTTATAATATTAATACCAATACAAGTTTTCGAGGGTACATTTAAAAATGGCTAGAAATTAGACTAGATTTTAATGTCTATGTGGGTACTTTTAAAAATGATAATTATTTATTAATATCTTTAATATTAATTTTATTTGTGATTATATGTATTAGCAAAGGAACTGGTAAAGCTTTATATAATAAGAAATATAGTAGGCGAGTTGGCACGTCAGGTACAAGAGCAGTTCTCTGCACAACGTGCCAAGTCTATACAATTTTGTTATACAAAGTCTGTGAATATTATTAAGTTTTTATAAGAGCAGATGAAGTCGCTGGTATATTCATATAAATTAAAACTACAAATAAAATTTGCACGTCTTCGTGAACTATTTCTAATAATATTGATAATAATTTATAATAAATAGACATTTATAATTACATTAAAAAGCATTAGCGGTATATTATGTATTATGTTTAAAAAGGGGAGATTTAAAATATAAAATTTGAAGCAAAGGAAGTAATCACGTACAATGCGTGCACAATAACACGAGCAGCCACGGTACAATCAACGCTATAGTTCTGTCGCGGTCAATTTACATGTTAGATTATGTTCCTTGAATAACGTACTATCGAGGAACCTGTCAGTGTTCTACCTTGAAAGCTATATTACATACGTTTGAACGTTTTGTAGGCATTGCGATGAAGACGCATAAACCCAATAGGACACAGATATTAATAGCAGTACGAAAAAAAGGTCGGCCAGTGGTATTCGGCTAATCGAATATTTTCGGCTAATTTATTATTATACCGTCGCTTGCGAAACTCACTTCTACCGAATTGGTATAAAGAGGCGAAGTTTGTCTCGTTGCAAGGAACGAGGAAATTTTTATGAAAGTGGAACACCGCGATAGGCTCTGACTGTACAAGCTTTGTCATAGTGCTAATACTCATGGGCGTCGCCAACCGTTGAAGCCGTTGGCCGATGATCTAGGGTGGGAGGGAACTAGGAGTTTTTTTTTTATTCCAGAGAGAATGCTTATCAACATGTCCGATTTTTTTTATGTAATACTGACAAGTAGGTATTTTGTAGGTTATATAGTAATTTAATATTTTTCGATCCGCTAGACCTGCTCTCACTTGCCCCCCCCCCTGGGTCGCCCCCATAATCATATTTACGGATTAATCGCGCTAGATTTCAGTATTATCGTGCGCTAAAAACTGACATTATTAGTCTGCAGGGATTCGGAATGAAATAAAATTGTTTAATCCCAAAACACCTTACAAATAAAATAAATTAATCGCGAATTACATCTGCTGCGTGGAGTTTCCGTTCCACGTGTTATTATCGTCGTCGTTGTTGGCGTCGCCGGCGAGGCGGTGTATGTTGCCGCGGCGGCGCACGGCGGCGAGCGGCGGCTGCGCGGGCGGGGGCGGGGGCGGCGCGGCGGCGGGCGCGCGGGGGCCGCGGGGCGCGCGGGGGGAGACGCGCGCGCGCATCCACTCGTACAACTGCTGCGACGGCTCCAGTATCAGCGACGTGAAGAGTTGCGTCAAGAATGCTGTTGGAAGATTTTTCATTAGAGTCGACTTCTTAATATATTTATTGTTATTAAATAAACGGTTTCATAAGACCGTTGATTTGCTACAAAAAGTAACTAACAGTGTAAATATCATCCATTAGGAATGTTGGCTAAACCATTTTGGAAATTGGAAGAACTAACGCCTTTTAGTTTGATATCACACTATTTCGTTTAGACACATTTCTAAACGAAATAGTGTGATATCAACGTCATTCTCAATAAATGTAAATTGTTCAGAGTCAAGTATTTTAATTATTACATACCAATCCATGAAAGATCTAGGACACAACCTAAATCTTCAAAATTCAACATCAGTCGCTCTTAGGATTAGAACTGTGGTGTAGTTATTAAAAGCTTCATAATTTGAAATCCCTAGCCTAATCATGGTTCAGTCGTCATATATTATCAGCTCACCGCAGCAGGGTATAAAGCGTAGGGCACGGTGCGCCTTCGAGCCGGCAAGATATTTGAAACGTGTTATACATACAGATAATATTAGAGAATGTGGAAGGCGTGGCGACTGTGGCGGGCACGCGGCGCGGCAGCACCAGCAGCGCGGCGGAGGGCGCGAGCCGCAGCTGCCGCAGCGTGGACCCCTCCTCCGTCAACTCCTGACGCGGGAACGCCGTCCACAGGGAGAACTCCGATTGACGCAACTGACGAATAATAAAATATTACGTTTTAATACAATGTAGAAATTAGCTATGTGCGTTAATTTTTTTTTAATTGCTATTTCATAAGATTATATCTAAATAAGTAAACTTAATTTTTTATAGTTATAATTTACATTATGTATAAGTCTGTGTAATATTCAGTCTATGGTATATAATCTTTGTCTTTTAGTCTTTGCCTAAATTTGCCTGAATACATTTGTACTGCTTATAATAAACGTTAAATAATCTCCGTTGTAATAATTACTACTTATACACTTACAAAAATACTAATTATACACTGGAAATAATAGGAATAGTTTATGGATTCGGATCGTCACTTCTTTAAGTTAAATGAGAACTTTCCCATTTTTTTTTATTTATCCGGGTTTTTTCTACAAAAACTTACAATGTGAGTTATTTGTGTGTAGCTATAGAATGATTACTTGTAAGTTAGTAGCGACATATCTGCGCAGCTCCAGCAGCGTGGTGTCGACGTCGAAGTGCGCCGTGTGCGCGTTGCCGTCCGCCATCTTGAACTGCACGCGCGCGCGCGACCCGCCGTCGCCTACACCTTACAAATTAATTTCATTAATTACCTGTTAGACAGGCAACATTTCACAAGTTTATGTTTCTAACCATTCTGAATGATTTACAATAAATTGTAAAAACCTTCAACTTCATTTAACCTCGGAATTAATACTAAGTATTAATTAAATTCAGCTAACTGAAGCAACGAAAACAGATCCTACTAATATTATAAATGCGAAAGTTTAGATGGATGTTTGTAGCCTAAACGTCTGAACGGATTTCGATGAAATTTGGTACAGATGTAGAGGATAGTCTGGAAGAACATATAGGCTACACATTTGTTTTTTTTAATACAACGCGGAAGGAGTCGCGGGCGAAAGCTAGTACATTATAAACCGACATGGATATCTGTCAGCTGGGCGTAAGTCAAACTAAATTACAGTACGAGTTCCGACACCTTAAAACTGCTCTCCTGTAAAGTTTGGTTTTTGCACTTAGGGCAGTTTACGTAGGATGTATGGATACTGGTTTTATGAGTTTGTAAGACACTAACTGGAAGTAGGTGGCGGGGGCTGCGAGGAGTGCGGCTGCGGGGGCTGCGGGGGCTGCGCGGGCTGCGGCGGCTGGTCGCGCGCGCGCCGCTCCGCGCGGTCCTGCGCTATCTGCTCCAGTATGCGCTGCCTAGCCAAATTGTTCTCTAACTTCTCGCGCTTACGCTCCTCCTTAAAAATCAAGTATTGATATATCACATAAAAGTTAAGGTTACAAATTAATTAATAATTGCTTGTAATTTATTTTGTAATAGGTTTCTCCCGCGACTTCGTCCGTGTGGTATTAAAAAAAACAAAAGTGAGCCTATGTTTTCTTCCAGACTATCCTCTACATCTATGATCCGTTTAGGCTACAAACTCTAACAAACATCCATCCGTCCATCTAAATTTTCACATTTATATTATAATATTACTATGATAAATCTCTATCAAACTACCAAATCGGTCGTCATATAAAAATGGACATACAAAAATAATTGCAACTTATCTATCTTATATTATAATTGCGAAAGTTTAGATGGATGGATGGATGGATCATGACTCAACGGATCTTGCTGAAATTTGACATAAGTGTAGAAGATAGTCCGGAAGAACACATAGGCTAATTCAGTTTTTTTTTAAATCCGGACCGGTATAAATAATAATACTTGCTTAGTTACCACAACATATCTAAAACAAACAAAGTACTTGTAGTTGTTTTAATTCTTGATCAGCCTGCCATTTCTTGAGCTCGGCGACGCCCTGGCCCACCGCGCGGCGCTCCAACTCCTTCTGCTTCTCCAACTGCAATAACATATATAAAACATCATTAATAAATATATCAAAGACCAATTATTTGATTATTTCTAAATAGCTTAGTCAGTTGGACGAATTAAAAATACGAATCGAATAAAACCTCACATCTAAAAATAAATTCAAATATTTAGGTAACACGTTACAAAAGAATAGACAAACATACATAGCCTCCAAGTCATTCAAAAGTGACTAGGCATTTTACAGAAAAATGACAAAAAGTAGCCAAAACGAAAACCATTGCGCCATCCTATATTTAAAACAACTACCTCTTTCTCCTTTTCCAATTTCTCCTTCCTCACAGCATCAATGAGCTCCTTAGCTCTCTCCACCTTCTCATCGGAGCTGGCAGCACTCACCGGAGTTGGGGCTGCAGTTTCCTATTGTACAATAAACTTAATACAACAAAGTAATCACCAAAACCTTACAATAATTTCCAGACAGTTCTCAATAAATTAACCTATTAATGTTGCGGGTAAACAACATGACGAAGGACCTCCGTAGGATCCGAAACATGTCGGTGCCTACACCGAAGGTTGTCACGTGAGTTAAGCCATGTTTTATAATTAATTAGTTCTCAAAAATGTCAATAGGTAACAAAGTATACTTGCAGGTTTATTAGTCGGTGTATCCTTGCTGCTGGGTCCGGGTTCCTCCAGCTTGCCTTTAGGCTTCCTCACACATACGTCACCGTCACACACCACCTCGTACTCCTGACCTGAACGGGTTACCTCGTGAAACTCCGTCTTAGGCACCTTGGCCGGGGGACCTGATGATGTCTCTGGCAAAGATACAGGATTTGCAAAGATCATGTCAAATAGAAATACCTGAATTCTGCCTTATTTGGGTTATATGCGTGAGTACTATTTGTATTGTTACTATTGTAAAATTTTATAAACAAATGTGTGAATAATTATGTAATAAAGGTAATAAAAAATAACATTTAATTTTGTCTATCACAAAACTCTTTAAAATCATAGTAAATGTGAAGGGAAAGCTATGTTCCCTTTTGTAAGAAAATCACAAAATGATGAACATAAAATTTTATACAGTTATATTTAATGTGGAGAAGTGCACAAAGAATTTTTACTTAAAAATGAAAAAACGGGCCACAAGTATCAGTAAATATGGGGAAATGGAAAACATGTCATTGGGTAGATCAGTCTAGCATTAACAAACATTGTGCTACTATTGGACATCTCATAACAATCTCCATATTTACCTTTTACATTATCTATTCAATTATGTATTATGTATTCAATTCCATATACCTGGTTCAGCTTCAATAGATGATGATGAAGTTGATGGCATTGCTGGTTTTGAATTACCAACATCACTGGTTGCCGCTGTCTCTGGTTCTGTCTTATCACTGGCGGTACAAGATGAAGCTGTTGCAAGTTCCATCTCATCGCCAGGGTTACCGGCTGGAGGTGTCGAAGGTTCTGACTCTTTACTAAGGTTTCCTGCCTCCTCTTGTATGAGATTGGCCGTCTGCTGCTTCAGATTCTGGCCTGATGTTGACGGCTGGACCGTAACTTTCTTATCTTTGTCTGAAATAGAGATTCAATTATAGAACAACACTTTTAGTTATCAATTTGCTCAATAGATAGACAGAAATAGTAACTATTTAAATAATTCTTAAATGTGTTGTTTTGTAAGAGCTGCTTACAATCTGAAGGACGCCAAAATTTGAATGGAATGTGGAGTTTAAGAGTGGTCTTTTCATTTTAGATGTTATTACATATTTAAATGTTGTTTCAGTATTCAGACATTGCTTGTAAACTAAAAGGACAGTTATATGTAGGTTAGAAGTTCAATAATCTATAAATCATTTGGAAACGGTAGATTTAAAAAGCACATCATTATTATTGTAGTTAAAATATAGCAGATGGCAGTAAAGATAATGGTTTTTGTACTCACTATGTTCCTCTAGTATTCTATCTATTCTAGTGGCCAGGCTGTGAGCCTCAACTCCTGCGCAGACCACTTCCAATGGTGTTCCATTTCTATTGATGAAGAAAAGAGATGGCACAGGCACAAATTGATCTGTTTTTTATTAATGTAATTATTCCATTTACTATGATTTGAATAATTATCGAGGATATAACAGCAGCCACACTTACATAAAGCTTAATTAATTACATAATTCAATAATTACATAAAGGAGCCAGCTGAAAGCCAGCGCAGGGTTTGCACCAGCTGAGCTGAGTGGTATAAAAGCAAATATGTTTCAGTCCAAATACATAATTTTTTAAATTTGGCATATTAAATTATAGTTTATTAAATTTACTACAATTTAGAATGCTTAGTTTTAAAGAAGAAAAATGTGGACTGAAGCAAATTTAATTTTACACCTCCCTATATAAGTATAACTCTTCCTATCAAAATGTTCTTTAAATAAGTAAAAAGGATACAAATTTGAGCAAAATGTGTATAATTTAACGACCCACTCTTCAACTTGATGGCAAGGAAGTTTTCAGGATCTGACAGTCTCTTCTCCACTGCTACATTGTCAATTATAGTAGACATTTCTGCTGACTGTTCATTGTCACCTTATTGAACAAATGAAATAGGATTCTCATTAAAATAATCTTCATGTTCAGGTCAATATTTAAACAATCATGAACTTCATTAAATAAAATTAAACTCTATTGTCTCTGGTGGGAAATTTAAAATTGTTACAATAAAAAATAATATGGTTAATTTTCTTGGTTTTCTTCTCACTACTGAAAAATGGACTCCATATGGAAATGAATTTATTGCAATAACAGGCACAAATTGAGTAATGAGAGACATATTGCTACTTTGCATTTCATATTTTTGTTGCAAAGTAGAGTATTGTAGCTTATGAAAATCTATTTTTGGCAGTAGCCAAATTTTCAAAGAATCGCCGAGAAACGTATTTGTTACTAAAACAAAATGTCGTACATGCAATTTTTTTCATACGAAATTTCGTAAGAAATGTGTGGGGCTTATGCTTTAGCAAAAATAACGTAATAAATTACGCAATAAGGTTAATAAGAAATATTACCGACTTATTAGATGTGTAATTGCATCATTGAGCCCACGATAACGATGATTATGTACACAACATCAATAACCTAATTAGAAGTAAAGATATTACAATGCTGATCAACCGCTAATTTCGTTTATCTAATTTAGGTAAGAATCAACGCCGATGGGTTTGAAAATAATTTAATGTAAAAAGTAACCGTACCTTCAACAAAAACGACGAAAATTGCATTTCGTTGTTTTGATAATGCAACCGCTTCTGCAATACTTCCCCCGTACCAATGCATAGTTAAAACTATTTCTATATCGTTTACTGGCACAGTTATAAACTATTTTTTTAGATTTGTATTATATTTCACACAATTTCACAAATGTTGATATGGAACAAAAATAATACAATGAAGACATGACACAACAAATTTTGACAATACTGACGTGTTTGCCATTTTTTGATTCCATTTCATGTAATGTCACTTTAATTCGAAAAATGAATTTTCAGTATATCCTGCAGTTGTATATTGATGCGGTTACAATAATGTAGAATTAATTCATCATTTACTTTACCCTTTAAATGCCAATTTAAACTAATAATTGAAAAAACTATGATCGAATCAATAAAAACATTTTGACATAAAGACCAGAATAAATTCTATTATCAAATGCTCCTTGTCTTTGGTTACCTACATGTGACCTTGTACGATTATTCATTGCATGATAATTTAAAACTTCGCGTGTTTACTATCCGCCACAAGATGTCGCTAGCAGTACAGGATTATGTATCGTTTGTACATTTTTTAAAGGTACCATATTCTACTTTAAATGTAATTTTAAGAATAAATTCTTTAAATATTCTTTAAGAAATTGTAGTAAGTAAACTGTTTTTTATCTTATTATGCTCAAAAAAGAAATTGTTTGCCATACGCTTTTATTTTTATTTGATACTAGCTTTCGCCCGCGACTCCGTCCTCGTGGAATATAAAAAAACAAAAGTAAGAAGCCTATGTGTGCTTCCAGACTATCCTCTGCATCTATGCCAAATTTCATCGCGATCCGTTTAGCAGTTTATGCTACAAACTCTAACAAACATCCATCCATCCATCCATCTGAACGTTCGCATTTATAATATTAGTAAGTTTGATAAACTTTCGAAAGAAACGATAGATCTATTCACCTATTCTAATATTATAAAAAGAAAAGATTTGTATTTTTGTATGTATCGAAATAACTCCAAAACTACTGCTCCGATTTCACCTCCCTCACCATTAGAAAGCTACGTTATCAGTGAGTAACATAGGCTATTTTTATTATTTTTTAATTTCACGCGGGCGAAGTCGTATAGAATAAAAGAAGCGAAACATTGGAGGGAAATTAAGAAGAGGAAAAAGTGGCAACCAAAATGTATTTTTTGACATACTACAGGACTGCACCCGCGGACAAACCAATTATATGGTTTTGCGGGGCTATATTTGTTTATATATTTAAATTGTGTTTTTTGTATAATTTTCAGAAAAAAAATTGTTTATGTAAACATATTCTTCATTTTGAAGAACTACAATGTTTTGACATTTTTTTAGAATACAACCTTTTTCCTTAAAGGTACACAGGTATAAAGATACTGTCTCCGCATTGCTCTACCACAACCTGCTATTAGAACTGTGGCATAGTTGCTAATCAGCGGCAAGTCCGCATAGCCACAAATATGTGTCTAGGATTTCGGGATGACATGAAAGTAGTGACAACAAGAAATTATGCTTATACTTATTTAATAAATATTGTCAACAATAAAATATACAATTAAATTGTTAATTGGCCCATTTACAATGTTTACATATCATCAAGATGATTTATATCACAAAAGACTTAGTGCCTGTATAAATATAAATAGCTCGCGCAGCAATTAACCAATTTGTATACGAAGATGTGCAGCTGACAACACAACGCTTGACTTACTCTACTTTATTGCTCTGGCAACATTTTAGTGTCTCTTTGAAAATGGAAACGAAAATTGCGCCCTAAAACTGAAATGAGGCGCGAAATGCGGTGACGGATTCGCGCCTTTGCGAGAGCTAAAAATGAACACCGTTCGACGGCAGGCGTGCGGGACAAATGGATGAGTGAAGTTATATTACTTTTATTTCTTTACAAGTTTGTGTAAGCCCACAGCCGGTGCAATACACTCATTTAAAAACACTCACTTTTAACCATTTCACAATAGTCACCAACAAATAAAATATTTTGACAAAGTTCTTGTTCTAGCAGAAAGTAAGGAATATACAAAGGATTGCTAAGATTCGATTTTTAAAAGTGTGGTTAAAGCTTACGTAAAATATTTTTGTTTTACTACATAAAAGCTAGACATAGCTGGATAGGATATGGAGAATGAAAGTAGGAATTGTTGGTTTTGATATCAACAACACACAACATTTGCCGCCAAATGTTATTCGATTCGAAATAAATAAAAAGCATTTCTTTAATATGTTAATGTTTTCATACAAACTATAAACACAAAAACCCGCCCATACCGATACGTCAAAGTGACAGCGCGGCTCGACGGAAGCGTTTGCTATCGTCGCTCGTTAGGCATTGATGACTTTGTTAATTGTTATTTAGCACCGAATTAGATTTAAAGCCACCACTGACGTGTGAATTGATTGTTTTCGAACGCCGTGTTTCATTTGCGGTATGCTAATTTGAATTCTTCTTCTGTTAACTGCCCGTTCTTTTAATTCTTTACTTTTTTGCCCTTCTAATTATGTGTGCCAGTATTCTTGTTATGTGCAGAGATTCCAAAAAACAAATGAAACATTATTAAACATAAGTTTGCCCCTAGGGAAGAGAATACTCCATACTGAGAGTACCTAAATGGTCAATAAGAGGACTCTTGAGAATAGCTAGCTGGTATAACAAATTGGTCGCGTATTTTGCTAAAAAAGTAATTAGTTATCTATTTTTTAATGAATATGACTCAGATAGAGTTTTAGATAGCGATATGTCAACTTTATTAGCATAGAATCGATCCTGTTACAAAAATAAATGACTAAGGTATCATTAAGGGCGGCCGATTTCATGATGGGGTGACAAACACGCTGGAGTATTTGCCGAGGGGTTGGTAACAGAACCCCAAATTCAATGCTTAAGCACGCTACGGAACCACGTATTAACAAATTATACGTATTACTATCTTGAGTGTGTTTAACAGAGTTATAAAATTTATAGAGGTTACTGTTTATAATTAAAAAAACGGTAACCTATATAAATTTCATTATTAGTTAGCAATGTATTTACCTACCAATAGTTAATATTTATAGCTAAATGGCTATTTGCATCTTTCATCCTTCGATAATAAAATAATGCTTTCTTATTTTTTTGTACATATTTTCGATAAATAAATAATACATCTAATAATGACTGGTCTAGCAACTGCAGTGTACGGTAATATTTCGCAAATATATGAAAATAGTAATTTGCCAGCTCTGTCATTTCTATGGTCAACATAGTACGCATTTACATTGAACTGTACCGTTCAATTAGTAACATATACACTGACAGGAACTACTTATTATGTTTTAAACTCTTTCTAATTGAACCTCGCAGTCGCGTTGTTATATTGTATCGAGTATTTGAACAAACTTGTTGTCATTATTTTATCTTTGTATTCGTTAAGCTCAAAAATATTTGCTCGTAATGTCATTGGCTAATTCTTAATGCTTTAGCCCAATAAAAAGACGATTGAATTCTTTGCTGTAAAATGTTCTACGAATAAAGACCGACGCATGAAAAGAAAATCACCTTCATTCTACTTTTTTAAATGATTATCCATTACGATGATAATTCTAAAATCGATAGTAGCTTATAAAACTACATACCTAGTAGTTAGTTTCCAGTCTATTCCTTCTACGGTAAATGTTTGTTTCAACATTAGACATCGTAGTCGTATAATTACGTTTCAATATTTATTCGATAATAGCCTAGAAATTGCTTGACGAGTACAATTTGATACTTTGTTTTTGAAATGTAGTCATATTTATACTGTTTTTATTGTCTCTTTTTATAAAACAAATTGGAGGAATAACCATATTTTATGCAAGTGTTTCGACAGTGGAAACTTAAGATAAAGATATAATTCAACTTTTTAATTTTTTGAGGTAATTCATTTTCAATTATTATTTTTAACACAACAAAATGGTTCTAACATTAAAGTAGAAATGTTGCGGATGCCAGCAAATGATATTACTTGTGTAAGAAAATAAATGTGATTCATTTTTCCCAATATGGCAACTACAATTTCGCGCTGTGATGTTGACAGTTCGACGGAAGGGGCGTGGCTTCCGGCCGCGTTCCGTTTTACCTAAATGTGCGGCGGAGAGACGACACAATCCATTAAATATCGTCCAGCCAAATGTGAACTTTCAGAAACTTTTCGTGGCAATAAAAGTCATTATATTAACAACCAAACAAATGATAAAAACTGGCTTTGGAGCCATCTACAAAATTACAAAAATAAATATCTATCCAGGTCTTTAAAAAATAATCTTCTGTTAATGAGATTCTTCTAAAAGACCTTTGTAGGTTTAAAAATGATGGTAGATTTTTATAGTTCATCTTACAATGGTCGTTTTACCTAATGGGGTAATTAATATTGTCACGATTTATTGCATGGAACCAAAGTACAGGAGACAGCGTATGTAGGGATGCCGGTGACGTAGGTAAATGTTTTTATTTTGTGGGTAATGACATCCTTATAAATAAGTTTACTTATTAGACTGAACTCACGATAAATTAGACCGCTAAGTTTTATTTAAATAGTAAAAACTTTTAAGATATCTATGGGAAACTATTCGTGTAACTAATATACTAATGACATTGAGTCTGGTATATTATAGTATCTAGTAGTATCTAGTATATAATATTATAATATTTTTATTACATGAGATAAGAGCAGAATATATAACACGGCGATTTTATATAATTTTACTAAAACCGCTAGGTAATTCCTATAATACTTTATTTTAAAACATACATGTTCGAACATATCAAATACTTAGTCACCTGTAATTAGTTGATAAGATTTTCTTTCGACATTCATTTAAAATATTTGAATTGTTGGATACTGAAATTGCAGATATAAATATATGATGGAGACCGGGGCGGAAACTGTAGCGGGAAAGTTAAGTGGCGTATCGCAGACATATAAATCAGCGGTTAGTTTGTCGCGTCTGGGGTGACATGGTAGCATTACCGATGATGCTATAAGTATTTGATTTAAAACAGAATTTACTCTGCGTTGAAAACTACTAGACTGATCAGCCTATAGTATCTAATTTAGTTTTTGGAAATCTATTTAATATTTATTCAATAAGAAAGACTAATTGATCATTTACAAATATTAAATTATTTCAAAACATTGACAATGGTGTTAAATGAAACACCCACAAAGAAATTCGCCCAAAAATGTAAAATAGCTTTTAACTAGCCGCTAATAAACTACAGAACCTATTTTAAAATTTCTTACATCATTAGCTCTTGCAATTCTTTCGAATACGTTAACGCTATTAACGTACTTTTGATTGTAGAAAAACGACCCCCTTTAACTTTTAGTAGAATAGTGCTAAAATTATTATACTATTTTAATGACAATAGCTAGGTTGGACAAGTTATTTTTGTTTAACGCTGACAACGCCGCACCGTCTTAATTAGACCCATTTATAGTAACAAGAATTACGTTGAAGCTTAATTAACGTTGGCTATTTACGTGTTTGTTGATGGAAACCTCTTTTTACACTTGAGGGCGTGTACAAGGTTTTATTTTATTTTTCAGTTGGTAATTAAGATGTAAAAAATTTCACATATCGTATCGCCTTGAAGGATAAGTACATTTTTACATCTCTTCTTCTTGCATGAGAATAATTAATGAATTTAGTTATATGTTTAGGAAACGGATTTTTGTCAAAGATTGTTTGTTAAAAAAAAAGAAACGAAAATGAGGAATGTGATATGCATTTAACTGTTATGAATAAGCAATGACATTAACAAACAAATCACATTAAAAAACGTTACGGATGCGCCATTCCAAATTCAAATTCGCCATTCCCCCGCGTCGAGTCCCGCGCAGTCGTGTCACATCACTACTCGAACGCACTTACAGCGCGTGACTAACACTAATGAATAGGACAAACTTACTAACCATCTCTAAACCTCTAATTATTCCTTATTTTGAAAGAAAAAGGGTACATTATCGAATGTTTTTAATTTTTTCAAATGCAAAAAACTTAGAATGGATTCACTACAATATCGCGCTCTCGATTTTGAAATATACGTCGTCATTTGACGTTTCTGACAGCTCTAACTTAGGGCGCGAAAACAATTGTGTGCTGCACTTAAATTGTTATGTTTTTTTGTGATACTTTAATAAAATCATGGAGATATAATAATTTTGGTTGTTATGGCATTTTATACAAATTTAAAATTTTATTGAAGTTTAGTAACGAGGGTTGCAAAGTATAATGAGGATTCAGCTTATTCATTAGGTCAGTGTTTAATGTTACTAATACTTATATTATAGATGCGAAAGTTTAGATGGATGGATCGATGTTTGTTAGCGTTTATAGCATAAACGGTTGAACGGATCTGGATCATTAGCACAGATGTAGAGCATAGTCTGGAAGAACACATAGGCTACTTACTTTAATTTTTTTTAATTCCACGCGGACGGAGTCACGGGCGAAAACTACTGTTTGCATAAATGTCATATTTAAATTAACCTAAGAATTATAAATACCCGTTGACTAAACGTGCGATTATCGCCTTACATCCTTAATGAACGAAAATTGCTTTAGAAAAAAAAACAAAACGTCTGCGTTCGAACTTCAAACCGTATTAGAACGACCAATGAGAGTTCAGTTTCATGATTACTGGGAGTGACTGTGCTCATTACTTACGTACATACGACACGATAGAAATACATTTATCTCTTTCGTGTTAGCCCTTATAAGTTTCGTGCGAAAGGAATGGAGATGATTTGATTATGAGAAGCAATTTGGCCGGATCGTTGAGCACGCAGCGTTCACAGCGTGTTTTAATATTTAATTTTATGGTCATATTAACGTTGTTATGAATAAGTTGATTCTATTATGTCAGATTTATGCGGGGGTGCGTTAATGGTGCACGTCTATTATGAGATTAATGGCTGGAAATGAGATTTGTTGGCAAATTTGTTTATTGTGTGTCTAAATTTTGTAAACTCGTAGCATTTATACTTTATTAGTAGTGTTTTTTTTTATTTTAATACCGTTACGGCTTTAAACTTTTTGGCTGAAATAATGGCTTTAAACTTTGTTTTTTTTATTACCTTTTTTATATTTCACTTACTACGGGTTCAGCCATTAGGTATAGGAACCTACAATACGTAGGTATTTAGCATAGTAATGCTCGTAGAGTCAAGTTTTCACAGCGAACGTGCGTTCTGCCCCTTGTCTTCATTTAAATGCCATTCATTACATACAAATGCATTAATTTAAAATTAAAATAGCACTTTTTTGTATCGAGACCATTACTTATATTGATTAGCATAGTCGTAAATATGTCTTCATCTTAGTACAGTTTTTTTAAAATTACTAAAAGACTCAAGTATGTACCTACAACGTAACTTATAAGTGTCGATACTGACAATTTGACGTATAGAGTTTTTCTTAGTCCAGTCTCGTTCTAAGTTCTCACGTGTCTAAGAATTAGCCTCCCAAATAGACGCCGCGAACGGAATGCCTATTATTTGATGGCAATAAAATAAAAACAATAGATAATTATAATAGACGAATTGACAAATGTTAACAGCGCAGCCATTGCAAGTTACAACAGAATAATTATATCATGAGAATGTCAAGAATTACTTTCGCCATCACAATTCTAACACCACACATTTAGACAAACAATTCGTCATTTGGTTCTTGCGCCTTAGTTTATAGATTACAAGCCCATGGAAAAAATTAACCTATGAAATTAACCAGCTTGAATAACGCTAAGAAGGTTGTTTTTTTTTTTTTACCCTCTCGTTCTCCCCCTGGCGCGGTAAGAAGGTTGTTACTATATCATAAAAAAACTCAAAGCGCTATACCGTCATTTCTAAGCAAGGTGAGTACGTAAGTAAATGGAATTGCTCAGGTACAAGTTAGGTATTGCAACTAATTATTAATGTACGGCTTTATTTATTAGTAAGATTACAGAAATATGTATGGTCCAATCATATGTACTTCATACTAATATTATAAATTCGAAAGTTTAGATGGATGGATGGATGTTTGTTTGAGTTTGTAGCCTAAACGGCTGAACGGGTCTGGATGAAATTTGGCACAGATGTAGAGCATAGTCTGGAAGAACACATAGACTACTTACTTTTTTTAATCCCAGGCGGACGGAGTAGCGGGCGAAAACTACTGTTTTGCATAAATTTCATATTTAAATTAACCTAAGAATTATAAATACCCGTTGACTAAACGTGCGATTATCGCCTTACATCCTTAATGAACGAAAATTGCTTTAGAAAAAAAAACAAAACGTCTGCGTTCGAACTTCAAACCGTATTAGAGCGACCAATGAGAGTTCAGTTTCATGATTACTGGGAGTGACTGTGCTCATTACTTACGTACATACGACACGATAGAAATACATTTATCTCTTTCGTGTTAGCCCTTATAAGTTTCGTGCGAAAGGAATGGAGATGATTTGATTATGAGAAGCAATTTGGCCGGATCGTTGGGCACGCAGCGTTCACAGCGTGTTTTAATATTTAATTTTATGGTCATATTAACGTTGTTATGAATAAGTTGATCTATTATGTCAGATTTATGCGGGGGTGCGTTAATGGTGCACGTCTATTATGAGATTAATGGTGGAAATGAGATTTGTTGGCAAATTTGTTTATTGTGTGTCTAAATTTTGTAAACTCGTAGCATTTATAGTTTATTAGTAGTGTTTTTTTTATTTTAATACCGTTACGGCTTTAAACTTTTTGGCTGAAATAATGGCTTTAAACTTTGTTTTTTTTATTACCTTTTTTATAATTCACTTACTACGGGTTCAGCCATTAGGTATAGGAACCTACAATACGTAGGTATTTAGCATAGTAATGTTCGTAGAGTCAAGTTTTCACAGAGAACGTGCGTTTCTCTGCCCCTTGTCTTCATTTAAATGCCATTCATTACATACAAATGCATTAATTTAAAATTAAAATAGCACTTTTTTGTATCGAGACCATTACTTATATTGATTAGCATAGTCGTAAATATGTCTTCATCTTAGTACAGTTTTTTTTAAATTACTAAAAGACTCAAGTATGTACCTACAACGTAACTTATAAGTGTCGATACTGACAATTTGACGTATAGAGTTTTTCTTAGTCCAGTCTCGTTCTAAGTTCTCACGTGTCTAAGAATTAGCCTCCCAAATAGACGCCGCGAACGGAATGCCTATTATTTGATGGCAATAAAATAAAAACAATAGATAATTATATAGACGAATTGACAAATGTTAACAGCGCAGCCATTGCAAGTTACAACAGAATAATTATATCATGAGAATGTCAAGAATTACTTTCGCCATCACAATTCTAACACCACACATTTAGACAAACAATTCGTCATTTGGTTCTTTCGCCTTAGTTTATAGATTACAAGCCCATGGAAAAAATTAACCTATGAAATTAACCAGCTTGAATAACGCTAAGAAGGTTGTTTTTTTTTTTTACCCTCTCGTTCTCACCCTGGCGCGGTAAGAAGGTTGTTACTATATCATAAAAAAACTCAAAGCGCTATACCGTCATTTCTAAGCAAGGTGAGTACGTAAGTAAATGGAATTTCTCAGGTACAAATTAGGTATTACGACTAATTATTAATGTACGGCTTTATTTATTAGTAAGATTACAGAAATATGTATGGTCCAATCATACTTCTTACTAATATTATAAATGCGAAAGTTTAGATGGATGGATGTTTGTTAGAGTTTGTAGCCTAAACGGCAGAACGGATTTCGATGAAATTTGGTATAGATGTAGAACGTAATCTGGAAGAACACATAGGCTATTCACTTTTGTTTTTTTAATTCCACGCGGACGGAGTCGCGGGCGACAGCTATAGTGTATAAAAATGCCTAACGAAAGTTTTACTAAGTTAGTAGTAAAATAGATAGATAGTAAATAAATAGTCTTATTTGTTTTAGGATTTCAAAAGTACTAAATGATTTAAATTCGAGTTTTTAATATACTCGTATATTATTGTTGATCGAAGAATATATATTCTGTGTGTGTTCTTCGTAAATTAATGTTGCTTTAGCCGATGTCTATGGGCAGTCTCTTCGCTATTTCGGCGAATTCAGATGGCTGTTTGCCCGTTAGCTACCTTAAGTTATTAAAAAAAACACAAAATGTTCGAGCTAGCGTTGTAATAAAATATTTAGAACATCAAATATCACATTGTCGATATATTAGCAGGGAGGAAATAGCTATAATCAATTTGAGGCTGGCCCTCGGTCTTCGCTAAGTGACGCCGGGGTGAGGCCAAATTGTTCTCTAATGACAACAGACTGCGGATGCCGCATTCACACTTCTAATTTAATGGAAAACTATTGATTAAACAAACAAGTCCGTTTTCAATAAATCTGTGATTACAGCGTTATAACTATGTAAAATTGTTTAGACAGTTTTTTATAATTACTCATTTCATTGAATTCGAAAGTTTAGATGGATGGATGGATGGATGGATGGATGGATGGATGGATGGATGGATGGATGGATGGATGGATGGATGGATGGATGGATGGATGGATGGATGGATGGATGTTTGTTAGAGTTTGTAGCCTAAACGGCTGAACGGATTTCGATGAAATTTGGTATAGATGTAGAACGTTATCTGGAAGAACACATAGGCTATTCACTTTTGGTTTTTTAATTCCACGCGGACGGAGTCGCGGGCGACAGCTATAGTGTATAAAAATGCCTAACGATAGTTTTACTAAGTTAGTAGTAAAATAGATAGATAGTAAATAAATAGTCTTATTTGTTTTTGGATTTCAAAAGTACTAAATGATTTAAATTCTTTTAGTTTTTAGTTTTTAATATATATTATTGTTGATCGAAGAATATATATATTCTGTGTGTGTTCTTCGTTAATTAATGTTGCTTTAGCCGATGTCTATGGGCAGTCTCTTCGCTATTTCGGCGAATTCAGATGGCTGTTTGCCCTTTAGCTACCTTAAGTTATTAAAAAAAACAACAATATGTTCGAGCTAGCGTTGTAATAAAATAGTTAGAACATCAAATATCACATTGTCGATATATTAGCGAGGGAGGAAATAGCTATAATCAATTTGAGGCTGGCCCTGGGGCGTCGCTAAGTGACGCCGGGGTGAGGCCAAATTGTTCTCTAATGACAACAGACTGCGGATGCCGCATTCACATCTTCTAATTTAATGGAAAACTAATTATTATTTAAAAAAAAACTGTTGACCCTATAAAACTAGAATGTAATGACTATTAACTCTTGAAAATCGGTTTAGTCGTTGTAAGTGAGAGGGTTGTACAAATGTAATTGAAAATATGCAAACTTAGATATTACTATACACGCGAAATACAATACTCTATTAAACCATTCGGGAAAATAAAAAAGTTGTTTTGTACAATCAATAAGGAACCTTATATCATTCGTGAGCATAAGTATTTAAATAATAATCGTATTAAAAGTGATCAAGCCTGTACAATAGTTTTTCACGAACATTCACTATTGATTTCAATTCTTGTAGAAATAACCCGAATTCACAAAATACTGACATGAAATAAGTATTAGTTCTACGTTTTTCGTCTGTTTAAGGCGAGTGAAATGCAATAAGCGTCCATTCTTTTTCCATCTTCAGTATTTTTTGTCTCTCTTCAAATTTGATAAGCTTGAAGTTGAAGATACCCTTAATTGAGTTGAAAGTTGGCAAACTTTTTTTTCAGATGTAACTTTAAAAGCCCATCTAAACAGAGCACGAAGCAATGAATTAGTAACGCTGACATTGGCAAAACTTCAAATCGCCACCAATTATCATGATACTTTAGTCGCCTACAGCTCTTCAGAGATCATTATTGTGCTCTCCCTCTAACATCTGATTAAAGTCTAATACCGTCCTGGTTGCACATTGCTATCAAGAAACCTTTATAGCTCATGCTCGGGTTCTTAAAGGGCGTATGATTGTTACATGGTCAAAGAATAACATTTGTTACCATTGTAACTTAAAGTAAGAATTGAATCGTACTGTTAAAATAAAAACTTTAAAGAATATTCATTGAAATATAAACATTATCAGCCTTATTTTAAAATTCAATTTGATTTAGCAAAGCATGTACTTATAGAAGTACAGACATAGAACGAAGGTTGTAATCGAAGTGTTGTTACTGCCCTTGTAATAAAGTGTATATTCGCCCGGCAGGGGCTTGACAACTACACGTTATAGATCAGTGACAACACCCCGTACGTAGGCGTGGCAGGTTCGAACGCTGAAGTATGCGAGTATATCACCACAATGCCGGTACGAACGCACGCGTCGTACGTTCCGTAATCTATTCGGACGACAATGTTAACCCAAAAGTGGGAAAGTGTCCAAGTGCTATAAATATAGACTAGATTAAGTAATAGTTAACTAAAAGCAATAACTAGAAGCAATAATAAGTTTAAGTGAAATGGAATCCGAAGTAGAAAAGAGTCAGACTAAGAAGAAGGAACCAAGGCCATTTTCGATTGAATCTATAATAGGTAATACAGATAGAAAGTCGCCGGATATAGATATAGAGAATAACCTGTCGGAGAATTCTAAAAATTCAGAAGATGATGAACCGGATCGTAGTGAAGATTTTAACCGGATGAGGTATTACTTGAACGCGCCGTTTTTACATCAAAGTGGTGTCAGTTTTCCATTTCTACTCGGATATCCGGAGCCGTGGCTGAGCCGGGTATTGGGGTCGAATGTATCAACACAGAATACAGTAACAGAGAGTAGAGAAGAAGAAAGAAGAGAGAGTCCTTTGAGTGTAGGCAGTGAATTGGAAAGTGATGGTGCAGAAGACAACGCTCAGGGTAAGACCCTTCCCAATGTTTTGATATTTAAAAAGTAATGATCGGAATTAAATTAGTAGGTAGCAGTTCATTGATAATCATACAAGATCATGACTGTCTTTTTGGAGTCTACTTAATGTAAAAGACAACTAAAGAGCATAATTAGATGATAAAGGATGAAAGGAAAGATACGGTTACATTGTATTTATAAAACCTATTATATCAAGTCAATATGAGCTAATTAATCAACATTGTAAGTTAAGGAAAGCTCTTACGCATGTTTTAAACATTCTAAAATTATGTGTATCTCTATAGCAGGAGTTCCCAACCTTCCTTTGGTCAAGGACCAATTTCAAATCCTGTTTAGCAGGGACTAATATGTAGGTAGGCCCCGGCGGCGGACCGGCCTAACAACACCCAACACTTGTTCTCATCTCACTCACTTCACGGAGACCAGGCTCACTGTCAGCTAAATTTTAAATTAACTACTCTCGGGCTATATTTCGGCTTCTGCTGACCACTGGTGGTTTACGATCCACTGTTTGGGAACCATTTATCTAAAATATCTTGCTAAAGCGAGTAAAAATCTATACATCCGTTATCATAAATCAATGATATTTGTTAAAACTATCAAATCTAATCTGTAGTTATTAAATATTAGTACTCGTATCTATTTAAAAGTCTATGTTGAAATATCTATCTAAAGTTAGAAGTGCGTCGGCGGTACGTCGCATGGTATGGCTTTTGAAAAATGGCTCTTTGAGTCTTCAATTAATTTAGTTACTTTCTGGTAATTATAAACATTATAATATAAAGCATCTTAGAAAAAAGGGTATCCAAGAACCATAAGAAAATTTTTCGTAGTTTATTTTTACCGAAATACAGTTAAAACTCCAGATAAAAGTTAACCAACTGTGTCTTGTACTTTATCTACTATTTTCAATATTATAAATATTAAGTTTTGTTAAAAATACAACGTTTTATCCCCACATCCCTTTATCCCAAAACACTTTAGACATCCCAGCACTTCAAATGTTCACATTCACTACCAGTTCCTCAATGAAAGCTAAGCTATCACATGCCGATTACAATCCAAACAGACACAAATTCCATAAATCTATAATTAGTAACGGCTCCTAGAAATTGGAAGTGGGGAAAAAATTCTGACACTCGAATGGCATCTGTACCGTGAAATTGTCGCATTTCCGAACGCTATACTCTGTTTGGCGCGAATTTATACTATTTGACAGCTGTCTTCCGACTAAACACCGTGACTGTTTATGAATACAAGAATCAGAGACAGTTTTTTTTAAATCCAAATAAAAGTTCAAAACGTAAGTAACAATATCAAAGACGTTATGAATTTTAGTTCATCATAAAATGTAACTATATCCCTGATAGCATTGTCTAAAGGGTAGGGTGATGGATACTGTCTAGCAGTCTTTTATCCAGGATGTATTTTTCGCCCGGAAATCTATCTAAAATCTAGTTAGTGAACTAGGCTACATTCTTTTAAAATTCAATTAACTAAATTAAAATTTGCCTTTAATAAATATAATTAAAATTTATCAGTGAAGTCTTTCAAAAATCGAGAAGATATAATTTTGTAAACAAATTCTTTTGATATGCAATTTACTACTAGCTTTTACCCGCATCTCCGTCCGCGCGGAATTAAAAATAAACAAAAGCAAGCAAGTAGCCTATGTGTTCTTCCAGACTATGCCCAATATCTATCCCAAATTTCATCCAGATCCGTTTAGCCGTTTAGGTTATAAATTCTAACAAACATTCATCCATCTAAACATTCGCATTTATAATATTAGTAAGATTAGCATAAGCAAATTACAGCTTTGACGAATTGTCGGTAACTATTACGGAATCCGACTTTTCCTATAATTATTTTTTATAGTTGAAGGTGGCAATATGATACCTATGGGTATGATCAGATGCATTGCCTTCGTTTGCAGAGGACAGGACACTCAGAAATAGGATATCTCCCGTTCAAACCCACGTCTTCTTTCCATACTTCTCTTATAATAAAGGGGTGGGAAGAAGAATACTAAAATTAGGTATCCGCAGACTCATTTGACTAAACGCGGAATGACTTCCACTTCACGCCTGTCTTATGTGCCGTGTTATATTGTCGTGGTTCTGGTATTTCACCAGGCCATTCGTGCAAAAGATATTGCGGGCTCTACCACTGTTTAAACTGATCACTTTTAAACACTTTCTCTTGTGATTTGTTTCTTATTTTCAACAAAAGAACTCCATTTCTATTGTTTATGCCGTCGGCGTTGGCCAATAGACATTTTAGTTTGTAGTAATTGCATAACAGTTAGTACTAATAACAACATAATTAAGTAGCCATTATCTAAAACAAAGTACTTTGCTTTTTATCTCTACATGTATTACCGTTCTCTCTGTAAAGGGAATCTGGTGATGTGGATGAATTTGTTTCAAATTGTCTCTGGAGGCATTAAAGTATTAGGATAGGCCTCCTTCATCTAATGCTTAGGAGTATATAACGGGTTTTTTGAGTGGTCACTTACTACAATAAATCTACATATATCTGCATGGTAATAAAAAAAGTAAGTAACCTAACATTTTTTAAAGTATAAAAGTAGATATTGTGTTAAACACAAGAAAAAACCAACGGTAATGTTTAAAATTCTATCGATAATTTCCTGTAAAAATATTTCCATTCAATACGATACCTGAGAAATACGAATGTAAAATCATTTTCTTCCGAGACTTGGCGAAAAGATAAATTCAAAATCAGCGCGCCACATCAAGAATCGTTTGTTTGCGTTTCGACGAAATTTTCCCGCCAAAACGGTGTGAAACATTTAAACAGATTCGGAACGTGACGGCCATATTTAGTGACGTCCACTTACCGAAATTTACCGATAAATATCCCATTTGAATGAAACTGCATTTTCAAAGTTTACAAACGATTTAACTTCGCCGCTCGCCTTCTAATAGGGTTACCACGGTTTTAATATGGGAAAAAAACCGATGGGATTTTGTTTTTCTTAACGTTTCATAATAAACTTAACTAATGATACTCATTACTTTCACTACTTCTCCACCTCCTTTTTATACCATTTTATTTTAGACCTATTTTCAATAGGATTATATTTGTGATTCGATTATGATACAATTGATTTATCCATGGTTACCCTATCCCGATCGTACTATTTACGAATGCGTACGAAATTCGACATTTAAAATTCAGATCGCGGCCAAATGGCGGGAACTGAGCTTTATGCTTGTACAATATTATTTTAACCATCAATAACTGAGTTGATTCCTTACTGTCAACGAATAAGGGTTATTTTTGATCCGATGTAACCGCAAAATGATGTTTTTCCATATTCTTACAATTCATTTGGCGCGTTCGATAACTGTCAATCGTCGTTGAGTCGGCCATAAGAAGTCTATAATATATTTATTTGCAGAAGGGACCGACTTTATGGATGTTTTTCCATGGAAATTGCACAATTGCACACCCGAATACGTAAAATTTCGACAGTCGCTTTCTTGTTTAGCACTTTGTGGGCGCACATAAAATAACAATTTGTTGGTGTTTAAACGTTGCCACTTGAATACAAAAATAAGAGTTAATTATATCGTAAATATTTTATAGATATTCATTATTGACGTTTATGCTTTTATTTAATTTTAAACCTGGATACTATTAATGGAGCAATACCACTGCCTTGATGTAAAACGCAACATGCTCAATTAAAAAAAACACAGCCTTATCAAGGCATTGTTACGACAATAATTAACGCGACTAGCTTCTATTATTTCTTTAACTATAGCAATCTTTGGCGTACCATCATTTAACATTGATTGATAAATATTACATAAATAGTTGACTAAAGCTAAGGTTTTACATGTACATAAATATGGACAATGGCCACCTTTTTGCTATGAACTATTGATTATGGTGTAACTTAAAGTAGGATTGTAAAGTTGTTACAAATACTATTTTAATGATTTAAAAAAATCATGGAAATACATTTTATCTCTTGCAAAACGGGTTATCTATTTTTTTTTATTTCCTGTTAAAATATATTGTTATCCTCCGAACTTAACTCGATCATTCATTGAGTCGTAACGTTTTATAGTATAAATAAAACAGATACAAACAGTCACTCGGCACTTATTTTTTATGTGTCATTAGGAGTCCAATCTAATAGCTCCGACGAGGACGTCTCAGATGGAATGGTCGATAAAAAACGATGGCCGAGCGCTGCGACGTCAGCGCCACGCCCCCTGGCTGTTGCGGCCAGTGATTGCCAGAAGTCACAAACATTAGGGTCTCGGAGCTCAGAAAGAGGGCATCTTGGGAATGTCGCATTCCACAATATCAGCATTCTTACTCAATTTTCGTCTTGCATGTAAATTTGATCGTTCGGATTTGAAAGTAGTTTGATTGTTGATTCAGTAAATGATAATGCTTAAATAAAATGAGATGTCGTCGTCTTCATTAACTTGTTTTTTTACCGCATTGCCACGTTTAGTAAAATACTGTTACAATCAGTCAAAGCTAAACCAAGTTTCTAAAGAGACGGAATTCTAGCAATTGATTTATTTGTCATTCTAAAAGCTTAATTGTACTCATATCAATTATTTTACTAAATGGAGAATAATGCCAGAGATTCATGTTAAGTTTGCAAGTAATATTATAATCGCTAAAGTTTTAATAAATTATTTAAAAATAATAGTTATTTTCTTTCATCAGGTAACGATTCTGAGCCGGATCTAGAAGATTCTAGTACGGACACGACCCGAGAGAACAGCAAGGCACGACGACGACGCACCGCGTTCACATCCGAGCAGCTGTTGGAACTTGAGCGCGAGTTCCACGCAAAGAAGTACCTCAGTCTCACTGAGAGGTCACAGATCGCTTCCGCACTCAAGCTCAGTGAAGTACAGGTTAGTAGAACACAAAATATTTTGGAAATTAACATCGACGTAACTTGCCGACGCAACCGGGGCAAACAATATAATAAAACCATAAGTGACTGACCCAAATGGTGCCAAATGCGGTAGAATTTGTCTGCTCTAACGCTCAGTCGACAAAAAAACAAAAACCAGAGTCGCCCATCTTTTCGTCAGCCACATTGCTTATTACCACATTTTCATATCTACATGCAGAATTTACAATTGACTAACAATATTTCGGTTTTTATTTTCAGGTTAAAATTTGGTTTCAAAACCGAAGAGCGAAATGGAAACGGGTTAAAGCGGGCCTCGCGTCAGGGAGTCATTCAGGCGGGAAAAATGGGTCGGGAACAAAAATTGTAGTCCCGATACCCGTCCATGTAAATCGTTTCGCAGTTAGAACGCAACATCATCAAATGGAAAAGCAAAACGGCCTACAGTTTCGCTTAGACAGAGCACAACCCTTGCCAGGAAGTTTATTGCAATCGCAAACATCAGCGTTTCTGAGTGCGACGAAGGTTAATTCGGAAAACCGTCAAGAACCGGTACTATTAAACCCCGTCCTAAGTCGCAACACTATTTACGATGCAAGTATGTCTGCTAGGTTGGCAACATTGAGTCAGGCGACCTCATTAAGGCATTATCCGAGTCAAAATGGTCGACACAGTTAATTATTTTTGGCGAGGAGTATAGAGATTGTAGTGTATTATAAATAGCTTAATAAGTAAGAATTTTGCCTACAATATTATTGTAATAAGTTTATGGAAATAAATATTGTGTGATAAATAAGTAAACATTTGTTTTTTTTGCCAATTAATTAATGTAAAATAGCTTAATCTCTTGGAGCAATTTGAGCGAAATCAATACAAAGTACGAGTAACACCAAAAGTTTGATGTCATATTACAGCTGAACACATCAAAAGGTTTAAATTGTTTTACAATAAACACCGTGAACAAAATAAAACTACTAGGCTCATTTTCCAAAAGAGATACAAAGAAACTATTAATCTGGAAAACTATTATTATCTGGGAAGGCGTGAACATTCAGTGATCATTTATATTTGACGAGTTTCACAAAAGATCAAAACGGAAATTATTAAAGACTGCAATTCGATTCTTATGTTGTTGCAATAAGTCAGATTTTTCTTAACCATCTCCAACTATCCATAAATTGAAGTTTTTGAACTTTTGTCAAAATAATTGACTTACAAAATCATACCTTGTGGTAACTGAATAAAGTTGACTTTCTTTCTATAGATTAAATTCTAGAAGTTTTACTGCTAAAGGAATTTAGTTATTAACCCCAACTGTTACAGTTCTTTTTAACGTGGGTGCCCGAACTGTCAAAAGCACAGACTATAATGCAATTGCCCTTTGACATTTGTCACAATGGAAATGAAAGATGGCCATTACTATTATTTAATTGTGTAGTTAGGGTTGTTTCTCCAGCAAACAAAAAAAAAACAAAATCCCAACTATTAAAATATGTATTATTTAAACTATTAGTTAATTTTATGAGAAATTAATTTTGTAATAATGTCTCACAAAATTGAAGATTGAAAAAGTGCTGTTTGCCATTTTTCGATGGCTTCATTGAAATTAGTTCAATATCTTTTAACTTAACTTTACGGTAGGTTCCGAGCCCCTCGGTGGGGACGTATAGTGAGCTGGTGAAAAAAAATAAAAAGTATTTATCAAGTATACTCACCTATCCTATTCCCTCTTCCATTTTTATTGCTTTTCGTACACATTGAGGGATAACTCTTTCAAACTTTCAAGACGACGACAAATTCTGCAAGCTAAGCGTTATAAATAAGATACTCTTTTTAAAAATTTTCAAAACTACAATGTTTGTAACCACAATTTGTTGTAAGCATAACTGGTTTTATTTAAACTACCGTTAAAATTCGTTAATGGTAAATAATTGCTCTCACAGCCCACCGTTGAGCCATCTATAATATGGACTATTGTACGGTCACACCTCTTTGTAACTAGCATCGTTTTGTCGCCCGACTACGCCCACAGATTAACGCAAAGCGAAACTATTAAAGACACATCTGTCGAAACTTATGCCATATTGTTATGCTTGACTTGCTTTAAAAGAGCTAGGTAACTAAAATGGTAAGTACTTTCAGCAAAATGTTTCGACGGAGTAATTTGGCTTGCTTGCAGTTTCAGTCCAACAATTATTAATACCTAAAGAAGGCGAAAAAGCAACTACACATAGAAAGTAATCAACCAAAAGAGCCAAACGCCAATCTTTGATCGTCCATCTGAATTGCTTTAAGTTCACATAACTTTTAACTTGCCTAAAAGAAAGAAAATATATATCTGCTACACTTTTTTGAATAATTTTAAATCTCGAGCAGGAAATATCATTGCGGACTGCTGGACAATGCGGTTTACAATTCGAAACAAAGCAAGACAAGCGTGACGACATTGAATGAGGAATGTATAATAGTTTAAGTGACATTTGAATTTATTTGCAATTTGCAAAATTAAAACACCAATAGCCTAATGGTTTGGGGTACGGACTACCGATCTTGCGGTCGAGGTTTCGAATCCCGCCATTCGACTATTGTCGTGAACCATATCCTAGCACAAGCCTAGAGCTTAGTTGGGATGGTTAAAGGAAATATTAGTAAATTAACAAAAATCTACTAATATATTTATATAAAAAAAATCCGGAGGTGGAATTATTATTAGTTATCCAGAGGACTGATAATTAACAATTTATTTTGTAAGAAAATTAATCTGGCCATAAATAATCAAATAACAACGGAAACAATGAGTATTAACGTGTCATGTCAAAAGGGCGTGGTCATACCATTTGGCGGAATGACTTTTGGGGGCGCGACATTTTTTGCACCATGACACCCTGGCAACTGGCAACTGGCGAACAACTACAATGACTAATTGTTGTTTATCCGAGCAGCATTATCGACGGTGTTCATTGTTGCTCACTTTGACAGCCCGTCATATTTAGAGATTGTAATTGTTGTAATTTTTTCATTGTAATTGAACGTTTTATACATTAATGTAATGTTATTTTTTATCAAATAATTTTATACTCATATTCATATGAAAAACTGATTCAGCGTCGGGGAACGAAGTATTTAAACAAATAAAAGTATTATTGCAAAGGCAACAATAAAATTCGGAATCTATTGAAGCAATGAAGAAAACTTATTTTATTATTTAATCACTAAATATTTTAACTAATAAACCATTACATCTAAAATTTGGTTCTACATTTAATCGCGGCTTTTCCTTGTAATTTGCTATTCGCCGATCATGGTACGCAGAGCGGCGGAGGTGGGCATTGTAAAACAATTGTTGCGTGCAATGGCAGCGTGTTGAGGCCGCGCCGCGTGTCGTTTTAAATCTATTTTCGCGTTGTATTTGTGATGCTAATGCGAGACTGCGGTCGATGACGAAGCGAAGTAAGCCTCAGTGGACGATAGTGATGCGCTTTCATTACTAATTATTACTTATATTTACTATACTTAAGCTTTAAGTCCCTAGTGAAATCGAAAGTAGTTACCGTATTTTAGGGACACTCACTGCAGCACATAATTATAAATTGGTCACTAAGGAAATCCCTTAGTGTCGTTAGGTGAACTGACAAAGGCAATGTATTACTAGTTATTTACTATTTTTAACGAAATTTTAAGTATCAAGTGTTTGGCAGGGAAGGGATGGACTTGATACTTTTCTGGTCTAATAGACTCAGTTAAGCGTCTGTGGACATTTATCCCTATCATTATTCCTTACTAACTTTCGCCCACGACGCTGTCCGTGTCGAATTAAAAAAACAATAGTGAGTAGCCTATATGTTCTTCTTCCAGACTATCCTCTACGTTTATGTCAAATTTCATCGAGATACGTTCAGTCGTTTAGGCTACAAACTCTAACAAACATCCATCCACCCATCTAAACTTTCGCATTTATAATATTATAGTAAGAAGTAAGATTTTACAAGAAAACCGCCAAAATAATATCAAATTACAATCTAAAAATTATAAATATTATAAATAGTTACATAAAATATATTTTATAAGTGAACATTCACATCACTAGCATCGTAGCAGTATTTGATGCGTAAAATTTCAACTGTACTCGAATGCACCCCCGACTCTAATCTGACAGCACAACAATAACAGATTAGCTCCTGCGCTCCAAGCACCGTAACTTAAGTGGATATCACTTACAAAAGCCCATGCATAAGTTTTCACTTACATTGTTTATGCAAAAATATTCTTATGAAAGGCAATATTACAGGCGATGTGGTGAAACTGTATTTTACATACATTTTCTGACACTTTACTAAATTAAATGAAGCATTAAGAGATCTGAAAGCCGATTGCATTATGATGCCATCAGGTGAATTGCATTTATTTTCGTCTTATAAGATAATCATCATCATCACCATCATCATCATCATCTTCATGGGAAATCATCACATGTTTTCACCATATATTCTATAGAATAGATCCTATACTTATAAGGAAGATTGGTAAGAAATTCAGATCATTTTTCGTCGTGTGCGACGGTAGTTAATTTTCATTAGAGGTGATGAAATTACTTTCAGTAAATTGCATATTTGGCTACATGTCTTTTACAAAAAAAGATTTTCAGTGCAACAGATTCCCGTCGGTGGAATCATTTGAATAAACATTTAAACTAACTATGTATTATTGCTACAATCATACTTCATACTAATATATTATAAATGCGAAAGTTTAGATGGATGGATAGATGGATGGATGTTTGTTAGAGTTTGTAGCTTAAACGGCTGAACGCATTTCGATGAAATTTGGCATAGACGTAGACGATAGTCTGGAAGAACACATAGTCTACTCAGATATGTTTTTTTTAATTCCACGCGGACGGAGTCGCGGGCGAAAGCTAGTACAAAATAATCCGTTTGTTAAAAAACTGTCATCACCATAATCAAATTTCCATACAACAATATTGAATACAACGAGGGGCGCCAAGGATTATTTTTTTGTCAACTTAATCGAATATTAACAAGTTATTGTTACAAGTTTTTATCAAAATCCGGGAGACGATGTTTTTTAACGTATTCTATTAAAAAATTGTGGCGCCAATGAATACGTTGCTGGAAATATTAATCATTTCCTTTAACATTTTGGGATATTAGTCTTTACTGCGACCGAATCCGATTTATTAAAACTTGTAGTGAGGTACGTACAATATGACATGACTATCGCTGTATTAAAATAATATTTGGTCAGTAATACTTGTCTTATCTACGTTACCTATAATATTAGCTAGCTGTTGCTCGCGACTTCGCCCGCGTGAAATTTAAAAATAATTAAAAATATAGCCTATGTTACTCACAGATAAATTACCTTTCTAATGGTGAAAGAATTTTTAAAATCGGCCCATTAGTTTTTGAGTTATTTCAATACATACAAAAATACAAATCTTTCCTCTTTATAATATTAAGTATAGATAAGACTAGCAGTTTCTATAACATGTAATTACTATAGAAAGGACTTCGCCTACAGAGAACACATACAACGGCTATGTAAATCTAATTTTTCCAGTACCTTAGAAGGATGACAAATACAACGATATGCTTTTATTAACAACAATAAAATTTTATTGCCTTCAAAAGCAATAAACTAATCAATTTCTTATTATGAATTCCATGTGGCGCGTCTTTGAAGCACCGACTCATACTCTATGCAATATGCAACATGGTCTATGGCCCTATTTCTTTTTAATTTCTTTACAATGCCGCCGATCATGCGTTCGGGGAATAATCGGCCGCGCTCACGGAATGCATTACGAAATTACATGTCCGACTTGTTACTTATTGTTTCGTCCACCATTGACTAAACCGATATCACAACCTTAAATCAATATCTTGAATTTACTTACTACTGAGACTCTATGTGTAGTTGATACTCCAACATATTAACATGTAAATTAAAAATCCTATTTCATATACAATCATTATATCCATTACATTCAACACAATCGATACACATTAAATAAGTTATAAGTAGCTTAACGCTTTCGATTTTCATGCTCTATTTCAGTTTGTTGCTTGATGCATTTTCTGAAACTCGCGGTCTCTTTTGTTTTTCTTCCTAATTTGATTTGTCTTTTGAATGTTTTTGTCCTAAAGAATAGCAAATCATCTATCACCTTTTTCATTAATTATTGTTGCACTAGCTTTTGCCGCGACTCCGTCCGCGTGGAATTAAAAAAAAAAAAAACAAAAACAAGTAGCCTATGTGTTCTTCCAGACATCTACATTTACATCTATATCTATGCCAAATTTCATCGAAATCCGTTCAGCCGTTTAGGCTACAAACTCTAACAAACATCCATCTATCCATCCATCTAAACTTTCGCATTTATAATAATAGTATGATAGTATGATTAGTAAGATTTAATTTTCTCAAGTGTTAAAACCAAAATGGGAATGCGTAATACTTTCTGTTTGATGTACGGCTCACTGAACGACCGTTGACAATTTGACATCATTAAATGTCAATCAGGTAGGCAAATGATATCAACCAGTATAAAAAGAGCTGTCTATTGTGGCTGTTTAATATTGAAAGTCGAGAATATAGAAGCATGGTTCGTATTTGAGGGACCATTTTATATTGAACTATTTGAAATGACAAGCGGGTCCTTGTAACGATGTTATGGTAATACAATAATTGGAATCGTCGGTACGCAGTCGGTGCGTCAAAGTGCACTTCGGTGCTGATAAGAGACGATTAAACGTGATTTCGTTCGTCAACGTTAGTTTTCGTATTCTCAGAACGGCGTCTGGGAAATTTTATATCGATCCATCTTTCGGCGCAGCCTTATAAACTATTAGAGAGGTTCCACGTCCTATTTAATAAAGTGTACATCGCGCATACTAATTGATTTTGATACTTGACCGCATTCTAATTGTCCACGTTAACTTGCGTAACTTGAAAAACTCTACGTAAAGGCGCAATCGTATTTTATTTAACCAAATAGTTAAATATTTTTTTTGGTGAAAATGAATATAAGTATTAAAATGAATAAGTAATCTTACTACTTTATGGGTTGCAATGCTGGTTGCATTTTATTTCACAAAACATACGAGTACCTATACCTTCTCCCCTGTAATTACAATTAATTAATTTAGCAAAATTGTCAAAGATTTAACTGACTTTTAATGGCGCCCAGGAAACGGGCTTTATGCTTTTAATTTTTTTTTTTAATTGCGGTCCCTTCAATGACGTTCGGCATTATGCCTGATACGTTGCGGCGGCGGAATAAAGGAGCATGGCCAGCCGTGACCTGCATCACAATGCAAGCGCAGCGAACGACAACTTTAATTGATTTGTCTATCCTTTTATTTTTTAGTGGTATTGACGTGGCCAGTGGTAATGGTTACCACGTCAGGATATAAACGGAATTAATTAGTATATTATAATAGCTGATTTGTTCAATATTCATTTCCTGCTGTGGATTTTTAAGAAAGTTACAAAAGATGGGTATGACCATTACAATTTTACATTTATAATCATACTAACTATACTAATATTATAAATTCGAAAGTTTAGATGGATGGACGGATGTTTGTTAGAGTTTGTAGCCTAAACGGCTGAACGTATTTCGATTTAATTTGGTATAGATGTAGAGGATAGTCTGGAACAACACATAAGCTACTCTTTTTTTTTTAATTCTACGTGGACGGAGTCGCGGGCGAAGGCTAGTTAGAATCATAAGGCAAATAGTTACTTTAGAGACAGAAGAAATAATTGCTCTCAGCATTACAAACTCTTTTAGAGTTATGCTCCCCTGTGCAACCAACTTTCAACATGTATATTTATTATAAATTGTTTTCCTTGTGTACAAAGTGTAAATAAATAAATAAATAAAGGTTCAAGTTGTGTTAAAATCAAAATGACACGAGAACTTTGAGTCTAATACTAGTGAGTAATTAAGTCTTTAAATCATAGTAATGACAAGATGACCGCACACAATGTAAACCGAGAAGCGATTGTAAAAAATAAAAATTGTATTTAGATATGGTGTTAATAAGTCGTTAAAATGTGGAATGGCATGTCGACGGCCGAATGCTCAAATGCCGATCTGGCGCTGAGTTACCGGTGCACAATAACAATAATATTATATCCTAATAGATTATTTAATAACCGCGTGCCCTCACGTATGTACCGATAGCAAAACAATGACTTTCAAATAGAAAACTTTTATCAGTTAGCAATATTCAATTTTTTAAATATGTAATAAACACTAGAATGTTTTGAACTCTCTGATTACTAATTCATACAACTTACGCCCCAACTAATAAATAGGAAATAAAATTGCCAAGTTTACTTATAATTGAAGACTTAAAAGTATGAGAAGCTCAAAAATATTCACTCAAACAAAAATACGAGCTATTTTTTCCGCAATTTATTTTCCCCCATATGACAACTAGCAATAAACCATAGATAATAAATAGTTTGATCAAGTACTAGTGTTGTATTGATTTGTGGTATCGGTGTCCGCGGCGCTACGTCCGGCCCTCTCTCGCCGGCGTTAACAAATCTCTTTATTATGTTAATACCCGATACCCGCGCCTATTGTCTTTGTTAAACCGGATATTATTTAACAAACATTAATCGTCTAGTTCGACAATTTTTTCCTTAATTTATTTCAAGAGATTTATGTTAATCTTTAAATGAACTCTCCAACACGTAACTTATAAATATTATCATAGACTAGCTTTCGCCCGCGACTCCGTCCACGTGGAATAAAAAAAACAAAAGCGAGTAGCCTATGTGTTCTTCCAGACTATCCTCTACATCTATACCAAATTTCATCGAAATCCGTTGAACTGTTTAGGCTACAAACTCTAACAAACATCCATCCATCTATCTAAACTTTCGCATTTATAATAATAGTATGATATATACGAGTAACCCATAGATATCTAATCAAGGAACAAAAGAGGTGACAAAAGGTCTTCGGAAGACTTTTGTAGGGGTAAATTCCCTCAGTGTTGTCCAAAACGACATTTCAAGCACCCACCTCGGCTCGAGCAAACTAAGAAGCTTATGGGCATAAACTTCTACTACTTATATTCTGCTTTATTTATTTATTTAAAATCTTTATTGGATATACAGTATGTAGTAATGTGTATGGAGGTATAAAGAGTAAGAAAGTAAATGACATCATCTTTCAATGATCAACAAACGGATTTCGTGCGTTTATATGATTCATAGGCCAACCGTCCTCATTTGGACTTACCGATTAGGTATGGTAAGGCTAAATCTATTACGTTTAGTTAGGTAATTATTGGACTAAATTATATTCATATTTAACTTTGAAAACGCTGAGATGTATATGTATATGTGGAATGAAAACCATTTCCCGAAGTCATGACGAGATCAGACTAGTAAAAGGGCGCCTTAAGCTACTTCACATTCTTTTCTTTCGAGCATTCAATCCTGTGTAATTACTTACCAAGGTAGCTGCTTATAAGATTACCTTTACTTTTAGACAACAAATTAAATAATAAAAGCTCAAGCTGACACAACAGGAAACTAATCAATAAACAATAAATTAATTAGCGCCAAAAGTTATTGTTATAACTGATTAGACCATCAACAATAATGTCGACCCGCGACTAGCGATGGCGCGAACCTTCTCAAAATGGCGGACAATTACCAGACGGCTGCGTTCCGAATACGATCACAAATCGATTGTATGCAAAAACGAAACAATATGTGCATTAGTTGATTGGTGTCGCAAATGTGCCGCATGCGAATCGCATCATTATATAACGATTAGTAATCAATTTTTCAAGAAACAATTTAAGTGCTAACGGATATCAGACTTAAGGGGACCGTGACGGTAATGATGACGTGTCATCCTGCCTCTACACACGTATAACTCTTTGTTAGTTCCCGCTATGTCAAAAGGAAAATCCGCTTTAGAATGTGGCTTGACAACCAAACCATTACTTGGAGCACATTGGAGGTCCAAGCGAAATACTGGCTTAGAACTCCATCTTAATGCACGTCCCTCAGCCACAAGAATCTTTGGTAGCCCAACACTTAGATGCGGCAGGTCTCACGATCGTCTTGTAAATCTGTCTTTTAAACTTAAATTATACATACCTACATACTTCCTTGATCATTGTGCAATCACGTTCCGATTTCACAGTTGATCGGTAAGAAATTAATAAGCCATCCAGAGCATGTATTGATTTAAGCTGTTATGAACCATAAAACTGATCATTGCCGATCATCGCAGCGCGCGGTGAATATTAATTAGATATATACGGCACAGGGATGCTTCTCTATTGATAGAAGTATGACAAATGTAACGGAATAAAATAATTTCGTGTGACAATGTTACAAAGTTATAAAAATGGTTACACTCACCAATAACTATGTCGATATCGGTGTAAGCTTGTTTCTCCTTAATCTTAGAAATAGTTAGTCTTTAATAAAGTAAGAAGCTCTAAATATAGCCGCTGTAAATGAGAAGACCAGTTATAATAAGAAAAAAAATTACTTACTCCGCAGGCGCAGCGACCCAAAGTGGCCTCCGACGCAAGAGAACGCCAGCGCCGCCTATGCTGCGCCATCTCTTACCAAACATTATATACTCGTATATGTCAACTAAATTTTTTTACTAAATTGTGACAACCCTGTAAGTATGTTAGATAGTTCCCGGAACACAAGGACTAGGAAGATAAAAAACCAGGTGTTGAATTAAAAGGCATTGATGTTACCAAGAACACATTACCCGGGTACCAGAAAACTAATTTAATTTTAACGAGATATACTGCAATTGAATTATAAATATACAGAACGTCCAATTACGACAAAGCCAAATATTATGTGCCCGGTATATGAACATTGTTTTTTTATTGCTTTTTTTTATAGTGCCATCTTCTTTCGAAATTCGGTGATTATTAGGTAAACTTGCACTCTTGAGACCGCGTCTCTGAAAGAATATTATAATCGCGTATTTAAAGAATAAACTTATATCCGATATCCTATCCAACAAAAAAATAATACAAGAAAAATGTTTTTTTTTATTCCGCGCGGACATAATCACGGGAAACCTAGATAGTTATAAAATACTGAGAAATAAAACATTTCGCTCAGTTCGATGTAACTTCAATTATTGAAGTTGTTATTGGTCTGCGTACCATAGACACATCCCGGAGTTAATGTTTAACCACCCATTGTGTTTACTCTACCAAGAAACAAATCTATTGTCTTTTTCAAGGAAACATCCCAAACTGAACTATCAGAACAAAAATCGCACTTACTGCCTTGGAATAAAGGTTATTATATTATATTGCTCAGAACCTAATCTCTTATTGGATTTTTAAGTTGTTCGGTGTTATAATTTTTGACCATAGAGAATCAAAACGGCATCAAATTGATCTAAATGGCATCAAATTCAATAAAATTGCATTTATGTAAACCGTTGTTTTTCGCGGATTTCTCTATGTAAATATTTTAAAGGAAATAAATTTAAACGATTTGTATGCGTGTATGAATAAGAATTTAAGGAGTCTTCAATAATGAAATAGGTACTCGTCAACTTTTACACGTCCCTACCAAGGGTCTCGAACTTATGTAAAATGACAATTACAAAAATCTATCTATTTTGACTTTTACATGAACACATTTTTAGAAGAATTGAATCGATCAGAGAAATAGGTTATATTCAGTGGTGTTCTATAAATAAAATAAACATAAAAACGCTGAAATCTCGAGTAGAATCAATTAAAACTAATTCAATTTGTGTCATCGACATGACTGGCCGTATAGCAAGACAATACAATTTACTGAAACGCTAAATTAGCAAACAAACGATCATACACGACTATGATATTATCGGGGCATAAAAAAACAAAGACTAATAAATAATAAAGTGGAAAGTGACAAAACAATATGTAAATATCATTATTTGGTGGTTGTGCAGCGTCATCGAACCAATTTGTTGTTTAGACTCCGCGCCGACATGTTTGGATGATAGTCACTTAGCACAGGGAAACCAACAAGTAGTTATTATTTATAAATTATTTTGTTGTAATCTATAGAAAGATTTTTTTTATATGTTATTAAGGCAAACGAGCAAGCGGCCACCTGAATCCGCCGAAATGGCAAAGCAATCGCTGCCGTTATACATCCGCAATTGCAGATGCGTTGCCTACCCTTAATCGACGGAAGAGGAGACGCACATAAGAGGATGTTTCTCCTTCTTGTGCGTCTCCTGTACCGTCAAGTCTACTTTTCCTTCCCATCTTTTTCTGTTAAGAAAAGGGTGGAAAGGAAAGGGAACTAAAATTGGACTTCCGGATTACTTAACAACACTGAATGTGGCAGTAAGTCTAAGCAAAATCAGATTTTACTGGTCGAATGTCAATTCGTAGTAATTAATTAAAAAACTTATAGGCCCGATTGAATATACTATGGCTCTCCGGGGAAGATATAGATCAAATATGTGAACAAAACATAATAAACAATTCAAGCAAAACCAGACATTGTTAGAACTATTACGTATGTTTTGGCTCATCAGTTTTCACTTTCCGTCGTGCATTTTGAAATTGGAACGCTCTAGTCATAGACAATAATGATGGTATCGTTAGCCGTTTAGCATAGTACAAGGCAAGTTTGGCAACGAGGCTCGCAGCGTAGTCAGTCGTATTAATGTTGTGCATTCAAAGCTGCATTCACAAGATGTATTTATACGATCACGCGACACGTTCATTGAAATTAAAATCAATTACAACTAAACTACCTACATATGTACATTCATTATGCTTATACATATAATTTAGACAATAGAGACACTTACGTCTATAATCTAAATGTAACATAGTATGCACATAATGATTTTAAATTACACAACGTACAAGACACTGCTTCGTTTACACTTCCCTTGTCTAATAAAATATATGAGAATTCTTTTAATCGTTCTTCTTAAGTCGTAAAGCTGGGCAATTTTAGTTCGACTTATGGTAGGAACCTATTTGCTTATGCTACCTTGTATTCATTGAAATTCAACAAACAAACTATAACATTTACGCTTCTTCAGTAATTTGTTTGCAGATACACGAATTAAACGACAATAAAATATTGATTCTATCATTAAGCTAACCTAAAAATATTGAATGAAAAATGAACTAGCCATTAGAAATCTTTACAAGATAGTAATAACTAAAAATAAACAAAAAAAAAAATAACTGAATTTGAACCAAATTTAAAATTGATAGAGCCATCTAGTGGCGAGTAGTATAAGTTAAATCTATTTTTAAAATGCAACCTTGTCTATGGTACTTGGCACGGCCACTTGAGTGAAGTTCAATTTTGACAGTTGTAATGTAACAGTGCTCATCCTATTTTTTATATCTCCTTGCATTTTGATACAAAATATTAGTAATTCGCGAAGTGGTATTACGTGAACAAGATGAAAATACGATCCCACGCACTTCGGGAACGGTGGAATGCGGTTCGCTAGCGTCGGTGAGTGTTAAAAAACTACGCGTAATATCCTTATTTTTAACTGATTAAAAAAACTGTAGTCAATTGGCTGTTAACCTTTTAACTAAAGGCGAGAGACGCGTAATTTGACGCTGTGCCGTGTATAATTTTATTAGGATTCGCATCGCGACTGAATACATTACTCCCAGCTCACTCCGAAGTTTTCGGCATTCTGCATCATTATTACACCAAAACTGTCGTTACTTATCGTACGTAATTGTTTCGTTATCTCTGTTAGTACAAAATTCACTTTTAAACCTTTGATTGGCTTTAAACTGCTTGATAATATATTAACTGACTTAACACAGTTATCATTTTTATAGAATTTAATCAGGTATTTTTGTGATTGTGATCTTATATTATTGTTGTGTAACGTACATTATTTTAAATGCGGATGTTAGTCAGTTTTAATTTTATTTTTTTCTAACTTAGAAGTACTAGAGTGTGCTCAGTTAATTTTTAATATTTTATATATTAGTTATATATTGTCAATGATTCAATTTCAAATACTTATCTATTCTTAACAGATAGGAAAGGACTGGAATGTAAGTAACATTTAAGTTTGTTGCATGATTTAATTATGACATTAACATTTAATTTTTATAAGAATCCTTAATGTTCAAATTCAATCACTAATAAGTTCAAATAAACCAGTTTCTGTGGTTCGGCAGACTCTTAAAAATAAAAGAGTGTTGATATTATTAGATGAACTTGGTATTTCCAGTTCCATTTAGAAATTATGTTTAATTGATAATATATACATCGAGGAAAAAAAAATGGATTCTTTTTCTATTATTTACTATTTTTTATATGTACGATTGGTGTATTCGAAACAAACAGTTATTATTGAAAACTGTATTATATAAAAACCTTTTCACTGCACATTTATACTCAAATTCTACATTCAGAGTCATACCTTATAAATATCCTTTGACTATCTGTTTATCTGTCAATTGAGAAAATTACAGCGAATCCCACTGCATTTTTTATTGCATAAATGTTTTACATGTTTTGATACATGTTATTATGAAAATCAAATGTTTTTTAATTTGTGTTACCGTAATTGACCAATGTTTCTCATACTTTGTACTAGTTTTATTTGTATAGTATGGTTCCTTGTATAGAATATTCAACCTTATGCATCAAGTAACAAAACTCAAATTGTAATTTGTTTGCCATAATATGCTACAAGAGCTCTCAAACATTAAATTTAAGACTAATGTTAAGGGCAATTCCACACTAGGGTGTATCATTACTTTTTTTAATTATATGCAGAGTTAGTGTTTGTGAAGTATTAAGGCAGTTCTACATCAGATTGATTTTTCCTTTAAATTTATCTCCAAATGTAATGATGTTATACCCACTAATACTACAATATGATTATCGTCATTGGCTGTCCAAAATAAGGTCTAAACTAGGAAATTAAATTACTTAACTTGTGTTATCTTTTATCTACAACAAAACACTAATATATTGAATGTTTTTAGTGTTACGTTGAATTATTTTCTACTAGCTGTTGCTCGCGTCTTCGTCCTCGTCGAATTAAGAAAATAGTAAAAAACATAGCCTATGTTTCTCACTGATAATTTAGCTTTTTAATGGTAGAAGAATTTTATAAATCAGTTTAGTAGTTATTGTGTTACTTCAATACAAATAAAAATTCAAAAATCCAAATCTTAGTAATATTAGTATAGATATAGATTTACGTCTTTTTAGAACATTCCAAAATTATATTATTATTATAAACTTTAGAACGATAAGTTTATAGGATGACGTGGATGCTATATCCAAAGCTATTATCCGTGCGCAGAAAGTTTGCCGATGACTCTCTTCCACTAACACCGACCACGTCTTTCGTCTATTCAGTACCGTCAGTTAAGGCGTGACTTCATATGGCTATCGGCAAAGCTTCTGTACGAGTAATAGGTTTTTACACTTGAAATACTAAAAAACAGACTTACTTCATTAGTACTTTATATATTTCTAACGCCATCTATTAGAAAATTATAAAAGTAATAAGATTGGTATAATATCCAACATTAATCTTACTTCTTACTAATATTATAAATGCGAAAGTTTAGATGGATGGATGGATGGATGGAAGTTTGTTAGAGTTTGTAGCCTAAACGGCTTAAGGGATCTCGATGAAATTTGACATAGATGTAGAGGATAGTCTGGAAGAACACATAGGCTACTTGCTTTTGTTTTTTATCATTACGCGCGGACGGAGTCGCGGGCGAAAGCTAGTAATCTATAGTTATAAGAAAAATGAACTAGATTTTAAAATTCAAACGTAACATTTATTGTCTTATAAAATCTATCTCACTTGCGTGTTACGCACAAGTGTGTCATCGTCCTAATTTCTTGCGGACAAATTTAAAAGCATTTATTGCTTGTTGCGGGGCGAGACACTAAGCGAGTGTTCGCACGAGCGTAGGAGAAATCACGCGTTACGCTACACTACTTTCCAAAATTATTTAGACCATCCAATAATAAACATTTAAAAAAAATCTGAGAATGAAAAAATATCGGTAGACTTTAAGCACTATATATAATGCGTGTTTTCTAGTCAAATGACATTAGATAACTACTGTAGAAATATTTTTAGTAGTTATTGTGTTACTTCAATACAAATAAAAATTCAAAAATCCAAATCTTTTCCTCTTTATAATATTAGTATAGATATAGATTTACGTCTTTTTAGAACGTTCCAAAATTATATAATATTATTATTTTAAACTTTAGAACGATAAGTTTATAGGGTGACGTGGATGCTATATCCAAAGCTATTATCCGTGCGCAGAAAGTTTGCCGATGACTCTCTTCCACTAACACCGACCACGTCTTTCGTCTATTCAGTACCGTCAGTTAAGGCGTGACTTCATATGGCTATCGGCAAAGCTTCTGTACGAGTAATAGGTTTTTACACTTGAAATACTAAAAAACAGACTTACTTCATTAGTACTTTATATATTTCTAACGCCATCTATTAGAAAATTATAAAAGTAATAAGATTGGTATAATATCCAACATTAATCTTACTTCTTACTTATATTTTAAATGTTATCAAAGTTTTGATGGATGTATGTTTGTTAGAGTTTGTAGCCTAAACGGCTTAAGGGATCTCGATGAAATTTGACATAGATGTAGAGGATAGTCTGGAAGAACACATAGGCTACTTGCTTTTGTTTTTTTTCATTACGCGTGGACGGAGTCGCGGGTGAAAGCTAGTAGTCTATAGTTATAAGAAAAATGAACTAGATTTTAAAATTCAATCGTAACATTTATTGTCTTATAAAATCTATCTCACTTTCGTGTTTACGCACAAGTGTGTCATCGTCCTAATTTCTTGCGGACAAATTTAAAAGCATTTATTGCTTGTTGCGGGGCGAGACACTAAGCGAGTGTTCGCACGAGCGTAGGAGAAATCACGCGTTACGCTACACTACTTTCCAAAATTATTTAGACCATCCAATAATAAACATTTAAAAAAAATCTGAGAATGAAAAAATATCGGTAGACTTTAAGCACTATATATAATGCGTGTTTTCTAGTCAAATGACATTAGATAACTACTGTAGAAATATTTTTAGTAGTTATTCTATATTTTACTTGTTTTAATTTCACAATAGCTAAATTAAAACAAAATTGCAGCTTCAAAAATGAACATCATACAAACTAGGAAACATAATAATTGTCTTTATAAAATGATTTTTTTTTGGGAATGTAGTCAAAATGTAGATGGACAAATATTTTTGGAGCCTAGTGTAATTGTTTTAACGCTCAACGCGCTGTCAGCCGTTCGCACGGACGTGAAAACGCTGGGCGATAAATAATGTGTCAAAATGGAACGTATGGGATTCTATGAAGCCGTTCATACGGAGGCGTTTTTCGACTTGGCGTATCTTGGTACGCCGCGATAAATTTTATTGGTCCATTTTAATAAAAATACGCCGCGTTTGGTTGTCGAACATGTTTGTTTTGTGTTTACACCGATCAAAACAAGTTTGCGATCACTAGCTATAAAAATTGATCTGTTTTGTAACATATCTTTACATGTAAAAAATGTATGTAATGTCTTATAGGAAATTAAACCACATTTTTTTCTTAAAGTAAAGCAATAATATGTTATACTTGATAAGTTACATTTGAAAAACATATTAACTAGTGCTAGGGATCGCACATATTGTACTATCATAGCTCTTTCGTGGGTTGTAGATCCCAAAGTTCTAAGTATAGCGGGGGGCAAAAGATGATCACCAATAAGATAATAATTATGTTATTGGATTGAATATACCATGTTATAAAGACTACGCTACCTATAACATTGCATTTAAAGTCCTGTTACATCCGGTGCAGTAGTTTCGGAGATTATCCATAACATACACGGACTTTCGGACACATTGATTTCTTGTCCTAGTAATTAACGCAATAAATACATTCAATACGAAAGACGATTTTTATAATACTTTTCATTTTATACGAATTAACAAAAGGAGCTTATTATAACTTTGGCAGACGTTCTATGACAATCAGTAATTGTTGTATGGGAGTTAGGATTTTATTTAACGGGACAGAAAAATATGTGGCAGCAGAACTTATAATGCACAGCTACAATAAAAATTATCTTTTACGAATTTCGTTAATATTTCGATCATTAAACTATAGACTGACAAGGATGATATCAGGGGAGTGACAAGTGCAAACTATATCATTGAATAAAAATGTCCTACAGACAGTGGCGCAATCTCGTGGAGTGGAGAGGGCGACTGAACTTTGTAAACGGTCAGTTATAGTTTATCTAAATAAGATAGATTAGTTTGATAATTGACGCATATGAAGTATCGAATTAAATTTGTATGAAGGAAAATACCGTACTTAATAGACAGGTATCGTAGTGACGAAACAAACATGCATAGCAAACAATTATGAACTATCGATATTCGGTTTAAATAAAATTTATCGAACTTAACTAAAATTATTATTTTCTTATTAACTAATTTAGTGGACAATTCTAGTATTGATTATTGTGTAGAGAATTTAGCGATGACAGTAATAATAGCGAAATCCAATTCGATTACGTACGGCTGTAGTAGTAATAAATATTTATTTACTCTCATTATTTGTAATAGTTCTGCAGGTCATTATTAATTTGAGAAAACAGATTTTTTTAATTCTCAAGTTATAACTATGAATCTATCGATTTCAACTTCTATAAGAATAAAAATCGAAAATCGATAAGACTGATTTTACACAACCCATCCCTACTAAATTTCAAATGAATTGTCAAACCAATCCATCTTATTTAGACAAACTATAAATAGCTACCATACTCTTTACTGCTTTGACATGATAATGTCACATGTCAAAATTAAATAAATAAATAATGTAAATGAAACCAAAATGTCAGAAATTTTCTGATCGTATTTTCCTCTTTTCTATTATCTTGGTGTGTTTTTGGACCCTGATAATAATTCTCTCACTGTTATTTGGATATTTATCACGGACTCTGCCTTATATTCCTTACGTAACCAATGAATGTCATGGTGATAGCGTGACGTCATTGCGGTGTATTTTGTGTACTTTTCATATGTTATTAAATTAAAAACACGAATTGTATATGTTTTAAAAAAAATAAATACAGTGACTTGAAATAATTTTGCTAACAGTTGTTTTATTACATATTCGTTTCAAATTTAAGCGACCAAACCCCTAGCTGTAACATGTTTTATCCAACTGGAACCATCGCTTTCATGAAATTAACTCGACAAAGATTTTAATATTTTAACATACATAACTAATTAAGTACCTAAATTGCCCTTTGCAAATAAAAATAAAGTTTATCTTATAGTTTGTCTAAATAAGGATGATTAGTTTGGCAATTAACTTGAATTTTTTTTAGGGATTGGTGGTATAAAATCAAAGAGATTAAAAATATATATAGAGTAGGCATAGTTTACACTTCACTTGCAACATTTTTTTACATAATCTCATTACCATTGTCTATTGATAGATCCCCATAACCACGTCTCAATATAATTAACTATATTTAAATTAATTGCCAGTAAGTGTCACTAAATCATATTTATATGTAATTTAATTTATTTGTTATTTTATTCTGTGATACTGTTTATTTTACAATAAAAGATGGAGCTTATAATTTTGTAAAATGTTTTATCAGATATCAATACAAGGTTACGAGGCGGCATATTAAATTTGACAACTGATTTACATAGTACGTTCTAGAGAAAGTACCGTTGAAAACATGCCTAGTCTTATATATTTCTTAAATGTCTTTGTGTAAAATCAAAAGAAAAATAGTTGGTTTGATTTCCTACAATTTAAATCGCGCACCACTAGTTCCAGAACCACGAGCCACGAGCCGATACTATAAATTTTTATCAATATTCGGGTGAAAATAAAATAAAACATTGTATGAGAGCTTTGTTAGTGCGTGTAGAAAAAACCTTTTTTTTTAAACATTAGCAAATGTTAGTTTTAAAGAAAATGTACTGTCTACTTTTAGTTTGCTCTCTAACTAAGTGACTTCGGATTGAAACAATTTACACGTCTTACTGACACGAGATACGATTCAAGAGTGGATTTTTTACGCTCGTACGAACACCTATCGCGTGGGCGTAAAAAGTCTGCTGACCTTGAATTTTACCGCGGCGTACAAAGTCTACCCGTGCGAACGTACGCTAAAGCTCTGTTTATAATTTCTTCGTTTTCTAAATGTAGTTTTAAAGATTTACAACAAAATTTAGTAAATGCTTAGTAATCAGTAACTAGTTATTCAAATAATTGCCAAACACAATTACATCCTATATTTTCAAAATTCACTCACAGTTTTCGTTGATTCTTTATTATGAATACTAAAGGTCAACGCTAGACGAGCCGAGCTAAAATTCGTTTAGTGTGGACCGACTTACGAGCGACGAAAAAGCGCGCTTCAAGCGCTTTGCTTGTGCTCGACTGTATTCCGCCTATTGTCAATTTTTTGACGATCATAAAGGAATATGCATTTTCGCGTTAACTCTAGAAGAATGATTGTTGTACGCTCATTGTACATTCGTCCACACTTGACATCGCGACTAGAGCAGCTCCGCTTGCGCTCAGCTCGTACAATGCTCTCTAGCGTAGACCCACCTTTACAGCTTTAATTTATTTTGTAAAAAAAAATCAAAGCAAGTATCAAAATCAAGTAAATAAAACAATTTTTTATATTCATGAATTTAAAAAAAACCGTTATTATTACCTTATTAACAGCTTTTATTATACAAATATTAAAATTAACAAGAAAGACTTAGGCCGGATTTTTATCTAGATGCTGTCGGTGTCGGTGTCGCGAATATATCTCGGCTAGTAATTGCCTAATTTACACAATTTAACATCGCGCATACTAAACTTGACTAGGCTAGGCCTAAAAAATGCCTACATTAACGAACAAAGTTTTTTTTACTACAGTGGATTTTTATGTTAAAGAAAAAAGGCCGAAATCTTAACTCGCAATGTTTGATCAAACTCGTTTGATCGATATCAAATTCTTACAGCGATGATTCTCTTCCTTGTGATTTTATATGAAATTGTTGAAAAAATAACTTTACTTGTCTAAGTGTTCTTCCACACTTTGTCCTACTTATATGCTAAATTTCATCGAAATCCGTCCGTTTAGGAGATATGTGCTAACAAACATCTATCCATCTTCTTTCTCTTTCATATTGAAGATATCTAGACTCATATTAATTAGTATGATAAACTTTTAATAGTTCAATTTCAGACCGACTTAACAACAAATACAGCCTGATAAAAGTTAAACAAGAAAGTAAAAAGTTACCATGACGCTGATAGGCCAACGTCCCAATCCCAGTGCGTTCCATTGAAAATCACGGAACCCATTCAGCCGTAATTGAAGATACCCATCGAAAGGGTTCTAATGGGTAATCTCACGTATGGTTGTTTCCTTCAAGGGAGGGTAGCTTATGAAGATTTCCCCCCGATTCCAAAAAAGGCTAAACTCCCAATTCCCAATTAGATTTTTAAACTGAATGTAAAATGCTCTACCCCTTTTCCCACCGACTATGAATTCCCCAATGACATTAACACTACCCTTGTTTAGGGATTCGTAATAAGTGTGCATGTACTCGACGAGATTCTATTTGTGGTTGTAACGCACAGCATACCTCAAATATACACATACAAAAACAAAAATTACAAACACATAAATATTGTTATCTCATTTTTTTTCAAAGAGAATATGAGTTTAAAGAGATGTGTGTGTCGGCAGTGGAAACCAACTGTATGGATATTGAAGCGTATCCGGCTAGTAAAACACTTGACTTCTCGATTATACGTTTTTCGAAATAGTGGCAGTGTTTTTATCTCCTAATTTATTCGTATATTCTTTGCATTTAATAAAACTGTATTTTATTTTTTATACCCGATGTATAAAAAATCATTTTCTGAGAATAATAAATATCTTCTTTAGTTAAAAATATTTGATTAAACATGTTAATTATCAATAATGTTAATAATTGTGCTAACATTTCTATCTTTAGTAGCATAATATGTAAAGTTGCCGACCAGTTTTATATGATTTAAATAATTATGATATGAAACTGCAAACTTCCGGATGGTATCAGGTTAAATTGAACTATGAGGGGTATTTGGCTCTCCAGTAGATTTTCATGGATGTTTTTAGGTTCCGATCGGAGCTATAGAATCAATCGGCTCAATGGGAAAAAATCGGTAGTAGTAATGATCGATAGGGCTAGCGGTCCAACGGGAAACACCCGTTTTCATGGAAGGAGGAAGAAACGTGCTGTCCACCTCATAGTGACCCTTAAGCTACCGCAGAAGTCAATTAGACGAAGCAGGGTAGAGACATGTCATTTCTTTTCCTCCCGTCTTTCCGTAACGTTTTCTTACCCTCTCTCATCTCTTTGATACTGAAAGTAATGGAAATAGAACTGAAATACAAAATACCTCAAGACTTCTTATAGCACTTCAAGAACTTGTTTACTGTTTATACAAAATATTACCCTTGAGGAGTTCCCTGTTTAACTTATTTATCTCTGTTTTTTGAAAGGAAGTGAAAGGGATGACAATATGTATTTGCAAACCCATGTTTATCAAGAAAATTATATTTTACATACATTTTAGCAAATCACTTTATATGTCAGCGGTTTATACTTTTTTTATTATTCTTGATAAATATAATAATATAGATAGCGCACGCTTAAATTATGAGAACATTTTAATTTAATTTATGCATTTATGTCAAATGTTACCGGAATGCAAGCATGAATTTGTTTTCGTGACATTTTTTTGCGATAATAAAATATTGGGTGTGTTACAAGATGGCATTCAGTTACCATAATTAACATTGAGAAATGCAAAAAGAGTTTTAGTAATAATATCCGAGTCAATTTCCTTTCCATCTTTTTTTAAAAAACGCTTAAAAACGTTTAAAAAATAGGAATATAACAGCTTGGCTATAACGACTGAGTCATTTTATAATTTATTTTAACTAATGGACTTATTTGTATCGAATTCTAGTATTCACTTTTTTTTTTTTTATTTTTTATACCCGATGTATAAAAAATCATTTTCTGAGAATAATAAATATCTTCTTTAGTTAAAAATATTTGATTAAGCATGTTAATTATCAATAATGTTAATAATTGTGCTAACATTTCTATCTTTAGTAGCATAATATGTAAAGTTTTATATGATTTAAATAATTATGATATGAAACTGCAAACTTCCGGATGGTATCAGGTTAAATTGAACTATGAGGGGTATTTGGCTCTCCAGTAGATTTTCATGGATGTTTTAGGTTCCGATCGGAACTATAGAATAAATCGGCCCAATGGGAAAAAATCGGTAGTAGCAATGATCGATAGGCCTATCGATCCAACGGGAAACAACCGTTTTCATGGAAGGAGGAAGAAACGTGCTGTCCACCTGATAGTGACCCTTAAGCTACCGCAGAAGTCAATTAGACGAAGTAGGGTAGAGACATGTCATTTCTTTTCCTCCCGTCTTTCCGTAACGTTTTCTTACCCTCTCTCATCTCTTTGATACTGAAAGTAATGGAAATAGAACTGAAATACAAAATACCTCAAGACTTCTTATAGCACTTCAAGAACTTGTTTACTGTTTATGCAAAATATTACCCTTGAGGAGTTCCCTGTTTAACTTATTTATCTCTGTTTTTTGAAAGGAAGTGAAAGGGATGACAATATGTATTTGCAAACCCATGTTTATCAAGAAAATTATATTTTACATACATTTTAGCAAATCACTTTATATGTCAGCGGTTTATACTTTTTTTATTATTCTTGATAAATATAATAATATAGATAGCGCACGCTTAAATTATGAGAACATTTTAATTTAATTTATGCATTTATGTCAAATGTTACCGGAATGCAAGCATGAATTTGTTTTCGTGACATTTTTTTGCGATAATAAAATATTGGGTGTGTTACAAGATGGCATTCAGTTACCATAACTAACATTGAGAAATGCAAAAAGAGTTTTAGTAATAATATCCGAGTCAATTTCCTTTCCATCTTTTTTTAAAAAACGCTTAAAAACGTTTAAAAAATAGGAATATAACAGCTTGGCTATAACGACTGAGTCATTTTATAATTTATTTTAACTAATGGACTTATTTGTATCGAATTCTAGTATTCACTTTTTGCAATACGAGTTTACAACAAAACAGGATGGCCTTAATATAATGTTAACATTTAGAAATAACAGGTTTAGATACAGGCGAGTTATAAAATTTACATGTTTGGTCTAGAAAGAAAAAAAAAGCTTACCATGTACTTGAACTTAGATATTATGTTAGACAAAGAAATAAAAACATGTGACTATTTTTACGCAATTTTTCAATAGTTCGCAATAGTTTTGAATATCAGTGATCTTCATTACAACTTCATATCTGTGTAAATGAAACTTAATTTTTATTTAGTCAGGGTTACGTAACATAGAATTAAGAATAATCTTGGTCAATTTTAAACTTAGTTGTCGCACGGCCCAACTTAGTCTACAAGTTGAGAACTGGAGTACAATTGTCAAAGAAGGCAAGCTATGTTGTGTACATGAATATAATGTCTGAAGATTTCTAAGAAACAATTTCCCTTTAAAACCAAATTCCACTATGCGGCTAGCAGGGCGATTTTTGTAGATTGTAGCGCATCATAATTTTCACCGGAGTGGTCACGACTGCTAAACGAGCGTAGTCAGAATCGCACGGTTATCCACTAAATTGAAATATTACTTCTTACCAATGTTATAAATTCGAAAGTTTGGATGGATGAATGGATGTGAGAGTTTGAAGCCTAAACTGCTAAAGATCTCGATGAAATTTGGCAGAGTTGTAGATCAAAGTGTGGAAGAACACATATGATTTTGTTTTTGTTTTTAATACCACGCGGACAGAGTCGCGGGCGCAAGCTAGTGTAAGATAAAGATTATTCTTACATGGAAGCGAAAAAAATTCTTTAAAAGAGTATTTGGTCTATAATTTGTACTTGGTATACAATTGTCTCGTAAATGTAATCGTTAACAAAGTATATAAGATATCATTTAGTGTTAGACCAGTCCAACTCATGTATAAGTACAGTTCAGTTTGAGGAAGCGGTGATAAAAACTAAATGCAAACGTCGAACGAACGCTGTCCGATAGACGATTCGGAATGTCGCCTGCCGAATGTCAAATGTCGATCTTCTAATAAAATTAAGTGTAATCGAGTAAAATCTGGTTATTTATGCTGTTCCCTGTGATAATGATTATTTGAGCGTGTTTTTAGCCAAGAAAAGTGCTTCCAAATATCATAAGTTCTGTATTCACTGTTGAAGCAAGTTAGAAATAGAATAACAATAACAAGACGCTCAAAATTCAAGCAACTTTTTAAGCAAAAAGACATTATTAAGTTCTCCAAAAAAGACCTTAGATTTAAGCTTTTATTATAATCTTTGTTAAAAAGTTCTTTCCAAAGGTCCTTGGTAGGTAGAGCACAACGGTTATACTGTACTTCCAAATTTAAAAATAAGTTTGATTAGATTTTGTTTAGATTTTACCAGAATAACCTAGACCTAGGTTACACATTTCAATGCATAATAGACAGTGCTTAATTTGGAGTCGCATTAGCGAAGGGGGCACCTTTCTCGTTATGATTATATCAAATTAAAGCCGGTCTTCAAAACTTGTTAATTGAATCTTCTAATTAAGGCCGCAACACATTATTAAACTGTTGTCAATTATAATTTAGACGTGTGAAATTTGTCTAACCTCAAATTTATAAAAATAACTTAACAAAAAAATAATTCATTGTTAAAGCCAGTTCCGAATTAAATAGTTCGTGGCTTTTAGTAATTAATATTTTTTTTAAATATTGTAACTGTTAAAACAATTTGAACAATAACTTTTTTATCGAATTTGGAAAATTTACCTTTGACGGTCATATTACTCGAGGAAGTCTTCCGTCTTACGTACAAAACAGAGGCAAACAAGTGTTTTAAAGTTTTTTTGTAATATAAACTAAACAGAAACTAAAAGTTAACGCTTAAACCCAAAATTCCATTAAAATTTTGATGTCTGTCAAATAGCTTGGCGTTTATGAAGCGAAGTGTTTAAGATTCGTTGAAGTATTCGGCCGTTAGTAACATAATCGTTAAGTATACATTTCTAATTTACATAAAAAAATATCTCTGACTAGAATGAACGATGGCAACCTAGTATTTTTTTATTGTATTTTTTATTTGTTTGATGGATGGATGTTTGTTAGAGTTTGTAGCCTAAACTGCTGAACGGATCGAGATGAAATTTGGCATGGATGCAGAGGATAGTCTGGAAGAACACAAAGGCTACTTATTTTTGTTTTTTTAATTCCACGCGGACGGAGTCACGGGCGAAAGCTAGTATTTATATATTAGTGTTTAATTATATTTGTTTATAACATACTAACGGCTATTCTATGCATACTTTTTAATTAACATATAATTTTAGACTGGTTAGAGATAACATGTAGATATCTAAAATACTCAGGTATATAAATGTGGTTTTATATTAAATACTAACTATCATTCGGACCTTGGGAAAGCAATCCGGTTTAATTTTATAGCGCCGGCTAACATTAAGACGTTATACATAGCTGATTAGTGTTTTAGTTAATTATTATTGAGTTTGCACTTGTATGCTAAAGTTAATGTTGCCTTGAATAAATATAATCAGTGTTGCTAACGTATCACAAGGATTTTACAGTAGTTTATATCATTTTGAATTTAACTGATATTAGTGAAAACAATGTTTATAAAATCGTAAGAAGTTATAGAATTCGCAAAGATAGAGCCAAATAGAATCTATCCTTAAACTCGTCTTGGCCTTCCGTTGTCTTAAATAATTTGCATAAAATGTGAATATTAACAGTAAACAGGCAATTAAACTATTTAAAATAGTTCTTGTCTTGCGACTATATCATTGTCATATAAGTATCCAAAATTCACTTATATTAATTCAGAATAAGACTGGTAGAGTCCACTGGATACGGTAAGAGTCGATTAGTTATCATAACCGTGAACTCCTGCAGTCGCACTAGGGGAAAAGGGAGGGAGAGAGAGAGAGAGAGAGAGAGGGAGAGAGAGAGAGGGAGAGAGAGAGAGAGAGAGAGGTGATAGGATCGTGCCAAATAAAAATCCTTAATCTCTGCCTACCCCTTCATGAGTTGTGTAGTTGTTATAACACTTGTATAAGAATTAGAAAGAGAGGAGTGGCCTTGTTGTTATGCAGGTATTATGTTAGTTGGAACTTTCCGTTATTTGATATACATATGTGTGCATGTTGCAGAGTGATATGTCTACGAGGAGCGGTGCGAGCGCGATCCGAGCGCGCCGCGGCCACAAGGAGCGCTCTAAGAACTTCACCGAGCTGGAGAAGCGCACCGTGCTCGAGCTGATCGCGCGCCACCGCGACGTGCTGCGACAGGGCCGTTCCAACAACGCCACGAACCGCAGCAAACAGGTACACAAACACTTGTGAAATTTCATCGATAACATAGGTCCTGCTGTTTTCTGTTAATTAAAAGTTAAACATTGCACAACGACACATGCTTGCTTGGTTTATATTCCAGTTGTGAATCTATCTTTATTTACGCCGTCGTACATCCCCTCCAGGTCTTCCCTAGATCCCAGAGACCTGGACCACTTCGGATATCATTTTTTAATCGATCTCCTGTTTTTTCACAACGTAAAAGTGATACAATTTGAGATATCCGCAAACACAAAATAGGTCGTTAAAAAACGCTCGAAGATCATTCAGTCAGCGTCCCACTGTTTAAGTTGTTTGTTTCAGTTTGTAGTTTAAGTTTCAGTAGAATGTATGATTAATAAGAAGTATGGATTATTTGGAAGTAAACACAAAGACCAATTCAGAGGTGACCCAAATAAATTACTTTACAAACCCTGTATGTACATCATATGGCAACTTATTGAATTTAATATTATTTTTTTTACAATCATCATCAGCTATCTAAGATGTCACTGAGAAAGTTACATGGTATTTTGGCCACAAAATTGACTTCGCACGATTTTTTTTAATTGGAGAATTGTTAGTTCCTACGTAAAATGTTTATTTCCTACCAACGGTAGTCTAATTTCTATCGCATTCGGAATTACAAATGAATACCCTCACACTCGTCAAGCCTGTCGCGTGAGTTTTTTCAAAATCTTCCTTTATAGCTACGCCTAGATTTTTTTTGCTTCAACTTTTTTGGATTAAAGTAGCCTCAATTCGTTTGTTTCTAAGCAAATAAATTATAGTGTGGTTTTTGGTCGTTAAAAATCGGTCGCGCAGACTTATGTAAGTTTTAATTCATTTGGCTAAGTGAGAAGTCGTCATACTGGCTTTGCGAGCTTTTAAATTCGACTCTGGTCGTATTCTAGCCTAGATATATCGCCTGTTGGTATCCTATAAATTGTTCAAATTATACAGCGTTATGGTTTTGTTGCTTTTTCAACTTTTGATATGTTATTCAATTTCAACACCATAAATAGAAACTCGACTAGTTTTTGAAACTAGATTAGTTTTGCATAGGCGTGGGTGTTTTTGTCACCCTGTTTTATATTCTTATGTTAACGGTTGATTTGAGAATTATTTTCTTATCATCATCTTTAAATTTTCGTATTTGGATCATTTATAGCAGATTAGTAATGGATACGAAAATGTTGACGGATTTAAAGGTGTAGATAACTATCTTTACCACCTCATTTCTCACCAATATTTGGTAAACTTTGTAATTTTTGGTTTGTGGTACATATAAATTTAATAAAAATTTATTACATCCATATTTTCATGATCTAATTTTCTATTAAATTAAATAAATTTTCCGCCTACCTCGATAAGGGTATTTTACCAATTAAGATTCTTAATTGGTGGTAATCGATGATGAGTGTTGCAGCTAGTGTGGTCGACGATCTGCGAGGAGGTGAACAAGCGTTGCGGCGGCGAGCGGCCGCGCACGCCCGCGCAGGTCAAGATGTGGTACGAGAACTACAAGAAGAAGTGCAAAATGCGCGCACACGATACTCAGGTAACGTCAATATTACTACTAGAATAAACTAAATAGTATCCAACTATTATTTGTTGCCGTAATTACAATTTGTTTACACTATTGACACCTACAATATGTCTTGAATATAATAATAATTATTTTGTTTTAATTCCAGCAGCCCACCCCCGACGCGCCGTCCGGTATCCTCGACGGAATGCTGTGGCAGAGCATACATCCTCTAGATGTTAAAGGTAACACATTTCTGTTACCACCTGACACATCACCGTGTTGCATATGATTTGTCTTTTTGTATGATTCAGATGAGGAGGGTGATGCCACCACCAGCGTGGAAGGTTCACACAGCATCAAGGATGACGACTGCATACCCGTTAATGTAAGCCATCAATTATTTCCTCAAATGTAATATTATCAATATGTAGTAAGGGTACTCATAAACTTTATTTGTAGAAACTGTTCGAAAAATTATGAAATGAGATAGTAACTATAATATCACTATTTGATTGATTTGGACCAAAGATATGTGTCAGTGTAGTTTTGTTGACAGATGTCAAACGGACGACTTTCGAGCACGAACGACAGCGACGACACGACGCCTAACGTCCTAGAGCCGCATGTACAAATCATCCCCCAGTCCTCGCCCACCCCGCCCCCGCACAAGTCGGTCCCCAACCCCCTAACCCTCGCTCCCCACATATTAGCCAACCCCTTGCAAGCCCTGGAGCAGGCTAGGATACAGCAAAACTTCCTCCAGAAACTGAACGAAATGTCAAATACTCCATTAAATTTAAGTCACCTCGACGAGGAGAAGAGAAGAAATGGCCACGACAGGAGTCAAGAGAAGACTGATGAGCAAATAAAGCACGACTGCGGCACCGCCACCGAGGAGGAGAGACTCTACTTCTCCGCTAAGAGACAACACGCGATATGGGAACACGAGGCCAAAATGAAAATTTTAAACATGGAGCTTAGACAAAAGGAAGAGATTTTCTCACTTCAGAAACAACTCTTCCTTATCGAGCTAAGATTGAAAATGGACTTTCTGGAAAAAGCGAGCGCGAAATAGCGACGCTTAAAACCGCTCAGGAATAGGCATTCTGTGCCCTTTTTAGGGTTGAAGTGATACTTTTTAAGTGACAAAAGTCATATCTGTCACTGCCACTTTTTACAGCCGTTCATATTTAAAATATTGACCTAAGGTTGTATGTGGAAGCTCATTTTGCAATAAGATGTAAGTGGAAGTTTTCAAAATACAAATAATCGTCGTAGGCGACGAGTGTTGCCACTAAAAAGATCAATAAAATGTTATTTTTTTATGAAATTGTACTTAATAGGTACAAACTGCCAGCTGGCTTGAAAAGTCGTTCTTTAACTACATTAAATATATTATACTTTGAATTTTTCAAATAGTGGCAACACTCAATGTATTGATAATATTTTCACAATGTGCCATCATTTGTAGTTACGGATTTACGCCTTTTGTTTTCATGCTTTTTAACCTTAATATATTTTTATTAGAGAAAGTCTTTCACTTTATAAATGCATAGGACTGATTAATTTTCTACCTTCTGTGTAAGAAAATTAATAATGATATTAGAGTTTATCCAATATTTTTTGGATAAATAATTGTGTAGGACTTGTCTCTGTTTATTAAATACGTTTTTTTAATCTTCGCTTTCGTAGAGTATTTGTTATTTTTTTCTTAGGAAAGTCAGTAAAAGTCGATGGTATATTTTTGGTACAATTTACTTGTATATTTCAGATTATGTAATATGTACCATACTGAAACTTTAAAAAGTATTTAGGGATGGACCTTTTCTGAATAAAGTATTCCTTATTTATTAAAAAAAATAGATAAGTATTTATACATTTTTGTGTTTTTTCGCACAAATTGTACCAAATATGGGTTTGAAATGTGATTGATAAGAAAAGATAAGATATTTTTGTAATTTTTATTTTGCATAGCTTATTTTTTAACTTTTTTTAAAATAGTTTTTAGTGCATAAAATGTGCTTAAGTTTTATTTTCTAGTATTATTTTTATCATGTCAACGGCAGCTGTGCATAATATTATGTAATTTTCATCAACAACTGCCAAATATTTTGAATTTCGAGTAATTGTTATATTTTTAAATTTTTTTAGTACTTATGTACTTAGATATTGAGACCTTTACGTAAAGGGCCTTGTAAGTTTTTTTCACTTTGGGATAGTAGCAATGTACTGCGCTATCCAATACTGTCTAGTTTCTTGAACAAAGCCATAAGTTTAACTTAGTCTGGTAAGATTGAACATTGTTGTGTGTAGTATTTATTGTAAGAGAAATATTTTGAAAGCTAAAGCAATAGAATTAAAATTTAGGTAATAGAAATCTGGTAGCATGTGGACCACAGAGAATTTTTATTTATAGTTTTTTGTTTTTTTTTCTCTTTGTCCCTAATATTTTTAGACAAGAATTTTACGTGATCCTGGTACTATCTGTAACATTAAAATGAAACATTTAGCTTGAATTGGTGACAATATTGCGTTTGATTTATATATCATATGATATAAGTGTTCGTAACGCATTATTATTTCTATGTAATCATTGAAATGCCGTCCGTCGACTAGTGTGATAGTTTTTTTTTGCTCTAGACGGATTGTGTTGGAACTTATCCTTACAATATCTACTTCACACGACATAAAATACTATTCGAGTCAGCGATGTGCCAACAAACCATTGTTATATTAATAAATAAAATTTATAGTTATTACATGCATAAGATGTTATTACGAAATAATATACGTAAAAAAGCGTAGACGATTATTCGTGAAATAAAAATTCGAGACATTATAATATTAATATTTTAGAGTGGTTTAATGTAGAAAAAGAATAATAAATTTGAAGACAGTACAAAGAGTTTATTAGAGAAATGTCATTACCTCATTCAGACAGTGTATTGTAAATAAGTTAAAATAGGGTTTTGATATAGTTGTAAAGAAATTTTTAGAAAACCTTTTTATAGGACGTTTATTTTTCGTCGATTTTTTGTTACCCTTAATTTTTGAAGCTGGGTTGCCAGGAAAATGTTTGCTTTGGCAAAGGAAGTTGAGATTAAAACGTTGATTCACTCGAATTGTTCCTTTTATTTACTTTATTATGGCAACTCCGAAGTTTTTCTTTGATAAAACAATATTGTGATGTAATTTACTAAGATCTCAGTACAGGTATATAAAATTAATACTTTATGGATAATAAAAACCTTTTTTTTTTTCCTAAATTGAAAACAAATTGTACAAGTAATTAGTCGTGTTTTGTAAAACGGCAGTTTTAAGTTGAAACATCGTGTAATTAATCTGATTTTATTGGATATTATTGATTATTGAATAAAGAATTTATTTTCTGTTCCGATGTTTTTCATTTAACAGATTTTTAAACCTTAAACAGATAACAGTGATTACGGTAGGTTAAAAATGAAAATGCATATTTTTTTGAACTATTTATTTCTGATTTGAATTTCCGTAAAAACACCGAGGCTTAAACATTAAAATATAACAATTAGGCACGATAAGGAAATCAGAATACAAGAGCAGTCTTATGAGGCACACAGTAAATACGTAAGTATCAATACCGTTAATTCCCGAAACATCTGTACAAAACATCCTGTCATCTCTCATTATCTTTGAAAAACAGATAATATATATTTTTTTGTTACGTTGTTTCGGCAAAGCCCTCGGTTAATATTACATTCTTCAAGTATAGATATCTACATAAAAAATAGATTATAAACTATGTAGCATATTATTTTAGCATTTAATGAATGTTGGTCGATTTATAGAAAAATAGTTGAGGTAGATAAAAGTCGATAGAAATCGGCGATCTTCTTAAAATATCACTTATTTTTAATTATAAAATATTACAGATTTCTATGCTAAGTAAGTACATAACTTATCAATGTGATACATAATTTAATTACTGCAGATTAAATTAACAAAATGCAGTCACCATGCTGTTTAGTAGACAAAAAAATAATATAGTCAAGTTTGTAAAACTAATGAGCTTTTATTAAAGCATTATTTTATCTTAAATTTTTAACAAAATACGAAAATCGAGTTAAACACAAAAATTTCCGACTTTTGGGACCAAATGGCAGCTATATTCCACATCAAACAAAAAAGAATACATATATAAAAAAATACCGATGGAATTGAGGACCTCCTCATTTTTGTAGTCGTTTAAAAAGATTTACTACAAAGCTACATTTAAAATAGAGCATTACAAATAAAATACTGTCTTAGTCACAACCATCTGCTGCTCTGTTAGAAAATGGTTGTTTAAAGATATATAAAAGATTTATTAAAATCTATATTAAGCTACAAACTTGGTGTATTTGGACAATATACAACATATACTAGATATTTTATAAAGCAGTATGTGTCTGTAAAAATATACAAATAACAGGAACAACGGCATATAGTTATTAACAATAAGATATGTATTTGGACAAAAATATTTATTTATCAATATTACTTATGCAGCTTAACACTAAGTAAAATCATCTTATATAGATTCATAAGATGGTAAAAGGATCCTTGATTTTATTTCAAAATTCAGAAGAAATTTACTAATAAAATATTAGACAAATATAATTTTTTTACAGTTCATCAATGATCATGTGAACCTTGCAACAGTGATTTCATTTTATATAGTATAATTTTACATACATTATCTATGTTTCTTCATACATTTAAATGAACCACAGAGTACATAAAAACATTATGCTGAATTTATTAGAAATACTGCTTTAAAACTACTTAAAAATGTATAAAGGTAATCAAAAATATAATTTGATTGTTTTATTATAGGATACTGGATTTCATTATTAAGGTATAATTTTAAGACAAATAATTCATGTGATCAATGTATTTGCGCCGTGAATGATTGATAAAGTAACATCTTTTTGCAAGAACATAGTATCTTTTTCATGCATTTTAAGATGTGCTTTGAGAGCGTTGGCCTTGCGGAATGCCTGGCCGCAGCTGGAACAGACGAAGGGGCGCTCACCTGTATGGCAGCGAATGTGTGAGACCAGGTCTTGTCGTTGGGCAAACGCCTTCTCACAATGCGAGCACTGATAAGGTTTTTCACCAGTGTGTCTGCGCCGATGGTTCTTCAAAGTTCCGGATGCGGTGAACTTCATGTCGCAAAGGTCGCAGGCATAGGGTTTCTCTCCCGTGTGGATGCGGCGGTGTTTGCTCAGAGAACTTGAAGTGGTAAAGCTGTTCCCACATTCGTCGCATACGAAGGGATGCGCGCCGCTGTGCTTACGATTATGAGCTACCAACTCGCCTTTTGATACAAATCTGCGGAAATAAATTGTTCATTTATCTCATTTTTAGGTTTAAATTCCATATCATTATCGTTTTCCAGTACACTATCATTGTATGGAGATGTATTTATTGGATAATCAGAATCTTGCGTGATAGCTTCGGTTACATTCACATCTTTCATTAGCTGGTTGTTGGCAAAACTGTGGCCAGATAGTACATGGGACTCTAGGAGAAGCAAATTGGAGAATTTCTTAGTACAAACACTACACTGATAAGGTTCATCCATACAAAACTTAGTAATAGACACATCTTTAATGGATTTATTATCTTGACTGACTGGAATGTTAACGTTGCTTTCGGCATAATAAGCATCGTCTAAAGAACCTTCAGACTGAATACAACGCTTCTTGAACTGGTCAAACTTAATTATAATAGTGTAACACTCCTCGCAGACTTGTTTTGCGAATGCATCACTTTCAGAAATGTAAAGATTTAATATGAAAGAAAGACTCTCTGCTATTGTCCTATCATCATCACTTTTCACTTTGCTCGTTAACAATTTCATATTTCCACCCTTGCACAGGCATACTCTACAAACGAGAGCTAATTTATCTTCTTCAATAAAATCCATTTTAAAAGTAATAAAAAATGTTAATTCATCAAACTATGAATAAAAGTAACAAGTCTAATACAAATACTGGACGAGACGTCAATGTCAAATGTCAATCAAAACTGATCAAGAAAATGTCTTTTGTCATTTTTTTTAATTTCACGCCCTGGCTACGAGTCTATTAAGCCAATCATTTGTCAATGGTGACAACAAAAAAGGCAACATATTTATTTAGATTGTTGTTGCATCCATGTTGCAAATATCCCAACAAAAACAATCTAAACAATAATTTGTAGCCAACTTGTAAATACTGATGGCCTTGGCGTGGCGTCAAAGTAACGACAGGTACACTTGTTTCATAATACATATTTTATATCACCAATAGTATTTTAATTGGTTATCTCTCATTTATATGCAAACATCCTAACTTAAGTCTTGATGGGATTGTGGTCAAGCGCTGATTTATTTGTAATAATAAAAAAACAGGTTTTTGAAAAGAACTGCTGTGGCTGCTGACTGAATAGCAGAGATCAACAAAATATTGACAGACAATTAAAGATTATTCGATTATTATAAAGAGTATTCGGGTTTAAAATTTAAACAACTTTGGATGTTATAAGAAAAAATCATATTGATTCCGATATCTCAATATACAATGAAATAATTTAAAGAGATCTTATTACGAATTACACATTCACAATTCGCTAAGCGCTAATGAACACTTACATAGATGTACATGTCATTCTAGATAAATACTTTGTAAATCTTTAGCGTAATTTGTATCCCGAATTGGGTGAGTTATTACATCACAAGTTTAATATATTTTGGTAACTTTTAGTGGAGCGATTTTGACAAAATTATACAAACTTTAGCATTTATTGCACAACATTTTCACATAAACACATTTTTCCAGACAACGCCTAAAATAAAAGAAATTATTTTTCCGATCAAAAATGGTACATTTTATAATGAACTTAAGATATAATGCTTTTTAGTCTCAATAAATTATTATTTCAGAAATATACATAATATTTTTTCCGTGCTACAAAATGTATTGCTCAATATATTCGTTACTCTAGAATTCCACTGCAGTGACATTCTAGGATACATATTGCCATCCTTTTTGACAAAACAGTGACTGATTGCATATATATTGATATAATTGTCACTGCAGTAAAAACCCACGATTACTATATTTGTATTTATTTCACTTGCAACGCCGCCAGACGTTTCTTCAAATCTAACAACACATTGACTTCTGGTTGCCAAACCGCTTTATCCTTTGTAGACGCTTTGAGTTTTCTTACTTTGTCACCCTGTCAATAATAAAGTGTAAAAATAAATGTTATACTGGATATCCGTATGCGTAGGGATATCCATGTAAGAAATAAAAGATCCGTATCCGTCAAAATTGGATATACACTTTTCTTCAAACGTCAAAGTTACATGACACCCATATTTAACTATAGTAAAGTACAAATTGATTTTTACTTGTAATGTAAGGCTATCAAATAAAAAAAAACAATCTATACTGTTATGAACCTTATAATATCGAAGTAGACACATACCTGTTCAGTGATAGCTTTTTCTAAGCTGGCAACATCGTCTTTACTGTCAGCAATGGTAGCGCTGGTTTGCGCCTGCGCAGCTGTCAGTTGCTTTTTCAGTTGCAGCAACTTGTCTACTTCGGGCTGCCACATGCTCTTGTCCTTTGTTGACGCTTTTAACTTTCTCACTTTATCACCCTACAATTAATAATGAGTGTTAAACACTACAGAAAAAAAAATGTTTTACTTATTAAATTTAGTTTTAGATAGAATAGGGAAAACGGGATATTTAGGAATGTAATAATTTAAAGCTGGTTAAAAACTATGTTTAAGTTCTAAATGCTAATTCCTACCTGTTCAGCTATAGATTTTTCTAAACTGGCAACATTGTCACTGGTCGATACTGGGGTCTCTTTGGGCGCAGCTTTCGCGGCTTCCAGCTGCTTTTTCAGATCTAGCAACTTATTGACTTCTGGTTGCCACACCGCTTTGTCTTTTGTAGATGATTTGAGTTGTCTCACTTTGTTGCCCTAATATTGTGTTATAGAATAAAAAAAAATTGTGAAGGTTTTTTAAAGTCATGATAAGTCTAACAGTAACAGTGTAGCTTACAGACTATTTATTATTTGTATTTCAGACTATTATAATATTTATCTTACTTGTTCCTCTACAGCTGCTTCAAGGTCAGCAATAGATCCTTTAGACGGAGACGATTTGGCATCGCCATTTTGCTAAAAAAAAAATTGTCATTAATAAATAATGAATTGAAATTGAAAATGAAAATTGAGTCCTGACAAGAAAAATTGCCTGAGTTGGATTTTTTTGATTTTTAATACAATTTAATAGTTTACTTTGGCTCTATCGCTCTGCGTGCCCGCGTATTTTGCTCGCAGCTTCTCTAACAGCTCTGGCTCTATCTTGGAGAAGAGCGGCTCCGGTTTGCCGATCACATGACCGGATGGTAAGTACTGTACCAATGATGGATTCCTATAAAACAAAGTAGTTAATTCTTGCGATTAAACTTGACACAAACAAACAATAAGTTATATTGAAATATCCAGATTATTGGCTAAATAACTAATTGTTCCTGTGAAATTATAAAACCTTTATTTTATTGTTTACATTTTTGTAAGACTTTCAATTGCAAATGTCAAAATTCAAATCCACAAATGACAACGAAGGCCTTTTCCATTGACATTAACAATTAACGTTTGATGCTAAAACTTGTACTTTTTACCTTTCTCGCATGATATTTTTTCCAATTTATTCACCCCAAAATTAAATAGCGTAAAATATATAGCCTACAGCGTGTGGTAAGTGTAGTGCTTTTTACTAAAAAAGGGATTATTCAAAAATATGCTGCGATTGACATCCTCAATAACAAAGTATGTTTACTCTTTATTATATTAGTATCAATAAATATAAATAAACTTACTGTGGGTTGATTCGTAAAGCGACTGCGTGCACATTGAGTTGTTCTTGCAGACGGCGCGCGGTGTGCGGCATGAAGGGCGCCAGCAGCGCGCACAGCAGCGCCACCAGCTGGCAACACACGCCTATCGCCGTCGCACCTCGCACCCTGCAAGTGTTGCCACATTTCAATATATTTTTAGGATTTATTTTTCACACAAAACTTTTTAGATAGTGTTAGTAACGCATTTCCTAACGTAAAAATACATAAAATATGGGGTAATTTGTGGTGCAATTTAAAATTTTAAGATTTTAATTGTAAATCGGAATAATAAGGGTTCAGGTTTAATATTAATTGAAATAAACACGAATTGTAGTACTTACTTATCTTGTTCGGATCCCTTGAGCAGTACCCAGGGCTGCTCGGCCTGCATGTGCTGGTTGCCGAGCCGCGACACGCTCAGCACGTGCCGCAGCGCCTCGCGCAGCCGCCCCTTCTCCATGTTCTCTACGTAACCTTCCAAAATACAAATAAACAAGTTAGAAATATACAAGAATTTCAAATGAAAATTCGTAACCTCGGCCTATCCCTCTGGGCTACGGGCAAGATGATTGAAAACAACAAAACCTTTATCGATTGGTGTTTTATAATAATAATGTCACAGAAGATAATAATTTCATCGATCTTAACGTAGTATGAAAAATAATACAGTTATAAAATAGTGAGTACTTACTTTTAACTTCCCTGTTGACCAAGGCAATTAGTTCCAAGTCAGCAGGAGTCAAAGTGACCTCAGGCAACTTGCCCTTGAACGAGTTCGCACAGAAACTTAACGAGCGATGGCAGAAGTTACCCAAATTGTTTAATAGCTCCGAGTTATTCCTGAAATAAATTTATTTTTTACATATCTTTTTGCAAGTCTACAATAATTTAATCAAGAATCTTAGATAAAATAGAAATTAAGTCTTTAAAACAAAAAAAAAATACTCAATAAAATAATATAAAATAACATTTAGATTCCACTATATAAAACACATACCTGGTACCAAGTTCGACCCAACTAAAACTGGAATCTGAGGTTTCAGGTCGTATACTCGTCAAGTAAAACCTCCACACGTCGGAAGGTATGCCGGTTTCCTAAAAAAATTAATTTAATAAATTTTTCATACAAAATTCCATCATAGCATATTTTTAAAATAAATTTAGAGAATTTCAAATTTTAAATAACAAAATTACCTGAGCGTCTGTACCAAATACGCCAACTCCACGTGATTTAGAAAATTTGCCCTCTTCATAATTTAAGTACTCTGCAAAACAAACCATACATCTATAATTTAACAATGACATTTACATAACAATAGAAAAATAATATCATTGTAAAAATATAATTATTACAGTTAGAGAGTCCTTAATTGTTTTAAAACAATTAATATTAGTTAGCAAGTAAAATTTTATTAGTAAATATAAGCAACAGAAAGTACAATCAGGTTAGTTGTAGATGTAAAAGTTTGTCATGGTTTTTCAATGTTAGCCCACTTTTGCTAATGATTGGCATTTTTGCCATATTACCTGTAGCAAATATATGATCTACGAGTTTATGTCCCTCGTTGACGCCGATCACCGTTGCCGGGAACATTATCACGTGGAACGGAACGTTGTCTTTCGCCATGAATTGGTACAACTTCACCTGAAACAATTAGCAAAAAAGGTATTAGAAATGATTTGAGTAATAGTTTTTATTATTATTATTATTTAATTATTATAAATATCATAAATACATACGTCAACATCTTTGTCGGGCTTCCACCACTTCTCGTAGTGTTTAGTGAGGCACTGAGTGATGCTCATGTACCCGATAGGTGCGTCGAACCACACGTAGAACACCTGAATTAAAAGTAATCTTTTCTACCTGAATCTTAAACTTACAGTATATTGAGGCTAAGTTTGACTTTCGTTCTTTAAAAAAAAACTGAGACAACCCTATTTATTGTGTAGTTATTAATTAGATAGCTTTTGCCCGCAACTTCGTTGGTGTCTAAATAAAAAAGTCTATATTTTCTAGTATACTTGCTTATATTGCTCATAATCTTTGCTTACTAATGGTAAAAATATTTTAGAAAAAGTACTTTTTGAGTTACATAAAAAATACGAATCTTTCCTCGTTAATATTAGTGTAGAAAATAATCCATTAAAATGTGTGAAAGACCTTATGTGCGTGTTTTTCAATAGGCACGGGCACGCCCCACTTGAGGTCTCTCGTGACGGCGCGCGCGCGCAGGCTGTCGCGCAGCCAGGCGCGGGCCACGGCGCGCGCCGGCGCAGACCACCCCTGCTCTGACGTACTGATCCAACTGCGCAGGGACGGCTCCAACTAAACAGACAAAAATAACGAAAAAATGTAAAAGAACTATCGACGAATTTAGTAGTGTTTTTAAAAGCTACAGTTTGAGAATGGAGGAACGATAGCCAATAGGAAACAGCTTTTAAATGTGTTTATACACAAGTCAGCCAGTACACGGGTAATTGTTTTTTATTATTATCCCGTCATAGAAGAGGCGGAGTTTGTCTCGTCGCAAGGAACAAGGCTATATTTCTGCAAGTGGAACACCGCGAAGGTCCCTGACTGTACATTCGGCGAAACTGGCGTTGTTACAGTTAAAAGCTACAGTCATTTTACTTTGAACATTTTGAAACGAGACGCAGAACAAAAAACAATACAAAGCTTATAAATGTGTCTGTACGAAAAAATCTGTTAGTAATACACTGCTAGTTTCTTTTTATTAGTATCCCTTCGTTTGCGTCACTCACTGCTACCTTATTGGCTATTTATAAGTAGAGTTTGTCTTGTATTTCTGCAAGTGGAACACCACGAAGAGCCCTGACAGTACATGTGCAGTACACTCGCCTGCGCCAGTTCGATGAAGAGCTGCTCGCTGGGGCGCACGGCGGGGCGGTGCGCGCACACCTTGCACCGCGGCTCCACCAGCTCTATGGCGTTGATGAGTTTCCCGCACTTGTCGCACTGGTCGCCGCGCGCGCCGCCGTACAGGCAGCCCGGGTGCGGGCACACGCCCTCCACAAACCTGTTACGACACGGTATACCGTGTAACACTATAGTTTTAGACGCTGTGTAGATACTGTTACGTGTAATATTCTACACGTAACAGTATCTACACCTACGAAAGACTAGCTTTCGCCCGCGACTTCGTCCGCGTGGAATTAAAAAAAAGCTTAAGTGAGTAGTAGCCTATGTGTTCTTCCAGACTATTCTCTACGTGTATGCCAAATTTCATCGAGATCCGTTCAGCCGTTTAGGCTACATACTCTAACAAACATCCATCCATCCATCCATCCATCTAAACTCTCGCATTTATAATATTAGTATGAAAGATTTTGATACTTTTTGATTGATATATAGAATAGGTTGCTATGGTTATATTGTTTTGTTAAGTCAAAACTTGGATTAATAAATATAGTTAAGTTATTAAATCGTTTCGATTCGCAATAACACCAATAGGATGGTTAGTAGCAGAAATATATAAAACCTTTTTTGGTACATAAAATGACATAAGATATGTTCAAATAACGGCAGTCCGATAAGAATCCTGTGCTATATTTTTGATATTGATGAAACATAATACAAATTATTGTGAATTTCCATTGTTACCTACACATAAAATATTGTTATCTCCGTTCTCTCAAGAAATATGAGATAGACAAAAATATATTTTAATGAATATTTTGATAAAGGAAAGCCGCATTAAGGTTTGTAAACTGACCTGTCAGCTAAGAATCTCTCGCATTTCTCACAATACAGCTGGTCCACGGACTGCGTGCTGACGAAGCCGTTGTCAATTAATTTGAGAAACAACCTCTGTGCTATCCTGTACAACAAACAAAACATAAATTAGTCGAGTAGATGTAATAACATAGTTGATATTCACATAAACACAGTTGCCGTGGTAGAGCCCGCTTTAACATCTTCGCACGAATGGGTCGGCTCGCCCCCAGCAATACCACGACCACACAGAAGTCAGGCAGAAATTCCGCGTCTCGTTTGATGAGTGTGATGCCGGAGGCCCAACTTTAATACCTTTACCTTCCCACCCTTTTTCCTATAAGAAAAGGATGGGAAGGGAACGTAGATTGACGGGGGAGGAGAAGCATAAGAAGGGGATATATCCTCTTCATGTGCGTCTCCTCCTCCGTCGATTTAGGGTAGGTAACGCATCTGCTATTGCGAATGTTTATGGGCAGTGGTCGCTTCGCCATTTTGGCGGATTCAGGTGGCCGCTTGCTCTGTTGCCACCTTATGATAAAAAAAAACCACTCACTCAGTCTGCTCCTTAGTGCTGGTTCGTCCGAAGTAATCAAAGCCGATGTCGAACCAGCGATACACTGCGTTGTGAATGTCGAAGTATTTGTCGCAGATCTCTCGAGGTGTTATACCTTCCTCTAAAGCCTATAATAAAATAGATAAACCATTTTATTGGATACTAGCTGTTGCTCGCGACTTCGCTTATCATATAAAATAGAGTTCAACTTATCCTGGACATAAGTGTAAGCATGTATAGGAAGTTACATTAAATATTACCTTAGTTTCTGTAGCTGTGCCGTATTCGTCAGTACCACATATATACAGTGTGTTGTAGTCACATTGTCGGCAGTACCTAAAACATAAAACAATCAAATATTTAACATCTAAAACTTTTGCTTGCATGACTCAATTATATTTATAACTAGCTGTTGCCCGCGACTTCATCCACGCAATATTAAGATAAAAAAAGTTGCCCATAATATGCCTGCCTATGTCAGCTACCCTTCAGTGAAAGTCCGGTCGAAATCGGTCGAGCCGTTTCGGAGATTACCTAGAACAAACGCGGCTTGCGGTCAGACAGACAGACAAAAATTTTTTAAACGCAATTTTCGTTATCAGAAACGCAAATACATCATCTTCCCGAAATCTGGAATTTTTCTTTTGATATTACAAACAGACACACCAATTTTATTTTATGTGTAGATATAGATATTTACAACGCACCTTGCAAATACATCAGCAGAGAGAACGCAACCAATTATATTACCAAGATGCGGTACATTATTGACATAGGGCAGAGCTGAAGTTATTAGTACGTTCTTACGATCCTTTACAGGTAATCTGAAAACAAACACAAAAAAAAAACATAATCACATATTTAAATCCAGTAAACAATGTGACACAATTGAGACACCACAACACTTGGCATATAACATTAAATATATCCTAAGTAAGAATATAAAATGCTGGTCAGGGGGCGCTTAAATCGGTTTATTTATTCCATCACTGTATAAAGTGTGCACAGAAATTAGATAATTTTTCGCAACAGTTCTTTGTCAGACTATACTAGACTTTCAGAAGACATGCTCAAAGGCGTTGTCACTCTCTGTCGCTAAGTGGTAACTAAGGGCGACCCTAAGATAAATTTAATATAAGATATCTATACTAAGAGCTTCAATAACATTCAGTAAATCATTCTCTATCAGATATGTACTTACACAACTTTCTCATGTTGTATCGGCGCTTGCATGTTTTTTACTCCATTTATCCATCCTTCCTTCGCCGCATCTATTTCATCAGGACGTACTCCTGCAGCGGCTGCATCTTCATCTGGTGATCTGGTGTTAATGGAAAAAATATATATCTATACTTCTATACTATTATAATAAAGCATAAACACACACTTCTTTGTTGCCTAAGATCTCAGCAATCATGGCATATTTTTGAATAATTCTTTTTTTAATAAAAAGCCCTACACTTACGTCACGCTTTAGGCTATATATTTTCACGCCCTTAAACTTAGGGGGTAAATATTTTGGATAAAAGCCCTAATGTGGGAAAGAGACCATAAATTGCTGCCAACATCAAGAAAGCAAGATTGCTAAGGTTGGTCATGACATGTCATTTTGATATTTGCTATTGATAATTTGACAAATGTAAACAATAAAATAAAATTTTCATAATTTCTTGCGGATGAAGCCGCACGAGAACAGCTAATGTAATATAATGATGAAAATAGCTTAACAAAATTAATTATGGATAAGTAAAATAAAAATATACCCAATAGGTGAGACAATACTGGCAATCTGTGGTATGCCAAGTGCCGATGATGCTCCATACGAACCCGTTGGTGACCATCCCCATTGCTGAACTGCTTGCTAAATTAAAGCAAATTAACATGAATAAACAATAAATCTTACTAATATTATAAATGTGAAAGTTTAGATGGATGGATGTTTATTAGAGTTTGTAGCCTAAACGGCTGAACGGATCTCGATGAAATTTGGTATAGACGTAGAGGATACTTTGGAAAAACACATAGGCTACTCACTTTTGATTTTTTAATTCTACGCCGACGGAGTCGCGGGCGAAAGCTAGTATAAAATATTCAAAAACAAAATCACAAAAAACGATTTGAAATATACACATAATCCATAGGTTTGTACTAATAGTAAAAATGGGAATATTTAGATGGATATTTGTTAGAATGTATCCAGAACAGCTCCATGGATCTTAATAAAATTTGGCACAGGTGTAGAACATAGACTGAAAAAAGAGCACATAGGCTTACAATCTTTTTTTTTAATTACGCGCAGACAGAGTCATGGGCAAAAGCTTAAGGTTTATAAATGCTATTTGTACCTGTATCGCTTTAGCTGAAGCTAAGTTAGTATTCCATCTAACTACATTATCACATCCATTGATATAGGTTTGTTTGTGGGACTCATCAAAGCACACTGGATACAGGGTGCTCCAAATAGAGATGTCGGCCGCTGATAATTTCTCCTGTAACATAGAGCATGACTAATATATCTAATGTAAATGTGCATTATTTAATCATATAAAATTTTTAAAGCTAGTGTGTTAGCATAACACATTGTAAAACACCTATATAAATTGGGAATTCCCCATAAATTCATCGAACATTGACATCAAAATGCTATAAAATGATCGAAATATAAGTTTAAAATGTACAATTAAACCCCACATAACATACCCCAAGAATGTACTTGTTCTTTTGAAGCAATTTATCAAGCATTTGTAATGAAGCCTGTAGTGCTTGTCGGATATCTGAAGCTACAGCCTTGCCACTGACTATAGCCGCTACTGCAGGCTGGAGACGTGTTGCTTCCCACTCCAGCATCTGTTGGCTAAAAAAAAATTATAACTGACTTAAAATGATGCTTTTGATATTCGAGATATAGCATCCTAAATAAATATGAAAAAATTACATACCATTGTCCATTTTCAGACAAGTCCAGTGTTGGAAACAAGTACTGTACTGCGGCATTACTTGAGAAGAATGTCAACAAGTCATCAACTTCCAGCAACGGCAGAGCTTGGGGTCCTGTGAAAATGCTGTCTGCAATGCAAGACAAACACTCAATACCAGCCCCCAAATGTTAGTTACATGCAAACTTATTGCTAATTTATTTACATTATTATAACATGACAGTAACAGTGGTATGTAATTTATTGTAATAGTTGAAGGCAATAATCATTCTGTTCATGATCTCAGAGATCAATAAAAATCTCAATTAGTAAAAATCATGAATAATACCTCCTTATTCATATCACATGTTATTCAAGTTCAAACCTACATATTTTATTAGGTCATCGTAAGTAAGTAACTCATAGGTCCTTGTGCATTTACATATTTTCATCAACTGTGTAGTACTATTAGTCACACAATATAAATAATTAAAGCATTGTAAAATAAGTAATATAGATAGAACAGCGCTTCAGCTTTATGCCTACAGATGGCCAAACAACGTGCAATCGTGACTAATTCTGAGGTAAGTAATAAATCAGGAAACAACTTAGAAAATTGCTATTTTAATCTAAGTGAATCCATGCTAAATCACACAAAATAAAATTTAGTCACCCACATAAAAGTGTGATAGTAATTATGCAGTGTTTATTTAATAAAAACGTAAAAAAAAAAAATACCTTCAAAAGAAGCGACACATTTTTCCACTTTCTTGCCCGCTAATTGGGCCGCTATCAACACTTTTAATGTTCCCGTATTACCGTGATTTGTGTAAACCTTCATTGTAATCTCAATCTATTTAATTATCAAATTAAAAGATTTTTCTATACATAACCTAACCTAAACACTTCTTGGTTGGCACTTGCACTTGTCAATGTCAACTTTAAATTTGACATTTACACACAGCTGCACACGGCACACAGATAATATAATAAAAATAAAACAAAAATAGACATTTTAGGTGCTTCAAACTTCATTTTCCTTTTACTTTTTAGTGCAAATCCTTTGAGAATCATTTGGAGAAGGGAAGTATCGTTTAACAGTTACTACTTAATACTTTCTGAAGAAGAATTTTCGCACTACCAAATTAAAGTATTTATTATAGAAAAAGTAAAGGCTCTCAAACGGTATTTCCTTTCTCTCAAACCCTCTCAAACAATTTGCATCATATAAAGTAAATAAAAATTGAAGTCAGGGGGTAAAGAGTATAAAAAATATAACTTCACGGTGGTTAAATTATGTGTCTGAAATATTTGCCTTTTGTACTCCTTGACATTTTTGACACATGTCAATCATAATTTCACTTGGTGGGTCTTGCCAAAGATATTTTACAAACAACATATTTTGTTTAGAGATTAAACCATAAATTTACTGAAATTTCAATATGCAAGACGGTAAAGAATATTTTCAACATTTACGTTTTTACATGGCAGACAGAAAAGTGAATTCTTTATTGTTTCCTAGATTTGGAGGTTACGGGTATATCCCGAAGCGGGAGAGTGAGAAAGAAAAGTTCAAAGCTAATGGATTTTGAGTCTCCAGACGATATAGAGACAAGGTTTCGACGTCAAACACCAGTGAAGTCATACGCCGGATTCAAGCAAGAAGAACCTATGGAATTTCACGAGACGCCACAAAAGCCCGCGGAAGACGCGGGTACTGCTTCGGGAAGTGAATCTGACTTTTATGAGAACAATGGAGAAAATGCTGAAAGGTTATATTAAAAAATAAACATTCCCTTCCGTTTTTTTATTGTTTTTAATTTTATCATTATTGCATTTTTGTTTTAGCATGGAGTCTGATAGTTCAGCTTCAGATGAAGGCATTGCACGGACTCCCGCCAACTCTCTTTACATGATGGAGAAAAGTAACAAGAAAAAAATCATAATAAAGGATGGGAAAGTTATTGGTAGAACCAAAGCCCAGAGAAAAGACAAAGGTAGTTGGATATTTTATATATAAGGGTTTTTATATTGGTCAGACTTCAATTGTATCTAACTAATCTATACTAATATAATAAAGAGGAAAGATTTGTATTTTTGTATGTATTGAACGAACTCAAAAACTACTGGGCCAATTTTAAAAATTCTTTCACCGTTAGAAAGATAATTTATCTGTGAATAATATATTATATATTCAAAAGTTCAGATAGATGGATAGATGTTTGTTAGAGTTGAAAATTGAAACTGTACTTTTCATTATTAGGCAAGACTCGGATCACTGCATACATGATGTGGGCAAAGGAAGCGAGAAATGATCTTTTACGCCAGAGTCCAAGTATGGACTTTTCTGCAATATCAAAGAAATTGGGTGAGATGTGGGCTAATGTAAGTTAACTTTGCTTTTTATATATGGTGCAAAATCTGTAAAATCTTATATTTGCATAAGTTTTAAGCAGCATGGATCTGTATGAAATTTGATGATTTTTTATGAGACATAGTCCGGAAGAATAAGTATTTTTTAATTTTACGTGGATGGAGTCACATGTAGATATGTGTATGATACAATAGTATTATACTAATTTAATTTTTTTTTTTACTATTACTTAGTTTTCTTGTAAGCTAGTAATTTAGTTTTTTTTGTCTATTCCTGCAAAGACAAGTTTATATATGTAGTGTTGTATGCTATTATTAGAGAATTTTTGTATGTACATACATGTTTTATTTAACTTTTTAATGTAAAACACTTAAATATTCACTAATAGGTAACATATAATGAGCGATATTTATGGAAACGGAAGGCAAAGAGGTTTGCTATGCAAAAGGAACAGAGCAATCAAGTTACAACATCCAAGATTATATCTAATCCCAGTGAGTATTTGTGATATAATTTATAACATTTAGGGCTTGTCCCATCACTGGCTGATAGAGGCTCAGATAGCATAAAAATGACGTCATTGTCAGATAAGGGAACAAAATTCGATATTTCCATCACATATTTTGCATGTTGGATTGTTATCAGACAATTTACAATTTGGTGGGACAGACCCTTATAGTTAAATATTATTTTAAAAATTAAATGAATGATTTTCATAATTTTTCGTTTGTCAAATTATTTAAAAGGCGGTTTTCTTGACACCTTTGTTAATATCTAAAATCTAACAAAAATATTGATCAAAAAAGTCAGTCAGAAAAGTAATATATGAAGTGAAAATATTTGATGATTACAACCTTATAAGTGTAAGTGAACAGAAGCAGATTATTTTATCATATAAGTTCTTAGGGATTGTACTTGTGTTGTTTACATGAGGTGTCCGACCAACCTCAAACGCGGGTCCGGGCAGGCCGCCGGCTAACCGCGCGCGCCAGCCGCCGCCCGCGCAAAATGCACTCACAGTGAGTAGACTACACTTGATTATTTGCAAACAGATTTTTGTTATTCATTAGAATATTGAGAACAGATTTCATGAAATTTATACCTCAAACAATCTAAAGTGATAGCATGAAGAAACTTTACTCCTTTACACGGATTTCTTGATAATTTTTTACTTCTACCATTACACCCTCTAAAATGTCATAGTTTACCTCACTTGTACCTTTCAATTTCCTGTTTTTTTTAAACTAGCGCTTGATCACGATCTCACCCTAAAGAGAGTGATGATGTGGACGAAAGATGGTATGCACTAGCCTAATTAATACTTATTAATTTTTGCTCTCTCATGCTGTAATTTCTCAATTGTTTTTGTAACAGTATTATGAATTCCACAGCCGGTGACTGTAAGCCCGACGTCAGCGGCGAATGTGCAGGGTGGGGGTGGTGGTGGGGGCGCAGCGGCCGTGTACCGCGTCACCGGCTGCGGCACGGTGGACGTGGCCGCGCATCTGCGCCTGCTGGGGGAGAGCCTTGCTATCATCGGGGAACGGCTCAAGGAACACGAGGTTTATTAACTACTAGAGAGCATAAATGTTATATTACTAGCTTTAACTCGCGACTCGACCCATGATTTAAAAAAAAAAAACAAAACAAAAGCAGCCTATGTGTTCCAGACTATCCTCTATGTCTATGCCAACAGCTTTGGCTTTCGGTCTTGGCAGTTTAATGTCTCACGAAAGTTTTAATAAGTTAATGTTCTTTGGTTGTAATGTTTCAGGGTCAGATCGCGGTGTCGGGTTCCGTGTCGGTGTTACTGGACACGCTGCTGTGCTCGCTGGGGCCGCTGCTGAGCGTGGCGCGCGCGGTGCCGCCCCTCGCGCCCCCCGCACACGTCATGCAGAACACGCTGCACAACATCGCCTACATCATGCCCGGACTATAACGAACACACGCCCCCCGACCCCCAAAGTCACGACCAGACCGCAACTAATACGCACCTCCCATCATGACCGGACTGTAACCAACATGCACCTCCTACATCATGACCAAACTGTAACCAACACGCACCCCCTGACCCCCAAAATGACCAGAACGCACCCCCTAATATTTTCCGACTATGCAGTGTATAACCATAGTGTATTTTTCTAACGTCCGTGTCAATAAACTTTGGTATAAAGTTACTAGAAGGCGCAGTGTTACGTGACAATTATAGACCAATGTTTAGATTTAAGTGAAAGTGAAGTAATTGTATAAAATAAACAATATTTTACACATTATTGGTTTTTTTTTCAAAGCCATAGATATGTTGGACTCATTTATTTATCCTTATCAAATATTTGTCTTATAATTACGCTATCGACATCAATAAACTAAATAGTGACTTTTAGTACTGACAAAGAAAAATTTAACTGTCACATAATTTGTCTCTGTTTTTTTTAAGAGATTGAAAAGGGATAGCTATATGTTTTGATAAACACCTTTATAAAAACATTTAGCTAACAACGATGGTATCTGGTTACATTAGTTTTACCAAATTATAATTTTACTTAAGAAAATAAAACAAATTGATAGATATTAAAATTCGAGATAAAACAGATAGCATATTATATTACTATATTTAGAATTCATTTAATTTATTTAAAAAAAAAACATTTTCCTACATATTGCATTTAAAAAAGTAGTTAATTGTCCTAAATTACAAAGTACAAAAGTATGTCGTCAAATATGTTCTTTCACAAGTATCAAGTTAAATTTCAAAACCATACAAAACAACCTTAGAATAAATCGGACAATTATTTACACAAGTCACATTAATGTGGGTTTTCACTGCAGTAACACCGTACGATACATTGCTATTACGGTTGGAGATTGAAAGAAATGACAATATTTTATACACGTGTTTCTGAAGTGAAGTAAACGAGACGTAATCGTGAACACAAATGTTACATAGCAACAACTAAACCGCTGTTTAAATTCCACATACAACAACTGGTATAACGACAATTAAAATTACAATAGTTATTTTAGCTAAAAAAACAACTGCTCCAAATGACAACGAACACAATAATCTATCCTTAGGATAAATGCGAATAATATGTACATATGCATGGTTTGAACTTCCTATAAATGACAATTTACGTTTGTCATTACGGTTCTTAGTTACTTTAATATTTTATATCAACGGCTCGGACCATCGCATGAGTCTGGACAGATGACCTTGAGTCGTCAAAAATATTGAAACAGGTATTTAAATCAAGTGTATTAAAATGTCAATTTAAATACCTTATTATTAGACTAATCTTTAACTTGTAGGTTTATGCGTTCACACTAGGCAAGTAAAGTTGGTAAGTAGCGCTCAATACTGGACTGTCCATCAACTGGCACAGTGCAAACGGTAATTGGCGCCAGCGACTCCATACATTGGTCGTTGCAACTGTCCAACTGTTCTGGGCAAGTGTAAACCGGGCATTATTATGAGCAAAGACATTAAAAAAATATATAGACTAGACATAGGGAACATTTCTTCACCGGTAACTTTGTACGGTAATATCTCAATGTCAAATTTGGCACACCGAGACGCGCTCAGTGTTTGAGTTATATTTTGTTTGCGATTTTGACTTTCGGACACCAGGTATATTTGAGATTTTTGTTTTTTATAATATAAGGTGGCAAACGAGCAAGTGGCCACCTGAATCCATCGAAATGGAAAGCGACCGCATAAACATCCGCAATTGCAGATGCGTTGCCTACCCTTAATTGACGGAGGAGGAGACGCACATTAAGATGACATTTCTCTTCTTTCCTCTTAAGAAAAGGGTGGAAAGGGAAAGGGACTAAAATTAGGCCTCCGGCACCACACTCATCAAACGAAACGCGGAATTGCTTCCACTTCACGCCTGTTTTCTGTGTGGTCGTGGTATTTGACCGGGCGAGCCGACCCATTCGTGCGAAGGTGTTAAATTATGAGTATATTACATTTCACTCGAAAAATATTTCGAGTGAAATGTCATCTATGCTTCCTCTATATATTTTTGAATCTCTTTGTCTAGTAAGCATTAACGTTGACATTGTTTTGTGCAGTATGTCGCGAGTTCAGAGCAGGCGGCCCCTGCAGTTGTCGGAGCCGCAGTAGCAGTAGAGCAGCTTGCCGGGCACGGAGCCGATGTCGTAGTTGTAGTTCCAGGTGAGCTCGGTGCCGGCGCGGATGTGGCTGGACGCGAAGAACGCCACCCAGGGGAAGCGCGGGTCGTGCGTGTCCACGAACACGTTCTGCACGAACACGTTCGGGCAGCAGGAGTGCTAAACAAAGACAACAATAATAAAAATAATTATAAATAAATTCGACTGACGTAGGCAATAAACTACATCTGCACTAAACAAGACAAATGAGCTGATATTTTAACGATTAAATAGGTTTCACCGGAGACGTAATAATTTTTAGTTAGTAATTTTAGCAATAATCAATCTTATTAATATTATTAATGCGAAAGTTTAGATGGCTGGAAGTGTGGCAACGGATCTAGCTGAAAGGCATAGATGTAAAGCATAGTCTGGAAGAACACAGGGTCCTTTTTTTTAATTCCTAGCAGTCGTAGTCGCGGACAAAATTTGTCTTTCTCATAAAAGCGTATATAAATTAAATCAAGTGAAATAAGTAAATAATTGAGTACTGTATACGACTTACGTTTAGATATCGTCCAATGTTGCCTTGTACCTTGGCGTCCATGATGTAACAAGCCTCGTCCTCGCCGAAGTACGAACGAACAGATCTGCAAGTTTATTAAACTCATAATAAAGAAAACGTATTCCATATAGTGTTAGTGAAAACCCTTAAAACGTATAAATTAAGCATTATAGAGCTTTACCTGTATTTTGATACTAATTGCTTGGAGTCCATCCCCGCCTGTACTGAGAATCTTGACGGCTCCCGCACTGAAATAAAACCATAACCTTATTCAAAACTATCTTATAACATCTGTCGTTGATCTACTATTTGCAGCTATTTATAGGAAAACTTTAAATTTTTTACACTTATACTAGCTGTCGCCCTCGACTCCGTCTGCGCATAATTAAATGAAAACTTAATTAGCCTATGTGTTATTTCAATACTGAAATAATATATAGTGTAGTGTATAATATAATAGTGTTTTAAATTTGGCATAGATATAGGACATGTATATGTCACATTTATAATATTAGTGACATATAATAGTAAATATGTTTAAATATGTACATGTTAAGCGACGAGACGATAGGGACATAAATCAGAAAGTGTTAAGAATAAATGTGGATGGCTACAAAGGAAGAAGAAGACCGAAGAAAGTATGGATGGATTGTGAGAAAGAGGATATGCTTAAGAAAGGAGTGGATTCAGATATGACGGCTGATAGAGATGTATGGAAGAGCAGCACATACTGTGCCGACCCTCCATAAGGGATAAGGGCAAGTTGATGATATAATAGTAAATATATTTGTATGTCTAACATATACACACAAAAATTCCGAATTTGTTATGGGTTGCAATTGAAATGTTACCTTCTTCGTCATCACTAATAATAGTTATAAAGCCTTCATCTCCATTGCAATTATCGGCTTCCTTCTTAGTTTCTTTTTTCATTTCTTTTTCCGCCTCTTTTTCCTTTTGTTTCTGCTGTCCTATTTCTGAGTTATCTTGCTTCTCTTTCTTGCGTCTCTCTCGAGTTCGTAAACGTTTGCTGTCGACAAGTTGGATAATTTACTATGTATTTCAAAAATAATAATTTAGGATCAATTTTATTGCTCGCTTTTTGATAATTATAATATGTTTAACTATCCGTTGCTTGCGACTTCGTCTACGAGAAATTTTAAAAAATACTAATAAATACAGCCTGTTACTCAGCGATAACGTAGCTTTTTATTGGTGAAAGAATTTTTGTAATCGGCCCATTAGTTTTCAAATACCAATCTTTCCTCTTTATAACATTACTAGCTTTTGCTCGCGAGTTCGTCCGCATTAATAAAAATATAGCCTATGTTACAGATAAATTAAGTTCCTAACGTTGAAAGAATTTTTAAAATCGGCCCAGTAGTTTCTACGTGAAACAAAATACAAAAATGCAAATATTTCCGCTTTATAATATTAGTATAGATATAGATTAGTATTAGTATGGATAAGTCTATATTTAACAGTGCAAAAAAAAAATAACTTCCAGAAACTGAGCATATTATTCGCCTCAATCTTTTTGCCCGCTTTATGCAACACCAGAACCAACCACTAAAATTATGTTCTACGTACTTATTCAATATTCTGAAGCGCTAAATTATTTAACATTCCAATAAAAGTACTCACTTGAACTCTAAAGGCAATTCAACGTAACTGGGACAGAAGTCATCATCCTCGTCTTTAGATGTTTTCGTCTTCGACTCCTTCTCCTCTTCACTCGACTCCTCCTCCGAGGAGGAATCGTTTGATCCGCTCTTCTGTAATTTAATATGTTTTTATTTATAGCCTAAACAGGAATATAACGGTGCATGTAAATCTTTTTCATAAAGTCTATTTCTAATTTGCACAAATGAGTTGTATATTTTTCATTATTTTTGCTTTCAAAGTACCCTTTAGTAAATATAATTTGATTTGTTCATATGTTTTGTCATTGAAAAATTACGAGTACATTCAAAATATTACAAGAAACTAGTACCATAGTATCAACAGGTTTCCATAAGTTGCTGGTTAATATCAGGCTCGAAGGACCATGTTTGGAGTGCAGACTGTAAATTATTTCGTTGTGTAATAAAACAGCGAAGCCAGAAAAGGCATAGTTTTAGCGCATAGCGCCAATAGAGAACCATAGATACTTTTTTATGTTTTATGTTTTACGTGAGTGTTGCACGCAACATAGAAACTGTCAGTTATCTACACGGTTCAGAACATAATACGAGTTGTAGAGAACATAATATTATTGTAACGGTTCGTAATGCAATGAAGTAGGAGATGATAGACGTGGAATTTGAACCGCCAAGATATTTGAAAAGCCTAACTAATAGCAATCAGTAGTAACTGTTCCTAGTGTTAAGAAAAAAATCGGCGCAACACTAGATCATTGGCATTGACGTCCCGTCCCTATGACAGCTGTCAATGTCATTCAGACGTATTAGAATAGCGCGTCATTCTGGCGGGAGTTAGTGGACTGAGTGTTGAAGTTAATTACGCTGCTACAATTATATTAATGTCTAAAACTAGTTAGTACATTAAGTAATACCTGGTCATTATCTTTGAGGGAGTCAGGCACGTCCTCCTCGTAGCCCTCCTTCATAGCCTCCACCACTTCTATATAGTCGAGCTCCGCGAGGTATTCGTCACCTTCGTTCAACCCGTCCTGGATATTATATAAACATTAAATCTTCCTCCTAATTAAATGTATTTAATTGTTTTTATTAATTGTATTATTATAATTTGATATAATTGTAAAAACTGTAAACTCTTTCACCCAATCGTACTAAGGGAGTAAGAGAGGATATTGCTGCCCGATAAAAATAAATTTAAACCACTCATTCGCTCGAAAATTATAAAACAGTGTTGCATTGTCAAAGAGGATTGTAGCACTGTCATTTTCTACGTACCGGATTAGGCTATATCTACAGTTTTTATAAAAATAAACATAAATAAGAAAATTTTAGTTACCAAGTTAGCGGTGGCGTCAGTGAGCAGATTGCCGGCGTACACGCACAAGAACGCACCTTTGGGCACGTCGTTTAGCGCGCGGATACCCCAGCCTCTTTGCTCAGTTTTGAAAACCTCACAAATAAATACAATAAACAATTTAAGCAATATTTGAAATAAATAAAACGGTATTTTAAGTAAATATGTTTCTGTAATAATCGTGAATTTCAAACAACGTGACACTTGTATACAAACAACATTTCTATCTCTGTTACATTAGAAGATAATTAAAAGGATGTCAATATTGTAGTCATACTGTGGGAAATAATTTACCTGTAGTTTTAATTGTAGAGGATGTTGTGCGACTCGGTTCAAACACGTGTTATTACATTTACACCTGAAAAAAAAATCATAGTTAAAATTTTATATAAACTGACAGTAGAACTCTCCTACCGTAATGCATGCATTAATTCATAATGGTAACAATATATAGAAGTAAACAAGTGGTATTACAATGTGTATACAATATGTATTATGTAGGATATGTACCTAGAGTTACATTCATATATGCCGGAGAGCAGGGGCTCCGGCAGGCGGCGGTACACGTAGCCCACGTCGCCTTCTATGCCGATAGTCCGCGCGCCTTCTATTGTCATCTTCCAGCACGCACATTTACTTTTATCCTGCAATACAGCATTCATTTAAAATTTATCGAGGAATTAAAAAAAATAGCCTATGTTTCTTTCAAGACTAATAGCGTGCGCACATTTTTGACTAAACTATCGCACAACTGTTTAGTCTTGCTTACATTCCTATGAGCTTATATGGAGATGCGCACACTACTCTATTTTTAGTTGTGCAACTAAACAGTTGAATTTGCTGCGAAACAATCGACAATCGCACAACAGTTGCGCGATAGTTTAGTCAAAGGTCCGCTCTTAGTTGTACATGTGTGAAATATTTAATGGAAGTTTCGAAAGTGTGATGTGTTACCGCACAGTCGTCCTCGCAGTCGCAGCCGCAGAGGAAGTCGGGGTCCAGGTTGAGCGGCACGCCGGCGGTGGGAGTGCGCTCCGTGTTGTACGAACAGAACTCCGGCAGCGAATCGTCGTAGTAGTTCACGCACGGCACCAGCATGTTCTCCTTGCCGTGCGACAGATCCTACACACATTTTATATTCAGTTTGCAACACTAAAAAAACTTATACCGATGTCAGGAATATAGTTATCTCTTTTGTCCGTGTAGGAGATCGTAGGGGTTAGACAATGACAACTAGCTACCACACACGACGGAGTTCAAATCAAAAATGTGGAAAAACAGTTAATAAAAGTAGTTAATAAAAATTAAAAATATTTTAAAATGACTTATTTTTATTCGTGAGATTTGTGTGTGGTGTGAGGTAGTGAGGTTGTAAGGTTGTGAGGTAGTGAGGTAGTAAGGTAGTGAGGTAGTAAGGTAGTGAGGTAGTAAGGTTGTGAGGTTGTGAGTTTGTGAGGTAGTGAGGTTGTAAGGTTGTGAGGTTGTGAGGTTGTGAGGTTGTGAGGTTGTGAGGTAGTGAGGTTGTAAGGTTGTGAGGTTGTGAGGTTGTGAGGTTGTGAGGTAGTAAGGTAGTAAGGTTGTGAGGTTGTGAGGTTGTGAGGTTGTGAGGTTGTGAGGTAGTGAGGTAGTAAGGTTGTGAGGTCGTAAGGTAGTGAGGTTGTGAGGTTGTGAGGTAGTGAGGTTGTAAGGTTGTGAGGTAGTGAGGTTGTAAGGTTGTGAGGTAGTGAGGTAGTAAGGTAGTGAGGTAGTAAGGTTGTGAGGTTGTGAGGTTGTGAGGTTGTGAGGTTGTGAGGTTGTGAGGTTGTGAGGTTGTGAGGTTGTGAGGTTGTGAGGTTGTGAGGTTGTGAGGTAGTGAGGTTGTAAGGTTGTGAGGTAGTGAGGTTGTAAGGTTGTGAGGTAGTGAGGTTGTAAGGTTGTGAGGTAGTGAGGTTGTAAGGTTGTGAGGTTGTGAGGTTGTGAGGTTGTGAGGTAGTGAGGTAGTAAGGTTGTGAGGTTGTGAGGTTGTGAGGTAGTGAGGTTGTAAGGTTGTGAGGTAGTGAGGTTGTAAGGTTGTGAGGTTGTGAGGTAGTGAGGTTGTAAGGTTGTGAGGTTGTGAGGTTGTGAGGTTGTGAGGTAGTGAGGTAGTAAGGTAGTGAGGTAGTAAGGTAGTGAGGTAGTAAGGTAGTGAGGTTGTAAGGTTGTGAGGTTGTGAGGTTGTGAGTTTGTGAGGTAGTGAGGTTGTAAGGTTGTGAGGTTGTGAGGTTGTGAGGTTGTGAGGTAGTAAGGTTGTGAGGTTGTGAGGTTGTGAGGTTGTGAGGTTGTGAGGTAGTGAGGTAGTAAGGTAGTGAGGTAGTAAGGTAGTGAGGTAGTAAGGTTGTGAGGTTGTGAGGTTGTGAGGTCGTAAGGTAGTGAGGTAGTGAGGTGACCTTCTTGGCGACGATGCAGTTGTGCAGCACGAACTCGGCGAGGCACTGCGTGGCGGGGCTGAAGTCGAACAGGTCGACGGGCATGTCGGAGCGCACGGCGCGCAGGTAGCGGTGCAGCTCGTGCATGTCGCGCAGTCGGCGGCCGCACGGCGCGCGGTACATCACCAGCTTTGTCGCCTTGTACCGGACTATTTGCCTGAACACGTCTCGCTTTATACCAAACTGATAGATTTTTTACAAAATATTACTAGGTTTCTGTTAACTGTACTAGTTAACTTTACTAATATTTCTTTTAACATTTCAACTAGGCGTGTGCTAGAATATGGTTTACAACAGTCGAATAGCGGGATTCGAACCCTCGACCACGTGACCTGAAATCCGTACCCCTAATCATTAGGCTATTGGCGATTGATAGATAGAGATAGGAACAGATAAAAGATCATTTCTCCCACACAAAGTCGACATCCTAAATTTCAAAAGTGACACTTGTATACTGTTGTATACAAAAAATATTGTTGTTTTTGTCAAAGACAGAGAAGGATAGCAATAATGTGAAATATGGTAGTATATTGGAGCTTGTCTTTGTGCGAGTTACCTCTGCCAGCCGCTGAGCAGGGGCTTGGTGAGGGGGTTGTATGTGCGCAGGTCGCCGAGCGGCAGCACGTCGCCGCGCCGGCACTGCGGCCCGCACTCGTGCGCCACCATCGGCAGCGGACACACCGAGTTCTTCGGCTTGTAGTGCTGCCAACACACATTTAACTATATAAACTAGACATAATGAACTTTTCACCGGTAACTTCTTTCATAGGTACTATGTTAGTTGTCAAGTTCAGTACGCCACTTCATGTCGTTATAAAACATTTTACAAAATTATAATAAACTCCATCTTTTGTTATAAACTAAAATACAAAAATTTAAATATTATTTAATGAAACCTATAGGAAATTAACTGAAATACAATTAATTATATCGAAATATGGTTTTGAGGATCTATCAATAGATAGTTTGAAGTGTCAACTATGCCTACTCTATATAATTTTTTAATCTCTTTGGCTGCGACACAGTTGAGGAAATTTATTTACTACCCATCGGTGAAATATTATTACAGAGCAAGGGCTTCGCCACCCGATTAAAGGAATTTTAGTACTATTTTTTAATAACAAAGAAAACGCTTTTATAAAATAAATAATTGTACACACCACAACTCTAGAGACCATTTTTTCCATTGGGACTTTCTTGGATACCGAAGGCGGCTGGCTCATGGCTGTCGACTTTTTGGCTATAAATCGTAGACGACGCAACTCCTGCGAAAGTTGTCAAAAGTGAGAGTTTCCACAAGTCCTTGTATATTATTCTGTTATTTCATTATTTTGTATTAAAAGAGAGACAACCGTACATTTTGTTTTTTTTATGTGTTAACGAAATATCAAACTCACCTCGACCTGTTGCGCAGATTCTGTCGGTGATTTTGAGGGCTCGTCATATCGCGTGTACTCCACGTACGGCATGTTCGACTGGAAAAGTACATATCAAGTAAAAATTATATTTTTATATAATGACAATATAATGACACTGTATATAAAAACAACTTTCTCTTAATCTGAATGAAATATGGCATAGATGTAGAACATAGTCTACTTACTTTTGTTTTTTTAATTCCACGCGGTCGGTGTCACGAGTAACAGCTAGTGTTTAAATAAAAAAAGCTTTTATATTTACCCATAAGGGTAGATAACTAGATAACTAGTACTAGATTTCGCTCGCGACTCCGTCCGCGTGGAGTTAAAAAAAAAGTGAGTAGCCTATGTGTCCTTCCAGACTATTCTCTACATCTATGCGAAATTTCATCGAGATCCGTTCAGCCGTTTAGGCTACAAACTCTAACAGACATCTATCTATCCATCCATCTAAACTTTCACTTTTATAATATTAGTATGATGTAAGGTGTATTGTATAAGTTTTACGTTATTCTGTGGTCCGGAGCGCGGCATGGGGCGCGCGCGCTGGCGCTCGGCCGCCTGCAGCTCGAGGTAGAGCGGCGCGAGGCGCGTGGAGCCGCGGTAGATCCACTCGCGCCGCTTGCCCGCCAGCACGATCTCCGCCAGCGACGCGTCCACCTGCGCCACCTCCGAGCTCCACCACCGACCTACAATACATATCATATCAATAAAACTTAATCCGCGCGAAAATAAAAACAATTCATGTATGCATTCTTTCAGATTATGTTCTACATCTGTGCTAAATTTCATAAAGATCCGTAAAACTATCTTGGAAATTCATAGCAACAAACATCCATCCATCCATACATACAAATATGATAATTATTATATAAGAAGTAATACATATGACTAGGAAAGAAAACCTAATATAAGGACGCAACAACCCCTTTTCTCATGGCAACATTACAATCTGTCAAGACATCTAAATAACTAATGTCATTTAAACGTATTATCATTATTAGTAAAAATATTTGTAAACTAATATTATAAAGAGGGAAAATTTGTATTTTTGTATTCAAATAACTCAAGAACCTGGACTGATTTAAAAAAATCTTGCACCATTAAAAAGCTATGTTATCAGTGAGTAACATAGACTTAACGCAGACGAAGTCGGCAGCAACAGCTAGGCAGCTGGAAACTAAATTAAATTATGACGATTAAAAAAAAACACAACGCTTATGAATACCTTAGCAACGAATTTTGACCAATACTAGAAAATAGTTCTCCATCGCGAGCCTACTGTAAAGTAGATTGTAAAGCTCACCTTGCCATTCAGCCTTGAGGTGCTGTTTAGGCCTGAGCCGCACCATGGGCCGCTCGGGGTACGCCAGCAGGTACTGGCGCACGAAATCCTGCGAGTAGGGGTGCACCTCCTCCCACACCAGCTGCGAGCACTCGCACACCAGCCGCGTGTTCGCGTGCTGCACGTACTTCGCGTGCCCGTCGTCGAAGAACACCAAATACCTGTACAACACTACGTACTGTACTCTACGAAATCAAACACATTTAAAAATATAGACGAGACATAGTGAAATTTTATCACCGGTACTTTATCTGAAAGGTACTTTTCGTGTCCTGTTTTTGACATATAATAAAACATAATAAGTTCCATCTTTTGATATAACATAACACTAAATATTGTTAAAAAATACGATTTAAATATTTTATATTTAAATGCAATTTATTATATTGTCATGTGGTTTAAGGCTATAAATAGATAGCGTAAGCGATGGTTGTGTGAAAAGTGTCTCAAGTGTCAGCTATGCCTCCTCTATATATTTTTGAATCTCTTTTTATGAAATATAGCGAACGCTACGAGTGGTTCTACGACGCTACGTAGCTATCGATGTAGCTTTGCTAATGTTACCTAAAAAATTAAAACTCTCTTGGAAATTTGTTATTTAAAAGTCACAAAGATTGTTTGAACTAAATCAGTAAACATACCGAAACTTGTTAACTGGATTCGGCACTTCAGCAACAACGCCCGAATAGAAAGAATCTGTTTGTTCTGCACACGCAATTATTCTTGTACCTTAAAATACATACATCAAGTATTAATAACAAATTCTGAGTTTATAAGATTATACCTAAAGTATGGTATAGTGTAATGCAATCTTTATAGTGGCTCGGAATTGTGAGAAACATGAGCCACCAATGCTCAGTTAAACATGCTTGTAGCTAACCACGATCCACTGTAAAGTTTGAATCTTGTTATAATGCATCAAAAGTTAACTAAAGGGTGTTCTATCAACACACATCAGTCCTATTTGAAAGCTCATACTTTTGAGTACAGAATTAACTATATTATTGTAAACTTATCTCGCGATATTATGAAATATGTATGACGTGACGTGTGCCGTATGACCTGTACTGACCGATTGTAAGTCTTGCGTCAGGAGGTTCGGAGTACGCGAGGCAGCGCCCCGTCACGTGCTTGATAACGTTCTTGTTTGTCTTGTTTTCTATCTTCACGCGGCAACTTGTGAACTTTGTTGAAGACTATAAATAAAGTTAATCGTTAAAATAAATAAACAAATATAAATTCATGAAATGATGATGAAAATAAAAAATAAATAAACACATGTACTAGAAGTGTTGAAATATTAAATGCTTTAATAAAATGCATACAATTATTTCATTTAGTCATAAAATATTGTTTTAGTTGAAAAATATAAAGCCAATTAATCACTAAATAGTTTTTATACCAAAATATTTGTAGAGTCAACACCATTTTGTAATCCTAATGTTTCCAAATTTTTTGTATTTTGTAATACTTTTTCATTCACTGTATTAACAGGTGAGTGAATGACATTAGTCATAGGAACATTCATTGAAGTTTTTCTTCGTTCTCTGTAAGCATGTGATCGTTCTGCGGATGTTTTGGCTATTTTTGTGTCATTTAATATCAATTCTTTTGATTCAGATTGTGTAGTTTTTGAATCCAATAGATATGGGGATATTTCTACTTCTATAGTACATTTGTTTTCTGGATTTTGGTCTTTAAAAGGTCGAGTAAGAGCGTTGTAGAGTACAGAATTTGTGAAATTAGATAAAACAATCTGTTTGTTTTCGATAGGCTGTTGAGGCGTAGTTTTATTTAGATCATTCGTAATTTTCTTAGATCTTGCTGTCATTTCTCTTTCATATGCAAGTATACGTTCTCTGTAAGTACGTATACGCTCTGCTCCCGTTTTTGGTATTTTCTTCACTTTTGGTATATTTTTATAATGTATCCTATGGGATCGACTGGTTACTGTTGTTGGGTCGGGGCAATCTGTAGACAGAGAAAGCATTACATTATATGTTAATGATAAATCTATTTTAGTCAAAAAGATATCGATTCGGTTTTTTTTTAATGACAAGGGATCCATAATAAATACCTTGTTTACTAGATCAATTACTATTTACTATTACGTACTTGTATCTATACCTTACAATTTTAAATGAAATCCAATAATAACTTACTTGTATTGCATAGATCATTTGAAGTATTGTTTGTTTGTTCAGAATCTGCGCCTCCATCATTGTCTATCTGCGATCAAACACTTTAACTAAATTAATCGATCTTTTTTCGAGAAAATAACTACATATGATTAAATATTATACTTATCGTTTCAATATACTTACTTGACAAAAGTAATAAATCACACAACACTTTGAATCAACACTATCTCTTTCTATCACTTGGCAGTGTATATATCGTTCTCTTTCGTTGGGTTCCGTGATGTCAGAATTGTACGTACAAACCGCACGTATACCCACCGACGTGCAGGTCGATTGTTGTACACTTATTTGCGGAGGATAAAATAAGGACTACGTAGCAGGAAAACACTGATATCTGGATGCGTTCTTTAAATATTACCTTCTTTTTCACATAAACACAAATAATCCCAATTCCTCGTAGATATTAAATATATAAAAAGCCGTAACAAGCACGGCCACGCAGGCGGCCTCATATCTTATTCTATCTCTTTCTATGAGTCAGAGTTTGACATACAATAACATGTATTGTTTCCCTGATTTTTTAGTTTGCTTGAATATAACATGCTTTCTAAGCAATTTTCATGCAAGATTAGTCTTAATATAACTAAGAACCCTCTACATAGATTTAAAAGTCAAATATTACCTTGTACAACAACATTGTTATCTCTGTTCTTCAAAGAGAGTGAAAGAGATGACGATATGTTTTTGTAGAAGTTTATCAGCAATATAATGTTATTAAGCAAATAGTTTAATAAATAAGATGTAAAACACAGTAGCACGCGATTTGTACGTATAACTCTACCACTGACATGAAAGGAGATAGAATAAGATAGGGTCGCTAACATTTTAGTTCATTACAATAGTAGTTATTTATAGTTTAATCCCTTTTGCGCAGAGCGATTTTATCCAATTTACTTACCGCTAAATTTAATAGCGTGAAAATAATTTTAAAGCATGTAGAAGAGAGATATTTACTAAAATGAATCAAAAATATGTTATGAAACATCCTACATAACAAACTGTTTATTTTATAATATTAATATTGATTAATATAGAATTACATCATCATCGTTTGTCTCAGGCGCAGTAGTGCAGTTGTTGTCGGGAGTGGGCACAGCTATCCTTTTAGCAGGCGTGTCAGTATTGGTCATTAAACGACGCTTCGACCGGGTCTGAGGCGGCTGTCGAAGGGTTGAATTATTTAATATTGTTTACAACGAAAAATAGGTAGTTTTCAAGAACAAAATAAACATATTTGATATATTATCATTTCAATAGGATATTTAACTTACCTCGACTTTATTTGCTTGCGTATCCTCATAGCAGCAGTACTGAAAATATAACAATTATCAAAATAAAAGAAAAAAACTGAAAAATACTATATTACATAATAATACCACAGAATAAAAAAACTTTGTAACTCATTTTTCTTGTAGTTGAATTCTAGCATTAGAGTTGGCACGTCTGGCAAAAGATCACTCTTATTCCCGACGTGCCAACTTAGCACCGGTAACTGACCGTAGTGCTGGGCGTGTCCACAATGCAGATGGCCGGCAACGCCTTGCGTTCTACCTCGAATGTAGCGTAAAGGTCACTGCGTATTTTATCTGTCTCCGCCTGGCAATCTTTTATCATCTTGTCAATAACTTTTGTCTGTACTGTAATAAAGAATTATAATATTAGAATCCTTACGGTTTGTAACTGAAACATTTAAATATGTTGCATCTTAAATGATAAGGCTACGCTTGAGCTCCAAATTCCATTGAAATTGCAACGATAACAAAGAGAAGTGTTTAATATTCGTTTCAGTAATCGGCCGTTAATGTAGTTTATACTAAATCTAAGTGAGATACTAACAAACCGATGGATTAACACAAAACACAGGCATAATGTAGTATGTGACATTTGTCACAAGGCGCAACAAAAATACAGTTTAAAAAAGTCTTTAAAAAACATTTTCAAAATCGAATGTCAGCAATCATAATTAAAATAATAAAAAATATAGAATATGTTACTCACAGATAAATTACCTTTCTAACGGTGAAAGAATTTTTAAAATCGGTCCGGTAGTTTTTGAGTTATTTTAATACATACAAGAACACAAGACTTTCCTATTTATAATATTAATATTGAATAATATAGAATTACATCATCATCGTTTGTCTCAGGCGCAGTAGTGCAGTTGTTGTCGGGAGTGGGCACAGCTATCCTTTTAGCAGGAGTGTCAGTATTGGTCATCAAACGACGCTTCGACCGGGTCTGAGGCGGCTGTCGAAGGGTTGAATTATTTAATATTGTTTACAACGAAAAATAGGTAGTTTTCAAGAACAAAATAAACATATTTGATATATTATCATTTCAATAGGATATTTAACTTACCTCGACTTTATTTGCTTGCGTATCCTCATAGCAGCAGTACTGAAAATATAACAATTATCAAAATAAAAGAAAAAAACTGAAAAATACTATATTACATAATAATACCACAGAATAAAAAAACTTTGTAACTCATTTTTCTTGTAGTTGAATTCTAGCATTAGAGTTGGCACGTCTGGCAAAAGATCACTCTTATTCCCGACGTGCCAACTTAGCACCGGTAACTGACCGTAGTGCTGGGCGTGTCCACAATGCAGATGGCCGGCAACGCCTTGCGTTCTACCTCGAATGTAGCGTAAAGGTCACTGCGTATTTTATCTGTCTCCGCCTGGCAATCTTTTATCATCTTGTCAATAACTTTTGTCTGTACTGTAATAAAGAATTATAATATTAGAATCCTTACGGTTTGTAACTGAAACATTTAAATATGTTGCATCTTAAATGATAAGGCTACGCTTGAGCTCCAAATTCCATTGAAATTGCAACGATAACAAAGAGAAGTGTTTAATATTCGTTTCAGTAATCGGCCGTTAATGTAGTTTATACTAAATCTAAGTGAGATACTAACAAACCGATGGATTAACACAAAACACAGGCATAATGTAGTATGTGACATTTGTCACAAGGCGCAACAAAAATACAGTTTAAAAAAGTCTTTAAAAAACATTTTCAAAATCGAATGTCAGCAATCATAATTAAAATAAACAGAGTTTTATGTATTACCTTGTAATTTATTCAACTCTTGTTCCAGTTCCTTTTCCGAGGCGGCAATTCTAGAGTCCATTTTGTATTTATCCCATGTTGTATTGAATACGTCTGCTAAATTATCTTCTAGAAATCTATAGATCAAATATTATCATAAAATATCTATAGATACAATAAATTAAAAAAAAATAATGACATTAACAAACTATAAAAAATATTTCGCTTTAAATTACAACTTGGGAATTCTTATCAAACAAGCATACTACAAACTAATAATAAGTAAGCGAGCGGTGCCGCGGGCACTGCTAGATTTTAAAGAACTGAAACATGTAATTATAGTTTTCATATATTTTGGCGGTTTTTAAGTTCATGCAACACCGCGGAGAACACTATTTTAGGTATAACGCAAGGAGAGGACACTGCTAAGTGCTGCTGACCTTGAGCTGCTAAGATATTTTAAAAGAGTAATACCGTTAATTCATTGTGGAAACATAACAACTGGTAATCTTTGTTATATCAACAACTAAAGAAAGAACTTGAGAAAGAATAGGGATATTATTTTCAGTAATAGAAATAGAAATAGCATATACTCACTTAGCTACAGATGTGCCAATTTTCTTTTTATTGGACTCTTCGTCCTCGTCGGATTCGGAATCAGATATATGGACTACATCTTGATAACTTTTACCAGTGTCAAGATCCAATAGTGGTGTGAAGTTTTTAAATTTATGTAATAAATCCTGTGAAACAACATACAGTTAATTTAAAAAATAATTGAGTAAAATTTCAACAATTTTTCCTTCGAACTAACATTAACCATTGAATTACAATTCTGAAACCATTGTGTTAAAACATTTTTTTTTCTAGAGGAACAAAAGAACTTCTTCTTCTAACAAAAGAACATACAAGTGTTGTGAAAATGGAAATTCTAAAGCAAACACAACCAAAAACGAAGTTATCTTTCTAAATACCTGAAGATGTTTATAATAGAGATTGGCACAAGCTTTGCAAATAGCAGCCTTCTTCTTGTGCTCAATCTTGTAGAATATCGACATGTCAGCATCCGCTGCATAGAACTTTGTGTCATTTAAACTCTGACAATTAGGGTTGACACATTTAACGGGTTCTGGATTCTCCACATCAACAGCCTCCACGTCATCTGTTATATGAAAAGTACCAAATAAAATTTTATAAAAAAAAATAAAAATCAAATGAACATTACTAGATATACTAACAAACACATAATGTTGAGTAAGTCGGGTAAGATTAAAAACAGACTTTCACCCTTCAATATAAAACAATTTGTTTATTATGTGAAAAATAGAGATCTTTAAACTTAATATAAACGATTCTATCACATATCAATTGGAAATGTACATTTCCTTAACTTAATATCATAATAAACTTACCATTTTGTTCTACTTCATCTTCATCAGAATCAACATTAAAAACTTCTAAGCCTATTGGAACTTTCGACTGAAAAATTGAATTGTAAAAATATAAAAACCACAACAATTTATAAAACACGAGCCGTTGCTCGCGACTTCGCCCGCGTGAAATTACAAATATAACCTATTACGTCCGCCCTTTTTTCAACCTATTACCAAAAGTATTAACTTAGTAGTAATCTACGTAATAACAGAAATCTACCGATGCAAGATTCCAAATTTCCAAGTCCGGTAGCTTGTAAGCTGATTTTTCGGTTACCCTTATTGTTTGTGTTCGCGATATCTTCTAAACTATTAGTCCAATTTTAATACTGTAAATGACAATTTTATTCTACATTAAATTCTCCTGATAACAAACGCATTTATTTGGATAAGGATTAATATTGAAACCAATAAAAGAACGCTGCAAATAGCGTTGGCTTTTTAATTCATTTTGTATACACAAAAGTGGTTATTGTAAGAAAACCGTTAAAGATAGATATATGCTATCGCGCACTTTTCTGTAGAACTTTTTAAGATCTACAATTCTTTCATACATCATTTTGATATACCTCTAACGGTTTAGGCAGCGTAAGCCGAGAAAAGTTAAAGTTTAGTGAGTTTTTAACGCCGGCGTCCAGAAACACGCTGTTTATTAATAGTTCCTGAACATTAGTAATAATAAAATATAGCCTATGTTACTCACAGATAAATTACCTTTCTGATGGTGAAAGAATTTTTAAAATCGGCGCAGTAGTTTTTGAGTTATTTCAATACATACAAAAATACAAAAATACAAAAATACAAAGTTTTCCTCTTTATAATATTAGTATAGAAGTATAGATAGGTATATTTATATGAAATAAGAAATAATAAAGATTTGAAAAAGTAATATCAAGATAGAAAAAAAAAGAAAAACTTACCGCTTTCTTTTTTTCTTTCTTAGGAGAACTTATTTCAGTATCCATTGCTTCCACTATCTCTATTGAAACTGACTCACTTTCAGTATTTTTCTTACTCAATTCTACCTCCTTTTCTGGCTGAATATTTGACGTATTTTCTTTTTCATCTAAAATTATTTATAACAAGCAAAAATAACTGTTAGTTTGGTTGTGTCTATAACTATGATTTTTTTTTTTATATCAAGGTGGCAAACGAGCAAGCGGCCACCCAAATCCGCCAAAACGGCGAAGCGACCACTGCCCATAGACATTCGCAATTGCCTACCCTTGATCGATGGAGGAGGAGACGCACATAAAGAGGATATTTCCCCTTCCTATGCGTCTCCTGCACCATCAAATCCACGTTCCCTTCCCATCCTTTTCTAATAAAAGAAAGGGTGGGAAGGAAAAGGGACTAAAGTTGGGCCTCCGGCACCACACTCATCAGACGAAACGCGGAATTGCTCCCACTTCACGCCTGTCGTCTGTGTGGTCGTGGTATTTCACCGGGCGAGCCGACCCATTCGTGCGAAGATGTTAAAGCGGGCTCTACCACTGTTAAATGATTGATGATGATTTCTTACTATGGACATACTAAGAAAAATATAATCTACTATCCTCTACATGTATGGCAAATTTAATCGAGATCCTTTCAGCAGTTTAGGCTACAAACTTTAACAAACATCCATCCATCCATCCATTTCAACTTTCAAAGTTATGATATTAGTTTTTACAAGGAGAACTGGGCTCACTTGAAATTAGCTCTTAATCACATCTAAGTCAGTCCTTATAAACAGTAGCTTTGTTGCCAAAGACACATTAAACACAAAAGGTAAGTAAAGTAACCTCACCTTCTGAACTTTCCAATAATACAACATTCTCATCTTTCTTTGTTACTGATTCTGTGATCAGAACCGATGGTGACTGAGCTTCATTTAATACAACAATGTTCTCATCTTCTGAAATAAATTGTTAACATATCATCATAACTATACACACATACATAACTAATACTAATAAATAATAGTTTAGGATATAACCTATAGACAACAAAAATAGATATATTAATTCTGATTTAAAAGTAAATTGACTAACCTATAACAACAATACCTTTTTCACCCTCTTCTGGTTTATTTGAAACTTCATCGCCATTATCTATATCTATCGTAGGAGGAGATTCTAATAACTCAGATTCAATTGCTTCCACTTCTTGGTCTGAAATCTGCAAAAGAAAAATATTTTTTTGAAAATTATTTACTTTTACCATGCATCTAAAAGTAATTATTTTTACAACCCTTTTTAATAACTACACACAAAAATCTACACTGACCATTTTTTCCCCAATTTCCTCATTAATTTTATCATTTTCTTCAAGTTCAACTGTTGTTACCTAAAATCAAATTTAAATTAACATAATTAATTTAATTCATAAAATAATAAGATAATGATTCTAATATGTCAATTTTCAATTACTTACATCAGATTCCATTTGCTCTGTAGTTTCAACATTTTTATTTTCTTCTTGACTTATAACATTAGTTATAGTGAATTCACAAATTTCACTTTGTTCATCACTTAGAGGTAAGTCTGTCTGTGGTACTATATCATCTTGATCCTCAGATTGTGAGATAACCTTAGCTGAGTCCAAATCAAAGTTGACCACATTAGAATCTTCTGAATATTCAAGTGCCATTTGGTTGCTATTCTCTAAAATAAATATCTTTCATTTGTTAAAAAGTTATAGTTAATTAAAAGAATCTGACTACACAGCTTCTCTTGTTGTTATTGATTTTTTTACATTTTGGCTGAATGGAATGACACTTATTTCTAATTAAAGAAAAATATATAAACATGTTGTTTACCTTCATCTGGATCATATTCCTCATCATCATCCCCATCATCATCTCCTTCTCCATCATCATCATCATTATCATCATCCTCTTGATCTTCCTCGTCCTCTACTACTCTGGTAGACTCAGCCAACAACCCCAGACTATCACTCATTTCACCTACTTCATCAGAGTCTCTTCTAATTTCTGTGATTACAGAAGCTTTTGATGTTGATGGTTGAGGTTCATCAAGAGTTATATCAATATTTTGCTCTTTTGCATCATCTTTTGGTTGAATTGGATCCATACCTAAGTCCTTTGACACTTTGTCTGTTGAAACTTCAGCTTCATTCTTTTCAATTGACCCCATTATATCTGCATTGATGACATCCTCGGATTCCTTTGAATCCACTTGTACAATTTCTGTAGCTTGTGTCTCAACATTGTCCAATTTTAATTCAGCATTAGAAGTATTAACAGGACAAGTTTTATAATCATTACTATCCACATCTTTTTCCGCCATAGCACTATTTTCGCCCTTTTCTATGTTAGGTAATATATCCAAATGACTAAGAAGATCTGGCTCATCATCTTCATCCATAAAGTCCATTAATTCTTGTGAGGGAATTTCCAACATCATATCCGGCTTTTTCAAGCCATGTTGTGTTACAATTTCTTCAATTCTTTGAATTGAATCAATTGATAACTCGTTAATGTCTTCATGAGTTGATGCAGAAGTTATTGCATCTAATTTTTCATCAATTAATACATTATCCTCAAGATCTTTAGTGTCACTACTTTCCTTCTCTACTATCTCACATGTGTCTGTGTTTTCTCGTAATAAAATTTCTTCTTCTGCACTATCTATCTCATTATCTCCATCATTTTCGTCATCATCCCATCTTACCTGTAACTCTTCATCTAGTGCATCAGTATTGTTTTCAGCAGTATTAGATTTAAAATTGTTATCCCTTGTCACTGTATCTAAGTACTCCATAAGAGATTTGTTAATAGAACTTTTTTCAGGAATTATACTTGTCGATGTTATTACAGCATCAGTTTTAACACATGACTTTAAATAAATTTCTTCTACACCATCACCCACTTTTTGATTTGGTGCTGCTATTTGCACATCCTTGTCGTGTGATTTCAAGGGTAATAATTGTTCAGGAGACATTTCCTTGATGACTTTACTTTCATCGTCTGCATCATGCATAAGAATATCGTCTAAATAAGCATTTTTTGATGTTGTTTTTTCTTCCCTGTTTTCTGCATTTTGAGAAGTAACTTCTTCCTTGGTTGCTGGAAAAGTATCTGTTTCAAGATTATTTTCAGAAGTAATACCCCCTGAATTATCCATATTTATTTAATTCTATGTTGCCGATAATTTTAAAAAATTGTCTCCAATATCGTGAATATATAACATAAAGGAATATTCAATGAAGTGCAAAGTTCGAAAAAACTCAAGCTTCTGGGCAACCTGCCTATAATATAGCTACGACTTTTTATTTTCGGCATTAGATTTTAAAAATAATAAAGCAACAACAAGATGCAAATTTTTAGCATCAATGGAATTTGACAGTTTAAATAAGTTTGACATTTGATTTGACAGTGTTCGTTGGTGTTTACAACCATTTACAGCAGTCAACAGATTAACAGATAAGATTTAACAAACGTGTTACCTGCATGGGATATAAAGGGCGGTTTGCAGTCTTAAAATAAACAGAAAAGCAAAAACTTTTAATACGCTGAGCTAAAGCATTAAAATGTATGAAGAATCTTTAATATAATTCATAAATCAGTATTTTTTTACAGTTTTGTGTTCAAAGTTCGATTAAAAAAATCGATTTTGCCATGTAATTTCATTGTAAATGTACGATTAAAAATAGAACTGCAGCAGTCATCAGCGCATCAGCGCATCACTATAATTACCAAACAAAACTGTCAAAAACTAACCATCACACAAATATTTTGGTTTTGGTTAAAATATCTGCGATTTATAATACCACGAACAAATCAATGAATTCTGCATCTAATCCATAATTCCTGATAATCAAGATATAAATTCAGTTCTGGGTTTTAATTTTTTTAAATATAAATTAAGTGTGACTATAATTTGAAGCAGTGTGAAAGTTTCAATATTCACTCAATAATATTTTTACGAATATTTCGGAATAACGCTACCTACAAATATGAGTAACAATACGTTTTTGTCGACTCGCATGATGGCTGGAGCAGCTATCGTGGGACTGGTGGGTGCTGCAGGTGTCTTCATATATGAACAAATCTATGCAGAAAAAAGAAGAGCTATGTTAGGTAAGAAGCACAAAGTTGAGTGGGAACTCACATAAAAAGACTAGCACGTAGATAATTTCCCCTAAAGTTACATTCTTACATTATATGCCAACTTTTTAATTGATTGGCTGTGTACAAGAAATTTACTCACTAAACAGAAATTCAGTTTTAGAATTAAATTGTACAAGGGCCAAGAATGCTAGTAAATAAGTTAAGTTTTAAAAAATAAGAATAGTATTTAATTAATTGCGGGCGGCACAGGACATGGATGGATGGGGGAGGCCTATGTTCAGCAGTAGATGACCTCATGGTGATAATGATGATGATGATGATTTGATATATACAAATTATAATAAGTTAGACTACCATTGAAGAATTATTGTAATTTAATTAAATCACAAAATTCGCACCTGCTTGTAAACATGATGTAACATTATTCAATTTTACTTTACAGTGAGGGAGGTTGCCCGGCTTGATAAACAAGTTTCATCAATGAGATCAGAATTAGAAGCCTTAAGAGAGCTACAGAAAGAAACGTAAGTGTCAATTTAATACAATAACTGTAATAATTTAGCTTTGGAGTACTTCATTCTATCTTCTTTTCATTTACAAACAAACCAAAAAAATCTATATTGATACAATAGTCTTTTCAGAAGACAATATAATAAGGTTTTATAATAAACTAGTGACTCCATTCTTTTGGAAATAAGAAAAAAAAAAAGCAAGTAGCCTATGCATTCTTCCAGACTATCCACTTTATCTTAGCCAAATTTCATCGAGATCGGCTCAACTGATTATGCGCCAAATTTCAATAAATATACATCCATCTATACAAACTTTCGATTTATAATATTAGTAAGATATCAATTACAATAAATATCTGGTTTGTTTGTAGTCAACTTCGGCGCATGAAGCAAAAGCGTAGTCTGAGACCGAAAGAAGTTAAAACACCTAAAGCTGCACCCTCAGGAGATACAGTTGATGCTCCGGAACAAAGCTATGCCTCGGATTCAGAATATTTTACTGACTATCAATCTGTTATAGGTAAGTAACAATATAATTATGTACTTTCAATAAGTGCTATTTTAGTAATAAACAAAAATGTCTATTTTAATTTACCAAGCTACTGTTTGTAACACAATAAAACTGCTAATGTTAACCTTTATAATGTGCAGCCACTGACGGTGAAATGGACAGCGAGGAGTTCTATGATGTACCCACAGATGATGAAGACGACACGCTGCGTGAGTCACTGCGCAATGGACACGCTGCGAACCTCACCCTGGACAGTGTAAGTAACATCTACCATGCTTTATGATGAGTCATATTTAACCTTTTATTGTTAGATTTATGTCTGTATTGGTTTTTTTTTTGTACATTTTAATATTTTTTTTCCTGACCCAACACAATCATGTCTTAAGAACTAGTTTATATTGTAAAGGATCAAAGTTATATGATAAAAATGTTTTATTTTACTTGCAGGATAAATCAGATAATTTAGATCTTCCAGTACAACAAAATGTTAAGGAACCAGTACAAAAAAATAGCACATAGCCAACATATAAAATAAGGTATTTATTTTACTTTTTCTTTTATTAAGAACTGGCTTTTGCTTGTAACTTCGTCTGCGCGGAATTTAAAAAAAGGAATAATTGTAGTTTATGTTACTCAGTAATAATGTAACTTTAATTTTTAATATCGACCAAGTCATTTTTAAGTTTATACATTTAATATTACATCTTAAAATAAAAATCTTACCTCTTTACAAAATTTGTGTAGGTATGTTCTGCTTACCTACATTACAAATTTAAATGCCATAGACTTATCTCACGAATTTTAAAATACATGAAAACTATGGTTGCAGTGACTGTTAATACTTCATCTTACCATAAAGAATATGTTTATTTTTCAGGTCCTTAGTGAAGCATAATTGGATTTAGTTGGTGTTAGCAATGGTTTAGGCATAGAATTGTTATAGGAGGCTAATTTAGGTCAAATGAAATCTATATTCAATTAATACCAAAACATGTATTCCTTGTTATAAGTAAATCAATGCAAACCAATTTACTGGTTTGGTATATGAATAATGCTGATTTTAATAATATTTCACTCATAATAAAAAATGACATGTGTAATGTAATATGGTAAAATTATTATGTATTGTATAATCTAGACATAATATTTGCCTTAATATAAAGACTTACAACCATTTAATTCCCAAATAGATTAGTAATTTGACCATATGTAGATCTTAATCTAGTATTTGGTGCTATCTTGATAGCAGTTACTTAGCAATTTAGGACATGAACTTTTTGAATAAAAATTGATTGTCCTGTAACATCAATGAAATTATATGTTTGACATATTTTTTGTGAAGTTGGCAATAAATAGTTGTGACTCATATGCCCGTCTCACTTTATCCTTGCAAACATGGCTAAATAAACACAGATTGCCAGTGTTCAATTTTTATTTAATCATTGTTTTGCGACATATTCAGACTAAATTTTACTTATTTTTCTTTATGATGTAATACGTAAATTGACTTTATAATTTGGGTAAAAAATGAAAGTACACAAACATATATGCACTAATGTCAGTTTGTATTTGTAGGATGATGTCACAACTGGCTTTTCTAGTATTAACTTAACCCAGTTAAATTTTTGTTGAAAATATTTAGAATCCCTAAAAGTTAAGTGTATTTATTACATGCTAACATATAAATGGGTTTAACATTATGTATTGCATAGTATTTGCTCAACCACAAAAGGTTAAACCGACACGACCATAGGATTTTTTTTTAAATTACACTTATTTATACAGTTCACTCTAAGTAATTTTATACTATTAGTAATAAACAAGTATTTATCTATTATCTATAGCTATAGCTATAGCTCAACTTACTTGGGTTATTTGTAACTAAATCCTCTCCATACATTTTAAGAATTAATGATTAGAATGGAACTTAACTCATATATTAAATCATTCCAAAACTATGTGTATAAAAATTACTTTATATTTAAAATGTCAATTTATGTCTGTGTATAATATTGTTGTGAATCTGTACAAAAGTAATATTTTGTTATTGTTTATTGTAGGTTTTACTTTTTATTCTTGTATGTGCCAAAATTCATTCACTTCACGTATTTAAGTTATGTAAAAGATTACGGGTATATACCGCGAAACAATTGGTTTTTTATACTTTATCATTCGATTTATCTATTAAACTCCTAAACATAATTAAAAAATGAAGTTAGAATGTTCTAAAATGTTTAACACGATCAATGCTACTAATATTTTTAAGTACTAAAATAATGGCAGTTGGTGGCATTAAATGTGTTAACACTATTAAATTAACTAATTTATTCATTTAACATTAACAATCTCGAATGTTTTCTTTTACTGTACATATACTTTAGAGTTCTTAGTTTATTTCCCAAGGCAACCTCTAGGACATTTATGAAAATTGTACATGAGTAACATATGGGTTAAATTCAATGGAAATGACAAATTATATTTTCACATGTCACATCAGAGGTTGTGATCACGACTTTTTTGAATTTGGATATTGTTTGAATAGGTTTGATATAATTTTTCGTTTCTATTTTTGTTGTTAAAGACTGAGGATTGATATGTTTCTTAAAGGTGTTTTAACGTGGAAAATTCGCATTTTGCGCATACATTACTACATATAATATGTCAATATTTAAAACCTATTTGAAAGTACAGATTTTGACTCAATTGTTAATCTCTAAGATATAGTCTTTGTAAATGAATCTGTTTTTATCATAATGTTTTCTGTCAGTGAGGGCTCATGGTACATTAATTTAAATGAAATGTTCGGGTTTTATTTTTGGTGTTTTGTTGAAATATAAATATGGTTTTTCAGAGGTATTTTGTTTTATTTACGAATTAACTAGCGTACGACCGCGATTAATAAAATAAAATAAATAAATAAAGTAAGCCTAAAAATTTCATCCAGATCTATGCAGCCATTCTGGAGTTAAGTGGAAACAAACACCTATCCATCCAAACTTTTGTATTTATAATATTAGTAAGATTTTCTACACATAAATCAATCTACTGGGCCAACTGCAGCTGAAATATGTATAATAAATTAGTAGACTTAACATAATAAAGAAATTGTAAATATGAGATAAAAATCTCTGGATAAATAGTATGAGGAGGAAGCATGGGCGTAGCCAGCCGATGATTTAAGCTAGGCCTAGGCTGGAGGGGACAGCTATAATTAATATGGTCTTATTAGAAGTAGTTTTAATACCTATTTTATATTTTTGGGTTCTCAAGAGGGGGGGGGGGAAGGGCAGTTGCTGGCGACGCCCATGTGAAGTGAAGTAATTCAGGTTCTTGAATTAAAGCATGAGAATTTCATTTGTTTATTATTACATGGAAACATTGAGATGAAAATTATAGTTGTGATAATTCTCAACAGTTAATTTCTACAAATAGTAATACTGTACATGTTATACTAATAAAGGTATTACATTCTGTAGGTAAACTTAATATACGCTAGAAAATATCAATTCCTCTAGATTTTCTTTTTTAGTAATACATGATTTATATAAATACAATAGGGCAATATATTGCTACTTTTTGACCGACTTCTTTTACATAAAAAAGTGAATATTTGAAAAATAACTCTGCTATGTTAATTATTTGTATTTTCATTACATTTTTGCATATTTCGATATTTAGGGCCTGTTTCACAATTCTTGTAACTTGACAGATAACAATCCAACGTATAAATGTGATTGAAAGAATCGGATTTTGGTACTCTATCTGACAGTGACGTCACTTTTAAGCTGTCTGAATCTCTATCAGCCAGTGGTGAGACAGGCCCTTAATATCTGAACTTCATTATTTCATAAATTGAATATGTTTGTCAGATCTTCCCAAACTTTGGTTCAAGGATCGGTATGAGGCAAATAAGAATAATATAAAAATATTAGTTAAGATTATATAAATTTAAATTTGATCATGATAAGACTTTATTCCTAATAATTTTATTGAGTACTAAAAAGTTTGATGTAAAGGTTGCTTATCCGTACAAAAACAATTTATCTCATATTCATAATGGAGTACAAATAAATAAAATTATCTAAAATTTATTTACCCTGTAAATTTTCGTGAAATAATTTCAATTGTACATTAACGTTAATATAAAATATTCCAGACTAACTCAACTTGCAACATGATATTGGACATTAACAAATAACTGGCATTCAGGTACAAAAAGAGTTTAGCAACTCAAAGGCCTTTTGGGTAAATTCTATAATTTACACTACTTTGCAAGTGCATGTTATCTTAGAAACAATCAATTGAAATTTTATAAAGCTTTAAAATACATAACATATTATAAATGTACATTACTATCAATGTTAATATAACAAAAGCACCTGTAAATATTTTACAGCTTGATCGAGAATATAAAAACCCTACTAATTTTGCAAAATGATATGCAACTAATTTCTTTGTGTACATTAGAAAGGGATATAATAAAGATCCGACTTTAGGCAAGGATTTTTATATTCTTGGTTAGGCTGTAAATTGAACCAAAACTGGATTTGAAACGAAATTTAAATCTTCAAGGAACTTAACTCCTATTATTTTTAAACTGCTTTGTAATAATTTAAATGATCCAAAATAAGTAATATAACATTTATATGATTGAAACTTAACATGTCATTAACATTTAACTATAGTTTTCATACTGGAGTTACAAAGAGTGACATCATAGAACTAAGGTCTCATGTGATTGTGCACGACTAATAAATACTAATATAATGTGTTAAGTTTCATTTAATATAATATTTTTGTAAATATAACAGATCATTAATTTCAAAGTATTGATAAAGATACAGTCTTAAACATAATTATTTTCAAAAATTAGGCGCATTTTTAAAATTATTATAACATTTTTAAAAAATTGTTTTTTTTTTAATAAATCAGATAGAGAAACATTTACAACGTGAATTAAATACATCTAGTTCTATTGTAAATATATTTTCTATTCTGCAAAAAGGGGTTATGTTTTAACAATTATAATAATAGCCACATGCCCTAGCTATGCTTGGGTAGGTCTGGGATACATCGACAAATAAAATGTATCTTACATTATTAAAAAAAGCTATTATAACATTTGTTTTTTAGTTGATCCAGATTAAATAAACTAACATACAATCAAATCACTTATATTAAAATTATTATGTATTAAATATTATATGATTAATTCAGATCTGTTAATTCAAAAGTTTAGTATTTATGAAACAATACTGTTGTCAGATCTATGGTTACTGTTAAATAATCTTAAAAACTACGTATTAACGGTGGATTTCATCTTTGTCATTAAACTTAAATATATTAAAGCATATTTACAACATCAATAAGGGATTTTATATGTTAGTTTGTCTATATTTTGTAGTCCATCAAAGTTGTTGACCGGAGTGGCGCTAGTATCGCAACACACTGCGATAGCAGCGCCTTTTTTTTAATAAATCAGATAGAGAAACATTTACAACGTGAATTAAATACATCTAGTTCTATTGTAAATATATTTTCTATTCTGCAAAAAGGGGTTATGTTTTAACAATTATAATAATAGCCACATGCCCTAGCTTTGCTTGGGTATGTCTGGGACACATCGACAAATAAAATGTATCTTACATTATTAAAAAAAGCTATTATAACATTTGTTTTTTTTTTTTTGTTGACCGGAGTGGCGCTAGTATCGCAACACACTGCGATAGCAGCGCCTTTTTTATTATTAAAAATGCAGGGATTTTTATTTGAGGCGGTCAAATTATTTCTATCTCTCTCTGTTTGTCATCTCTCTCTTACGCATGTTTTCAAATACTTGATTGATTGTTTTAAATATCTGTAGATAATTGTACTAAGGTGCGTCACGTAACTAAAAATTATTTCATTTTTGTATAAGAATATTTTACATAGACTTATTAATACTGAAAAATAAACGTATTAATATTGAATCTATTTAACGTTAAAGCGTGCCATATGTAGGAAGCTTAGTTTATAGTAAATGCAATAAAAGTTATCACTAATCTAATGGATTTAGTATCTTTCTATATAAAAATATTAAAATGCATTTATGTATAAAACGTGTAGATTTCGTTGTGAATTAAAATATTTTATATTGCTACTTATCTTTACGTTTGGGTACCAAGCGTCATTTTCTGAAAAATTGTATAAATCCATTATTGTAATATCGCGTATAGTAAGTCAGTATTGAAATTAAAACTACTTACTTTAGCTTTTTGCTATGTATCTTGTGTAGAGCAGTAGATAGTAGGCTGTCGTAGTACGCCTGTAAAAGAAACAATATATAAAATTATACTGTCATAAAATATCGATGGCTCTTACGTAGACTATCGTAAGCCACAATTTAACGATTTACTATGTCTTAAGTTAATTAAATTAATTTGAATGATAATTTCTGTGAATTTTAAAAGTAACGTTATAAAGTAGAATTGAAGATATTTCTTGTCTATCGTATGTTTGATAATAACATTGCTTTTTCAAATTCCACCCAGAATGGATTTGCGTGCGACAGTTAGTATACGATAAACTTAGTAATACTATAAATGCGAAAGTTTAGATGGATGTTTGTTAGAGTTTGTAGTCTTTACAGCTCAAGGGATTTCGATGAAATCTGGCATAGATGTAGAAGATAGTCTGGAAGAACACATAGGCTACTTACTTTTGTGTTTTAATACCACGCGGAGGGATTCGTATACGACAGTTAAGAATTACTACGTAAATTACGTAGGACATATGGATATATTGTTGTTTTTGTCTTTTTGAAAGTGTGCGAGAGGGAAGTCAATATGTTATACGAGTGTGTACCAGTGTATCTCATGTCGGTGGTGTCAGGGTGGTCAGGGTCAGGCGGCGGCGCGCGCGGCCGCACGCTGTCGTCGCCGGGCAGGCATGTCTCAACCATCGCCTCGAGACAGTTCACGAACAACTCGCTCCCTTCCGCTGTACATTGATTCTGAAATAAATTCATACAAATGACACTGTTTTTATTTATACATCAGTCTTCTCTTCTACGCCCAATAGATTATTTTAATTTTTTTTTATTTTTCCCTTGATCTATGTTTCATTTACTACCCGTTTCGATTTAGGTTATTTAAAAAGAAAAAATCATGCATTATGCAGGGTTAAAAAAGAACTAAGTCGAGAAAAGTTGATACTTCTATCGTCGAACGCCAATACCCACTTTGGGTCGCTGCGACACTTTCTATTAGTACTAGCGGTTCGCGGGAGACTTCATCCGCATGACTTTATAAAAACTTCATCTTATTGTTTACAATGTTTACGTTTTATTACATTAGTATAGATAACTCACCATTGATAGAAAACAACTTTATATTTACTAATTTCGACAAGACTTTTTATAATATACTACTCAACTATATTGTGCACAACACACCGGGTTATTTAGGAATATTAACTTGACCTATGTATTAGAAGTCAATTTTATTTGATTTATAAATTTTAAATATGTAAACAATACCTTAGTAAAAGGTCCGGCAAATCGCCACAAGCCTCCAAATCCACAGCTCTGCATGTAATGAAGCTGTTGTTGGCTTGCGTCTTCCGAGGCTATCATATTCTGAAAATTAAATATTTTAATACACTCTTACTAATATTATAAATGCGAAAGTTTAGATGGATGGATGTTTGTTAGAGTTTGCAGCCTAAACGGCTGAACGGTTCTCGCTGAAATTTGGCATAGACGTAGAGGATAGTCTAGAATAACACATACTTGTTTTTTTTTATTCCACGGAGACGGACTTGCGGGCAAAAGCTAGTTTTAGTTACAATACAATATCTAGATTTTTGGTGAATATACTTAAAAAAATATTCTAACCTGTATAATGCTCTGCACCGCGCTCAGTATCACCTGGTCATGGCAGTGCATTAACACGTGGTTGATCTTCATGTCCAGTAGACTGTGGCTGTACATACATATAAGTAAATTTTAAATCATTAAAACATGATAAAACACTGTAAAAAGCCTATAAAAGATGCTTCCTGAAAGGTACACATCATATAATAGTTTCTATTATCGCGGTTCTTAAGCAAGCAAGTCGCGCCAAAATATTTGAAATCGTAAAAATAATTATACCATAATAATGCCAAGCATAATACTTTTTAAGAATAATATAATTTTCTAATAATATTGTACTTACATAACTGGAAATACTTTCGGGAAGACGACAGAACCTTCCGCTAGGTATTGATATAAAATTCTTATTTCGTCTTCATCTGTAAAGATAAGATATTCACCGTAAATGTGTATACTATTTCGAACCTTATCATATACTTACTACTAGCTGTTGTTGGCGACTTCGTTCACGTGAAATTTAAAAAGAATAGACTATATTACTCACTAATAACGTACCTTTTTAATAGTGAAAGAATTTTTGAAATCGGCCCAGTAGTTTTTGAATTATTTCAATACATAAAAAATAATACAATTCTTTCTTCTTTATAATGTTAGTATCGATTTTTGTTCTGTTCAAAATTCCAATAGTCACTGACCTGTAGTATATTTGACCAGCGTTGCTAGGACTGTAAGAACGAGCGCTTGTGTAGTAAAATCTGAGAGCACGGAGGGATCCAACAGACTATTGCTCTCTGGACTTGTCGTGTCTTTATCAGTCGACGCCTGCTAAAATAAATATATTTAATTAAATACAACAAGCATAAGACTCTAAATAACCTATCGGATAATAATAAAACTTTTTGCATTTACAAACAATAAAATTTATTAATTAAAACATCTATTTTGAACATTCTGCTAAGAGATGGAGGCATCAAGTGAAACCGTGTGAAACGACTAGTATATATAATCCATACCTTTGTAGAAGTTTCCGGATAGTCGCTGTCTCCTGATTTGGTGGAAGAAGGCCTGTCTGTTGTATCGTCTGTGCTGCCCGGTGAGCCGCGGCCGTCGTCATCCACACCCTATATTAATATAACAAGAAAATATGTAAGTTTTTCCCATTTTGGCTTACACATAAAACGACTGTTTTGGAAGAGGTTAGTATAAGTCTATTGAAATATCTGGGCGGGTCGAGTTGCGACCAAACGAAATGTATTTTTCTTCGGTCTTAAATTACATTTTTCTAAAACATCCAAACTAGAAAATTATAGTTATCCCTATACTTTCACAGAGAATGAGAGAGATGGCAATGTTTTTGTACATGTATTCATCTTAAAAAAGTAGTGTTTATGGTTTAACATAGAAAATGATTGTTTCCACTCACATCAAGTCCGCTATCGGCGTCCCCGTGTTCCCTAGCCGCGTCCCCCGCGACGCCGTGCTGCACGCTATGCGCACGACCTTCGCTGTCCTAAATATAATACGACTAAATTAAAATGTCTCCAGTAATATTGGATAGGGTACGACTATATAAGAAAACGGATAAAGGATGGTGCAATCTCGAAATTGTTCGTATAATACATTTGTATTTGTGACGATTATTAATTTTGTGCTGTGCAAATTGAATACAATTAGAGGTAAAATTACATTTTCGATCGCGATCAACCTTAAACAAAAAAGATTTTATGAACTAATTTAGTTATATTCTAATACCTTAAAATTAATTAAAAAAAAAAACTCTTTATTGATCCAAAAACAGTTTTGTACAGTTAGTGGGACTCTGTCTCCTGAGCTAGTAAAAACTGTGTTTCAGGAGGTAGGGCCTTCTTTTACGATTGTCTTGCGCAATTTATAATACATTGTTTTAATTATTGTACAATTAAATATATTAATTTAATTGAATATACCTAAAACATACATTTTCACAAAAGATAAGGCCTTTACACTTTTAGATATGATTAGTAATTCTTTCGATTTCGAGATAGCAAAGTACTTTGGGGTTTTTCAGTAGGAAATAATTTAAAAAAGCTAAGGGTAGGTACAAACACATTCATCTATAAAAACTTTGATGGATACGGATAAGAAAAAACTAGGAATTAATCACATTTTTTTATAAATATTAGGTTACACTAGATCTATAAAAGCTTTGTGTAGTATAGTGTAACTATTATGTTTTGAGTATTTGATTGTTAAAATTTGTATGCAGACTATATTGTTAATGATTCAGAGAAAATTTAATTAAAAAGCATTTGATCTAAACGCACTATTATAATTAAAAATATTATTTAGATTTCAAAATATGTTACGATACTATAATGGTTTAATTTTGTATATCGCAAGATTTCGCAAGGGCTAAAACCATGCAGGGTCAAGATTTCTTCTGTTTAACACTTTTTATATAACATTAAAAATATTCTATTTCATCCCTAGTTAATATAATAGCAACATTATTATACAAAGCACTTTGTAAAATTGTGTGTAAAAATGTGCATTGTGAAATAAAGTTGCTTTGTTGTGAAGTAGAACTTGCAAAGAAATGAAAAAACACTGCCGTTTTATGCATTAACATTTTAACAATATGACGAACTCAGAATCATAAATAATTATTTAAATAGTTGCTTAGTGTAGTCTATACTAATTTAAAGAGGAAAGATTTGTATTTTTGTATGTATTCGATTCACATAAAAACTACTGGACCGATTTTTAAAATTCTTTCACCATTAGAAAGGTAATTTATCTGTGAGTCATAGGCTATATATTTTACGCGGGCGAATTTCTTTTAATTTTACACTTAATGGCCACATAACTTGCAGATGCAGTCATGTAGTATATCAAATAATATTTCATTTATCTTGACTGTTGTTTAACATTATTCAAATATATTGATAATACTTTAGAATAGTTAATGCGATATCTTTGCAAGTTCTAAAACTCATAGTCACCCGCGGAGGTCCGATAGTATCTTTCGAGGTAGGCACGGAGAAGGATCGTTGCGTTTTAAAAAGCATTCTAGCCGATGTCTAAGAGAGTAAGCAGTGCAAAGCGTCCGGACGGTCGACAGGGTTCATGACAATTGTGTTAATTAATTCATACGAATACAAACGATACACGGATCAACCAAATCCATAACAAGTTGCATGAAAAAACACAATGATATAGTAGTATGATTCGATACGGCGACTTTACTGTGCTCTAAGTATACTGAAAAGAAATATTTTTAGATAGTATTTAATGATTTCAGATAGTAATATGGGGAAATGTTTTTTTTTTTTGTAAATAATGCATCTTTTTCTCATTCGGTAAAAGATTTTGGTGTTTAGTATTTATGGTTTTCGTAAAAACATGTCCCCATATCGAAATTCATAGACACAGAATAGTCAATGAAATATGATATTACTATGATTAAATATTTTTGTTTCGCATATGATATAGTATGAGCTAGTAAAGGAAAGTTTTTTCAAGTAAAGAAAAGTTTTTTCGTTAAAGTTAAGAAGGTAATATATTTTGTTACATATTAAATCTAAAAGAAATGACACGTAAGAAACTTTATCTAATAGTTATGGATCAGAGATATCCTAATGATTATCTTAGTGTTTTAAAAACCAAAAAAGTGATAAAAACAAATAGCATTGTTTATTTAGAAAAGAATATGATTTAAAACAATTTATTGCGTCCAAAAGAAATTTAAATGAACATTCAATAGAAATGCGTAATTTGACTATTTGCCCATTTTTTATTCCTACCTAGTTTTTAATTTTGAGTTACGGAGAGATGTTAACAACAATGCTGCCTAATACAATATGTGACACAAATGGTCAGACCGCAAACATTTCTTACTTCCGTCAATTAACTAGAAAGTTAAATAAATTACATATGTATAGTATAAAATTACCTGGTGAGATATGGTCATCATGTGAGGACTATGGCCGCCGCTGCTTGACTGATGTAGAGTCGGCGACTTACCTGTGCATGAATATTACTTGTTAAACCAGATATTGCCCTTTTTAGTAGTAACCCAAAAAAAAAAAGGTCCACGAATAGCTTATTTACAAAAACATTTAACATTAGCTTTTTTCCGCGGCTTCGTCTGTACACAATTAAAAAACTTCGTAAATAGCTTATGTGTTCTTCCAGACTTTGTTCTAAATCTGTTCCGAATTTCATGAGATCCGTTCAGCTGTTTTGGAGATATGTAGTAACATCCATCCATCCATAGAAACTTTCGCATTTATAATATTAGTAAGATGTAAATCATATCTTTGATGCATGTATGAATGGATGGATGTTTGTTACAGTTTGTAGTCTAAACTGCTGAACGGATCTCGATAAAATTTGTCTTAGATATAGAGGATAGTCTGGAAGAAGACATAGCCTACTTACTTTTTTTTTATTCCACGCGGACGGAGTCATAGGCGAAAGTTAGTAATATAATAAATCTCACCACCGTGCGCATATGACAGTGCGGCCTGGTCGAGAACATCCCATGACTTCTGACGGCGACTCTGACATGACGGGTGCGTTGATGACGTCGGCTGGATCAGGAGAGACGACTGTCAAATAAATTAAATTACACGATAATGCTACTGTCAATCTAGGTATATCTATACTAATACTATGTATATCTATACTAATATAATATAATAAAGAGTAAACATACACTAATTTTTGAATAAAAAGCCATACACTATATATTTTCAGGCTATTAAACTTAGGGAGTGAATAATTTGAAAAACTACAAGCTGACGTCAAGGAAGTAAGGTTGCCATGGTAACGGTTATCCAATAGACTTAGTTGTGATTTGTGCATTTGAATTGTGACATTTGCAATTGAGAGTTTCAGAAATGAAAACAATAAAATAGTTTTTATAAGTTTATGCGGATGAAGCCGCACGGGAACAGCTAGGTTTACATATTTACGAGAATAATATGAAATAAAATGTCTTATTTATTGTTTTATTTACCTGATGGTGTTCAGCAGTAGGGCAGTAATGGTCGCAGTTGTCCGGCAGCCATTTAGGAAGGGAGTGCTTCACGTGACATCGGGAACGGACTTCCTCACTCACGCACACCAAAGCTATGTTTTAAATCACAAAAAAAAAAATTGATTCGACATAAGTTTAGTAAAGACTTTGTTATTTTGATATACGTTAAGCTAATTTTATAAAATTAAGGATTCGAATTTCCATTAAAGTTACTCAATTTTCATGTTATATTCTTAAAACATCGTTTTTTTTTTTACATTATAAGGTGGCAAAGGAGCAAGTGACCGCCTGAATCTGCCAAAAAGGGGGAACCGACCGCTGCCCATAGACATCCGCATTTGCATATGCGTTGCCTACCCTTTATCGACGGAGGAGGAGACGCACATAAAGAGGATACTTCCCCTTTTTATGCGTCTTCTCCGCCGTCAAATCCACTTTCCCTTCCCATCCTTTCTCATAAGAAAAAGGGTGGGCAGGAAAAGCGACCAAAGTTGGACCTTCAGCACCACACCAACAGACGAAACGCGGAATTTCTCCCACTTCACGCCTGTCTTCTTTGTGGTCGTGGTATTACACCAGGCGAGCCGACCCATTCGTGCGAAGATATTAAAGAAGGCTCTACCACTGTTAAACTCTATCCTGTCTCGAAGGACCAAAAACCATATAATACCTGTAAGATAAGCAACAGTTTCGGGTGCGACGTGGAACTTGTCTCTACGCGCACGTGCGGCGGTGGCGAGCAGCGCGGCGAGCACGCGGCAAGTACGCGACACCGTCGCGGCCTGCGGGTGACGGTACCCCTTGATCAGGTGGCCCACCAGCGCGAAGTGGAAGTTAGAACGAAAACTGGAATACAAAAAGAGTTATTAACATTTTGTTAATTTAATGCATGTCAATAAATGGATACGAGGTGGTACTAAACTTAACTGATATAGTACCATTCAGAGAGAGTACCGGTGTAAAAAAAATCACTATGCCTCGACTATACATTTTTTTTTATGTGAGAGTACGTTTACATTACATTACTCTAGATTTAATATCTGAGCAGACCCTCAAGTTAAAGCAAAGACCTAACTGCACACAAAACTAGGATTAGGAAAACCGAGCTGTACCTTAATCCCACAGCATGATCTAATTGCTTAAAATGCCATTCCAAAGGTTCCCTGGTTTCCATCATAACTTGCTCCAGCGTCTAAAAACATGAAATTATTACAGTAAGTACTTTTCCTAAAAAAATACTATGTACAAAATCGTTGCAATATCTACCTTATTATCGAAAACACCCTGTGAATCTAATGTATGTAGGTTTTGCTCCATAAGTGCGAGTCCCGCCGCGTACAGCGTGGGCTCGTCCAGCTGGAGTACTGACAGAGCTACCCAGAACAGCGCCTTGTGTATTGGTGATTCCTGGAGAAAGTATACACAAATTATGACATTGTCGACACTCAAATGTAGCATACTTTAAAATATAAATGCCCTTTCAATGTTTAATGAATTTACTAACAGAGTTATAATACTTTTTAAGAAAAGTAAATCTAAATGTGGGTTTTGAACTGCAATGACTATTGAGATTTACATGTCATCCTTCACATTCACTTGGAAATAATAGAGACAGTAACATGTGTCGATACAAGTTTAACGACAGTTTTATCAAAAAAAGTCAATTTTAAAACTAACGTCAGCTTACGATGTTTTAAAATTAATGAAGGTGTATGATATCTAACCGGATGCAGTAACGGCTGCAGCCTGGTGAGGCACATGATGAGGGCCTCCAGCAGCGCCAGGTCGTTGAACGACTCCAGTGCCTTCACCAGGATCCGCAGCAACTGCTTCATGTCGTCGTCACTCACGTTCTTACCTTAACAATAGTATAATATTATAAATGCGAAAGTTTACATGCATGGATGGATGGATGGATGTTTGTTAGAGATTGTAGCCTAAACGGTTGAACGGAACTCGATGATATTTGGCATAAACGCAAAGGATAGTCTGGAAGAACACATAGGCTTCCTGGTTTTTTTTCAATTCCACGCGGAAGGAGTCGCGGGCGAAAGCTTGGATAAACATAAATGTATGTCGACTAGTTGATCAACAGAAAGTACAGGTTGGTATGTTTTTTTTTGTTCGTTAAGCTAGCGTTTGACCACGATCCCACTTGAAGAAAGTGTTGATGCAGTCGAAAGATGGTACGCGTTAGCTTAATAAATAGCTGTATGCTCTTCTAGTATATTGGAGTGTTGGAAGATTGAAATGTTGGTAGAATTGTATGTTGGAAAGTTGGTTGAGAATAACTGAAATGTGTTGAAAAATTTACAAGTTGATTTCAACTTACTTATACACCCGAAGACAATCAACGCTCGAGGCTGTAGGGCGGGATTGAAGCAGAAAGCGAAACTTTTAGCTAGCGAAGTCCTGAAAACATAACAAATGAGGCAGTAAAATATAAATATTCCTATAAAGTACTTTTAATCGTTCATTTACAGTGCGGAAGCACACAAAAACATATTGGTGTATCCTTTAGTTTTGCGTGCCGGAGACCTAATTTTAGTCCCTTTACCTTCCCATTTAACGGTGGATTTAATGGTGAGGTACACGCAACGGAAAGAGGAATTTTCCTCTTTATGTGCGTCTCTTCCAAACACATTTGCAATTGCAGATGTCTATGGGCACCGTTCGATTCGTCTTTTAAGCGAATTCAGGTGGCCGCTCGCTTGCTTGCCATTTCATAATTAAAAAGAAAATCGTAAAAAAGAGATAACAATCAGTTTTTTTTGCATTTGTTACTGCATAACAACTTGTAAATGCATAAAGCCTGCTACTTATGCTCAGTTCTGACAGTTTTATTCGTAGTATGAACAGTGCAACTGTTCAGATAGGTTATTTAGCGGGTGTTACCATGTGTTGAGCCAGTCGCAGTGCGGTATGTCCCGCATGCAGGCCTCCATGATCTCGAGCAGGGCGTCAGTGATGGTCTCCAGCGACTGCAGCGGCAGCCGCTCGCGGTCCGACTGCGAGTGCGAGTGCGAGTGGGAGTGCGAGTGCGAGGCGGAGGAGGGCGCTAGCGAGGTGCTCGTGCCGCCGCTCGAAGACTCCGTGCACGGACCGTACGAGTGCTCTGAATACCTGCACAATATAAACATTTATAATATTAGTAATTATAAATGTGAAAGTTTAGATATGTCAAACTTTTACCAATAAAATATTTGTATTTGTATTTAAATGGATATTTGTTAGAGTTTGGCGCCTAAACTGCTGAACGGATATCTATGAAATTTGCCCTAGATGTAAAGCATAGTCTGGAAGAACGCATAGGCAACTTGCTTTTTGACCGACTTCCCAAAAGAAGGAGGTACTCAATTCGTCCATATATTTTTTTTTTTATTTTTTTTTTTATTTTTTTTTTTATGTGTGTTACGGCATAACTCCGCCCCCTGGTAGACCGATTTTGAAAATTCTTTTTTTATCCGATAGGTAGTGCTTGCAGGTGGGTCCCATTTTTTTGTTTGATTTTTGGAGTCAAAGACTACGGCGTAGTTAAATAGTTTAGCTCAAAATTGCGTGACGAAATTTGGTGTCTTTTTTGCTTTCTATGCTTCCGTAGCCTAAACTATAAGACTTACACAAAAATTATGTATGGAAGAATTGTAGCCCTTTAAATTTGCTAAATAAAAGTCAGCGATAGCATATATCTATCTATTAAGGTTGTCGCACATAACCACTTTTTTCATTAAAATTTCGATCAAAATCTATACCCCACTTTCAACGCTATTACTCGTGTTCGATATGAATCCTTATCAAAATAAATGTGTCCATCATCAAGAGAATTTAATGTAGATTATAAATACCCTTGGAACTGTGTAATTCCGATAAATAGTTTAGGAGATATCATAAATAGCAAATTACGAGTCGCAGAAAAAAATACCAACTTGTAACAAAGTTTGCTTTCTTGGCTAACGTAGCCTAAACTATAAGACCTACATAAAAATGATGTATGAAAGAATTGTAGCCCTTTAAATTTGCTAAATAAAAGTCAGCGATAGCATATATCTATCTATTAAGGTTGTCGCACAATAACCGTTTGTTTCGAGAAAACCGTCAAATAAGTGCAATCGACTTTATTTAAAACGCTTTTATTCTTATTTGGTATGAATCCTTATCAAAATAAATGTGTCCATCATCAAGAGAATTTAATGTAGATTATAAATACCCTTGGAACTGTGTAATTCCGATAAATAGTTTAGGAGATATCATAAATAGCAAATTACGAGTCGCAGAAAAAAATACCAACTTGTAACAAAGTTTGCTTTCTTGGCTAACGTAGCCTAAACTATAAGACCTACATAAAAATGATGTATGAAAGAATTGTAGCCCTTTAAATTTGCTAAATAAAAGTCAGCGATAGCATATATCTATCTATTAAGGTTGTCGCACAATAACCGTTTGTTTCGAGAAAACCGTCAAATAAGTGCAATCGACTTTATTTAAAACGCTTTTATTCTTATTTGGTATGAATCCTTATCCAAATAAATATGTTTTCACGATAGAGTATTATATGTAGATCGTAATTGCCTTTTACAGTATGTAATTCTGTGCAAGATTCTAGAAGTTATCAAAATATTAAAACTCACGGGCAACAACGGCGCGCGGCCGCACTGAATTATGAGTGAATGATCGCAACGATGTATTAGTTGTTTACTTAATTTCTTAGATAATCGATTAGATAACTCATTATTTGTTTGAAAGCTAGTGATTATCATACTGCGATGTCTAGATTCACTAAAAATCGAGAAATAAATAAACTTTTAATAAAAAACAAAACCGACTTCCAAACAAAATACACTAAAAACAAAATATACTAAAAACAAAATCTTCTCAAAAAAACAGTACACTAAAAAGTAACGAAATAATTTCTTGAAAATAGTAAACCTCCCTTATTGTAGCTGTTATGTCTATATTGTACAATTATTATTACTTGAAGTCGGTGTCAGTCATTACTAAAAACGTTACTATACTTTCAATTGTCAATTGTTATGGTAAAAATGTAGAAAACCTTACGTAGAAATATCACTGCATATACCTCGGCTGACACCGACATCAAGTGATAATAATTGTACAATATAGACATAACAGCTACAATAAGGGAGGTTTACTATTTTCAAGAAATTATTTCGTTACTTTTTAGTGTACTGTTTTTTGAGAAGATTTTGTTTTTAGTATATTTTGTTTTGTTTTTTTTTGGTTCCACGCGACTGGAAGCTAGTTACATATAATTTTTTTATTCAATTAACGAGTAAAGTTGAATTTAAATAAGAAATGAATAATTGAACTAAAAGTCTGAGTGCTCATAGTTATCCGATATCCCCAGAACTCCACACCAGAATAGTTGAACGAATCTGGATAAAATCTGGAGAAAAACATCGTAAAACTAAGCTTTCTTGTAATTTCACGTAAACGTTGCATAGTTTTCATGAATATAAACAACATTATTCTATAAACCATTTAAGTTAATTTTCTGTACATTAGTGTAAGTTGGACTGACCAGTCTCCGCCGTGTCGGTTGTAAGGGCTACGGAAGGCGGTGACTGCGGCCGACTTCACCTTGGAGATGCCGAACATCTGGTAGAACTTGGGCAGCGCGAACTCGTCCAACGACATCATAAGTAACCGCTGAGTCTCCTCTGAACAATAATGGACCATTTTAGTATAAGAGACAAACAAAAACCCATTACATAACACTATTAACCATCAAGTAGTATATAGAAATTGAACAAAAGTAGAGAACGAAAGGAAATCCTCCACCTGGTGTCGCTGGCTCGACAAATGTGACCGGCCCATTGCCAGCTGCTATATGACTTAACATAATAAATAAATAAGATACAAACCAGAGAAGCTGGGCGTGTTGCAGGTGCAGAGTGAGTGTATGATGTTGATGACGAGGCCGTGCGTGGCGGCGCGCATGGGCACCGTGCCCGAGCACACCAGGAACGACACCGTGTGGAACAGGTACGGCAGGTGACGCGCCACGTCCAGGCAGTTGTTGAACGACAACATCAGCTGCACATCACATACCGGAATATTCCCAACCGTCACCCCGCTCTGCCCCACGTGAGAATAAAAAGTTTCATCCGTACCACTATAACCAATAAGGTGAGAGATGGAACCGTTATGTGGGATGAATGAAACTTATTACTCTCATCAGTCTCCACGTGGGGACAGAGCGGGGTGACGCTTGGGAATAATCCCACATACCTTCTCACTATCGACACTACACTCAGCTGCAGAAGTGTCCACTCATTAAATACGCGCTAGCCGTGGTGTTGCGGAAACCGTAGCCCCTACTACTGCTACTAAGTATACACTATCTCGCGACTTCCTCCACGTGAATTTAAAAAAAAATAGTATATAATATAGCCTATGTTACTCACAGATAAATTACCTTTCTTACGATGAAAGAATTTTTAAAATCGGCCCAGTAGTTTTTGTGTTATATCAATACATACAAAAATACAAATCTGTCCTCTTTATAATATTAGTATAGATTTAATTCGGTTACAAAAATGTCTATGTACTTATCCATTTTTTTTATAAAGTATAAAAGTTTCTATAGCTTGGTAAATGTATACACATTTATGCAGCTGACTGTAACATCAAACTGCTTTCTCAAACAATCAACAATATCTCATAGTAAATAAACACTAAGGGGCTTTTTTAATCACATAATGATTTTGAGCGTAAAAGTTACTGAGATGTATGTAGATTAATTCAATCAAAATAGAGGTGTACTTACTAAATATCTAGCCAGAATAGCAATATCGTCCCACATCATGTGCTGTTCCAACATCGCCGTCGGAGAATGACAAGTTTTATCCACCACCTAAGAAATACAATAATTTAAAAGAAAGTTGAAACTTTACTAAAAATATTCAACCATCTTTCTTAAGAAATTTAATAAGGTTTTAACACGTTCAGTGCCACAGAATCGATCCGCAAGTCCACTTTAATAGGTGACAATTTTAAAAGCATTGAATGTGTTAACATTTCTTTAATGTAAAAAAGAAACCGTAATTGTTTTGCTTTTTAATCATCCTCGTTTATAATGTTATTGGAAAACCTAAAAATACACACAATACTTAGATGATTAAATGGATGAGGACTATCGTAATATAAAACAGGAATTTGGAATTGTGTCGGCCAATACATTCCTACAACGTAAAATTTACTATTAAATAAAAAAGGTCTAAGATCAAAAAAGAAAACAAAAAAATATAAAGCTAGAATAGTGCTGGTATATAAAAACTGTACGCAAATAAAAAATAATTTAAAAAGAAAAAACTCACAGTGGCCGGGGTAACGGGACCCAGAATATTATTGGGCAGTTTGGATAGGGCCTGCGGGAGACACATAAGTTTACACAGATTGTTCACGCTTATCGATATCGACAAATATATTATTTATACAACAAATATTTAAAGTATTACATTTATTTTTCTAATTATTAATTAATAATAATACATGTCGACTTCGATTAGCTTAATTTTAACAATCTAAGCTTATTAATAAACAATTAAATTAAGTGATTGCGAAAATTTAGGAGATAATTATACTATTGACTGGGAAATTATAAATACGTCAAATTTTCAACGTTTTTCCAAACTTGTAATTCCAAATGGGCAAAATTACTTTTATATGGTTACAAAATACTCAAATTACATATAATCATGCAAACATGCATTACAACTTACAATAAACAATATTGTAAATTATGAACGAGAGAAAAGAAATTTTGATATTTACTCTTTCAAATAACTTTTTAAACAAAATAATAATTTTGAAATGAAGTTATACGAATCAATGGGTCACGAGACAAAATTCATATCAATAAATACACATAGTTTTTACAAAACTAAGTACTACATTTAAATCGCTTGTTTCAAAATGCATATTAAATCTACCAAACAAATAGGCTTTACTACAAAAAATAATGAACAAATAAAAGAAGCGGTAACAAGGCTATAACTGTAAAGGTCAGCACTCACTCGACACATGCGTCCGATGACCTTCTTAGAGACGAGCTGTACGTTGGCGGAGGCGAGCGCGACCGCCGTGTCCGCCATTATCTCGATCATTGGAGAACCCAGCCCTAAAGACAATTTCAATAGATTTTAACACGCTTGCTCTGATTCCCCTGGCATAAATTCGTTGTAAACCGAAAAGGAAATAAACGTGTTTAGAAAATATTCCTATATAAATTTTTAGCAACGTTAATGAAAGGATTATTTTTATAGTAATTGGAACAACTAGCCATATTTGTTTTACGCCATTATTAACATAATTTAACAATAAAAAAAATTCTGTACAGAAAGTTACTGAAGGCTGTAGAAGCTCAAAAGCTATGTTTTGTTTATGTGATTTCACTTTATTACATTAAAATGCTGGCAGGCTTAAAGTTAGTATTGGTCTCAACATTACTTAATTAATATTTTACTTTTCCTAAACAATTTAAGGAAATAAACAGTATTTTTCAATGACGTTCTTACCTGAATTAACACTTCTCTGTATAAAGCTATCCAGTACCATATCAATGAGCTCGGGTACTTGTCCAATGGAGCCCCAGATCTTGGCCTGCACAGAAGGGTACATCTCCGTTTCTTCTATAGTAAGAGTTATTAACTTCTCTAATATTTGTGCCACTTGCTTTTGACGTCTGGATTCGTCTGACGGCTTGCAGAATCTGGTAATAAAAAAATACAAAGTATTTCCGATAAATACATACTGACAGAAAAAATATAAAAAAGTTGTAATAAGAATACAATTAATTCAAGGAGCTTACCTAACTAAATTAGCTAACCATGGTGTCATATATTCCAAGCATAAATGTTTTAGTTCTATTGTAGATCCTCGGAAACCCTGGCAATAAATACACGTTTGTAAGAACATCGAAATAAAAATTACATATGAATCATTAAATAAATAAATAAAATTTACCTGAATACACTCCTCCAAAAATTCAAGAGTAAGATGCGGTTCATTGTGAGCCAATTTTTCACTTACTGATTTTATGAAAATTGTATTATTCGATGGAATGCATAGACCTGTAACAAAAATTATGAATAAAAACTAAAAAACACTTCTCAAATTAATCATCAAGCAATTTTAATAACAGCGCCATCTATCGAATTTAAAATTGCAAGCTTAGAATTTTAGGGATTTCGTCTATTAGTCGAATATATAACATACCAGAGGTTTCTAGCAGTTGTCCTTCTATCTTGAGGTGGAATGTGGCGGTGAGTGCGCACAGCTGGTTGTAGGCGGCTGTGCGCAGGTTGGGGTCACAGGAACCGAGATTGAGCAGCGCCATGTTCAGTAACGTCCCCGGCACGTCTTTGGGACGGATCTTCTGGTGGACTGTCACTGAGTCTTGCTGGATATATAGTAATTTATTTAAAAAAAAAAGTGCACATCGAAATCTGCATATAGTTTTAATATTTTATTAATTTGAGATTTTAGACAACTGATAAATAAATCTCTTTATATTTCTATTCTGACTAAGGTGTACATAAACACATATGTGTTTGTAAATTTTGTGGGCGGAGTCTGAGAAAATAGTTAATTGGTGCAATTTATTTGGATACACCATGAGTAATTTTTTAAAAGCATCTTTTATACTACATTTTGTCCGCGACTTCGAACGTGAGGAATTAACTATATTCTATATCTTCAAAGATTCATGGAGAACTATCGAGCCCTTCTAGAAATACTTTACAATATTCATCCAGCCATCTAAACATCGAGATTTATTATATTAGTAAGAGAGTAATAGAGTAAATGAGATAGTAACTTACCGGCTGACTGAGTTCCCAACGGTTTCGTATATGTATAATAGATTGGACGATATTATCACAGTCATTGTGTATGAAGCTGAGAGGTGTTGATTCGTTTACTATCGATAAGGAAAATTGATTGTCATCCACCAAACAAACCTGTATAACAGATTAAGACATTAAAGAAATCCTAATGATACGAATTTTTGTATAAAATAATGTAAAGTACTAGCTTTCACCCGTCACCCGGGTCTCTCTCAGTACTCAGTAGCCAATGTGTTCTTCCGGACTATCCGCTACATCTATGTCAAATTTCATCGAGATCCGTTAAACCGTCTTGATACAAACATCCATCCTGTTATACTTTCGCATTTATATTATTGGTAAGAAGTAAGATACCTCATCTATCTCGGAAGCGTAGTATACATCATTAAGTAGTACCGGCAGGCCTAATACCTTTGTCTTTTCAACTGATGTTATTTGTAAAGCGGTAGGTCCAACCTGTGGATAAAACATCAATATTTTAGTTTTAAATTTTTTTATAGAGAAGTGAAACAAAAGAAATATATTGACAAGCTGTATTTGGTAGTTTTTTTACCTTAATAGCAACTTTTGTATCTTTATGCGAAAGTTTTAACGCGTTATTAAAAACTTTGAGGTCCTCTTCTAAAGCGAGGGTGGCGCCGGGCAATTTCTGCTGTTCTATATCCACGAAATCGGTCAAACGAGTGTGGTTGTCTATGAATATTAGTTTACGGTTGCCCTGTGAATAAAAATATCATAAAATTGAAAAAAGTTGTTCACATCGACACTATCTCATCTTAGAGGAGCTGCATTTCATATTTGACTCTATACAGTACAATTGGATTATATGCATGTAGTATCGAAACAATAATTACATATTTTGTGAACATGATGTGTTTTGCTTATAACGAAAAACCATTTTTTTAAATGTTTGTTTTTCTGTCTGTCTGCAAGTCCGCGTTTGTAATGTGTTGATTTATGATATTTATTCTAGGTTCTGTTGTGGATCTCTTAGGGCCTCTTCCACCAAATTGTAAATTGTCTGATAACAATCCAACGTGTAAAATGTATGATGGAAATATCGGATTTTGTTCCCTTATCTGACAGTGACGTCATTTTTAAGCTATCTGAGCCTCTATCAAGCCAGTGGTGGGACAGGCCCTTAGTGTTGTATAATCTGTATAGATGTCAGTTTACCCGCAACGGCGCTAGTATCGCCTCATGGAACTTGGTGTACTCGCGCACCCAGCCGTTGCAGTTGTAGATGTAGCACGCGTGGATATTAATGTACGCCACTTCCGGCAGCACGCTGAACCACTTCTGCAGGAAGTCCGTTCTAAAACCAACCAGTACAATTATAATAAACTACCTTTCAATCGAGACTCCATCGGCGCGGAATTATAAAAAATTATGTAGCCTATGTGTTCTTCCAGACTATGTTAAACATATGTATGTGCCAAATTTCATCGAGATCCGTTAAACCGTCTTGATACAAACATCCATCCATCTAAACATTAGCATTTGTAATAGCAGTAAGAAGTAAGATACAATAACAAAACAATACGAGCTCTACTTGCATGTTCAATTTCTGTGCAACTTTATCTGATAATCAGATATCCTCGTTTTATGATTTTAACTATATGTTACTTTATTTAACAATATGTCTAATGAGATTGTATCATTTATATTTCTCAATTAAAAACTTTAAGATCTTTTATTTTTTTATTTGATTGAATAGTTCAACATATAGGTTAAATTACCTGAACCTGTTGTCAGAATTGGTATGCGTGAAATCAACAATCAGCTCAAAGGGTTGCTGACAGAAAGGCTTAAGCGTCAGTATCACGTGGTAGATCAGCAGGTCCGCATTGACTTCCCCTATCCTGTATAAAAAAAAAACAATTTACTAGATAAAGATCTTTATTGTGAGTTTCTACCACCGATCTATGAAAATACAGAACCAATATATTGGTTTTGTTCTAAAATGATTTGAGAGAACTCTGCAGTCGAAATCTAATAATAATAAATAAAAAACTGATCTGCACACTTACTTATATCGTCTGGATATAAAATAAAACACGGGATTTCCGATTTTGCTTGTACCGGCTTGGTAGAAGATATTTAAACTCTTTATACTCTTGAATTCTTCCTTCTCATGCATATTATGTTTCACTATAAACTCTTCGAAGTTCGTCGAAGACATGTCTATTGATGACCAACGGGCATACGATGAAAAGAGAAGTCCTGAGGTTCTGGAAATATATAAAGATCAATAAAACAACTCAAAAAGTATATATCTACTTAAAATATGTTATCTGACTTACGATTCAACAGGCTTATGCTCTGGTGGACCTAAATACGCGAGGAGTGTTGCCATCTAAAGAAAAATGACAATAAATGAAAACATTGTTTGAGTAGAATTACAATGCATACAAAGAAAACCTTACTTCTAAAGTCTGCGTCATACAAACTTATACTTGTACAGATGTGTACTGTCTACAACTAGAAAATCATGTACATTACAAATATCAGTCTTTGTTCATATTAAATTTAGTTTTAACACTAGATTTTTTATGTTCAATAAGCAAATGCTTAACCACGATTTACTTGATATTAAATGATGTGGTCGAAAGATGTTCGTATAATATGTTGTGTACCTTATCGAAGGGCCGCCTGCCGACCGCCTTATGGTCCCTACTACAGGACAGATAGTCGCCGATCCTCTCCTGATGGTTCCACAGCAAACGATGTAACGCGACGACGTTAGCGTCGCTTATGAACGACAGATTGTGCGATGTCTGATCTATACTCTCGCAATCTGATGCTATCTGGATGAAAAACCTACAAAAATACGGATTTCATGTACTAAAATATAAGAGAGATGGAGAAATGTAAATTCACCTAGAATGAAAGAGAAAGGGATAGAAAGAATGTTGGATGAGAGATGATTTGACTATTAATACACAAAAGCAACATTTTTTTACACTCACTTCCTTCCTGATTCAAAGTGAGCTCGTAGGAAATCATTAAATGGCAGCATATGTTGTTCCTTTGAGAATTCAACATGGTTCGCGATGTTCTGCAGGATCTTAGACATTAACATCAAACCGCGCTTCACTTGCGACGGTACAGGACGGCTTACGATACCCATTTCTTGAGGCGATACTAAAATATAACGATTATAAATATTTAAAACTGCAAACTATAACAATAAATAGTATGAGATATTTTAGATTATAAACTAAAATATTTTAATAACAAAAAATTAAATAAAACCAGGCTCAAAGGACCAATTACATCCACATTTTTATGCTTATAACAACTTAAACAAAGCGATAGCTTTAACTAAAATGTGACATTTTGTGACGATTTAGAACAAAATACTTTAGCTTACCAATAGCAGGATTGATGAATCTCAAAAACAAAACTGTTCCCACTGCACCGACACTCGTTTGTGGGAATTGAGCAAAACGTTTGCTCAGAACCTGCGAATGAATTAATACCAATAAATATACAAATTAAATGACCAAATGCCAAAAAATAGATAAAGTAAGAGTCAACTCTAAAATACCTGATAAAGGCAGTGACACATGCTGCGCAGTTGAGGCGGGAATTTGTCCGCGGAATTGACGATGCGGTCGAAAACTTCTTTGGTCAACTCTATCAAGTTGGAGCGGTTTACCTCGATATCTTGACTTGGGTCAAGTCTGCAACAATATCAGTTTTCATTAACATATGTCAGCATCATTTTTTTACACACTAAGCACATGATATCTAAAAATGATTACTCACAGACAAAAATAAAATTGGAATAACTTTATGACTCAAATTTAAAATTAATTATAACACAAATACTACTCAAAAGATTTCTCATAAATACTTTTTAAAGTCCCAGACTTTAGATTCAAGAAAAGTTACCTTGCAGTATCGACTTCAAAACTCAATTCTGGTTGTTCATCCGCTTGGTCGAGTAAGGTCGATATAAGTGGCTCCAACAGAGACTGTAGATACCCGTAGCCGTATATCTTGAAGCAATACGCCATTATCTTGCTACCTAGCGAGTTTCCACGGAATAATGTCTGCATGCAATCCGTTACCTGAGATGAAAATATCACATTAGGTAAATTTATAGTTAACTAGCTGTTGTTCGCGACTTCGTCCACGAGAAATTAAAAAATAGTAAAATACATAGCCTATGGCACTCAGTTATAACATAGCTTTTAATAATGTTTTTTTTAATCGGCCCAGTAGTTTTTGAGTTATTTCATTTCATACAAAAATCTTTCCTCTTTAAAGTATATAATAAATATAGAAAGACAATATTTTAAAATAATAAAGGCATTTACCTCGACTTCTCTATAGAATATATTCCATAGTAGTGGCGCGAGGAGATGCTTGGCGTCAAACAACGTGACGAAGACGCGCGCTAACTCATCCATTTGTGAAGTGCTTACTACATTAGCCAGCGCCATTGCGATGGGTAACTCCCCCTGATAATAAATGTAAAATTAATAACTATAATACTTGTAATTGAAACCATCGATATTATGGTAATGTCAAAAGTGGTTAAGAACATCAAAAGAAACGACAAAATAACGTTGCCATAGCTAGACTATATTTAAGTTTTATGGCTTCAGTTCTGACCTACTGTTTTGATCGTCGAAATAGATAACTATTAGCGTATCTTGGGCATCGCCAGCCGATAATCTAGACTTGATCTAGGGAAAGGGGGAACTACTATTAACATGTACTCTTAGTAGTATTATATCTATCTTCTATTCTTCTATATGAAAATACTAGCAAGGATGTTGATAGCAAACGTTTCCTATCCTATCATTTGCTAAAGAAATAGAAGATAGTATACCTTATCAGATATCATGGTGACGAGCTGCACGAGCTGTTCGAAGCGGTCAGCGAGCACGGTCTCCGCGAGGGTGTCGAACTCCGTGCCCTGCTGCAGGATCTTGGTCAGCACCTCCATGAAGGCCGCGCGCGTCTGCAGGTCCCGGTGGTAGCCCAGGTCTAGAACACATGGTATTGAAGAATTATTGAAGATTTTATGATACTTTTTAAGCCCAAAAATGGTCTATGTTACACTCAGGGTGTTCCACAGAAGAGCAAAAGGGCATTTATGAAGCAGTATGGGGGAGTGTACAAGGAAACTAGTAACATTTTAGATGTAATCTACGAGAAATTGTTTTGATGCCCTCAAATTTTACAACAAAATATGTGAAAAAAATTGCAGAAACCCGTTTTTACCATGCCTATAACACTACCTTACAGCATTGGAAAAGAATTCTTTGAATAAGCTGACACTATTTTTGTAACGAATATTTCAGTGGAAATCTGCACTTACCAATACTATGCATGAGGCCGGAGTCAATATTAGCACTGAGCAAGTTGGACATGGCTTGTATGGTTGCATTCCGCAACGCCTCCAGCCTGCCGGGACCCTCCGCCATCTCCACCTCGTTACAATCGTTCAGTAAGTTCATGAACAATGTGAAGTATCTGTGAAACATTTATTATATTATTTTTTGAAAGATCAAGAGTTAGTCTACATCTATATCTATACTAATATAATAAAGCTTCAGCAATCACAGTACATTTATGAATAATTATTTTAAAAAAAAGCCCCACACTTACGACACGCTTTAAGCTATTTATTTTCATGCTATTAAAGTCGCACTGGAACAGCTTGTTGTTTATGAAATACACTAACTTGAGGAATAGCTGGCTCTTGGCCTCCATGAGGTCTCCGCGGTCGGACTCCTCTGGCTGCAGCGGCAGGCCCTTCAGCAGCGCCGCCACCGCCTCCATACACGCCTGGTCCAGCTCGCGACAGCATACCAGGTATCTACATATCGTCATCCCACTCACTCTCATTAAAATGAACAGAGTTAGCAATAGCGTAACTATAACTATAGGTTTTGTCATCCCAACTTATATAGCTCAATTTAGATGTGACAAAACTTTTTAACATTGAATTTTCACTGCAAACACATAATTGTCAAATTCAACCATAATACTCATATAGACACATTGTTGTTCTTTATTGAAAAATTGCTTTTCAAATTAAATTATATTATAACTGTCAATATACCTTGATATAGAGGTGGCATCTGGTCGTAATGGCGGTGATATCTGATGACTGGTGCCTAGTACCCAGTCAGTGACGTATTCCACCATCTTGTTGCGGAATTTCATCTCCTAAAAATATTAATTTAATATTAAAACTGATACAGACGAGTACCATGACGTCATAAAACGTTACCGTGAACTAACGGTTACTTTCCTTAGGAAAATTGTACACACTAAAACTTTTCACTATTGAGTTAATATGAAAATTAGTAAAAAACTCAATCTTACTAATATTGGAAATGCAAAATTTCGGATGGATGTTTGTTAGAGTTTGTAACCTAAATTGCTGACGAATCTCGATAAAATTTGGCATAGATGCAGAGCATAGTCTGGAAGAACACATAGGCTACTTTCTTTTCTTTTTTTTTATTCCACGCGAACGGAGTCGCGGGCTAAAGTTAGAAATAAATAAATGAGTAACTCCAATCAATCAATTTGACTAAAATGTACCTGTCTAAAGGCGAGGTCGTCTCTTCTGCTCATCATAGCTTCCACAACTTGACAGAGCTTCGTCTTTATATGTACTGATAGAACTGTCATGTCTAGATGGCGGACATATCTAAAATTTCACATTACAATTACGCACTCAAAGTCATTAATTAGGAAGTACCTTAGTGAAGATTTTGTTTTATAAATCCAAACTAATGATAAATCATCTAGAGTCGTTAATTGGTTACTAAAGATACCGTTAATCAGTACTTAACGACTATGAGTGCGATTGTTATTGTGGCATTTATAAAATTCAATATATAAACATACTTGACTATGGCCAGCATGAGGCCTTCAATAGAAGTGGTGCTCAAATGCTCTGTCGGTTGACCTGTCTTCTTGTTGTCCAAGATACTCTTCATTATAAATATCGTATGCTCTACGAACTGTGTGTTGATGTCTGTCAGCATCACCTATAATAAAAACAAAAAAAAACATCAATAATACAAGATTTATTTATACAAGTAAAATGTGAGTCATCCAAAATACTTATGTAATCAAAATTTAGTATTACTCTCATAGAAATATTTCTATACACAAAGTGAAAAAAAAAAATTAATTATCTCTTTAAAATAATTAAGTCATGATTTCTTTTACCTGTTGTTGTTGATCAAAGAATTTATCAATAATAGCTTTGATTTGATCAAAGAGTATGGGATACAGAGCGGGCGACATCTCGTGACCAACGAGTCCTTTCACATGAGTTTGTATTTGTTGACCGAATCGTTCGTTGCTACACAATAGTAAGCGAAGTAGTTGACCGATAAATCTGTTGAAAAGAATATATTTATGCACAACATTGTAAGAAATGAGAGCGAATATTTAAATTAGTCACATTTTCATATTCAAATCTTATATCCGTCTAGCTATCGACCGCGACTCTTACAAAACATAATTAGCCTGTGTGTCCTTCCAGTCTATGTTCAACATCAATACCTTTCAGCTGAAGCCGTTGAACTGTTCTGGAGATATGTAGGAACAAACATCCATCCATCCATCCATCTAAACTTTCGTATTTAGAATATTAGTAAGATATTTTTACAACAAACTATTATACTCTAGTGCAATTAACTATGAGCAAATGTCCTTTTTTTATAAAGGGTGTTTCGGCAATATGAGCCTCGGAGAGTACATTGCTGTAATTCTTGATATTAGAAAAAATAACTTACTGTGTTACAGGACAATATTGAACCTCCTGGGAGCTGTTTGCCAAGACATTGTACTTTCGCGTATCTATAACAAAATTTATATCAAATATTAGAGTAATATAACATTTAAAAATAAAAACAGTATAAAGTGTGTGGCATACCAAGACCATGTAGATGTGACCATACGGTGGACGGTCGCCGTTGTAAGCAGACTCCGCCCAAAGCGCATAGAAACGATGTTATGTTAGCCCATTCTTGAATTTGCATCTGTAAATAATTAAACACCCACATTAAGCGGTTTCATAAACAAATTGGTGTTTATTTCTCATATTAAAATGTACACTAAGGGATTTCTTGGCCACTTAAAAGTGGGGCAGGAATTTATAGCATATGTGAAAATTTATTTCATTCTATTATTCAATGATGCGGACGTGCATGTCATCATTTCTTAGGAGAAGGATAAGGTTGGCCTTATCCTACTCCTGTAGTGTCAGCGCACCGGGTTTTCGTCCTCCAAATAACTATCATCCGTCATTTCAGTCATCACTCCCTTCTTGAACATGTCACCGTTCATGCAATATATCCATCTCTTTCTACGTATACCTCTACCGGTGAACCACACTCTTACCTAAAGTCCTTCTTGTTATATGCAATTAATCCCTCATTAAAGTATAAAGTAATAATTACTTCGAAGTCATGTTCGCTGCTGGTGTGGTGCGAGACGCGGCGCTTGGCGACGGCGCGGTGCAGCGGCTCCGGGGGCTCCTCCGGCCGCTCGCTTTGACCTTTAGGGTACTTCTGTAGCAGCTTGCATAGAGAGTCCCTAAACAAATGTAGCTCAGATGAATCCCAAGTCAATCTATACTAATACAATAAAGCGTAAACACACACTTCTTAGTCATATAGGATGTCAGCAAGCATAAGTTTCAATGATTATTTTTTAAATAAAAAGCCCGACACTTATGACAGGCTTTAGGCTATATATTTTCACGTTATTAAACTTTTAATAATCAGGAAAAAACCGTCATGTGGGAAAAGGACAAAACTACGAACCAATATCAGCAAAGAAGCAAGATTGCCATGGTAACGGTAATTGTTATCTAATGTCAAAGTCCTTCGTTGTCATTTGTACATTTGAATTTTTACAATTGTAATTGAAAGTTTTATAAATGTAAACAATAAAATAAAGTTTTTGTTGATAGAAACTTACCAACATCTAAAAGTTTCCTCCCAGACCGGCTGTACGCCGTTTACGCAATGTTCTATTTTCCTCAGCAATGCCATTATACGCTTCTGTAGAGCGGCTGAGCCTTCAAAACAAATCAAATATAAAAAAATCACTTTATTTTAAACAGTAGAATCTCATATTACTCTTTTTATATTTCACACAATATATATAATTCTAATTTAATCCGAATGTAATTTTTTGTCTTCAGTAAATATGTGGATTTATTTTCGATCATAAGAATACTTACTGTGAATATTTTTATAATAGCATCCTCGTCCCATATCCTGGCTGGCTGCTTAAAATAGAATAGCATACGTTCACAATAATATTTTTCTAATAAAAAGATGTCTACTATAATGATTGTAACATTTTAATCGACTATGGCTTTTGCCATACTTAAATTATGGTTAATAATATAAAAACGCTTACAAGAGCTCTACAATGTCAGATATCTTCTTGCGGAAGTGTATCCAAAGTTAGTTCCCAAAATGCTCTTTGAAAGTTACTTTTTACTAGAGCGTATCGGAGTCATATGGTCAATTTGACCATATAACCTTACCAGTAGTTAATACAGTGGAAGTATGCGCTATCTCCTGGAACACCGCGTAGTTCGGCAGCAAGCAGTGCGTGCTGATCTCGTCGGAGCCGCAGCGGATGTCCGCCTCCTGGCAGAGCAGCGCGAAGCAAGACATCGCCACCAACACCACATCCGTGTCGATTGACCAGAGACACATGAAGAACACCACCTGCATGGAATTACATTATTGTAGTGTATTTAACGTACTCACGGCAGGATACTGAAACGACATATGTAAAGTTTAAACTCAAATTACGTTAAAATTTCGACGTTTCTCTGATTGTAAGCACCGCTTACGAAGGGTTAAATTCGATATATGGTTTCCGTAAATGTAGTAATTGTCTCTGGGTGGTGGAAAATATCTTTTGATAGAAATTAATATGTTATGGTTGCACGTTGTACGACATTTTACGTATTAACTGACCTCTAACTTGATATGTGCTTGTTTACATATCGGTATCTGTGAGCCGACGTTGGCGTAGTCCTTGTGTTTAGCTAGGAACTCATTGCGACAAGTAAGTACGTCTCGCAGCCAACGCAGCACCTCACGGTAGTTGCCGATCTGACGCTGGATTAACTTTTGACTTATATTGTAGAGAACTTGCGAACTGAAAATAATATTGTATTGTTTTACCTCATACGAATCAATGCGAGACAAAACAGTTGTGCGATAATTTAGTCAAAAGTGTGCGCACACTCTTAAAGTTATTGTACCGCAAAATATACTCGCCTAATATCCCAGAAAGTATTAAGTGGTGCTTCAGGGTTCCACATGGTGACTCTATCAGGTCTGTGCAGGGCTAGCAGAGCATCCATAGCTTCTTGTGAGATCTCTCCCATTCCGGTATGATGGACTAATGACACTAAACCGTTTATTAACTCCGTTGTCGATGATTGGATTTCTACACCGGAACGTCCTGGGTTCTGTAAAAATGTTTTTTGTTAGAAAACGCGTACAAATGTCCTTGTATATTAAAAGATCGAACAAAATTCATTCTCATAATGATGTTAGTGTTGTTTTAGATATAGATTTAAAATAAACTTTTTATTACATATTTTACAAACTTACACTGAGCAATAACATGGGATCAGCATGTATCAGTTTCACCAAACATAATAATAGATTTCTATACGCAGGCATTTCTTCTGATTTGTTGAATTTCGATTGTACCTCCTTGGATTTTAAAGACAATGATATCATTCTAAGAGGAGTATGTACAATATAACCCTGTAACAAAAATGTACATATTAGTACTGGTATGAACAATATGCTGGTATCCTTCAGGGGTAAAGAAACATTTCAGTTTACTTAACGAGATGGCACGTCAAATAGAAGAGTATTCATATTCGCGACGTGCCAATCCAAATGGTATACATACTTGTGTAGCCTTGTTCAGTGTGTCCGTGAACATCGCTCTCAGTTCCGCAGCTCTCGGATATAGCAGTTCTATTTGCGGCCACCATGGCAAACGTGGCTGTTTTATGATTCTAAAAAATTTTTAACTCAATATTTCAACAATTTTGTCAGTTCATGTAAAATAAGAAATATAAAACAAACTATACCGCGGGTTTATAAGTCATTTTTTTTTTTACTTCGTTCAGTCAACTTTATTGCGAGTACTAAATTTCACATCAGAATATCGAGGATAGAGAGAAGTGGAAGAAATTTACAAAAGCTGAACCCACAACGGGAGAGAAAGAAAGAGAGAAAAAGAGAGAGAGAGATAGAGACAGTTTTTTTTTTATTATACAAGAATATTAACAAACTCACCTGAGTAATGAATTAACTATAACATAGTGGTAAGATATATGTGCGTTTAGATTGAGACAAACTTTGAGTGCGTCGTTGTTGTGCGGCATTATACGGAATAAGGACACGAAGCAATCCGTCATCAGATCCAGTTCAGAATACCCCGATATCAAATTCCCACGGATGTATGACTTCGATGGATTGAATAAAAGTGACTGAAAATAATTTTTAGTCATTAAATAGGCTACTTATAGGAGTTTAGTTCTAGACATGAGCAGAATATTTAAGAATTTAAAAAATAGATAAACGCTGATAATTGGAAATGGTTATAATGTACAATTAAATTTTGTTCGTTTCTGAATTAATAACAATAAAAAATATCATAAACTTTAACATATTTGATTGTTTTAGTAGTAATTGCAATTTGTGAAATTTTTCTTGTTTTGACATTATCTAAATAAATTGATGAATATATTAAAGTTTTATAATACCTTGAGATCATTGATAACAGACTTGACGAGTATAAAAGTGACATTTCCTGAGTCAGCAATATTCAGATACGTGGAGGCTTTGCACAGTTTGACGCAGGTCACCACCGCCGCCTCTGTCATTTGCTTAGAATTGTTCTGTGGACCTGTGTAAAAAAAAAAAAACGTTTAAAAGTGCATTGAATTACTTAGAGAAAAGAATGGTTCGGTAATTATAGCATTAGCCCCGCTATGCCACATCCCCCTGCTTTAATCTTTTTTTTTAAACCCAGATTGTGTTGTACTAAAACTCATGAATATCCAACCATATTTTAATCATAACATAATCTTAGTAAAATAATTTAACTTACTGAGTCCTCTTTTAACAGAATCTATAAAATGTTTCTTCTTCGTGTGCCGCGGACTGCAGGGGGCGCCACTGTCTGCGTTCACTATTTCTTCTAGAACTTTCTGTAATGTGTTAAACAATTACAATTAAAAGAAAATCATCTTCAAAACCAGATTTATATAAAAAAAACAGAATTAGTTTTAATTGTCTACACATATAATGGAAATCTTCACTTTTTTTTGTAGAATCTTTTTTAACCAAAATGATTAGTAAACTGTGTTGTGCTTAGATGGTGTCGTTCCTGTTTTGCACCCGAGGTGACTCCTGGAACTCATTCAATAGTTCAGCTAAACCATGGTGATCTGGTGATCAGGTACTGACCGGGTTTAAGAGTAGCAGCATGATCTGCAGCGGCCACATGGCGACGCGCGACTTCTTGTTATCAGAGAAGCAGTCCTGCAGTAAGTCAAACAGCGTGTCGCAGCACTTGCTCAGCTCCTCGTTAGGCCGGCACTGCACTTCCGCAAACTCCTAACATTCAACATAACATTTAGTTGTGGTCAACTACTAGGAGACCACTACAAATAGACAACTACAATTGTTTTTAGTAGTATTAAATAGTGATAGTCATGTGAAAATCTGCTAGAAATAGTTCAATACTCAGTTTACATAGACTTGAACAAATTGAACAGATCTGTGAGCCAGTAATATGATCTGCTGGTCATCAATTTTAAATGAGTTACTCATGGCTCGATAGTAAGGTTTTAATAAATGTGGGTTTCAACATATTATAATGGTAAGGATAAGTAATATAATATCAGTGCAGTAAAGTTCTGTGTTAACTAAACTTACCTGTGGATAGGTGTCCATCCAATTCCATATGGCCTTTTCAAGGGAGGAAACCAGCACTATGTGTGCGGATTTCCTTAATAATTTAAATTTCTGTATGGATTCTGTAAATATCATTAATTATAATAGCTTGTCAAGAGTTTATATTACACTTCATAATAATATTATAAATGTGAAAGTTTAGATGGATGGATGTTTGTTAGACTTTGTAGCCTAAACAGCTGAACAGATCTGGATGAATTTGGATGAACACACAGGCTACATACTTTTGTTTATTTTTTAAATCCACATGGAAGGAGTCGTGGACAAATGCTAGTTAGCCATAAAATATATCTAAAATGAGATTAACCAATACCTGTTAACAGTCTTATAAGCTTCAATATATCCACATTTATGTATTGTATTAATTCTATATCTGTGTAATCAGGGTTTTCTTCTGAACTAGATGCCAACTCCTATAATGAAATGGAAAATAATATAAAATATAAAAGATAATAATATAAAAAGCTATATAAAAATTCAGTACACAAAATATTAATACTTTAAAATTAATATTATTCACAGTATTGTTTACTAAATTTTAAATAAAATAAAGAATTACCTGTAATCGGGCACTAATTCTATTGAAGACAGCACTAAAAAAGTTTAGACTCAAGGCAAAGAGCACTTTACTGGATAGCTGCCTTAACAATGTGTTGCTGATATTGCTTTCATTCCGCATGTCTAGAAAAATAAGATCTTTGAAGAAAAACAAAAAACATTTACTTGAACTTTTCTAAATGTAGAAAAACATTTATCATACTCTCATCTCTCTCATTCCCATTTATAAAAAAAAGATAACATCAACAATGTGAACTTATGATAGTATTAAATGAAATCACTTTACCAAATCACTTACCAATAAATTGGCAGACTTCCCTTAGAAGTATTTTAACATTCATAGCTTCATCATATTTCGTTGTATCCTTAGGTTGTGAACTAAGGCAGATTTCTAATGTATCCAGAACAATTACAAGACTGTCATGGTAGCCTTTCTCCAGCTCTGTCTGTGGCCGGTTCACACAAGATGATATTGTTGGCTGATACTTATGAAAGGTGAAATAAGGTGGTGAGAACAAAACATAAATTAGTTGAAAACTTATGAATCTACTTTTATATAGTAAATGTGTAGACCTCATTTAGTTCCTGTTAATTGAAGTATAAGATTAAGTACAATATTTATATGTAAATTTGATATGTAATAAATTGTATAGTTACCAATTCATTGACTCTTTGTAATATCTTTGTAAGTCCAGCTATGACCAGGGAGAATCGATGTCGACTGATCTGTACCAAGCAAGCCTTACATTGTTCCTCATTGATTCGAGAATGAAGGTTTTGAGCCCCAGTCTTGTAAGGAAGCTGAAATTTTATATGTCTGTGTCAAAGGATCTTTGTACTTCATAACATCAAAATATTTTAATTGGTATTAAACATTACTTAGTAAATTAATTAATTACATGTCTCTTAAATTCTCATTGTTTGTATCGACAACTGTCCTTAAAATTAAATTGCTAAGTATGAAATATCCAGTAGTTTTAGCGACACTGATCAATAATTCATACTTTAATCTTTGTGTAGGCGGCAATACAAGATGTGGAAGATAAATGAAAGTTTTACGTATTCATAAATTCTAAGTCCATACCAAAAGTCGGAAATTATTATTTAAACGATTTTTAAAAGGCAAGAAATAAAAGTTCAGCATTGTTTACATAATTAAAGAAAATATAAATTTTTAGGGTGGGTCAAAAATAAAATTAAATGATCATGAAAGAACTTACCTGCTCTTCGAATCGTGCTATCAGTGAATTTGCCCATTCTCCAGGTTTTTGCGTACCCATTTCGTAGAAATATTGTATGTTTTTCAAGTAAATAAATTATAAACAACAAGTATTTTGCGCGATTCCATTTTCGTCCTTCGATTTCCGTAGTTTTGAGTGTTGTCAACATGAATAAAACACTTCATTTGGGAATTTTATTTTTTTATTCCAAACTAGAATATTGATTTCAAAAAAGTTTTTTACTATCAATCGCTTTTATATAGAATTAAATACAATATCTAACTAATTTATTATCAATTATTTGATTAATTTTTGATTTTCTTACAATCAGATTTTGTGCAAAAACTACCAAAAGTATTGAATCCAAACAGAAACAAACCAGACACTTTTGGCAGCCCTAGTTAAAACATCGGTATCGGTATAAAATCGATATCTGATTATGAAAATACACGTCCCTAGTCCCTTGACTGACTGATTTTGATTGACTTTTGACAATTTGTCTTATCCATTTAATTTGTTTTTTGTTTAGCTGAAACTAGAAAGTGCTTTATAGTATTTTAGATAATTACAGTGCGGTTCAATTTATATAATTAATTTCACGACCGGCATCTCATACGTGCTTATAAAATGATGGTAAGATTGTTATCATAGAATATTTTAAATCATTGTTCTCTTAATTACATTAGGGGGAGTAACCAACATCTAGCAAACTTAATTTAACTACAATAGTAATAATTCGCTACCACTTATTAAATGCGATTAATATTCTTTGCAACAAGTGGGTATTTTTTTCCTTAAGTTATTGCTTATTGTATTCTAATAAGACTTATTTCGTGACGTGGATTTCGGCACGTAAAGATGGAATATTAGTCAACATTATTATCTAGCAATAACGTCTTGTGCTTATTTCTAAACTTCATACAGACACAATCAATTACGTTTATGTTAATTTACTTTTCAAGAAAAGTCTATGTACATTTTTTACTTGTAAAATAATAAAACGAAGTAATCCCTGCTTATCTATATAAGACATAATGAACGAATTCAGAATGGTCATAATGAAACAATTCTGGTACAGTCATAAGTAATTTATTGCATCATAACTTCCGATCACAGTTTATAAATGACAAATCAACAATATACAAATTCTTGAGACTAAATACATGGAATAGCTCCATACATATATGTTAATGAATGAATTAGATTCAGAGTTATTGTAATATGACTATATTATAAAATGATATTTATGTATTTCTTTCAGGACTGTGTGGAAGAAACCAACCATGATCCCCTCTCAGCCCCAGCAGTTACATCCCCTGCCTCTGTGGATACTAAGCTTGAGAAAAAGAAGCCCAATGAAAATGTATCCTTAGCCGATAATAGCTTATTAGTAAGTTGATTTATCATGTTTATTTTATTACTTTTAAGCAATTGATTTGATTTTTTCAAGTTAAATTACAACTGATATACTAATTTCAGTAGGTTTCTGGTCTAAAATTTAAGTTATTGACCATTTCTAATTAGTTTCAAAGTTTGTATTTAGTTTAGTAATATCAATAATATTTTTTCACAGGTAGATATTTCAGATGCTCTTAGTGAAAAAGAGAAAGTGAAATTTTCTGTCCATACAAAAACAACTCTACCAGAATTTCAGAAGTCACAATTTTCAGTAGTTCGTCAGCATGAAGAGTTTGTTTGGCTTCATGATAGATATGAAGAGAATGAGGAATATGCTGGTTATATTGTGAGTCTAAGTCCAAATACAATTTAATTCAGTTGAAAAGTTTGATGATCATAAAGGTTATACCTTTTATTCTTTTTTTTTGTGGCCAGTATTAATTTGTTTCTTTACTTAAATTAAAAATATATATTCAGATACCCCCAGCACCACCAAGACCTGATTTTGATGCATCCCGTGAAAAGCTTCAGCGCCTTGGAGAAGGGGAGGGTGCGCTAACAAGAGAGGAGTTCCTTAAGATGAAGGAAGAGTTGGAGGAGTGAGTGCTATCATCATAGATATTATTATTTATTACAAAACTAGTTTAATACTGTAATCCACACTAATCAGATTTATAATGTATGAAGCGCACAAAATAGTGTGAAATGGGAGTATTTTCCCAACACATTTCTTAACAAAATGGAAAAGAAAGGTAAATTGATAACTGTCTATTCTATTCTCTATCGATTAAACATGGCCAATAAATCTATCTGCAGTTACTTCTAAGATATTGTATGAAAGTAAAATTCTTATTGCCATATATGTTTTAGTGAATATCTGGCAACATTCAAGAAAACAGTAGCAATGCATGAAGTGTTCCTACAGCGTCTCGCCGCTCACCCGGTGTTCAGGAATGATGCTCATTTACGTGTCTTCCTTGAATACGAACAGGATCTATGCGCTAAGCCTCGAGGGAAAATGGACCTTATTGGTGGATTGGTAAGTTTTTCTTTAACTATTCATCATTGATTTGGTAATTAACATTAGACTCCACAAGTTTTAGAAAAAGCATCTCATACTGATATTAAAAAAGCGAAAGTTTAGACGGATGTTTGTTAGAGCTCGTAGCCTAAAAGGTTGAAAGGATTTTGACGAAATTTGGTATAGATGTAGGGGATAGTCTGGAAGAACACATGCTTACTTACATGCACACTTACTCACTTTTGTTTTTTTTTAATTCCACGCGGACGGAGTCGCGGGCGAAAGCTAGTATGGATATAAAGATAAGCTTAATTTGCTATGTTTAATTTAATTTTTGCTACTTAGTGCTTTATATCATGTTTTTAGATGAGGTCTATGACAACGACGACGGATGAGATCTACTTGGGCGCGACCGTACGTGACGTCAATGACTTCTTTGAACAGGAGACTGCTTTCCTACAAGAATACTATTCACATCTCAAAGAAGCAGTTGTTAAAGTCGACCGTATGACGACCAAACATAAGGGTGAGAATTTGTAATTACTTTGTAAAAGAATGTTAAAACATAAAGCTCTCATAAGTAGTAAAATTTAATATGAATTATTATCGGCTGAATACTGAATCAAATCCTAATCACTTTTCTTCGTAATCTTAATCGCGTCGCTTACAATTCAACAGATGTCAATATTTTATGTCAATGTTATTTTAATGGATTTTTAAGTTTAATGTGGCCTTATCATTTAAGTTGGAGATAAGATGTTACACATGTCTTTATCATAATGATTAACACTACTAAACTATCGCACAACTGTTATTCGCTTGTCGATTGTTACACGGACAATTCAACTGTTTAGTTTTAAAACTAAAAATCGAGTAGTGTGCGCACCTCCATATTTTTTTTAATATATTTTATTAGGTTCACCAAACAGCTTAAAACTAAATACATAATTACAAATGAGAATAATGAACTAAAGAAACTAAGTACGGAAAGAACATATAGGCTCATAGGAATCAAAGCAAGACTAAACAGTTGTGCGATAGTTTAGTCAAAGGTGTGCACGCGCTCTATGTCTTGGTCTACTAAGCTTAATATCTTTAGTTACTGCTTTCTATGAGAAGATGAGAACATAAACCAGAAAGTGTAAGGTTGAATGTGGATGGCTACAAAGGAAGACTGAAGTAAGTATGGATGGATTGTGTGAAAGAGGACATGATTAAGAAGGGAGTGGATTCACATACTGTGCTGTTCGTAGGGACAAGGGTAAGGTGATGATGAATATGTGCGCAGTAATGTAGTAATACAAGATGGTGTGTGTACAGAGGTAGCGGACGCACACATCAAGTTGTCGTCATGCCTGACGCAGCTCGGCACCAGCGAGCAGCCCGCCACTGAGCGCTTCCTCACGCGCACCTCTGAGACATTCGAGAAGTGCAGGGTGATTACTTTTATTACAACTATTTCTGTCTTTACTAACACTTTATAACATACATGACTCAAGTAGTTCACCCATACTATAGATTTAGTGTGAAACACTACACTAAGGGACTAACTTAACGACTAATAGATGTTAAATCTATACTATCTATACTAATATTATAAAGAGGAAAGTTTTTTAGTTTTGATTTTTCTATGTATTGAAGTAAGTCAAAAACTACTGAGCCTATTTCAATAATTCTTATACCATTAAAGAGCTATGTTATCAGTGAGTAACATAGGCTGCATTATTAATATGTTTTAATTTCACGCGGACGAAGTCGCGAGCAATAGCTAGTGAGTGATAATATGGACTAAATACCATCAGTATCATGGTTTCAGAAGACCACTGGTGGCCCAGAGTCAAGTTGGGAACAATACCTCTATATAATAAATTTCTGTCTGTACTATTTTTAATATTTAATGATATTCAATAGAAAATCGAAGGTCGTATGGCATCGGACCAGGATTTAAAGTTAGCAGACACGCTGCGATACTACATGCGTGACGCTCACGCCGCCAAAGCCGTGCTCGTTCGGAGACTGAGGTGAGTTAGAATAGCAGCATTTAGATTGGCACGTAAGGTGCAAGAGTACAAATACTGCCGAAGTGCCAACTCAAATTGCCGGTAACACTATTTATACTTTGTTTTAGATGTCTGGCAGCTTATGAAGCAGCGAATAGAAACTTGGAGCGCGCTCGAGCAAAGAACAAGGATGTGCATGCAGTAAGTTATTAACAATTAAAACACATACACATATATTTTATACACTTATACTACACACAATTAACCTGAAAGCAATTAATCACTCTTTTCAACCATTTAACATATTTCACTGCACATATAACAATTACATTTTTTTGATCAGAGAAAGATAATTATAAATTAATTCTTGATATTATAGTTTTCATATATCTTGACTGTGCTTAACTTCACACGAGTCGCTGCACAGAGGGCTATTTTACGTGTGATGGGACGTAGTGCGGTGCGGGAGGACAATACGCAGCTTGAGCCGCCAAGATATTTGAAAAGCGTAATACTTTTTATATAAAATATTTTCCATGTAAATCTTAATTGTATCAATTTATACTTATTGTTATTCACAAATTGTTTTGTGTACTATTCACATAATGATTACTTTCCCGCTCACTCAGCCGATGGAGGTGCAAGAGGTAACACGCTTTGATCACCTTACCCGCTTATCCCACATAATTAATAATATTCCATTAAAACCGCAATACACGGACTGCTGTATTTCTACAGACTACAAAGCAGTTCGTGTATCACGCCCTTTATAAGATTTATTTGATAACTTTGTGCAATAAATTAATAGACTAGATCTGAGATATGTCAGCATCTATTACTTTAGACTTATCCGAAGTAATTTTTATATCTATCTTATGTTGTTCTATTCTGCCCCCCCATCTCCGCTGCCTCCCCCTGGTGACGTCAATGGAAATAAAGATTTCACTTATTTATAAATATTTAGGCAGAGCAAGTGCAGGCAGACGCATGCGCTCGATTTGAGCAGCTGTCGGCGCGCGCTCGCGAGGAATTGCTTGATTTCCGTACAAGGCGCGTCGCTGCTTTTAGAAAAAGGTAAATTCAAAGCTGAATAATTTTCAATTAACTACTGTTAAGAAAATCAGTATTGCGCTGGAGAATCGGCGCTACACTAGATTATTGGCATATATGTCCCATCCCTATGACAGCTGTCAATGTCATTACGTATTAAAATAGCGCGTCATTCTGGCGGGAGTTGTGGTCTGTGTTGAAGTTAATTACGCTGTTACAATTATATTAATGTCTAAAACTACTTAGTATAGAGGATATGTACTTAAATACGGTTTTCAGTTTAATCGATCTCGCGGAGTTGGAGATAAAACATGCGGCAGCTCAGCAGGAATTGTTCAGGAAGTCTCTGCAGATGTTGAGGGAGTGTCAGTAACTGGCCACGCCCACTGAAACAAGGCATGTTTGTAAAGGTACAGAATTGGTTTGCACCGTATCTTGCAAATTCGTTTGCAATACTTTTTTTTAATACATTTTGGCTAGTAAAATATAAGTAAATATAACTTCTGATTCTTGTTAATGTCATCTTACAAGACAAAAAAATCAATCACTTATTTCCGTTAAGTACTTTAACGCCTTATTTTACTTTTTTTAATTTATTTATGAATAAATAGATGCAGTAGTTAGGTTCCTTTGTTTTTTTTTAATATGTATAAATTTGTAGTGACATTAACAAGATGCAAAAAGATATTTCAGCTATCAATTTTTTGTAACTTGATTCTACTGTGTTAGCCGTGTGCAGGTTTGCCGATGTCTTCCTACAAACACCGATCGTGTTCGGCTGCTGTTACGTGACGTCATGAAAACATCGGCAAAGCTACGCCTAAATAATATGTACATATATTTGTACTATTTGTTAGTCGTAATTTGGTGTCAATGAGTAGATCTGAAGTTAACCGTAAATTCCACTGTTACACCTATCAAAATATGTTCTCTCTTTTAGAGCGGGCGCACACCTTTAACTAAACTATCACACAACTTTTGTGTTGTTTTTAAATTCAACTGTTTAGTTACACAACTAAAAATTGAGTAGTGTGCGCACCGAAATGTAAGCGCATAGGAATCAAAACAAGACTAAACAGTTGTGCGATAGTTTAGTCAAAGGTGTGCGCGCTCTTATCTTAGAGATGACTAGGTTGTAGGGTTTGACAGTGGAAATACACGAATAGACAATACAAGTGGCCAACAACAGCCAAAATACTTTTAAGTAAAGTGCAATATGAAGGATGTATAGACATTATTACTGTGGGTTTTGATTGCCGTGTCTTGTATTGCAACATGTTACTATCCTTTTTTATTTTTGAATAAACAGAGACATGTGTCAATACAAATGTCACGGCATTCGCAACTAGGGATGGGTCGTTGACGGTTTTGTCGTTAATGAAACGAAACCGTTAATTTGCTTTTTTCGACTAGTTGAACTATAAGAATTGACCTAAAGATTGGTAGCAAAGAGACGATGAATGATTCCTATGTAAAATGTATGTCAAATTCAACTAGTTTAACGAAAACCGGTCAACGGTTGAAACTTTGAAGGGTCATTAACGGTGGATTCAACTAGTTTGTTGAACTACCATCCATCCCTAGTCGAAACCTAGGATTTAAAAATGTCTTGTCTTTGAAACAATAAAGTCGACACGACTGTATGTTGTATTTCTTTTGGATATTTCTATAAATATTATAAAGAGTTATTGTAAGATAAAATTATTTAGCACTACTGTATGTAAAAATATTTTGCAAATACATATAAATCCCGAAATTACTCCATATTTCTAAAAATAAGCAACACTTTTGTGTTTTTTAATGTTGCAAATATCAAAGCATACCTTAATGCTTTCCACTTGTAAGGTAAATAAATAACTTTTATGTGGTAATGTGTTTCTGATACTATTTTTGGTTTTTGTTATTTTAAGTGATAATCAAATGTTAACAAACTTTCTCGCTAATTATTTTGCATAATTTTCTATAAGCCGCGCGGACCAAAAGTATATTTTAGGTTATCTACATTAAGTGTAATTTGTGCTAATATTTTATGATGATTTTTATTCAATCTCACATCGCCGAGGGATTACGGGCGTCATAATATGCAAGCATATACTATGTGTGTACATAGCTTATACTTTTATTACTTTTTTTTTAATTTTGCAAAAAAAGTATACGCTCAACATTCCCTCTCACTCGTTTTGGCTATGCAAGAATGTATCGGTGCGGGGTCTCGTAAGATGTTATTTTTAATCTGTTTAAATTTTAAGAAAATATACGAATCGAAAATATATGAATATACGTTTTTTATTTAAACACTATCAAGTATCCCAGTCTGTTGTCACGTAGCAGTGAATTATACTGCGTTCAAAATTCAGTCTATGAGCGCGTCCTTTACAAACGTGTTGCCATGGTAACCGATAGTCCACAACAAGTTTTATTTGAAAACAGTCACATTTTCTTTAAAGAAATTCTTAATTTTAATGGTGTTAATTCAATTTACATTCTCAATATTTTGTAAGATAAAATTATTTAGCACTACTGTATGTAAAAATATTTTGCAAATACATATAAATCCCGAAATTACTCCATATTTCTAAAAATAAGCAACACTTTTGTGTTTTTTAATGTTGCAAATATCAAAGCATACCTTAATGCTTTCCACTTGTAAGTTAAATAAATAACTTTTATGTGGTAATGTGTTTCTGATACTATTTTTGGTTTTTGTTATTTTAAGTGATAATCAAATGTTAGCAAACTTTCTCGCTAATTTTTTTTTGCATAATTTTCTATAAGCCGCGCGGACCAAAAGTATATTTTAGGTTATCTACATTAAGTGTAATTTGTGCTAATATTTTATGATGATTTTTATTCAATCTCACATCGCCGAGGGATTACGGGCGTCATAATATGCAAGCATATACTATGTGTGTACATAGCTTATACTTTTATTACTTTTTTTTTAATTTTGCAAAAAAAGTATACGCTCAACATTCCCTCTCACTCGTTTTGGCTATGCAAGAATGTATCGGTGCGGGGTCTCGTAAGATGTTATTTTTAATCTGTTTAAATTTTAAGAAAATATACGAATCGAAAATATATGAATATACGTTTTTTATTTAAACACTATCAAGTATCCCAGTCTGTTGTCACGTAGCAGTGAATTATACTGCGTTCAAAATTCAGTCTATGAGCGCGTCCTTTACAAACGTGTTGCCATGGTAACCGATAGTCCACAACAAGTTTTATTTGAAAACAGTCACATTTTCTTTAAAGAAATTCTTAATTTTAATGGTGTTAATTCAATTTACATTCTCAATATTTTGTAAGATAAAATTATTTAGCACTACTGTATGTAAAAATATTTTGCAAATACATATAAATCCCGAAATTACTCCATATTTCTAAAAATAAGCAACACTTTTGTGTTTTTTAATGTTGCAAATATCAAAGCATACCTTAATGCTTTCTACTTGTAAGTTAAATAAATAACTTTTATGTGGTAATGTGTTTCTGATACTATTTTTGGTTTTTGTTATTTTATAGTTGTCCATTTTCTTAAACTTGTAATAACCTTTTGTACATTGCGCTTTATTAAATGTAAGTAAATTATTTATATTATGAATTTTGCTAGGTTATACCTGAGCGTTATAACTTAACTGATTGCCAAATATGCAATATTTGTTTTATAAAGGAAACTTTAAGGTGTTTGATGTCTATACACAGACAGATACTGTATAAATATATTGTAAAAATCAATATGAGCGCGTCGCCTGGAAGATGTTTGATCCTGTATGTATTGGTGGGATCGTTACTAAGCGGTGCTCACGGGAAGTGGGTCGAGGGGCATGTTGATACCAAAGAAGTAAGTAATATCTAGACAAAAGTATACTTAGTTAAGGAATTCTAGTTATGATTTCCTGCATCTCGATTCTAAATAAGTCAATTATTTGGGAAACACAATTTGCTGTACAAAATGTGTTTACATTTCAGAACTGGGCATTCCTATCTCGCTTTTGTTTCCTATCATTGGAGGGACAATTTGAATATTTAATAGAGTTTGAGCGAGACATGGGCATGCCGAACTTGTTGCTTTACTACGATGATGAGAGTCAATGGCCATCTGTTTATCATAGCAGCTTGGTGAGTTTATATCACAAGCTAGAGCAATTCTAAAGGTTGTTTTTTAATTTAAACCAATTAATTACTAGATTTGGTAACCATAAAGTACATTACCTAAAGCCATGACATAAAAACTAAACCGAAAAGTAGCTTTTCCTTTTTCAAATATGTTTTTTAATGTTATAATAATTTGCAGTCGTGTAAGGAACGAGAAGCAGTGCTAAATAAGAATGGACAGAATCAAATAATTAAATTATCTCACTGGTATCCTGATACCGAATATTCTGGATGTATAGTCTCTAGAGCTAACAAGGAACTGCCGGCGGCGAAAAGGTTAACATTTTTTTACATTTATAAAGAACTAAAAATCTATTTTTTATTATCGTTTTTTAGTATTTGTCATTTTGTTTTATTTTATAGTTTACTATAATGTAACATTTTTTCAGTTCAACAACTACAAAACCTACGACAAAAAAGAATATTCAAGCAACTAAAAGTCACAAACTCGAGCCGCCTCTCAACACTTCGTATTACGATCAATTTTTAAAAGCGACCACACCTAACCCTAAGACCACCACAGTTGACATAAATTCATCAACTTGGTTTGAATTGGTACCAACTGGCGCAGTTAATCTATCGACAGCATGGCCCGAAGATGAATGGGAAACTATTAATCCGAATGAAAATGATAGTCCTTCCGAAAATTTAGAAGATGTAGAGATATTATTCGACAACAGCAATAGTAGCAGGGGAAGTGTTACTGTAGGTTTCGATTGCCAACACTAGTAGAAAAAGTATTGTTATCACAGTTTCTTTCAATGAAAATGAGAGGGATGACGATGTTTCTATTAGAAATTATACCAGGTTGAACTATAAGCAAAGCTATGTTATCTATCATCAACACAGGAATTCGAGACGCGAGTAGGTTTGGGCCAGGCCCAGTCATCTATGTCCACCTACTTTGGGTTTTACCTATACAGCTTAAAATATTTAAATACGCACTTTAGTCCGCGACTCTGTCCGTGTGGAATTCAAAACAAAAGTAATAAACCCATGTGCTCTTCCAGACCATTTTCTACATCAGTGCCAAATTTCATCGAGATCCGTTCGTCAGTTTAGGCTACAAACTCTAACAAACATCCATCCACTCAAGCTTTCGCATTTATAATATAAAAGTTAGATATAATTGCTAAATGTCATTTCAGCGTAAAATAAAGCGTTCAACTATGGAATTATACGAGCGGTATAAACGTAGGCGACTGAGCTCTGTGGGCGAGGGCGGGGCGAGCGCGGGCAGAGAGCGCCTTGTCGTCTCCTGCCACAATTCTAGAAGATTCCGCTCAGCGAGAGAGCGCTGGTGGTTCATTGCGATTAGCAACTGCAACAGCCCTAAGGTACATCCTACAATCGCTTGATCTTAAAAATCTGATTATTTATTTATTACAGGGGTATTATCTGATTTGTTACAGGGGTTGGATGTGAGATACAAGTTTCTAATGACTAATGGACCAGACGGAGACTTTTGGCATAAACATTTCTCGGCCGACGAGTTCTGTAAGTTTTATAACTAATACCTATGTATCATCATCTTCTCACCTATTGCGTGAAAGGTCACATGATTAAGGAGAGATAACATAACGGAGTTATCTGGAGGGCAAAAACCTCATGTGCCGACCCTACTGGAGTAGGATAACTTACTTACTGCTTTGGCGCAGCGACCCAAAGTGGGTCTTGGCCTCTGACACGAGAGAGCGTTGAGTAGGATAAAGGGGGGAAATTACAATACAACTTTTCTTACATTATTACTTTAAGAAGTTAGACAATTAGTTAACCTAAAATCTCTTTCTAGATGTCCTGCCTATCCTAATAGCGTATACTTTCGCGTACGTGCTGCTGATGGTGGCGGTAGTGATGTGCAGCGTGGAGTTGCGCTCCCGTCACCTGCTGCACTCCACTTACAAGCTGTTCCTACTGTCAGTGGTGAGCCAGCATACAGGTGTGCTCGTGCAGACTCTGGCTGCTATCAGATATGCAGTCAGTGGTGTGGTGTATATGACTGCCAGGACTACGGGTAAGTAATAACGTCTGTACAACCATTAAATAAATAAGTTGTTTATCTACTATCTTTCGCCCGCGTGTAACAAAAAAAAAACAAAAGTATGTAGCTTATGTGTTCTTCCAGAGTATCCTCTACAACTATGCCAAATTTCATCGTGATCCGTTTAGGAGTTTAAGCAACAAACTCTAACAAACATCCATGCATCCATTAGTATGATAAGCTAGTTACATTCTTTCATTGAAAGTAAGTTTTATTACCTAAAAGTAGGTACTGTTTTTTTTAAAGAAGAGTAAAAGGGATGACAATAAATTTTCGGCAGCGGAACCGTTTATAAGACTTTTTTGTTACAAATCCTAGGTCAATTCCTATGTGGCGTCTCTGAGATGACATTCCTTTTGCTGCTAGTGCTGATGGCAAAAGGTTACACAATCACACGCGGCCGGCTAAAGGTCGGCTTCACAGTCAAGCTGACTGTCTTCATGTGCTGCTACATCGTCACTTATATTGTACTATTTGTATATCAAGCTAAGGTAACAAGATATGATACGTTTGCATTGTCAGCGTCTGGGTAGGAAATATATGTCCTTGACTGTAACAGATGTTCGACCCTGGTGAGGTGCTCTACTTGTATGAAAGTCCGGCGGGGTATGGGCTGATAGTTCTGCGTGTAACTGCTTGGGCCGCCTTCGCATATGCTACGTTCTTCACCATCAGGAAATATCCCGATAAAGTGAGCCTCTATCACATGATGCCATTTTCAATATATTTGTAACGGAATCTGCTTTATAACCTTGTATGCCTAAAAAAGTACCATTTGCTATTTGTAACGTGTTACATCTTATACAGTTAGCTTAAATATGCAAATTAAAAAAGGTATGTAATCTTCAAACAGCGTTTATTTTGTAGACTGAAATGGTTGTTTGTTTCTTAATAAAATGATTTCGTTTCAGAATACATTCTACTGCCCTTTCTTTATATGTGGTACGTTGTGGTTTTATGCGGGGCCTTTATTTATATTGACTGCGAATTCATACATAGGTAATTTAATATTGTGATATTTCATTATTCATTTGAAAGATAAAAATATACTGTTGAGCAAATTTTTTAATTACATTTTTTTTCCAGATAAGTGGGTGCGAGAAAGCGTAGTAATAGCTGTCTTACTGTTTATAACATTTACTGGACATATTATGTTTTTGGTAACTTTTCTGATAATAAATCAAAGAAATGATTTAGGTAAACAACTGATTTTGGTAGATTAATATTTTTATTTGTTTAACAGCTATTGACGCTGCCAGTATTTGCGAATAAAAATTTCCCCTATCATGTTAGAACAACGCAGATAGGAATTATGGAGGTAAAATATTTTATTGATAAAATTAATTGTATTGATTCCATTAGATTAAAACAAAGAAAATACTTGTTTGTGTATTTTTTTTTCAGGTTACCGGAAACTCGTCTCTGGATGGATTTGGTGCCAATGCCTACCATCCTTCTAACGGAGTACCACAGACTGTTATTATACCGCTCACAAGGTAAATATCTACACCAAAATCAATATTGTAATATCGATATCTTACATTGAAATTGATCCAAAATCGTAGTTTATTGAAAAATATCACTAAATATCGTGTTAATATTTTTTGCTTTTGCGTTTTGATCATTTTAAAATATAATTTTACAGACGTACAGAAGAACTTATAGGCAACATGTACAGTCAATACATGGCGTCAGCACCGCCATTGTCTTTAGAAAATGAGACACCAAAACTAAACGGATATATGAAAAGAACTGATTCGAAAAGATTACAAAATAGTCTCACACCACAAGATAGCACAGAAACTAATACATCTGACGATATAACGCCGCAAATGGTGAAAGATAATGATAAAATATTCACAGTCGAAAATCAAACGGCAAAGATCGGTTCTTTAACGCGGGAAGAATCATCTTTAAAAGAAAACTCTATAACCAGAGACAATCGATCAATGAATATGTCAAACACTTACACAGATAATATAATCAAAAGCACATCACTAGATGGCGTAGAAAAACAAGTACCAAATATCGATATTGCAACTCGAAATGATTTACCAAATGTACTACGACCAAGAAGAAATATATTGGAACCGATAAAGAAGGAAGATGTGCCTTCTTGGTCTTTAGCTAAAGGTCCCTGTGTAGTTGCAATGCAACGGAAAACGAACAGTATTGATAATGAAGGTAAATATATTCTTTATTTCTATTAACAGTGCAAATTAAGTAAAAGGGATGTCAATTCCATATATGCCAGCGATATTTGATTTTTTTTATTATTTTGTGTAAATCGTGCCATAAAATGAAATAATATTCTAAAATAAGGGTATTGATATTAAAAATTTTAACATAAGTAATTTGAAATTAACGAATTTTAGCGTAAATTACATTTTTTATAGTTAAAAGTTTGGATTAAAATCTGGTATAGGTCTCTAATATCAATTCTAAACATTTGGCAGTACAGTTGGCTCACTGGCGCCAATTAGTGTTATCATTATGCCAATTGTTTGCTAACACTGATTTTTAGAGCTACTGTCCTACTTTACTGGTATATTTGTTGGTTTACTAATAATGTTATGTTTACAGACCGTCCAGAGTCCCCTAGCGGCAGCTTACTGCTAACAAACGGTAAGAAAGTACCGCCCGTAAGGAACGGTCTGCGACAAACGTCCGGAGAGATCTCCACAATACATGAAGGACATATACAAAGCTATCAGAATTCTGTCAGCAAAGCAACGCTGGATCTATTTAACGCTAGTAAATAAGACTTGATAAGTACAAATATTAACATGAGTAATTTAACGCTAGTAAATAAGACTTGATAAGTACAAATAAAAAAAACAAAAAAAAAAAAACATAACACTTTAGAACTACCTTGTTTCTTTTTTCAAATAAAATGAGAGAAATGCCAGCATTGTTGTTAAAAGACAGTGTAAACACAACGTAAGTACGATAATCTATACAACTTCGGAATTCATTAAAGTATTCATCATCACCAGCTCACTACGTCCCCACCGAGGGGCTCGGAGCCTACCCTAAGTTAGGGTGACATTAAAGTATTGTACGGTATAAACTTTTTGTGCAGTAAAGTTTTTAAGTATCACGTTATTGTGTATGTATTGTATTTTTCGTAAATGTTCTATCCCTACTGTTTGTCTGTATTCGTCTCATTTATTTTGAAAGGATAATTGTAAATGTACATGTTTGTATTTTGTGTAATAATCTATTTAAGAAGATTAATTAAAATATCTTGTGTGTTGTTTAGTTTAGTTAGTGTAGTTGATAACTAGTCAAATTTGGATCTGTCTGTTTTATGATTTTAATGTGTTTAGTGAATAAGTAAAATTTGTGTATTACAACATGATCTCAATTTCATTGCTATTTTGTGTAATTTGATATTACTAGTCAATAAAGGTAAATACAACATTTGGTTTTATTTTTTAAGGGGTGGTACAAATAAAACAACAAATGCTATAGTTATGTATTATTATATACGACTTGCAGTCTTATTACAATAATTCTAAAATAAACTTTCCTACACACTCATTACTATGTAATATTTCACTTCGATTAACAATTTAACTCAAACATTGTAAGGCAGGAAAGAATCGCAAAGCTCAGATTCATAAAAAAAAGATATATAGGTACGCTTTAAGCTATTTCTAGTCAAAAAACTATAAGAAAATCGCCAAAATATTTTAACAATCTATTCATTAAAAAATAATAAGTTTCTATGTGACATATAAACTATTTTTAAACAAATATTCTTATGCATTTTATAATCAGTGTACAATGTTACATTTACTTAACTGAATAAAGAGATTAAATTGTTAATTATCCAGTTGTGCTATTGTATAAAACATAATAAAGATCTCTCCATCCTCTCCAATTTTAGTAAAAAGATAAAATTAAATGATATAACTCAATACTTATAATTAAATTACTACTATCTTTCACAACAGAATTAAAACAAACAAGAAAAGTCAAGTCAATATTTGCTGACAGATATCTCCAGAAAATACATATAAACAAAAGGTGAAGCAAAATGCTCATACCTTTATTAGATTAGTATAGTATGTTAAAAATCATCTCAAGTAATGTATTATGTTATATTGAATCGTATGATTGATTAATGTATAGGAAATAGACAATGAAATATAAAGCCTACATACATCTAATAGTGAGTATACTTTGGCAGTTACCACTTACTGTGACAAGGAATTAATTCCTTTTGAATATTCCACCGTACATTTACGACTCCCATTTCTTGAATTCCAGTCCATCGGGTGGTTTAACTTCAACCTTCTCCTTTGCAACCTGGTGCCAATTTGTGCTCAGCACAGTACCACCCGATTCCACCTGAAAATAAAATTCTATGTTAAAGCAGTATCAACTATGTTATAGTGCTGAATCAACAATTATAAATTAAAAAGTTACAAGCTTTTGAGTTTAAAAAAGCTATATTGTATGCTAGAACTGTCAGATTAAGAATTACCAAGTTCCCCTTAATATTATGGAAGATTTCTGGTAATTGACACATAACAGGGTTTAATAAAGTTTTTTCAATAGCATTGCAGCATCAAATGGAGAACATTTTTAATAAAAGAAAAAATCAAGATTATTCGACAGCTAGCTGTCACTTGGTGTTTGACAGGTATACTTACATAGCTCTTGTTCATAGCACGGCGAACTTCATCAGAACCTTCACCATATATCTTCTGGAACATGGAGTTAAGAGCAGCATCACCTACGTCTTTCTCTTCTTCTTCCTATAAATAATTACAATACATTCATTTACATACAGTGTACAAAACTTAAAAGTACACTTTAAAAAAATGTAGTAGGATGAAATCAGTTAAATGTGCTGTGCTCTTAGAATCCACACACACTATAGACTTAATTGGCTAATAGTTTAATTGGGTGCTAAATCAGTATTGATTTGTGCAATTCACATTATTTTGTCTTGACAGTCCAATACATGCAAACTATTGGCTGATAAGAAAACTGTGATTTCCGGGGGCTCTTACAGTACCAACAACTATAATTAAACTATATTACCATCTTCTTCATATCACGTTCAATTTTGTCCCAATCTTTTCTAAAGAGCTTGGTTGGTTGCTGTGGTCCAGATGCATCAATAACAGCTAGAAAAAAGAATATTCTGTTAAAGGCCCCTTATTCAGTTTTTTTTTCTGTATTACGATATCATAGACTTTATATACCTTGTGGGATAGATTTAATCTTCTCCTCTTCTCCATCACCTTCGAGCTGAGTCCAGCGGACGCCTTCTTTCTTGCGCAGTTTCACTTCTATCTTAGAGGGAGTGACCACATATGTGCACATGGCAGGTACAATCTCATGTGCCAGCTCAAGTTCCAGGCTGTACTCTGACTCTGAGTTAGGAATCGCACTTGATATGGACACCTGATTAGGGATTGTTACTATTAAATTTTAAAAAATGGTAGCTTTTCCTCAAGACTTAATCTGCACAGAATTAAAGAAAGTCTAGTAATAAATATGGTTAATGATACTCAGTGATAATGTGATTTTCTATTGGTCAAATATTTTTTAATCGGCCGGAAAAAAAAAGCTCAATTACTAGCATTAAAAAGTTATTATTTTCACTTACAAGTTAATTCTGTTCTTTAAATTTTGTAAATATGAAAAAAAATACTTACACTGCGGTCTCCATAGTGAACTTTCACTTTGTTATTTGGAGCATTCTTGAGGAGCACTGTTATGATTATTTGGGAATCAGTCTGGTACCAGTCGTGTTTGATTTTGGGATTCGCTGCCTGTAAAAAAAAATTACCAATATTGACATGCAAGGTAATGTTCTTTGTCAAAGCTTTAATAAGCATGTTTTCTAGGCAACTTTGAATTCGCAAATTGCAATTTATATGTAATACTGTTTTATTTCGTATATTTAGTAATTTTACCCTAAAGTATGCATATTTCTGCAATTTCGCAATCGACTTTAGAAAAGCAACATGCGTCCGGCTTTCTGTATTTACTAATAACAAAACCAACCTGAGGCGGCGGAGAATCTTTTGCGTCACTCATGATTATTGAAGATCCCAAAATATTTAATTCAGGTGCAGAAAATGCATGTATTTTGATAAAAGCAAAAACGATAACAAAAGCTGCTGCGCCGTAGACTTTTCTAGATCTGATTTTTAAATGTCATTTCACTGTCATTCGTAAAATGGAGAATCAAAATCGATAACTGACTCGATTATTTCGAAATCGATTCAGGAAGCTTTTATCCAAAGTGGCTTTGGGAACAATAGCTTTTTGCTTTTAACTACTACATTACCAACGTGTAAGACAAGAAGTTAATTTGTACCTAAATTAATTTAATGACGAAAAATTTCAAATACGTTGATCTTAAGTTTAACGTGACTCGGAATGTAATATACGAAAAACCTATGTCTTTTTGTTTTCAGAATAAGAAAAACTGAAACTTCTTCTTCTTACTTATAATTATAACCATACTTGCTTTTCCCGTGCGGTTTCATCCCCATGATGTTAGAGAAAATTTACTTTTTTTGTTTACATATGTAAAACTTTTAATTACAAATGTCAACAGTCAAATGACAACGAAGGCCATCTTGCTTCTTTGTTGCCATTGGATTATAGTTTTTGTCACTTTCACGCATGACGATTTTTTCCAATTTATTCACCTCCTAAATTAAAGAGCGTGCAAATATAACCGTCAGATTATTCTAATTGTAGGGATTGTATTTATACAAAATATAGATTCAAAAAATATACAGCTATTGCCGATATTCTACATAACATAGAAGTGTGTCTTCGCTTTATTATATGAAGTAAATTAGTAATAGTAATAATGATATAGATAGAATTCCCAGCAACCGCTGAGGATAGGACACCCACTTCTAATTTCGCCAAGTAAAATCTAAGAAATATGTAGGTTACGGAATTGCATATTTTTAAGTATTTACTTACTTAATATTAGCAAATTCTATTTAGAACTAATAGTTAACTACTTTAAAACCAATCAGAAATTTAACGTATATTCAATTTATTTACTTTGAATTTAATGCTTTTTTATTTACGTTTCGACAGTTTTTCGAGAAAATAAACAGTTATTTACAATTATGTAGCTACTAAATGTGTCGCTGAAGCTAGTCTAGATGAACCGTGAAGAAGGCCTAAACAAAGTAGGAGCGTTTATGTAGGCGGGACGTAGTGCATTGCCAAGCCCCGCCTACGGGCGTGTGCGCACTTTTGAGTTTAAATTTATAATTTATGATCGGCGCATCGTTTGACTGAATGGTACTAATAATGATAACATACCCAGATGCCTAGAGTTTGAAATGTATATGGTATTAGAATAAATGTAAGTGCTAGTATAATTGCCAAAACAACAATCAACCAAAAATAAAATGTATTGCGTTTGTAAATCTTCTAGATTAGATCTTCATGATTTTAAACCTCGGTGTTACTAAACGCTATATTTTCAGCTAGCAGCTAGCTTTTAATTGTTTTTGTTAATTGTTAAATATTTTTCTAGCAATTTCATGTTTTTTCAAATGTTTTTAATTTACAGTTGCCATTTATTTAGAGCTTTATCTTATAATGTGCACATTTTCTATAATTTATTGAAGATATCAACTGAAGATACAAGGATAGCGTAATTGCAATTTTAATGTTTTTCAAAAATTACGTGCTACCAGCTTTATCCAACTCCGACCTTTCCTTTCCCATCCTTTCATATAGTCTTGAATTATCTATTTGATTTTGGAATAAAACGATAATTTGTTCTTAAAACATTTTAATAAGGCATAATTATCATTTAAAGTGAGCAAAAACTGTACACAAAATACACTTAACTACATTACAAATCAAACAGAATTATATAATGAGAAAATATTCTACAAATTCTTGCCATCGTGAGTTCCAAATTTCTTTTAGTAAATATTTACCTAACTTAAAAAAAGTATCTTGTATATCTTCCCATTTATACCAGTTTATAGAGATCTTGACATTTTATTTATTCACAACATGCTTATGTATTTATTTAAATTGAGCTAACTAATAAAGCTAACTTATAAACTTACTCTTTTAGAACTTATACCAAAATGTCCATTTTTAATACGTTTACATCTGCGATCCTCCAAAAGTATTATATTATACAATTTAAATCAACGTTTTCACTTTAGACATAAATATTTATTATTTACATAAAATAGTATCTATAAACATTATTATCATTATAACAGGATCATAATCTAGGAAGGTTTGATGGTTCCTTGGTCAAGGTGTTTCCTTAACCGCTAAAGCTTGCACTATACATCGCAGTCGCGCCAGGCTGTTCAGTCCGCAAGAACCTGTATCACCTAAAACAATTAAAACGTATATTTAAAGACTAGCTTACGCCCGCGACTCCGTCCGCGTGCAATTAAAAAAACAAAAGTAAGCTTATGTGTTCTTCCAAACTATCCTCTACAACTATGCCAAATTTCAACGAGATCTGTCCAGCGATTTGGGCTACAAACTCTAACAAACATCTATCCAGCCATCTAAACTTTCGCATTTATAATATTTATATGATAAGAAAAGTGCTGTGAAATAAAGTATCCAGTAGTAAGGGCAGTTTCCTACAAGAGAAAACTTTAAACATGAAGTAAGTGAAGCTTCAGATACTGTACAATATTACGCTGTGATGAAATAATAACAAGTGTATATTATTGTAAGCTCACTGTTGAGGAAGGGTCTCTCGCGTTCCGCTTTGATCTCGCGGTCGAGCGGGCGCGATGACGTCACCGGCTCCACGTACGTCTTGCAGCTTTCAGACTCCAACTACGAAAAATATATTTATTAGTTTATTTTATCAAAAAAAAGTAATCTTTTGAATCATATTAGGAATTTTATAATTTAATTTCGCGTGCATTTGATTTCCCGATATCGATTTACGTGTAGATTTTGTTTGAAAAATTCTTATTAAGCAAATGCTTAAGTAACCATTTAACAATAAGTGCGGTATTAAGTATAATACATATTTATTTAAATAATCTATAAATAAATATGGATGGCTATGGTTCCGGGAAATACCTGTGAACAGTTTGCTCATTGATGTGTTAAGTTACACGCGGTAGGTCATGCCTCACTTAGCGTGCGGAAAATGTCAGCTCGCCTCTAAATAACCTTATGTGTACAAAGGTTATGATAGCGATATTTATTAGGAAAAAACCATATGACTGTAATGCGATAATCTTGTCATATGTAAGCAAGCTTCAAATGAGCATTTGGTTGGTTGAAATTATTAATTAGTTAAAAAAAACTCAACGAACAGGGGGCGCAATAATATTCTGAGTAGAAATACGAAAGATACGTCCCTAACCTCGATACATATGAATGAAAACAAAACAATATGAGTTTGACACTTATAAAATGGTTGCAAGATTTCACATATCGAGAGAATCCGTGTAAAGTAGTGGACGCCACTACCTACTGCCGACCCTTATCAAAGTAACCGTTTATCACATTCTTCCGACTGTCAAGCTTCGATTTATCACATACATAAACTTCGAGAATTACATTTTAAAGAAGAAAAATCATACGCCTGAACAATGGAAATAGATTTTGTGCAAGTTTTCTTTTACATGATCAGAATTATTGTTTTAAAAAAACGTTATATTGTGCGATAAATAATTTCAATTTTGACTCAATGTTAATTTTGTTAACCGACTTCAAAAAGGAGGAGGTTCTCAATTCGTCTGTATGTTTTTTTTTATGTGTTTTACGGCATAACTCCGCCCCTGGTAGACCGATTTTGAAAATTCTTTTTTTATCCGAGAGGTAGTGCTTGCAGGTGGGTCCCTATTTTTTTTGTTTGATTTTTGTTGTATTTCTAGTTATAAATGCTAAGGCAGCCGTTATAAACACGAACAAAGGAATTGCAACATAAGCTAGTAATATAAGTACAAAGATAGATATTAAAGTAAGCTAGAGTGATGCACTTAGCTCGAATAGTAAAGATCGATCGATATCATTAAATATGTTTATTGGCCGTCGGAGCAGCGTTCACGTTCTATAATCTGATTGGGAAACAAAACAAAAGCAACATGCGACAGGAAGAGGGCTGCCACTAACTATATGGAGATGGGACTATACGGGATTAGAAGAACAAGTTGTTAGCTAGATATTAAACTTATTATGCAAAACAGGTCGAATATCGAAGATAATTAAGTGCAAGGCTTAGTTTTTTGTATCGCAGATTCGCACTAACAAAAGCTCATAGAGAGGAAAAAATAGTAAACAAACGGTTTGTGGCAATGTTTAGTTTAGGAAAAGAATTGGTAACTGGATCTATTAATTGTAGAGAATGGAGGCTCTGATAGAGTTGTATACAAGCTTTCGATACCGGATGCCGACACCCCTAGTGCAGTTGGACGCCAATTAAAATAATTTAATCGGCCGCCCTTCGTGGTCGAGTCGCGACACACCGGTCTTATTTCTGTGTAATTCTATTTCGATGCGCGCGCGCACGTGTAGCGATAAATAATCCGCGGACGTGTATTAATGACGATTTAACCTCGCGACACGCCGCGACACGCGCGCCTTTCCTCGCAGCTCGCATACGACGCCTCGATGGATCTAACTTGATCCTTTTTTATCGTCTTTTATGACTATTTATGTAACTATATATTCACAAGATAAACCCTTACATGGTTCTTATACCGATAAGTACACTGCCTACATACCATTCGTTCTTCCTTAATCTGTCCAAAGTGTATTCGTAGCATTTAGCAGAAAGTAAAGATGTTTAAAATAACATTTACACTGCTTTAAGTAAAAACCGATATATTTGCATAGGTAGTAAGTGGACTTAAATATATTATGTAGAGTTTCTATTCAAATAGAAGCATCTCATTACAGGCAAGCTGTTTTCAAAGCACGTTTGTGCAAACCTTTGGAATGTATATCGGACCCTTTATTCTTTTACTTTTAAAAAGATTTATTGGTTTCGGACACAACAAAGTACTTTTTTTCAATAAAAAATGTAACAGCATTGTTAGATTTATGGAAAAAAACGTGGCCTTAAAAACTTTTTCGTAAGTCACTGTTTTTCCTCAACTAAATTTAAGTTTGAAGTGTTCATTTAAACATTACAAGCGTAGATTTCTAACATATTAGAGGTTACATTGTTATAAAAACATTGCGATACAGCTACGGTTTATTTCCTTCATTCGCCTTTTGTTCTATTTGTAATGAAATAAATCAGTTTGAAACATTAAATCATATCTAAAGCTGTTATAAAAATCACTTTAGTTTTAACAGTGAAATCTATTCAAGCTGCCAAAATATTGTTTGCCAACATAATTTAAACCCCCAATTTCCTACAGACAAATTATAACCTAGAGCACGGAAAACAAATAGCTTACTATTGTTTGCTTTAATTATTTTAAGCATATTTCTGGCATTAGTTAGATCGTATATCATATTAACATTTGGTTACATTCCCCAAAACACTGTTCACTTCACACTTTTGAATGCTGTTTGGTCTAATCTTTGCGAATATCTTAGGATAACGTAGGACTTGCCATACCATTTAGAATTTAAAGTAATGATTCCTTTTACTTGTTAGATTGTCTATTACTCATTTTGTGCTGACCGTTATTTCTTGTTATATTTTGAAAATGAATCGTCATTGTCTAATATTGACAGTCATCTATAACCACCCAATTGTTATCGTGCTAGCTCGCCGATTGACCAGTTTCATTCGTAATCATCACATACATTATCACCCTGTCAAAAGCAAATATATGTGATTGTGACAAACATATATCTTGTATAATATATAGTATGTTGACATACGAAGCGAGGTACACGTCTCGCAGTCACGATATCAGATGTAGCCCGACGGAGCGTGACGGACGCGCGCTGAAATAGATGCGCCGTGATGCACACACAAAAACAAATACGATATATTGTACCTACACAATCTAATATGACATATTGAACCGTACAAGTGTACCTATCTGACTATGTAATACTTGACGGTCTTTTATAGTAGCAGGGGTAAAGGTTGTTGATAAAAACATAAGAGAAAAGACTGTAATAAACGAAATCGATCGAAGCCTGTATTAAGCCTGTATATTTTAAAAGGTTCAATTAATTTATTAACTTAGTCTATTCTCTTTTGTTTCAGAGGTACTAAAGGAAATTCTTGTGTTTAGCACTAGTTTTAAAGTGAATGTCCACTGCCGAAACACGTGTACACAAAAATATTAAAATCTCTTTGGAAAAACAGACAATGAATTTTGTATGGGCGTTTCAACAATGGAAGCTCGCGGTTAATCTGTTAGTAAAACTTACGAGTGCAGCGGCGCGTAGGGCGGCTTGTAACCTCTCTATGTGCTGGATGGCGGCGCGCAGGATCTCCAGCTTGGGAAGTCTCCCGCTACCCGCCCGCGCTCGTATTCTCAGCTCTTCAAAGGCCGCGTTAACCTGCACAAATTAATACAGTTTCACCAGAGTATCCCATAATATTTTATCGTAAACCACTTTCGAAATTTAACTGACATCGGTGGATCACAGATTCCAATCGTTTTAACAATATTTTGATAAGGAAAGTAGATGAAGGTAGGTACGTTAGTTACATTGTAAAGTTCGTTTGTAGATTTATGGTCTAAATATTTTACAACGTTAATGTAAAAATTCAGGAAGAGCTACATCGCAAATCTACCAACGAATGTTTCTTTAAAAATATACTCAAAGAGAATCTTTGATTCACTCCCATTACTTTTGATCTAAACATTTAATGGCCACTAGCGTACTTGTCTGTCTCATTGGAGCATAACTCTCCTCAAAGTATGCAGCGTCCACTGAAAGTGAATTTACATAGAAATAACATCACTGCCCGCTCTAGCGATGTAAAGCACTAATATAAAATTAGCCAACCTTATTAGCGACGGCTCATTTGACACAGACGGCCCGATTCCTATGACGCTGAACATCAAATAAAAAAATGTTATGACGTATTAAAATGCTAGAAACGCCGCGTAGCAGCCGCGTAGCCCTTTCTATTCAGCAAAGATTCTTTTTAAAGACGTCGTTAATCTTTTAAATTGTTCTTTTTAATAACTAAAAAGGTTTATGAAGAAGTCCATGTGTTTTGATGTGTTGATGGCGCAAATAAAATTGTTCAAAAGGGTAAAATATTCTTACTAAATATACACTTGAGAAAAGTTTTTAGTTAATAACTAAAATGTAACTATTTTATTAAAAATCATCTAATAATTTTCGGAATCAACTTTATCATTTTTTTACTCGCTTTTATATATGTAGTTAAATTGAATGGCACCAAAGCCAAAGATTTGTAACTTTGTTTGTTTTGTTTTGTAGATATTTTAATTTGAATTTATTTGTGTTTTGCATTAATTTAAAACTAACAATCTGTAAAATCATGAATAATATTAATAAAAACATACAAACATCTCGTTATATTTTTCGATAGTGTCACGTACAAAAGATTTTTATAAATTAGGGAAACTAACGTAGCACGACACGCTATACAAGTTACTCGACAGATTTATGTATGGCAATCATAATATTTAACGCCACTAACAAAACGGTACAAGCATTTGAAAATAAAAATAAATTGTTGCCGCTCTTTGAGGGACGCGATAAATTTATTTTTATGTGAAATTAAGATGTCCGCCGTATATTCATATGTTTATTGACGGAGAGACGACTATTTATAAGATAAGGGGTGAAACAAACTAGCGACTAGCATCTCGCATAGCATAATAGGTAACCTTAAATAGTTAAATAACAAGTGATATTTTAGCGAAATATCGATAGGTAATAAATATAAATAAGTGAACAGGAGAGGCTAAATAATCTCTGTTTAATAATCTTAGCTTACTGTAAGAAACTTCATAAGTGTCGTCCCACGTGACCTCCCTAATAGGCAAGTATATCGAATTATGAATTCATTACTTTTAGGAAGCAATGGATAAGAGTAAGAAGACATTGTAGCGAAAGTTCTTCGTCATTTCCAAGTATCGAAATACTTCTCTGTTCTTACTAAAGTCGTAGAAGGCACTTTGTACGTTGAGACACACACTAAAAAAAGTGATTTCCGAACTGGGCTCAATTGTTAAAATCCATTATTTAAAGGCTGCGTTATAATTAACAACTGTTCAATTAAAATTGACCAATAAGTTATTGTGACTTATTAAATCACAATAGTCTATAGTTAGTAAACACCCTTCCTAGTTATGAATATTTCAAAGTACTGTTGTACGACTTAATTTATTACTGATATTACTGAAATATAGTAGATATAATGATGTACAATCCTTATTATTTCTTGCTGAATAAAATGACATATTCTTTGTCAGCTGCGTTTAGAACACTACACAGATTATTAATGCCAATATGATGTAGTTAGGTACGTACATGTACACTTTTGTATAAATACTATTGTATGAGTACAAAATACGAGTAAATAATAAACATAGACATCATAACAAATAGAACTGTCTACTTGAATTTTATGTACTCTTACAAATTATTGATATTTAAAAAGTAACGATAAACTATGGCCTAGTCACCCTAACTTAGGGTATGCTCCAAGCCCCAAAGTGGGCACGTATTGTGATCGGGTGATGATAACGATGATGATGATGATGATAATCTGAACTACCAACGATAACTTTTCGCACATATAAGAACTTCCTGCTTTTATTTAAATTTTGAATTGAAGTGTTTGATTTATCAACGTAACACTTAAAATTTGTATAAATTCAAGGATTTAAAGTAACTTCAGACAAAGAGGTTCATTAACCCTAAACTAAATTCATTACAAACGAGCAAAGTTACTTAAAAGCTCGATGCATGCGCAAGTAATTTGCCGTGACAGATTCGTCCCGGGGGACTAAAAACGGGCACTTTAGAGGCGATTAAGTGTGTGGTAACCTGTCAGTATGTCAGAGTGTCTCTCCCTGTCTAATAGCCCTCGTCTATTATTAAACGATCTGTTTGAAATGCAGACAGCAGGAAACTACCGGCATACCATTACAATTAATAAAGTACAATAATATCTTAGACTATTTTATATTTAGATTATTTTTATTCTGGTTATATTCCGCTTTTTCACAACTTAACCGTGACAATCAAAATTCTTTATCTGCGTACCTGTGTAGATGACGCTCGAGAATACTTTTTTTTATAATTTTCTGTGATAAAATCACAATTGGTAAACTTGTAACTTTTCCCCTCCTAATTTATCCCCACTGAATCACGTGCGCACGCGCCGCTTTTCGTTTTATGTAGTTACCTACATGGTATAAGGCATATCGCGTAGATTTTAAGGTCTATGTTTGGGAAAAAGCTTTATATTCATTACATTTAAAAGCTTGTATATAGCTTGTATATATAGATAGTGACATATTTTGATTTGAAGCATTATCGCATTTTATTCTCTTTGTTCTTAAAATGTTCAGTATTGTGAACTAAGTGTAATTTAAGTTGAAACACCTATAAAACACATTGGTTCTTTGTTTTTTTCTCAAACAAAATGACAGGACACAATATGTAGAAGTGAGAAAGTGGTTCCACGGAAAAGTCTCGTGTTTGTTGCAGTTAATGCACATTGCATTCCTTTTGATATCGAAGTAATATTTCTGGCTCGTACACTGACGTCGGATTGTATCTCTCCGGTCAGATATAATCATAACGGAGACATGCTTCCCCGTTACTGCGACCTGTGCCAGATTTGTCACACCTCTGCCAATCTTCAAATTATACTCCTTACACGAGCTTTGGACGCCAAATATGTTTTAAAATCGTTTTCACTTTTAAATTGTATAACTTTATAAGCAGTGATTTATAAATATATACAATCTTACATCTTACTACTCATATTTACTTATCTTTCTAATATTATAAATGCGAAAGTTTTAAAAGTTTAGATGGATGGCTGGATGGACTTTTTTTTTGTGACTGAATTGCCACTGTTTGCCTTGAAGAGGCTTTTACAGATTGAGGTGGCTGAGCGCAGATGGCGCTTAGCCTAACCTTGTTTATGAGTAACTAAGCTCGAGGGCTCCATCAGGAGCCTCGGCACGAGCCGTTACTTCGTTATTATTACCGGATTGGATGGACGTTTGTTTGAATTTGTAGTCCAAACGGATCTCGATGAAATTTGGCAAAGATGTAGAAGATAGGATTTTTATTTTTATTCTGGTTATATTCCGCTTTTTCACAACTTAATCGTCTTTTACGTAGATCTAAAATGCAGAGGTCAGAGCGGGACCGTGACAATCAAAATTCTTTATCTGCGTACCTGTGTAGATGACGCTCGAGAATACTTTTTTTTATAATTTTCTGTGATAAAATCACAATTGGTAAACTTGTAACTTTTCCCCTCCTAATTTATCCCCACTGAATCACGTGCGCACGCGCCGCTTTTCGTTTTATGTAGTTACCTACATGGTATAAGGCATATCGCGTAGATTTTAATGTCTATGTTTGGGAAAAAGCTTTATATTCATTACATTTAAAAGCTTGTATATAGCTTGTATATATAGATAGTGACATATTTTGACTTGAAGCATTATCGCATTTTATTCTCTTTGTTCTTAAAATGTTCAGTATTGTAAACTAAGTGTAATTTAAGTTGAAACACCTATAAAACACATTGGTTCTTTGTTTTTTTTTTTTTTTTATTTTTTTTTTTTTGTTTGATTTTTGGAGTCAAAGACTACGGCGTAGTTAAATAGTTTAGCTCAAAATTGCGTGACGAAATTTGGTGTCTTTTTTGCTTTCTATGCTTACGTAGCCTAAACTATAAGACTTACACAAAAATTATGTATGGAAGAATTGTAGCCCTTTAAATTTGCTAAATAAAAGTCAGCGATAGCATATATCTATCTATTAAGGTTGTCGCACAATAACCACTTTTTTCATTAAAATTTCGATCAAAATCTATACCCCACTTTCAACGCTATTACTCGTGTTCGGTATGAATCCTTATCAAAATAAATGTGTCCATCATCAAGAGAATTTAATGTAGATTATAAATACCCTTGGAACTGTGTATTTCCGATAAATAGTTTAGGAGATATCATAAATAGCAAATTACGAGTCGCAGAAAAAAATACCAACTTGTAACAAAGTTTGCTTTCTTGGCTTACGTAGCCTAAACTATAAGACTTACACAAAAATTATGTATGGAAGAATTGTAGCCCTTTAAATTTGCTAAATAAAAGTCAGCGATAGCATATATCTATCTATTAAGGTTGTCGCACAATAACCGTTTGTTTCGAGAAAACCGTCAAATAAGTGCAATCGACTTTATTTAAAACGCTTTTATTCTTATTTGGTATGAATCCTTATCCAAATAAATATGTTTTCACGATAGAGTATTATATGTAGATCGTAATTGCCTTTTACAGTATGTAATTCTGTGCAAGATTCTAGAAGTTATCAAAATATTAAAACTCACGGGCAACAACGGCGCGCGGCCGCACCGAATTATGAGTGAATGATCGCAACGATGTATTAGTTGTTTACTTAATTTCTTAGATAATCGATTTAGATAACTCATTATTTGTTTGAAAGCTAGTGATTATCATACTGCGATGTCTAGATTCACTAAAAATCGAGAAATAAATAAACTTTTTAATAAAAACAAAACCGACTTCCAAACAAAATACACTAAAAACAAAATACACTAAAAACAAAATCTTCTCAAAAAAACAGTACACTAAAAAGTAACGAAATAATTTCTTGAAAATAGTAAACCTCCCTTATTGTAGCTGTTATGTCTATATTGTACAATTATTATTACTTTGAAGTCGGTGTCAGTCATTACTAAAAACGTTACTATACTTTCAATTGTCAATTGTTATGGCAAAAATGTAGAAAACCTTACGTAGAAATATCACTGCATATACCTCGGCTGACACCGACATCAAAGTGATAATAATTGTACAATATAGACATAACAGCTACAATAAGGGAGGTTTACTATTTTCAAGAAATTATTTCGTTACTTTTTAGTGTACTGTTTTTTTGAGAAGATTTTGTTTTTAGTGTATTTTGTTTTTAGTGTATTTTGTTTGGAAGTCGGTTTTGTTTTTTATTAAAAAGTTTATTTTTCTTAAAATGTTCAGTATTGTAAACTAAGTGTAATTTAAGTTGAAACACCTATAAAACACATTGGTTCTTTGTTTTTTTTCTCAAACAAAATGACAGGACACAATATGTAGAAGTGAGAAAGTGGATCCACGGAAAAGTCTCGTGTTTGTTGCAGTTAATGCCACATTGCATTCCTTTTGATATCGAAGTAATATTTCTGGCTCGTACACTGACGTCGGATTGTATCTCTCCGGTCAGATATAATCATAACGGAGACATGCTTCCCCGTTACTGCGACCTGTGCCAGATTTGTCACACCTCTGCCAATCTTCAAATTATACTCCTTACACGAGCTTTGGACGCCAAATATGTTTTAAAATCGTTTTCACTTTTAAATTGTATAACTTTATAAGCAGTGATTTATAAATATATACAATCTTACATCTTACTACTCTTATTTACTTATCTTTCTAATATTATAAATGCGAAAGTTTTAAAAGTTTAGATGGATGGCTGGATGGACTTTTTTTTTTGTGACTGAATTGCCACTGTTTGCCTTGAAGAGGCATTTACAGATTGAGGTGGCTGAGCGCAGATGGCGCTTAGCCTAACCTCGTTTATGAGTAACTAAGCTCGAGGGCTCCATCAGGAGCCTCGGCACGAGCCGTTACTTCGTTATTATTACCGGATTGGATGGACGTTTGTTTGAATTTGTAGTCCAAACGGATCTCGATGAAATTTGGCAAAGATGTAGAAGATAGGATTTTTATTTTTTATTAATTCCTCTTGGACGAATTCGAGGGCGAAAGCTAGTAAGATATAAAGAAGATATTAAGACATTTGAAGATTTTACATTAATTTTTAAATGATATTCATAATTTGGGATAAATCGCCGTCATAAGAGATGAATATGAGACCATAAAATAAAAGTAACTATAGATTTCTATCGTGTTCAATGTTAGCGACAATTTATTACCGCACTATAAGATAGGAAGAATTTTACAATCATAAATTTCGATTTCGGAAAACGATATCATCCATAACATAAGCAATAAAAGCTATTACAAATTAAATGTTCAGGGATGTGACAGAACACCGCCGGCTCGCATCCGGCGTCTCTAAATCCTATAATCTCGGGAACGTGATTTCGGGACATCGTGATTTTATTTATATCACGAGATTACCGCTCTTTATATTAATACCGTATATTGTACCGCTTACGATCACTCAAAGTTGTTAAATGGTTACTTAAGCGAATTTTAAGTATAGAAGCACATGAACGAGTATTTAAAAAACCAAAGTAACTATACCTAAAGTAAATAAATGTTAAGTACATTACAAGTTAGCTAAAATATATACCAGGATACTAGCATTTTCTCGCGACATCATTTCCGCCGAATAAAAAAAGTAATTAGTTAGCTTAATATACGCTAATCCAGGCAGAGTAACCTTTCTCTGTGCCAATTTTCAATGAAATCCGTTTTGCCGTTAGTTATCTGCTAATGAACATCCATCCAACGTAATTTAAGATAGGAAGCATACACTTTTCGACGGTTGGAAATTGTGAATGAAAAACAGTCACTGGATGTAGTGTTAAGGCGGTTATAAATAAGAGAAGTCCCTTCGCGTTAATTAACAAAGTCTACACTAAGGTGTGTAACAATGCTAACTTACCATAACACGACTTTGTGACAAGACGGTTTGTTACTTTAGGAATAGAGTGTTGCTGCTTTTCGACGGGAAAACATAATTTGGACATAATGTAAGAATGTTCAGGCAAAGTTACGTTATTAAATTTCAATGAAGTGTCAAATGTGACCTATTAAAATAGCCCTACTAACTATAAGTAAATCATATTGTACCTACGTGCTTTGTTTAGAAAAGCATGTTTTAAATATCACATAGGAATTATCATTAACGGAATAACGATTTTGAAACATGAATAGAAATCAATAATTAACTACATGGGAAAATATTGTCGACATAACAGTAATTGATGCGGTATGATTTTTCAGAGGAAAAAATACAAATATTATAAATGTTTCTCTCCAAACATACTTTGAGTAACAAACATTATGTTTGCCTAACTATTTAATTGTACACAGGCATACCTGTATTCTGAATTGAAATAGTTGGCTTTCGTTTTTGTTATTTTATTATTAAAACTATACGTTTACGTACATCAACAAACAAAATTAAATCAATCAAATCAACGTCACTGAAAGATCATGAAAGTAAACAAATATATATTGTAAAACAATCTACTACAGCAGTAATTTCAATAACAACAACCAACCCAAAATGAAAAACAAAGCAATTATTCAAGTAAGATAATCCTAGAACATATCACGATTAAAATAAAACTAAAGAGAGCGAATGCGGACGGTAATAAATCTTTGCAGATTAGTTATAAAGTCATACAACCTACTTTTCTAAGTCTCCGTCGTTCCCGCAACGTGGCAGCTTTCCGCCGGTCGACCGCCGCTGTTTTCCTCTTGCACGCCTTGCAAGCCCACGCCAAGCACCGCCTACTCGGCCCCAGCACGTGCTGTATGTGACTCTCTTCTTCTTTCGTATCTTCACTCCTCTGAATGTTTTTACTATCATTTTTCACACCTCGACAACATTTTTCATTGGCATTAACATCAACGTTACCTTTGCTTTCGTCCGATTTTTGATAATCGAAATTAAAATTGTCATAGATGTCACTGTAACTCATTGTTTTTGACACTTTCGTTTCGCGCCAAATTAGTTTTTTTTTTAATTTCGGGCGGCGCGCGCCGCGACTCCTACGACACTGAATTCAGTCGAGGGGTGAATCTCGAGTCGAGATTTACAAAATATGTCCGCTATTAATAAACTGTCTAGCTGTGTGCCGTCTTAGATCGTTGAGAGATGCCAATTTATTAGTGTTTGGATTGAAATTGATGCGGGCAATATTTTTCGGTTGAATTTGTAGCGATGAAAGCGTCGCAACGTTTTTTTTTAACACTCCGCTTTCTGGTTACAGATCAATTTAAATGTCGTCTGATATGTGGCTACAGTTAGATTACAAAACGTTTTCTTCTTGTTTTCTTTTTCATTTGGATTTGGAATACTTCAGACTTGTTTTATTGCTTGTCAAATGCTGCTTTAGTTGAATTAAAGAAAAAAATCTCACTATTTAGATTAAATTATTTCTTAGTAATAATATAATGTTTAAATTAGTTAATTTAAAACTACAAACAGACATTTTTATTTTACAAAGGAAGAAGGAAATAATGTAATAAAGTCGGCAGCAGCGCTCCTCCATTGAGACTATACAATTTCTTTGTGATGGCTCGACTTTTACAAAAAACTTTAATAGCTTCCTTTCTCGGGAAAATAAAAAAGATCATTATCTTTTCATTTTAATTTGCAGGGAAAAATTAAAAGTAAATGATAAACTCTCTTTAATCATTACTGAATCTTTTCAGTTATAACTTTCGTTTTACTTTCACATACAATTTCATATAAATTCCCTTTTTAGTTTTTAATTAACTAGGGAACATACTTATGCTTCTGCAGTTTGAATAACAACGTATATTTGTTTAATGACAAAATCCTTTTATTTAAACCTTTTAATAGGGATTATAAAGCTGTACGGTATATTATGATGTGCTTTTATCTAATTAATGTTTATAAAAATTACATCTTACTTCTAAAACTGAACAACTATTGTTGTTTCAAAGAATCTATCGGATGTTGTGCAGAATTCCTTCACACAACAAGTTTTTGCCATTACATTTTTTTTACAATTTGACAGAAGATAATAACAGCAACATTAGAGGTTGTGTTCGAACAGATCGGCGCAGAGCCGCTGAGGGTGTCGCGCATGCGTCACAACGCGAGCGAGATGGAGGGATGCTGGAACTGGCTATAGGCATCCGTGGAGTAGATACATTTGAGAAAGTCCATTTAAAGCAATATATTTCTTTTTCAATTTTTGTAAATACATGCCCATAAAATTAAAATTAACGATATGTAGAATTACCTAGTTTAAGGGAAGACGATACGTAAATTAGAAATAGTGCTGTTTTAGGAAACAAATTGAACCAAAAGCATATTTTGGTGCCAAAAATTATCGGCGCTTAGACACTAGAATAAATCAATATACGCAGGAAGTAGCCTGAAACTGGATCTAGTTTGAAAAAAAAAAAGAATAGATTTGACATGAAATTCTGGCGGCTACGCTACATATTTCTTCGTTCCCGGGCACAACATCCCCAATGACCGGGGTGTGATCCGCGAGCAAGGACACTTGCGCCGTAAAATTAACAATAAAATATCACAGTGCCAAAATAAAACCATTAAAAAATTATAAAAATGTCCGAATCAATTCTATAGAAAATTTGAAATAGGAACTCGATTACATCGTGAAATAACAGTGTTGTATTGGATCGTGCGGAATCAATTTGGTGAGTACCCATTTTCTTCTTTCTTTTTTTATTGTAATAAGTTACACCATAATTAAAAATAATTACGAATAAGTTTGCATTATAATCTACATCACCTACTAAATGTTTCTGGAATAAATTCGATCTAAATAAACTGACTAAATGAAGCGTAATTTTAAGGTTAATTTTGCTATAAATCGGTTATTTAATTAATTATGTTTATTAAATGTTAATAATGTTAGTGTAATATTATTAAACGCTATTATTGGATAGAATTAACTAAAAATCGAAGGTGCGCTGACCCAATTTTCTACAAGATGACATTTACCTAGTACGTACACGGGTGACCTAGGTCATGCAAAATGCCAGAAATGTTAACTATGGAATGAAATGCAAGGATTTAAAGGATATTATTGATTATTATTTCATTCATTGGCCTTTAAAAAAATTGAAGTTATAATATTAAAAAAAAAACTATTTCATTATTCCCCAGCAAATGTCGAAAATCGGATCTCTATTTAATAAATGATTACATTACATTAATTTATAGATTTTGTTTGTGTTATAATTTCATGTTTCATAATAATATTCGTTGAAATTCTTTTGAAAATAAACGAGACAATTATAACAATTTATAGTTCCACGTATTGCATACCAAATTGATAATATCGATAAAGAACGCAAGAATCACTATCAAAAAAATAATATTTATTAGGAAAGCTGCAGAATACTAAATAAAAAGTGTACGTGAATAGCAAACAAATGAATATATTTAAAGTAAAGCCAACAATTAAAATGGTAACAGGATAGTTGTGTTTTTTATTTTGTCATGACTTTTATTTAAAACTGTTTTTCTTTATTCTCTTTATAGTCTATTGATTTTTCACACACTTCTTCACATCATATTTTCGACGTAAGCATAACCATAGACCCTAATCCATATGTTTACATAGGAAAGATTTGTATATTTGTATGTATTGTACTCAAAAACTACCAGATGGATTTCAAAAATTATTTTACCGTTAAAAAGCTACGGTATCTCTGAGTAACATAGGCTAGGTTTTTTTTATTACACGCGAACGAAGTCGCTAGCAATAGCTAGTTTGTAATAAGGAAAACATCAAAATCTCTTTATACAATAGTTTAGCTGATATAAATAAGTACAAATATTATAAACTAGCTTTCGCCCGCGACTCTGCCCGCGTGTAATTAAAGAAACAAAAGCAAGTAGCCTATGTATTCTTCCAGACTATCCTCTTCAACTATGCCTAATTTAATCGAGATCCGTTCTGCCGTTTAGGCTACAAACTCTAACATCTCTACCATCCATCCATTCATCCATCCATTTAAACTATCGCTAATATTAGTTAGATGACGTACTATATTTTTATACAATATTATGTTAGATGCATTGTATGCATTTTGCATTTATTTGAAAAAAAATGTGTCATTGTTGTCGTTTCAATTTGTGTGCTACTTTGTACTACGTATAATAAATAATTAAAACGATAACTTTGCATTCATTCGCAATTCTCTCTACTACAATTGTCAGGATAATGAATTCGCTAGCCTAGAAAATGCTTATTCATACTTCGCCATGAAATGACACAATTTCTATTGTTTTCAAAGTTCACACTTCTAAGGAAGGTTCTCTTTAGTTTGCTGTGAAGACAAAGCATTCTGTAAAGGCAGTATGTCAACAATATGACAGAATTCCTTCTGCAATAGTTACTTTAAAATAGCTTTCTAATTATACTTTTAAATATAATTATTTTCACCGTACTTGTTAGCTTCCAAATACTGCAGATTGTTAAACTAATTAAAGTCGGTTTAGATAAGCCGTCAGTTTCACGTCAGTTTAGACAGTTTAACTAGAAATTGTTGTTGTTTTTTCTCCTAATCATGACAAAGTAGTAAAAACAATTGAGAAAAATGTGTAAATTCTAAAATTGTAATTGATATCCGAAATGGTTATATAGAGTATCATCTGTTTACGATTGAGTCGACACGAATGCAAGTGTTTAAGAAATACTAACTACAAAGATAAGTTGGTTTCCATTACATGTGATATTAAATGTATTTACTTTAGTAGCGTTCTTTGTCCCGTTTCAGTGAGTTGTTGGTAAATTACATATAAAGTAGAAACCACTGCAGTTTGCCGCACTGGCTCGCTTCATTCGGATTTGATAACTACATACATACGAGTATATCGCTCTAGATTTCATAATTCACGTGTACAGTGAACTCCTCATTTTTTAATATCTGTTAAAATCTAATATCTGCGATCTATTCTGAAAAAAATACAATCTATTGCAGTAACGTTTTAATTTAATACTTGTTACGTATTAAAACATAACTATTTGTTCTTCTACAGTAAACTATCGGTAGAAGCTTTTTCCAAGATAGGATTTAACCGAATTAGTAACAAATTTATAAGACCATTGGACTGAGAAAATCGCATTTTCTCTAAGTGGTCATGCGAATAATCGTTCGGTTCTGTAATCCTATAAAATATTCAGAACCTTTTCTTTACGGAACTGTAACTTTGGTGTACTTAAGTAAATAATTTTTGAAAGGAAGAGCGTTAAAATTACGTTAATAAAAGAATATATTCACACGGTATTGTATTGGCTTAATGGAAATAGAATGGATTGATTTTTCACACAAACTAACATTAATAGTTATTAATATTTTTTCTTAGCACTTGGGATACAACTAATGTTTCGTACATTATATTACGAGTATGTATACATATGTAAGATACTCGTGAAAGGCATGTTGTTGCTTTGACATGACGTGGTTCGACATTCCAGAAATATGTATAATGTTTAATTAAAGCCTTCTATGATCTACTTGAATTTCTTAATTTAATTAATATGTAAATTTCATATTAAAATCCTTAGCTGCTAATAAAACAAAATTTAGTGTAAAATATCGCTATACTATAAAATACTTTTGAATCAAACCTGATCTTTGTTTAATTACGGAAAGAAATACCTATCAACATTCGGAGTGGACTCTTATAAATATGAAAGCTGCAATTTTAAAAGATAGCAAAAGCACTTAGAAAATCATTTGCAAAACGTCGAGACGTGTCCCGGTGGTACTTAACTATAGATGATTTGTTCCTAGCTGTTTTCTTACAAACATAACCATAGTTAGATGGCACTACTTATTAATATGCACAGGATAGCTAACTGCCAGAAGATGGCAGACGTGTCTTATTTAACACTTTTTGGCACTTCACAATGCGCGAAGAGAATGTGAAGGATGTCATTATCTCTTTCTAAACGCACGACCCAATTCTAGAGTCGCAATCTACGTGCTCCATTTTAAATTTTACGTATCCAAGTAGTAAATCTTTCATCTTATTGAGGTTTATGTCATTGGTATAAACAAAGAACAATGGTTTCTCTACAATCTCTATAACCTGGATTTGTCTTTGGTGTGGCTTTACTTCAGTTTTTTGCAGAATTTAAAGGTGGATAGTTTTGTATAAATGTTTCAGCAGTGGAAACCCATGGCTAGTAATTCAACTTCTGATTAACATGTCAATCCAAACGTCTATGGTTAAGTTTAGAATCCAAGTTACAGTATTAAATTTACTGATGTCATAAATTGTTATTTTTTGGATGAATCCTGTTTTTTTTCTAGCCGTTTGAACTGTTTGTATTGTACCGTGGTGTAGTAAAAACAATTACACTCTCGGCATCTGAAGGCGTGCTCTTTAACAAGTATACTCTCGACAAGAGAGCTCGAGTGTTTGCGCCTTGGGCCTCCCAAACAAAGGTGGAGGGCATCTATATTGGATGAGTGAAAACTATTCCTCTATTTTGTACACATTCTTGTAATATGTTATTGTCTGATATTTTTAAATGGGTTTTAATATATCGCTGTTATCTTGATGCCCTCATTTGACGTTCTAGCGATAATACTGTTCTTTAGGCCGTACATCTAAATTTTGTACTCACTAATGTGAAATGAGTAAAAACATAAAGCAAACGCCTTTAAATTTTATCATCACCATCTATTTTGTTTTTCAATTATGTAATTGACATACATATAATTGACATATACAAATGTTTGTAATGTTTAAAATTAGTCACAAAGATGTATAGTTAGTTTATTATTATTTATTGTACACAATTTTAATATATATACGTTTCTTGCGAGTTTAACTTTAAAATAAACAGAGTATAAAAACTTCTTCCACCTCTATGAACTTTTTGCAGCGATCAAATAAAACACAACTTTTACGAACATTCTCAAAGCCTCCACTTTGAAAGAAACCTCTCTGCTTCGCCCGACAAGGTCTCCGACGTTAAACGAAATGCTTTCGGTATTCTTTTAAACAGTACAAATACGAAATATAAAATGAGCTTTCATTTTGGGGAAGGATAAATTAAAACAACGATGTCTGTATTAATAATAAATAACTTACTTATTCGATGTTAAATTCTAATAGCAAAGTTCTATCTTCATTTATCGCAATTTTGTTTAATTAATTTTTGACATTTGAATAAGCAGAAAGAAACTTTGCACATTAGCTTCCCTTGGTGTTAAGATTAAGACAGACAATTCTTTAAAACCATTTTCCTTAATCTCAAACCCTTACTTCAACTATAAGTTTAATTTATAAGAGTAGAGTCTAATTACTTAGTGACCTTTCTGATTATTTCGTGTACAATCAGCTACGTTATACTTGAAACATAAACAGCGCTACATTTATTTACAGAAGCCCATCCCTCGTCTTGTACTCGGAGCAGCGTGTAAACACTCCGCTCGCTACATAGAACAAACAACTCCACGACTGGGCTTCCAATTTGTTAACCAATTTTCAGTTCAGACAAAATCTCTTTTATTACATTTTACAAGATGTTGATAAAACATGACATAAATTTATAGACATGTATTATTTGTAATAAGAATTTGTGGAAACGTTTTTAAGGGAATTTGCAATTCTTTTACCATCCAATCATCTTATGATGTATGCTTAGGGATAGCGGTCACCATGCTAAATTATCTATATCGGAGAACCGCTTGTTTGTTTGCCACCATAATTTTTATTATCACTGTGTACTTTGTTCGCAGGAGGTTAGCGAGGCGAACGCGCGCGGTGAGAGCCATGCACCCGACGGCCAGGTGACGCTGCCGGCTGCACCCGCGGAACATGTCATGGGACTCACTAGAGTCGCGCGACTTCCTTGGGTCAGTGCAACCACAATAATATTATAACTAATTCATTTAAGGGCAGCATACACGGACCGCTTCAAGCAGTCGGCGGCGGCAGTTACGAGCCGTCGGCTTGCTGCTAGAAGTCGGTATAAGATTTTGCTGTTAGCGTGCTGGTTTTCGAAAAAGTCATTGAATAAGTATGCAATTGCTAATATTTTTTTTTGTATGTCGTTGTAGCGGGGTGCCGGCACATCAGTTGTCGGCAACACGGCTCCTCAGCTCGCCTGACCCTTCCAGGCATCAGCTCGAAGATCCACCAGGTATTGTCATACTCTTATGATATGTCATTATTAATTTATTTTCTTCTATCGTAAAGAAATTACACCATCAATTCTTAAAATAATTCTTTACTTATACCTAACTGTTTCAACTCTTCTAAAGGTCAAGCTCAAGTTCTAACAAGCAGCACTTAAGATATTGCTGTCTATGTTGGATATCGGAATATTTTTGGTAGTTATTTAGTTTTTTGATGTTTAGTTGGTTGTTTTGGTACAAAAATATTAGCATATCCGTAATTATCTTTGCTGAAAACTAATTTAATGTGTTAAATATTGTTTTGTTTTCAGAGGTATTTCCATTCTCTGAGGAGTACCAGGGCGAGAGAAACGGCGCACTACGATGGGGCTCCCGATTCGGACCGGCGCACCGGCCGCCACCCGCTGGCCTGCTCGACTGCTTCCGCGGCTGCCGCTCCCGGCTAGACCAGTATCTGGCCAGGAGAAAGGTGAGCACTGGACACTTTATATCTTGCTGCATCTAGTCTCAAATTGTTCAACGTTAAATCTTGCACACATACTCCTATATCATGATAATCAGGATTGCAGTACGACAAAGTCTGAGAATTGGTCATCCTTACAATTTCCTTGTGTACCGTTAGATCGAGCGTGGTGTGCGGTTGTACGGGCAGAACGAGCAGCGGTTGGCCGTAAAGGTGTGGCTGTCGGCGCTGCGAGGCGTGCGACACCGCAGCGACAAGTTCGCGCTGCTCGGACACCTATACCAGGCGTACATGGACTTTGGGAAATACAGGTACATAAATAACTAAGTCAGCTTTATCTACTCTCCACCAATACACGGCGTTCGTAAACCCCAAGATCTTGCTGACTATTCTAAATTGTTTTTTGCAGAGAGTCGTTAGAATTTGCGCACCGCCAGCTCGGTATATCAGAGGAGCTGGATTCGGCACCGATGCGCGCGGAGGCGTACCTAAATCTGGCGCGAGCTCATCAAACACTCGGAGGACTTGACAGGTAACTACAGAGTTAGATTTAAAAAAAACTTTAGATTTTGTTGTTTATTGGGAAAAATAAATATTGAGTCAATTTTTCAGTCATAAGTGCACTTTTGTCTTTAGGGCCTTATCATACGCCCGGCATGCATTGTACAATGACTGCGGGGGCGGTTCCACTGCCGGCTGCGTGCACCTCACTGTCGCCTCCGTGAGCCTCGAATTGGGCGCCTTCAGCAAGGCCATGGACGGCTTTCAGAAGGCCCTGGCCGTCGCTCAATCGCAGAATGATAACACGCTCTTGTTACAGGTTAGTTTTGCTAGACTATTCTATTAAACTAACTTGCAAATGACTTTTAAATAAGTTAAAAAGGACCTGTAATAAGATGAAAAGAGTTCTTCATATTAGCAACATTGTGGCACGTACTTGTAAAGGTACTTGTAGGACTGCTTGTGAAAACGAGGTCAAACCCTGCATATGTGTGAATTCCACGCACCGCTGTTCCCCATGTAAGTTTCCTATATTGGTAGGTGTACGTGGGGTTGTCGGAGCTGTGGCGTCGCCTGCGTGACGCGGAGCGCGCGGTGGCGTGCGCGGCGCGCGCCTGCGACCTGGGCCGAGGCCCGCGCGCCGCAGACCTCAACACGCGCCACCACCGCGCCGCGCTGCTGCAGATGGCGGCCGCGCTAAGAGCACGCGGCGAGCTGGGTGATGCCCACGACTACTGCAATGTAAATGCCATAAATTGTAATTCAAAACTGCTAGGGAATCTCTTAAGGTTGTACTGACCACACACTAAGCTAGAACTTTCGTACATTATCTTTATCTACTCTTGTAAAATCCTTATTAAAAAGATTAATTGCTATGTAAAGCTCACACGTGCTTCCGCATATTGCGATGTGAAGTTACAAGTCGCGTAACTTAATTTTCCTACACAATGTTAATATCACAGGAAGCGCTTCGCCTGGCAGCGGTGGCTGGTGACCAAGGCTGCTACGCGAGAGCCGCTAGGATAGCTGGCGACGTCTACCGCAGGAAATGTGACATAGGAAAAGCTTTGAGGTATTTATTAGTAACTACATTAATAAACTCTTCAGATAACTAACATCGGCACAGTGGAGACTGTTAAAATCTCTATACGTTTATGGTGCGTATAGGCACTACGAGGTGGCGATGGGCGCGGGGCAGTCGCTGGGCGACCGGCTGGCGCAGATGGAGGCGATGGACGGCGCCGCGCGCTGCCTCGAGGCGCTGCGCCTACAGGGCCGCATCTGCAACTGCCGCCCGCTAGAGTTCAACACGCGCCTGCTGGAGGTCGCCACCTCCGTCGGCGCTAAGGTGATACGCAGCACCACACAATGATACTAACATTGTGCAAATGTATTGTAACTCTTCGGGGTTTTGAATTTGTCTGACCCTAAGTAGTCCCACTTAGTGACTGTTAACAAGTTTGTGTGTGGCATTAATCAGTTTTTGTTACACTATAGATGTTGGTGCGGCGAGTCCGTCTGCGGCTGGCAGAGATCTACACGGCGCTGGGTGACAACAATGCGGCGGCGCGGCAGAAGCGCGCGGCGGCCGCGTGGGCGGCGCCGGCGTGCGCGCGTTGCCGCGAACCGCTCGCGGACCGTCCGGAGCCCCTAGCCTCACTGCCCTGCGCGCACATCGTACATCACGCGTCAGTATCCCAAAGTCCTTTAATAGTTACTACACATTTACATTATTTAACACTGTAAATTGTAATGTGTGTTGACAGATGCATGCCGGAGTCGTGGTCGCGGCGGTCGACGCGCGGGGCAGGCGCGAGCGCGAGCGCGGGCGTGGAGTGCGCGGAGTGCGCCTCGCCCCGCGCGCCCCGCGCCCCGCCGCCGGCGCCGCCCGCACCGCCCGCGCCTCGCACACTGCCACATCAGGTAATACAGAGCTACAATTTATGAAAAATAACAAATAAGAAAAACCACTTGATTAACAAATGAACAGAGAAATAACTAAGAAACTAATGTTAATTGTTTAGGAAATCCCATAGTGTAAATTTAGTACGGTAAAGCAACATTAAGGGGCTGCTTAAATAACCGTTAAATGACTAGCATACTATTATTATATTAAATCAAGAAGCAGGAGCTTAGCAGGAGCTTAGTAGGAGCTTTCATTCTTAATGGAATCTTTTTGCCTGAAATGTTAAAAAACTAAAAAAGATGATATTCACTAATTTTTAAATATTTCTTTTCAGGATTTTCCATTCGGTACTCCCCCCACCCTCCGCGAGTCAGACCTTAATTCGGTGCTGTCCGACCACAGCAGTCAGCAGGCTACGTCCAGCGTTTAAAAATACTTATTTCAAACAAATTAAAATATAATTTTCAAAATCTTGACAAATTTCAATCTATTGAATCTATTTAATTTATTGTAGAATCTACTACTAATGATGTAGAGAGTTCAGAGAAGAATTCGACATGTGAAAAATAATTGTAAAAATTACTTTATTTTTAACAAACGGAACATTAGTTCACTAAAGCCTACGTCATTCCAGCACAAAAATTATGTTATACAATAAGATGTTTAAATAGTTTTAACAAAAACTCTAAAGTATACAAATTAAAAGTAAAGAACATGTCCATATCTATTTACATCAAGGGTAAAATACCCAGTAATTGACCTCTGTTGATATTTTACACAATGACTTGAGAATACTATGAACTTGTCTTGCTATTTTTAGAAATAGGTCTAGATATTGATTGATTGTTTCTTCAAAAAGAGGTGTACTTTTTAATTTATTACGATGTTATACTTTTAAAGAATCTCGTGAAAATATCTTTTCTTATTTAATATAAATATTTATATATGTATGAAATGGAGTATATATATTCTAAAAAATATTGAATATAATATCTGACTAGTATTAATCGAATATTGATGTTGTATTTAAGATCTATGTCGCAATATATGCAAAAATACCTCAGTGATGTTACGCTTCTATCGTGATACATGTGTTGCAATATTATTAAAATATAGGTGTTTACTTTGAATTCGTATTTTTAAAAATCAATTTCACCATTTTGCAGAACAAATCCGGACTTGAAGGACTTTAAGGACCGGGTAATTGTCATTGATAACTGAATTTGAAGTTGAAAATGATATTTAAAAGAACGAATTTGAAATTAAAAGCCTATATCATAGATGTAACTATAACTACTAATCTCCACCTTATTTCGGGCAAGTTGTGATGTAAGAATAAAAAAAAAACATGTAGGTACACGGTTTTTTTGGAAACTCCATGGAAATCATTTAAGGAATTATGATTATTTTTTGTATTTAGATAATACATACGCTTTGCATTTTTATTTTTATTTTTTATTTCAAATTCAATCATATTACATTTTTTTTTAACTGAACTTGACTTTTAATGATACAAGTGGAGATTAGTACGTTAATATAAATGAGGTTATTCATTAATGTTACCTATTAAAAATAAAATATGTTATATAGACACGTTAAAATTTAAGGTCCACATAAAAATATCTCAAACTGCCAAATATTTTATTGGTCAATTACATACCTACGTAAAGAGAATAAACATAAATTAATATTAAATATTAAATGAATTGCACTAGTTTTACAGAATGGCACAAAGAGAGGGACAATGGGCAGCACATCCAATATTTTTTTTTATTTCAAATAACAATATGAGATATACGAATTGTTATGAATACTATAGAATGATTTTTTATTGCTAGTTTTGTGTCAACATCGTGGTTTTAATTATCCATAAAACACCAATGTAAAATTATTAAAACTTACTATAGGCTAAAACCTAACCTTAGGACGCGGCGAAGTCAGACATTGTAATGCAAATAAGTTTTTTATTTTTTAACAGCAATAGGAGTACCTATTTATAGAACTATATTGATTCAAAAGCATTTGCCCTTTCACGGATTGTACATATCATAAACAGGTTGCTTCATTACATTATTTACAGAAAATGATATTTTTTATCCATTGTCCCTTAGTTTAAAGATTATATAAATGTACTTATCTACCAAAACATGTGCGTACTGTTACATATAAAAATATCTATCAATGAGTGTCGATAAAGTGTTCATTTTTGTAAACCAATTTTTTGATGCAAGATAATTAAAATACGAAAAAAAATCAAGCTTAAGTCTCAAAATTAAAATTGCATGAAAAAATTCTAAATTCAAGTTTTAATGTACATACTTAAACAATAGTCGAATAACATACAATAGATAGAAGAAAAAAATATTGCACCACATAGAGCAATTTTAACCCACCTATATAATCCTTTGGTAGAAAAATTAAAAAATATCTACAAAAAACCAGAAGTACAAAAGATGAGTTTTGAGTTCTTATCTAAGCTTCTTAATTATCTAAGCGAGGAAAGTTTATTATCATCCAAATAGATGTGTTTGTTTAACATCGTTTTAATTAATTTACCTCATAAATGTACCTGCACTATACCTAAGCTCTTTATTTTTATAAAAATACACTTCGAAGTAACAATATATAAAATATAGGTTTAAAAGGCTGGATAATTCCCACTTCTCAAGTATTCGAATAGTGTTAATTCTAAACCCTTTCTGCCTATCACGTATATAGTCTGTGTCCCCATGATTTTTATTAGCAAGTAACTAAAAATTTATGTTATTAAAATTAATTACGTAACTATATACTTTCAAAAGCCAAAATGTGTCCTGTCATTAATTAAAAAGTCTTTAAAATATTTTTTGTAACATCTAATTTTATTTTGATGTCGTGTGTTAGATGTTTATGTTGGAAAAACTTTTAATAACAAATTATTTTAACTAAATGTATCTATTATCATATTTTACTATACTTTTAGATGTTGTATGTGAATTAATATATATGTATGAGTTACCAAAATAAAGAAAAAAATATCTCTCCTACACCAAATTGCAAATAATGTAGATGCACATAATCGATATTTTTGTTAGGACTACGATATTTTTAAATGCGTTGAAAAATATTTTAAATATTTACTTTTGTGTAGTAAAAATTTATTTGATGTGTAAGATACCTATAATTTAATTTATAAGAAAATATATATTGCAAATTCTTAATCACTATTTTTTAATATATTGCTTTTATTGAAATAAAAGAATAAGCTACGTAAAAATAATGTTTAAATATTATAAAAGTGTCCTAAATATGTGTGTTAATATAAATAATCTGTTTCTCTAAATGTCGAACTAAAAACTACTAATGCATAGCTTAAATATAGAGCAATATACAGTAATAGATATATTTATATTTGATTTTATCATAAGTTACGGAATTTATTTTAAGATAACAAATCTATTGAAAGTTTAAATGTTAGTTTTAATAAAAAAATCCCGACTGACTTCTCACGTGTTTATTCCGGAAAGAAAACATAATAGAATGGATAAATTTATTATACATACGAGTACAGACATACTCCAATATCTACAAAAAAACCTGTCAGTCGGGCAAATAACCAAAAGTCGAGCACAAATATTTACAAATGTAATGATAAACCGAGCAATATATGTAAATTTTTCAGTTATTATTGTTTCTGTAATCGAATGATTAAGCCAAAGAAAATTGTTGTTATTTACCCGGTAGTTGTGAAAATGGCGTTGTGTTTATCGATCATGTTAGAAAATGTTAAGAGTATTGAGGTATGATTGTTCGTTATATTTTAAAATTTTAATTGGAATATATCAAATTCTATTGTAAAACAAATGGTGTTTTATTATAATTTAACCATATCAATGTCCTTAACTATCCATAAATATCACTTAGATTAAATATCCACTTAACTAATGCCTTTTAGTAGTAATTTAAGTACCCTGTAGTAATCTAATCAAAAAAGATATACGGAATCCGTCGCTTACATAACTTTTAAATTGCATTTGGACATTGGACAAATATTTTTTACGTCTATTAGATTGTAAACGTTTAAGAATCCTTTTATGATTCGGCCGTCTATAAAGTCTTTAGGCCACGTGCGAAATAATTCTATTCGCTTTGATGTAATCTTAGTTGCCTTTGTCGCTGATGCGACACAATTTGCTCAAACAATACGCTCTGGAAGTCAATAAAGCACGGACCCTCAAAAAGCTACGCAAAGAAGGAAAGCAACTAGTCCCATCAGAGATTGCAAGCTCCTGTCAGATCTGGCAGATTTTTAAATTTTACGACATGAAAAAGCTAGGATCGGAAATCAATTACTTCACCTATGACTGGTGGTTTTCCAGTTCCGAACCCTTAGAATCTAATTCTCAAGCACTGAAAAGTAACAAAATACGGAAGCTAATATATTAAACTATGATTAAGTTATTTTTATTATGTGCTTAAGTGTGGCGGGATATGGTATGTTATGGTAGAAAAAAAATCCATCAGTGCTAAATTTCAACAAGTGTTGCTAGCAATAAATTATTCATATTTTCTAACTATGTTTCTATGATTTAAGCCCTATGAATCCTTATAACTTGTGCATTTTACTGCCCAAAAACAGACTTTTTTTTAAATTAAAAATATTTCAAAATTTTGTTGTGGTGAAATAAGTTTTCTGGCTGAACGATCAAAATCAGTGACATTTGACGACAAACGTTGTTTACTAAAAAAAGTTCATTTGTATTGATTTTCTGTCGCTCCGCTCGGTGCCTAGATTTTTCCGAAGAAAATCAATTCGTACCATATTGATATCTTCGGTTCCCGTAGGCAGCAAACGAGAGGTAAGAAATTTATTACACCGATTTTATATATAGTAAAATACATTATTTGTGACGTTAAAAAGAATGTTTATCGACGCGTAACGCAAATCAGTTTAGATTGCTTCTATTTTATCAATGTTTTAACATATTTTCATTGTTTTAGATAATTATGAGTTCCATAGCGCAACAAGAATCTATTGTTAAGGAGAGTTTATCTCAGTTCATCGCGAAAAACATCCCTTCCGCGAATATAAATGTAATCGATGATATTGCTCTCGGTTATGTGATTTCTATATTGGAAGAAGCATCTAAAGACGTCTATTTTGATGTTGAAGGTACGGATGTTGCGTAGTAACATTGTTTTGAATATAGTGGAATAAAATATCTTTTTATCTCTCTTATTTGTCATTATTGTATTGCACAAATTGAATGATAGTTTTAAGTATATTCTTACGTTTTTATTCAATGAACATTTTGAGTTTGTGAATTTCCTATTAAAAAAATTGTCTGAAACTCAATATATTTAAATATTTTTTCATGAGTATTTAAAACTCCAGCCATTCTCACAAGGTGATCACACCATAGAGATTAAAGACCACACCTCTTTGTCCTTTACCACAACCTGCTGTTCAACTTCAAGCTTAAATACAAATGCATTTAAAAAAAGCATTTGTTCATTTATTGGCTATCTGTAATGCCTGCCTGCAATGTTACTTTTATTTTTTCTTAAATAACAATTTAAATTTTTAAATAAAGTAAAGATACTTTGCAATCTGGCCTATAGAAATTGTTTTGTTGAAATGCTAATAATTTGTGTTTTATTCTTTAGGTTTTATAGAGATGATGGCAGCGTTCATGCCGGGCTTTGCAACCATTGATGCTGGGGTGGTGTACACCTGGGTGTTGGAGCTGGAGGCCCAGCTGTCTCAGCGGGTGGAGACTGACTCCGTTTCCACCAGTGGTGAGTGACATTTAATATAGGTTTTTAAATAAGGTGCTAGTAACCAAGTTGTGGAAAAACTTAATCATTCTAAAGCTTTCTAAAGCTTTCTACATTTAAAATATAATACATCCATTAATAATCAAATTTGTTAACTGCGTTACCAGTGTTAGTTGTGTTATTGAAAAATATTTATTATCATTCTTTCCTTGTAACTATAGATGACTCTGGTGAGAGTGACAAGGTCAGTCTTACTCTGCAGAACCTTAATGAGATGCTGCCTTCTAAGAACAATAGGTAAGCGCATTTTAGTGATATTTTAGACTTTGTAGTACATGCACACAATGAAATATTTAGTGTTTTTAATAGGATATGGGGCAGCAGATTACACAATTTGTTTAACCTTTTGATTCAAAGTAAAGTAATTTAAAACACCCACAAGTTACAAAAAATAGCATTTAAATTGAGCTCCCAGTCAACTAGATATTAGTGTTTTGTTAATTTATGATACATATGTCATGGAACACTGTTTTTTTACAATTTGTAATCTTTGATCAGATCTCACTCCAACTCGGAGAGCTCTGAGAGCACTGAGAGCCGCCGCCCCGTCCTGGACGGCGAGGAGTACGCCGACCAGTGCCGCGTGCTGCACGAGATGTTCCCTAACACCTGTGCCATGGAAGTTAGTTATATTTATTGTCAATTTATAGTGACATCAATTTTTTGTTAAATTTGAAACAACAAAATTATGCAAAAGAGTCACCTGACAATAAGTGACCACTATGCATATGGGATTGCAACAGTGTACCAAGTTTCAGATTTGATGCAAACCTTTTATGGTAGAAAAGGGGATAAAAAAGGTTATTTTCTTTACTGCTCCCTGCTCAGTCGCGGAAATCAACGTTGCTTCAATTAACGAAAAATTGTCGTCGCAAGGAAATTCTTCAATTTCAAATAACGAGACAAACTCCGCATCTTACTAATAACCAATAAATTAGCAGTGTATTACAGAAACAAGGAGATAATAAAAAGTAGTTAACTTGTACCACAGACGGATCTTTTTTGTACAGGCACATTTAAAAGCTTTGTCCTATTGATTGTACGCCGTCGTATCAATGCCTACAATACGATTAAACGACTAACTTTTAAAGTGGAACCACCAGATTCCCTGATTGTTTGTAAAAGGTTCTACTAGTTCTCCTAGTGGTACTTCTACTCTATTCTCCCTACCCTCCCTCTGCCCCCTCCTCCTCCTCCTCTCTCCTCCCTCCTTCGTTCACCCCCTCCACTCTGTCTCGTCCTCTCCGCCTCTCTCCCCCTCTCTGCCTCTCTCCCTTCCCACTCTCTCTCCCTCCTCCCCTCTCACTCTCTCTCTCTTCCCCTCTCTCTGTCTAATCGATCGATGTCGATGGTGATGCAAGGCGTTATTGGTATAGATAAAGCACTGCGTGTCGATCGCGCGCGGCGACGCGGAGCGCGCGGCGGCCACGCTGCTGCACCGGCGCGAGCAGGGCCAGGCGCTGTCGGCGGCCGCGCTGCACGCCGCGCCGCGCTCGCCGCTCTGCGACGACAACGAGCTCAAGTCGCGCATCATCGCACGGTCAGACAAACACACACACACACAGACACACATAGTCTTGTAAAAAAAACAGATGAATTAAGAACCACTATACCCATAAAATAAGCCTTTACTTCTATTCTTACAGTAAAATACTGTTTCAAATATACGTAACAATCAGAGTGATAAAATAACAACAAACTAACAAACTTGCTAAAGTTATACAAAAAAATACTTACAAATACAGTCTTAGTTCTTACTGTTACATGTTAAATGCGTAAGTTAGGATGTATGGATGATTGTTAGGAGGTAACTCTTAACGCCTTAATGGATCTGAACGAAATTTAGAACAAATATTGATTACTGTCTGGTATAGTATATGGGCTTATTATTTAACTTTCCTTCAAAGATGTAAAAATAACTGTCGATCGTAACTCGGTGGGGGTTGGCAGAGATTACAGACTATATTTTATTTGGTTTGTTTTTATTATCTTGGCATTTACTGAAAGTTACATTTTGTAATATACCATAAACCGTCGATTTTCTGGATTTTTATCGATTTAACATTTTGATATGTGAATCGAATTGCGTATTGATCTGATTTCCAATATATGGATCCAAAAATAACACGATAAGATCATCACATTCATATATTCATACAAAACAGAATTTACATTAACATGAGATGTAAATGAATGACGTGTTGTTTACTCTCCTTGCGCAAACATCGTTGCATTCGGTTTTTTACAGCGATGAATATATTGTTGTTTATTCAGGGACTGTTATAACGAAATAAAGCGTAACTTAGTCTAAAGTCAAAGCTTTAAAGCAACAATTTATAAGAAAATTATATTCAATAAAATATCGTCAAATTTATCACGCCGTCTAATCATTACCTAAATACTTTTAAAGTTATATGTATATAATACTTCTGTGTAAATTTAAAACTTTGAAGGAAAAATTAATCTAAATGAATTTAAAAAAAAATTGTCTTGTAAAAAATGTACATTTTGAATAATGCCATTTTTCAATTTAATCGACGATATATTTAAATTCCAGTTATTCGTATGTGGACAAGAACTCTGAGACCAAGGAGCATAAGCCGCTGGCTCCCAAGATGGAGCCCAAGAAGATGGTGCGCTATCGAGACAACAAGATCGTCTCGCTCAAGGGGGAGCGGTACACCGAGGTATGTACACACTGACCGTGGGCTTTCACTGACGACACACTTGTACTATTGTTATCCTTCTCGTTTGCTTTAAAAAAAACAGATAAAACCATATTTTTATGAAGTTGTTTGGGCAATCAGCTTGTTTCATCAATAAATTACGATTGAAATTTTCGAAGAAGTTATAAAAACAATATAACTGAAAATAAATGACGTGTTAAAATATGCCAACACGAAGAACTTTGTGTGATGTTTAACATTTAGCGAGGTCTGACGTAGAATTGACTTATTCCCATAGGTGCCGAAGTCCGGGATCGACGAGGAGCATTTAAAGAAGCCCAAAAAGCAACACTGCCCTTAACCTTTAGAGCCACGTCAGTACAGTGAAAAAGCGGACCCTCTCTCTTTGTCCCATCTTCATGTAATCGTTGTCCCCCACCCTGCCCACCCCGCACGCCCCCCGCCCACTGTGTATCCTACGAAACTATGTCTCTCTCTTACTTCAATGTTCGTCGATGTAATAAAAAAAACATGTAGCGGGCGTAACGACATATTTAAACGTAGTGTAACATGGTCACAATCGACCGTTAATATAACATACGCTCAAATTACGTATGCGTTTTTAAATACGTACGTACACATGATACGTACACAATTTTATGTAGTTAGGAATATTCTCTGCGCGTATCCGAACGCGGTTTCTTTATTCGCACGTATGTTTTTGTTCTACGTTTGCGTACGATTTACTGATTTGTTTTTTAATATTTTTGGCGGGCGTGCGTCCGTTTTTTCTCCTATTCGTAGCGTTGTAGCGAGTAGATCGCGTGGATTTTACTTTATGTTGTTCGCGGCATTCCTTATTCCGCTTTTTTTCGGTACTGATTCATTTAACGTAACTGTAACGTTACACCGGCTGTCTCGACTTAACAGTGTAATTAGTCATTATCATTTGTATTTAATTTGCGTATTTATTGTTAATTTTAAGCTCTCTACAAGGCAGCTGATCGTCAGTATTATTTTGACCGGCAGAACTATGGTATTGCATACGACCGCAGCGAGCGATGGCTCTGGGGTACGACTATGTGTTCAATATAATAGGCGTTTTATAAGAACAAGGGTTTGTGAGGATGTATGTGTGTATGTAATGCATGCCATAGTTTGCATGGAACTGAATCTGCCTTTTGAAATGTGCGACGGAGACATTTATACACTAAAATGTTGCATGACATGTCAAAATGTCGTAGGCGAAATTTTTATTCGTATGCAACATTTTAGCGACTCCGTCCGCCATTTTGAATTCCTTATAGTTTTAAGTGAAATGATCTGTCGGATACCTGTGATTTTAAATTGTTATTATTTTATTATAAAAAATGTGATTCGTACGATAGTTTTATTATTTTTAAAATCATCTGTGATTGTGATGCCATTTAATTATACCATAGTTTTCCCTAAAAGTGGATTTTATATTTTAAGTTTAGGTTTTGTATTATCGTTGGTAACCATTATAAATAAATGTTGTTTTGTTTGTAGAGTCAGTTTAAAACGACTGAATTTTAGCAATATATAGGTTATTTTATTTCCAAAGCGTTAGTGGTTTTGTTTTATTACTGTCTTATAACCGAGGTCCTCAACATTTACAGGTTTTATATATTTGACTATTTTAATATCTATTGACTGTGATCAGTTCCGACGTCATATTATAAAACCACTATCACTTCAAGTTTAAAAGATGGAAACTTCTCGAATAGACTGATCCTAATAGTCTAAAATCTCATCCAATGAGGAAAAGACAAACTTTTAAATATATTATTTATCTGTATTTCTATTTCGCCGCGATTCACCACTTTACTATTTTGAGCTTTAATTTTTATAATAAAACATATTGTTCTTATGTACATTTATAAGATATTTCCGACCTATATACGAATTAAAGATACGTATCTATTAGACCATAGATAAATGAACAAATATTTTGTCTAATAAGTGGTGAAATAGCCCTATGTATCTATTTATTATAGTTATATTTAGTACTAAGCGCAGCTGAGGCTTTTATTTACTTTGCATTTATCATTCAATAACGACGAGTACTTGCTCTCTGTACTCTTAATTGTATATAACAAAGATCGACAGCTAAAACATATTCCATTTTACACTTCTTATATACTCATATTTTTTATTAAATATCTTTCATAGTAAACAAATTTTAAATAATTAAATACAACAGATAATCTTATTAGAACCAAAAGCATAGAAATTAAATAAATAAAGTATTAAGCTGTCAATTTATAATTAAAGTATTTATATAGACAATCCATTAAAACATTCAATTATACTTAAGAACACATTGATATAAAGTTTTGATAAAAGTTTTATTTTTATATTTATTCTCACATTCCTAAGAAATGTTGGCCGACACAATACAGTGTATAATTTTTGACAAATTGCATATAGAACAATAGAATTTAAAATAAAATATAAGACAGCAGTTATCTGCATCGAAAGCTATGGTCATTTGATTTCTACTTATTATTTTGACCAAAAATACGTAACCGCCTTTCTGTATGTACTTTTTTATTTAACAGCTTAAATATTTGAAAATCACTTAATTCGTCTTTATAAAAATGGAAGCTTTGCAAATTTCAATTAATAAGAATTTAGCCAAATTGGGTGCTAAGGAAATTTAAAATTGCCAAATTTTGTCTAAGACGTCAAATTTAACGCCTGCTGTCGCTCTCCATCTTTCCGATTTTAGTTTAATATTCTGGTTTCGTTTAATTGATTTGACCGTATAAAGCTTAATTTTTATTAATTGGATCAAATTGCTAATTTTGTCATTATTTCACTTTCTTCGTTAAACGCAATAAATTGAGTGTCCAGCGCATAATAAACTTTAAACAATTCTAATAACAAATTTAAAATTGTATTCACGGAAAAGATGATTATTTACAAATCTATTTTAAATTCAATAGAATTTTTTATTGTTTTATTACTTGAACACTGGCCAGCAACTGGCATCAAAGTCACAGATGAATTAAAAAAAGTAAAACTGAAATTTTTATATTGCCGCATTTATTTTCTATATTATTTTTCTTTAGTAATATTTTAGTTATTATTTAATTAATGTGTAATCATAGTTTTTAAGTGTAAAAGCGTCGATCGCGCACTATGATGTCATATCTGTATGTGACATAAACAATGTATTCAATATATCGTTACGTACCCCTAAATCATTGTTTCATTTCCCCTCATATGCCACTGCATTGTCCAACCCAACTCTGCTTGCAATTAAATTATTAATAAATAAAGGAGTCGTCACAACAAAGATAATTTTATTGACAAAATTACACCAAACACGTTAATTAATTTTTAGAGTTTTTCTAAAAACATATTGGAACAGAATCCTGATCATATTTAAAGTAGGAATTCAAAATGCTTTTTAGTTATCTTTTATTTATACTTCTTTAGTTATATTTTTAACATCTTTATCAAATGCCACTAATAAACGACTAGTAAGGTTTAGTAAAAACTGTCATCGGTTCTAATAATTTATTGTCATTATATCACATTATTAATCAGCTTGTCTAAATAAATATTACTCATGTCCCAAATGACTTCAAAATATTTTTATTCCGTTTCCATGTCGTTGACGAAAAGATATGCATTTTCTGCAAGAAAATTACGAATAAGATTTAAGAATATATAAATACATGACTTTGGGAAACAAAGAAATCATTAACTTAGATAAAAATAATTAAAAAAGCAATGTTTGTAATTCGCGTTAATGTAAATAATGTATCACATTACTTACTTTAAAGTAGTGCAGACTTGCTAAATACATACTACTTATATAGAGGTTATGTACCTCACTACACTACACTAGGATACTAAATGAAACTACGATATGTGATGTCAGAATTTATTGAAGAGAACCTTTACAAAATAAATAACAAACAACAATAGTACAATGGTAATACATTATTTATGTTATGTATAAAATCGGATTCGAGGGTTCATAATACATGAAAAAGCAAGATTACATATGAAAAAAAAACTATACCAATTTAATAAATAATATATAACTTGTTCAAAGCTTTGATAAAAATTGATCACTTTTGACAACAAATGTAAACCCTTTTCAATGAAAAATAAAATTAATAAAACCTGGAAAATAACTTAACTATCACAGTATTGCAATATCGAAAAAGTTTTTTTTAGTGATAGTCAATGTATTTTCCATTTAAGTTCCATTGACAGCTGTCAAAAATAAGTGTTGTCAGATACGAGATAAAACGTTTTATAATTACTAATTTTTCATACAGTACATAAACTTTATTCAGAACAAGGTTATTTCTAATGTAATAGCAGATTCATTTTTGTATAATACTACTATTAGTTTAAGTAACACATTTGATGTGTTCCTTAGTGGTAACTAAGAAAAAATCACAAATTTTACAATCCCACTAATCTTTGTTTAGCTTTTAAATTATAAACCATATTCGATTTGGCTTGAGTTTAAAATAAATAAAATTGTCTAATTCTCTAATATAATACTACGTTTTGTTACGTTTTGAACTCTTTGGAGTCAAGAAATACTTATAAGCAATTTTTATATGGGCATGGTATGGGCAGTGAATAATTTTTTACCCTAAATCTGCAAAATTGTGGATACTTATTTGGCACGGTCCTTCATAGTAGGTAAAATATTCAATTAAATATGTCTGTCTCTTAATCTTGTGCGTGTATAGAGGTATATCGAAATTAATAATTTTTTATTCACTACCCACATGGACAAGAAGGCTATTACAAGTTGCGACGAATTGCCTCAGTTACGTTTTTTGTGACCTAGAAAATATACTCAATCCTACAGACATCAACAATATTTCGTCAATACTCTTAGAAAATATGATTCAGGATGTTTATTACATTTATCTTGGTTTAAATGAGGTAAGCGATCAGGTTTACCATTAGCAGTAGCATTGCGATGATAGACTACCTTCTAGATGACGTCACCTAACGCCTTTTTATATTTTAAATTTAACACCATCTAGCGGCTTTTAAATGAAAACAACAGTATTAATAACAACGCCATCTAGCGGGCAAGTGTCGCAACCTGTGAAACATGTCTAGTGTCCGACGTGACCGATGTTACCTATGATGGAGTTAACCACGTCCGTGGAGGATGCACTGCCGCCGCAGTCTGGCGTCAGCACGCGGTCTTCGTTGACGGTACGGTGCACGGCGCGCCGCAGCAGCTCCGCGTGGTAGTGGTGCCCCAGGTGCTCCAGCATGTCGATAGACGCGTTTATCATCGCTATCGGATTCGCCACGTTCTTACCAGCGATCGCGGTACCTAGACAACATTATCATAAATTACAATGGTTAAAAACTGCAAAGAAACCGTAGACCAGCGTGATTGATTAAGGCTATCCCTTATTTAGTATAGAAACGAGCCCCAAGAGTGATGGTCCAAGCTAATTAGTCTAGAACAAGAAAAAGTATGAGGTCTCACCAGTATTCCTAGTGCCAGGCTCAAAGACAGCATAATGGTCACCATAGTTCCTGCCGGAGAGCAGGCCCGCTCCTCCCAGCAGACCACAGACGACATTGGATACAATGGAGCCATACAAGTTGGTCATTAGCATCACATCAAATTGATGCGGTCTGGAAATGATGTATTAAACAGATTGGTATAGAAATTAATGCACTATCTTGCACCTATATAAAGGTAAGTCTAAAAGACATTCACATTTAAGAATAAAATTATTACAAGAGACTATTAAACAATTAGACAGATTATCAACCTACCTGGCAACAAGCTGCATGCAGCAGTTGTCAATGATCATATCATTGTGCTCGATCTCGGGGTACTCCTTCGCGAGACGGCGTGATGTCTCCAAGAATAAGCCGTCTGATATTTTCATTATATTCGCCTTGTGTACAGTCGTCACCTACGAGTTAAAGTTCATATTAATTATGCAGTTTGGTCGACAGAAAAATTATTAATTTTTTTAAATCACTGTCTACCATTATATTATTTGTAACTAAATAAACCAATACTGTAGTACACACCTTCTTCTTTCCATTCTTCTTTGCGAATTCGAATGCAAAGCGCGCAACACGCTCCGAGTTGCTGGCGGTCACAACCTTCATGGACTCAATCACACCTCGGACAGATTCATGCTCCAACATGGCATACTCACCCTCTGTGTTTTGTCTGTAAACAAAAGATGGAAAAAATATGCAGAGACATAATTTATTAGCAAACCAACAAATAGTGAGTCTTATTTACATATTATTAGCATTCAAATTTCAATGAACATCCAGTCATTATATGCACAATTGTTAAATTGAAGTGTCACATTACATAGCTTGTTTATATTACAACTGTACATAAATTGAATGTGTGAAGGATAAGATGGTAGGAATAATAAATTACGTACATACTAACATAAGTTTGGATGGATGTTTACCATGTCAATCATAGCTATATGGATCAGGATGGAACTTGATAAAGATGTAGAATACTCTCTTGAAGAACATAGAGACTAGTTTTTTTAAAGTAGCGAGCAAAGGCTATTAATATAAAGCAAGGCTATTTGTATCAAAAATAGCTACCTTATAATGGTAATGTCAATATCCTTATGTCTTGTAGACACTCCGGGGAAGGACTTACAGTTGAGTACATATGCATACATGTCTAGCTCATTACGTAGCGCAACATTGCGTGACGTCACATATGCGGCTTCACTCTTCGTTTCAATGTTACCCTGAAACATTTGATGTGTCAATATAATTAGAAAGAAAAACTTAAAATAAGAGAATAAAATACATTAAACTTTAAGAATTGTAGTAAAATTGTATCCACAATCCTGTTAATTTCTGATACCAACTAAATAATTTTTTACACAAACAAGGATTATTTAATTTTAAATCCCTATACATTCAACTGACTTTAATCGTACATATGCATTAAATTACAATTCTCTCTATTCTATGGTCAATAACCATCAAACAGTATATGTCCTCATATTCGACAACCTACTCTTGAAAAACATTCCCATTTACATTGATACAACTCACGTCCAGAGAGGTAGGTAGAGATCAGAGAGTTCTAAATAGCTATAGTGCCGAGAATAAAAAATTTGCATACCTTAAGGCCAACACCGTTCCTCTTTATTGTTGTGATAGCATACTGCACATCATCATCATTGTCAACATTTGGGTCAATATCAACTACCTCAAAATCAACTGGGGCACCAATGTATCTAAAAAATGTAAACATTGTTATTACTTAGACTAGTACAATACCATAAAGTTATATGCAATGTTCTGAGCACCTCTCTGATGACAATTATGTGGTGATGATGATGGAATGTTCACCACTAGCATTGCATCGGATTCGGGCAACATATTTGGAATGTACAAGCTCTTGTTAGTAATTTTACGTTTCAATTAAACAAGTGCCAATATTCCTAGTAATGTCAAGATAATTTTAGCTAACTCACTTGAAAATGTCTCTAACGTAGCCCATGCACTCCGGTCCAATACCTCCACCAGGTAACATGGTAACAGCGTGCCGTCCACCATACTGCGCTTTAGGAATCAGCTTCTGCTTCCTGATCACTGGAGTTTTATGTTGAACATCGAAGTCGGATAAAGTAGCCGGTGCTGCCGCAGAGCTGGCGAACGCTGCGCCTTTTATCTCTGGCAGTACCAATCTTAATAGAATTCTTACGGCCATTCTTGAGTTCTTAACTTTATGATTTTATGGTGTTAAATAATCGCAGGAAGTGAGGAAAGGAACTGAAAAATGTTGACAGCTGATGTTTTGGTAGATGGCGCTGTTGTGTTGTGTCAAAAATCGCCAAATGTCACGAGATTAATTTCAACAAACTTTTGAGTAGCTTTTCTACAATTAAAAAAATCTTTTAGTACCAAAATCTACATTATATGTTACATTTTACATTATCGAAATGTTTCAAGATACAAAGCATTCTAAATATTTTAAAAATAAAATGACATTATCATTTAAAGTTATATACTAGCAACATCAACCGGTTCAAGTTTTTAAAAATATCTGTTGCGTGTGGCAGCTTTTTTCCACGAGTCGAGCAAGCGAGTGGGCGTCCATTTTCCTTCGCCATATTGAATTTGGTCGGACATCTTTGGACGCCATGTTTAGTCGGACATATTTTATAAACATTTTCGCGTAAATTTCAAATATTTTGGGGCACTAAATATTAAACTTTTTTTCACTGAAGTGTATAGTATTGATTGCAGTGAAAATTGTTCGGAAAAATTCTGTGCCTGCGCAACAGCCCATATTTGTCTCCTGGGGACCGTGGAGCTTTTGTTATAAGCTAAATAAAGGTAAACTATTTTCACCGAAAACAATCGTAGTCATTGACACATTGTAACAAGTGTTTTGAATTTTCTATGTATTTACGTGTCAGGGCGTATTACAAAGGTGACTGAATGAAGGTCATGAGATAGGAGGTTTTGTCTTGTAAGAGATTGGCATGGTCGTTTTACTAATTATCTAAAAAATACAATACTGATACCCGGCCGGTTCCCGACAGTCGCACCTGCTGTGTATTATAGCTGATTTTACAATTCTCGTGCAGTATATAAAGCATTTACTAATCATATTTTCTCACATATGAACGTAATCATAATTTGAATGGTCATTTACCTAAATCGGATACATTGTAACGTGATATCACAACTAGTTTGTAGAAGTGCTATTACACCACCAGTTTTACCGGGTTAATAACAATAAATATCAATGTTTGAGACCTTTACCGTTGCACGCACTTTCAAATCTAAAAATATACAACATAAATACAGGTTTAAACACTTACAATGTCAAAATACTCTTAACTCTTCATACGTGTTTACCAATGAAGTACACTGATAAAGTTTTTTGTTTGTTGATAGGCATGGGCGTGTGTCATCTGCCTTTTATTTGTCATTAGTATATAAAGATGTTATATAAAATACCTAATAAATATTTTTTGTTTACATAATGCGATTAACATTGTTATCAATTCTATAGCTGTATATTTTTACGTAACATCGTAAACCGCAAAGTGCGAAAATAGTTATAAATTGTTTAGTTCTAATTAAGTAAATTAACATGGAATTAATTAAAAAACATCAATAATTATTACCTTATCAGGGACCGATTTATGTAGGATTAAATGCTATTAGGATAGTAAAAGCACCAGTCTATAACATTAAAAACCCCCTCACACCTATTATACTAATAGAATCACAATTAGGTAGAAGTAAGTAATGACTTGAATTCAAGTATTAGTATTAAAATCTCTAAGAATGTTGGCTAACTTCAAAACTGCCATAAATAACTAATTTACAATATGTTTTGGTTAAATCTTAATTCTTAAGCATGAAATAAAATACATTAAAATACTCAGTATATACAATACAAAACTCTATAGACAAATGAAAGGTTATCTTAAAAATTGAAAATTAAAGCACTTACTCAATTTAGTATTGTCTACTTGTTTTGCTTTGGATAATGTAAACAATCTATTATTTCACTAACAGTATCTTATCTTGCTGTTGCAGTTTACTTAAATTGTTAACCAAAAATATGTTTGCAATTTCAGTGCCCCAAAATGATGAACCAAGAGATAATGTGTGAAGTGGAGATTGGGACACATGGGGGTATGGTAGAGATAGATGATGACCAGGTGGGCGTTAAGGTACACTTTTAAAGTATTCATATGAAAATTTTAAGTATTTAAACCTTTGTTGTAACATTTCATTATTTGTACTGATATAAAAGTAACAGGAAACTGAATAATGAAAATAAATTCACTTGTTTGTGGTTATTACTTTAAATAGCTAATAATTATATATTTTCCCTAAATTTATGTAGGATTCTTTAGTATTTAGTATATTTATATACCCACACATGTTTGAAGAGGAAACGGTTGTTGGCCTTTAGTCAAGAGTACATCATAAATTAATTGGACCCAACGATCCATACTTGTTTGACACATGGCAACATTTAGTTTTTAAACATTACTCAGGAATCATGTAGAATTTGAATGATGTAATAATTTAAGTTAAGGAAATTTAGAGTAAATTTAATACAAACTTATATAAAGAAGATTGTTGTGTAGATAACATGGTTCATTTTATAATTTTCAGTATGAAGAGATAGAAACAGGTCAATATGAAGAGTATATAACAGATGATCAATATGAGGAGGTTGAGGAGCAGGTTATTGGTATGCAGCATTTGGAGGAGGGTAAGTATGGTGTGACTGCTTCCAGGATTGTCCAAACACTTAACACTATCTTAAATCATTTCATACAAGTCACTTCATGTAAACTATAATATTGACATTAGCCAGACTTATAAGGTCTAAAACATATAATACGGAATCATAACGCATTGCTAGTAAAAAAATATAAAAAAAAGGACTCTTATGGTTTTAATTAAATGTTCACACAGTCAATTAACATTGAATTTTTTTTCATATGTCAAAAGCTTCTGTAATAATTGTTTGGTTGCAATTTCATTCTCCACAGGTTTTTAAACCTTTAATTCACACAAGCAACGTCGGCTTTGCTGACAGATTATAAAATTTCAGTTGGAAATGAAGAAGTGATATTGCCTGGCATATCTGGGGAGGAAGTCCTGCACCCTGTCGCTGACAACCCTTATGAACAAGTGTACACTGCACCACCTTCTACAAGTAACGCAAGGTATCTAACTTATACTATAGAAACCTAATAGTAGATAAACATTGTTTAAAACAACATTTGTTACATTCAAAATAATAGATAGAATGTAAACACTGCAAGCCTTATAAAAAGTCTGCCAAATAGTGGAAAGATATGATACATGATATGTGTACATTAAAAAGTTATGCAGTACTGAAACCATTTGAAACACCTCAGTCCAGATTTTTATATTTTTGGTTAGACTAATTGAACATTGCCGATTATCATTGTATTTGACTATGTTTTAATAAAATATTCTACCAGAGTCCGAGGTCGCGGCCGTGTCAACACAAACAACGCGAATACCATCCATCACCTGATGCCTATTGGTGAGTACAATAAACTCTGTTCTTTTTAAAGTAAATTTAATAATTAAATTCAGTGCTTTATTTTGCTATCTGTATATTCACTATAATAATTTTGTACAATTGTTTTAAAGCTAGAACAATGTATTACAGGTGAGGTGCCGATGGGTCTGATGGAGGGTGTGAACGCGAGCCGCAGCGCGACGCGGCGCTGGGAACAGAAACAAGTACAGATTAAAACTATGGAGGGAGAGTTTTCTGTCACTATGTGGGCAACAGGCGAAGATGATGGTATGCTTATTAAGTATTTTTTTTTACATTATCAACTTGCCCTTGTCCCTATCAAGGGTCGGCATATTATGTACTGCTCTTCCATACATTTCTATAAGCTATCACAGGTATTTTTTTACATTATACTGTATTTTATGAATCTGAGATAACTGACAGGTCACACTACCAGTTGTTTTTTGCTGTCGTACTGAATTGTTTATTGTAGATTTCTTAAACTAAACATACTTTAATATAATAAATTCGGACTATCTCTATGTAATGTCTAAATAAATCGTGTTTTGTGAACATATAAGCCTACATTTAAAACTTTCAACCATTTGTCTGAGTCCGTGTAGCGTTTGGACCGAATTTGTCGGGACTTTCACAGGAAGTTAGTTTATGTGTGCAGGAAACTTAGTCTATTTCTTTTATTCTGCGCTGAAAAATTTGCGGGCTACAGCTATTGTTAAATATTAATGGAAAAAGTGTTATTTTGTTGTCAGATGATGGATCAAATCCAGAGCCAGATCCTGACTACACGGAGTATATGACGGGCAAGAAGAGTGTTATAGGCAATGAGGCTATGCCAGGTTACTGTTTGTTTATTATATTGCATGGAAATTAACTAATGAAAAGTGGATATAAAACTACAAACACATGTTGTTTTGCTTCTGACATGGTTACTGCAAATTTTTTTAATACGTTTATTTTAAAAATAGCATTTTTGATGGAACATTATTATAATTACGGAACAAGTATTTTAATTGTGAATAAATTGTTGCTAAAACATTTTCAGGTTTAGATCTATCAGACCCAAAGCAGTTGGCGGAGTTTGCGAGACCCGGACATAAGTTGAGACTAAAGAAACCCCTGCCAGAGTCATCTGACAGAACTATAGGTATATTTTAAAACATTACTTTAAGTAATTTAATTAAAAAGAATAATATATAATTTGTTTTTATATATATCCTTGTCTCTATTTTTTCAAAGTTTCTTAAGTAAAGGATGTTATATCCACCACCACCATCCACCGAAAAGGTTATTAATAGAATTAAAACAATATCTTGCTGTTAATTAATTGTTATAAATATAAATGAATATTTAAATAGCTGTGTAATGTTATCGTGTTTTCTGTTTTCTTTTTTCTTCTCAACGTTTTTTTTTTAATATCTGCCTTCTGAAGAGTTTATATTTATGTCTCAGCGTGTCCACACAAGGGCTGCACCAAGATGTTCCGCGACAACTCCGCCATGAGGAAGCATTTGCACACGCACGGACCCCGGGTACATGTATGCGCTGAATGCGGTTAGTTACTACCATTTTTATGTTTTACTATACTTTATCCTTTATTGTCTTCTGCATTGTACCTTTTCTCTATGAAAATATAGACGATACATGCCTTTTGTAATGTGTTTTACAAGAACTTAGCTTGTATCTCTATGTTATAGGTCTTATATATAGGTAAAATTTAAAAAGTTCTATAATAACTATTCTAATCATTGGTAAATTTCTATGTTATCGATTGTTTTGTATTTACTATTTGTTAATGCGATTTAATTTTGTTCATGTCTTACGTTTACAGGAAAGGCGTTTGTGGAGAGTTCAAAGTTAAAGCGTCACCAGCTGGTGCACACAGGGGAGAAACCCTTCCAGTGCACATTCGAGGGTTGTGGCAAGAGGTTCTCACTCGATTTCAATTTAAGGTAACATCTTTTTAACATATTTACTCAACAATAAGAAAAATCATTGCTAGACGGTTATAATATACAAAGTTTAAGTTAAAAACACACTTATTTTTTTCTGGTCTCCTTATCTGGTTTCGTACACGGTATACTCGCTCTTAGAGGAGGCTTAATGGAGAACCAAAATGTTATAAAAAATTAATAATTAGCAAAATGTTTTATAATTACTACAACTATAATATTTGTTTATATAATGTGTGTCTCTTAGTAACCACCACTCTTAATAGCAATAAATGAAAGGAAAGGTCCACTGAAACCAGTTAAATTGTGAAAGAGGTAAGCAAAGTAACTTAGGGTAGGCTCTGAGCCCCTTAGTGGAGATGTGTAGTGAGCTGGTGATGATGAAACAAAGTAGAAAGTTTAAGAATCTCTGTATTAGATTACTTAAAGATATGTGATTGTTCGAATAGTGAATGTTGTATATAAATGTTTCAGAACTCACGTGCGCATCCACACGGGCGACCGGCCATACGTGTGTCCATTCGACGGCTGCAACAAGAAGTTCGCGCAGAGCACCAACCTCAAGTCGCACATACTCACACACGCCAAGGCCAAGTAAGTCTCTTATATTTATACCATCAAGTTTATTTTTTATTTCCTTATAGATAACTGTAATTATTACCAACCTCAGGAAAAAAATCATCCCTCTAACATAAATCCGAGTTCTACAGATTAAGCTCGCTTACTTTTACTTTATCCTAGCTTCATCTGCAGCCTTTAAAACTTTGTGGAATGATTGGTACTTCACATTTTTACACTTACCTAAAAACCATCACAGTTTACAATTACCTCAGTAAAAAACTCTTGTTTGATTAAGAGTTAACACAGTCACTTGTAACCTATTATTATCTGAATTGTAGCCTGTTATAGTGATCGACATAATTCCTTTGCGATGATCACTTATAAACATGTTTGTTATATCCCTTCCATGTCATTAATAACAGATATACTACAAAAGTTGTATGAAAGCATTGTAAGAGTTGAACTTACAATAATAATTATGGTTTCTTCTCTCTTCCTTCCAGATCAAGAAATTCTTTATCACGTAACGGCGGCGCGTCGTACGAGTCTGCGCGGACGACGCCTCAGTATGTGCAGCTGGAGGTGTCTCCGGACGACTCCAACCCGCAGCTGATCTTTTACACGCACGAGTGAAAGTGAACTTAGTGATGTGATAAACACAAGTGATTAGTGAATTATACCTCTCGTTGACACACCTGTATATATACAGTGACATGCATTTACATTTGTGAATAAATGTCCAATCGCATAGTGAATCTAAAAGACTGCGGATATAATAGTGTGATAGTGTATAAATAGGTTATGTGAAGTTGTTATGAATTTTTTGTAGTCATTTTCCTACGAAAGTTCCAAACGGCGGTAGACCTTAAATTAAATGGCCGCCTGAATTGCTCTAGCTGTTAGTGAAATGTTAATTTTGCAATGCCATAGATGAATTGGATGTTGGATTTCTTTTGTAACCCATTCCTTGGTTAAATAATGAATTTAAAGAGGATACAGTTGAGATTAAAGCACAGGATTATAATATTGTCATCTAAATAGGTCCAGCTGTTAGGCCGAAAAAAAGTGTTTATTTTATATTACATACAAACATTAAACATTTTATTATATGGTACAGATTGAATAAAAAGAATAAAACTAGATAAAACGAGGGAAATACTAAATTATCTATACTCAATAATTTGTATTTTTGTATGTATTGAAATATCTCAAAAACTACTTGGCCTATTTCAAAAATTCATTCTCCACTAATTAGCCAAGTTACTGAGTAACACAGGGTTTTTACTATTTTTATCTCCATGTGGATGAAATCACGAGCAACAGCTAGTAATCTATAGATTTCATTCTTGAAATCTCTAAAACTATTGATTTATGTAGTGTTTGTTTACCAAAGTTATCCAACATCTAATTAAAAAATTGGTCTATTTTGGTTTTTAAACTTTTAGTAATGAACATGGTTCATTTGATGAATTTATAGTTTTAAATATGGCTTCAAGTGACAAATGATAATCTGTCAATGTCAATAACAAGTTGTGATGAACGCACATGTCCTTTGGTGCGGTGATTAAATTAAATTTTCAACTTTAGGTAATCATTGTTGATGATTTTCCTTGTGTTTTATATTAAGATGTAGGCTTTGTATCAATTTTGGGGAACAAGTTAAGATGCTAAAATCGTTTTATTAATTCAATTTATAAAAAATAAGGTTTAATTGGTAGTCACTGGAAGCCTATAACGAATTTAAGAATGTTCTCAATTTACCTTTTATTGCTATTATAACAATCTTAGTTTGACCAGGAATATAAAAAACCTTGCCATTTTGCATGAAAGTATGGAATACATGACAGCAATTTAATATTTAATAACAAAGCCAGATTTTTTACATTCTTGGTTAGTCTATTGATGACTTTTGTCAACTTATAAAATGTTCTATGATTTATTTGCAGGAGACTTATCATTTTTGCTTTGGAATTAAAATACTAATAACATCTACTAATTTCTATAAAATTATTTTTCTCTTATTTTCATTAGTCATTTCATTTTTAGTATTTAAATATAAAATAACTAAAACAATACGCTTTGTTATGTATATGGCCACAAAAATGAATATGAAAATTGTTAACTATCACGGTTATGAGGAATAGCTGATAATGGTGTCAACAATTTTGTATACATATTTGTGTCGCCGTGATTGTACATTTTGTACTATATAAATGCCAAAAAGAAGATGTTTTGTATTATAGAGTTATATATAGATTTTTTAATTAAGGGGAGGTTCATGCAGTCTTAAAAATAATTATTTTCTTTGATGAATTTTTGACGTTAACAAATGTGAATCTTATACATGTTGTAAGGAATGTTTTGTTGTGTGCAGGTTTTATTTTAGAAAGATAATGTAAGTTCTGAGGAAGGTTATTTTGTTCTGATGGAAATTTTCCATTGACTGATTCTATTTCACATCGCATATGTTTGCATGTTTCAATTAAATCATATTATTGAATCGCGAAACAACCAAAATCAATGGAATGATTTTATTTTATTGTACTATTGCAATGTGATGAAATATTGTCAAGTGAAATGACAATCAAACGAAAATAAAGTGTAAATATTTCTATAAAATGTTTGTTTTAATTTCAACACTTACCTTACGATACGATACGAAACGACCATAACTTACATAAAATGCAAGACTGATTTCATTTTATTGGGCCAAACACAAATAAAAACAACTAAAGAGTTTCAAAAACGTTGTAATCAATTAAAAATGTAACATTTTACAAAAATATATTTACATGTATAATAATATTATGTATACCATACTCTATAACCAATATATAGAAAAAAACTAAAGTAAGTTTGATTTATTTTTAAAGTAAAATTTACATCATTTATAGGCGATAACGCTCTGTGTAGAAGAGAACAAATGCAACTTTACAACTAAAACATACAAGGATTTAGAATTCTCGCAAATAAGAAACTGACCATGCGTTCTCACTGCCGAAACATTTACCTAAGAATCTCAGATTTCAGATAGAACATGTTATGTGACTGTTTCCGTAGTCAGAACACATTGACAACATGAATGTTTCATATTTGAGTTAATTTTAAACATAACTTACAATTTAAAACAATTACAGAGTGTAAATCAGTTATGTTAAACAATTACATTTTTAAAGGTCCACAATTTATTCAAAGTTAAAATACTTGGCATCTTGAAATACAAATATAATACAATCGGACGAAATGTTTTTTAAATAATTTTTAAGCCTATTTTTATTGACATTACATCCTATTTGCTACTGCTACAAAATAACAGACCCCGTTTTAGGCAAATTATAAATAGAAATTACACTTTTAGACCGCAAAAACAATCGTATTTTGCTAGTCATTTATTTTGTTAAATGTCTTTTATTTAGTGTTACGCTTCTCAAATACCTTGGCGGTGTTGAAGTTAAGAGCCGCCAAGATATATGAAAACTATAGTAACAGGTAATGGACAGGGCAATTTAATTATTGATGACACTATTTTTGCAATATTACATCGCTTATGCCCTTTTTCAACTATTGGCTTAATATTTCGTGTACTTTTTTAAAAGAAAGTTATAAGAATGAGTAAAATTAAACACAAAAAAATGTTATTCTGTACATACGTTATTTTTAGATATACTGATTAAATAAAACTTGTGCATTTCTTTATTTTCATTATACAAAAGTTAAGGATATTGTACGTAGATGTGTGCAAGCATATTTGAGTGAGTTTCCAGTTCAGAGACACACAAAAAAACATAGCCATCCCTCTCATTCTCATAGAAAAGACAGAGACAACAATATGTTTCTGTCGCTGTTAATCGTATCGGCAGTTTTACTCGTTGGTACAGAATAAAATATATTAAATATAGATTACTAAAACATTATGTCTTGTCTATGTCAATTGATATTAAAATCAAAATATACCGTAAGCATAAAGCTGTATAAATATATATGTTTCTGTTTGTGCGATTTAAATTTTCAGACTTAATGTAAATATACATATATTATGTAATATAAAGCTGCTGTTATGTGTAAAAGCATTGAAATATGAAAATAATTATTGTAATTTGTAATTTTCTAAAATGTAGATTTCAATATGATTTATTTTTGCAAACTTGTATACAAGGAATTTTATATTCATGTTTTCCATTTTACATAATACTTTATCGATAGATATGTATTTAAAACGGCGTTAACTTTCAGTAATAATTATAAAATAGATTCGTATTATGATAGAAATTTTGCATTGAAAATTAACTAACAAAAAAATTAAAAGTGCTACTTAAAATGTGTAATTGTTTTAAAATTAAGAAAATTATCTTTCTACATATTTAATCTTTAAAGATGTACAAAATAAAAATAACGTTTAGATAAATTATTTTGACAATGGGACAGTACAAAAAAATAACATTGCAATTTAAAGTAAAATAAAACATTACTAAAATGAATTAATCGGCGACAAAAATACATTATGTACAAGTTAAAACTCTCTTACAACTAAAACTGTTGGACATTTTTATTATTTTCAACATAAATTTGAGAAAAATACTATAAATATTTTTCTACAAAATTTTAGTAAAGCGCTTGTATTACTAAAAATCAGGAAGATACTGTTTTTATGAGTAAAATTGCAATGTATAATTATTTCCTACAAGTCTTACGATGATTTTAAGTTGAACACCCGGAGGTGATTAGGCCTTTTTTATTATATATTCATATCATTATTATGCCTTTTAAACAAATAAAATTAGACAGAAAACTGTATGTTATAACAACATAGAAATTAGATATACTTTATTTCAATCTTAATGTAGGTTTCCATTGTCCAAACATTTGAATTAAAACATGTCGTCCTTCTCATTTCCTTTGAAAAAACAGGGACAACAATATGTTTTAACATACAATTTTTGCCTGAGGACAATCATATAAGATTTTGTTAAATCAATCAAATCAGTGTAGACACAAACATTTCTCAATCTAACTTACCATAGTGCCTGCACAAACAGTTCCGAAACAGGATAATTTATTTTTAATATTTAAAAATTACATTTTCTTTATGTTCCAATTTTAAATCTATAATTTTACAAACTTTTAACTTCTTTCAGTGCACCATAGGTCAAAAACCTCATAGTTATCACATGACAAGGACATATAAAGATATAAATATACAATATAATATCTTATAAGCGCTTACAAACTACAATATTACAGTACTAATATCACTGTATCATCACGCGTTGCTTAGCAGCTCACTGAAAAAAAACAACCAAGTTCTAGTCATTTATCTATGGGAAGATTTACATATAACCTTACTAATATAACGAAAGTTTAGATGGATGGATGGAGTTCTTTATATATGGCACGATACAATATAGTCTAGTTGAACACAAATAAACGCGGTATAAAGTTAAACTTAGGAATAAACTAGAAAAATTAAATGGATGGATGGATGTTTAAGTTTGTAGCCTAAACGGCTTAGCAGATCTTGATGAAATTTGACATAGATATAGAGGACATAGTCTGGAAAAACACATAGGCTACTCACCTTTGTTTTTCTTAATTCAACGCGGAGGGAGTCGTGGGCGAAAGCTAGTTTTAAATAATTCAGAGTGTAGCTTACTTGGTGAGTTCTCTGGAGGTGAGCGGGCCGGTGAGACCGGAGCGAGACCGCGACCTGCTCAGCTGGGCTCGTCGTTCAGCTGCAAATATTTTTATTTTTTATTAACTATCTTAAATTTAAAAAAATCGGTCACATATGCTATTGATACAAAAAAAAATGTATTTTAAATTTATTTCATTAATTTATTGTCGGTGAAGGAAAACGTCGTAATGCAACCTGCACATATTTGCGAAGAAATTCAAAGATATGTGTGAAGTCAACCTGCAGTGAGCCAGTGCGGTTGACTATGGCATAGACACCCCTAACTTACTCCGGAGCATATAGTACTATGTAAATATATTCCGGTTTATACTAATTTCTATTTATGAGGTCAAAGAAAAAAACACAGACAACATCTAAAGCCAAAAGTTCATTGCAACTGTATGAACTATCAACATGCAATGGCCATAACAAAATAAACCGTTTAAAAGATCATTTACTTCTTTAATAGCTTTATCTAACTTAGTCCAAAGAGAGGTCAACTCAAAGACGACCTAACCTATAAACAGAATAAGTTTTCAAATGGTTTATTTCAGCCGCCCAACTTGCATACAGCGACTAACTACATATAAAAAATGTAACGAAAAAACATTCTTTAATTAAATATGTTAAAGTTATTTACTTGATTTTTCAACATCATGAAGCCGAAATAAACATTTTCATCTATAGCACTGACAATTGATTTGGCAGATCAGGAACATTATGACCAACTTGCCAACTCAACTGATAGGTACTATAGTTCGGTTTTTATAGCAATAGAAATAATGGTCGTTCAGTATGTCTTTTAGATCAGGGTGTATAATAACATCGAAAGCCTATAAACATTAATATCACTTGTCTGTATGTCTCAAGCTTGGGAGACGATGACCGTCGATTCCTTCTGGAAGATCTTCCGTAACGCAACCTCGCCGACTCTGTGATAAACAACGTAATTACGCTGTTTTAACGTAACCTTAACTTTGACATAACTTACACATCACGTTTTACGCAAAAAAATATAAAACTACAGCAAGTAAATTTTATATTTTTAATCAAACATACCACAAAATTATAAAATATTTCTCGAAAAATATCGTGTATTGCGAAGCAACGGTGTATTTTTTTTTAAAGCGGGAACATAACTTCATATTGCAGCTAAAAAATATAAATTAAAAAAAATTATTTATAATATTTTCTAATAAGTGTGCATAGGAATTTGTTATTTTGTATGATTAGTACCTGCAATACGTTGCAATATCGCTTGCACCAAGCTCTCCTCCTCACACGCGTCCTCTATGTGTGCGTGCAACATTACGTCACTGTGTATGTGTTCTATCGCAGTGTGCGGCAGTACGTCACACCAAATACAGATTATAAAACCACAGAGTATAAAGTAATTTTGTTGTTTAGGTTAGAAGAATATCAACCATAGTTTATTACCATTTTGGTGGGAATACACTCAAAATTATTGAGTTGAGTTGTTTACATTTGAGTTATTTGACCCATTACACTTACGAAATAAAAACAATTAATAATCATTCGTAATAAAATAATATTAACCTCCTGCGACTCTGGGGTTGGCTTTCTTCCGCGGCCGCTCTCTGCTGAACGCAGAGCCGCTCTGCAGCGCTTCCATCAAACTGAAATTTAATAAACAATAGTTAGTAAAATTAAAAATTAAGGTAATTTTTAGGCGAAAACCTTCACTTGGGGACCCAGGATTTAGTCTAATGCGATTCAATTTTTTTTGCTTATTAGATTTTATAGCGTATGTCCTTGCGTTTTACTGCAGATGAACGAATTTTCCTCCGCATCTTTACATGCTACTACTTACTAGTGCGCACCGTCTCGTGCGATATTACGAGCCGGTATAAAGTTTGTATGGCATTATACATGTGTGTGTGTGTGTGAGAGAGTGTTACCTGTCCATGACGCCGTCCTGCGCGCGCTCCATGTCAACAAACTGCTTGTATCTGTGCTGCCGGTCGCGCCGCTCGCGCTCCGCGGCCGCGCGCGCCTCCCGCGCACGCCGCGCGCGCTCCTCCGTCTCACGCGCTACTACGTTCTCTTGATGCGCAGACTATACAATAGCTTAGTCAATGTGACGTCACAGATCAAAAAGTACCTTTTACTAGTAACTTTTTTCTATACTAATATTATAAAGAGGAAAACTTTGTTTGATTGTAATGAAATAACACAAAAACTACTAGGCCGATTTCAAAAATTCTTTCACCATTGAAAAACTACGTTGTCAGTGAGGAACATAGGCTATGTTTTATATATTATTTTTTTTATTTCACGCGGACGAAGTCGTAGGCGAAAGCTAGTAAACTATATTTCATTAACTTTAAACTTTCGTGGTTTTGACAAATATAATGTTCGTAAGATACGGTTGTCTTACCATGATTTAATAAATATCGGGAGTAAAACAACCCAAACGTCATTAAATATTAATTCTTACTAATATTATAAATGCGAAAGTTTAAATGAATGGATATTTGTTAGAGTTTGCTGCCTAAACTGCTGAACGGATCTTGATGAAATTTGGCATAGATTTAGAGTATAGTCTGAAAGTACAAATAGCTCCTTACATTTGCTATTCTTAACTCCACGCGAAATCGTGGTCGAAATCTAGTATGTTATAATTTGTACTTTCGTTGACTTAACAATTAATATAAGGAAGTTTTAAAAATATAACCACTTACCGCAAAGGAATCTTTGAAGGTCTTGATATCAGAGAAGAACTCCTCTAATGTATACTTGTGAGGGTCGAAGACGTAGTACTCGGCCAGCTCGCCGTACAGCGCCTCCATCTTGCGGAACATCGAGTGCAGCAGGTCGCACTGCTCGCGAGCCTCCACCGCGAACGACTGATACACCGCTTAGGAAATATATACTTTATCACAATAGAAATAGAGACCATTTTTCGACACTAGTTGCAGATGTCTATACCCAGCTGTTACTTCGATATTTAAATGAAATCCGATGACTGGTTGCTCATTTGCCAAATTTCATTATAAAGTTAAAAAAAAATCAACATAATCTTACTCTTACTAATATTATAAATGCGAAAGTTTAGATGGATGGATGGATGTTTGTTAGAGTTTGTAGCGTAAACTCCTGAACGTATCTCGATGAAATTTGGCATGGATGTAGTGGATTGTCTGGAAGAATACATAGGCTACTTATTTTTGTTTTTTTAAATTCCACTCGGACGGAATCGCGAGCGAAAGCTAGTTTAACATAAATAAAACATATATGTATAAACTGTCGATAAATCCATAAAAATATATCTCAATATAAAAGGATACGCCCATGCTCTCATTAAACAAGTCATCAGGACTCTGCGGCACGCGGGAGTTGTTCAGATCCATTTCCAATGCTTTAATGTCATTGTCCATCTTTTTCAGCGCTTTCTGAAGGTTTTCCATCGACACCCTCGCCGCCCTGAAAAATATATTATTGCTTTTAAACTTGGAAGAAGAACATTCAAATTACTTCATTTATACGTATAAATAGTACTGGTCCTGCGAGTCGGACATCATAAATACCTGTCTATGTGAGGCATTTCTTCAGCAAACGTTAAAGCGTCAGGGAACTTGCTTTCTATCGTTTCGACTAGATAATGTAGAAGTGTATGTTTGTTTTCCAGATCTTTTGTTGCAGTCAACTGAAATAATATATTTATGGTGAATTTAAATGAACTGAAAAAAAAAATACTAAGACGTATGCTATTTTAAGAACTAAATATACCTTAGTAAGGAAGCTTATTTCAAAACCGTATGCACCAGCGTTATTTGAGCCTGTATTCATATAGTTTCCGAGTAGCAATAGGAGCTCTAATATCTTGGCGAATTTCCCGCTTGATTTGACTTCTTCGCACGCCGCAGTACCCGATACTATATCCTGAAAGTTCAAGTGTGATAAAGTCTTGGCATTTTAAATTTAGCATCAACAATAAAGCCGTTGAAACGACAAAAAATATTTTTTGATTGATACAAGTTCATCCCTTTCCTTACTGAGGTGAAAATTGTAAAACCAATATGTAATTTGTATCAAAATACAAAGCTTAATAGAGACCGGTGAAGATCAAAAACAACTTGTAAATTTTTCATTACAGTTTGTCTAAATACAATTTAGTAGAGATGGGTTGTGTAAAATCAGGTGGTAAATCTTTTCGATTTTCGATTTTTACTCTCATAGAAGTTGGAACCGATAGAGTCATAGTTATAACTAATATAAGTAATAATGGCATTAGAGATGTGACTGTTGTCCTCACTGACCGGTTTAACTTCAGAGATAATCTCAGTGTAGTGTTCCCTGAAGGCGAGGCTGCGGAGGCGCGGCACGAGGCGCTTCACGTCGGCCACCGTCGCCGCGAACTGCTCCGCCGCGGTCAGCTCCTCGCTCTTGCATTTCAACTCTGATAGTTTCTTTAGCTGATCCGCTGGAGGTATGTGCTAGAAGGAAAACGTTTTTATGAAACTTTTTAATTATTTACTCCTATTTTTTTTAACCTATTATTTATGCCACACTAAGCACTGCTAGGTAAATATATTTTTCTATAAATTATAAAAAAACGAAAGAGAAACAATGTTCGTGTACAAATTTTAAATATATGAATAACATGAAATAAATTTCTTATAGTGTTTAAAAAAAAATCTCGCATTTCCGAATATCAGCGTTTCTTTTATTATATGTTACTGTAAAGGTTGCGCTTATTTGTAAAGTATTTCAAGTATGAAGCTTACAAAAATAATAAATCAACAACAATCTGTTTTTCAGTTTTGAATAATCTTACTAATATTATAAATGCGAAAGTTTATATGGATGGAAGTTTATTACAAGGTATCAACTAAACAGTTCAACTGATTTCAATTTTTGGCTCAGATGTAGAACATAGTATAAAAGAACACATAATCCACAAAATTTTTAAATTCCGCACCTACGGCATCAAGCACTAAAGCTATTTATTAAATACTAGCTATTGGCGACTTCGCCCGCGTGAAATTAAAAAAATAATAGCCTATGTTACTCACTGATAACGAACTTTTTAATGGTGAAAGAATTTTTGAAATCGGAACAGTAGTTTTTGAGTTATTTCAATACATACAAAAAAAATCTTTCCCTTTATAATATTAGTATAGATTAAGTATGGATAAAGTGTTTAAATTAAATATACCTGTATTAATAGATCGAGTACATCAGCGGTGAGCACGGTGGTGTCGCAGCGCAGCACGCAGGCGCGGATGTGGTCGTACGACATGTGCTTCAAGCTGCCGCTCAGCAGGATGGACAGGTTCTGCGCGGCCTTGCTGTCCAGCACCTTCAGGTCCTTCACCTTCTTCAGCGTGTGCACCCTGCAATTCACATTGTACCTTTGAAACATTAGATATAGGAACTATCATTTTTTTAAAGAAAAAGAGGCAAACGAGGGTCAGGAACACAGTGGTCAACCACGCCCATGGACATCGGCAACACCACATGTTACAACTAAACAGTTTTTTTTTGTATTAAAGGAATTATTTAGTCTACTTCTATCTTTTTCAAGCTTTAACAATCATATTTGTTACATTTTGTTATGAATATAACAATTAAAATTAATATAAATGAGCTTTTTAATACCTTTTTAACATTATTTGATTCTCATAAATTATTATATATTTAAAAGTACAATCAGTAAGAAAACAAATATGTGATAGAGAAATCTCAAAAGTGATTAAGATAACATCGAGATGAATAGTACCGTTTTTAGAGCTACCAGCGTCTTGGGCGGGATTTCTACTATACGCCTTTTTTACCCATACCTGGGTGGAAGGGGATTTTGACAGGGTTCTGCTTTGTTCGCTGACTTATGGACATATCCTAATACCGATTTTAGATAAGAATATAATATAATAATGATTTTTAACTCACTTATCGACAGCATCTTCATTCTTCTTAGCGACAGGTTTACTTGAGAACTTCTGCGCCAAGCCTGTGAGTATATCTGGAGACGCCAGCTTATCTTCTTGCACCTATAATTTCATTAATCACGTTATTTCAAAGTATTTATTGATAAATTAGATATTGTATTTAAAATTGTTTTTACCTTGACCCAGAATGCTTTCTCTGACATCTTCTGTGGTATAATAGTTTTCCAGTTGGCTCTCTTCAGCGGACCTTCCACTTCCCACTTCTTCTTGGGTTTTAAACCATGAGGCAGAATGTCTGGTTGTGGCTGTAAACCGTTACATATATAGTTAATTCGCTTATTTTTTATCGTTTTAATTAAATTTAAGTAAATACTAAGCTAATCTAACAATTGCTATCTCTATTAGATCTCCACTAAGTCCATTAATCAATACAGATTTGTTAACCTTTAAGAACTTGAATTATGTGACAAGGGACTGTTTTTCATCACTATCTTCGCTACTAAGTTCTTTAATAATAATTAAGGGACTGATTTAAGAGTTTTTACATATATAGAGTTAGTCTGCTTAAATAGTAATTAACTCAGAGTGGCAGTAGCACTTACCATCCTAGGCACGGCTGGGCCTCCGAAGGGCGGAGGCGGAGGTGGTCCTCCCATCATGGGTGGCGGAGGCGGAGGTCCAAAGCCTGGCGGAGGTGGAGGCGGTGGAGGGCCGCCCATACCCGGCAGTGGTGGCGGGGGCGGGGGACCGCCTGCTCCTGGAACATACAAAGGAATATTTCAGTTTATTGGGCATATTTGAAATTATCATTTAATTCCGAGTAGGAGAAAAACAATTGACAAACTTGTCTACTAACACTAAAACAAAAAGGAATCGTTATATCACATTCAAATTTATGAGCGGTCCAATATTAATGGAAAATTACATAGATATTTAATAGACAATGTAAACATTTAAGGGTGTTGGAATGAGTAAATTTATTAATTCATGCACGCGCGTAAAATATACTCCGATATACATGCGGCAATAATGAACATTTAATAAGTGCAAATCTAAATAAAATATAATTATTTTACCCACCTTTAGGCATCGGCGGAGGTGGAGGTGGAGGCGGGCCGCATCCTATAACATCACATAGATACATTGCGCATGCAGTGCGAAATACGCTATTGTGAGGTACAAATTCATTCAAAAGCTGTGTTATTTATATAATAAAATATACAAACTGTTAATGAGATCGATAAAAATATCAACTTTTCCTTAGTTATTATAAAACTTTCAATGATACTTTATAGCCATTTTTTTAAAATGTTATAGTTTAGAATATGTAAAAACTAAATCATTTTTTTAATTTACCGTATGATTAAGTGAAATTTTTGAATAAATCAACTGCATTACTAAAATTCAAATTTAAAAGATAAGTGTATTCGAAAATCAGGAACCTTCACCAGAAAAATTTAAAAGAACAAAGTTATAAAAATGTTAATTAATATTGCTTTACTGTTATATGTTTCAAGGCGATAGCAGTAGTTTTTAGTGTTATTTTAAACATAAGCATGAAATGCAATAATGATTTACTAAAAAAATAAGGAAATAAAGAATTACCTCCTGGCATCGGAGGTGGAGGCGGTGGAGGAGGTCCGCCGGGACTTCCGATTGCCTGCAAAAAACATAAAAAATGTATACTATATTATTTACAATTAGTAGAAAAAACGCAAAACTATATAATAAACACCGAAAAAGAACACAATCGATATAGTTGACTCAACTAAACCCAATAGTTGGCGCAGTCATAGGCAGTTACAGATTTATTTTTACACGAGCTGTCGCCCGCAAACTTCGTTAGCGCCGATTTCTTTTTTAATTAATTATTTTTTCCGTCCTAATCGGTCCACCCGTTCCAGAGATAGCGGTCCGGTCGCCATTTTGACAGCGCGGAATTTAAAAAAGAAGTAGCCTATAATATGCCCGTCTATGTCAGCTACCCTCCAGTGAAAGTCCGAATAATATCGGCCTAGCCTTTTCGGAGATTACCTGGAACAAACATGGCTTGCGGACAGATAGACAGACAGACAAAACATTTTTAAATGGAATTTTCGTTATCAGCGACGCAAATACATCATCTTCCCGAAATCTGGAATTTTTCCTTTGATATTACGGACACTGCAATTTTATTATATGTATATATAGATATAGATAGAAGATAAATTTGTCAATTTTTTATTAAGAAATCGTGTTGTGTGTCAGTTTGCAACGTACCTTGCAATTGCGGATGTTTATGGGCAGCGGTCGCTTTCCATTTCGGTGGATTCAGGTGGCCGCTTGCTCGTTTGCCACTTAATATTATTAAAAAAAAAAAACCTTGGCGATGGCGGCGATGTTCCCCTGCGAGACGCCGCCGGGCCCGGTGGGGGCGGCGGCCTGCTTCAGGCGCTCCTCCAGGTGCGCGGCGCGCGCCTCCGCCTCCTGCCGCGCCGCGATCGCCGCCTCCAGCTTGCCCTTCAGCTCCTCTATCTTACGCTCCTCCTCCGCACGAGATTTCTCTGCAAACACAAGATTTTATTAAAATCTTCATCCACATGACATTATAAAAACTGCACTTTATTACTAGTTTTGACCCGTGACTCCGTCCACGTAGTATTTAAAAAACAATAGCAAGTATGTCTATGTGTTCTTCCAGACTATGCTCTACATCTATACTAAATTTCATCAAGATCCGTTTAGCCATTTAAACTACAAAATATGCTGTGTTTCCCGACATCTTACATAACAAACAAGTATTTAGGGTTTTTTATATTAGTATTGATATACATAGATAACAAACCTATTAGTCCATCAATAAGTGGTTGTACGTCAATGTTGAACCGCTGCGTGGCGCGGAAGTCCGGGTCGTAGCCGTTTTTATGTAGCACTATTTGCGTCACACATTCCTCTATTAACTTGTAATACGCCGGCCTGAAAATAAAAAAAACTAGAAACTCACATTAAGTAACTTAACAAATATACATATTTACCTTATTTCTTATTTAAAGCTAGTATATTTATGTAAAGGAAAAATAGTATGTACAACATTATTTACAAAGTTTCTAACAAGAAGGCTAAAAATATAAACTCACTCATACCTCATCATTAATTTACAAAATGTTTTAGGGCCAGTCCCACCACTGGCTGATAGAGGCTCAGATAGCTTAAAAATGACGTCACTGTCAGATAAGGTAACAAAATCCGATATTTCCATCACATTTTACAATTTGGTGGGAGAGTCCCTTAATGTTTATTAATTTGTAGAATTAGTAATATTTATTTGTTTCTATATGGTCTGTGGGGCGAAGGCCTGGTATGGACACAAGTCCCCTGCTCATAGTGGAAATCAATATGTTTTAATTTTTTTTTTTATAAATTACTGTTTACCTAATTAACTCATCATCTCGTATAAACAGCAGATGCTGCAGTATGGAGAGCAGGTATGGCTCCGCCGGCGTGTCCATCACCAGATTCTTCACCAGCTCGTAACATTCATTGGCGTCATTGAAATCAACCCTGAAGTTTAAACATATAAGTTAAAGACTCTAGCATGTTAAAAAAAAATTAAGAAATATATAGACTAGACACAATATTTTTTCACCGGTACTTTCTCTGTACGGTACTATGTCAATGTCAATGTCAAATTAGACACGCCGAGACGCTTCTCATTGAATTCTTTGTTCGTTTGTGATTTTAACTATCAGACACCAGGTAGCGTTAGTGAGATTATGTGAAAAATGTTTCAAGTGAAGTGTCAACTATGCTTACTCTATATATTTTTTTAATATCTTTGGTTAAAAACTAATCTGTATTATATTATAGGTCTTCTTATTGACCAAATAACTATGAGTACGGTAGTTTATAGTTCACCTGACGTCATCAAACTTGGCAAGGAACTCGTCTTGGTCCGCGGAGGCGTGTGTGTCGAACACATTCATCTGAATCTGCCGGGCGCCCTCCGCAGCCGCACGTAATTCGTCTAAAAAAAACATAAAATAACTCACGCCCATAATCCAGAAGGGTAGACAGAGCAAGACAAATGTAAATTTACAAATGTATCTCAGAATGTTTCTGTTAATAAAGATTTTAAAACTTCTTTCATCTACAGTACAGTTTAAGAATTCACTTTCATAAAATGTCCAAAAGTCTTAAGCAAAAATACATGTATGAAGGGAAATAAAAAAGTGAACCTTACCAATAAGATCATAGAGTCCAGTTCTCATAAACTCGCTCCGCAAGTGCATTCTGAACTCTAACTCTTCGGGTTCTGTGATTATGGCATTCATCAGTTGCATACAACCATTCTGGAAAATATTAAAAAAAGTAAATATAACCTACCCGATACAGTCGAGGAATTTGATTTAAGACCCATCTAAAAGAATTAAAAAACCCTTATTCTAATAGACAAATACTGTCAAGACAGAAATTTTACCTCATTTTAAATCAAGTACTTAAATTAGTCAACCTGATTTTATGAGCAATTCTAAGGAAATTTTAAAAATTCCCACTCTGTGGTCATCATTCGAAAACCTTTTCAAACAATCATCCGTTTTACAAGCAATGAATCCCGTTCACTGCTGTTTATGTTTAAACACTTTTGAATCACTTCGTGTGCAGAACACGCAATGTACAGCATATAAAGTTACCTTTAAACTCTCAGGAGATTTACTATCCAAGCACTCTACGATGGGCAACAAGCGCGGCCGCCGGCTCGACTCGCCCGCCATCGTGATCGCTTCCAGCACCTTCTCATGACCATTGGGGATAAGGCAGATAGCTGCCAGCACCTGGAAGATAAAAATAAATACATATTAGACTATCTGGAATTGCCTTGAAATGATACGAATTGTACAAAACTGCAATAAAACAACATACAATTCTCTTTTAATTTTACAATAGTATTCCTTTCTTTAAAAAAAATCATTTTACAAATGTATCTCATGGATGGATCTATGGAAATCCATAAGCTTGTATGAAACTATCGGTTTACCTTAAAAGCTACATTTATTTGAGGTGCGGAACAAAAAACAATACAACGCAGCTTATAAATGTGCGTGTACGAAAAAAAGTCGCTTACTGACACACGGCTAGTTTCTTTTTCTTTATCTAATTATTTGTAGGAAGAAGCGGAGTTTGTCTAGTATGAACAATTTTTCTATAGTAGATCACCGCGCATTTCCGCGACTGTACAGTAATTCTGTGGTCAATTAAGTACGACTAACTATCATACAAAACCAAATCAATACTTCATATGCGTAAACTAGTGGTCACCAGTCGCGTTGTTATAGTAACAGCGTCGTTGCCATGGTTACCTTTGCCGCTTCCAGCGCGCAGTGCGGCTTGCGCGCGTCCAGGCTGCGCGCGAGCACGGGCAGCGCCTCCCGGCATTCAAACACGGTGCGGATACCGACAGTGTTATTGAGTATTGCCGACAAACATCTGATACATTCGTACTGAACGCGGTCGTAACGAGCATCACTGGAAAACAAAGGGGCCTTTTATATAATAGAACTAAGAAAAAACATAGAATTGACACCATTTATTTCCGGAAAAATCTAGAAGTCCAATTAAAAGTTTAATATCGATATTAACTTAATATCACGTTATTTTAAACTTTTCAAACACACTTACCGGTAAAATCCCCTACCACTGATTGCGTGAAAAAATGTGAGGAAAAAAGTTTAAATTTTACTGTAAACTTTAAAAAATACCTTTCTATATTAATTAATATTAATATGAGAAAAAAAATGTATTTTTGTATTTATTGAAATAACTCAAAAACTACTGGGCCGATTCCAAAAATTCTTACACCATTAAAAAGCTACGTTATCAGTGAGTAACATATATTTCTATAGTTTTTTAAATTTTAAGCGAAGTCGCGAGAAACAGCTAGTAAAATAAACATATCAGCAAAGGATCTATAATAACTTGTATGTATTCTTACTTTGTATAGCAGATATTTAAGGTGGTGAGTAGACTCTCGATGCCTTTAGTGCCGAACTCTTGTATCCATGACAACGGGTTGTTGGTGAGCGCTATCCTCAAATTCTCCAAACAGCCATGCAGCTTGCCCACTGACAGCTCTGGTTGATTCAGATATGATACATAGTCTGATGGCTTCTCAAACTTCGACCTGCCTTCCTGGAGAGAATTTTAAAACATCTAAGTTATAATCTAAGTTATATCCCGGTATACCGGGATTATAAAATGATTAGAGAAAAATATTTTTCTTACGTACTTTATAATTGTTTTTTTTGTTATACATAGTTTAATTTTAAAATGAAAAACAAACACTCGAGCAAACTAAATAATAAGCATTCTTGAAGATTAAAAATAATTTAAAGGAGAAGTGTTTTTTTATGTGAACAGTAGTTACTTTAAAAACACGATTTCATCAAACAATTAGCATGCTATATTTCTAAATAAAATAAGTAGTGAAAATAAAAAAGACAAGGCATAGCAATTTTTTTAGGTGGTGAAAGGTTAATTTGTTTGTTAGGAAGTAAAATCTAAACAAACCTGTGCATTAACAAATTTGTAGGCAACTAACATTTTCTTCTTTTGATCCCTCGAATATTTTCTTAGCGGTTCCTTCTTTTCTTCACTGATGTTCATATCCGTCTGGAAATAAAATGTTTTAAAACATTAAAAAACCATAGAAAACGTGGAGTGCGTTCACCTTTTACACAAACTGATAAGCAACACAACAAAACACACGAATAAATAAAAACATGGTCATTTCTCTTTGTAAAAGAAAGAGATGACAATATGTTAAGCTATTTCGGCAATGGATACTCTTGATACCTAAAATCAACTGAAGTAGCATAACTTTAAACTAAAAAAGCCTAACCTAAACTAAAAAAGCCTAACCTAGACTGACATGGAGAAATTTATTTGACAAGGCTTAACCGTGGATGTAGTGCTTTTGATGATGATCAAGGCAGCTAAATTCATAAGAGAATACCGATCTTTTATCAACTTGACTAATTAGTATCAGATAACCATAAAAAGATCAACAGCTTGTAATAGCTCATTTCAAAAATTCTTTCACTATTAAAAAGCTACGTTATCATTGAGTAACATAGGCTATATTTTTTATTTTAATTTCACGCGGGCAAAGCCGCGTGAATCAGCTAGTGTAAAATAATACATGTGAGTTGCACTCACCAGCATTTCTTCGAACCGTCGCTGTAGCTGGTTGTCGTCGAGAGCATCGATCTTGTTGGTGTACTCGGCTGCGGCGGAGGGCTCATCGTCTTCGGCGCGCGGCTCCGCCCCCCGCGGCACCGTCTCGTACCCTCGCTCGATCCCACCGCCCGTCTTCTTCGGCCGCCCGAACCATGTGTCCAGCTGGAACAAAGCAACATTTAATTTAATAATTGCTACCACCGTGCAATGCGACCTTTTGTATGCAAGTAAACTAACCAGACAAGTCGATAGCAAATCTAAGTCTGCAAAAGTACCAGCGGTATGAATTTCCAAAAGTGTGGTTGTAATCTACTGTCATGGTGATTTAAATGAGTTGAATGGTAATCAAGAAACGCCAATAACAGCTCAAAGTTTTACTTGTTCTTAGATGTATTAGATGCATTTTCTTGTAGTTTAGAAATTTCCTTTCGTCGCGTTTAACGGATGTTACGTATTAAATCCTTAACTGGTTTATCGCACCTCATTCTACACAAGATACACCGCTAGTAATTAAATAACGATAGTTTTGCTCCACTTAACATGATAACAAAACAATATTTATGTATTAGTAACAATAAACTGCTAAGACATTGGTAACGTATGTCCAACATATTACAATATGTAAAAGAAATAGCAAGGGATCTTAAATTAAATAATAAAATTATGGTCTAACTAGCTATCGCCCGCGACTCCGTCCGCGCGGAACTAAGAAAAACAAATGCAAGTAGCCTATGTGTTCTTCCAGACTATCCCCTACATCTATGCCAAATTTTATAGAAATCTGTTCAGCCGTTTAGGCTACAAACTCTAACAAACATCCATCTATCCATCCATCCATCCATCTAAACTTTCGCATTTATAATATTAGTACGATATAGTCCACATCCGACATTTTTAGGAAAACCTAACGTGTTTCCTAACATTTTGAAAAGAGGAAACATTTATTGCGTTAAAGTATGTTAATTTTTTTCGTGCTTCGCGTTTTGTTTTAATTAATTTATGAGACAGCTCACTGTAGCATGATCGTATAGTAAAAATAGGTTAATAATATTCGTGCTGAGAACATAAAACAGGGCCGTACTTCCGACCTATTTAATTAAAACAAAGGTGCTTTATTTTATTCAAGAGGACGTATGTTATTTATGTTAATACTAGCTGTCGCCCGCGACTACGTCCGCGTGGAATTTAAAAAAAACAAAAGTAAGTAGCCTGTGTGTTCTTCCAGACTATCCTCTACGCCTATGCCAAATTTTATCGAAGTCTGTTCAGCCGTTTAGGCTACAAACCCTAACAAACATCCATCTATCCATCCATCCATCTAAACTTTCGCATTTATAATATTAGTAAGATTTACGTTGACAATTATAACCACAAAATTACACTGATATTTGCGTCCTTTAAAAGTACCAATTTATAGGTAAATCTTTTTGCAAAAATTTTTTTTACTCCTTTCAAAGGGTCATTGCCTGACGGTTGCGCTTACTAATTACTTTTACATGTGGTATCATTTAACGATCATATAAAAATGCTTTTCGATTAGGCAACATTGCTATATTGGTTTGTTAATGCACACGACTAATCGGGATACGACAGGGTTGTCACACTAATCGTTTCTAAACAGTTGTTGGTGTATTCGTTAATGTTCTGCGAAATACTGAATAGTAAAAAGCACGATCCACCGATTTTTCAATGCCATTCATGAATTACTTGTTACTTGGGTCACTAATAACATAAACAAATACTTTATACTCTGCTATCTCAACATTTCAACCACATGATATAGTAAACAATAGTCAAATGGTATACTAACGTTTAACGGATCTTTGCAGGCCTAAATTATAAAGCTGCATAGATTTAAAAAAAAATTGACAACCCTAATATTTTTACAGAGGCCATTGTCTTGTCTCATTGTGCCTTTTGAGGTCCAAACGATTCATGACATTCTGTCCGCAATATCGCTAACAATGAGACATCGTCCGCATTGAAGATTGACGATTATACACTTTGTATGGAACGCACGTGGCGAAAATAAGGGTCATATTTGTTGCAAAACAACTTATGGATTACATAGTAAAAGCTAGAGCAGAAAATATAACTCATAATACCAATATATTAACAACGCGTACGCTTGTGTGCAAAAATAATTATTGGCAAAAGTTTTCACTTAGCCAAGTTCTGTTTTTAAAAGTAGATTTCATTTAAACTTACCGAGAATGGCGACCGCTCTCTAACATAGTCACCAACTACTTTTATCGTGTCCATTTTACAACAAAAAAAACCTTTAAAATTAACAAACTGCTATTTACTATCGTAACATTGTATCATAATATTAACTAATTTAACACATTAAAAATAGAAGTCGTTTTCTCGATTCACCAACAAATCGTACGATCAGTTAATCGGCACTGCACACACTGAGTTCGGAAGCCTCACTTTCCTTGTAAATTAGCGAACTGGTAAAAATAAAATCATCTTTCCCCTGATGATGCTTCACTCATCTGAATATACTGAGCGATGATGTCGTCCATTCAGTGACAATAATAGACGCACAAAAAGTCGCACGGCGAATTAACTAAAGGTGTTTACACACTATTAGCGATGATAAATTAATTTGTTTTGACGTCGTTATGACGGATTAGCGGTAATTTCTTTTTGTACTAAAGGAACAGTTTAAGCATTCACCTTTTTAATTAATATCTAAAATGAACTTTTTAAAGTAGCGATTTTATTAGTTAATGATAATGATATCTTAATTAGGCTTTCTCTCTTGTCTACTTAAGTTAAGTTTAATTAAGTTGTTATTACGTTTGCATCGAAGTCGAACAACCTATAGTGAATTTGAAGCTGAATAACTCGAAATAAAAATTGGGACTATCAAGTCCGTGATCATACGAGATCAGGAGAAAGAAATCTGAATTCAATAAAATTGTGACGCAAAAAATATAAAGATGATATCAGATAGAGGACGACACAAGGTCGTATGAGTAATTAAGTATACGAAATTGAATAACATGTCCGAATGATATCATAGGTGATGTAGGTTAAATAGGATTTTATTTATAGAAGATTTTACATGTCCTAGGTTGGAATAAGATGATAAAAAACAGCAATGAAACATGTAAGCAATAATAGACATCTTTTTCAACAAATAAAACGGGACGAATATTAAGAATGACCATTTTATTTGTTAACTTAAAAAAGTATGATTTTCAGAGTGTGTGAATAATTTGAAGTAATAAGTTATTATATCATTTGTCACCAGCTATATCGATATCAAGATGAGAGTTTGTATTGTAAACAATGTTTATTTCCGATGCAATTCAAATCTTACTACTTTCGCATAAGGAAAAAAATAACAACACAATTGGCACAATTCCAATTGTTTTAGTTGTATATATTTACACATGACACGAGTGTACAAGGTTGATGACATTGACACGAATGACACAAGGTGGGCACACAACAGTGATGTCATCGAAGATGTTATAAGAAATCATAGTTATTTTACTTAATCTTGCGAAAGCATAGAGGTATGAATGTTTGTAACTCCTGAACGGATCTAGTTTACTGCTAACTCAAGTTTTTTTTTTTAATCGAAGCAAAAGAACTTACGACTAACATCTACTGTGAATAAAATTATTCTATAAAATCAAACAACATCGATCACTGCCTACAAAAATCGATTTAAGGCTCAAATCTTTCGATCAAAACAAACCATAATTAAGAACGGAAAGTACTAAAGTCGACTTACTACGTATTAACTACTTAAATCTATAAATAAAAATAGCAAAAGTTTTTAACGCGTGTATTCGGTATCGCAAACTTTGTACTGACACTGCATTTGCGACCTCCCGCGATATCCTCGCGGGGATACTGCCGAATGCATAGTGCACACCTTGTTTATGTATAAACTACGAAGCTTTTTATTTCAATACAGTTTATAGGCAAGATGTAAAGTATGAATATCGATTCTTGACGGATAGGATAAAAGTTAATATTAACTTCATTGGCCATTAAATAGAAAAAATACAATTCCAGTGTCCTAAATGTCCAAAATTTTATCTAGCGATCCTAAGAAAGTAATTTAAATGTAAGACAATAAAATATTCAGAAGGATAATAAACAACAAAATAAGGTCATCAAATAATATAAGTACAAATATATAAAATACGAGCCGTTGCTCGCGACTTCGCCCGCGTGAAATTACAAATATAACCTATTACGTTCGCCCTTTTTTTCAACCTATTACCAAAAGTATTAACTTAGTAGTAATCTACGTAATAACAGAAATCTACCGATGCAAGATTCCAAATTACTAAGCCCGGTAGCTTGTAAGCTGATTTTTCGATTACCCTTATTGTTTGTGTTCGCGATATCTTCTAAACTATTAGTCCAATTTAAATACTGTAAAGAACAATTTTATTCTACATTAAATTCTCCTGATAACAAACGCATTTATTTGGATAAGGATTAATATTGAAACCAATAAAAGAACGCTGCAAATAGCGTAGAATTTTTAATTCATTTTGTAAACACAAAAGTGGTTATTGTAAGAAAACCGTTAAAGATAGATATATGCTATCGCGCACTTTTCTGTAGAACTTTTTAAGATCTACAATTCTTTCATACATCATTTTTATATACCTCTAACGGTTTAGGCAGCGTAAGCCGAGAAAAGTTAAAGTTTAGTGAATTTTTAACGCCGGCGTCCAGAAACACGCTGTTTATTAATAGTTCCTAAACAATAGTAATAATAAAATATAGCCTATGTTACTCACAGATAAATTACCTTTCTAATGGTGAAAGAATTTTTATAATCGGCCCAGTAGTTTTTGAGTTATTTCAATACATACAAAAATACAAAAATACAAAGTTTTCCTCTTTATAATATTAGTATAGATATAGATATAGACAAAACTCATCACGCATTAAGGAACTTGACCTTCCTACGTTTACTCATACACCAAGGCCAAGGCTCTCTCTATAGATATGACCGATGTGAAAGATAATTATAACTTTAATTGATCATAATCAGGGTGATGACATAGCCCCACGCATTTTGTATTACCAACACGTGTGTACACACCAACGCAATGTAATTATGATTATAAAGATAATTAAAAACATGCTGAAACTGCCATTCAAAGAGTCGTCAATCAGTCAATAAGGGAGTCCCTTAGATTTGATTTTGTATTACATTATGCTAGGGGATGTTAAGTAATGCTTATGATTAACGCGACAGTTAATGATACATTGTGGACAAAATAGTTCGTTATATATTTAGAAATGAGTAACAAAAACTGAGGATAACTGTAACAATTTAAAAATTTAAATCTGTACAAAAAAGGAATAGCTCTAGATAAAGAATATCATTAAAACAAAGAAGGATTTTTAGTATCTAATTCGCAGTCATACCTTCAAGTATTAATCCCTTCATACATCAACATTGTAACTTAATACAACTTTTTCGTTAATTTATAGATTAAATTAAATACATTATTAATACTAACCATTTTATAAGAAACGTCATGTACACTAGACACAACACAAAACACTACACATCAACTTTTCACACAATACACTAACGCGCAGACTTAACAAATACCGTTCATGGTATGTGTGACCGAAGTAAACGTTCACACAAGCAGTGGTAGAAAAAACATAAGGCAAAACGGCTCCGCGATCATAGGGTTGACACAAACTTAATAATGATTTAAATTTACAACTTCTTAAATACTTTTTAGAAGATATACATATATTTTAATAAGTCCACGAGGCAATTATAAAGTACTATTGCTAATAAATGATTATTCTATTTCACAAACTATGAAAAGGGCCATCATATTGAACAATTGCGATGCAACGTTTAGCCTCTTAAGTTAAGAATAGATTACCGTCAGCCTATGTAGATATATTAACACGATGAAACAAATTAATCCCAAGTTCAAACAATCCAATCACACGAATAAATCCAATGTCTTTAATTACCATTATAAAATTAAATTTGACAGCCCTACGTATTATTATTGATCAGCGCAAACGCATGAGCAATCCGGCTGAATGTAGTGACGATTACGTCACTATGGGCGCAACTTTATAATAAAATGGTATTATGAGGCGCCGGATGACAGTTCTGTACGTAGTTATTTTGATCGTCTAACTACTATCTACTAGTATCTTAGATCAATGGCTTTGAAGAATGGACCATTGCTATTCAACACGTAGCTCTTTTCCTAAAGGTCTTTAACGTATTATAAGAAATATTAAATATAAACATGGAATGAGGTCGTCTTGACAACTTTAATTTACTAGGTGGGTTATTTACATTGTAACCTCTAACCTCAAATTAAAATGGCAGCATATTTTGTTAGGATTCATCAGAATATTATCATTAAGATGCTCTGAAATGATTGTCATTAAGTGATGTGTAAAAAAATTGTTGAATCCTTTCAAGTTGTAAATAAATAAAGGTCAATAAACTTTCGCGAATGTATTTGATAGGTGGTAATCGATATCTTGTTATCTAGATAGAGATGAAGATTATTGGAGAATGACATAGATTTTACCTTTATAGAGATATTTTAGAATGAGATTTGATTGCTGACTGAATTACTGCAATTTCAGTACTAAGTAATTAGCAACATTATTTTGATGTCGAATTTGCGCTATTAAATTAAAGAAAATTGGAAATTAAAGGGAACGTTGCAATTCTTAACACACATTAACTCGACTTTTAATCGTCTTTTAACTATTAAAAATTTTCTTCCATCAAAAGTCGTGTCAATAATCTCGGTCAAAAAATCTTCTTTTCTCTTTCTCAAAAATCTTTCACTCGTCTCTATTTCGAATTTTCTTCAATAAAACGCTTAGAACAAGTTGAAGTTTTTAACACTTTGAAAACTTTCTGTATACATAAAAATATTTGTGCCAATTAACCATTGTAAACAATGACGGTTCACCTTTGTGCCATACAAGTCGTCCTATAAACTGAGTCGCCTTCGACTGCGACACCAAAGTACGCTCTCTGCTGAATATTAAACATAGTCTCTACAAGTCATGCCATTCAAGTTATTTAAAGATTCTCCGGGAACAAAGATTTAGAAGAAAAAACTAATATTATTTGCAAAGCTCTACCATTGCTTGTATAAGGCAATTTCGTTATAGCATAGCTATTTGGAAAAAAATTGTTTATCAAATAACACTTTATGTTTCGATTTAAGTTTCAGTAATTTTCGATTAAAATATTTATGAGATGCTTTGGGTTTTAGGAAAGTTAACAATGAAAATACACGCGAACAAAGTCATGTGAGACTGTTAGTTACAATGCCTTATTGTATGTTTATTTTTAAACCGTGCAAGCGCAATAAATATATTTTATGCACACTCATAGATATGCCCGAGCGACATCTTTATCATTGGACGCATTAGCGGTTGTTACCTCTGAACAAACATTAAAAACAATGCTAATTACATAGTAAGTACAATACAATGTTCTTTGATGATTCATTAAAATACAGGATATTTGTAGTAGATATGCTTTAATCGAATTTATATAAATTTAGGTTAATTAAAATAAAATATAATTTAATAATTGTACTAATTAAACCATGTTAGTTAGCTCTTGTTTTAGAATCCAGGAAAACCTCGAAAATAATATTTTAAACTTATTTTATGGGACTACATACAGGGTGCTCAAATTTAAGTCTAATGGGTTCAAACATTTTTAAGAGTAGAATAATACCTGTTGTGTTCTTCCCCGGAGTATAGGATTATAGTCTGGAAAATTGGTTTTTAATATACTATTGTTCGCAAGTCAATGTCAACTTCGTGCTACAAATCTGCAATGATGTAAGTGAATGAGATCATCCATCTCATACATACGCAGTTTAATACCTGACGTTGCATCTTTGATACGACGTGGGTGTTATGGAAAATTGGTTGTACTTAAAAATACTAATTAAGAACGGCCTACCTCACGTATTATCGTCCGGAAACGGCACTGATTTGTAAACAATTTAATTTTTGTCCTTTTCGATAAATTTCTTATATTATGATCACTAACAGTTTCTTCAAAATCTCTTTAAAGTTGTCTTTCATTGTTGAATAAATTGTATAAAACATATTACCATCCCTCTCTTTCTCTCCAAAAAATAAGACAACAATATGTAGTACACAAGTATTTCGGCAGTTAAATGTCATGTTTATACTATCGACAACTACAATTTATGAAAAGTCTCGATTTTTTGTGATTAACTTGGTATATTTATTTATTAAAATTGCCACAAATCCTGAAATTATTATTATTATCCTTCTGTCCCTAAACCTAGTGTGGTCAACAAGAGCATCCGTTTTTGAAGAAAACCTTGATTTCTTAAGTCTATAATTTAGAAAATGATGTAGAATATTTCAAATAACAAAAAGGAGAGGCCAGTCAGCCTTGGTTAGTATTGATGATAATAAAACAAGTGTGAAGTGACCTTACTATCCTTTTCAAGTACTGCTTTAATTGATATATGTACATTAATGATTATTCTGATGTTTGTATAAATCAATAATTTCATACTTTAAAAAGGTAAACACCGATAAAGTTTATTAAAAAAAACATTGAGTAAATTTGGAATATTAACAAATTTTAATAACAGCGCCATCTACCGATTCTTTCCTACTATGTTTACAAGATTACGGTAAAATATCGACTCCTGCGCATACTTTCCTCCTACAATGGGTCCATTTGGCATCGACGTGCGTAGAACATGAGTAGGCAATTCGAATATTATAATACAACTTACCCCTTTTTTCCTCCACGTTTCCTTGCGTTTAAGGCGAGGCAAGCTGTAATACTTGCTAGCCTCGCCTTCCGGTATATTGTCTAGATGGCGATTGGGCATTATTCCTTACAATAAAGTCACTTCACACACACATAACTTACACAAGCACTTTAGTAAATCACTTAACATCACATTTTAAATAAATTTAATATATCCTAGTGATACAAACATAACCTACGTTCGTAGCAAATAAACACAGATGACATTAAAAAAATAGTTGTATCTAATTGTGCAAGATACCGTTCTTTATAAATGCAATTAAAATATTCCCAATTTTTCTAAAATGGAACTTCAAATGCAATAGTAAAATTACTAAAAGTAAAGTTTTATTTGTGTAACACCAAACCTAAATATAAACTTAGTTATAAATTCGAAACGTCCACTCTTGGTAAAGATAAGATAGTTTTAACATCATTTTTGTACTGTAATCTATACTGATAACCAATTGTTACTGATAATAAAGATTCCTTTTCACGCATTACTCGGTCGTGACTAATTTGATTGCCCATAATCAATACACAAAAAAAATGTCACGCTAAAATTATTCAGACAAAAATTAAAATTAAACCAAAAGTATGAAAAATGTGTTGTAAACGTTGATAGTATTTTTTATTAAAAACAAACATTTTTGATGTAAATTCAGTGTAAAATAGTCAGAAACATCCACCGAAAGATTTTCAAACATAACCTCAGCTTCGTTATAAACTTTCACTCGTGTGAAAATAAATAAAGGGATCGTAAATTTGAATAAAGATGGACTTTAAACATTGGGCAATAACTTGATTGAAACCCTTTATTTAAATTTATACACGACCTTACATCTGACCACAACAATGCGGTCAAATAAAGACATAATCGTTTCGCCCACTTACATTGACAAAACAAATCGGTATTTTAATAGGAAATAGTTTAACACTATTAAAATGTAGTTACATGTAGTCACTAAATTGATTCATTCGCAATAATCAATCAATGCAAGTAAAAACTTTAAAATACTCCTATTTTAGGGTCAACTTATTGAATCGCATGTAAGAAGGAGAACGTTATGAGTAGGAAAGGGTACACCGGTAGAGGTAAACCTAGCAAGAGATGGATAGATTGCGTGTAAGGTGACATGATCAAAAAGGGAGTGATGACTGAGATGACATATGATAAAGTTATGTGGGGGACAAAAACCTGTTGCGCCGACCCAACGGGAGTAGGATAAGAAGGAAGGTGATGTTTTAGGAGCAACTTTTGAACAGCCTTGTCATTTTAGGGTATCACATAAACCCGGTATGCGTAACATCTTCAGTCACAAATCTTTTGTAATACATGCTAATTAAAACCATAGCAATCGGGGACAGAAAACCGTGGAGTCGACCGCACCTAAACATTTTTTAAATAACCCGACTCGACGTGTATTCGTTTATAATTATCACATAAACAAATGGCCTCGTCTGTTTATTATTAAATCACGACGCTTTGTTAAATCAGTTTTTTTATTTTTATTGCATGTTGCAACATGCTAGATATTTTATACAAATGTCCAATTATTGGCTTAAAACTTTTTAAAAAAAATAGAGCAATTTTATGATCTATATTTCTTAGGGTGTGTCCACATCTGGCAAAAATGCCGCAAATGTGAAGATCACGAGCAGTTCAAACAGTTCTCGTACCGATTGAGGATTAGAACACACCCTTATAGCGCGTTTAATGTTAGTCCCTATTTAATTTTTCTGTCGGAAACTTGAATAATATATGAGAATACTAGAAAAATATTGGCTATATGATTGACGTTGTGCAAGTTGGGGATATAAATAAAACTATATACTAAAGTCATTTGAATGACATTAAAAATCGATTCGCAATGGTATGTGACAAAATGAAGCAAGTCGGTAAGCGGCACAACTCAATGACGTAATGGACTACTGGTTTCCTTTGAGTACTTTATGTCCACTTTGGTAAGAATAATTCAAAGGAGGTTTTCTTATTGAGAAATAAAAATAAGTCACAAGATGCGTACTGGCATATCAGAGGAATAAATCGATTTAAAACTCTGTCTCGATTCTTTTCTATCACGATGTAGGAAGTTTTTTTTTAATCTTCATTGATCCAGTTCGGATACTTCCCCATAAGGAAGCTTCGGGCTTACTCTTGTTTAGGGTTGAGTAGTAGTAGTAGTAGTAGTGAGTTTGACAGCTGTCAACCAGTCCATTACATTTTGGTACGAGAATTAAAGCAATATTGACTAACAGCAAATACACTGTCTCGATCTCGTCTATGTGTCTCGTATTCTGATTTCATTTTAGCATACCATAACAATGATTGAAAACCGATATTTGAACAATGTTTATAAGTAACTATATAAGCGTACAATCTCATGGTCAAGGTCATCTTTTACAATAGTTCAATAATTCACAGTACTCAAGTATGACGGAGAAGTCTCATTTTAACCTAGATTTCTACTGCTGAAATATCTGGACAAAAATAACATACAGTGGAAGATTACGGTTAGAACGCTAGCTGTATTTGGCTAGCCTTAGAACACAGTTAAGAGTCTAAATAAATCGCAACTTTCAAACGATCGTAAGCCTTTCGTTGTTCAGTAACAATCAGTTTCTGGTAACATATAAGGTATATAGGATTCAATTCACATTATGTAATAGCTATCAATTATCATATCATGCACAATAACACTACAGATACACAACTAAACAAAACAAACGTTATAACGAACTCAAATCGCGGGACACATTCACTGAAAGGACTTCGACTGAAAACTAAATGAAATTTACTGGCGAAGTTATATCGCTGTGTATACAGACGTCAGCGACAGGTACCGTTAGCATAGACAAAGTCGAAAAAAAAACAATAAAAAATGTCATTCCGATCGGGTAGGCGTACGACCGCAATTTCAAGAGCTGATTATTTTTTCTTGTCAGGAAAAAAGTCTATTGCCTAGCTAGGCTATGTAGTGTAGCAAACCTACCTGATATAGACCATTATATTTTGCACAATTAGTATTCATGTTAATTGCATACATACAATTGAAATAGAGTAGGCTATTTTAAATTAAATCAACAAAGGATCAACTAAGGTCAAATTCCACTGGGTTTATTGTGGTATAAAAGACGAAAAAGTGTTAGATTCTTTCTTCTTTTTAGTTTGATTTCTTTTAAAAGGACGTTAGTGTTAATGTTTTTGCAAACCCTACCCGCTTATCTAGAAACGGTCGTGTACATACCGTACGAACGTAAACCCTCGGTCTCAGGCGAGTACGACTACGAGGAATCAGCTGATGGACACTTGAGGCGGTATACAAATAAGAATGTAACCACCATACAATTACGTGCGAATTTCCTGTGAACATTCCTTATATCGATCTTGTAAAACTTGCTAACGAAATAAGTAACACACCATTTTGTGGAACCTACAGCTATCCTTTTCTATTATACGGTTAAGATAATATAAAAGAGTGAGCAGTTTAGAGTTCTAACTTGAAAGTATGTTTTCTAATTTTAATGACTCAAATCAAACGAAACATTTTTAAAAATACACAATTTAAATCAGAAAGTAATTGTTATTGAAAATTACGTGAATTTCAAAGTAATTACGATTACCATTGAATTGACGATATGGACGTACCATCCCCTAACGTAGTAGGAAACATTATAAAGAATTACTAAAACTGTTACTTACAAAGCCACTTTTCGCTTTCTCATGGCGGGACATTTTTCTGTTGTTAACATTCGACCGCACCATTCTGCAACAAAAATAGGAAAAACATAAATATCACAAGATTTAATTGTCATTAGAGACAGATTAAACTATAGTTTTCGGATATATTACGTTTCACACAACGATAATAGATTTAGGTACGTCTAATAAATCTCATTACGATTAAGTGTTCTTCTCTCAGTATATCTTTAGACCTGGATATACTGGAAATATCAGATCTACAAAGATCGTACATTCTTAACTCTTAACCGTTTTTTTATGTTATAAGTTGGAAAACGAGCAAGCGGCCACCTGAAACCACCGAAATGGCGAAGCGACCGTTGCCAATAGACATCCGCAATTGCAGATGCGTTGCCTACCCTTAATCGCCGGGGGAAGAGACGCGCATAAATAGTATGTTTCCTATGCGTCCCCTCCACCGTGAATCCCATCAATTCCTCTTAAGAAAAGGGTGGAAAGGGAAAGGGATTAAAATTAGGCCACCAGCACCACACTTATCAGACGAAACGCGGAATCGCTTCCACTTCACGCCTGTCTTCTGTATGGTCCTGGTATTACACCGGGCGAGCCGACACATTTGTGCGAAGATGGTAAAGCGGGCTCTACTACCGTTTGATTTCAACACGCTACCTTTCGCTAAAGAGCTCCCTTTGGATGGTATAAGATGATTCTGTCATCACTTCACCTTCTATCGCCTCTGCGATTGTAATTTACACACGTTAGGCTTTAATGGTCGCACAAAGAAAATATGACTGAACTGACGCTTGTTGTAAAAGTGCTGGGAATCTAAAGTTATCGAATTTCATTGTAGTTTAGAGATTTAGGAAAACAAAACACAATCTGTTTAGATTGCACCTCTGAGACCGCATGCGAGTGTAGTTTCGTCTTTCTCATGTTGTTGATAGTATTTTGTAATCCGATTTATGATTAGACATAGACATTCAACAGTGGTAGAGCCCGCTTTAACATCTTCGCACGAATGGGTCGGCTCGCCCGGTACAATACCACGACCACACAGAAGACAGGCGTGAAGTGGGAGCAATTCCGCGTTTCGTCTGATGAGTGTGGTGCCGGAGGCCCAATTTTAGTCCCTTTTCCGTTCCACCCTCTTCTTATAAGGAAGGTATTGGATGGGGAAGTGGATTTGACGGTGGAGGAGACACACTGCAAGTGGAAATGTCCTCTTTATGTGCGTCTCCTCCTCCGTCGATTTAGGGTAGGCAACGCGTCTGCAATTGCGGATGTCTATGGGCAGCGGTCGCTTCGCCATATTGGCGGATTTAGGTGGCCGCTTGCTCGTTTGCCACTTTATGATATAAAAAAAAAAAACATATTCCAGGTCATAAATGTAATAAGTAATGTTATGTTATACTTGAAATGCTTCTTTATAAGTCTGGCTACATATAATCACGACATGTTTTTAAGTGGGACGCCAAAAATACGTAGAAAATGTAAGGATAAAAGAGTATGATAAATACTAATACTTGATATTCTTTATTTCAAACGAGCTTTCTCCCGCAACTCCGTCCGCATGGAATTAACAAAAAAAAACAAAAGCAAGTAGCCTATGTGTTCTTCCAAACTATCCTCTACATCTACAACCAAATTTCATTGAAATCCATTCAACTGTTTAGGCTACAATCTCTAAAAAAACATCCACCCATCCATCCATCTAAACTTTCGCATTTATAATATTAGTATGATAAATGCTTGGTGATTGTTATCTCCATCTAATTCAATATGATAGAATAACAAATCAAATCATTAATTAGCAGAACTTACACTTCTAAACATTTGATTACCTAGTCCATAGTAAAAATCAAGTAAATTAACTATACACATGGCCTTGAAATCCTACATTTTCCTCATTACAAATCCACATTGTCATATTTTACACAAATTTGTATTTTATGACTAAGAAATATTTGCCTTGTCACCATTATAAATCTATAATATGTATTTTATTTACATAAATTTAGATTTAGTAATTCCTTAATAATATTTTTATACAACTGACTACATCTAGTACAATAAACATTTCTTTGTCAGTTGTTCAAATTCACATTCGGTGACACCCATGTCTGTCCAGTATTCCAGGCGATCACTGAATTGTTGCCTACCTCACTGGCACTGAGTAAAATTCATATCAATTATCTAAATCCTTGTTAATAAGCAATAATGTATTAAATTTAATAAATAGGGATGAATTTTAAACCACCAATTTATTTTGAAATTAATTTTGTCACTAAATGTTTTACTAGCATTAAAACTACCATTTTTGAATTGAAATTGTACTTTCTTTTGGTTTATATTAAATATCACATTACGTGTTGACTAATGCTTCCGAATTCCGAAGGCTGTGGCGCGCCAAATGATTTCAACATATTGAGGTCGGCACAAATAGAAGGCAAAGTTTTGACAACAGTTATAATGACATGAAAATCGCTACAAATCCTCCTAATTTAAAAGAAATAATGTTTTAATCTGTAGGAAACTTATTATTATCATTGTCTTTATGTGTTTTCACTTTATGCGGCTTACTATAAGAGATTTTCTATCATAAAAAGACAAAAACATGATCGTAGTAACTGCAAAAGTAGTATCATCGGTATAACCTAAACAAACATTAGAGATAGTGTGTTTTATCTTATGTTAAGATAAGAACTAGATAGTGTGTCTATCTTACCACTAAGTATATGCTGATTTATTTCCATACAATTCCGTAAACATCACTCTTTTGATAAAAACATGATAGATAACACAACAACGGTCATCACCACACATTAACTAGTGATGTGCTTCTCTTTCTTTAACGTAAACGATTCGAATTGACTAGTGATGTAGCTAAACCTATGATTAAAGTCTTAGAAACTTTTTGCTTCCTTGATAAAACGTAATTCTTAATTTAAAAATTTATTTTGAACTCCTTTTCTGTTTTGTTTTCTTAATTCAATCTGTCATTAACTTGAATTGGTAGCATTTTGCTGATTCACTAAAATTCTTACAGGTTTTCCTGGCTCATCATTTTCCATCATAACCAGTACAAAATTGCCTATTATCAGTAATGGATAAAAGTCAAGATAAAGCGAAGAAATGCTTCTGTGCAAGATGTTTTCTTCCGGTAGAAGAGGAAGATAAAGTGGACATAGAGGGACAGAATTTTCACAAGATTTGTAGTATGTGCTGTAAGTTTGATAAAAAAAAAATTAATATATATGCCTACCCATATTACTTATAATTTTGGCGGTCCGACCAGCTTCTCTCCAATCGCCTTAAATGGCATGCCTCTACCAACATGCTCCGATTTTAAGTACCTCGGTTCTCTAGTCCAGTCCGACGGTGGCGTTGACAGGTACGTGAAAAGCCGAATAAATGCAGGTTGGATGAAATGGCGACAGGTTTCTGGTGTGACTTGTGATCCAAGAATGTCTCTTAGGCTTAAGGGACAGATCTACAAGTCTATCATTAGACCTGTCGTATTGTATGGATCTGCATGTTGGGCCACCAAAGTTGCGGATCAAAGGAGATTGCATGTGGCTGAGATGCGTATGTGAAGATGGATGTGTGGTGTGACAAGAATGGATAAAGTTAAGAATGTGTATATTAGAGGAAGTTTGAAAGTAGCGTCAGCGGTGGAGAAATTGAGAAGCAAAAGGTTAGCGTACTATGGACATGTTATGCGACGAGACGATGGGGACATAAACCATGAATGAATGTGGATGGCTACAAAGGAAGAGGAAGACCGAAGAAAGTTTGGATGGATTGTGTGAAAGAGGATATGCTTAAGAAAGGAGTGGATTCAGATATGACGACTGATAGAGATGTATGGAAGAGCAGCACATACTGTGCCGACCCTCCATAAGGGATAAAGGCAAGTTGATGATATATGCCTACCCAATCTCTATATTATATGTAGGTTGACTGGCAGTTTCGTCAACTGCTTCAAATCGGCTCAGTGTGCCATTTTGTTATTAATTTCATCTTTCCCTTCTCTTTCCTTAGAACTGTCTCCTACTATACATTTTATTTGGTCATACTAAGCTAGTAGGTAGTTTTAGTTAACATTAGATGTAGCACAGCTGCAGGCTCTATTATCTCTTACTGTTACTACAAACCCATGTTACAGGTGTATGTCGAAGGATTCCGTCAGCTGTGAAGATGTTCTACGGACACGTATTCTGCAACGAGTGTTTCAAGACACACGTACTTTGTAGATTTAAAAATGATGCCCCTCACGTTCACTCTAATAGTTGGTGGATGCAATGGGCACCTGGTCCAAAACCGCCACAAAGTAAGTGGTTTGCTTGTTATATCATATCTAAAATATAGCAATTTATCGTCCTTTTCAAATGAATACTTCCCTTCTCTATACTCACATCTCTTATTAACTACATAACCACAATGTGGAACATGATTGCAACTTGCTGTTCTAATCTATATATATTTATACTAGGTGAAAAACCTTCCCAAGACGGAAATACAACATCACCGAAAAGGTCGATTTGTTCACGTTGCTTGCAACCAGTAGACGACGCCAGTAAGGTTGAAATCGATGGTCAAAGCTTCCATAGCCAGTGTGCTAGATGCTGTAAGTTGTATTGAATATTACCTATAAACTACACACATGGGCACATTATTTGTTACATTATATAACAACAATTTAATTTTCAGATTTCTGTCATGAAATTCCAACTTCTAAGCTCAAGATATACTATGGGCAAGTTTTCTGTGAAGATTGCTTCCACCGTCATGTTCTCAGTCGTGGAAAAGACAATCCTTCTGATTTCTTCAAGCATTGCTTTGAGCACTGGCAGAACAATGCTTTTTTCGCTGAAAATATGCAACAATTTATGAATGGGAGCAAGGAGAATGCTCCCTTTATATTTATGATGCAAGGCCCCCAACCGCCTTTCTGTCGTTGCGGCACTGGACCGCAGGAATGGTTCCAGCAAAATGAACCCAAGAAATGTAAGTAGGCGAAACTCATCACAGTAAATTTTGTATATAACCTAAACGCCAGCTAGTTGTTTTTATAAACAAACGTAATGAGTAATTAATTTAATTATAATATCTCTCGTATCGACTTTGAAGGCATCGCGTGTAAAAACTCGAAAATAATTGAATATATAATAACTTGAACCCATAAAAGAATAGTTATCACTATGGTATAATAGTAATTATTTTGTCTGTAGGTGCGTAATGCTTGAAAATGAAACATTTTCACAGCACCAGCCACATATTCTACCGATGGGGAGTCTTTCGGCACTTGTGATATATCATTTGAGTTTTGCACAGAAGTATCAGAAATACCGAGCCGCGCTTTTACAGAATCAGCAAACGAAGAAAAATTAGCTGTAACCGATGCGATGCAAAAAATTGAAAAGCTAACAAAATACACACAGAAAAAAGACGATATCAAGAAAACCTTAAGCAAAAAATGGAAAAACTTTGTTGATTTCGATGACAAGGTTTCAATTAAGCCTAAAATTGACGAATCTATCACAGGTTGGATCGATTTACAAGATCGAAAAAAGGATGACCTAACACAGAAATGTCCTAAGTGTTTGTGGCAATGTGGTCCTATTTATGTCAGCAGTGATTATTTACAGAATGAAATTGTTTGTGGAGATTACTGATATTTTTAATAAAAACTTGTTTAATCTCCTTATTGTAATACTTTAATAACTTATTAAAACTAAATTAATGAACCACGTAAACTCATTAGAAGCCCTGAAATGAAGAGTAGGTAGTTAGACGTGAGCCCAGGGCTTCTCGGCCTCTATCACACCTTGGAACTTGAGAGTTCTTAAATTACGGGAACAAAATGTAATGGAATCTGACTGCATAATAAACCTGCTTCATGTTGTTGTAATTTCAAGAGACATTTTAATTATAGATTCATACATAAATGTTATTCGTTTTTACAACCTGGCTTTAACCGTGTACCGATAACGAATGAACTTAGGACTATGTTTATCTGTTTCCTACTGGTATTGTTTATCTGTTAAAATCTCCTCTTTGACTGACATATGACACTTTACCGCTGCTTACTCTTTGGCACTAAGAACACAAGAAAAATAAATCCGTTTTACAAATTCCGTAATTTATAGGTGTGGCTCGTAATTTCTTATTAGAAAATTGTCTTTTCTAAGTACAATCTAGACCAAAACAAGTAACATCAGGGAAGTATAAGTTGTTAAACCGAAATTCACACTGAAGATATTGGTGTTTCCTATGTTTTGGCATCGACAACCAAAGCGGGGTCTTTTGTAAAGGAGTCAACAACTAAAATCATGTACGGACGAAAAACCCCATCGACTTATCGTTCTACACCATCGGTTTATTCACACTATACTGGAAGGTGTGGTTTATTTTCTGGTTATTTTAAGGTGATGATAGTGTGCATATGTCCTATATTTATCTTGGAAATGTTTTAGGTCATCAACAAACCTTCGCTCATCAAAATCTGTGAAGTCTTTACGTCTACCATGGTACATGAAACCTATATTACACGATGCGTTTCTGCTTGATCTACAAAGAGGCTCTTTGCTCACTGGTTTTCTTGCAGTTGTAAGTGAACATTATTTTTAAATATCTCAAACAGGTTATATTAAAGTGAGAAATTATATTTAATTACTTTACCAAATAATGTTTGTGCTAGGCTATCCTTTTACACTATTACATATTCAATGTAACCAATTTACCTGACAATATTTTCTTTGTGAAAAAACATGATATGTTTAAACACCAATTATAGAGCATTATCACAGTGTTTATTCCCAACCGTCACCCCGCTCTGTCCCCACATGGGCACAGATGAGAATATTATCCGTCCCACCATTTCTTTTAGACCCACTATCACCAATAATGTGACAGATGGAACCGTTGAGAAATAAAATAAGTTCTAAACATCCCCTCGTCGCAAAAGGTGGGGCTGATGAAACTTTTTATTCTCATATGTCCCCATGTGAGGAGAGAGCGGGGTGATGGTTGGGAATAATCCCATCACAGTAACATGAAGTATTTTTGTGGTTTAAGATATTTATTTTCTCTTAAGAATTATACAATTCACTTGACGAGAAAGTTTTTTTTTCCAATATCCACCAATTTGTTTTCAGTTCATAGCCCTCTTTACATTTGCTCAGAGTATATTTGACTTGTATTGTCTGGGCATGGCAACACCAGGAGCAGTACATTATGGATATTATGTATTTAGTTTCCAATTTGTATATGTCGGAAGTGCACCTGGTAAGATTTATTTCTATAATATATTGACTACATACAGGTCAAATAGTTAAATTATTATGTAAAAGCTTTCAACTGTGAGTCCTTCCCCATGGAATTTTAAAAAAACAAAAGTGAGTAGCCTATGTGTTCTTCAAGACTATCCTCTACATCTATACCAAATTTCATCAAAATCCATTCAGCCGTTTGGGCTTCACACTCTAACAAACATCCATCCATCAATCCATTCATCTATACTTTGGCTTTTATAATATTATATAAGAAAGTATGATTAGGCTTAAATATCGTTTAGCAACATGTCACCATAAGACCTATAATTTGTCTCATGTCTACAAGTTTGACTATGACTATACTATGACAAGTTTTTGAGCTAATTACACTGCTGAATCAGGAACTAAGCAAAAGTATAACTGTACAATTCTTAATTTTATACACATGGAATTTAACTGAACAGTCTGACTGTTCAGTTAAAATTGAGTGTTACATCTTCAGTTTTAACTGTGGGCTTCATATATTTTAAATTTGAATGAACTAAAATTTGATGAGTGTTTTATTTGTTTTCAGTCCGCAATGTGTTAATTGTATTTTCATTGTTTTCCTGGATTGGATCTGTGGCTGTTCTTATAACAAGTATATTGCTAATTGTAGCATTAAGAAAAGTGAGTACAACTTAACAGTCTTGATACTTTTATACTTTTAATCATGTACTATCTCTTTTATTGTAAAATATTACCAATTCGATTTTTATTTTAATGTGGTAAAATGATATTTATCTCATACTCATAAATCATGTAGTTTACACATTATTTTTGTATGGCAAAATTTTACATAACCTTTTAAACATCTCATTTTCATTTTGATGCACAATCATTAGTGTTTTATAAAGTATGCACTAATTTAAGCAATTTGCTTGATGTATTTCATAAGCTACAAGCAGATTTGGCCTCCTGTTTTGTAATTGTTGTAATGTTAATATTTGTATCTTTAGATAATAGGTTTGCTGACCACTGCAATAGACAAATTTATCTGACCCAGTGAGAATAAGTTAAACTAAATTATAACTAGCATAAAATCAATGGCAAAGGAAATGGCAAAGATTCTTGTTCTACAGCTGTATTTTCATGTTTTTATTTTGATGGTTTTACATATTTTTGGACAAAAATGACCAGATAAGCTTGTTTCTATGCACTTTAATTACAAGCATGATAAAAGTATTGCTTTCACTGAACACTTAGCTGTAACTATGCAATAATTCTTAGAATACTTATATCTTATTATTCAATTAACACTCATTATTTCTCTTAAAGGAATACGAGAAGAAGATTGTACCATGGTTGTACACATTTGGTGTGTTCATACTGTTCCGAACAGTTGCATTCATATTTGCTGCGATAGTCAATGATATGATATTCTCCTACAATGTCCTGATGTGCCTCTGCTGGATAGTGTTCTGTGTCGCGGGAGTGTACGGCTGGCTCCTCGTCTACAGTCTTTATTTAGAACTGGCTGATTTGACTAAGTTGGAAGATTTGGCTCATTTGAGGGTGAGTTTATTTTTATATAGAAGTAAAGCTTGTAAAATCTTTTTAATGTTTTATTAGAAGTTTAATTTTGAATGTTTTTATTTTGATGGTTTTACATATTTTTGGACAAAAATTATCTCAATAGCATCTCTACCGGCTCAGATAAGCTTGTTTCTATGCACTTTAATTACAAGCATGATAAAAGTATTGCTTTCACTGAACACTTAGCTGTAACTATGCAATAATTCTTAGATTACTTATATCTTATTATTCAATTAACACTCATTATTTCTCTTAAAGGAATACGAGAAGAAGATTGTACCATGGTTGTACACATTTGGTGTGTTCATACTGTTCCGAACAGTTGCATTCATATTTGCTGCGATAGTCAATGATATGATATTCTCCTACAATGTCCTGATGTGCCTCTGCTGGATAGTGTTCTGTGTCGCGGGAGTATACGGCTGGCTCCTCGTCTACAGTCTTTATTTAGAACTGGCTGATTTGACTAAGTTGGAAGATTTGGCTCATTTGAGGGTGAGTTTATTTTTATATAGAAGTAAAGCTTATAAATTCCTTTCATTAGAAGTTAAATTTTGAATGTTATTAAATCCAGTATATTATTATCCATAGCTAAATTAATTTATCTTCATAAATGTTGGTATCATAGCATACGTTTTTAATGAAAAGAAGCATGTTGTGGTCTAAAAATCCAAGTTTAACCTAGAGTGGCTGGTTTAACAGCAAAATTAATAAATGACAAATCCGTAACAGCGTTTGAAATTGTGTGGCCAAGCTTAAACTCCTAAATCCATTGGAATATTGCCATCTGTCAGATTCTAAGCAACTTTACTAAGTGAAGTGTTCAAGATTCAGTGGATAATTGAAAGTGATACAAACTTAATTTTTAAATATAATTACCAGATGGGTACAATGGCGTCACTGAACGCGTCACTAGCGGGCTCCAGACCGACGACTCCGCACAGCACTGTGTCCACCATGCCCGCCTCGCAGATATGATGCGAGGAGTCCGACAGCCACCAGCCACAGGAGGAACAGCCCCTCACCTTGGAAGGTGGCTTCGAGACTCCAGTGTGAATTCTGTGCGTACATTGTTACATCTATACTACAAGATTGCTATCTCACTCATCATATACTAAAGAAAGAGATAGCAATAGTTCAAGTAAATGTCCATTACTATTTGGACACCTGTTATAGAATGGCTCCAGGATGATTAAAACAACCAGGATATAATTACATGAAATATATTTCCCTGTCTAATCTATTCACATTCTTTTTATTGACATATAAAAGGAACATGTCAAAATCAAATAATAAAATATAAAACTGTTTGATACCTTGCACATGAACAACCTCGTTACTTAACACTTCTATCTATAGATATATAAAAAAAAAGATATATCATCCCTTTGGAAAAACAATATGTGTAAAATATTCTCACATTAGTCAAAAGCCATAGTAATGGAGTGACAGTTGTATTCGGACACTATTGTTATCTCTTTCTTTAAGAGAAGGATGGCAATATTATGGTCGTACAGGTTAACAGTGGGTTTACTAAGGACTATCAAGATTTACTCCATGTAGGTATGTGTTTTAATTTTTCATTCGAATTTGGACAAATCAATTATGGATTTATAAATATATTTTTAACTTTTTCTAAACAAGGAAATGTAGATATTAAATTGAAATTTGTTTTGTTTAAACTGGTTTTAAAAAGCACTGAATTGAATAAAATCGTACAAAAGTGTAGTTGTAATATTTTAAAATATTTAAGATTATAAGTGTACTTATATAAGTGAAAATACTTATACATTTTGTACTGCATATTTTTTTAAGCAAATCAATATGACTAGTAGTTTACGTTCATTAATTTAGATTTAAAAATATATTAAAGGATATATTTTTAAAGCTAAATTATGCTAGATTTACTTAATGAGCCCTTATTTGTTCTTAATATTTCGTCCATTGAATTAACTTTTAATTATTTCTATAAGAATATAGATTTAAATCAATTAGTTTATAGTTGATGTTTTCATTCCGTCGATGTCTTGAATCTCGTTTGTATTAAGATTATATTTTAAGGTTATACAACATTATCAAGACATATTATGAATATTTTGATATACGAAAACATTCAAAACTCAAAGATCTGTATAAATGGATAGGTCTGTTATTACAGATTTTGATTTGTTTCAATTTTAACGCGCCTGACGTTGGGGACAGTTCTATAACTATTTATTTTAATTCTCACCCCAGCTACTTACTGCAGTCAGCTCAAATATGGCGAAAATCAAATAGGCACAAAATACCAAGCCTATCCATTTAGTAGAGGTCAGTGTAGTAAAGGAATTATATTGTGACAGACTGTATAGAATATAATCACTGCCTTTTAACGCAATCTAAGCCTTATTTTATTATCGTTAGGGTACAATATAATGTAGCCCATTTTATAATATGAACTGATCTATTAAACATTGATAAATTAAGTATATAAGTCACCCTAACTTAGGGTAGGCCCCGAGCCCATCAGTGGATACATATTTAAGTATATTACAGTATAGTATTTGTATTACAATTAAATTTTATTGGAAAGCCTATTTTATAAGATTTGTAATATATAAAATCCATGCAAAAAATCTCTTCAATTAAAATTCCCATTTATTAATTGAAGGTATATTTGGAACTAAAGCCCATAGACCAGTTAATGCATTTTCTTATTAACTGCTACAATTGGAGTGGTTTAATTGTCACTAAGGTTTACCCTTTGAAAAGATTAAATTAACCTTTTTATCATGTAGCAGACTATAAAAAACTAAAAGTACCATTTGTAGTGACTAAACATATTTTTTTTGTCAGAATGCATTTATTTTAGTTTTTAACAAGCTTGTCTGTTATCAGACCTCAAAAAGGAAGAGGTTGGCTGTATGATTTTAGGTGTATTAAAAAAATGGTTGGTATATTATCAATTAATATAGTTTAAAAATATATGAAACCGTCCGATGTTTTAAAATTAAATATGTAAGGAATTTTATATTCAAAATAAATGAGTTTTATAACAAAATGTAATGTTTTATTTAAATAAAAATATTGAATGTCAAAGTTTTGTCTTGTGAAGTATGAATTACTTTCAAAGGGTAAGTGTTAGGTTCTCAGAGTAATAATGAAACAAATCAATTTATAATATTTTATTATAACACTTGAAATATTCACGTAAAAACATAGATTCTTTGTACATTATACTATACCTGTAATGTACATACACCTTGACAGTTCACGTTACCACAGTAATTGCAACTTTACAGTAGAACTCCACTGTATAGTAAAAATCAATGGAAATGAGAAATTATAAGAAATCTATCTAAATCATTTTATCTTTATACAGCTGTGATCACAGACTTATTAAAAACAGACATGTTTGTATTAACAATCAAGACATTTCAGTGAGATGTGTAAATAATATGCCATTTCAATTGAATTTAACTGTTACTTCATACTTGTATTGCATATTGTCATCTCTTTCACTATCTTTGAAAAAACAGAGACAACAGTATGTAATAATACAACTGCAGTTGAATTCAACAGTTATAAATAGCGGGTGTTTCCTGTTGGGCTGATCGAATCCATATAATCAATGGATCCAACGGGAAAAAGATCTATAGGGCCGATCGGCCCAACAGGAAACATCCTAAATAGAAAATAATTCATTAGGGTTTTTGGATCAAGCTGGAACTTATTTATGACATAAATGCGTTACGACTAAAACAATGATTGTTATTTCATATGATTATAATAGTTTTTATTCCGCCAAACGAAAAGTTATCAGAAATGTAAATAGGTAAAAAAGATTTTTTTTAACACATTTTTATCTGTCATTTTTTAAGAAAATATCTAAATTTGCGACGTAATAAACCAATTGTTATTCATATAAACTAATTAAAATTTGAATTAACTAAATTTAATTTATAATAAAAAAACCGTATATAAAAGATACATAAATATGCGATAGTAAAGTACAGAGTATTATCAAATAAATATGGATTTTCAAACCGAAAGAAATATTTCAGAATAAACATATAAGCCAAAATCATATTTGATATAATACATAAACAGAAAATATTACATTTCATTTGACAGCTAAATGCTAAAATCACATTAAATGTAAATAAACGTATTTATCACACATGAAAGTATTAAAAATAAAACTAAATGATTTCAAATAATATCTGTATTATCACTTGAGCAATATAACAAACTTAATACGGAGTAAAAAAAACAAATTGGCTATAAAACAGTCAGAAGTTATTGATGAAATCTTTTTCTTAAAAAAAAAATATTGCGGCCATAGATAATCTATAAATACCTAATGCAAAGCGAACGAAGAAATAAATGATATTTTATAATCAACTTTTGATTTAATATATGAAATACTCCATTAATAGGTTATCTGCGGAGACAATTTAATTGTTTTTTAAACTAAGTTTATTGAAGACTATTATTGGTTTACAATAAAAATAATAAATAGACAACGTAACACCTAATGATATTCAACAGTTTATAAAAATAATTTACATATGTGATCGACATTTTGTTTAATCACATATATAACACTAAAATTACTTTATGTAATACTTAATTCATCAAATATAATGTAAATAACCTAAAAGCAGCTATGATTTTTCAAATTGATGCTTATTTACAGAAATTTAATAGAACAAAGTTGTGTATATTTTTTTTAAAATAAATTCATTGTAAATGAAATAAAAAAATTCCAAAATATCGTAATTTTTAATTACCAAAAAAAAAACTTTTAAAGTGTGTATTTTAATAAAAAAAAATATTGATTTTGTTCATAATTTTGTGAATTTAAAAGCAATTAAGAGTATAATACATAAATAACGCATATTTAAATAACAAAAAAGTGTATTTAAACAAAACCAGCGGACATATAATATTAGTGGAGTAATTAATAGCGAAATAATATTGTTCGCTTATTTTTCTTCATTTGATAAAAACAATACAATAATTTTATAATGACTGTGAATTTTCTATCTACTTATAAGACCGTGCGCACACGTTTGACTAAACTATCGCACAACTGTTTAGTCTCTTCAGATTCCTATGAGCTTATATGGAGGTGCACACAATACTCTTTTAGTTGTGCAACTAAACAGTTGAAGACTGCGGAACAATCGCACAACAGTTGTGCGACAGTTTAGTCGAAGGTGTGCGCCCACTCTAATAGTCCCCAAGACCAAGTAACATTCGATTAACAATATCGCTAAAGAGTCAAAAATATCAAACACGGCAGCGGTCACTTCGCTATTTTGGCGAATATAAGTCGCCTGTTCATTTGCTACATTATACTAAAAAAACTGTATTTACTCATACATTTTGACGATTCCAGTAACGATATCGCTAATCGATCTGTCTGCTGACCGCTTGTGACCTAGCTCTTCAATCCGAAGTGCTTACGCTTTATCCGTGCGTATGGCCCTATGTCGGGGTCCATCACGAAGTCGTACAGCACACTGGACCAGCTCGTGTGATGCGGCAGGTCGTCGTAGAACTCGGATGCTATGCGTTTAACCTACAATAGCGAAATAACTTATAATTTTATCTTACTAATATTATAAATGCGAAAGTTTAGATGGATGGATGTTTGTTAGAGTTTGTAGCTTAAACTGCTAAATGGATTCGGATGAAATTTCGCATAAATGTAGAACATATTCTGGAAGAACTCATAGGCAACTTACTTTTAATACCACGTGGACAGAGTCTCGGGCAATGCTAGTATATAAAATGAAACGACTTGAGTAGTAGAATACGGTACACTAGGAAAAATCCAAGATGGCCGCCATTACAAAATGGTTGTTATATCTTTACTATTCCTTTAGTGTCTCAATTGATAGGATTAGGCTACAAAATGTATTGTGAAAATAGTATGACTGAGGAGTCTATGTAAAAATGTGTAATCCGCCATTTTGCATCGGCGGCCATTTTATATCCAGACCTCTGGCAGCCTGCGGCCGGGCACTGCGGGGAAGTCGTGGTGCTCGTTGTGATAGCCCACGTTGAAGGTGATCCAGTTCAGCGGGCCGTAGTACGAGTACGTCTCGAAGCCTTTGCGGAACATGTAGTGCTCCGACACAAAGTGACCTGAGAAGTACAATGCATATTAAAAAATAATAATACAATATATTTTATTAACATTTATTATATATATAGTACCTGCAACAGGATGTATTCCCATCGCCATGAATGATCCCAATAACAAGTACCAAAGAGCCCTCCAACCTGCAAACACAATTACCAATGTTACTAAAATCTATTAGCGATATAAGTTTTTAGACCTACTTCAATTTCTTATCTGACTACATCTTTTATATTTCAATAGCAAAAGTCTCATTGAGTAAAGCGTGAGTATTACAATAAACCAAAAAAAAAACTAACACTTCCTTAATAATCTACTCACCAAAAATTTCAACAACAACCGCATCAAAGAAAAGCTGTATAACTAAATTGATCATCTCAAGCGGCGTTGGCGGCTTCGGCCTCACCACCAGCGGTCGCAGCGCGTAGAAGAACGGCTGAAGGAACAACCAAAACAACTTCCCACCAGTCGTGCAGAACAACTTCGCCTCCAACAATGTTGGTAGATCCACATCTATCACTTCATCGCCTTGGTACTGTAAGAACAATTACTCTAGTCACCACTTTACCTGAGTCACTCCTTAAGGTTTTACGAAATCGTCTTTTCTTACATTATGTCGTTAACTATGGATATTTGCAAATGTGTTATGCGGTATCACACAACACAAGAATGATACTTACTCTATGGTGTTCCAAGTGATACTTCTTGAAGCTGATAGACACAGGTACGCCAATAGGCAAGTTAGCGAAGAAGCCAAACAATCTGTTGTGCAGCGGCCGGTTGTGGCCGAAAGCTAGGTTATGTGCGATCTCGTGGATAGCTGAAAACAAAGAATTATTTTTCTTCCGTGAATCTGATATATCGATACATTAACTACAATGTAATCACACCTTTATATCTACACATTATGCAACGTTTAATTACTATTAATAGAGATAACGTTTATCGAGTTCGCTTACTTAAACACCACTCGAGTAACATACAAGTATTGACATTGATAAGATACACTATGATTATCTCCGGAAATTTCTATTGTAATATTAAAAATACAAAGAATTAGTAACTGTAAAGATTTATAGGAAAAGATACTAATTGTTATAAATCATTTTTTTATTTTCAAATTGTTTTATTTATCGACGTCAAGAGCGGGCCCACACCCTCGACTAAACTATCAAACAATCACACCACTGTTGTACGATTGTCGATTTTTTTGCGACCAATTCAACTGTTTAGTTGCACAACTAAAAATCGAGTAGTGCGGGCACCTCCATATAAGATCATAGGAATTAAAGCACGACTAAACAGTTATGCGATAGTTTAGTCAAAAGGGTACACGCGCTCTTACTCGACATTCAACTATATTAGATCTTACAAAAACAAACACGTAAAAACGTACTGTTTTTCATCCTTCATTTTCTATAGCCGGAATGTAAAAGAAAATATTATTATCTCTGATTTTTCAGAGAGAATGTAAAGGATGTCAATATTCGAGTCTCTCAAATCGGGTTAAAAATGTTCGACAACGTGTTCAAACTCACCTAACATAAGTGAATGATTGATGACACCGCCGAAGCAGTACGCAACCAGGAGTAGTACTGGCCAGTTCATGTACTTGACCAGCGGCAGCATGAGCAACTGCATCAGAACCATCGACAACACAACCCATTTGAACAGCGGGTCGTAGCCGTACAGCTTCTTTATTTCCGGATATTTTTCTGCAAAAAGATAACAAATGTTCGCAAATTAAAATGAGGGAAAATTTAAATAGGAACTTGTTAAGGCGCCGGTCAAAATTATAACCGAAAATTAGGTCATTTTAGACATGTTAATGTTCTTTAGAACTAATATTAAGTTTTTTTAAGCGTTGGGTTTTTCGTTATTGCCTTAAATGTGAGTAACGCTTTTCAACCATATCTCCACTTAATCAGGTGGGATCGTGGTCAAGCACTACTTTATCATTATTTCTAGTGCTATTCATACATTTAAAAGTACCTTTTGTTTTATAGATAAGGAAAATGGTCGAAAGAAGTCGATCGTACTATTCTTATTTAGTAACCAATCATCGTTCACTGAATTACTAGAAAGCTTAGACGAGCGAACCTATAAGGTAGCTAGTAACTAAAACTAGAAACCCGCCTGTCTTCATTTAGGTAGATAAAAGTATTAATGTAAGAGGTCTTTTTCTAATTGGTCCAGTAGTTTTTGAGAGAGTCGAAAACAATAACGTGATCTTTTGATAACAATAACCTTTTTTTATAATTCTTTTTTTATATTGCCACCTGGAAAAAAGCCAGGCGTAATCTGCCCGTAGACAACCGCCGATGCAGATGGGTTGCCTAAAGGTTAATCTTGTTTTTTTTTGTATCATAAGGTGGCAAACGAACAAGCGGCCACCTGAATCCGACAAAATGACGAAGCGACCACTGCCCATAGAACATATGCAATAGCGGATGCGTTGCCTACCCTTAATCGACGGAGGAAGAAACGCACATAAAGAAGATATTTCCTCTTCCTAAGCGTCTTCTCCAGGGTCAAAACCACGTTCTCTTCCCAATCATTTCTTAAAATAAAAAAGATGGGAAGAAAAAGGGGCTAAAGTTTTTCGTAACCAATATACTAAGGAGAATCCTTTGACTTCCTTGTCTTTACCGCATTATAACTTATACCGTAAAACAGACATGTACGCTAAATACAATGGATAAAAATGATTAATTTATGCCTTTCGTTACTTGAATAAAGAAAATTTATTGCGATTTCGTTATTGTTTGAGCTATTTAACTACGTCACAAGATTATCAAGTTCAGTACCACGTGAGAAATGATAACATTTTATGTCGTCCGTTATTCCTTTTGTTTTATAAAAAGCATTGTTTCCATGATCAAGTACTGCGGCGCGTTTCCACGGCGTGTGGTCGACAGTCAACGTCGGTTGAATTTCGCGAAAACGAATTAGAAATAACTACTAGAATTAAAGCAGAACAATGTAAAACTGGTTAGAAACATGGAAGACACATAACTATCTACGGGTGACTTCGGGTCGATTGTTTTAAGCCGATATATTCCGTAGTTTTCAATTAAAAGAAATAGACTTGACAAGAGCAGTTACATACTTTATGATATGACTATGATTTCTTCGATGTCTATAAAGCAATAAAAAATACGGTTCAAGATCAAGCCAAGATCAATGAATGCAAGTAGTTCATTGACTTCCATTTAACAATTAGTAGCGTGTGGTAAAATGGACGATAATTGATGTACATTTGTATCGCTAAATAACAAGCTCTCGCGATTCTCTTAATTAGATAGCGGTGAATGTAGTCAACAAATAGAAAAGACAATTCAGTATGGTGATCTGATATTTAATTGTAGCATTCATCAAAATGTCAATGTCACCGACCAGACTTAAACTTCGTCAATATATCATAGGACTAAACGTAGATAGTCTGCATATTAACTGAACACACAATTTACCTCTCGATATCAAACATTTTGCTAATGTAGTAATGCAAATCAGTAGTCGACCAAAATTTAAACTACAGTGTAAATGTCTGGTTGTTGTTTTGTCATTAAAATGTGGCCAGTCAGTTTTTTTTTATATCATGAGCAAACGAGCAAGCGGCCACCTGGATCCGCTAAAATGGCGAAGCGACCGCTGCCTATAGACATCCGCAATTGCAGATGCGTTGCCTACCCTTACGGAGGAGATGCTTGATGATGATGATTCATGCGTCTCCTCCATCGTCAAATCATCTTTCCCAATTCTCCTGATGTTAAATTAACGCAGAACACTTGTGTTCAATCAGATACGTAACCCAAGAAGGATCGTAGACGCTTTCAGCAAAATTTATCTTATCTGTACTTACTCGTTTACTCACAATTAGTTGTATTTTTTAAATAGCTTATTGCATTATACATTATATCGATAAGATCGTACTAATAGCTGATAACGATAGTACAGAGGACGTTAACAGATGGTTGAATGGAAAGTTTTTGAACATAAGTGACAAAGTTCATTGAGTACAAGAATATTGTTTTAACTCAATTAGTAAAAATTATAATGCCATGATAACAATTACACTAGTTTTTAATTCTGTCATATTTATATTTCACTATAACTTTCTAATAATATTAAATCAATTCTAATTAAAATATGTATAAGTTAATAGATAATAGAAGTACACGAATCTACAATTAACAGATAAACTACGGATTAGTGCAGATTATCTTAGTAATCTTACTAATATTATAAATGCGAAAGTTTAGATGGATGGATGTTTGTTAGAGTTTGTAGTCTAAAAGGCTGAAGGGATCTCGCTGAAATTTGGCATAGATGTAGAGGATAATCTGGAAGAACACATAGGCTACTTGGTTTAGTTTTGTTTTTTTTTTAAAATCCGCGCGGACGGAGTCGCGGGCTAAAGCTAGTCATATATACTAATGATTTTTAGGAATTCAAAGAAAGGAATGGTATATATACCTTTTATGTACTAATTAAAGCAAGTATTTAATCCATCAAATGTCACAATGAAATTTCAAATATTATTATTACCGACTATTTTAGGCGGTTTCAAGCAACAAAAATTATAGTTCCGATTTAGCAATTCCTATTGTAACATCGACAACGAGAAATCGCTTCATGAAATTGTTAAAACCTTGACGATAACTATAACAAGTACGCATAAAGTTAACTTGAAGTTATTTCACAAACACTTTATACAAGTGTTACGACATTTATTGGCGAAAATAAATAAAAATCTATCCTATATAAAATATCAAAATAAATCCTTTTTATAGATTTCTTCAAAGTCATTGTGCTGATAAAATTTAAATCATAATGACCTTTGCTTAATCTTGTATCTAATAATCCTATGAAGATAGCAAATTCTTTATCTTTTATTCCTGTTATCGCTCACGTAACCTTTTACACAAACGTGTTTTGTTATCTGAATATATTATCAAAAACAAAATAATCCATGTCACCTGTGCACTCGTCACGTGTATGACCTAAGTTTACACCAGCGAAACATTCACACACAACACATTGATAGTAACTCTAGGTAGACCATTCTCAGTGCCACCTTTAGGGTGGGGCGCCGAACAGAAAGGAGCTCCAAGTCCGTGAATGATTCTCACATAACATTCTTATCCCTACGCCCTTTGACATGAATAAAAAGAGCGACGTACAAATCTCGCCCCGGGTAGTAGAGCTAGCCCACTGCCCACATTTGTATATGTATTACAATATTCAAATATCTTGGCGGCTCAAGGAAATCGGCTAGCTGCCCAGTGCTCTACCCGCATCCCGCTACACCTAAAACTGTGTTCTGAGCAACCGCGTAAATTTAAGAGCAACCAATATATATGAAACCTATTATACATATCGTTATCCCTTTCATTCTCAACGATAAAACAGAGACTACAATACACGGTAAAATGTCTGACCATGTTACATAAATGTTTAGGTAGTGCGAACCTTCGATTTGTTATCGCTATTCTAAGGTGGGAAACCAAGGTTATGTCAATATTTAAAATAAAGACAGCAAACAAGGTGTGCGATGCATGCATGATTGTCACCAACACATAGCTTTTCCATTTTTAAGAAGATGTCATTTGTAAGAACTGCAAGCAGCAGAAAGAAAGAACATAATTGTATTTATTACGAGCTGTCCCCTGCTAACTTCGTTAGCGCAAACTTGGACCGTTACGCCATTTTGACAGCGCGGAATTAAGAAAAAGTAGCCTAAAATATGCCCGTCTATGTCAGCTACCCTTCAGTGAAAGTCCGGTCGAAATCAGCCCAGCCGTTTCGGAAATTACCCGGAACAAACGCGGCTTGCGGACAGACAGACAGACAAAAAATTGTTAAATGCGATTTTCGTTATTAGCAATGCAAATACATCATCTTCCCGAAATCTAGAATTTTTCTTTTGATATTACAAGTAGACACTCCAATTTCATCTATACTAATATTATAAAGAGGAAAACTTTGTATTTTTGTATTTTTGTATTTTTGTATTTTTGTATTTTTGTATGTATTGAAATAACTCAAAAACCACTGGGCCGATTTTAAAAATTCTTTCACCATCAGAAAGGTAATTTATCTGTGAGTAACATAGGCTATATTTTATTCTTACTAATGTTTAGGAACTATTAATAAACAGCGTGTTTCTGGAGGCCGGCGTTAAAAAATTACTAAACTTTAACTTTTCTCGGCTTACGCTGCCTAAACCGTTAGAGGTATATAAAAATGATGTATCAAAGAAATGTAGATCTCAAAAAGTTCTACAGAAAAGTCCGCGATAGCATATATCTATCTTTAATGGTTTTCTTACAATAACCACTTTTTTGTTTACAAAATGAATTAAATATCGCATGCTATTTGCGTCGTTGTTTTATTGGTTTCAGTATTAATCCTTATCCAAATAAATGCCTTCGTTGCCAGGAGAATTTAATGTAGAACAAAATTGTCCTTTACAGTATTTAAATTGGACAAATAGTTTAGAAGATATCGCGAACACAAACAATAAGGGTAACCGAAAATCAGCTCACAACTACCGGGCTTAGAAATTTGGAATCTTTCAACAATAGATTTCTGTTATTACGTAGATTCATCATCATCATCATCACCAGCTCACTATACGTCCCCACTGAGGGGCTCGGAGCCTACCCTAAGTTAGGGTGACTAGGACATAGTCAACCACGCTGGACCACTGCGGGTTGGTTGACTTCACACATTTCTTCTCCGATATGTGCAGGTTGCATCACGACGTTTTCCTTCACCGTAGTAGTTCATTACGTAGATTACTACTAAGATAATACTTTAGGTAATAGGATGATAAAAAGGGCGAACGTAAGTTTTGAACTTTAAACTCCACGCGGACGAAGTCGTAGGTCGTGGGCAATCATAATTCATATTTAAATACTATAAATTTTAAACTTTTTTAAAAAGTTTAGATCTATGGATGGACGTTTGTTAGAGTTTGTAGCCTAAACGCCTGAACAGATCTCCATGAAATTCGGCACAGATGTAGAGCATACTCTGGAAGAACACACTACTACTACGTTTTATCCTGGAAATAGTTACGGTTCCCGTGGGATACATTAATTTTGTTTTTAATGTTTACTCGATAATTCTGCAACGGTTCAACTTATGTTATTGAAATTTGGCACATATATTTAATAAAGTCTGGACCACAGTGGGAAAAGGTTCATCCCCGAAAAATGTCAGGTTCCCGAGGGATATGTAGTTTTTTGTTATTAACATATTTACACGATTAGTCCGTAGTGGCTAAACAACTTATTGTGATTTTGTATAGATACGAGTACAGACCATAGTATGGTATAACACGTGGAATCCTTTTCTACCCCGAAAATGTTAGGTTTCCGAGGATATGTGTTGTTTTCTTATTTACATGTTAACGCGTTAACCCCGCAGCGGCTAAAAATATTTTACTGAAATTTAGTACAGATAGAACATAGTCTGTAATAACATGTGTGATACTTTTCATCGGCGAAAAATTTCGGGTTCCGGAGGGATGTGTAGTTATTTGTTATTTACGTATTTACTCGATAATTCCGCAATGGCTTGACTTATCTAATTGAGATTTTGAATAGTAATAAAATATAGTCTGGAGTAACACATGGACGATGTGGTTGCGAGTGGTTGCAGAAAAAAAAGGTTACATGTCACTACAAGAGACTGCAGATGGTGTCAGGCGTTTGCAGTTAGATTCTGGTGGATTAAGGGAGTTGCAAATGTTAGTAGGTGCTTGAAGGTAGTAACAGGTGGTTCACCTCAGGTTCAGGAAGTTGTAGGTTAAGTACAAGTGGATATAAAAGATTGCAAGGAGATCCTATTCAATTAAGGTGGTTTCTGGTAATTGTATCTGATTTGCAAATGAATGCAAGTGGAAGCAGGTATAAACAGAATATATCCCCTTCCTATGCGTCTCCTTCACCGTCAAATCCACTTTCCCTTCCATCCTTTTCTTATAAGAAAAAGGGTGAGAAGGAAAAGGGACTAAAGTTGGGCCTCCGGCACGACACTCATCTGACGAAACGCGGAATTGCTCCCACTTCACGCCTGTCTTTTGAGTGGTCGTGGTATTGCAACGGGCGAGCCGGCCCATTCGTAGGAAGCTGTTAAAGCGGGCTCTACCGCTGTTGCTCGCTTAAATTCGTTTTTGGTGGTTTTGGATGATTTACAGCTGAAGACTGTTGGCAACCGGTGAAGCAGGCGGTTATGTTTTTATTCAAATTTTGCCAATTTAATTATGTACTTCGTGTCTTTTTTTATTTTAATCCTGCGCTGACGAAGTCGCGTGGAACAGCTATTATACATATAGCACGAACCACGCCAAATGAAATTCTATATGTACATATAATAAAATTGAGTGTCTGTTTGTAATATCAAAAGAAACATTCCAGATTTCGGGAAGATGATGTACTTGCGTTGCTAATAGCGAAAATCGCATTCAAAATTTTTTTGTCTGTCTGTCTGTCTATCTGTCTGTCTGCAAGCCGCGTTTGTTCCGGGTAATCTCTGAAACGGCTGGGTCGCTTCGACCGGACTTTCCTTGAAGGGTAGATGACATAGACGGGCTACTTTTTTATCTTAATATTGCGTGGACGAAGTCGCGGGCAACAGCTAGTTATATGTATAGATAGATAGATATAGATTCCTCACCTGTATTGGCTTAACAGTTCGACAGTTTTAAGAAATTGTACAAATGAATCATAGTGATAATTAAATATTATCAGCAATTGATACCAGTGAATTTGATAAAAACTTTTTCCACTTAAACATCATGTTGGCTTATCAGTGTTGATAACACGTGATACATCCGGCCAGATGGTCATTCTTATCATGATAAATATAATGCATCGTCAGCGTCTCATAAACTAAGATTTTAAACTTTTAACTGTCTTTTTCTAATTAGTTTAACTTCTATTGGCACTGAAATAAGTCTAAAACTTTGTTCCCCTATTTGAAGAAATTACGCGAACGTAACGTGGTACCTAACATGGATAAGTGGAAATTCGATTTATGTGCGACTTTAATGTTAGATCAACTAATTTTGTTTTTAATTTTATAACTACTGTAGGAACCGCATGTAAACAATATAGTAATAACATGACTATTGAAAATTTATTTCGAAGTCGAACAGTATTACATTGAAAAAATTATGTTAATTTCATTTTATTTCAAGGGTGTAAATGGTATTTTCAATTAAAAATATATATATCTACACATTACGTGAGCGATATTTGAAACTAGTCAGACGAGTCTATTCGTGTGAACTGTGAACATTGCCTTATTAATTAGCTTCAATTTACATATTAGCGTTTATACATGAAAATGTATGAACCATTCACACTAGATCTCTACGAGACGAATTTAGAGATAAGTTCTGACGTATTTCTTTTAGCTGGAGATAAAATTCCTCCACATTATTACATATATATTACGTATAAGTACTTTATTACTTTAAATGTGGGTTTTTCAGTTTTATTTGGATTCAAAACCCTCGTAAAACAGATGGTGTTGATGATTTATATATCAACTAGCTTTCGCCCGAGACTCCGTCCGCGTGGATTAAAACAAAACTAAAGCGAGTAGCCTATGTTCTTCCAGACTATCCTCCACATCTATACCAAATTTCATCGAAATCAGATCAGCCGTTTAGGCTACAAACTCTAACAAACATCCATATATCCATCCATCCATCTAAACTTTCGCATTTATAATATTAGTATGAAGTATGATTTGTACTCATGGAATTATGTAAAAGTTTTCATTATGCCAGTTGTATCTATGCGCTATTTAAGCGCCACTGTCTTACTGTGCTGGCATAATGTAAACCAGGCATTATTGATTGATTGACAAATGGAAGCAATATACATAGTAGGTAAAAAATTGTGTAAACTATAAATCATTGTCGTCTATTTCGAGAACTCGCCATTTCATTACATGCAATAGTGCCTTATAAAAATAATCTTCATATACATTTATTTTTATTTCATGACACATTTGTCAAATTTATCCTTGTTGAATGGAAAAGTACTGAGAATCAAAAGTTTACATCATAGCCTGCAGCTATAGAGTGTTCATGTATAGAATTATTAATGTTACTTTAGTCATAATAAATGGGTAACTAAAGAACCAACTGTATTATTTTAAAAATGCAATTTTCCTTTTCTTATAGAAACAAGTTTCTTTAGAACAAGCTACACACTGTTTCTATGTAATTAACAGACAATTACAGGATGTTTGAATATCTTTCTGTAAATATTTATTAAAAACGGATCAATTTCAGAAACATTACCAACATATTCTTATCGTAATTTAGAAAGGAAATTGGTAATATATCGAGGTTAATTCGTCGAAAAATTACATTTGTCAGAAACATAGAATTAACTTTTTAACATCAGGCCAGTTTTCTGTAAAAATAATTATCTATGATCAGTTTTAGACAAACTATAAGCAGATAAATTCTTTGAAACTATCATTTTTATTTGGTCTATTGATACATTAAATCAACAGTTACTATTTTAGCATATTTGTCCCAACAGAATGGTTTGTGTAGGATTTGTCATATAACAATTGTGAGATCAATTTGTTGAGAGTTCTCACTCATTATTTTGTCATTGGACATAGTAATTGTTGATATATTTCCTTCTATATTCATTTTTGTTTACTATGACTTTTTATTACCAATTCATCTGTTCTGATGCTTTACATTCTCCCTGATTTTTCAAAGAGAATTATTGTGATGACAATAAGTTGTTTGTACAAAAATTTCAGCTGTGAAAATTTACGGTTAAAAGCTAACCAAGTTTTTTTTCACATACATGTATTCTAATCTATATGTTTACCTAAGCTTGATGCTAAAGCATTAAGGTTGTTCTTACCTATCATTGAGAATGAGTCAATGATAGGTTTATTCATAAATTTATTTTAGTGACAGATTGTTTTGTATGAATTGAATTGATGTACTATCTTTATAAATATTGTAAAGATTATAAAGATATACAATATTATTGATTGCTCTGGATTAACTTAAATACAAATTACCTTACTAATAATAATTTTATGAATGAAGTTCCTTTCTTAGCAAGTATTCTAAGCTATATTTTTCTTTTATCTATTTGAAACGAAAGAGCAAAACAGGATGAAAAGACATTATTATTATATTATGCTACTATATTATTACTAAGAATATAAATATATAAGTTCACCAGACTATAACATCTATCTTTGTTTTTTTTTAATCAGTTTGTAAATAAAAATTATTATCACAGTAGAATAAGGAATCAAACCCCAAATATGAGATTGCCAGAATACATCCACTGAGCCAATAGTGTCAAGTTGGATACAATGTAAAGTAGTCTGTCGTACTATCCAATTAGGATGTTAGCATACATTGGTTAAAGCAAACAATGATAATGAATAACAACGAATTATCATCTTCTTACGACCATGTAGATATGAGAGACAAATGATTAAAGAAATTTACACTCACAAACTGAATGAAATTAGAAGTAAATTAACCTATATACAAATAACATTAAAAAGGCAAAACCAGGCTGACTGCTAGCTAATAAATAGTTCCATCTATTAGCTACATTTTAGAACAAATATTTTATGATAAACTTATTAATTGTATAATATGTAACACTTTCTTAATTGAAAAAAATATTTGTAAAAATCGAAAAAAATATACAGATAAAAAACAAGTTATGAAGAGTGAGATATGTGGAATTTTTAACACATTATCCTCTTTTGCTTTAATCTGATTGTCACTCTTTAATCACAGACCATGTTTGAAGAAGATTTATATGAACTTGTATTCATTTTTTTGTGAATTTTACACTACTTCTAAAGACTTTATTGCAGTGATAAGATAGGTGGTACATGAATAATTCAAATAAAATCACATATATGTATTAAGACAATTTAACATAAATAATGATAATAGGCAATTCAGTATAAATCCAGTTTATTGTATGGTTATTTCTAAGAGATTTTGAAAATTTAGAGATAAACAAGTTATGAAAAAATAAACAGCTACAACTAAGTAAATAAGATACTGTTACAATGATTATCTACAATTAAGTTGTTATAACTTATATTTCTTGTAGTAAATAATTACTACCCCAAGTTTTTCTTATAATAATAATGTAAGAAGCCTTGACCTTGACATTGAGTGTTGCTTGTGTATGATTAAAATCAATTGACCTAAGTTGCACTCCAACATATTTTTTTAGAAAAAAAAAGAAGGACTTGGATCAACTTGTCATAAAAGGATGATAGTTTTGGTTAGAATGAAGATAATAAATGGCTGTGTAAAGTTTGTTTATACTTATGGTAAAACTATTTCATTATAAAATATTGTTTTCCTAATTAATACAATAAATTATACCAAAAGGAAATTGAGATATAAAAATAAGCACAAGTTGCTAATAATTTAAGAAATTCTGGTGCTTTTTTATACATTAGCAATAACTAATACTGTAGTTTAAGCATAATTTGACCTTTATGTGTAACACTGATAACAGATTTGTGAAAAAAAAATTAGAATCTATTTTGGTACATTGATGACTGTTACGGATAGACATATTACACTCGGGATCACGCCCAGTCTTTGAAAGACACACAATATGAATACAAAAATAAAGTCGACATATTTTTATAGTAAAAATTTGAGTTAGTACGGTCTTAAACGAGTCTCGCATGTTGTTATAGTTAGCATTGGTTGAATAAATTAAAATTAATCAGTACCATTAAAACTGGAAAAAACATTACGACAAAAACATACCTAAAATGATCTTCCGCCGGCTGGCGTGAGGCTCCTCTGTATGTACCCACTCAAAATCGTTCCGCGATACATGGGCTCCCATTTTAAACACAAAAACGAACACTTATGTTAATATTTAAAACATTACACTTTATCCAAGAAATTATTAGTTTAACCCCGGCAAAATCAAATACGCCGCTGCAACGGTTAAATCAATTTAATTAGCCACACGTAAAGATATTCGAACACACACCAACGAGAGATTAAACGAAACTTGAGTAGTATTTCATTGCTTCTAGGTTTCAAACGTAAAGTATTAAAACGATAAACGATGAGGTCAGATAATAATTGACAAGCACATACGTCAACCTCCCGTCTTAATCAACTGACAGTTGACGCTGACACATAGTTTGACAGTGACAATGACATCTTCGAGCAACCATCAAGAAAAAAATCTCAAATGTCAATGTAAAAATGCAGGTTATAAATTTTACATTTAACAATTAATTATAATTTGATCATGAATAGTGATTATTAGTGAAGGAATGCATTTCCCATTATGTTAAATGCAAATGTATTGTTAGTTTGTTAAACTATGCATGGTATAAATTAATATCGGTCTTTTAAATAGATGAAATGGAAGTGTCATTACAAAAGTAGGTACTAAAGAATTAAATTTAAAATCGTTATCTAGCCTCCAAAAGCCTCCACTTAACATGAGTCTGAACACATGAACAAGAAATTAAACTTAACTATATTTTTATTTTTTCGCTTGAAAGTGTATAATCTGTTATTGCCCCTCCCACTAATATGACAGGTTTTGCGTCCATAAACAAAAGTTTGTCTTTCTGAAGTTTGTGTCTGAACATGGCGGTTGGTAAAAATAAAGGCCTATCCAAAGGCGGTAAAAAGGGCGTTAAAAAGAAGATGTAAGTTAGTAATAAACTTATGTTATAGTAAAGTAATTAGTGTTTTAGCTATCTAAGCTTTAATATCAGATTTGTCAATTGTGATTACTGTGATATCGGCGGATAATGTTCATTTGTCTCGTGTTAAATTATGTGTTAAAGTTCATTTCTTGTAAAGTATTTGGATATGAATGTTATTAAAAGTAATTATGCACGCTAAATTTAACGATCTACGAATGTATATCTTTAAAATGTGCAGTTGAATCAAACTTACAACTCGAGTTGTTGCGAGGTTATGAAAAACTTAACCTTTTTCAGCGTTGATCCATTCACCCGCAAAGACTGGTATGATGTTAAGGCACCGTCTATGTTCACCAAAAGACAAGTGGGAACCACCCTTGTCAACCGTACTCAGGTTAGTAAAGTAATACTAAATAAAGGTACTTTAATTGCATGCGTTCTGTAGCCTGCATTTTGTAAAACAGAATTTGCGGTTAAAACTTGATCAACACGTGGGTAAACGTCTTGTGGTTAAACTTTGAATATAAATGATGATCCACCTAGCTCGCAATGACACAGAACTGATGAAAACATTTGTTCCCTTTTGATTTTATTACTGAATTGATTTCCTAATTATCATAACTTATCTGTTAGATGAATGTATTGTTAAATAGCTGTATTCTTTCAGGGAACAAAAATTGCTTCTGAAGGTTTGAAGGGCCGTGTGTTTGAGGTCTCATTAGCTGACCTACAGGCTGATACTGATGCCGAAAGGTTCGTATTTTCTATTTTTTTTATTCTACTGAACTAACCATTTATTTCACCTAAAAGAATAGTCTAAGTCTAAGATTTTATTTGTAATAATTAAAAGAAATAATAAACTTAATATTGATTAACTAAAATTTTAAATGTTATCCTAAAAAAGTTGCAGTCCAGCTATATAAAAGTAACCACATGGCTTTTGTATCGTTTCAAACTGCATAAATAAATTGCACCAACATGAAAACGGGCCTTTGCACTTTATTGTTAGGCATTTCATGTGGTTGCTACAATTTTTTACTAAATTGTGGAAAGATAATTATCAGCTTATAATTGGTATGTGATGTGTTAAGGTTTAAAATTTGAGATATATTTGTGTAAAACAGTTAAAATCTACATCTTTGTGATAAACCAACAGATAGAACCAATCAACAGATTATTATCAGAAAATGTATTTACAACATTGTATCTAATTTTATGAAGATGTTTAAATATTGATGAGTAAAATTTGTTTTAGGTCTTTCCGCAAGTTTCGTCTCATCGCTGAGGATGTGCAAGGTCGTAATGTGCTCTGCAACTTCCATGGCATGGACCTCACCACTGACAAGCTCAGGTAAATACAATTTTTTTGTCAAAGTAACAAGATTTCAATTTACATCATTTCATAATTAAATGAGTAGACTACTTGAGTATCTCGGAATCTACATATTTTTACCATAGTTTTAAGGTTATCAGAATTCATTTATCTAAGTACTAATATTTGTATGATGACACACTCAGCTCGCAATGACAACTTACATGATGAAACTTCATGTTCCCTTTTGATTTTATATCTGATGTCTTATTCCATATAAATACACCATACAAATGTAGTGCAATTCTAATGAGAGTTGTTTGCAGGTGAAAGTGCTGAAGAGGCCTCGTTTCGAGATCTCCAAGCTGATGGAGTTGCATGGGGAAGGCGGCGGTGGCAAGCGCGGCGAGGCGGGCGATAAGTCCGACCGCCCTGAAGGCTACGAGCCCCCCGTACAAGAGAGCGTTTAAGTCTAATATACTTTTAAAAAACTGGATTTTTTTGTTTTATTTGTGTTATTCACAACCAACCTAGAAAACCAATGAGCGCGGGGAAAGGAAATGTTAGTATGTATACTTCTATCTATACATCTGTACTAATGTAAAAAAAAAAAAAAAAAAAAACAAAAGCAGTCTGTTCTTCCAGACCATAGTCTGTATAGAACATATTCTACATATTTTTCAAATTTCAGTCAGATTAGTTGAGCTGTTTTGGATATATGTAGTAAAAACATCCATCAATCTAAACTTTCACATTTATAATATAGTATTGTGGGGGTTGGATTAAAAAATAAAACAAAATGTTCCATATTCAATATATATTTATATAAATTAATTAATGTATACTTTGTAATATAACAGATTGGATTTCTAGGTACGAGCCATCAGAAAGAAGATGTGCGAGATCATCACCCGTGACGTGACCAACTCGGAGCTGCGCGAGGTCGTCAACAAGCTCATCCCAGATTCCATTGCTAAGGATATTGAGAAGGCTTGCCTTAGCATCTACCCACTCCGTGATGTCTGCATTAGGAAGGTAATTATTGAACTAATATCACTTATTAAGAATATTTTGGAGAATTTCAATTGTAATATGTAAACTTTATACAATTTTTTTGTCAAAGTAACAAGATTTCAATTTACATCATTTCATAATTAGATGAGTAGACTACTTGAGTATCTCGGAATCTACATATTTTTACCATAGTTTTAAGGTTATCAGAATTCATTTATCTAAGTACTAACTATTTGTATGATGACACACTCAGCTCGCAATGACAACTTACATGATGAAACTTCATGTTCCCTTTTGATTTTATATCTGATGTCTTATTCCATATAAATACACCATACAAATGTAGTGCAATTCTAATGAGAGTTGTTTGCAGGTGAAAGTGCTGAAGAGGCCTCGTTTCGAGATCTCCAAGCTGATGGAGTTGCATGGGGAAGGCGGCGGTGGCAAGCGCGGCGAGGCGGGCGATAAGTCCGACCGCCCTGAAGGCTACGAGCCCCCCGTACAAGAGAGCGTTTAAGTCTAATATACTTTTAAAAAACTGGATTTTTTAGTTTTATTCATGTGTATTCACAACCAACCTAGAAAACCAATAAGTGCGGGGAAAGGAAATGTTAGTATCTATACTTCTATCTATACATCTGTACTAATGTAAAAAAGCGTAAACACACCTTAGTTTCTAGGATGTGAGAAATCAGTATATTTTTGAATACTTTTTTAATAAAAGCCCTACGCTTATGACACGCTTTAGGCTACATATTGTTACGCTTATAATTTTAGAGAGTAAATAAATTTGAAAAATCCGTCTTGCGGGAAAGGGACTAAAACTACAAAGCTGGCAATAGCAGCAATGATCCAATGTTGCCATTGTTAAACAATTCTCAGCCTGCGTCAAGAGCCTTCGTTTTCATTGAAGTACTTGAATTTTTTCACTTGATAGTTATACGAAATGTAAACAATAAATACAGTTTTTATAGTTTCATGCGGATGAAGCCTCACGGGAGCAGCTACTAGGATATATACCTAAAGGTGGTCAGTTAAACTGAAAGATGGATCAAAGAAAACAATGTTACCTTATTCAAAGTTCTTGTTTATTTTTTTATAACAAGTTAGAAGTATCAGATAGTTCTTTTCTAAACATTTTTAAATCTTTTCTAAACCATTTTATTTAACGGAACAAGGATAACAATCCAGAAAGTTTCTGGCAACACCCATCGTTTATTTACTTCACACTAAACATGCAATAATTAGGTGTATAGTTTTATCATACTGATTTATTTGGATTAACACTACGAACGCAATATAAGTAGATAAGAATAGTTTTGAATATAAAAATACATTACATTGCGGTTATTTTTTAATGTTAAAATATTTAAATATATCATATCATATATATAGTCATAGGAAGACAAAAACTAGTATTTAACGTAACTATTACATTTGTATATGATAGTTTTTAATCTCATTTGTATTTTAACTTAAAAATAATACGTGAAACGAATAATTTCAGGTCATCTAGTCTATCATTTAACGTAGAAAATTTAAAGATAAATGTGTAACATTACATAATAAGATACAAAACTAAATTATATGGCAACTAGCAATCCGTAACAGCTTCGCCTAAATGGCAAAGAACATACATTTGTCTCGTATCTTTTCTGTCATATCCATACCCTTCTCGTTGATGAAAAATATATTGCTCGGTCATAATGTAGCTTTCTAATCGCGGAAGGATTTTTCGGTACAATCGTTTATGAACCCATTCAATGCAAACAATCAAATCTTTACTCCTTACAATAGTATACATAACGATATATTTTTTTAAATAACCTAAATAAAGTAATCGATATTTTTTCTTTCGATCTTTGCCGTCTGCAACATGTTTCTGATTTCTTTTAACTACTTACATTTGATCTTAAAATAACTTAAATTTAATTATTTACAAATGGAATGCAATTTTAGAGCATAGTGATTACGTAACTAATTAAAAGTGTATAAATTGTTCATTTTCGGACTAACTTTGTTAAATAAAAATAAGAGATGCGCTTAGTTTTATTTGTAGATTAAATTAACCTGGTTCCAAATATAGGTTAATATAGAGAGATTCAAAAATATCAATAATAATTATATTAAGCCCCCTACATACGATCAGTTTTAACCGACAGTTTCATCTGAAAAGTCGGATCATTCGAAAAATCTAACGTGTGTGGGCAAAACCGAGAACTGGACAGTTCCCGATTTTGTTAGATTTAACTGAATGATTGGACTGGTCAGATATAACTGAGCGTATGTAGCGGGCTTTAGACACTTATTGTGTCAGGTGGTTTAGATCGTAATTTTGGTTTGTTTTGATCTTTGGATCCCAGGGAACTAGTTAGTAGATCTCACTGGTTAATGGGTGACGCGCCAAGGGGGGGGAGGGAAGTAACTGTCTTCCCCTAGACCTAGCCTAATTCATAGGCTGGCGAACAACGGCGGATCCAGGGGGGTGTCATGGGGGTCATGACCCCCCTGAGCTGGTTGGTCAAGAGCTTGACAAAATATATTTACATATTTTGTCAAGCTCTTGACTTCACCACGACTATGTGACCACCTGGCGTCAAAGCTGGATCCGCCCTTGCTGGCGAAGCTTATGCTCTGATTTTCGATTTTTGATGCGGATAAAGAATTATTTTTTCTTAATTCCAATGTTTTCGTTATAGCATTATGGAGGTGTATTAACGCTTGTCATTTTTATCTCTACCCTGATGAGGTAGCGCAATAGGTTTTATAGTCTTCCAAAAGCAAAATGTTTGCTTCATTTCAGTGCTATCTACCTTAATAGTTTGTAAATAATTTAAAAAAGACTATTATGTATTAGAAAATCTTAACACGTAAACGATTTAATCTGATCAACGTGACTGATCTCATGCAACATTGAATAGTGTTGTATAATATTGACTAAATCCGACTTTAAAAAAGATCGATTAGTGATGTTCGGCGGATACAAAATAAACATAATAAAAAAACCTTTCTCATGACAATTGAGGTTTAAGTTCCGATTCTGTTATTTGCTTTCCAGTTGCACATGGTTTCTGTCTTCTGCGTACGAAGAGAACAAAGAGGCAGATTCCGGATACTATTAAGGAAATAATGCAGATCACCGTAAGCCCCAGCTGTACAGCTGCCGTCGAGTATGTGCCATGGTACACGAGGGATCTAAGAGTTTCTGGTAATTTATCCACGCCCTGCAAACAGATAAGATTTAACTATTCGATCTCGAAGTATTTTTATTGAACTTTATTGATGTCAATGGTAACGAATTGACTTGAGAAAAGGATCAAGGATTTATGTTTTGTCGGTCTTCGAATGAATATTGATTAACATTGATTGCGCTTGTTCAAGAATGCTGGTTCCTTTCATTTGTTTTTTCGTCATACATATAGTATGTCTTTGTCTCGCATTTTTTTTAATAGAATGATACGACATTGATAATGAGTTTGAGTTGTGATGTGGGTGAGAATTGTAACTTTAACTTACCATGTCAATCCATGCTACAGGTAGAATAAGGCCATCATCCAAGAAATTTACAGACGAGTACATCGGAGTTTTCCTCACTTGGATGTTGAGTTGAAGTCTGTAATAATATATTGTAGGTTTAATTTTGTAAACATGCTCGTGCACAAAAACACGATATTGGATTTTTTGGATAATGAATCAAATCTTACTAATATTATAAATGCGAAAGTCTAGATGGATGGATGGAAGTTTGTTAGAGTTTATAGCCAAAACCGTTGGACGGATCTCGATGAAATTTGGCATAGATGTAGAACATAGTCTGGAAGAACACATAGGCTACTTACTTCTGTTTTTTTTTTTAATTCAACGCGGTTGGAGTCGCGAGCGAAAGCTAGTATTTAAATAAAGAAGATACATACGTTGATTTGCCATTTAGCGCGATGCCGAGTGTCGGATGAATATCCAGGTACGATTTGTGGAGTTCTGGGTTTGGCTTGAGGCCGGTCACTTGTTCTCTTAGCATCGGGTCACCCAGGTAGAAGTGAGGGAAGGAAGCGAGAGCTGGTGCACCTGTGAAACATTTGGAATATACGCTTAGCTTGTACAAAATTGGCGGTCGCTGTAGACCGCAATCCCCAGTAAAAAAATACAGTCGACGACCGCTTGACGCTGTTAGTGCGTGTATGTTATTCGGGCAAGGAAAAAAGTGTATGTGCAGTCGAGAACATGTACGATATCATCCAAACTTTGCGCTGGATCGCAATTTGGTATGAGACACTACGATAGAGGACAAGTTATCGATGGGATAAGTTCGAGTGACAATTGTGCTTACACTTTCATTTACGAGCAGTGGACACACCTGCAAGACATGCGGTCTCTAACAAAGTATTGCTATAAATCTTGAATCTTATAATTACCCATAGCGCAAGCAGTGACGTTGATAATGCCGCGGGGTGGGCACACGCCGGTGTCTAACTCGCAGAAGCATTGGTTGGCAGAGTTGTGCGCCGGGTCGTCGAACACGTCCAGCGGCATCCGGTACCGCATCAGCTGGACCCCGTCCGCTATCTGTAACAGATTACAAACTGAGCGAAAGCGGACATAACGTGCCGTAATCGGTTTGCTATCGATTTCCTCTTACTGAGCGCACGTGGCGTTTGAAACTTTTTGTCGACAAGGGGTAATTTTATATGTTTCTCTATTGTTATTTAGCATCTTCACAGCTTGATTCATTTTGATATGTGTTATTCGATTCATATTCTGTTGTGTAAAAGGTCTATGTATAGTACGACGGATTTTCAGCTAGGTTTCAAAACTAATCGTGTTATTAAAAGGAGAAGGGGAAATCGTAAACGCGTTGGATTAGTCTGATTAAATTCCGAATAAGAAGTACTGTGTTAAAGTTGTCAAGCGCGTTGCCAATAATAGTATAAAATATTTCGAAATATTAAAATGCTTATAATCAATTACAAAAAGTATCTATTTGGTTGTCATTACATTTTTGGATCACATGTTTATAAGAATTTCCTTTGGAATAAAAAAAAGGATTTTTATTACTAGCTCCACCTAGATCTAGCCTCTCATCAACGGCGATGCCCTTGGTCCTATTTCCTAATACTTTGTAAACAAATATGTATAGTGGCAGTAATAAAAATTCTTAGCTAGTCTAGGAATTTCTGCTTTTTACCATTAGCGTAACAATGTAACTGAATGACTAAAAACAACTGGCTTAAAGCTTTATCAGTGCTTTAAAAATAGTTTTATTTGACATTTCCTGTACGTCCCATAGTTTTTTATCTGGTGGCGTTTATCTTTTGTTTTTATCCATCAGCCTTATTTCTGTATTATCGGTTTCGGCGTTTAAAGCATTGTATAGTGAGCTCATAGTAATTGATAGTTTTAGGCTAATTTCGGCATTAGAAATTTACTTTAACCTAGAACTAACAAAAACTATATTCTATCTTTACCTGTTTATAATTAGGTTTTAGAAAATATAGTTTAACTGTAACTTAGTTCTTACCTCAACGTCCTTTTCGTACACAAAAGGCAGACGTCTGCAGAGATTGGTGTACAACACGTACAGAGTCTTATTGCGATCCAGCATCGATGGTGGGAAGATTGTTCCGTCTGATGCTTCTATACTGGAAAATAAACTAAGTTTAAGCAAGTTTTTTTATAGAAGGGAGCTAAAGACCATTAGATTGCCTAATATCACTTGTTCCGACGCCCACGGATTTCCACAATACCAGAGGAATCATGTGTTGCCGGTCTTTAAAAGAGTTTTATGCTCTTTTAAATATTTTTATGATATACTTTGTCTCGTCACTACACTTGTTTAACATGTAAATTCTTGATTTTATTTCCCGCCACCGTATACCCTATGTTGATCAGGTGATATTCATGGAACCCTTGAGGTTGGCTAGCACATTTTTTCCGATTAGTGATTCATAAAAAAAATAGGTAATCCTCTATCTTTTAATTACTTAAACGTTTATTCCTTTATAGGAAGTACATATAATATATCGACACGCGTGACTAGAACAGAACTTGTCTCTACACGTGCTGTTGATAACACTATTATGTAATTATAAGCAATCGTTTGAACAACATCGATCATACGACATTTTCGATAAATTAGCAATAGCTAGGAAAAGGTACAGGTGTTTTTTTTTGGCAGAAATCTTGGGCGTCTTGCTGTCCCTCTCATTCCGATATGAAAATAGCTAAATAGCTTTATATTTTTCGACGAATATTTAGCAATGAAAGTACATATGTATTTAAATCTTGAATTATAAACATAAAAAGTTGCATATAAAAATGATTGTACTAATATTCGCCATTTTGTACTATTCCTAGTAAACCAGTAGATTTCACTTGTTTTATCTATACTAAGTGAATCCCTTAGTAAACATTAAACTACTCAGCTGTCTACTGACATTAACTGTAATAAAATATGTTAATATTTTTACAGACATATTGATAGTTTGTTAATGTGATATCGAGAGACGTCGCATGTAACCAAGATAACCTAATGATCTATAGATACATAGTTTAAATAATCGTAAATAGTCTCATTGAGTTAACACGCTCAATGGCGTTTATATGTTTACTTTGAACGAAACATTGTTGGATTCCATTCATCTAATAGCAATTAAACGCGTAGAGCCCTCTACCAATGTGTCTGCGAATGTATTTTTAATAGAATAATATTGTTAAAAAATGTTTTCTAACCTCAATCCTCGTTGGACATATTCTCTTTTACTTATCACAACCCTGTCACTATGACCACTCATTTGTATAATTTACTAGTATTCGACCGCGTGGAATTAAAAAAAAAACAAAAGTAAGTAGCCTATGTGTTTTTCAAGACTATACACTACATCTATGCCAGATTTCATTAAGATCAGTTCAGCCGTTTAGGCAGACATCCATTCAACTAAACTTTATTTATAATATTAAAGTAAGATGTAGGTATCTTTACAAAGTAGTATCAAGTTTTAGGCGGTTGTTAAATTATAAAATCTGTGATGGCTAAACGTTGGCAACACTTTTTCAATTCATATATTGTTCCAGATGTCGGAATACACTTAACTTTTGTCAATTGTTATTTTTACCTAATTGTAAAAAAAAGGATAGCTGTTATAGATACCTGTTACATTCACGGCTCGACCAGTAAGGTAAATATTCTCTTCCATCTAACTCCTGAATTATATTCATCTTGTCCTTGTCAATTTCACCCGTGTTTATTGTGAGACGTTCGGAAACGGTGCCGTTTTTCTGAAAGTATTGGAACACTGATTTTACACTGCTCATGCACATAAACATAGTACTATCTCTGTTCTTTTCAAGGAGAATAAAAAGGATGACAGTATTTTGTACAGTTAAATAAAACTAAACAGATAGACACTTACAGTAACTAAGAGTCCAAACTTCTTGAAGTTTAACTTCCCTTGCAGGCTCAAGATGGGCTTCGCTGTATCGATTATGGTGTCGTCATAGCCCCATAGAAACCTGAGAAGTATCGCTAGTTTGAAATAGTCCTTTATTTTCCAACTAGCTTTCGCCCGCGACTCCGTCCGCAAAGAATTAAAAATACACAAGTAAGTAGCCTAAGTGTTCTTCTAGACTATCCCCTAAATCTATGTCAAATTTCATCGAGATCCGTTTAGCAGTTTAGGTTACAAAGTCTAATAAACATCCATCCATCCATCTAAACTATCGCATTTATAATATTTGTAAGAAGTAAGATGTTCGTAGATGCGACTTTATTTCATCGTAAATTAAAGACGCAAACAATGATTTGTAGCATCGAAGTGACATATTGAGGCCGGCGATGTGTGCACGCGTTGATTACGAACGCTACGCCCATCAATTAGTAGATGTTTTAAAGTGATTAGTCACAGTCAAGGAATCACTTTTGTTTATGAAAGATTTGGTTACTAGCATTCATGTCAGTTTTAAACTCTGTAACCTCCTCTTTATTTATACCACGAACGCGCCTACAGAGAATTGTAGGCGCGTGCAGCAAAGTTTTTGCAGTAACATTTGTCCATTAAAGGTAATGTGTAACGTTTTAAATTGCTGCAGATGTCTAAAGATAGCAGTCACTTGGCTGTATTAGCGAAACCAGGTATCCATTTGTTTGATTACCACCTTTTGTTTTAAAAAAATTAAAAAGCAGACATTGTGCGCCTTACCTGTGTACAGGCAATTTGACGAAAGCATCAGGATGATTGCCGAAATTGAGTGCGGTGTTGAGAGTCATTTGGACAAAAGGATTTATCTCCATATCCTTGGCTTTCGATATAACGCCCTGTGAATAAGCATATTTTATTATAATTAGCAACAACGAATATATAATGCATGCTACGGACGCTCAGTTCTAACTGAACAGTTCGACTGTTTTAGGCAAAACTTTATGTCAATTGAACTTTAAAATTAAAACTTTGCCGACACTCGGACAGTTTTAATTAAACAGTTCCTGTTAAAAATTATTGGTCAACCGTCAGAAAGCAATCTTAAGAAATGTTAAGATATTGTTAAGGAATACTTACAAGAAGTGGTAGATTGGGCACATTGACCTGGTCGAAGTGAGCGCCTTTGGACTCATCAGGCAAGAACCTGAAGTCATTCCTCTCGTTGTAGCTCAGCTTGTCTTTGTCAAATTTTATTTTAACACGCTCCAACTGTTGCCTGCGAATAGAAACATTGGTAAAGTTCAATTACATTTTTTTACACATTCCGTTAAAACATTCACCCATGCAAAATACGTTGTAATTCTCGCGGGGCTTTGTGTTGGTATGACAATTTAGCTGTGATCGCTTGTAGCCTAAACCAGTTGATTAATATTGACGTGTAAGGACGATTCAATCAAAGTTATCGGTAATAAAGTAAGGGTTTCTTGTTTTAAATGATGCATTTAGAGATAGACGATATTCGAAATGTTATTTTGTATTGTAAATGTAAACTGAGGGAATTTATCCTAACAAAAAACCTTCGGAGACCGTTGTTTCGCCTCACTTTTGTTCCCCTGATTACATATCTATAGGTTATAAAACTATGCATTTAGAATTTCATTCGATATCATTCTTCTTTGTTTTTTTTTTTATAATATAAGGTGGCAAACGAGCAAGCGGCCACCTGAATCCACCGAAATGGCAAGCGACCGCTGCCCATAAACATCCGCAATTGCAGATGCGTTGCCTACCTTTAATTGTCGGAGGAGGAGACGCACATAAAGTGGACATTTCCCCTTCCTGTGCGTCTCCTCCACCGTCAAATCCACTTTTCCTTTCCATCCTTTTTTCTTAAGAAAATGGTGGAAAGAGAAAGGGACTAAAATTAGGCCTCCGGCACCACACCCATCAGACGAAACGCGGAATTGCTTCCACTTCACGCCTGTTTTCTGTGTGGTCGTGGTATTACACCGGGCGAGCCGGCCCATTCGTGCGAAGATGTTAAAGCGGGTTCTACCACTGTTAAAATAGTCAGTTTGTATTTATATTACAAGACGTTATATTTGAAACGTTAAATTCAGAATGTAATACTTAGCTTAGAGTTTTGGATCAAGGATTTAAAGTAAAAAATGACTTACGACTTTTTGATTAGACTAATACGGAATATATTGACACGTAATGGACAACACGAGTGTGAATCTAAATGCAGTACAAATATGGATATTCCCTTCGACTACCAATTAATGTTAAAATCGCAAAATACAAGTAACACAAGGTCAGTACTTACGAGCGATTATTTTAAACGGACTTACTCCAATAATACTAGCCTACTAGCCCACTGGAATATATTTGTAAGCATTCAGTCATGGACGTAATCAACCTACGGGGGGGGGATCAGTCCAATGATTAAGGGGAGTGGTAGCCAAAATACTTTTTTATCAACATACAATCCAATCTATACTATTATAATAAATCGTAAACACACACTTCTTTGTTGCCTAAGATGTCAGAAATTACAGCATATTTTTGAATAATTCTTTTTTTAATAAAAAGCCCTACACTTACGTCATGCTTTAGGCTATATATTTTCACGCCATTAAACTTAGGGGTTAAATATTTTGGATAAAAACCCTAATGTGGGAAAGAGACCATAAGTTGCTGCCAACATCAAGAAAGAAAGATTGCTAAGGTTTGTCATGTCATGTCGATGTCATTTTGACATTTGCTATTGATAATTTGACAAATGTAAACAATAAAATAAAGTTTTTATAATTTCACGCGGATGAATCCGCACGCGAACAGCTAGTCTTTAATAAAAAGCTGACAAGTGTCACGTATGGAGACCTCCATCGTCATCATCTCCCTTGCCTTATCCTACTCCCGTAGGGACGGCGCACCGGGTTTTCGTCCTCCAAATAACTCTATCATCCGTCATCTCAGTCATCACTCCCTTCTTGATCATGTCACCTTTCACGCAATCCATCCATCTCTTTCTAGGTCCATCTCTTTCTAGGTAGAGGTATCTACCGGTGTACCCCTCCACATTCATAACTAACTTCCTTCTTATTCTGGAGACCTCCATATATTTTACAATTTTCGACTGTCTGGGTAGCCTTCATATAAATTAAAATAAAGTATGAATGATCGGTTGCCTTCCTTTAGCGCGCAAAACAATTATTGCGGTACTCAAAGGTCACACATCGTATAAAACAATGAAATTCCGCCTAAAATGAGATGACAGAGCGATGTTGATGAAATGTATATACATATGCAAGACCCATTTTTCTAGGAACGAAATAAAGGATACTTACTAGTTTTTTTTCTTTTTTCATCAGTGCGGATTGATTTTGTATTTTTAGTTTTCTGGACTTTGTACCTTATGTCATGCGAAAGGAGAATATCTATAATAATATCCAGTTCATACGTTGAGAGGAAAGCAAGAAGGTTATCATGTTCGCTCTTTGCCCACTTATTTGTATTTATACTATTGTCTAATAAACATTATAATATGTCATTTGTTTACAAAGCTTCATTTGTGGCTGTTGTGAAACTCCGTGGTTAGAGTCCAAATTATTATTAAAGAGCTCAGTTTCTAAGTTGATATCAAAAGAAAATGAAAAATATATTACACTAGGGCGCCCTCTGGATGTCGTACAAATTTTGCCCAGGGAGTTAGCTTGTGCTAAAACAATTACTGCCAGTTTATCCCTTTTTTTCATTTGCTTTCCTACACTTTCACATATAAACGTGCCCTTGTGTGACTACGCGTGGTGCAAAATATAAGTGGGTATGCGGTGGCGATTCTAATAAAATACTCGTAGATAAGAAAGTAATATCGGTTCTCTTGTTGTTATGAAACTAGCCAAAATTACATAGATTACGACTGCAATAAATATCGACGCAAACTATCGTCATACTATCGTTGATTGAAGTTAGCGAGATATTCTCGTCTTTTATCCGACAGAAGGATAATGTTTATATAAGAAGCAGAGTCCCATGGTTATGGTGGAAATACTGGGTTCACCAACTTGACTACCATGCGTGGCGATTATGGCACAACCCCTATTTATGTTCCCATTGCAACTTCCCGTAACTTAACACATTGACTGCCGTGTCACTGCTTGACCGATGTTTAAGGTGTCATAGATTCTTAGTCTTTAGAGTGTTAGGCTTTTTTTTTTTATAGATTTGGCAAGGAACCAATATTTGTCTGTCTATACTATTATAATAAAGCGTAAACACACACTTCTTTGTTGCCTAAGATGTCAGCAATCACAGCATATTTTCGAATAACACTTTTTTTAATAAAAAGCCCTACACGTACGTCACGCTTTAGGCTATATATTTTCACGCCGTTAAACTTAGGGATAAATATTTTGGATAAATACCCTAATGTGGGAAAGAGACCATAAGTTGTTGCCAACATCAAGGTTGCCATGGTTTCATAATGATGCAAAATTTTCATAATTTTATGCGGATGAAGTCGCAGGGGAACAGCTAGTTTTTAATATTTGTTTTTTAATATTCCGATACCGCGATTTTTATCATTCTTTCATTGACTTTTGTGACTTTATACATCGATAATTTATTGTTTTTAATATTGGTGATTTCAATTACTTAAATAAACATAAAACTTATTAAAAGAACTGAGGGTTAAATTGCGTATTTCTTGTTATCATTACTTTAGAAGGTTGTTGATAAAAATGCTAAAATACAGCAATTTGCGGAGAATATTCATAATATGATAAAATGTATAATCAAAAACAGGTTAACATATAAAACAGTTATTGTTGTCTTTACAATAAATAGGTTTTTTAATTGCGATTGACTATTTTTTAATGTTTTTAAGGTCAAGAGATCGTGATGTAAGAAAATCACATATTTATTATGTGAGAAGAAATGCAAAGATATATGTAATCAACCAGCCCAAAAGCCACCATAGTGTAGGTTAAGGTCTCTTGGTATACGTACAAAAATTTACAATTATAAATGACTAGCTGTTGCTCGTGCCTTCGTCCACGTGAAATAAAAAAAGAAGTAAAATATGTCCTATGTTAATCAGCGATAACGTAGCTTTCTAATGGTGATAAAAATTTGAAATCGGTCTAGCAGTTTTCAAGTTATTTCAATACATACAAAAATACAAATGTTTTCTCTTTATAATATTAGTATAGATTGTATCACACTTACGAGTACACATAAGGGCCGACTTCCTCCACATGCAGTCGTTTCGCTCTCCTTTCTTTGACATCTTCCCAGTTGGTGTAGTTAAAGAGGTAGACCTTCATCAGGGGCTGTACGGAGGGTCGCCGCCACATGTCATATGCGACACTGTTGTTCCTTATCACCATGTTCTGAGGAATAAGGATCTAATTAACTATCTGGTGTGATACAGGTGATATGAATGATTAGATACAGCTTTTGTCCGTGACTCCGTCCACGTGGAATTAAAAAAAAAACAAAAGTAAGTAGCCTATGTGTTCTTCCAGACTATACTCTACATCTACGCCGAATTTCGAAAGAAATAAAAAAATAAAAGATCCGTTCATCAGTTTAGGCCATACTCTAACAAACACCCAGCTATCCATCTAAACTTTCGCATTTATGATATCAGTAAGATAGTAAGAAATAGGATAGTAAGATTTTAAAAATTAATAATTATGAAAAACTGTAAATTGTAATACATAAAAAAGAAATAGGATTGCCGACTAGTTTTATATAAATCGCCTACAATCTTTATTTGCCTAATTTATATACAGATCATAAGTTAATTAAAAACACCAAAATACTTACAGATAATATAGCGTCGTTGATTGTATTCGTGAAGCAAAAGAATATTGTACCGATGAGACTCAGCGCGAAGGTGGCAGACAGGAGTACCAGTACTGTAACAAAACATGTCACATTTATCCACTGTCGAATAACATGTATAAAATCATTTTGTTAGACTTCTTATTGACGATTTCTAACGTAATACCAGTCCAGAAAAAATATTTGCAATAACAAATTACATTTTAAATTCTGTACGTCCTTAAGGACTTATTGGTAAAAAAAAGGAACTTATTAATATAATAAAAATTACGCAACCAAAAAAAAAAAGAGAAAAAAGATATAAACTGTGCAAAAAAGAGTACGGACCAAGAGTCCGTAGATGTTGAATAAAAAAAAGGACTTATTGGTATAGATTTTACGTACTAGAACTTCATTAAAGGTCACACTTAGCGACCATTTAGCAATGCTGTATTAGTAGTTCGTTTATAAGTACTAAGCTTTTCTTAAATAATAATTAATATCGGCAAAAATGTTTGTAAACAGCAGATAAAAGTAACTGATAACTTGAACATACGATGTGGCTTTGAAATTGTTTTATAGAATAAAAGTTATCGCTCTACGAATGTTCGTGATTTCAATTTATACTTCTATACTAATATAATAAAGAGTAAACACACACTACTTTGTGGCGTAGTTGAAAAAATACAATCATCATCATCTCACCTGCCTTATCCTACTCCCGTAGGGTCGGCGCACCGGGTTTTCGTCCTCCAAATAACTCTATCATACGTCATCTCAGTCATCACTCCCTTTTTGATCATGTCACCTTTCACGCAATCCATCCATCTTTTTCTATGTCTACCTCTACTTTAGTTGAAAAAATACAATGTAAAATTATCACAAAAAATTATTGATTTTTCATTTACTTCTGTTATCTTACTTCTTACTACCTTACTAATATTATAAATGTGAAAGTTTAGATGGATGGATGGATGGATGGATATTTGTTAGAGTTTGTAGCCTAAACGGCCGAAGGAATCTCGATGAAATTTGGCATAGATGTAGAGGATAGTTTGGTAGAACACATAGGCTACTTGCTTTTGTTTTTTTTTATTGCGTGCGGACGGAGTCGCGGGCGAAAGCTAGTAATATTATAAATTGTTTACCAGAAGTTGTTATTGATGTATTTCTTAAAAAAAACATGTCATGTTAAGGTAAATATTTGTCATAAATAACTATAAATATGAATTCTGAATATGTGCCAGCATAAATAACTTGTAAATAAAAAATAATAACTTAAAGCATACTAATCAATTGCAGTAAATAATTATACACAATTAATTGTTTGTTACCTTAAGCGGTGTTAGTGAAGTTATTAAAAACTAGATGTGGTATAAATTAAATTAGTTCAGAATCATTAAAACAATTATAAATTGTAATGCAAGATTTCAAAACCTAATGACAATGATTTCACAGATTACTTGATTTTTTCCTTGTAGAATAATCATTATATGTTAATAGGCCATTTCCATTTTGTCCGTTTTTATTTGCAAACTAGCTGTTGCCGTGCGGCTTCATCCGCATGAAAATATGAAAATTTTATTTTATTGTTAACATTTGTCAAACTATCAATAGCAAATGTCAAAATGACATAACATGACAAAACTTAGCAATCTTTCTTTCTTGATGTTGGCAGCGACTTATGGTCTCTTTCCCACATTAGGGATTTTATCCAAAATATTTACCCCCTAAGTTTAATGGCGTGAAAATATATAGCCTAAAGCGTGACGTAAGTATAGGGCTTTTTATTAAAAAATAAATTTTCAAAAATATGCTGTAATTGCTGACATCTTAGGCAACAAAGAAGTGTGTGTTTACGTTTTATTATAATAGTATAGATAGTATAGAAGTATAGATAGTATAGATAATGATGGATTAATCGCACAATTAGTGGTATAATGTATTTTTTTATGGTTGTTCATTGTGATTTGTAATTAGTTATTGATAGATAGCATTTTATATATCTTTGAAATAAATTACAGCCTTACAAATCAATGCGGCATAAAGTTAAACTTAGGAATAAACTGAGTATAAGCAAATATTAGTACAAATTTTGCTTATACTCAGTTTATTCCTAAGTTTAATTTTATGCCGCGTTTATTTGTAAGGCTGTAAGTGTTTTAAATAATTTCTCAGTACAATACTACTTTCTTTTCACATAAAAAAAGCAACGAAGTATTAAATCTAAACCAATAGTCAAATCAATCTACGTATGACCACAAATATTATATAAAACACTTTACAACGACTACAATGTATTAAAAATATAAATCAAATGCCTTTACACTATTTCTTGTCGGTTTCATATTGGTTTTACATATTTAATGTCGTCATCGCTAGCCACTTAGCGGCCTAGATATTTTAGTCACTGTTTATTTATTTTTTTAACACTTAATGCACAAATGTTACAAAAGGTAAACTAAAATAGAACTTATCAACTACAAAATTTGTGGAAATGCGGCCTAAACTACAATTGGTTTGTTTTACAATATTTTATTGTAAGTGGGAAACGAAATTAATTCTTTAATTACCCACGTTTATATCACACACGAGCAAAGTCGTTGACATTGAGTAGTATAACTTTGTTAAGTGGTAAAGAGGCAACAGTTATCGAAGTTCATTGAACACAGTCTTAGCCTTGACAAAGTTGGGTTAAATTTTAACAAATACGTGATAATATATGGTCGACGTGTACTTAGATAAGAAATTTAATGATGTTATTAGTTAAGTATTAGTCAGTTTTAAGTTTCAATTATTTTATTTCATGCCATAGGTAAGGTTTTAACATAATAAGTATAAGTTACCCGTGTGTTAAGTAAAAACAGATGTTCAATACAAGTAGTATATCTTTTTAAATTTCATTCTGACAGTATTCCACAGATCACTACAATTGGACATGCCATAAGTCGTGCTATTTTGTGCCTATTTTTCGCCATTTTGACGCTGACTGTTGCGGTGAGGATTGAAATTAATAGTAGAGATAGAATTAACTGTCGACAACATCAAGGCGATTTTAATTCGGAGCGAAACATTTACGTGCTGTATTCCAAAATGACGTAACAATTTGAGTTACCTTCAACTGAAATATTACCACATCATGTAAACTACGTCACTTCGCTTACGAACGTAACATCTAAGTGTAGGTTTATTTTGAAACATTCATGCAAAACTATTGCTGAAAATATTGCCTTCTCTCTCATCCCTCCTTGAAAAATTTGAGATAACAATATATACGTAGACGGCAATAGAAGCCCACGGTAAATGACAACCTTGTCTATGTGATCACCAAGCATGTCGAACAAACGTGTTTCGTTAATAAATAATATATCACCAACCAAGACCTAACCGAATACTTACAGGAAAGAAAAAAAAGATAGATAAATACTAATTATTAGTAAGTATTTAATAGTATTTTGCATTTCAATAATGTTTTTATTAAATGATATTTGCTCTTTAATTGTTTATACGCATGAGAGGTTAATTTATATTAGAGGAAAATTGCTTTTCCCATTCTGTTCGTGACAAATAATAATTTTTAATATCACAAAATTGTCTTAATAAAATGACAAGGTGCTCGTTATAAAAAAAAACATTGAATAGATTTCATAGAATGTTTCACTACTGATGTAGTAGTGAAATATTTTCATGAGCCTGACAATTACATAATTAAGCAGTGTTTAATTTATTGATTGTAAATTTTAGAAATAATCAATTAACTAAAGCTAATTGCTCAATTGACACTGAGTAAACGGTTACCAGAATTTATTGTCGGTTATTTATAAATGACAGCATTTAAATAAAATTTACACGAACCGCCTATGAATCTATAAAACATGTGCGTAGAATTGATGAGCTGTAATTGATTATATTATCCGGATTTGTTAACGTTTTTAGTTATCAGAATAAATATTGAAACAAGACATCTTCGGGTGTTGTGGTTGCGTCAATTCTTTGTGTTTTTAGTTCACTTTGGAAATAAAAATACCCAGTTGTATTGAAGTAGTAGTAGGGGCTACGGTTTTCGCAAATTTCATTTCATTTCATTTCCTAGCCTATCATTTCCTCAAAGGCCGGCAACGCATCTGTGGTTCCTCTGGTGTTACGGATGTCCATGGGCGTCGTTGACCACCTCAGTGTTCTCGCCGCTCGTTTGCCCCCTTTTATTATAAAAAAAATCCACGGCTAGCGAGTATTTTGAGAACAGGACATGGATTACTCTAGCCAACCCAACGTTCCGAAGAACCCTAGCAATCCTTTAATATTGCTGGTGATTTCCAGAAGCGATCTGGTTCCCCAGTTGTTTTGAATAGATACTCTAATAAATACCTCTGCAAGAAACTTATAGCATCTTAAAATATTTTCTTACGATATAAAGCGTGAACTGTCACTTACGTAACATTACATAGTGAATACCAAATCGACGCGTGCGCAAAAAACCTGTCTTACGATAAATATTGAGTGAACGATTTTATGTTTGAGCGAAAAATCAATTAAAATGCATGATGTACACCCGTAAAATACGAACAATAGATCACGAATCTAATGAATTTGCGATGTTTCGAAGGTCAATGAATCTTGTCACATCACTAATCACACTCCGTTTAAACCTACCAAGAAATACTTTTTTTACAAAGTATTGGTAGTAAAAAGAGAATGAAATGAATCAGCGAATAAAGTGAATGATCACCGCTAAATCCAAAACTTACTATAAATATTGCCATTTGTAAAAACTTACCTAACATTACATAGTGAATACCAAATATGTAAAAAGTGGCAATATTTACAATAAGTTTGGATTTAGCGATGATCATGCAGTTTATTCGCCGATTCGTTTCATTCTATTTTTACTACCAATACTTTGTAAAAAAAAGGTTTTATTATTTTGTATTTAAGACTAGCTGTTGCTCGCGACTTCGCCCGCATGAAATTATTATTAAATATAGCCTATGTTACTCACAGACAAATTACCTTTCTAACGGTGAAAGAATTTTTAAAATCGGCCCAGTAGTTTTTGAGTTATTTCAATACATACAAAAATACAAAAATATAAATCTTTCCTCTTTATAATATTAGTATAGATATAATGCGATTCATGAACTGATAAAACTTTTAATAATAATTCTCTGTTCTACGTTCTGATTACACAGACGTCTGTTTGGTTTATAAATGAGAGGAACTGAGAGGATTGTCTAAAACTACGTTGTAATGATCGTCAATATGAGATGATTTTGAGCGTGTTGCTATCTTATGTTGTGTAATGTCCAAACATAATTATTTTCCAGTCAATGGGCGCTGTAAATAGAGAAATATCACAGCTACTAGCCGTGCTATATCATGTTTCTCAAGGTGACGATGAATTACTATTCTACGTTGTTAACTCCTTGGTCACCTCATTGTTACAACCTTAGATAATGTATTAAACTAGGACTGGATATTGAAACGTCAATAGCCTAATGATATACGGACATCCGATCACGTGATTGTAAATTCGAAACTAGCATTCCACGTTTAGACATAGCTTAGAGCGGGCGTATACCTTTGACTAAACTATCGCACAAATGTTGTGCGATTGGCGATTGTTTCGCAGTCAATTCAACTGTTTAGTTGAATAATTAAAAATCGAGCAGTGTTAACCTCCATATAAGCTCATAGGAATCAAAGCGCAACCACGTTGTACGATATTTTAGTCAAAGGTGCGCGTGCTTTTAGTATTTAAATGGAATAGTTACAAGACACTGCTATTATGAAAATTTCGCATCTATTCGAATTTTCTAATTATAAAATGTTCTGATCTACTTCTTGAGTAATTTTGTCTTAAGCAAAGTAATAATTATTTAATCAATTTGAAACTTGTACATTCTATAGTAGACATGTGGTCATTAATCCAAAAATGTAAAACAAACATGTTTTTACACGTTAAGGTTTAATTAAGCGAGGTAAGTTGTCCGACCTCCATTCGATTGCTTTAGATTCCCAAGCATTGCATCTCATACATATTAAAATAGCTATCGTTGCTTTTTATATAGTTTTGTTTTCGTAACATTTCAAAGAAAAATCACGGCATAATAAAAGAAATTACACATACGTTGTTTCGACATTTTAAGCACGCTACAAACGCGGAGTTCGACAGTTCAGTTAGAACTGAGCGTATGTTTGGCTTTAGGTATTGGAGGTAGTTTAAACTTTGAAACGAGACTATTTAGTTTATTCAAGAATTTTAATAAACCATTTTGTCCGACGTTTGTACACTAATGTCACCCCATTGATGCTGTATTAATAATTATTAATTGCCTTGAAGAGGCATTTACAGATTCACCGGACTTGAGGTGGCCGAGCGCAGATGGCCCTTAGCCTAAACCTCGTTTATGAGTAACTAGGCTTGAGGGCTCCCTCAGGAGCCTCGGCTCGGGCCGTTACTTCGTTATTATTATCGGATTGGATTTTTATAAAGTGTTGTATTATACTTGTATGAGTGAAAACATCTTAAGAACACTGTGTGTTAAGATTGAATGTGGATGGCTACAAAGGTAGAGGAGGACGAAGAAAGTATGAATGGATTGTATGAAAGAGAATACGCTTAAGAAGGGAGTGGATACAGAAAAGATGGCTGATAGAAATGTATGGAAGAGCATACTGTGACGACCCTCCGTAAGGAAAAGGGCAATTTCATGATGATGTGAGAAAACTTTTTTGTATTAATACTTAATCAGAGATATATTGCCGTGTCATAGAAACATCTTCCATAATTGCCACAAGAAACTATTAAGAGCAGAGTTTGTGGAATGAATCACAGTACTCATAAAATTAAGCAATTATACTAAATATAGTCAGAATTGCCATTAAGATGAGAAAAAAGGCATTGCGAGTTTGTTCAATAAAAATATGAGTTATTTTAATGCATTAACGGTTTTATATAATTAATTAAATAAAAAAAATATAATAGTATTGAGATTTAAGTTTTCAAGCCAATCAATGCAGATCGAAACACAGGTTATAGTTAGTAGACAGTAATGACTTTTGTAGATATTTATTTCAACTATTGCAATCAGCTTGTAAGCCTTTATCTACACTATATAAAATAAAAAGAATAGATTTGTATTTTTGTATGTAATGAATGAACGAAAAAACTACTAGACCGCGCGAATGATGATGATGATGGCAAAATCTAGTTATTTACATTGTCGCATTTAAATTAAGAAAGAAAATTACGTAATATCGAATGTCTATAAACTTTATTTCTTCTCATACGATAATAATTAAATACTTTAAAACTATTTACACCTCTAACACAGTGTAACTTGAGCGAGCTTTGATTAAAGTTTTTTGCAAGTATTTTATTTGGAAAAAATATTTAATTTTGGATAAAGTTTTCCTTAAATTTGAGTATCTTGAATATTATTATACATGAAACAGATGTTTTAAATTTTTAATAGAACACACCTTTTTGTAGTTAAGTTGCGAGATGGTCAGGGGTTGCGATCATTTTTTTTAAATCCTAATTAGATCGGAAAGGTGTGGAGTGTATCGCTGATCCTTTTTTTGGACGACATTCCGCTATTTGATACGGAATGTCGTCCATTTGTGGTGTGTGTGTGTGTTTTCGCTGTAAGGTGAGTCTGTGTGTGTATGGTGCAGTGTGCTTAAACTAGTCTTAATTCTATTCTAGAGAACCAGAGAGCAAATTCTGACTGTTAAGGTAGACGAAGGGGTGTTGCGATCATTTGAATACAGTATCTCTATATATGCTTATTATATCTCTATACTACGTACTATTACATTTTTACATCTTATTCTCTACGAGTGTAGAGTTATCTGCCCCATTACGATAAGGGGAAAACCGATCGCTTATAGAGAGTTCGAGGAAGAAGAGCATTAGCTTAGGTGACATTATAATCATCAGAGTTATGCGATGATGGTTTAAATTTTTTAAAAATTAAAGTTAGATCAGAACATGTTTTTATACAAGTGTTTTCACAGTGGAAACTCAGAGCGAGTTTAAAAGTTAAATACGTTTTAAATTATTCAATGAAATAGTAACCAAACATTTGACACTCGATATAGTTGAAACAGCAACATCGAGGTAGTTGGATAAAATGTGATATAAAAGTTCTAAATGCTAGTTGGTAGATACTTACAGAAGTAATATCTTTTGTCTGACTGTTGACCCCAGCATAACACCGACCACTGTTTTTTAACACCGGAGCAGTTGAAATGCGCACGCGACCATCCTGAACATCCCGGCAAGTTGCCTAGAGCTGTGTCCTCTCTGATCAGTATCTTCCCCACGCCATTGTTTGGAGTAATAATAACTATCTTCTCCCCCTTCTCCCCATTCTCCCTCGGCAGCATTAGACTGGTTGACGTCATTTTCTCCAAGTTCTGATGTTCCATTTTTTTTAATCTTACACTAGTTTCATGTTACACTAATATCCGAACGTGTCTGGTAATAGACGTCCGCCCGCGTCAATGCCCAGTTGTCAACTGATCTTTCGCTCTGGGTCAACTCGTCTTATCACTGACTTATTTTTTTCCAGAGTATTGGTTTAAATGGGTTATCATTGTTTTACGATTTATGTATTTCGTGATATTAAAAGTGTTTTTTTTTCTTACGTTTATTCTTAATTACATTCCACAATTAACATCCTTAAAACAAACGGCAAAAAAACGTTTAACAAATTATTAGCATTTCCGCACCTTGAGAAATAGCCATTCAACGAGTTATTACAAAAAAGCCTACTGCCGAAGAAACGTGTATGTATATAAATTGTAATACTAATAAAAAAGGAAGAAACATTATTTGACAAATTAACGGTAACTAACTTTTTTTATTATTAGCTTCATGCATACGAAACTATGGAAGGGATTGAGGAGGGTCTATGTTCAACGTTTTGCAGACAAAGGCGTACGAGACTGTCGCAAAACGATTTACAGCGCTTTGTGATTTATGCCAAAGTATTCTTAGATAGATCACTCACCTATTTATCACAATTTTCATAGATGTTCCTTAGGTTAAGGGTCTCTCTAAATGTGAAGCAAAATTATTGTATAAAGACCCTAAAAATAAGAAATGGTTACTTTTTTATTTCATAAGGTGGCAAGCGAGCAAGCGGCCACCTAAGTCCGCCAAAATGGCGAAGCGACCGCTGCCCATAGACATCCACAATTGCAGGTCCATTTCCTACCATTAATCGATGGTGGAGGAGACGCACATAAAGGGGATATTTCCCCTTCATATGCGTCTCCTCTGCCGTCACTTCCACTTCCCTATCCAATCCTTTCCTTTTAAGAAATGTGTGGAAAGGGAAAATTCATTAGGTTTTACCATAGTGGAGATCACCGGTTATTTTCTACATTGACATAGCAAACTGTAATTTGATAAACGAATAGAGTTCATGAACGATTCAATAACGGTGGGATGTTTATTCTGTTACTGACTGATGGCCAATCATCACAAGTGTTCACACTTTGTTGCTGTGACCGTGAGATACTACTGCTATATATGTTTATGAGGCAGTGGTAAAGATAACAATATTTATATGTCAGTATAAACGAAAAGAAAAAGATATAGTAGAATTTATTATAATAAAAAAAGAGTATTTAGTGCATATCGTACTTTAAAATGCAATTGCCTTTTTCTCGATATTCCTAGAGACATCGAAAATTTGTTTACCTTGAAAAGTAGTATTGATGAAAGATTGTGTTTAGATATATACTTACATATGCGTATTTACAAGATTTATTACATACTAGCTTTCGCTCGCGACTCCGTCCGCGTGGAATTAAAAAAAACAAAAGTGAGTAGCCTATGTGTTCTTCAAGACTATCCTCTACATCTGTACCAAATTTCATCGAAATCGGTTCAGCCGTTTAGGCTACAAACTCTAACAAACATCCATCCATCTATCCCTCCATCCATCCATCTAAACTTTCGCATTTATCATATTAGTATGATGACGTCTAGCTGATTCATACATTTATATGAGCGATATATTTTGTGTATAATAGGGGGTTACAAACAATGGAAATTATATTCAAGAGATCGTCGTAGTTGTCGGGTCGTTGTTCTACTTACGAAATTAAATGGAATAATGAATCGGTGGTCGGGACAAATTGCCCCTTCCTGTAACAATTGCGATGCATCTTGACACGCATACTTGATGATATAACTGTGGGTTTACACTGTCGCAACACTTGTATGATAATGTCATACCTTCGACAGCCAACGATGATACAAGTATTAACCCACTGTTCACGGAAACTATGTAATTGGTAAATGAACTTTTTGTTTATTCCAACTGTTGCTAAATTCTGACAATTCCACTTCAAAGGCTGTAACTCCTTCTTTTTAATTTAAAGTCGTATAAAGCACTATAAAACTTATAGACAGGGCTAGTGCTAGATATAAATGTAAAATCAAAGAAAAGCTTCTACCATTAAAGCATAAGAGCTCAGTTATTTTGTTGGGATAATTGCGTCCTGTCCATCATATTTCTTATTGCTACACAAGATTAACATTGAGCGACAGTTAGAATATTATTTCTCATAAATACTTTTGTTATCTACTTATTGCGTTTGTTACTTATAACAAAGTATTGCCGCTGCGACAATATTAATCGGAATCAACTTGACCTCATCCAGATAAGGTTTCGAAATGGGGCTTGTTTGGGAAATCTGACTCTACCAAATAAATAGGAAATTTATATACAGTAGTCATCGAAAGATTGTTAACGGAAATCTATATAATTAAGCTGAACCGTTGAAGTTCAACAACAACAGGGGCTTCGAGGAAACAAACATGTAAAAAATGTAATCATAATGGGTTGTAATAAAATGGTTACGCACCAACATTGTCACAGACGAAAATCTAAGATACTAAGGGTAATTACCGTAGACCGTAAAGTGTTGCGATCAGTCAGTTTAAATCTATTTAAATGAAAACGTATTGATGTAATTAATAATTCTAGTTTATCAGCAAAACAACTGGATAACGAACGTAAGTAGTTATTTAGTATAGACAGTGCAATAAAACAACTAGATAATTGAATCCCCTTAAAATGGCAATCACCGGTATCATTAGCGCTCGGAAAAATGTTTTCGAAGAAGGACGTGTTCCTCTTTTATACGTTCTCACTTTTCTATTTGCTCAATGCAAATCTGACTTCCGCTAAATTGGATATTGTGAGGCAATTTAAGGTATTAAATGGATATCCATTGGATTCTCAACTAAATTTCACCGAATTGGCAACAGAATATGGATATACCGCGGAAGAACACACGGTAACTACGGAGGATGGATATATTCTAACAATTTTTAGGATAATCCATGGCAGAAATTGTCAAGGACCATTAAGGAAGCCTCCAGTTCTATTGATGCACGGTCTGTTCATGAGTTCAGATCTCTGGATGGATTCAGGGCCTGGCGCAGGATTGGCGTATCTAATTTCGGACGAATGTTACGATTTATGGGCGGGAAATGTTCGAGGAAATTATTATGGTAAAAGACATACAAATTTAAATCCTAATTCGATCGAATTTTGGAATTTCACAATTGAGGAAATGGGTCGCCATGATGTTCCAGCTATGATTGACTACATAACAAACTATACATCGAGCGATACAATTAACTACGTCGGATACTCACAAGGTAGTTCTATCTATTTGATAATGTGTTCAGAACAGCAGAGCTACTGTGAAAAAGTACAAGTTGTTATTTTATTAGCGCCCGGCTCAAGATTAACTTACACAAAGTCCATTCCTTTTAGATTATTAACTTCAATTTATCAAGTAGGTGCATCTTTCTTAATTGAAATAGGTATTTATGAAGCAATACCATGGGGTGGTATCATTCAACAACTTGGTTCATTTATATGCAAGGACAATGTCACTGCTGACACGACGTGCAGAAGCTTTTTGGATAAATTTGACTCTCCTCATCCTGATTCAATCGAAACGGAGACAATTCGAGTTCTTTTTGGACATTTTCCAGCTGGTACTTCAGTTAAAAGTATGCTATGGTATAATCAAGCGCTGAACGTCGATGATTTTCAAAAGTTTGATTATGGATCGGTTATTAACGCAGAAGTGTATAATTCGAGTACACCTCCTGCTTACAATCTTACCGCGACGACGAATCCAACGGTTGTTATAAGTGGAAGAAATGATTTCTTATCAGTACCACCAGATAATGAGTGGTTAGTGAATCAATTGCCGAATGTAATAGAGCATGTTGTTGTGGAAGATCCACTTTGGAACCATTTCGATGTACCGTGGAGTAAACTCACGAGTAAAGATATTTTTCCGAAGATCACTGATTACTTGTATAGATATAGTAAAGTTGGACGTGGAAATTAAAATTAAATAAGACTATAACTTTTTACTTAACTTTGTTTAGAAGTCTGTACAGGTTACAACATTTTTGTCTAGAATGCGACCTGTAAACTGTCAAATTGTCAATATTTGTCAAATTATTTGATGATATACGGTTAAGTAGACTTTTATAAGTTTGCATGTTCAATAGTTAGCGTTATCAAACAATTTGTTCTTTGAAAATGGCTCGTAAATGGATTTCTTTAAATATCATAAACTCATTTGTATAAATCATGATCGAAGCAAAGTATTCGTTTTATTATCAATTCGATGTCTGGTAATTTTTTTAAAGATAAAAATGAGTAAAACACAGGCCGTTTAAACTAACAAATTTGTATGTTTTTATAGCAAGGTCTATAGGTTATCTATAGTGGTTTTACATATAACTAAAAAACTTATTTTATCATTATGTAAAGGAATGAAATATATAAATTGGTTATTGAATATGAAACAAGGAAATTATATATTGTCTTATGAATAATGAAAAACTTTAGCTATTATAATATTATTGGATATATTAATGGAAAATAAATATGTACTATTTTTATGCCTCTAAGTTAAAAAAGTGGAAAATATATTAATTGAAAACGAATAGAAATATTTTCATTCATTTATTTGAAGAACATCAAGTATGTATGAATAATTTAAACTATAATTAATAAATACTTATATAATTACTTATTAATTACCGAGATTCCTCATTCTGACTTTACTTTTTTTTTATAAATAATAATACAAGTAACTAGTATCACATTTATATTTGGACAAACACGTTTCTTATTTAAAATTTACGTAATTTAGTACATAAAGTAACTATTTAACAGTAGGGCTAAAATAGAGATACATAAATTATATAAATATAGATAGAGCAAAAATTAACAGAAAAGTCACTAATTTATAGTAATAAAATATAATTCAAATTCAATTTCGACAAGACAAGTAGCTTTAGTTAGTCAATTTTATATGACTATTTAATAATTTATTGAATAATAAAAATTTTTGGACCCATCAGATTCAACAATATCATTTACTAAAATACTTCTCTTTATAGAGGTATAGATAGTTCAATTCTTTTTGGTTGTTAATAAAATCACAAAAAAATCGCTTAACATATCATAATTTTTTTAATAGACAAAAATCCTTAGTATAATTTATCTACTAATCGAACTGAAATTTTCACGTCATTTACGGTCTCAACAATTTTCCTAGTCCATTTTAAAAATTGTTATCGCTTTTAATTTACTATTGCCAAAATGTATTGAACTACCTATATATATCAATAATAAAATATCGCTGTGCCTTATCACTGTTTTTGCGTTAATTATATACATAAAAGTGAAATTATTCACCCCATTATATCTACGTGTTGTGGCAATATACTAAAACAAAAAGATAACGTGTATGCAAATGCTGTAAAAAATTATAGATTGGCACTACTGCGAATTGAATTTTTAAAATTATTAGACGACTCTTGAAAGAAATTATTTATACAATAAAATAAATTATGAATATAATTAACTAAAATTAATCCTTTACGTAAATACTAAAAGCCTCTTTAGAGAAATGCAATCTTATAGGAAAAGATCATTAAACGACACGCTACACATCTAACAAAAAAGCAATCAAACAAAATCGAAACATTTATTCTAAACTTTTGGTATGCATAACTGTTGTTTTCCCTGACGTGACATGTGATTACATACTGTCTCTGTTTTTTATCAAGGAGAATGTAAGGGATAGCAATACAAGTGTAAATGAAGAATGCCATTTTAAGAGATTTTAAGATTAGCTAGTATTATTGTGACATTAATGTGTTATTGTCGGCGAGGGGGGTCTTTGAACAACTGCCACGTGTGCGTCAAGGCCGTCCGATGCTCTTGATGTTCGACGCAACCAACTCCCACTAGGCCTATCTGAAATGGTAAAGAAAGTTATATTTGTCTATTAATAAGTTGGGGAAACATTTTTTTCTCAGATTCTGGATGGATATGCACTGCCAAAGTTTATTAAATGACGGTCACTTCATACTGAATACATCACGCCCTCTATTATCATATTTTAATTTAAACTATATGCCTTGCGAATTGTACATTACAGTATGAAGTAAAAATGACAAGTTCAGCTTGAAAAAGATAACTATGTTTCTCTAGAAGTGATACTACAAATAAAATACAATATAACAAAAAGCTCTACTTACTTACGACACGCTTTGGGCTATATATTTTCACGCTATTAAACTTAGGGAGTAAATAATTTGGAAAAAACCGTCAAACGGGAAAGGGACAAAAACTACAAGCTGATATCAAAAAAGCAAGGTCATGGTAATGGTAATTGTTATCCAATGTTCCAATGACCTTCGTTGTTATTTGTGCATTTGAATTGACATTTGCAATTGAAAATTTCACAAATGTAAGCAATAAAATATACTTTTCATAATTTCATGCGGATGAAGCCGCACGGGACAGGTCGTTGTTAACAAACCCTCACCACCAATGTCACTCTTCTGGGCGATCAGTTGCCTGTATTCAGTGGAGAGACGTCGTCTGCCATGTTCATATTTAACCTCTTTAGCCAGCAATGCCTCGCGCTGCATCTGCGTGCGCAGCTCCGTCGGCACGTCGGGTATGAATAGTTGCATCAGACCGGTCAGACCGAAGACCACGTGCTGTAAACGAAGATTCATTGAAAAGATTTGCATATCTTAAGGGATGTCATAGGAGATGCATCTTTTTTGTCGCAATGCTTGTCTAGTTTAACATTACTCTTTGTCTTGTATAAGAATAACAATTGAATGTCACTTTTTCTTTCGCAGTTGCCCTGTTTAGCGAATAAACGTTTATCCGGTTACCGGATAACTCAATTAAGAATACTGATTAATCTGTTCCTTGTATGTGTTAACGATGATTGTTGACTCACGAAATAGAACAAGGAAGAAAATTAGTATCCTGGTTGTTAGTATTTACAAGTCAGCAAATATTCACACAAAAATGTTATCGTTCAAAAATAAATGAGATCACATGTTTCTGTGCATGCAACAACTAATTGTTTACCGGGAATTACATAAGGAATTTCTGTCTTCTTACCTCGAAGACGACAACGAAGGCGAGCCTGGCTGCGAACACATGCCAGTAGTGCGGCGAGAGGCCGTAGGGCTCCGCGTGCTGCGGCGGGTTGCGGTACCCGCGGTACGCGCACGTCGCTGGGTCCACTTCGTTCTCGTCCGCGCCCCAGTCCTCGCGGTAGTCCGATGTGTTGAATACTGATATATATACAAATATACTTTCAGTTCTTGTAAACAAGTGAACTTGTGAAGAAATTTTTAGTTCCTGAGATATTGGAGAAAGCGAATGTTCAGCACTGAACTGAACCAGACTGATGATGTAGTAGTGATTATCAGTATCAAGTTTGTTTTAGGGATAACATACCCATTTAACTTTCTTACTAGAGTTAGGAATGCCTCATCTTTGAGAGAAGAAATCTATTATAAGACTCGTAAACCGATGGTGATTTGGAACCTCCCCATCTCTACTTCCTGCTGGTTAGCGTAAAGTTAAAAAAGTAGGATCTTAGAAAAAATGATTCTTACATGATAATGAATGATCGATGTAACCAGCCAATGTATAGTCCGGCGAGTAGACGTACTTGTAGACCATGCGAGGAATGAAGTCACTCGTGTATGCTATGACGAATGCCTGCACATAATCGCAAGTATTAAAAAAACAAGGACAGAAGTTATGTCTTCAGATTGAAAAAAATAAGATACGGAGCTAACAAGGAAAGGAACTGGGAATGTAGTAAAATACATACATTAGAAACAACCGCTGCATACGTTATTCCTCTCAGTATTCCATACCTGAAAAGATCAAGTGCTATATTTTAGGAGGTAACAATGCAATTTTAGTACTACAAAACCGAGGTAAAATCCTTACAGAGTAAAGACAAGATAATATATGTTTTTTCTATCATTTTTCTTTGCAAAAGACAGAAGAAAATAAAAAATACTTTATCAAATACCCACCAAGCTCCGATATCCTCTACCCTTTCAGCGAGCGGTCTTCTTGCTTGTGTGACCATTTTGTAAGCGTCCAGACGGATCTCTGCGATGTTGTTGAGCAATGCGAACAGCGGCGCCAGGGGGAATGCCGCCACGAATAATGTTACGAAGCCGTACTGAAGAACTGAAACAATGGAACATTTTGTGATACTGGCAAAATTTTTTTTCAAAAAATGTAGTATAAATGCATTTCTTTAAAATTTCAATGTAACTTACTCATTTCAAGGTACTCGTCGAAGAGCGCGAGTCGTCCCGGATCCTGCAAGTGGTAGTCCTGCTCCCACGCCATGTGCGGCTTGCTGGGGTCGCGGGTCACCGCGCGGTGGGACCTTTGGCGCCACCAGTTATGGAGCTTGCTGGAACAAGCAATGATTTTATTACAGTAAGTTTTTTATTCCATAAACTATATAACGTCATTTGGAGTTTTCTTTAAATTTAAAAGGTAAGCTTGGATGGTGCAAAACGTTATAGGGAACAGTGGTCACATAAATCATAACAGTTAATTTATATTAATGTTATAAAGAGGAAAGATTTGTGTTTTTGGATTTTTGTACGGGTTGAAATAACTTAAAAATTACTGGAAAGGATAGGATAAGGAGAAAGATGATGATGGACCGATTTAAAAAATTCTTTCTCCATTAATAAGCTACATTACTGAATAATATAATCTACATTTTCTACAATTTTTAAAAACCACGCGGACAAAGTCGCGAGCAACAGCTAGTCTCTTATAAGTTAAAATATCAATATTTAGGATATCTGTAAAAGTGTAAATACTCACGGAAAACCAAGTTCTAAGAAATTGTTGAAGCACTGCTTCCCAACCATGATGATAGCCAGTTGTATGCACAACTCCGATAAGCAGCCCGCCGGGTCGCAAATATCGCCTTTTAACTTCAAAAACTCTGACTTGCGAGCTTGATCGTCGCCGGGGTAGTCGTAAAAACGACCCTTAAATAGTCACAAAATCAGTTATTAAATTTTAAACTAAATACACTTTTGAAACAGATTTAGTAACTTTTGGTGATTACCTTGAAGAATGCAATGTAGATAAGCGATGAATAGTAATTCATAAATTCGATAAAGAATATTTTAAAGGTATAAGAGTCTTCATATTCAGTCTGTGTTCGAGGATTCTCCATATTTGTTAAATAAACAGCAACCCTCGAATATAACTAAAAAAAGAAAAAATAAGTTAAAAACACAATTTTAGTAACCTTATGTTACAGCACACAGGCTTTAAGCCTCTTAGAAAAGATTATCTACGACAAATTTTCACTAAGGGAGTTTTGAATAGCTATTAAAAGTCTAAAAGTCATTACTTTAGTACATACCCTTGTGAGAATCATAATAATTATTAAATTGATAACAGCAGCAGTCATGGTGGTGAATATTTTCGCGTGCTTTTTAATGAAAAACCCACTTCCTCCGTAAATTACGGATACCATTGAGATCCGGTATATGATGGTACCCAATACTGCTCCCATTACTATAGTGATCTGTGAACATAAACCATATGAAAAGCATCCAATATTAGTTAATTATATGGCCATGTTCTCTCCGCATTAGAATGTCCATACTATGCTAACTTTCTGCTCATCAATTTCTCAAGGTGGTCATTTTACATATCGATTCTTTCTCAGTTAAATTCTTATGGTGAACTTATCTTATCTTTTAACAACTTATAGTATCCTAGAGTAAAGATAAATAAAGTAGTGGTAAATAAAAAGTTTTCAGTGAATGTCTTACCATGAATAAAACAGCGGAGCTTGTAGCGACATATCTCATGGTCTTCTGCCAGCCTGGTAGATACGGTTCCTTCTCGCGCGTTACTGGATTGGTTCGGAATGTCTTCACTGATGTCTCGAACTCGGGACGTGGCTCTTCATCCTGGAAGTATTCAAATGAGATATTTTATTTCACGTAAAATATTGCATGTTAATTGCCTTACAGCAGAAAGATCAGGCACGTAAGAGTAGATTACGATTAATATATTTTAGGCATACTTGTTAAAATATGTTACTTTCACATTTATATAATAGTGAAATGGGTAAATAAAGCTCTCCCTCTTAAGTTTTCTCAAAACTTTCTTAAGGAAAAAGCACCACACAAAAGTCTCTAGAAGTAATCGTTCCCTTTCGAACCTAAGTTCAGTTCAAAATAACTAAAGTACTCGAGATGTATGGAATAATAAAAGGTACTAGTAAGTTACTTACTTGATCGACACCACCTAAGTCCCACTCCCAACGCAATACTGATTGCTTTCTCTTCCAAAGTTCTAGGAATGTTGTTGCTGAAAAATATAAATCAAAGCTTTGAAGAATAAAAGAATTTTACGAGTATATCCAAGAAAAGTTGATTTCCAAGTTCAGAATGAGTAATTAATAAAAACAAATATTGTGTTAAAAATTACAACTTACCCCAAAAAGACATAAATATAGCGAAGAACACTGTAGCTGGGTTATCAAATAAATATGATAATTTGGCAAAAAGACAGGAGTCCGACAGTCTTTGGTACTGGCATGCCTTGTCGCACAGCGGGCATAGTGTTATGTTGCCTGGCCCGCTGGCATCGCAAATCTCCTTGCTGAAAGTATACTTCGATTTAAATTTTGTTACAATCTTCGTAGAAGAAAATTAGTATACCTAATATAAGCGGCTGGCTGGATTCAAGAATGATCTAAATCACCGGAAAATTACCATATTACTGTTTGATCAGAACGTCTACCATTTTCGTGTCGCTTAGTCAATTAAAAAGAAACAAAATTAAAAACAATACCTAGGAATGTTATCATCCGATTCCATGCTGGCTAATCCGTACAAGAAGCACAAAGTACCAACGATGGCGGGTGCATACAACATCTTGGTGTAGAAGCCGAGCCAGCAGAAGTAGAGGCCGATTTTGTCGCCAAAATATCGACGTACTAGCCACAGCGGCTGCTTCTTATACCACTTGCAAGGTCGAGCCCATTCCAGATAGAGTAACTGAAAGATAAAACGTGGACTTTAAACTGTAGTTCTATATGTATAGAAGAATATGATAAAAATGGTATACGAGTGTAAACAACTTGTGTTCGATATTATCATTTCTTAATTTTAGTTAAAGGTATTTATGATTAAGTCTTCTCTATCCTATTTTCAACGAGAAGTCTACCAACTCTTTCTTACCCGTCTATCTGTAGTACTTCCATCTGGACTGTCAAGATCATAGCGTCCCTCGTGGAGAGGAAAGCAAGCGAGATAAGTACCATCGTTAAGTAACCTGCGAATACCCATCTAGAAGCAGTAAAACAAATTGGTAATGCAAAATGTAATGCTAATTAATTTTAATAGCAAGAAAACAAGAAAGATAATTTGAATACCTTAGTTTCTATACTGTCATATCTTGCTCTGAGCAATATCTGCATAACTAACATACTTCTTTGCGCCGGAGAGAATTGCGTGTGACGATCTTTGACTAGGAACCTAAAAAAGAGTAGATAGTTACCTACAATTACATAGCTTAGTAACTAACTTAGTAACCAGTGCCATTAACAATGAAACCTGCACAACTCCTAGCATTTGCCCACGACTACTGCACGACATGGAAATAGATACTTACTGTTCTTCTCTTCGGACTCCTTTTTGTTCGGTTGCAGCATAAAATGAGGGTTCCGGTTCTATTCGACTATGTTCATATTCGTAGAGTTGCTTCCATTTTCTTCGCCATTTTGAGTACCATTTTCTCTCCTTTTCTGTTATTTTCTCTTCAGACTAAAATGACACAGAGTTCACGTTATTTTCTCTATGTCAATTTATTTAGCGTATATTTATTAGTAGAGAAAACAAGTAGAAATTCATTAATATAAATAGATATGCCCATTATTAAACCAAATCATAAATGTTACTCATAACTCTTTGTTAAAATAGAATTTCGTAGAAATAAAAATTATTTTTGATTAACAAGAAGAAAGAAGATCAGAGATTATTAAATTTACCCAAGCTCTTACGGAAATTGTTATAAATCTTTTGGTTGGTAATTTCATTCCCATAACTTCTGCTAGTCTTATTTCAGTCTTCCAAGGTATGTGTATCTTTAGAAACCACGTTTTCTCGTCAAAAGATAGACATTTGTTTTCTAATTCTAACTCCAGACCTTCTTTTATAAGATTCTCCTGGAACAAATTAAAATAATTCAAAGTTTTGTAAGAATTCTCCAGTTGATTTTATTATTGAAATTGCTATTTTAATCTCACTTGAAATATTTTTCTATGATCTCTCTTTTTGGCTTCAGCTTCCGTCATAACTCCATAATCTTCTTCCTCATAAGCCAGAACCATGTCAATCCTGCGTCTCCCGTCTCTAAACATCAAGGAATCAGGATCAAGACCCTGGAATAAATCACTGTTTTTTTAACACTTTCATTCATTATCTATCTACAGGCATGTATTACGAATGTGGTTAAAGGTTGTTAAAAATTGGAGTGCTGTTTGCATTTTCATAGTCATTTATTTACTTTATTCTACGATTAAATAAAGTCGTCAAGAATCTTACTTCTGGATTTGTTTCTCCTACGTTATCATCTTTTTCGTTGGAATATTTTGGCACCGAGTCTTTTCTGTCTTCTGTATTTGCGTAATCTGAACTCTTACTGTCAGACTTGGACTGAAAGAGATACATTTTAATTTACAAGCAAAAAATCAAGGGAATTTGTATTTAAAAGAGCTATAATACCTGAAAACTAGGCATTGGAGTGGTAGGTTGTGTGGATAGACCTTGCTTGAACTTAGGCGAGAAGGCTCCGGCGGCTGACGTCACGTTTTTAACGAGCCTCCATCCTCGGTAGCGACGCTCTTCGGAACTGTCCCGCGAACTTGTTCTTAGGTCATCTCGGAGATATATCTGAACACAGACAAATAGGTACTTCGCACTAACAACGCATCCCGCATTCGATCAGATAGAACAAAGGTTACTCGATTATAATAGAGATGACTCTATTTCAGTCGAGTAACTTTTCCTTTCGTATCAATGACAAAAAGCTTTTGGAAAATAGTGTAGAATGTTAACATCAAAACATTTGAACATCAGAAAATCACAACACGTACAAAAACAGAAGCCGTACGAAATTTTACTCCACAATAAAACATTGGCGAAACTAAAAAATAATACACGAAACACAAAGACGTTGTTAACCTTAAATTCATTTCGAGACAAACATTAATAAACGTAATAATTACACCAAACGGACACTTGTACGTAACGAATTCATTTTTAATACCTTTTTATCACTTGGCTCCACAAAGGGTATAGTCTGAAATATCAAATTTCCAATGTATATTTTAACTAGGTTTCACCGGCGACTCGGTCCGCGCGGAATTAATTAGTTCAATAGCCTTTGTGTTCTTCCAGACAATGTTCTACATCTATGCCAAATTTCAACGAAATCCGTTCATCCGTTTAGGCTGTAAACTCTAATAAACATCTATCCATTCATCCATCTATCTAAACTTTCGCATTTATAACATTAGAAAGAAGTAAGATCACCAATTAACTGTAATGTATGCAGCATTGTAAATTTTTGTTCACTTTCCTTGCCTTTCTATTTTTTCTCGTTATTCGTAATTTTTGCATAGAAAAAGCTATTTCGAACTTCGTGATGTAATAATTGATATCATACATCAAGAAAATTGCAAAATGTGTAACGCGAATATTTTAGCTTTCGAACTCTTTAAATCTATTTCAATAATGCTATTTTTAAATGTGTTTCAAGTACCATACTACCTCTTATTTCTTTCTATTTAAGTATAAAACCTCCAAATACCTTGTTCCCAGGACTCTCCATGATGTCAGCTAGTGATGTTCCGAATGCTGATTCCGGGGCGAGATTGTCAGATGACCGCCAAGGAGGTTGGATGTGTAGTGGAGTGCCTGGCAACGATGTCTCATGGCTTCGACGGTGAAGTCTATTGTGATGCTAGTGGAAGGTAAGTAGATAGTTATTAACATGTGTGATATCAATATACGTTTCCTAAAATCTCATGCATTTCACTCATTTGATAATGCACAAAAACTTAGGTTCACATAGGTAAATACTATTATTGAACATACAGTTAAGATCCTATTTATAAAATTAACATTTTTTTAGATTGTCAACCTTGTTTTTTTTTTTTTTTTCCAAATAACAATCACGATGTTAGTCGTGGCCAGTGTTAGAGCCTATTTCTTACTACATTTGAGTTACTTCGTCTAATTGTGATGAAAGACACGACGTTCCCACGTGTTATTTATGTACATATGTATCTCAAGATCTAAACTTGATGTAAATCCACTAAGATGTTAACCTTCGTTGTAAAAAAACTTCTAATGTATTTAAGTTTCTTTTTATGCTGTTTGTTTTTTTATTGCAAGATTAATTACACCACAGTGAACTCTAACCTGATCATCGTTCCCATTTTCAGAGACACTGAGTTCAGTTCTTGTTGTTGATGTTGAACTATTTAGATTGTCCCAAGCATTATGATTTCTTGTATTAGCTGTTGGTGGCTCCGAAACTGTCCCATCTATAAAAAGAAAGAAAGAAAAATATTGTACAGTCTAAAATTATTTTCATGGACTTTGTTTTTCATTATGAATGATGCAAGAGCAATTTGTAGTAAGATAATTTCATAGTTACTAAGTATCGTTTATAAAGATAATATTCTTTTAACCAGAATTATCAAGGTGAATGTCAAAGGACTATTGTTTTTTTACTGTTCTTATTCTATTCTTTCGCGCAATCCACTTATGGTTAGTTCTAGAAGTTTGTAATCTCTTCCTTGGCCTACTACCTTTGTAGCCCTTCAAATTTATATTTATCAGGAATAAAATTATAACACTAATTTCTACATAGTTGAAATGTCATACCATCTCGAATAACTTCTTTTTTAGCTCTACCTCCGTCGTCGCTGTTCCTTCTAGAAGATGCTTCGCTATGGCTTCCGGTAACTCTTTCACTTTCAAACGTTATCCTATCGAGTACAGCTTGATCGTCCAGTCTTTGCCCTGGGATTTGATTGACTTTCCCTAATCCTCTACCAAATTTGTCCAACTGTTCTAAAGCTCTGCGCGGTGCACGCTGGTTTAATTTCGTTATGACTTTTCTGACGCTATTCTCTTCAACTTCAAAGGGTTCGTGATCACGACCATTTTCCATTGTAATTTGCTGTTAAAAAATAAAAAAAAACCTTTAATTGTAAATTCAGTTATGTTAAATTCTAGTAAAATTGCAGTTACAATGAAAAATAAATTGAACTAATAACACAAAAGAGATTCAAAGAAATCAGTTACTGTCCGGATTACATTGGATCATGGTTTGGTTTGTGTTGTTCTATCGTTTGATACATAATATTAATTGTCTTTTAATACTAATCAAGATAACATTTAATCTCAATTCATACTGTAAAAACGTGGGAACACCACAGCCTATGCTATTGATTTACTATCAACAATGACACTATAATGACACCCACGATTACATCAAGCATATGATTCGCATCTTCAGCTCTATTATATTAGTTTCACACGAGGACAGCACAATCCAGAACAGTTGGATATAACAGTATTGCTATCGTTTGCACACGCCGCATTGACAGTATACGGTACTGTGTGACGAACTTTGTGGCTAGGTGCTGCTATTGTTGGTAACTAGTTTTGACAGAAAAAAAATACAATACTTATTGAGACATGCAAAAGGACACAAAATTACCCGACAAGATAGTCAACAAGAATTTTGTGACATTGTTAGGGGAGTTAATGAACTATTGTGATTTACTTTCACTTATAGCCGGGACAGATAACAGCCACGTCCTGTGTACGATGTTAAATTTCCTAGTCGCCAACCCGCATGCCCAACGTGACTACTTAAATGCCACAAACTTCCCAATGATAGGACACAGAATGCCACAGCCCCCAGTATGCAAATCTTTGAGTGCTCGTTTAAACAATTGCAGTACTGCATTGCTATGTCTTCGTGTGAAACTGGCATAATGCTCTGACATTGATGACATGTCATATTGACGACGCATGGACGTGTCCGTAGAAACATTTACCTAAATATAGCTTTATATGATACTATCGATTTGTGTACCGTAATGTAGGGAAGGCCAATGTGGGTCAATCACAAGCTGTATGGATGGATTGAGTTAGTGTTGTCAATATTTTATTTGTTTTAGCTAACTGTTTTTTATGCCGTGAGGTATTCAATTTTAAAACTGATGGTTAGTGTTATCACCTTGATTACTGCTATTTAATACCTCGGGGAAAAATGCTTTAGGAATTAATTGTTAACATAGGATATGTTTTTGCTTAATAACGTCAATATTTGTACGTAATTCGGGCAGTTTTTAAATCATTAAATTAGTATTACTTTCTTTAGTAGCTAATGTATAATAAAGAAATACGATTAACAGAAATCTATACTATTATAATAAAGCGTAAACACACACTTCTTTGTTGCCTAAGATGTCAGCAATTACAGCATATTTTTGAATAATTCTTTTTTTAGTAAAAAGCCCTACACTTACGTCATGCTTTAGGCTATATATCTTCATGCCATTAAACTTAGTGGGTAAATATTTTGGATAAAAACCCGAATGTGGGAAAGAGACCATAAGTTGCTGCCAACATCAAGAAAGAAAGATTGCTAAGGTTTGTCATGTCATGTCATTTTATTTTGACATTTGACATCAATAAAATAAGAGTTTTTATAATTTAACGCGGATGAATCCGCACGCGAACAGCTAGTGTTTAAATAACAAACATTTGCTTATCAATTGTAATTTAGTTAAAAGCGAAAGTCCGGAACTTGTAATACCTATGATTATTTGAAAATAACGATTTAACTGTTATTCTACGTATAAGCAATTGCTTAATGGTTTATTTCAATTTAATACAGTTGCGTCATTTTTTAATTTTAAGCTATTCCTGTGTTTCCACCTAGATTTTATAGTATTACTAGCTTTCGCCCGCGACTCCGTCTGCGTGAAATTAAAAAAACAAAAGTAAGTAGCTTATGTATTCTTTCAGACTATGCTCAATATCTATGCCAAATTTCATCGAGATCCGTTCCGCAGTTTAATCTACAAACGCTAACAAACATCCATCCTCCATTTAAACTTTACTATTTATAACATTAGTAAGAATTAAGATAGTAAGATTTCCATTTACTTAATATATTTATTTAATACCAAAAATTACCTCAAAAAGACCCAGCAATAGCACTTTTAATACTTACAAATTGTATCAATTATTTATTCCCTATTCTTCATCGTTCTTTTATAACGCGATTTACAGTGAAATTTTCACAAAACTATCGACCGTAGTCAATCGTGTTGAGTAGTGAATTAAATGTGTTAGAGAATCACCTGAACCGAAGTGAACTCGCACATCAATCACCATTACACCCACACCTGACAAGTCTGCCACTACTCTAGTTAGTTTCATTCGACAGTGGTACTGATACGTTTTCTGCACGAATTCACGTATGGTGCGATTTATAGCGAGAATATCGCTTATGAATTATGTTTATTAATATTATAAATAAATAAATAGGACTATTGCCACAAAAATCTAATATACAACAACTTAGAGTTAGTAAAAGGTAAAATTAATAAAAAGAGTGTGGCAAAAGGTGGCAAGCTCAGCTAATGCAGAGACGGCGCAGGCCGGTCCTGCGCTTGTTTTCAGCTGGGCTCTTAACATACAAGTATTTACACATAATGCGACTGTTATCTTGGATATCGATTTTTAGCACAGTTATAGAAGATAGTCTGTAAGACCATATAGGCCGAATACTAAGTTTTTTTTATTACGCGCGCAGGAAGTCGCGGGCAAAAACTATTTAGCGACCCGTACTCACAAGGTTGCAACAAACCAATCAGTAGAAGATGTCGTGTCTTCATTTAATGGTCACAAACGAGCACAGAACACCTATTTATTAACTTCATGTTACTTCCCATCTTTTCCTTAATAAATAAGGAAGGAATTCGGGTATGCGAACTACTTTCAAAGGTTACTTTGAGATCAGTATTTTTAGATATCGTGCTAAAGTTGTTCCACTCGTACAACAAGCTGATGTTTTTGGACTGTGCTTTAATTAACATACATACATCGGTTATAGTATTCTATTAAAATAAAATAGTTTGTACTAAAGAAATCTTTAATCGCTTTCACTTGGACCCCACCTTGGTGTTTCGCGTAGGTGTAAAGACGATTGTTGGTAAATTATTCTGTAACGCTGAAGACAACCTCGATGCTATGAATTATAAATTGAAATGGCATTTAGCTTCGTGTGGAATAGTGACCGTATTGATAAAAATGGATTTTATTCGATCGATCGATCGTTTAAATAAATTATAACTTAGAATTATAAAATTGAAATTAATTTATGAATAACTTATTATTTTGACTACGGAATCGGGAGAGACCAATTGAATTAATGTGGATACTAGTTTATTTAAAATAAAAAAAATATTTAGTGAAACAACAAACATAACTCTTACATGAGTGTGGTGGCAAAGGCCCAACTTTAGTCCCCTTTCTTATAAGAAAAAGGGTGGGAAGGGAACGTGGATTTGACGCTAGTGGTGACGCAAAGGAAGGGGAAATATCCTCTTTATGTGCGTTTCCCTCTGCGATTTAGTGTAGGCAACACATCCGCGATTGCGAATGGTTATGGGCAGGATTCAGGTGGCCGTTTGCTCGTTTGCGGCATTATGATATAAAAAAAAATATTTACTTACCTAAATATATAGCATCGCATCAACCACATCTATCCACTACGAAAGTTCGCGTAAGAAAAGATTTTACTTTCACATAACGCTTTTATTATAATGTAAGAAATCACGAATAATAAATCAATTTATTTCCTTATCACCAATTTTTAACTTTTATTACTTATAAACAGCAATTGAAGGCATATTATTACGTATTTTACAAGTTTTTTTATGAGTGTAATAATTTAGTCACGTCCCACATACTATTGTCACGATTTTTAAAAACGACGTTTCGTCTAGAATTTCTACTGTCTACAAAATGTATTGACAATTTTTATATATTACATATTTATAATAATAGGTTAATCATGAATATTCGTTATGTATCGTTGACAATGAAGTAAATACATTTAATTTATTTGCTTAGAGCTCAATTCAAAGCAAATTTTGATCGTTACATATGTTTACTGGATTAAAAAGTCAAGAAGATTGTTCAAGTGGTAGGCGTTGCGAGATTTGCAGTGTTTACATAAAATCGACGTTCGCAATAGACCCATCGCAGTTTGCAGATAAATTTGCACTGTTGAATGGCAGCTGACAAACGCCATCAACCGCCTAAAGCACTTGGTACCATTATTATACGTGAGACGTTAAAACATTCCAATTTATGTTTTTTTGTTAAACAATGGCGTACGGTTGCTATAAACAAATGATTTTACTGTCGTTCGTCTGTTTTTCATCGAGATCTCAATAAAATTGTCATTAAATTCCGATTTAAATGTAAATTGTATGCTTTTAACAAACAAAAATCGGTAGTTAACCATCTGTAAGAGTTCATTCAGCTCTAGTCTCCAAATACACAATTCTTTTTTTTAAAACTTGTTTAAAAACAATAACTCCAAATGACTGCATCCATATTACAAGGAAAGAATAAGAATTGGTTGTCATTTGTTTCTTATTTCTCACTCTTCAAGATCAATGAAGACAATTGAAATAAACAATCGAGTGTATTATATTTAGTAAGACATTCGTAAACATAAAGTCACTCAGGTAAAAATATTAGCCAGTAAAAATCATTACTCCTTTCGTTATTTACGCATATCTGGAACTTTACTTAACCTACTTACTGATTGAAATAAACTAATTTATGATATATTAGCTTTCGCTCGCGACTCCGTCCGCGTGGAATTAAAAAAAACAAAAGTTTGAGCCTATGTGTTTTTCCAGACTATGCTCTACATCTATGACAAATTTCATCCAGATCCGTTTAGCCGTTTAGGCTACAAATTCTATCAAAAAGGCTACAAATTCTATCAAAAAGGCTACAAATTCTATCAAAAAGGCTACAAATTCTATCAAAAAGGCTACAAATTCTATCAAAAAGGCTACAAATTCTATCAAAAAGGCTACAAATTCAACCATCCATCTAAACGTTCGCATTTATAATATTAGTTAGATTTACAAAGCATTGACATCTTTCACATGTGGAGCTCCACTGATTGAAATACGAATAAATCTCTCACAATATAAAGAAATCTATACTAATTATAAAGAGGAAAGATTTGTATTTTTGTATGTATTGTAACTAAAAAACTACTGGGCCGATTTAAAAATTCTTTCACCATAAAAGATACGTTATTAGTGTGTAACATAAGCTACATTTATTTATTATTTTTTATTTTCACGAGAACGTAGTCGCGAGCAACAGCTAGTTTCAATTATAAATAGGATCTTCTGTTCTGAGAAACCTGATGCCAAATCAAAATTATATCGGTATCATATATCTTTCACCACAAAGGTGACATCCAACCTTGGCACAATGGGCTATATTGAATGTAGGCTAAAAGAATTTCCTCTGTTTCAAATTAATTGATTGAATTTGATATGCAAGTTGCAGTAAGCATAACCTCAAAATAACAAAACTCCCTTAACTGGGGCGCGAAGGCAGAGATTCTATACTTACATTTGGTTAGGCCCTTAAATCCCCTCTTGTTTATTAAAAAAAAATAATTTAGTACATTTTTACAACATTCTTTCAACGAAACAATAGAAAGACTAAAGTTTTTTTTTATTAAATTGTCTCATGCATTTTTTAATGTGATGTGCACCGTGTAAGTTAATAACTCTGAAAGCCTTGCGTGACTGAAGTCAAAATCATGGCCAGTGTAAATGGAACCGTGTATAGACGGACCGCAATAGCAAATTTGTATCGAAACCGATTACAAAACGAACATGAAAGGTTCAAAGTAACATGGCTGTGCGAACTAATTAGTCGAAATGTATCGAACCTTGATCAAGTTGCATTAAAATGTTAATGTATTTTATTGATTAATTTGAATTCTTATATTCACACATTACTAACTTTGCTTTTATTAACTCACGTGAAGAAGCTGAAGCCTAGTGTTTATTTTCTGTTAGCTTTCGCCCGCGATTCCGTCGTCGTGGTATTAAAAAAAAACAAAAGCTTGAGCCTATGTGTTTTTCCAGACTATGCTCTACATCTATGACAAATTTCATCCAGATCCGTTTATCCGTTTAGGCTACAAATTCTATCAAAAAGGCTACAAATTCAACCATCCATCTAAACGTTCGTATTTATACTATTGGTAACATTAGTAAAATTAATGGAATCTATTAGGATTGGTAATCTATGAATCTTTATTAAAACTTATCATCACCATCGACAGACCAAGTTTTTTTCTTTTAAATTGATCTATCAATCTGTCACAATGCATCTCATCTTAGATCTACTTATGCTGGGTTGCTGAAGTTTCCATTTATTTTATCACTAGCTTTCGCTCGCGACTCCGTTCGCGTAGAATTAAAAAATAAATAAAAACACGACCTATGTTGCTCACTGTTAATGTAGCTTTTTAATTGTGTAAGAATTTTTTAAATCGGTCGAGAATTTTTGAGCTATTACAATAAATACAAAAATCCAAAAATACAATTTTTTCCTCTTTATAATATTAGTATAGATATAGATTACCTAGTAATTCAGTAGTGTTAGGTTGACCTAAATTTCAACGGAGTATAACTCTAGTTTGGAAACACATTTTATAAAATTATCGAACCAAAAACACTAACGAATCTATACTTATACTATAATATTATAAAGAGGAAAACTTTGTATTTTTGTATGTATTGCAATAACTCAAAAACTACTTAGCGGATTTTAAAAATTCTTTCACCGATAGAAAGGTAATTTATCTGTGAGTAACATAGGCATATTTTTAATTTCACGCGGGCGAAGTTGCGAGCAACAGCTAGTAGTTAAATATAGCTGGAAGGCCATTAGTCTATTTAAAATTGTTTAGTTTTTTAAAAAAGTTTATTAAAAAAATTGTTTTGTTGTAAAAATACTGAACTGTTAGCATTAAACAATTTTATAAATCCACTTATAAAACTAGTTCTAGATATTTAATTTGTATCATGAAGCTATAATTTTCCGCGTCACCTGTTCACTTTCACAGAACAATGCATTTGCCCCACTCCGGTTTATTTCATCGGCTCGTCAATTATTCATTATGCGAAAGATAACAATTGTGGCTCGTATACGTGGCCGGAAGAATTTTAATATAAAACATACTTTAGTTATTGATTTATTTTTATTATGGATTAGCTGTTCCCGTGCGGCTACATCCGCATGAAATTATAAAAAGTTCATTTTTATTGTTTGGTGTCAAGATTACCGTTACCATAATAACCTTCCTTCCTTAATGTTGGCAGCTTGTAGTTTATGGTCCCGTTCCCACATTATGTTTTTTTTCCAATTTATTTACCCCCTAAGTTTAATAGCGTGAAAATATGTAACCTAAAGCGAGTCGTAAGTGTAGGGCTTTTTATTAAAGTAAGAATTATTCAAAAATATGCTGTGATTGCTGACATCCTACGCCACAAAGTAGTGTGTGTTTACGCTTTATTATATTAGTATAGATATAGATTAGATGACAACGTTATAATACCAAGTAAAAAATATTTGAAAATGAACAACAAACCTTTCTACGGAACCTGTTCATTCTCCTGCAATTAAATATATGTTCCAAGTTTTATCCAGATCAGTAATCATTTTGGAATTACCTGGTTACAAACATCTATCCAAACATCCGCATTCATAATATTAGAGCGCGCGCACAGCGTTAACTAACTATCGCATAACTATTTAAAAAATACTCATTTCCACTATTCACTACACACTACACATTACACATACACATTACACATACACATTACACATTACACATTACACATTACACATTACACATACACATTACACATACACATTACACATACACATTACACATTACACATTACACATTACACATTACACATTACACATACACATTACACATACACATTACACATACACATTACACATTACACATTACACATTACACATACACATTACACATTACACATACACATTACACATTACACATACACATTACACATTACACATTACACATACACATTACACATTACACATACACATTACACATACACATTACACATTACACATTACACATACACATTACACATTACACATTACACATTACACATTACACATTACACATTACACATTACACATTACACATTACACATTACACATACACATTACACATTACACATTACACATTACACATTACACATACACATTACACATACACATTACACATTACACATACACATTACACATTACACATACACATTACACATACACATTACACATACACATTACACATACACATTACACATACACATTACACATTACACATACACATTACACATTACACATTACACATTACACATACACATTACACATTACACATTACACATACACATTACACATTACACATACACATTACACATACACATTACACATTACACATTACACATACACATTACACATTACACATACACATTACACATTACACATACACATTACACATACACATTACACATTACACATTACACATTACACATTACACATACACATTACACATTACACATTACACATACACATTACACATACACATTACACATACACATTACACATTACACATACACATTACACATACACATTACACATACACATTACACATACACATTACACATACACATTACACATACACATTACACATACACATTACACATACACATTACACATTACACATTACACATTACACATTACACATTACACATTACACATTACACATTACACATTACACATACACATTACACATACACATTACACATACACATTACACATACACATTACACATTACACATACACATTACACATTACACATACACATTACACATTACACATACACATTACACATTACACATACACATTACACATTACACATTACACATACACATTACACATTACACATTACACATACACATTACACATTACACATACACATTACACATACACATTACACATTACACATACACATTACACATTACACATACACATTACACATACACATTACACATACACATTACACATACACATTACACATTACACATACACATTACACATTACACATACACATTACACATTACACATTACACATTACACATTACACATACACATTACACATTACACATACACATTACACATTACACATACACATTACACATACACATTACACATTACACATACACATTACACATACACATTACACATACACATTACACATACACATTACACATTACACATTACACATACACATTACACATACACATTACACATACACATTACACATTACACATTACACATTACACATTACACATTACACATACACATTACACATACACATTACACATACACATTACACATTACACATTACACATTACACATACACATTACACATACACATTACACATTACACATACACATTACACATTACACATTACACATACACATTACACATACACATTACACATACACATTACACATACACATTACACATACACATTACACATACACATTACACATACACATTACACATTACACATACACATTACACATACACATTACACATTACACATTACACATTACACATTACACATACACATTACACATTACACATACACATTACACATTACACATTACACATTACACATTACACATTACACATACACATTACACATTACACATTACACATTACACATTACACATTACACATACACATTACACATTACACATTACACATTACACATTACACATACACATTACACATACACATATGTTGATTGAATAGAACTGGTTGGTAATTTTAAAAAATAACGATTAACTATAGTATGGTAATCTGGGGAAGAATACGAATCGAATGACAGTGAAGTGCAGTCTGAAGCACATTAGGTTACAGACTGCACTTGAATGTTTTTTTAATAATATAAGGGGGCAAACGAGCAGCGAGAACACCGAGGTGGTTAACGACGCCCATGGACATCCGCAACACCAGAGTAACTACAGATGCGTTGCCGGTCTTTGAGGAAATGTTAGGCTAAGTCCTAAGTCGTATTGGTTTGGAAATACCGCCGAGGACAGACCGTTCCACAACGCGGCTGTGCGGGGCAGAAAGTTCCGCGAAAAACGAGTGTCGACGAGACAGACTACCTACGTGTAAACGTAAAAAGAAAGTCGGGAAAAATACATTTTAAATGAATCTCATGAATGAATTTTAAACATCAATAAACTTGCACTAACATCGGTTTAAACTTTAAGGTACTGGTTTCAATGGTCTTTCGATTAGCAACGACTTAAAATTACAATAAATAAAAAGGTTTTTAAAATTTTTCATTTCCTGATTTAATCTATTTGTATTGATTTATGACGACTTAGAGAGCGCACACCTTTGACTAAACTATCGCACAACTCTCGTGCGATTGTCGATTGTTTCGCAGCCCATACAACTTAGTTGCAACTAAAATTCGAATAATGTGCGCACTTCCATGAATCAAAGCGCGACTGAACAGTTGTGCGATAGTTTAGTCAAAGGTATGCGTGCGCGCTTAGTAAGCCGATGGGTCATACACATCCTTATTTGAACTGTACGTTATGGACCTCATTCCATATTTGAGTTCAAATAACAAGTGAAAGTCACATTCTTGTGACGATTCATCAATTAAATTCGGTTATCCTGAATTATTAACCTCCACTATTCAGTTCGTTCTATTTTCGAATACAAACACATATGAATTTCTTATAACAACCCAAATACCAAACGTTGTTAGTACCATTTTCATTAAAAAATCCATTCGCATTCCTTCCGAGTAAATAAAATAACTTTCGATTATAATTACTCTACATTCTAGAACTTATATGGTAAGTATACCTTATACGTTTGTGGCTAGGAAGTTGTGGTTTGAAAATATATGTGAGAACTAGCTAATCTCGTACGGCTTCATCCGCGTGAAATTATGAAAATTTTATTTTATTCTTTACATTTTTCAAATTATCAATAGCAAATGTCAAAATGACATAACATGACAAACCTTGGCAATCTTGCTTCCTTGATGTTGGCAGCAACTTATGGTCTCTTTCCCACATTAGGGTTTTTATCCAAAATATCTACCCCCTAAGTTTAATGGCGAGAAAATATATAGCTTAAAGCGTGACGTAAGTGTAGGGCTTTTTTATTAAAAAAAGGATTATTCAAAAATATGCTGTAATTGCTGACATCTTAGGCAACAAAGAAGTGTGTGTTTACGCTTTATTATAATAGTATAGATATAGATAGTATAGAAGTATAGATAACATCCGATGTATGTTACTATATTAATTTATTAGTTCAGGTGTACGCAGATTCTTAAAATTGAATAACTTTATATAAATTACTAGCTTTCGCCCGCGACTCCGCCCACGTGGAATAAAAAAAAAACGAAAAGTAGCCTATGTGTTCTTCCAGACTATCCTCTACGTATATGCCAAATTTCATAGAGATCTGTTCAGCCGTTTAGGCTACAAACTCTAACAAACATCCATCCATACATCCATCCATCCATGCATCTAAACTTTCGCATTTATAATATTAAGTAAGATTTCAGAAGTCCAAGTAACTTTTTAGGTTATATTGGATGGTTTTCACATTAGTTTGCAGTGGCGGGTAAGATATCATTTCTACTTTGCATATAGGCTTTTTTAAAGGTTAGGTTTTTTTACAGATTTCAATGTTTTTTTGGGAGGAAGTAAGTACCAAATGTCTACGACGTTTGATTTCTACAATTTGAATCTTAATCTAAAGTCAATCTTGGCCTAGAAACCAGTGTCATTCTTTTGAAGTACGACGTTTTTTTGCATTTCCAGCTATTCAATTATTTACAGTTTTTTCTTACGATGATGTTGTATTCAAACCTATAGATATTATGATATCAATTACGACGAAATTAATTCCAGTCAAAAGAGGAATTAATTGAAAATACATACCAATAAGAAAGAAATATAAGACAAGAAAAGGGAAAACAACTCACGTATTATTTCGTCTTAGTGTGCGTTGTAAGAAAAGACTATCAAATCGATTTTCATGCGATTTTCGTCCGTTAACACGTGACTCAATCCAAAACAATGCCACGTGTCCTATTAAAAGACTGAGTTTGACGAGAATGTGAAATGTAAAAGTGTATAACCCAATTCGGTATTTGTCGGTAAAACGTTTTTAATATCAATAATATACTCGTGCGTTAATAAGTAACTTTCCCTTCAACTAGCTCATTTAACTACACGATAGGCAATTATAAAATTTAAAATTAGCAAAGATCATTCGCACCTAAACAGTTTTATTTTAGTTTAAGATATTTAATTAAGGTGTTTTTAATAGTTTTTTGTTATCACTTCTTTAACATATTCCTTCGTAGTTCTTGGTAGTTAAAAGATTATTATAATTATTATATTATTATTACAGAAAGACATAACAAAAAAGTAAATACGATTTTTTTGTTACCTATTTCTTGGGTATTGTACCCTGACCTTTATGTTAAACGAGAGAATCTAAACCACTGAGCCACATTACTTATTAGGATATTTAATAATTAATCCTTCGATTAAGAGAAGATAGATTGTTTACTCAATAACTACTGAAACATTTAAATTTAACCATATTACTCTATCTTAACTGTTTTTAAACCGAAGGAAATATTACATTTTGTAAATTTGCACAAAAAATCTGATCTACTACACAAAAATAGCAATTTTACCACAAACCAAACACTAACAAGATTATACGAACTCAGTCCAAAAACAACTGGCTAAAATTTACGCTCGAAATCAAATGAATGCATAACAAAATAATCTAAACAAAGCGTAAAAGAAATCTTCAAAATTACTCACCTGAATAAATTTGTACACCAATCAATTATTCTCAAAAACACATTCGATGTGAGAAACTCAACACATTGAAGAGAAAAAAATCAGTTTAACTTTATTGTGTGATGTACTTTTCTCGCAGATATTTCCCACATCGTAATTACGCGCGCGTTTCCGCCGGCTTCCGATTTTCAAATAAACTAACCAAGATGGCCGACGCCGGCTGACATTGTTATAAATAGTGATGGCGCCTGATCGGAATGCGTTTATCGATATCGACATTGTACGTTTTTGCTTACCTTACATTTCGATTCAAGTATAAAGCTCATAGATACTGAGGGGATGTAGAGCAGATCTTAGACGGTTTTCTTAAGTTTTGTTTTCGACATTAAAATATTGGTATATTTTTATCATAACTCTAAATCACAGAAGTAGAAGAAATGTAATCAGTTAAGTCGTGAATGCATGCGGTTGAGAAATTCAGCTGATCAATGTCAAATACTTTAACGTAAGATATTTTACATATTTGTAAGATCTTTCACGTTATACGACTTTTAATTGAAAATTAGTATTCTTACAACTGATAAATGATGAAATAAGTAGCAGATAAGCAGACGCCAGTTTCCAAAAATACAAGTTACCGCGATAAGGAAACCATCAGATGATATTCTCAAAATTGAAATAAAGAAATGAAATACACATTCCAAGAAAAGGTTTTTCACGTTAGTTTATCAATTTATCATAGGTCGATGACAATAATTTATCGATATGTGTATCCCATAACTAGTAAGTTGGTAAAACGTAACATTATTGTCATATTGTTTGTTCAGATTACAAAGTTACGAATACATTAAATTTTTCAGCAATCATGTCGATAATGTCAAACATTTTCTCACTGATGAATATTTTGCAAGTGGAAGCCGTCTGTTACATTATTAAAATACTTGAGCTTGTAAGACCACCTTCAAATAATAAATTCCAGTACCCACTGTAGTAGAAACCATTAACATGTGCTCTGTTTACACTATTCCAATCCCGCAATCGAAGACAGCGCTGGATGACAACCAGAAATATTATAACCCACACAGAGCATTTCGGTACGGGTTTAAATTTTTCCAGTTGTAATCCAGTGCTGATTTGGATAGCTGGACTGGCATAACGTAAACAGGATATAACATCTCGTTCCACTCATGTTGGGTCACTACTCACTAGCGTAATCTTTAAGCGATTTCCGTGCATTGGTCACACGTACAAGTTCTAAAAATGATATGATATAATGCCAACAAATGGGCAAAGACAAAATTTTTGGCATTTAGCCAAATACTACAAACACATCTATTAGCGGATACTTTGTCAAGTTTAATAATGTCTTGAACGAATTATGCAACTGTTCACAATTATCTGCTGAAATAAATTCACACATGGACTAAAATGTATGGACGATGAAACGACAGACATATCGTCGTCGTATATAAGGGTAGTTAATCGTCATGTCAGAAACTAAACAAAGGAAAACCAAAATTAGTGTTATACTAACACTGTTCCCGTGCATTTCCACAGCCGAAGCAGAAAAACTCAGTTTATTCAGAGAAAATTAACGACAAATATGTTTTTGCACAATTGTTTCGTCAATGGAAACTTACTGTTATTAATTTGTGTCAAGCGCTGGGTTTATAATGCGTGCGGAAGTCAATGTGCAGTTAAAATGTTATTTCATAATCTTAGTCTATACTAATCTATATCTATATCTATATCTATATCTATATCTATATCTATATCTATCTATACTAATATTATAAAGAGGAAAACTTTGTATTTTTGTATTTTTGTATGTATTGAAATAACTCAAAAACTACTAGGCCGATTTTAAAAATTATTTCACCATCAGAAAGGTAATTTATCTGTGAGTAACATAGGCTATGTCTTATTATTACTAATGTTTAGGAACTATTAATAAACAGCGCGTTTCTGGACGCCGGCGTTAAAAATTCACTAAACTTTAACTTTTATCGGCTTACGCTGCCTAAACCGTTAGAGGTATATAAAAATGATGTATGAAAGAATTGTAGATCTCAAAAAGTTCTATAGAAAAGTCCGGGATAGCATATATCTATCTTTAACGGTTTTCTTACAATAACCACTTTTTTGTTTACAAAATGAATTAAAAACCATACGCTATTTGCAGCGTTCTTTTATTGGTTTCAACATTAATCCTTATCCAAATAAATGCATTTGTTATCAGGAGAATTTAATGAAGAATAAAATTGTTCTTAACAGTATTTAAATTGGACTAATAGTTTAGAAGATATCGCGAACACCAACAATAAGGGTAACCGAAAAATCAGCTTACAAGCTACCGGGCTTAGAAATTTGGAATCTTGCATCGGTAGATTTCTGTTATTGCGTAGATTACTACTAAGTTAATACTTTTGGTAATAGGTTGAAAAAAAGGGCGAACGTAATAGGTTATATTTGTAATTTCACGCGGGCGAAGTCGCGAGGAACAGCTCGTAATATTATAAATGCGAAAGTTCGGATGGATGGATGTTTGTTAGTGTTTGTAGCCTAACGCTGAACGGATTTGAATAAAATTTGGCATAGATATAGAGCATAGTCTTGAAGAACACATAGGCTACTTCCTTTTGTTTTTTTAATTAACACGCGGACAGATTCGCGGGCGAAAGCTAGTATCTAAAAAATTATAAACTTGTGATATAATGGAAAAATCCCTAACTAATCTTATCGTACATCATACATCTTGTTGAATTTGGTAGATTGTCAAAAATGTCAGCATTTGTTTTAAAATACGAGGTAACGAAATTGTATGTCAAATGAAAAGTGTCATTTCAATAGAGATAAAATTCACTTTTATCACAAGAATTGCGAATACTTTTTTATTTCACATGCATCATAATAAATGACATGATAACCAAATCTCTAAGCTAAGATTTCATTTTGCATGCCATCTTCAGTAGCTACATCAGGGTTGGGCGGGAAGGGGCGACCGAAGGGGCGTTTGACAGAAAGTGGCGCCACAGGTCTGGGAATTACAGTCTCACTTAACCCAGTTAACCCTCCCCCCCACCTTCCAAACATGGTAAAAAAAAGCGATATGGAAATCTTGCCCATGGTGCTGGTAGCGCTAAAACCGACACTGCATCATGTTTTTTTAATTAAATATGCAGCATAATTGGTCTGTTAAATAATGCTCTATGCAAAGCTTCAAGTAGCAAAAACTAGGTTATTCACGTGTTCGATATCAGAACAGATTGTAGTTATTTTTAGCTTATGTTATAAAATATTCAAGAATGTGCAACACACATTCGTAAATCAATATTTGATTTACGATATTAAATAACTAACATTATGTACTTACATATCAAGTAGTTTTTAAATTAAGTTTTTCTTAAATGCATATTTATTATCTGTCAAAGTATTAAAACGGAGTTTGTAATTGAATGAAATTGCTCAAAGTCTCGATTAGTATAGATTTGTGAAGTTAAAAAAAAAGATGTAATAACTACCTGTTGCTCGCTACTTCGTCCGCGTGAAATTAAAAAATAATAAAAATTAAGTAACATGCTTACTGATAACGCAGCTTTTTAAAGTAAAAAATTTTGGAAATATGTCTAGTAGTTTTTGAGTTATTTCAATATATACAAACATACAAATCTTTCCACTTTATAATATTAGTATAGATGGAGGAAAGTAGAAATCTTTTGACAATTTATATAGACAAACCCACGGGGATCGGCTAGTGCGTATTTAGTTTACGCTACCCTAATGCAACGTCAGCCGTCGGAACAATCATTCATCGAGTTTTTATTTCAAATCCCATCTGCTATTTTCGGCAAAAACGTTATTTTTCTCTCGCAAATGAAGTATATTTATGACTTTCTTTATTCGACCGTGATTTGTTTATATTTTGATATTTTGCTTATATTTTTTGAAAAGAATGGGTTACAATTAAAACTCGAACTCGATTTGTGAATAGAAATGTTTATTCCTAAGTGAAAGGTGGGAAATATTTTACGCAGGCGGTAAAACAACATGTATCGCCGACAAAATTAAGGAAACCAGTTTATTAAAAGGAGTATGTAGATTGGGAATATGAAATTAACTTGAGCAATTTTAATGCCCATTTTTTAGAATAAAGCATTAAAAATACTATAATGAATAAATTAAAACAGAATTTACAGCCGCTAGTCTCTCAACGATCTTGTCACAAGAGTTTATTCTTAATTTGTAATGTCTATCATTTTAAATATCTGATGTGAATGCTGGCCTTTTTTTCTCGCTGATTTAATATTCCTCGGCGCAGGCGATGACGTCTGCGGTGACCTGATTTTTTTCTTTTATTCATGATGTCCGTCACAGGCTTGCTTTAAAATTTATAATTTGATTTATTAATCAATCCTTGAAGAATTTATAGTGATAATACCGCATGTCGTATTATCAATATTTAATAATCTTATTAAAAGCGCCTGTGTGTATATTATAGTGATGTGAAATGATTCAGCTTTACTATGAAATTGTCACAGGCGTTAAAACCCATATCTACATCGAAGATTGTTTTTTTTTTACTTTTGTAATAAATAGTTAACGTTTACTACACAAACTCAAACAGTACGGGCGTAGAGTTTGACGAATACATGATATTTATGTCTTTATTTTGACGGCATAGCTAATTAACCCGTGGTTTAGTTAAAATAAGTAAAAATAATTTCACTTGATATACGAGTAGTCCTTGTATTTGGAACAGGTCACATTGTTTTACTTTAGCCAGAAACTGAAATAGGCCGCAGTTGATTGCAGACGGCCTCAAATTACTGCATTGATTCAATTAAATATTGAAAATCTTAAAAAGAGTTTTGTAACATGTTTCAATGTGATCGTGCTAAATTTTAGTTTTGTGTAACAGTTTAGATTAAGAATTCCAAAATAACGGTCCGCAAGTTATTGAAAAACTGTTATCAAAATACTTAGATAACGTTTGCTCTGAAAGTTTGCCACCCCTGACTAAGACAATTGGAACTAAATAATTGAGCAATGGTATAATTTGTAGGGCGTCCAATTAGCACATTTATATTATTTAGAGCTCTGTCTTCTTCGACTCTAGTCATTGTCAAGTCGATATCTTTCAGAGACTTACTGCTGGGTTTAGAAACTTACCAGGTAAGATTTCAATTATCGCTACATCCCGCTTAATACATCTTTATAACGTGATATGGCATATGAATGACAACCAAAACTATCGCTTATTAAAGACTGTTGTGTTTATGATTAAATATTTCTGTTCCTTCGATGTCATTATAACTGGTTCTGGGTATATGTTGATTTACCTTTGCGTGATGATCGCTGAAGTCAATAAAGATGTTAAACCCTATTGTTGTAAAGTGACTGTAATCACATAACCGGCAATTCGTTTCATTTGCAGCTTTCTAAAATAATTTATGACATTTTTTCCAGATATTAAAATTGTTCACTGTATATATTTAATATATAATCTGTTATCTTTATTTTTAGTCATGGATCCAGCGTACGAATTCGAACAATCGTTAATTTCACGAAACCCATCTTTGTTTGAGCCTGTACATCGCGATAACTCCGCGATACAACGTTTCTATGACGGTCGAGTTGTATTTATTACGGGTGGATCTGGTTTTATGGGGAAATTGCTTATCGAAAAATTATTCAGGTTAGTAACATTTAATACGTAGGTGATACTGGAGTAAATTATTATCATGGTTTAAGAATCTTTATTTACCTTAATAATTAACAGTTTACTTACTAACTATAATTGAGTTGCATCGAGAATTACATTAATAAATCGTGATATAATTTAAATCAATTACATTTTTCCAGAACATGCGAAATAAAAAAAATGTATGTGATGATTCGACCCAAGAAAGAAACGATGCCAAGTCAAAGGCTTGTGAAGACATTTGGAGATCCTGTAAGTGTTTATAACGTACAATAGTTTGGTTATGTTAATTTGAAACTAAGTATAATGTCTTCTTTTACAGGTGTTTGATGGTTTGAAAAAAATGCAACCGAATTTCATTGATAAAATAGAAGCAATCGAGGGAGACATTGCAGATATACGTTTGGGTATAAGTGAAACCAACTGGAAGAAATTAACCGAAGAAGTAGATGTTATTTTCCATATGGCAGCCGTAGTTAGATTTGATGCACCTTTGAAGTCGACCGTATTGTCCAACGTACGCGGTACTCGTGAAGCACTTCGTTTGGGAAAATCCTGCAAATCCCTACGTAGCTTTGTGTACGTCTCAACTGCTTACAGTCATGCAACTCGAAGCCGCATCGGAACTGAGATATCGGATGATTTTCATGAAAGTCCAGCATCCCCTGATGCGCTTATTCAACTTGTTGAAAATCTTGATGAAGATAATCTTAAAGAAGCTACACCAGCGTAAGTTTTTGTTTTACAAAATATGATCGTATTGTATTGTTGTTATTAAGGCTGTTCAAGATCATTAAAGATGTAAATAAAATTAAGAATTGAATAGTTTACAATAACGAATTCTTTGTTTTTGCAGTTTGATAAAGGATTGGCCTAACACATATTCATTTTCAAAAGCTGTCGCTGAAGAAATGATACGTATAACTGCTGGAGACTTGCCGATTTGCGTCGTCAAACCAGCTATAGGTAATGGGATCTGTCCTCTCTATACTTAATTTATATTTCCAATAGATAACCAATATGATATTTACAGTTATTCCAACGAACCGTGAGCCGGTTCCAGGGTGGATTGATATGAATTGTGTCTTTGGCCCAAGTGGAGTAAGTTATTTTTCATACAAAAGTAGAAATTAGTCTTTGCATTACTTCTTTTTATAACCTGGATTAAGTTATCTGCGTCAATAAACGCTAGTGAAATATATTTCTATTTTTTTTGTTTATCTGTTATATAGTTTCTTTTTTATGATTATCAGCTAAACTTTAGCGTTTTCTCACCAGCTACTTATTGGAATGGGCTTAGGATTATTGCACGTATTCTTTGCGGATGTCAACATTCGAGTTAATATTGTACCTGGTGACATCGCCACCAATGCGGTGATCGCGACGGGCTGGGAAACAGCGAGGCGGCATGCTGCTGGTGACAAGGAGACCAAAGTGTACGCGGTTAGCAACGTAAGGAATCCTGTTAAATGGGGTAAGATATATAATTTAACTTTACGTGATTCAATGTTAATAAAATGTGCCATCATATACAAATTTTTATCAGGATTTCTAGTTAAAGGAATATGTCTCGGACTAACACAAAGACGGTGACAAAAATGTTTGAGGGGAAGAAACTAAACTTACATGATTTTTACTACTTTTGTCATGAAAATATGTTGAATTGAAATTTATAATTTCAGGAACCATTGGGAACTTTTTCCGTGGCGATTCTAAGAAATTTATGTCTCCTTTAGTCACTTACTACCCATGGGGCGTCGAGACTAAATCGAAATTGATGTTCTTTATTTACTCATGGCTCTTCCACTTCATACCTGCTTATATTATCGACGGAGTTTGTGTGTTGGCTGGAAAACCAAAAAGGTAATAAAAACGTATTTAAAGGTTTGAATTTCTTTGTTTGTAGATTTAGACTTTGTTCTCATTGTTCACAGATTCGTAAAACTCTATGAAAAAGTATACAAAATGACTACAGTATTCAGTTACTTCAATTGCAATGAATGGACATTTAGTGACGATAATCTACGAGATTTACATTTAGAAATGACTGATGATGATAAGGAAATCTTTAACGTTGACTTAACTGATATCAATTGGTTGGATCAAATGAACATATGGATAATTGGTTTACGTAAATATATCGTTAAGGATGGTCTGACTGGAACAAACTACGCCTTGAAGAAATATTTCTGGTTAAGATTGGGTCATTATATTTTAACAGCCCTTTGTCTATATTCCTTATGGGAAGCTTCAACTTGGTTATTTTCTTTATTTAGTTCTTTCTTCTAGATTTAATTTAAGTTGCCTTATCTTAATATTGTTGCTACACTTTTGTTACTTATATAATATATACTTTTTTTTTTATTTTTTAATCTCTGTTTATCGTATCAAAGAATAAAGATTTGTCTAATTTGTTAGTTAATTGCTTGGTTATTGGCTTGAAGTGGACTGATGGACAAAATTTATCACTTTAGTTCTACATAAAAATTAAACAAAAAGTTGCTGCAAAGGTGTCGTTGAAAATAATTGCTTTTATTTTTTTAGAGGTCTTTTTAACCAATTAATTTGTTACTATCATCAACACTGTGAACATTATTTTATGTCATTTTTTGTTTATTTCCTATTTTGAATCATGACTTTAATATGGAGTGTAAATAATAATAAAATTGATTATCCTCTTCTTTAAAATAACTCAAATAAAATGTGACAATATTTCCCGTCCATCAAATAACCATATAAAGGCACAAAGGATCGTAAAGCTTCTGGTGTTGACTATTTGTTTTCATAGCAAATAGCTAACAACTACAATACTGCATTTAAATTATGACTACCTACTTTTTATAGGACGTTATAACCCAAAGAGGGAATGAGCGGAGTGACTTTACGTAAATTAAATATGTAATTGTATTATAACTACTACTTAAATGTTTGTATTTGTAATTAAAAAAGTGCTTCGTAATGATGTGGATTGTATATTAAATATGTAAAGTGAAGGTAACTTTTAATTATTCTTTTTATAACGTATTTATAATGTTTTAATAAATAACCATGAAGTTGGATTTTTGGTACCTAATGCAAATCTATACTTACTCGTATATTCTTCTATTCTCTATATCTATACTTATATTATAAAGAGGGAATATTTGTATTTTTGTATGTATTGAAATAACTCAAAAACTATTGGACCGATTACAAAAATTCTTTACCATTAAAAAGTTATATGTGAGTAACATGGGTTATATTTTTTAATTTCACGCAGTCGAAGTCGCGAGCAACAGCTAGTCTTTTAATATTTCTTTTATTATTTCTCATAGTAAGAAGTTATTTCGAAATTACTATTTTTATTTTTAAAAAGTAAAAAATATGCGCATTGGTGTTTTTAGTGTATGAGCCTCAAAAGTAGAAACTGGGCAGAACTCAATTTTATCAACAAGGTCGAGATAAATATAATGTATCTTTTCGGAAATAAACATATAGAATCATCGGTATTAGCATTGAATAAGTCTTATTTTGTTAACTCCGCGCGGACAGAGTCACGGTCACAAGCTAGTTTTATTACATTTAAATAAGCTTGCAATAAAGTGCAACAGCGCACGAACTTTCACTTTGTACTTTCATGTCCTGATTTAAAATAACAGAAATCTTTGCCCGCGACTCCGTCCACGTAAAATTTAGAAAAAAAGTGAGTAGCCTATGTGTTCTTCCAGACTATCCTCTACATCTATACCAAATTTAATTGAAATCCGTTCAGCCGTTTAGGCTACAAACTCTAACAAACATTCATCCATCTATCTAAACTTTCGCATTTATAATATTAGTATGATTAATCAGTTTATATTTAAAATACATCACTAGCTAGTTGTGAAAAAATTATTACTTAATTAATCACAATGTCCTCACAAGATGAAGGTTATTTTCGTGAATGTCAAGACCACTTTCCGGTTGGTTTCGGAAGTTAATGATTGCAGTGGAAAATTTACGCGCGAATTTAAATCTCTTGTTTTTTAGCAAATGTGTGCTTGTGCAAAGCGTAAAGTTAAATTGTTTTGTATAATAGCATTTTAAACTAAAACTGAGTCGACAAATTTTAATGTGAAAACTCTCATGTAATTAGGAAGATATGTAAATCTTGCCTTACTTCTTACTAACATTATAAATACGCATGATTGGATGGATGTTTATTAATACATTTCTCCGGAACAGCTCAACGGATCTTACTGAAATATGGCATAAATCTATACTAATATTGTAAAGAGATTTGTATTTTTGTATTTATTGAAATAACTCAAAAATTCTAACATAAGCTATATTTTTTAATTTCACGTTGACAAAGTCGCGAGCAACAGCTAGTATAGACTGTAGTCTGGAAGAAAACATAGGCTACTAATTAACTACTAAAACTAAGGCTGTGTGAAACGTGACAGGTGAGATTGAACTAAACTCGTGTAGGATTGTCATCGACCTTAAAAAAACCCAAATCATAAAAACTCAAGTCATCTTGTTTGAATATTGTCAAATAATGCCTGTCGAAATAATAATCACAGCCAAAATAACACATTAATTTACATTTTGCTAATACATAATGTAATTTAAATGTATACAATTGTAGTTCAGCGTGGATTGGTCACTAAGGGATATTCTTAGTGTTAACAAATATAGTGATAGAGCTCGCTTTAACATCTTCGCACGAATGGGTCGGCTCGCCTCCAGCAATACCACGACCACACAGAAGACAGCCGTAAAGTGGAAGCAATTCCGCGTTTCGTCTGATGAGTGTGGTACCGGATGCCCAACTTTAGTCCCTTTTCCTTCCCACCCTTCTTATAAGAAAGGGATGGGATAGGAACGTGGATTTGACGGTGTCCTCGGTGTGCGTCTCCTCTTCCATCGGTTAAGGGTAGGCAACGCATCCGCTATTGTAAATGTCTATAGGTAGCGGTCGCTTCGCCATTTTGGCGAATTCAGGTGGACGCTTGCTCGTTTACCAGCTTATGATATAAAAAAACAAGTATTCACTAAGGAACTCAGAAATGGATATTAAACGACTTTGAGTGCGAGAAATTATATCTTTTTCTGAATCGTGATATATGTTTTTATTATATTCTTGCAATGTAATTAAATATGTTGTAATATTATTATTAAATAAGCCGTCATTCACGTTTATGTACGGAAAGGTTATTGACCCTGTTAAATTGTAAATTGCAGTTGTAAAAATGTATACAGCTAATATTGATCAGTTTACTGTCATCGACTAAAGTTTATGTTACGTGTAAAGTATAGTGGTATTGAATGTCAATAAACTTTAAGCTCACTTTTAGCCAAATTTGGAATAAAATTAAAATGAAACACCATTAACAACTGCGAGATTTTAGTTAATCTTTCAACCCTAATTATGTTATTTTTATTTTTTTTTAAAGTTTTAAAATAACAGTTCTTATTAAAGGTATAATTTTCTTGAATTTACTCGTAAATATGTAGTTTACTTTTTAAAAAAGTTACCATTTTAAAACGTTAAAATAAATTTGAAAAGAGGAAAAAAATACTAAATCAATTTAATTCTGCCATTAGCCGTCGGAACGTGTAGGGTATTCAACTAGTGTTCATTGACATCTAAATTTTGCACATTACTTACTAAGTAAATAACAACTAAGACGTTCTTGGGACTATAGATGTTTGAACCAGTTGCCGGGCAAATTATTCACACGATACCGAATTTACGAGTATATGGCTTTATGACATCCTTTTGTGTTATGTTTTTTTAAAATTCATTAAAGTTGATAATACTTTCCATCTGATCTCCACCTTACATAGAGAACTAAGTACGTCGTATGAGCGATGAGCTCCTAATTAGAGCGCTTGCACCTTTGACTAAACTATCGCACAACTGTTTGCTCGCTTTGATTCCTATGACCTTATATGGTACGTACATTACTCGATTTTTAGTTGTGCTTCTAAACAGTAGAATTTGCTAAATAATCGACAGTCGACAATCACAAATCGCGCGGTAGTTTAGTCAAAGGTGTGCGAGCTCTTAGTTGCTAAGCCGCAACTCAACGATTTAATGCTATGTGAATCTTTTGAACGAAACAGTAATTTACACTCGTCTAATCCGTGCAAGTTCGACATAATTCGCACTTGTCTAACACCGGGTATGCATTTTCTTCACATTAAAAATGCATTTAATACTCTACGTTTGCAATGCCTTTGTGATAGACAAAAAAGTCATAACTTCAAGTTAAGTATCATATAAACCTTGTTGTTGACAATATTAATTTGTGTTGTAATGTCAAAGGAAACGTTTTGTTCGAGTTATAAAGTTAACATATTTTTTTAACTGAAATGATGTCAATTATAAAAGGTATTTGAACTCGCAATTGCACTTTAAAGGACAAACAGAACTTGGAAATTACATTAATTTTGCAGTAGAATAGGGAAAAAAATCTTACTATTCTATAATAAATGCAAAAGCTTGAAAGGGTTCATTTAAAAGGTATTTCCAGATCTGTTCAACGCCTTATTTGGCTCAGATGTTAAACTTATTTTGAAAGAATCCGGAGGCTCTTTACTAAGGTTTTTTTTAAATTTCTTGCAGACTTTCGTAACACAATAGAGTACTAAAACATTTTTTTCTAAGTAAAACAAAACTAAAATACGATTTTAATGATACTTTTTGCTTGCTTAATTTTTTTTGATGTTTTTAGTTAATTTTTTTTAATTTAGTTTACTATAATAAGTAATGTTATGTGTTACGGTTGTTTGGATGTGACAAAAAAAAATTGGGAAGTGTGTTCTAAACCTGTTTTATGTATACTCTACCATGGGATTTTACTGAAATAGACATATGAAAAAACATATGGTTGTCTTTATTTTTTTATGAATAAGGAGAGGGATGAAAAAAATGTTTTTATACAATGAAACTCGACCTTAAACCCTGTTATTCTAGTTTATTACTTTTCAACATATACATTCCAAAAATATAGTAATTTTCCTTAAAATTGATTGATTATTTACCTCAAGTAGCATTGTTATAAACTTTAATTAAGTATTTTTCTTATTTGCTCTAAAAATATCGATACTTGCTTTCTGTTAGATCTAGTATTTTTCGTAATATCGAAACTAACGGAAATATATACCAAAGATACATTTATAATTATTTTTATTTACAAATATGTAATTAAAGTAATGAATTTGTCTAAGTTTAGAAATAAATTTTATGGTTATTAAGTTACGAGAAATATATTTAATTAATTTGAATATAATAATAAATTTAATAATTTATTAAGACGAAAAAAAAATTATAATAAAAATTAACGAGGTTTGCCATCTGAAATTTCCTGCATCTATAAAAATATAATTATAGAATCTAATTCAGACAAAGATTCGCGGAAATGTTTGTCAATCTATACTAATATTATAAAGAGGAAAGATTTGTATTTTTGTATGTATTGAAATAACTCAAAAACTACTCGGCGGATTTCAAAAATTCTTTCACCGTTAGAAAGGTAATTTAACTATCTGTAAATTAGAAAGGTAATTTAACTATCTGTAAGTTACATAGGCCATATCTTTTTAATTTCACTAGGACGAAGTCACGAGCAACAGCTAGTTTAATATAAAAAGGTTGACGAAATATGTAAATAAGAATAATTTTACTTAGCAAATTAAAAAAAAATATCTAAACTAAGAGCGGGAGCACAACAGAAATTAAACTATCGCTCAACTGTCGCGATTGTCGATTGTTTTGCAGCCAATTCAACTATTTAGTTTCACTATAAAAGTCGACCGGTGCGTGCGCCTTCATATAGGAATCAAAGCACGACTAAACAGCTGTGCGATAGTTTAGTTTCAGTTGTGCGCACGCTCTTATAAGAAAAACAATCTGTTTTATAAAAATACTACTAATAGTAACAGACTAATCGTAATTTTATTTCGGACCGTGAACGTAATATGTCGAGGCGATTTAGTTAAAATGATCAAAATATGCTCAATGCCAGCCACAATGTCGTTTAGTTAATGCGAATTCAATTGGCTATAAAACATTCTAAACATCAAGTAGCTCTAACTTAAATAATAATTTTCTACAATTTTGCTGCAAGAGATAATATTAACAATACTCAACCTTACTAAAAATACATAGATCTGCTGACCGTTGGATCTTTGGCTATAATTTAATACAACCAGCTTATGCACACGGCTTAACGGCCGAATTAAAAAATAATTGAAGACCCGTAGTAAAAAAGATTCATCCAAACTTATTAATAAGTCTCAGCCTTGCTGGGAATATTTTGGTCTGGTGAATATGGGAGCTTAGTCTACATTGCTATAAGTTTCATGCAGTAGAGTTGTAAGGTAACTCCTGTAAACTATTATTGACCAAATTTTAAACTATATTGACCATTCGTGACTTTTGTAATGGTTAATAGTTCAGTTGAATTTAATATTTATTCAATTGTTCTTTTCTTTTTCCGTTTGTATTTAAATTGTTTGAATAATTCGGACGCTTATTGTGATGAAACATTGACGATAAATACTTCATTCTATTGTATTGATATTTCGGTAGTGGTTAAACAAAATTAAAATGTGTGTTGAGTCTACACTAAAATGTTGTTATCTCTGTCTTTTCAAAGGGAATTAAAAAGATAACCACATGTATAACTTACACACAACAATACTTATAAATATTTATTTCATTGATATAGAATTCTCAAACTTTTTGGAATTACGTATATAGAAAAACTATTAATGAGCTTGTTCCCGATTAACTTAAAAAATTGTAATTCAAACTTAAATTTTGTTCACCGAAAAATAACGGTTCGTCTAATAAATTAGGCTACATTTTTTATATTCAACTAGCTGTTCCCATGCCACTTCATCCGCATAAAATTATAAAAATTTCATTTTATTGTTTACATTTGTCAAATTATCAATTGCAAATGTCAAAATGACATGACATGATGTCAAACCATGGCAACGTTGCTTCCTTAATGTTGGTAACAACTTATGGTCTCTTTCCCACATTAGGGTTTTTATCCAAAATATTTACCCCTAAGTTTAACGGCGTGAAAATATATAGCCTAAAGCATGACGTTAGTTTTTTGCACGACGATTTTTGCAAAACATTAAACGGAGTCCAACATATTGATGTTTGTTTAATATTAAATAAAAACTTTTGTTAAAAATTTAATAACGTTAGAAAAAAATTAACGTCTCTGCTACTCGAGGATAAGGAAAATAGTTAAATGTAATGTTTGTAATTAATTAAAATATAATAGAAACTGAAAACGTAATACGTTAATATAGTTTTGATTTATTTTAGATTTAAAATGATTGTATAAAGTCGTAAATTGTTGAAAATATGTTAAATCGTAGATTTTTTAAAACAAGTTTCGCCGTATATAAGGAAATAATCAACCAATTAGACATTTTTACAACAGAATTTGCGCATATTTTTGCAATTCAAAAACGATCGTCGAATAACAAAAATAACCAGAATTATTTTTGTACAAAATATGAACATTTATATGAACATTGTTATTGTGGGTTCCTTCACAACAAATAAACAAGAACAACTAACTATATATTTTTAGAATTTTTGGCAGTAAAAAGCAATGGTTTTTTAGTGATAAGGAGAGACTTAGAGCGCGCGCACACCTTTGACTAAACTATCGCAGAACTTTTCAGTCGCGCTTTGATTCCTATGAGCTTATATGGAGGTTCGCACACCACACGTTTTTTAGTTGTGGAACTAAACAGTTGAATGGGCTGCGAAACAATCGACAATCGCACAACAGTTGTGCGATGCGCTCTAAGGCATGAAAGAAAGAGTGAGTGTTGATTACATCAGTATAGTAAATTTATTTTTGTGTTGGTAGTTAAAATCGAGACGAGAGATCGAGACCTAACCTGATCAGACCAGGTCCAAGAAATACTGGGACTTGTCCTATGACAAAAGCCGAGGATAAAGCGATATGGAGACTGCTCATCGTTGAAGGCACTTCTGGATGACCGCGACCTTTAGTAATGAAGAGCACGAAGAGTTTCGGAATATCTTAAGAATGGATTGCGTTCGCAATTAAATATAACAATAAGGATACAATACAAATTATTGTCATCCCTTTCTTGTTCTTTGGATAAAACGAGATAACAAATGTTTTCGTTCAGGTTACGGCAGTGGAAATTCAACGTTGTTAACAGGGAATGTCTGATGATGGTGCAAATTACGTCGACGTCAATAACATGCGTCAGTAATTGACCGGTGGTAAATAAGCATTTTGTTTAAATTATTATTATTCGAGGTCAAAGCGTAAAAGAGTGGTGTAAGCAGAACACAAGAAACGTAATATCGGACCACGTTAGCCTGCAGGCGTAACATCAGTCGACGTTCGGAACCCAAACTGATTGGACGTGGTGACAGTTACGACAAGTGAATCATAAAAAGTTGAATTGGACATTAATGAAGTTTTAAATTGCTGAAAAAATCCAAGTAAGTTTTTACTTTTTTTTAAATAAATAAACAATTTTTTTTATTCGATTGGAATTTATTCTAAAATTTTGTATCCAAAAATTAATATAATTTTTAAAATTAATAAAAATGCAACATTAACGAAATTAAAAAAAGAAACATTATCGTAGAAAGACGTGGAAAATCTACAGACAAAACTTAAAATTTAAATAAATATTATTATATAATACATTATCACTAAATAACTCTAAAACAATAAAAAAACCTTTATAAGTATAATACAGAAAGGATTAAATAGGACATTATATATTTTTTTCGTTATAGACATATTATCCAGTAAGCACAGTTACCACACGCCGTTATACCTGTATAATAAACATATAGATAGTCCTATTTAAAAAAGGCATAAAATTTATGGGCTTTAATACGTGAATGTTGACATTTTAATACCAGTCCGGTTACAAAATTTACAAAAAATGGAACTTGTCATTTCTTTTAAATAAATCGAACTTTGATTTACCTTAAAGAAGCTAATAATCGCTTAACAGGACAAATTAAAAATGACCCTGTTCAAAGCCACTTGTATATTCGAACTACCTATTCCCATGAGGCTTCATCCGCATGAAATTATAAAAACTTTATTTTATTGTTTACATTTGTCAAATTCTCAATTGCAAATGTCAAAATTACCGTTACCATAATAATATTGCTTCCTTAATGTTGGCAGCTTGTAGTTTATGGTCCCTTTCCCACATGAAGGTTTTTTTCCCAATTTATTTACCCTTTTAGGCTTGAAAATATATAGCCTAAAGCGTGTCGTAAGTGTACGGCTTTTTATCAAAGAATGAATTATTCAAAAATATGTGATTGCTGACATCCTACGCCACAAAGTAGTGTGTGTTTACGCTTTAATATATTAGTATAGATATAGATTGTAAACTGACCAAGTTAACAATCGTTCGGTGGCAGGTATAATTAATATTATAGACGCAGTACAAGCATACAGAGGCGCTGACGCGTCCTCGTCGTCCATAAGCCGTGTACGTAATTGTATCGCTTGTGCAATGCGAGAGGAAAGTTAGCTTGGACTGTACAAAGGACAAGGAATTCGTTACATGTGCTACTCAAATCGGTGATACTAAAACATATGACGTCATCCGCGTCGTTAATTCAAAAAATCACTAACTACCTGATTCGTTAAATCTGGTAGATTAGTATCAGTTTACAGTACTCTTAGGGCCTGTCCTACCACTGCCTGATAGATGCTCAGATAGCTTAAAAATGACGTCTCTGTCCGATAAGTTAACCAAACCGATATTTCCGTCACATATTTTACACGTTGGATTGTTATCAGACAATTTACAATTTGGTGGGACTGACATACTAACAATAAGTGTTAACCATTAATATGTTTTGGTGAAGAATACAAATCTTGTATTATAAAATCGGTCAATCCGTTTAAACTGTGTTAATCTAAGAGCGCAGACCGGTAGAGGTAGACCTAGAAAAAGATGGGTGGATTGCGTGAAAGGTGACATGACATGATCAAGAAGGGAGTGATGACTGAGATGACGGATGATAGAGTTATTTGGAGAACGAAAACCTGGTACGCCAACCCTACGGGAGTAGGATAAGGCACGGGAGATGATGATGAATCTAAGAGCGCAGACGACTGTCAGTAGGGAAAAAACTAAAGCATTCATTATTGGACGAATGTAATTATGTTTATGATTCAAAATCTGTTGGAATGTAACGCTGATTGGTGAAATTCCATGACATCACAGAAGACGCTCGTAAACGGTATCTGGGTTTTGATTAAGCATTATTTCTAGAACAATTTTCTATATCAGATCATAATTATTCCAATTAGAAAAGGATATGGTGGGAAATAGGATTTACCCTTAGTGGTTTTTCCCACCTTTACTAATGGTAATTATTTTTTAATTTATTAACTGGTTGCAACATTAAAACTCATACGACCAATACCTTAACTGAAAACAACAAATGTCAATTTATGCGAAATGTTTCCATACCTTTTATACAAATTATTTTTTATGGTTGCAAATATAAGATATATTTTAATATCATCAATTAGTTCGAAGGTAAAATAAAGAAGTTTAGTGTAATTTAAGTGGAATATAACCCTTAAACGTTACTGATAATCGGTTTTAATTTTTTTATTAATAGTACAAAGTTACAATAAGATTAATAATAATATTTCATTAATATTTCATCGTGTTAATATTAGTGTTAAATAAATAAATTAATATGCAAATAATGAGCTATTTAAATAGTTCCAAACGAATAGCAAGGTAATCAACGTTACTAAAAGATTCAGTTTCCTTGCCAATTCTTCTAACGAAGTCTTATTTGGCTATATTTTATTAGAAGAATCTCGAAAGCGCCTAGCCTTAAAATAGCCATAAATGTCCGTTATAAGAGTACGAAGAACAAAGATGTTCTTTTCATTAAAATTTCGTACAGAAGTTTCTGTTATTACTTACGTACTAGGCGAGTACTATCAAAAAGTTTGCAAATTCACTCCTAAAAAAATTATTGTAGTATTATTTTGTATGAAGAATGAACTTATGTTTATTCTTGTTTTGTTATTAAAATAAGCTTATGAAGATACAGGCGCTGGTTTTATAAATATTCATCTACTTTGACAGTTGTCTATAAATGTTGACAATGTTACAGTATAAAAAGGTTTTACCGTTTGTAACGCCTATATGGTTTGAAAGCGTTATACGCACTACGTAGCAATGTGAAGGTTAACTTAGTAGGAAGTTCGCAACACAACTTGTTTAAACTAAGTTATAACTTAATTACACATAATTGTTGACATAAGTAAATATTAGCTAAAGTATTGGAAGACATGATAATTTATCATTCGTTCAAGTTCTTTTCCTTATTCTTAATAATCAAGCCATAAGTTACTAATGCTACACTAATAAAACTTAAGTTACATTTATTAATATGCACTAATGGCCAGTTTCCAACTACTTTTAACTATTCTTTAGCGTTTTTGGTTCGATGACTTCAAAAAATCCGTTTCCGAACTAAGTTACTTGAGTTTTACTCCAATAAAACTTAGGTCAACCTAACACAAACGGATTAATCGGTAACGATCAAATGGAAACTTCAGAAACACAGTATAAGTCGTTGCTTTTTACCGGGGAAACATATTTTTATCGGTTTACTATTTTTTGAGTTAATACAAAACGAACATTTTTTCTTTTGTTTATATTAGTTCGCATTAACTAACAAACCTTAGAACTTGGGAACTGTCACAAAACTGATGAAATTATTTTATAGCTATTTACTATTTATGTTTTATTAGCTTCCGCTCGCAACTGCGTCCGCGTGGTATGAATAAAAACAAAAGAAAGTAGCCTATGTGTTCTTCCAGACTATCCTCTAGATCTATGCCAAAATTTCATCCAGATCCGTTCAGCCCTTTAGGCTACAAACTCTAACAAACATCCATCCATCCATCCATCCAAACTTTCGCATTTATCATATTAGTAAGAAGAAAGATTATCAATACTACCTGACGATAAACGCACGAATTTAGTTAGAATAGAATTGAATTTTGTAAGTAAATGGAAAATTTTGTACCTAGTCAAAAAGCAAAGGTCTAATCTTAAAAATGTTTTAAACATGGTTTTAAATATATTTCAGCTTAGCTAAGCAAACTCATTCATACCGTGACCAGCGCCTGGTGCGTATTCAATCAGTTATTGAAACAATATTATGCGTAGGCTTGCTAAATGCGAAATCAGTGTGGTAATATATATTTATAGTATAAAATATAACCACGTTTGATGTCCATAACAAAGATTAACGACGGAAAAGCAGAGTTAAAACAGGTATTTAACTAAATAGTTTCTATCTATATTTTACTAGCTGTTCGCGTGCGGATTCATCTGCGTGAAATTATAAAAACTTTATTTATTTGTCAAATTATCAATAGCAAATGTCAAAATGACATGACATGGCATGACATGACAAACCTTAGCAATCTTTCTTTCTTGATGTTGGCAGCAACTTATGGTCTCTTTCCCACACTAGGGTTTTTAATCAAAATATTTACCCCCTAAGTTTAATGGCGTGAAAATATATAGCCTAAAGCATAACGTAAGTTTAGGGCTTTTTATTAATAAAAGAATTATTCAAAAATATGCTGTAATTTCTTACATCTTAGGCAACAAAGAAGTGTGTGTTTACGCTTTATTATAATAGTATAGATATAGAAGTATAGATAGTATAGAAGATGGGGCTATACCGAAAATGTTAATTCCGATCGATCACCGAAACCCTTAGTGTAGTTAAATGACTTCAGTTAAAATTCTTAAGTGTTCTTTCCGTATTTGTGCCATTGACCTTATACGTTTAACGATTTCCTTTAAAATGCTTGCTTGAAAACAGATATAGCCTTGGTGAAATTTGGGCTTGCAAAAAGTCGGTCAAGAATATATACCGACACACAACCAAACAACCTTCGTTAAGCAGGAAGTAAAGGAAATCGCTTTTATTAATAAAATAACCAAATAGGTGTTATTTAATACTCAGGAATCATAAAACAATGTTTCATTAGTTATTAAAGTTACAATGTATAACTTGTCCAAGTGGCATTGAATAAAAAAAGAAATCGATCCAATGGGAAAAATGATTTCCATCGGGCCGGTCGACCATTGGGCCGATCGACCCATCGGTAAACACCCATTCTGACTTCTTTTAGTTTCAAAAATTACAAGTGAATATTCGCTCAGTAAAGTTTAAAATGCTTGTTTTATTACTTTAAAAAATCATACTTTAGGTGCCGTTATGTAATTTAGCATGTGATCGTTCACGAGGTCAATGTACTACGGACTGGAATTCACATATTAAATTACTTATCTATAGTGCATACATACATAATTATACTAGACAGATATATGCGAGATATTTGTATGACAAAATCCATGAGTCTTAAGGCCGAATTCTGAAACGACTTCAAATTTGCTTCGTAAGTCGCTTTTAAGTCGTAAAGATTTTATTGGAATATGGAATTTAATTGAGACTGTTACATTGTCAAATGTCGTTTCAATAGGCCGTTAGAGAAATAACGATTATGTATTAGAATAACTAATATTAACAGACCAAGTTCATCAACTTTAAATACATAAAACAAACTGAAAAAAAAAACTTTAAGAGAGCGTGCGCACCTTTGACTAAATTACAGCAAAACTATTTAGTCGCGCTTTGATCCCTATGAGCTTATATGGAGGTGCGCACACTGCTCGATTTTTAGCTGTGCAACTAAACAGTTGAATTGGCTGCCAAACAATCGACAATTGCACAACATTTGAGCAATAGTTTAATCAAAAGCCTTAACCCTGTGACACATCAGATTCCTTCTTCTGTTAAGGACTCATAGCAGTACAAGATTCGCGAGTATTCCGTTCCGTGTTCGCTTTCGCAACTGTGTGATAGATGCGAAACCAATTGGCTTATCCAAATTACGTATAAATCATAATTTGCAACAGTTATTCTGCATAGATAGAAACTGGTTTATTAAAATCACGGCAATTTATATTACATCCGGGTACGTTGTACTAAATTATAAAGATTCGCAAATTCAACATGTCTAAAAAAAAAACAAATTATTCAATCCTAAAAAAATATCCTAAATATAGTAGAAATCATGTTAGCATTTTTAATTTATACAGTTACCGCAGTTTAAAAAAAAATTACACACAAAATCTTATATTGAAACGTGACAAAAGTTCCAAAAGATTATTTCTAATGAATATCAAAAGGTACAAACCAACCAACATACAAACATATTTACATTAAAAAAAAAACTCTACCTTTTGTCAATGAAAAATCAAATTAATTAATCGAAGTATATATTCATACATTATTATTGGAAATATCGGAAGTAGAATAAACTTCAATTGGGTCAAGTTAACATATAAAATAAATTAACTTAAGCGTGAACAAACAAAACATGAAAAGGTACAAACGACATCGTTGATGTGTTTTGTATTCATATATTTATCATCGTCTCTCGACAAAGTACAAGGTAGTGGTCTTAGTAAACAAAAGGTAGTTTACATAGTCTATGAGAAAACACATAGAAATAAACAAATTTATTTTGTCTTGTCTATTTTATGGGCAATTCAATGCCGTATAATCTATATAAATAACATTTTTTTTTAAGTTTGTTGCCGATCCTGTCACTGTACAGATTTTGATTCAATCAGATTTGATGAAGTCTTCTTAGAATTTTAGAAATAGTTTATTTGAATATCCATTTTTTTTATTATTTTTGTCTGTCTGTGCGCAAATCTGCGCTTGTACGCTTGACGGAACGTTTACTGGAAGTTAGCTGATGCATGCCGGAGTAACTTAGTCTTTTCTTTTATTTTGCGCTGACAAAATCGCGGGTGACGTAGTTTTGCATAAATTGGCATAAACTTTATCGTCCATAAAAATATAATACATAATTACGAAAACTTATTTAGCCGAATTCCTTATTGGAAATAAGATAATTACAGTGATGTATGAAAAAAAAAATTGCCTTAACCATCGTAATATTTTATGACATGATGTTTTATGTTTGACTGTAATTGAGTTATTTTTGCGATTGATTTAATGTCATTTAGAACCTCTATTAACTAAGTGATTAGTTGCACTCGTCGCGTGTGGAAATGTACAATGCTTATAGAAGATGTGGATCTGAACCCGCAACTAATGGATTAGTGAAAAAAGGTCTTAATATTTAATGCGCCTCTAATAAGAGCTATGAGCATCAAACTTACGTCAGTGGTTTTTTTACCGAAGTATCGCAGATTAACATTCTCTTATAAATCATTTCAATCAAGGTAGCGATGGAATATATTTTTGGGAATTCCCGCATGGCCAAGCCTCGGTCGTTTCTTGTTTCAAATTACATTTTTATAATCGCAAAACATTCCATAATTTATTGTTAGGAATAGTCATTCATGATCGGTTTTAGTTAATTTTTTTACGACAATGTAATAATGCTTGTGAAGTGAAAACTAACCGTGAGTTTCCACAGCCGAAATACCATTACATAAACTTATTATCTCTGTTTGTTTGAAGAAAATGGGAAGGATGACAACATGTTTTTGTTTTGCGTGCTTCGGTAGTAGTAAAAGGTAGTAAAACAGATATCTATAATGTGGAATTTTTACGATGACAGTAAATTTTACAGCCACGTTGTCACACAAATCATGAATTCATTTAAATGCATTAATTTACGCTTGACATTTGTGACCTTTTTTGTTTGTAATATTGAAGAAAAAAACCGTATTTCTCGAACTAAAATACGACATTTGTAATTTTGTATATCTGTCTCTGTGTCCGCTTGTCTGAGGAAAGATTGGTATTTTTGTATATATTTGATGCATGTAAAAGCTACTGGGCCGAATTAAACAATTCCTTCACAATTAGGAAGGTAATTTACCTGTGAGTAACAAAGGTTATCTTTTCCATTATTTTTAATTTTACGTGGACGAATGTTAAATAAAATTTCCGACTTTTCCCGAACATATTTGGCACTTCGGGAACAATAGTACCTTCTGCCCGAATATCCCCTAAAATATACATATAAATGAAAACCTTAGTGTACAAACATCTACTATATATTTACACTTGTTACATGTAACTTGGTTATAACAAAATAAATCACTGTTAAACCTGACTTTATCAGATTGAATAAGATTTTGCGATATGCTAATTCCGTTTGTCGGTATGACCACACCTTTATGTCTTGTATCTTTCTTGTTCTTAGTCATATTAATGGTACATTTTTAGTATTTATAATAAGGAAACGGCTCCACAAATGTGGCAGTTTAAATGCACAAAATGTACATGTACTTTCTGAGACTCCTTAATAACGTAGACACAAGTTTATAGAGATTAAGTTAACGTACCCTCGCGGCTTCATCCGCATTAAATTATAAAAACTTTATTTTATTGTTTACATTTGTCAAATTCTCGATTGCAAACGTCAAAATTACCGTTACCATAATAACCTTGCTTCTTTAATTGCAGCTTGTAGTTTATGGTCACTTTCCAACATATAGAGTTTTTTCAATTTATTTACCCCCTAAGTTTAATAATGTGAATATATAAAGCCTAAAGCGTGTCGTTAGTGTAGAATTTTTTATTAAAGAAAGGATTATTCAAAAATATGCTGTGGTTACTGACATTCTACGCAACGAAGTAGTGTGTGTTTAGGCTTTATTATATTAGTATAGATAGATTAATTTCATACATAAGGAAAAATAACATTTAATCTTTAATTATATGGAACTGTTTAATTTTAATTAGTGGTTTACGCATAAAGAACATACAAACATTAATCATTTATACGGAGAATTAGTATTCAAAATGGCGGAAACAAGCGTAATTTAAATACGTCAAACGAAATATATACTCGTAAAAGCACATGTTTAATATTATAATTTACTTTGAACTTAACCTTCGCATCGCATGACATAACACGCACTAAAACCAACAATAATTAAATGCTCTTCGAAATAAATAACCTTTAATTTCACATGTATAAGAACATCATCGTTACCTTTTTACAAAGAAAAAAGTAATAGCTAGAATGTAGAATTGCTTCATCCTGTCTTCTCTTTACTCTATGTAGGGTGAGCACAACAAGTATTCCAAATTGATCTATCACTTGCCAATCCCCCTTTTATGAATTCCATACCAATAACCATCACATATAAATTATCCATATCTCTTCACAGTCGATCCACACTTGGAACTTATATGTGAACATTATTGCCATCACTGTTATGTTCAAAGGTAATAAAAGGGATGGATATATTGTAATTGTTTGTAAGCTCTCTAATAAATGGACAGGCTATAAGTCGCGGTATTTTGTGCCTATTTGATTATAGCCATTTTGGCGCTGTTGCGCTTGGTAGCGGTGGTGAGGTTTGGAACTAATAATTAAGATAGATTAGATACTCTCAGTAACAGCAATACTGAAGTTGCAAAGAGGCAAAAACTGTTTATTTCCAAGCAGCCGCCTATCTATTTCGTATAAAGATCAGTGCTTGGCAATATTAGCTAGATTATATCAAATTATCATTTCTAATAACGTAATACACTCTGGGTGGACATTTGCGTTGACCAACGTATCCGTTGCTTCACTCAAATGACTTGCCCTATATTGGTCACAATTATCACTATCGAATTTGTATGCGATTTTGAATCCTAAAGCTACAGTAGTAAGGATCTAAGCTCGTGGTTTGGTTTAGATCTAATTGTGCATACGATGAAAGTTGTTGGTTACCGATGTTGCATTTGAATATTTGTAATGTCATTTTAATTAATTTCAATAAGTTGTAATGTAAACGTAAATGTTTGCGTTTAATTTAAAGAATGCAATAATCGAATTTATGTAAAATCATTTTAAGAACGTGCGCACACCTGAAACTAAACTATCGCACAACTGTTTAGTCGCGCTTTGATTCCTATGAGCTTATATGGAGGTGCGCACACTACTCGATTTTTAGTTGTGCAACTAAACAGTTGAATTGGCTGCGAAACAATCGAAAATCCAACAATGTTTGCGTTTAATTTAAAGAATGCAATAATCGAATTTATGTAAAATCATTTTAAGAGCGTGCGCACACCTGAAATTAAACTATCACACAACTGCTTAGTCGCGCTTTGATTCCTATGAGCTTATATGGAGGTGCGCACACTACTCGATTTTAGTTGTGCAACTAAACAGTTGAATTGGCTGCGAAACAATCGAAAATCCCACAACTGTTTTGCGATAGTTTAGTCAAAGGGGTGCGCACGCTCTAAAACATAACTTCTCGAATCGTTCTCGTTAATATTCTTACAGTAATATAATAGACGAAAATTGACATTTAACACATGTATGAATTTTAAATTAAAACGGAAGCGGAATATCACGTTTTTAACACTGGCCACATCTCTTGTGTTGCCAGAAAGTGCCCGATTGAGATAAACTTAATGATAATTAACTATATAAGCTTGTAATTAAAAACATAAAACTGTATAAACACATCAGTAATTCACTTAAAATACTCCTTATTAAAAGTTTTAATAACATTTACCTCAACGATAATATTTTGCTAAAAAAATTAATGTATTCTAAGTTAAATTGTTTAAACTATCGTGAGACATTACTTTAAAACGAAAATTAAAACGGCTTTACTCACGTATTTATCACAACCGCGAACAAAAGCTAACTAATACTCGCCCTGAAGAAGGACCCCCGAAGGGTCTGAAACTAGTCGGTGTCGACACCGGATGATAAATACGTGAGTTAAGCCGTTTTAATTTTCGTATTCTAAGTTAAGAGAATATAAAAATATCTTCAAGAATATCGTTGTCAGAAACATTTAAAACTACATTACAGAGTAATTTATTTCCCATTGTTTTTTTGAGTATAAAAAGTAATCGTTACAACGTCTACCAAGACAATGCACATTAATGTCTAGATTTTAGTTTAGCTCTAAAGTAAAATATATATAGACGGACAAAGTTATATGACCCGGTCAACATTTTTCAAAATAATTCTTACTGCATTGGAACAATTTAAACCAGGATCTCACAGAGTATCTATATTTGTGGTCACCCATTGGTCGTATTTATGTATGAACGAGCCAGTTATGCCATTTTGACAGCGCGGAATTAAAAAAAAAAAGTAACCTATAATATGCCCGTCTATGTCAGCTACCCTTCAGTGAAAGTCCGGTCGAAGTTTGCTTGCGGACAGACAGACAAAACAATTTTTAAATGCGATTTTCGTTATCAGCAACGCAAATACATCATCTTCCGAAAATCTGGAATTTATTTTGATGTTACAAACAGATACTCCAATTTTATTATATGTATATAGTTATATAGATATATAGATATATACTCGTAGATATGTAGATATATATTATAAATATATAGATACATAGATATATAGAAGTATGTATCTTTAAAGATCAATATTGTCAGATGTACATGCATTTGTATATTTAAGCAGCCGATCGTTAACAATTAATTAGCAAATACTCGATTGCAAATAAAATATTTTGCAATAACAGTATTTACCATTGACACAACTCGATCCGTTATTTTAACGAGTTAATGCAAAGATTTTTAAATATCGTCAATTGATTTCTTGTTCATGTATGTTTTATAATTATTAAAATTAAAATCATATATTAGATTGCAAAATGTATGTTTTTATTAGGTAGAAACCAAATTTGATAACGAATTTAATGCAAAAGAGCAGAACAAACAGGTTTTTTTTCAACGTATAATTTAACACTTAATAAATTTCCTGCTAGTGTTTCCGTAAATAGAATCTTCTACAAAACTAGACGTCAATAGCTACGCACGAAATAGATTTTAAGATTAAATTGTATTGAGATAGAAATCGAAATATCAGGCTCGAAGGACCATGTTTTGGTTTGATCGAATAGATTATTAAAAAAATCTTGAAGTGTTATGCACCTTATATATTAGCCATAGAGTTTAAAGTTAATTATTTGTTCTAGATATGGCTGTCTCAGATGAATCGGAACATGTACAAATGAAGCAAGGAGGCGATATCACATATCTAGATATGGTAGATGAAAATGATGCACTCGGAGAGTCTCAGATACGAAAACTGTTTGACGGAGCTACAATATTTCTCACCGGTGGTACTGGTTTCCTCGGCAAATTGTTGGTGGAAAAACTATTAAGGTAAGTGCTTGAATTAAAAAAAAAGATATAAAAAAGTTTTTGAATAGTGAAAATTGAAACAAAATTGCAAATTTTTTTACTAATAACTGGAAACCTATTATCGAATAATCTGGATAATATTTTTTTTTATCCTAAATCTAGTTATAACCCCAATTATACTTGAGATATGTCGGTAGTAATATTATATAATATTAATTAATTAAAGACGTCATAAAAAGTTCTAAAACCACAGTAAGCACTTCGAAAAAAAAAATTAGCAACACTACCAACTAAAAAAAATAAATCCAAGATGTGGAACTAATTGTATAATTAAATTTAATTATTACGTATGTATGCGCAGAATTATAATGAGTCTGCGTAGATTTTAAAGACCAGAATATCACGTTTCTATTATCCTTCTATTATTCTTAGTGTAGGTTTCCACTGAAGGAACACTTGTAGATATAAAAAAATAAAATGTTGCAGTATATTTTCTACCGGTAAACGTTAGTTTAGAATGATGCTGTTAACGTTATCACGGATTTTCCCAAGTCATAAATTAGCATTTTAATTATTTCTTCGTAAAAATGACTGCCTGTCATTTGTTTAACCTATAAATTGATATTTATCAAGTTTTACAACAAACCCACGTATACTAAGTAGCAAGTCATTCAAATTACCATGAAATGATTTCTTCAATCACATAAATCTCGGATTTAACATTGTATTATAAATTGCAATAAGCAGATAAATATGAAACTAGTGTTTTTCCATAACGTAACAAAGAATATTTCTTGTTTTCTTAGTACATGATTAGAGGTCACAATACTTACTTGTGATATCCTTACACGGCTATGTTTGTTTTTGTAAATTGCATTGCGTGAATTTTATGCCTTTTGTAGGATAATTCTGCGATCATTATTCGTGTTTTACATCGGTTTGAGATTACCGACCTTTGTGTTATTACATTTATGGTAAAGACAAAGATATTCAAATAAGAGTATTTGTAGTTACATATTTTAAATGTCTGGTTGAAGACCTCGCTCGTGATTTCACTACCGTGGATTGTCACTGAGGTTAAAAATCATACTAATATTATAAATGCGAAAGTTGAGATGGATGGGTGTTTGTTAAAGTTTGTAGCCTTAACGGCTAAACGTATTTTCAATATGAAATTTGGTATAGATGTAGAGGATAATCTGGGAGAACACATAGGCTACTCACTTTTGTTTTTTTTTTAATTCCACGCGGACGGAGTCGCGGGCGAAAGCTAGTCTATATTTATACTAATATTATAAAGAGGAAAGATTTGTATTTTTGTAAGTATTTGATTCGTGCAAAAACTACTGGGTCGATTTTAAAAATCTTCCACCATTAGAAAGGTAATTTATCTATGAGTAACATAGGCTACATTTTTTATCATTTTTTTAATTTCACGCGGACTTAGTCGCGAGCAACAGCTAGTATAATATATACTTAAAACTTATAAAAAATATTGAAATGTTATCTAGAAATATATTTATTTACAGAGGTTAAATAATTCTCTTCTTCGAGTTTCAATGTATAATTTAAAACGAAGCTGACAATACGACATTTTATTTCATAATGACCAAATTAAATTGATAAATACAATCAGTTCTCACGGAAATGTGCGTGAAGATTCTGTGAACGGTCGACTTATTTTAGATTTAAAATTTATATTAGACATTTAAAATTTTATAACAAAAAAATCGACTTAAAATGCATAAATCGGACTATAAGACCAGTAATTCAAATAAAAAGATCGAAATGCGTTCATTATTCGCTGTATTTTTATGATGAACAGACTAACTCTCGATTACTATCCTAATGTGAAGTGGTGATACCTATTAACCCTCTTGAAGTCACCCAGTCCTTAACACGTTCACTGCGTAACAGGCCGATATAAGCCTGACGCGGTACTTAAGCTGGTGCGGACGAATGAACTATGTCCCTCTTTCTATTGCGAAACGATTATCTCAGGTGTATACAATCATACTTCATACTTCATACTAATATTATACGAGTAAATGCGAAAGTTTAGATGGATGGATAGATGGATGGATGTTTGTTAGAGTTTGTAGCCTAAACGGCTAAACGGATTTCGATGAAATTTGGTATAGATGTAGAGGATAGTCTGGAAGAACACATAGGCTATTCACTTTTGTTTTTTTTTCAAATAACCACGCGGACGGAGTCGCGGGCGACAGCTAGTACACTACATAAAGTGTATAACATAATGTTTCCACAAAGTTATATCACTTTATTCTATCCTAGTGCTAGTGGGTCTAGAAAGACCTGCCACGCACTGGCGGAAATATCATTGGGCCGCACCAGATGAAGAGTTATTAATATATCAATACTAATAATATAAAGAGGAAAGCTTTGTATTTTCGTATTTTTGGATTTTTGATTCGATTCACGTAAAAACTATTGGGTCGATTTCAAAAATTCTTTCACCATTAGAAAGGTAATTTATATGTGAGTAACATAGGCAATGTTTTTTATTATTATTTAATTTTACACAGGCTAAGTCGCGACCAACAGCTAGTTTTTTATAAACGTAACAATTTACATTTCCATAAAACTTGTATAGATTATACATTCTATAACTGACAATTTTTTAAGAACGGCACATTAAAAAAAAACAAGTCGTGCAATAGCTATAAACTGGATTTGCTGCCTATAAAAAGGTGGCAAATAAAAAAAAACAGGTGTATTAGAAATTCATAATGTGTTTTGTTATGTTACTTCTTTTAAACAATTTATATAATTGATACTATCTTGATAGCTTAAAAACTCAGAGCCAAACTTCTCGCCAGGATCCCGCGCAATATCCAAAACGTCTAATGACATTGACAGCTGTCAGGGACGTGACGTTTATGCCGATAATCCAGTGTTGCGCCAATTCTACAGCGCGGTACTAATTTTCTTCTTACCACTTCTTACTAATATTATAAATGCGAAAGTTTGGAAGATGGATGGTATATATCTCCAAAACGGAGCTCGTTGAAATTTGGCATAAATGTAGAACATAGTCTGGGTTACTAATTACGTTTTTTTTAATACGCGCGGACGGAGTTACGGCCCACAGCTAGTATGCATGTAGGTTTTTAATAGACGGGATTTATATTTTTGTCAAATATATTTTTAATATCGATTTTATTTTTCAAAGAACAAGCCATTATAATTTAAACATAGTATAGGATGAAAATGATGATAGTTATAATATATGAAATTTTATGGGAAATATCGGTATGAAATACGTATTTTCTTTACTAAAGGAAGCGGTACCAAACCGGATATGATTTGACTCACAAACGTGTAGGACCACACGACTATGTCCAAAGTAAATAACCGCCATCTGTCCACCTAACACGAAAACCTTGAACTTTAATACCGATATCAATTATATCATGGTATTAAACACTAAATACTGGCCGAATTTGTCACGCGTTGCCATGTCAAATGATAAAAAAGCCATAGCGCTGCAAATTGTTTATTTAAGAATTAAATCTTTTTCGACTCCCTTGTCGGTGGAACATAACTTAAAACCGTGGTTCGGTACGTCTGTTTCAGTTAAAATTATGTGAAATATGTCTGTTTCTAAGAAAAACATTAACCATATGTATCATTACACAACACATAACAAATTGCAATCTACGACTTTGGCACGTGTGCCATTTATTAACTACTGACGTTTGTATGAATAATACAAAAATATGACATAACTAGCTTTCGGCAGGGACTCCATCCGCGTGGAATCAAAAAAAAAACAAAAGCCAGCAGTCTATGTTTTTTTCTAGACTATCCAATACACCTATGCCAAATTTCATCGAGATCCGTTCAGCAGTTAAGGCTACAAACTCTAACAAACATCCATCCATCGAAACTTTCGCATTTATAATATTAGTAAGATAGCGATTAAAGTTTAAAATTTAACAAAAAAATCTGTCATAATGTTACACATATAAGTTTAATTATTATGCAAAATGATCTACTATTATGAGACGAAGGTCAGTTTTGGTCGCTTACCTTGAGCACTTAGACGGAAGATCGCAATAATGTTTATAAAAATGCTTACTAAAATCTGAATAACTTATATACTGATTATTACGTTGTTCAAATGTTCAAAAACAAAGTTTTTATTTTTCTTTTTGTTGAAAAGATTAAATCCATTTCAAAAGATGACAGTTTAATAACAGATATTAATAATTTGTGGTATAACCAATTTATTTTTAAACAAATGACCTTCTCAACGATAGTTCTATTTTCAGTTTTTTAATTAAAATTTTTATCTGATAGAATTATTACAATTTGCGTTATAACTGAATTAATGCAAAACTGCATTGTAATTTTCCACGGAAATATTTTTCATTAAAATATTTAATTCGCTTTATTGTAATATAACAAGAAGTGTCAAGTTTTGTTATTTATATATCGCATACTTAAAATAGACATCAAGGTCATCTTATGAATTAAAAACTTTTAAGATAGTCACAAAATTCTTTAAATAATTTACACGCTAACCTACATTTTACTTTAAGACCTACAATAGTAGTAAATACCGTTTTAAAGTTAACGGATCCTTGGTACGATTCTCAGCATATTCAAGTCGCATATAAATCAGACAATTTAAATAGCTACTAAAATCTTATAGTACGAATGGGAAACATGGTTATAAGTTAGAATCTATATTTAGAATTGTCAGGAACTAGCTTTCGCCCGCGTCACCGTCCGCGTGGAATCGAAAAAACAAAATTAAGTTACCTATGTGTTCTTCCAGACTATTCTCTACATTTTAGGCTACAAACTCTAACAAACATCCATCCATCTTAACTTTTCGCTTTTATAATATTAGTAAGATATTTATAGAGAAGTAAGATAGTATAGGAAAACCGAAAAAAGTACGGATAGATTGTGTGAAAGAGGATATGCTTAAGAAGGGAGTGAATCCAGATATGTATAGAAGTTATTATAATACTGTGTCGTGTTTACCCTCCATAAAGAGAAGGGTAGGGTGATGATGGTAACAAATAGGCAAGAGTGTACCCTTTACAAGCAAATTGATATTTAATTTTTATTTATTTTACGTATTGAGCTATATAAACTTTTTTGCTTTTAAACATTAAGGCCCTTCGTACACAAAGCTACGTAAATCTTCGAAACCCGGCGATTTTAGTCGCTAACCGATATACGTAATACAATATCGATTTTCAAGATAGCGAATTTATACAGTCGATATTTTGGAAATTATTGGTAGCTTGTAGTCGCTTTGACTGTAGTGATCGAAGAGACGACTTGCGTCGACGATTCTACGCGATACTCGCGACGCAAGTATACAGTATTAGTTTCGGATATTTACGTTTCCTTGTGTACGAAGGCCCTAATATTTATCAAAACAACTTTGTAGATGAATTACGGTGAGCTTCCATTTCCCAATCACTCAGGTACAAAAATATGTTATAGCAATATATTTTGTATAGGTGTTACAGTAATGGAAAATTACTGTTGACGTACATATGAACATCTGACGTACGTCTTTTTTTTTGTTCACCAACCTGCCCTTGTCCCTGCGGAGGGTCGGCATAGTATGTGCTGCATCATACATCTCTATCAGCCGTCATATCTGAATTCAATCCCTTCTTATGCATATCCTCTTTCACACAATCCATCCATACTTTCTTCAGTCTTCCTTTACCTTTATAGCCATCCACAATCAATTTATAATTTTACTAGCTTTTGCCCACGATTCCGTCCGTGTAGAATTAAAAAAAAACGAAAGTGAGTAGCCTATGTGTTCTTCCAGACTATCCTCTACATCTACACCAAATTTCATCGAAATCCGTTCAGCCGTTTAGACTACAAACTCTAACTAACTCTTTATAATATTAGTATGATTTGTGTAGTTTTTTAATATATTTTTGATTTTTATTCATATGCAATGCTTTATTTTATTAATATTTAAAACATTGTTCTTGGCCTTTTGTTATTATTTATTATGTTCTAACATCATTTTATGTAATAATAATAAATAATCTTTATCGCTAATAATTTTAATTTTATTAATTGACGTCAATTTAAATACTTCAATACAAAATTCGAAATGTAATCGTGCTCAATGCCATTTTAAATGTTCTAAGCACTAATCATAAAAACACATTTACAGAATAACACCTTCGAACAATTGTAGTTATTAATAAACTTTATATTTAAGACATCCTTGATGCTTTTAATATAAAAACATATTCACACTAAGCGTTTATTAGAGGCTTTCAATGTCGAGTTTAGCTACCGTTTGTAATGCAAAAGTTGAACTTGGATTTTTTTTCTAAAGCTTTTTAATGAAACGGAGATAACATAGAAACTATCTGAACCTAATGTTGTAAAATTCCTTAATAATATTTGTATAGTTTACGGATAATTGGTTGTTATTAATCATTTGTCATTCACCTTGTACCTAAAATGTATTTGAATAAGATTGCTTTAAAATTCTTCTAAGTTATATCAATAACAAGTTACATATCGTTTTTATAAGTAAGTTTTTTAAGGAAATAAACATCTTATTATTTACCGCGTTTAAAAAAAGAAAACATTCCATATTTTTATGTGAGTTCGATTAACCTTCAATTATCAAGTACATAATATGTACATGGTCACCTATTGTTTGAAAATCGAACATCATTATAGTCAACGTATTTTTAAAAATTAGCTGTTGCCCGTGACTCCGTCTAGTCTTATTTGAAGCAACTTGATCACTAGCCTGCGTGTTCTTCTAGACTATATCTTACTAATATTATATTATAAATGGGAAAGTTTAGATGGATGGATGGTTGGATAGATGGATGTTTGTTAGAGTTTGCAGCCTAAACGGCTGAACGGATCTCGATGAAACTCGGCAAAGACGTAGAGGATAGTGTGGAAGGACACATAGACTATCCGCTTTTGCTTTTTTTTTAAAAAGACGCGGACTGAGTCGCGGGCGGAAGCTAGTTCTACATATACGCCAAATTTCATCGTGATCCATTTAACAGTTCTGGAGATATGTAGTAACAGATCCATCCATCAAACTTTTGCATTTATAACATTAGTAAGATACCTTCACATCTTCTCTACATTGACTTTATCACATTCATCTGTTCGAGAAATTCTTATTGGGTGCAAAGTTGTCGCAACGTTGTGAAAGGGGGAGAGTTAAAAGTTATGTCAGAGAAATTCGCAGACCAGCTACGCCCCATCTGTCAGGCGCCCTGGGCTGTCCAACCTTGCCATACCCAAACGCCGGTACTGTGTAACGCTACTAGATTCAAATACACCTTGTGTAGACTTTTTATTATCTACTAATTGCTACATAACAATACTAACACGGATATGAAAAAAAATTAAGTGGAAGATAAGATCAAGAAAATTTTAAATTGCCCGAACAACATAAGCAACAATAATTAACTCTAAATTATATAAAAAGAGGACATAGCTTTACAGCAAATATTACATTAATTAACTCCTTATTTATTACGGTCTCATAATCTCAGGAAATGTTTTAGTATCGTGATCGAATCGGCATTTACTTGCGAAACTTGACAGATCGTAAAATCGTACAGTAGGCAACTTACAAAGTATGTGCATAACAAAGTAACTGAATTTATTCATTTGTTAATAATGCTTACCCAAAGCTATGTATGTAAATTTCGGTAATACTATAATATATTGTTTTTCTTTTATTACAATCATTCCTTGATTTAGAAGTTTTTTATTTTTTAAATCAAGATATATTAAGTAGATTTATTTGTTATCAATATGCAAGAAAAACAAAATACTTTATCCGCTAATATTGGATCTTTTAATTTAATCATAAAAAGGTTTATTGTATCGTATTAATTTAACATTGTAAACCAGGAGATGCTTTTACAAGGCAATAAAAAATCAATCACAATTATAAATTTCAGATTAATACCACCGGTTATCGGTTTATTACTATTAGGCGAAACATTTCCTCATTAATCATCTCATACGAAACCAGTTTAAACAGGGCGTGTAAAGGTCCTTCCACACTGGCGTTGCGATTTCGCTCGATTTCCCCGCAATGTGTTGCAACGGCCGAGTCAAGGTCCGTGCGGCGACGTGCGATAGAGGCCGGACGCAGGGAAATTATTAATTAAAGAAATCACCTGAGACAAATGACCCACAAGGCCTAGTTGCCATTGTATTGATCTTATAATACGACTGATTTCCGACCAAGATAACAAAGACATCTATACTAATATCATAAAGAGGAAAGATTTGCATTTTTGTATTTTTGTATGTATTGAAATAACTCAAAAATTACTGGGCCAATTTAAATATTTTTTCACCGTTAGATAGGTAATTTATCTATGAGTAACATAGGCTATATATTTTAATTTCACGTGGGCGAGGTCGTGAGCAACAGCTAGTAGCAAATAAGTTACTAATACAATTATATGTATCATGCCTATAATTAAAACAATTTATGTAAGTAGAGTTAGAAAGAGAATATTTACGTTACTGATAGTGTGCAAACTATGTCCATTTAAAATATTACAATCTGTCGGAAAGCTGTAAAAAAAATCGAGAAGTGCGTGCACCTCGTGCCGCGCGCCCATAGGAATCAAAACGAGACTAAACAGTTGTGCGATAGTTTAGTCTCAGGTGTGCGCACGCTCTAATATGTACCTTATGTATTTCAGCTACTCTGGTTTGACAGTAAAATTAAAAAAAATTGTAGTCCTTAGTTTTCGTTGTCTTTTGCTCTTGACACTGAATTTGAACGTCCTTCTTATCTGTAAATACATTACATCGATATTGACAAATGTCTTAATATTTGAGAAAATATTTTCTTATACAAATCTGATGTCATTCGTATATGAGTAAGTACTTGAGATGCGCTGAACACTGGCATGAAGGAAAAAGAGAAAAAAAAATAACTACAAAAAATATTTTAAATTTAATTATCACTGTTAATCAATTCAACTGACTGTTTACATTTAATAATAATTTTTTATTGAACTAATGATTAAAGTAAAGTACATAAATATGTAAATTAATCTGGTATTTGTTAAATTAAATTTTATATTTTTATGAAGTGTTATGAATATTATTGCTATAAAAGCTCTATTTAATGCAGAGATTAAAATGTAATATTAATAGAGTGGACAATAACAGCAATAACCTTAAAACATCCCGATAGTATAGTTGTTTTTTATACATACGGTGTATGTATACATATATGTATGTCTATGATATAGAGATTTCCTTGTCAATTACGTACAACTGTCAGAGAGGTAACAGTCTAGCATTTTAAACTCTTGCGCAGTGAATCATACATACATTAAATAGTTTAGTGAATTGTATACAGTTACACCACTAGTATTCTCCACTAGTTGTTTTGTAAATATACGTTCTAGAGAACTACGTGACTTGTTTATAAAAAAACGCAACGTCGGTTTGTCCGGCGTACCACTAAATTACTATTACGATATTTAATTATGGTAATAAATAATGTGCTTTTTAATGTTATTCATTTTTGGCATTAATAACAAGAAACTTCTAGACTAGGAGTTACATTTATCTTTATTCATAGGAATTGAACATTTATTTCAATAATAGACTTAATTTATTCTTACATATAAAGGTGACATTTATTTCAGAACCATTATTTTAAAAAAATCGATAGCTTAACGTCTTTCACATCTTGATAATTTAATCGGTCGTTTCTAAGCGTGGGTTTCACAGACGATACATGTATAGAAACATATTGGTATCTCATTATTTTTAATGAGTATGATAGAGATAGCTGTATGTTCTTATACGAGTATAATCATTTCGGAAAATGGAACCCGATGTAGCATGAATCATAACAATAACAATTGCACATCGTTCTTTGCTTAATCTTACTTCTTACTAATATTATAAATGCGAAAGTATAGATGGATGAATGGATGTTTGTTAGAGTTTGTAGCCTAAACGACTGAACAAATCTCGATTACATTTGCCATAGACGTAGAGGATAATCTGGAAGAACACATAGGCTACTCGCTTTTGCTTTTTTTTAATTCCACGCGGACGGAGTCGCGGGAGAAAGCTAGTTATCTATAAAATAAATTCAACGAACGGAAACATACAGTTTTATAGGAACAAACAGACATAAAGACAAGCAAACAAATTATAATTAGCTAAAACAAACAAAACTCTTCTCAATAACTATCAAAATAAAACTTACGGTGACCGTATTAAATGTTTGTTTTATTCTTTAAAGTACATTAGGCATTATTATTATATGAAATAAAGGTTATAATAGCATACAACAAAACTGAATGATAAATTAAAATGCTGAATGCATCGTTGGTAAGTAGAGGGACAATACGCTCTTACGATGTCAGATAAAGGCGCAGCATGTCCTATAAATTACATAACAAATAAACGTCACCCTTGTTAAGTCAGTAATCATTACAAACAGTGACGTAAGATAGCATCCATTTCTCTGGGTTCATTTTGTCCACAAAAGATCAGTCAATCACGAAATAATAGTCGAAGACGCCAGCAACAATAACGTCAGTTAAACGAACGAGCCAGCTCCCCTCCCTAAAATACCATGACCACAAAGAAGATAAGCCTTAAGTAGAAGTAATACCGTGTTTCCATTCTCATCCTTTCCTTGTAAGGAACAGTGGGAAGGGGAAGTGAATTGAATACTGACACTGAATGTAATTTTTCTTAAAGTGTTAAACGTTACATTGGGATTGCATTTTTCTAAGAGCGGGCGCACACCTTTGACTAAACAATCACACAACTGTAGTGCGATTGTCGATTGTTTCGTAGCCAATTCAACTGTTTATTTGCACAACTAAAAATCGAGTAGTGTGCGCACCTCCATATAAGCTCATAGGAATCAAAGCACGACTAAACAATTGTGCGATAGTTCAGTCAAAGGTGTACGCCAGATCTAACTCGTCATGTTATTCATAATTTAAGTCTTCAATTACGTCACATATTATTTATTTCAGACTGACGTCATTCCTCATACGATATACTTAATAGCATTGTTTTCGCTTCCACTAAATGTTGTTAAAACCTACGTCAACATATGATTTTAGTTAAAAAAAAGTCTCCATCAAGAACTGGCAGACTAAAGTTCAATGTCTATTGGATTCATAAAAACCGGCTGTAAAATGGATAGTTCTATTAATTCGATAAATTTAAATTCATATAAAAACTAAATAGACTCGGCATAGAACTTGTAAAGTAAATGAGAAAATTATACAATATATGATGTTGAATTATTCGCTGATAACATACATTAAAAAAAATGAAAATAACACATAACATAGAGGAAATAAACAATTCATTTTTGATTATACATTTGAAATTTGCTTTATCCGTTTTCTTTCGTCACATTTATAAAATTGTTTTTCTTTGTATAAATACGTATGTTATAATTGAAACCAAAAATTTGTATATTATTATTAATGGACTTATAAATTATAACGAAACTAGCTTTCGCCTGCGACTCCATCCGTAATGAAATTAAAAAAAAAAACAAAAGTAAGTAGCCTTCTATCGTCTACATCTATGCCAAATTTCATCGAGATCCGTTCAGCAGTTTAGGCGACAAACTAACATCCATCCCTTTAATCTTTTGCATTTATGATATTATCAAGTTAACCAAAAATCGCATTCTAAGTTATATACGATCCCGTTTAAATCTTTTGTTCGGAACTATTGATTACCTAAAATATGTTTATGCATACATTTGTATGTATTTCAAAGCATTCCTTCTCTTTGTTCTATCTTGATCTACATTTGCTTTTTAATCTCTATAACGTCGATTGAATGAATGGATATTTGAATGAACCATTGCATGTTTCACATTGACTATTGTATGCAAGCGTTCGCTAACAATAGAAATCCATACAAGTCAATGCAAGAATACCTATCAGATGAGATTTAAAAACAAAAGAAATGCATGCCAATGATTATCATTTCGTTTGGAAGAGAATTTTTAATGTAATGATTTTTTATAAAATTACTCGTAAAAGAAATAGACTATATTTAGTTTCAGTGTTGACGTAGCTTTGACTCACTGATAACGTAGCTTTTTAATGGTGAAAGTATTTTTAAATTCGGCCCAATAGTTTTTGAGTTATTTCAATACATACGGAAATCCACAAATAAAATTCATCTTTATAATATTAAGTACTAGGTTTCGCCCGCGACTTCGTCCGTGCGAAATAAAAAAAAAAACAAATGTAAGTAGCCTATGTGTTCTTCCAGAATATCATCTACATCTATGCCAAATTTCATCGAAATCCGTACAGCCGTTTAGGCTACAAACTCTAACAAACATCCATCCATCCATCTAAACTTTCACATTTATAATATTAGAATGAAGTATGATTAGTATGATAGATGTAAAGATGTTTTTTGTTTACGAAATTCATCCCTAAAGTGGGTATAAGTTGTATATTTTGTTATTACATGCGATTAATTTTATCAACAGATATTAGAGCTTATAAAGTTTTAAATAAATAACAAGGTTTTATAGACTTCTACAAGGTAAAGGTTTTCGTTATCACTTATGTAAATAATGGCTTACATAATGTAAATATTTTAAATAATTCTTAAGCACAAAGTGGGAATATTAAATGTTTTTGGCCTTTGTATTGTTCACCTTTCGTAACATATTTACTTGGAAATAAAGTTATTCACTTAAACGTAAATAAGTACACGATCGAGGGTGATAACAATTAAGTTACGTAAACTAAGTAAAGGCTGTCACAATAAAAGAAAACAATAATTCAGTGAAATGGTCGGAAATCTATACATATAATAAAATTGGAGTGTCTGTCTGTAATATCAAAAGAAAAAATCCAGATTTCGGGAAGATGATTTATTTGCGTTGCTGATAACGAAAATCGCATTAAATTTTTTTTGTCTGTCTGTCTGACCTTAAGCCGCGTTTGATCCGGGTAATCTCCGAAGCAGCTGGGTCGATTTCGACAGGACTTTCACTGAAGGGTAGCTGACATAGACGGGCATATTGTAGGCTAGTTTTTTATCTTAATATTGCGTGGACGAAGTCGCGGGCAACAGCTAGTAACTTTAATAAAACAAATAAATAGTTATGAATTCATCAATATTATACTAAACCATTTGTAATATATCCCTGTTACTATTATAGTTATTTAATAACATGACAAACATATAATAAATAACTTTACGTTACTTTTGCATAGTAATAACGACTTGAACTTGACCTGGTTGTTTATAACATAATAATTAGCGACTTGCTTTGTTCTATATTCAAATGAAATAACGATGCATTTGAAACAAACATGTTGAACTAACAGAAAAATTTGTTCCTTGCAATGTGACAAATTTCTTCGATTGGGTAGTAATAACTAGATCTAAATTTTAAATTGTTTTTCAAGAATATTCAAATATATTTTATCTTTTTACAGTTTAAGTATATCTTAAATCTATATCTATACTAATATTATAAAGAGGAAAGATTTGTATTTTTGTATGTATTTGATTCACGCAAAAACTACTGGGCCGATTTTAAAAATTCTTTCACCATTAGAAATGTAATTTATATGTGCTATATTTTATATTATTTTTTAATTTCACGCCGGGGAAGTCGCGAGCAACAGCTAGTAATATATAAAAAGGTAACAGTTAAAACAACAGTGATCCGTGCACGTTCTATTTGACTCCTTAAAGCATGCGCACACACTATACTATCGCACAACTGTTTAGTCACATTTTGATTCCTATCAGCTTATATGGAGGTGCGCACACTACTCGATTTTTAGTTGTACAACTAAACAGTTGAATTGGCTGGGTACAATCGACAAACGCATATATGTTGTGCGATAGTTTAGTCAAAGGTGTGCGCCCGCTCTTAGGCCACAAAGAGGCGTACAATCTGCATTCAAAGCACTCTATACCACGAAACCGATGTCAATCATTGTGTTGTCCGAAGACTTACATAGAATATAAAGTCCTAATGTACGTAATACTATCTTTACAAGAAATAACCATTGTTAAGTGTACATTTCTAACTGTAATGTCTTTAAGAAACTGCAGTTAAATGTTACACTGGTAAAAGACAGACATGTAGTAACAGAGAAACTTTTTTAAAAAGTAAATAAAAAATTAAACTACGTCCTTTTGTTTACAGATCATGCTCGGATATCAAGAGATTGTATTTGTTGGCAAGGCCGAAGAAAAACAAAGAAATAATTAAAAGACTTCAGGAACAATTCGACGATGTGGTAAGTAATATTTTCCTGATTTAACAAACACTAAATTAGCTTAGAAGACAAGTCAGACAATTTAACTGTGCAATCATGTGCTAGTATAAGTAAAAATTCTGTTTTGTAGTAGTATAATTGTATTTATGAAAAAAAAATGTACATTAATAAAAAAAAGGAACTCACTAGTGTTATAAGGATTTCGCAAAAAAAAGAAAAACAAAAGTAAAACAAACTGTGCAAAAAAGAGTACGGACCAAGAGTCTGTAGAAGTTGATATTATAAAAAAAAACTGTGCAATCATAAAAGAAGGTGAATTTGACAACTTAGGATACCTATATTAGCCTGTTATAAAATAAATAAACAAGCTACCAATAATGCAATATTAATTTGAATAGCAAATATTATTTGTCGACGAACATAAATGATTTTTCACGTCTTTGAGAACATGCTAACAAATACACAGCTCTAAACTTTATTTGTATTGATATTTTTTACAAATGATACAAAAATGTTGGCAAAAGTCTTATATAAACTGACCATAAGGTGATGAGAGTAGACGTAACTACAATATAAATATCAAATATATTAGTGATCGAAAGTAGGTAATGTCTTAATGAATTTCATAGCAAATCTTATAATGTTGCTTTTGTTTACAGCTATATGACAAACTAAGAAAGGAACAACCAAATTTCATCGAGAAAATCAGCATCGTGGAAGGAGATGTCGGTCATATGAACCTCGGTATCAGTAATGAAGATAGACAGAAGTTACTTAATGAGGTACTACACTTGAGTTTATAATCACCTATTTACAACAAGCTAAATATTGAATGTATAACATTGCATATAGATATAGAATCTTGGATCTGACTTCAAAGAAAACTAGAACTTCGTCACTGGATGTTTGACAAATAACTGACGATGGAATCATTTATAGATATCAGGAATGAAATTAGTCACTTCAAAGAAAACACAAGTCATGACTTCAATCAATATAATTTATATGAGAATATTATTATTTTTAAATGTAAATCGCTTTTGCAGGTTGAGTTCATCTTTCATGGCGCAGCGACGGTACGATTTGACGAAGCGCTGAAGACTGCTGTAGAAATTAATGTTCGAGGAACAAGGGAAATATTATCATTGGCTCGTGGGTGTTCCAAATTGCGAGCTATGGTACATATATCCACAGCATACAGGTATTTGAGTTTTTTTTATAATTATGGTTACATTTTAGACGTCTGTTGTTGGACCAAGGTTACCGCAAGGGTCGACAAAAAGGCCAGTATTTTCGAATAGTGCCCGTCCACTACCTTAAACAAATAATATTTTAAAATTCATTGAACTTTGTAATGATAAATTATACCGCTTGTTACAGCAATTGCCCATTGAAAGAAATAGATGAGAAGTTCTACGAAAGTCCGTTAAGTGGTGAGAAACTTATCGATCTAGTTGAGAGTATGGATGAAAAGACCATCAATAATATAACGCCTGGGTAAGTACTACCTTTAATAGCTAAATATCACATTCCATCACAAAGAATTCTATTTTCTTACTTGTTTCCATTCCTAGTTTACTCGGCGAGTTCCCAAACACATACGCATACACGAAGTCAGCCGCAGAAGATATCGTGCAGAGATATTCAAAGGGATTACCTGTTGCTTTATTCAGACCAGCTATCGGTAAGCTTCAATACTTTAGATAGTTATAGAAACTGTTTAATGAATTATAAGACTAAAATTGTATGTTAAATTTTTATAGTCGTTGGAACAGCTAAAGAGCCCATCGCTGGATGGATAGACAATGTCTATGGACCTACTGGGGTAAGAATATTAGCTTACTAATGTTATAAAGTTTAGATAGATCTGGATGGTTTGCAGCCTAAACGGCTGAAGGGATCTCAATGAAATTTGGCACAAATGTAGAACATAGTCTGAACATTTTTTATTTAACGTGGCCGGATTGCGGGAGAAAGCTTCTTAATAATTTTACTGAAATGAAACATCGTTTAAACATCGAATAGTGGGGATTCCTAACCACGTTAAATGGTCTTCTACCTTCACTTAATAGTTTTTTTTTATCTTCTCAGGTCGTCGTTGGTGCAGCAGTAGGACTTCTTCATGCGTTAAACTGCAATCCAATGGCAGTAGCCGACCTCGTTCCAGGTGATATGGTGGTGAACGCGTGCATAGCGACCGCATGGAAGACAGCTCGCGACTACCCGGGGAACCACGAAGACGCGCCGCCAGTTGATGAGCCACCTCCGATTTATAACTACGTATCTTCTGTGGAACAACCATTGACTTGGAGTAAGTATTGAACATGATAGGATAAATCTTTATCTAACTAGCTGTTTCTCGCGACTACGTCGACGTTCAAATATCTATGTTACTCAGCGATAACGTAGCTTTCTAATGGTGTAAACATTTTTGAATTCAGCCCAGTAGTTTTTGAGTTATTTCAATACATACAAAAAACCAATCTTTCCTCTTATTATTATTATAGATTCAGTCGTGTTTGACAACGTTCCCACTTGACTTTGAGAGATGATGCGATTAAAAGAAGGTACACGATAGCTTAGTAAAATAAAGGGTAGTTGGTAATCCAGAGTTGGATTTATCACGTTTTTCCAGATTTCTGATGTAACTAAAACGATTTTTCTTTTTATAGGAAACTTCATGAGATACAACGAGGTGTACGGTCTAGAAGTGCCAACAATGCAAGCCGTGTGGTACTACGTCTTCTACATAACTCCTTCCAAGTTCTTGTACAGCTTTATCTGTTTATTCCTGCACTGGATACCTGCCTATATCATTGACGCGTTCGCGGTGGTTATTGGCAAGAAACCTATGTAAGTATTTAACTTAAACATAATTGATGCGTTGATTGAGTATCAGAAAAAATAGCAATTAAAAGAAACGGTACGCCAAGAAGGAATGTTTTTAGAGGATTTTAGTTCACCAGACAAGCTTATAATGAGTATATAAATGTGCCTCGAAAATAAAGACTTAAAGTGTCCCCTTTTTCATTTCAGGTTAAGAAAAGCATACACGAAAATTGACAAATTCTCCGCCGTCATAGGATATTTCGCATTAAGAGAATGGAAATTTCACAATGAAAATACGCAGTCACTTTTCAAAGAGCTCTGCGAAGCTGACAAACAAATATTCGATTTTAATTTGAAAGATTTAATTTGGAAAGAATACATCAGTAGTTATGTTAAGGGTATTCGAGTGTACCTATTAAAAGACCCAATGGATACGATCCCAGCAGGACTCAAAAAGCATTTTAAACTAAAAGTGATGCATTATCTATTTTCATCAATTTTATTAGCTGTAGTTTTAAGGTTACTTTGGGGAGGGCTACGATACAGTATAGGCGTGTAATTTAGTTTTAAATTGTGTAGGTAGAACGTTATTTAAATTTCTAATACTACAATTAGTTACAACTGATTGCTAAGCTATCTTTCGATGCTAATGCTATTTGTGATTTAGGTTATAATCCAATGTAAATTGGTTTTCGCTATCGAACTCTGATTAAAAAGTGCAGACTTACTTTTAATACAAGTGTTACAATAGAATTTAACGGTTAGATTTGAAGTTTACTGGCTAAAGCGAAATATATGATTGCCTAACCTAAAAGTGATATAAGTATAAGTATTTTCAAATATCTTGGCGGCTCTAGGTTGTGCGCTATGCTGGGCCCTCCGCATCTCTTTCCGCGGCTACCTAACATTACTTATGTTCTGTGCAGCAACATTATGCTCCGAGCGGCCAAGACATTTGACCACCTCAATATAAACAATACCTCTGTATCGCTTAAATACGTTAATCCTTGATAGGAATTGAACATGAAAAGTTTATTTTTAATTGAAAATTGGTGTTGTGAGTTTCGACTTCCGTGACATTGTCATCTCTTTTTTTGTCAAAGAGTATGAACGGGCGGAGATGTATCAAGCGTGTTACGATAGACTCTTGTACGGTTTGAATCTATATGATTTGGCTCAACTTCATAAATAGTTTATATTAATACGCTTATCTGTATTGTGTGATTTTGGGAGAATGGTAGATATAGACATAATTTAGTAACCTTAATACTTAGATCAATTAATTCTACAGAATGTACAAATATAATCTTTTCTTAATCGCTCTACGTAAGTTTGATACTCCTTTTGTAATGTGGGTTTACACTGCTGAAAATCTATTGCTGTCTCTGTTTTTTTTTTAATGGAATAAGGGAGACGACAGTATGTTTTAATACTAAAATTTCTGCTATGAAACCTGCTGTTATATAGAACCGAATGGACTTTGGGGAGTTATATTTAAAAATGCATAATTTGTTTTACGTTAGAATTGTTAAAGTATGTGGTTTGATGTAATTTTGTAATACATAACTTTATTCAATATGGGTATTGAAACTACGTTCTTAGAAATGTATTTTTTAATTCATGATAGTATAATGCCCGATATAAGTTGGCACGTCGGGAAGAAGAGATCTTTTGTTCCTAATGTGCCAATATAAATGGAGGGTGGTTTACGCAATTTGCTCAGTTATTATATAAGGAAAATGATAACATTTAAGTAAGATGTTGAATAATTTGCCATCGACAAATAAATCTTTTTATAATATTTTGTCAGCTTTTTATTTACATTACCGAAAATAGTAGAGCCGGTAAGAATAACTACGTACTCACGAGGATACGTAGTAAAATAAAATATTTTACAAATATGAATTCTATGGAATTAGATAATGATAGCCCGCCTTATACGCCATTCTAGGGATACGTAATAACAGACATCTATCCATCAGACATTCATATAAGTAAACTTTCGCATTTATAATCTTAGTAAGAAATAAGGATAGTTCATGTAAAAAAATGGTACTTTCAAATGTTTTTAAATATAACTAACTAATTGGAATATTTGAAGAAAATGGGTTTAGTTGCAACTTGTAAAATCAACAAAAACCCCACAGCAAAAAGTTCACGTCAAAAAGTATCCATGAATACTCATATTGAAATATCTGTGTATGATAATTGTCTATTGACATTTCAATATGGTTTTGAAATGACAACAGATGAATTTTTACAAATGTATTTTATTTATAATTTATATTTATTTATATAAATTCATTATCGCTTTAGAGAGTGGTCTTAAATTGTTGGGTACAGGTCTTGAGTCAGTCTCCCCGTGCGCTATTGGATTGCAGTTTTATGTTGTTATAAACAACACGTCGGAACGGGATTACGAGGTGCAGTTGTCACCTGAACAGTGCTGTTTGAAGTCTGATTATAATTTGGACTGTGATACAATTAATATTGTAGGCAACTGCCTGGAGAATATTCCAAAAGGTGATTTTAAAAATGGTAACATAAAAAGCTTTACAATTAAATGTTTGTTGTATGTTGTAACTTCGATTGGTTGCGGTTCCCTCAAAGATCTCAGAACAAACAGACAACGTTAATTGTTCTGTTAAATTATTTAACCATTCATCATGAATTTCTCCAAGATAGTTACTTGTATCTTCTGTGTTGCCGTATATTTGTGAAATATCACGAAGATCATCAGCTAAAGATCATCCAGTGTCAATACGAATTTCTTCTTGATCTTAATTCTATCTTAAATTAATTATTCCTGCCAGTATTGAAATCAAATTAAACTAATTGTTGCCAAACTAAGATTATTAATTCATTTCAGGTTCAAAAAAAGTACTAAAGCTCGTCGCTCCAATCTTAGGACCTTATCAACGACGTGGATTTTGCATTGTAAATTTTGATTCAAAATTAACGAACGAGCACAAGCGTTTAGAAAGGCAAATAATTAAAATTGATTTTGATACTTATGTAGAGAATAAGAAGCAGTCAATGGATCTACCTTATAATATTAAGAAATGTAACAATATCGATGAAGATCCTTTAAACAATTGTAACCCAGTAGAATGCGATAATTTTTATAATGGAAGGAAACCATATTGGTCTAAAAGAGCAAAGCAATGTGTACAAACTCCTGTTTGTGTTTCTAATTTCATATCTGAGTTACCGGAAGTAGTTTTAGATCCAATATCAAATACATGTGTCCGAGGACGATCTATTATAGATGAAGATATTGAATTCATAAAGAGTTTAGAAAAACCGAGCAATTGCTCCGCGGGAACAGTTTCGCTGGCAATATCGGGTAATGATAAGAATAATTTAACAGAACATAACCTTAATAATGTATCTGAAAATCTCACGTCCAATGAAACTAGTTATATATCTAAATTCAGCATATGTGAAAAGATACATAGCTACATGGTAAATAATAAATTAACAATCATAGTTTTAATTACCGTCGTGTTTATGCAATGTTGTTTAATATGCGCTCTTATATTTTACGTATCAAGTAAATGCGAATGCTTTTCAAAGAGGAAACTTGTGAGTAAATTGTATAATTTTACGACAGATGTATCTATGACTACTCCTTTAATTTTTAGTAATACCGATACTGAAACTACGGGATATAAATATGTAAGCGATTCATCTAATAATATTGACAAAAAAATTAAGAGTTACAAATCCTGTCAGAAGGATCGAAACGGTTTGAAAGTAAGTATGTCCGATGACATACTATCGAAATGTTTGACTAGACGAGACTGGATAGATAACAAGTATACTAAATCTGAAGCAATACCAGAAATGTCTTTGAGATTAAACGCACAGACTTATAATACAGGACCAACCACAGACTATGAAGCTAAGAAAGACGAGAAAAATGAACACGATGAAATGGTACCTCGACCTTCACGAAAATTAAGCGAAGCTAAAGTAGTCTTTGAAGATGAACGTTCTGATAAAAATCAAAATATTTTAAAAAGCGACAGAATTACTAAGAACATTGTTCAAAAAGTTGATTACCAATGCGATAAATCGAGCAAAAGATTTGATAAAAAAGGTAGCGATTCATCGGAAAAAGAAATCAAATGCCATAGTTACGATTGTTTGAATACAAGCGACCCTAAAATCTCTAAAAGGCATGATTTACATTCAGCTGGAAATAAAAGGAAAGGAGCAATATCATTATCTACTGATAAAGGAGCACAAGCTTGCTTTTCAAATGATTCTATTGATGATTTTCTTTCAGAAAGAGGTATGATGTTTCTTGGGGGTGATGATATCTCAAAGTATACATTTTCTTATACTTCTAATCAGCCTAAACCAACATCGTCATCAGAAGTATCGAGCAAGACATCGAAAAATAATTTAGTTAAGAATATGTTGACAATGTTACATAGACGTTCTAAACACGGTATATCATCAGATCCAGGTGTATCGATGACTGACAACATAGATGTTGAACTATTACACATGTCTCATGCATCTGTATTCACTTCCAGTAATGAATCTGAATGTATCAAAGAATTGACAAAACAGCACGACTCAAGAACTTCATTGTAATTTAAGTTTTAGGATATATTTAGCAATTTAGACTACATTTTTATTGTTGTAGGTGAAATAAAGCATTTTTTGGATCAACTTATCGTTTTCTATTAAACATTTTGAGCAGCAGTAGATTTAGCAAAAATTGAGTACAGTAGCTTAAATTATTTGCTTTTTAATTGAACAATTTTTACAAATATTTTAATTGCAATCTTGATTCTTAATAAAATATAAATAAATCCTTATTTCAGTAATTAGGATATCCCCCCATATCGGAACTCTTGAGACAAGACGGGCAAACACACGGTGGGCATAGGGTGGACATTGGTTCAGTCGGCAGAGACACGTAGGTACCGGGTGTAACCTGTAAAATCATAGAAGTAATTTAAGTTTTTAACTTTAACTTTATCTTAAAATTAAATGTAGATTTAGTAAACTTTAGAAGGGTTATTTTTTAGTTAACAATAGTATTAAATTGAAAAAAATGAATAAACCTTTATTTTGGGAAAGTGAATGTTTCCGATTAACTTGAATCTGGGCAAAGGTCCTCGTGTCATGCACATACACTGTAATAATGAAGACAAAATAATCACAAAAGAACCTATAAAACAATTATTGTAAATTTAAATGAAATAAAATATTAGAATATATGAAATATGCGAAACATAATTCACATTTTGATAAATTTAAAATAAGACTAATTAAAAAAAATAATGGATAAGTTAAGTTTTATTCAAATTTTAGCTGCATTAATACTTACGCCAACCTGGAGACATTTCACAAATTTATTAGGTTTTGATTTTATTTCGAAAGCAACAAAGGATAAAATAAAACAAAACACTTACTTTCTGTAAAAAGAAACAAAGAAAATTTTTTATAAATATTTTGTACGGCAAACTAGCAAATAACAAAACTAAGAGAAATTCTACTTACCGTTGCAGGCTGGAGTTAATAGAGACAAAATTATGATATTTCATTAAGTACTTATGCAAAGATATTTGATTCCAGACATTCACCATTCACACGATTTTTCAGATATATACGTAACATACATTCAAATATATAATCGAAGTTAAGATAGTACACATATGTTCTGTTAACTCACATTATATTTCGACTCGAAAAATATGTAAAAAATGCAAACTAGTAATCTTAATTAGAATAACCAATACTTACTCGTGTCTGAAAAGGTAGTAAATGTTATTAAACGTTTTTTTTACAATTTTCAATAATTTAATTGTATAAATAATGTGTAATTATCAATACTTACAAAATACTGAAAATTAGAATTTTAAAATTGAATAAATAATTTAAATTCTATTAATCGTTTATCGTTTATTTACATTTTATTTAATATTATGAATATGCGAAAGTTTAGATGGATGGATAGATGTTAGCAGGTTACTCTCAAATGGCTAAACGGGTTTAGTTAAAATTGGCAACAAAAATAGATTACTGTCTGGAATAGCTCATAGGCTATGTTTTTTTATTCCGCGCCATCGAAGTCGCGGACAAAAGCTAGAAAAATATGAAATGATAAATGAAAATGTTATATGCTCATACTTACTGTCATCTGTAACATGTTTTTATTCGTTTTACTTTAAATATATCAAAATACGATATTGTAAAACTTATGTAAATGATAAATTACCCATCTCTGAAAAATAAAAAAAAAACGGTTAGAAGCTTTGAAAAAAGTTGAACAATCAATTGAAATTGTTTTCTAGACAATTTTAATGTATTTACCTCAGTCTGAAAAAATATTTATAGACGTTAATGTCTACAATGTAATCTATTTACATTTCGTTAAAGGTACATATTCAATGGTAGAGAAAAAGTATAAATTCTGTAAAACGTACGTAAATTTGCTAAAAAGGAGAACATATACTTTTATTTAATATCTTAAAACACATTTATATCATTGTTGTTTAAAATTATTGTTAGGTTGGCAAATAATATAATTCGAACACTCACCAGAAGCTAAAAAAAAATGTAACAATCAATTGTAACTTTGACTACGAGTATACCAAAATATACAAAATTAAATAATACTCACTCCTCCACCCTGGAATTGAAAAAAAATAATTTTTAGTAATTAATAGATTACAAATACATCAAATAAATATAAAAGTTATCTTTCAAACATACCTTAAGCTTGAATAGGAAAAAATTACAATCAGCAATTTTCATTTTGATTTCTTTATTTCACCAAATTAAACGGCTTACTTACTGTTACCTAAAATAATGAATACGTTTTTTTATTCTCACGTTTAGTATTGTAACTGAAGTATAATAAAAAGTAAGATATCGTATATTTACAAGACATTGTAACTTACGTTCATCTATAACAAAAAATGTATGTTTTTTCAGGATTTTTAAAGTTTTTTTATACAACATTGTTCTTTATTTAGTTATTATGGAAATACTTACAATGAGCTGTAAAATAACATATACATTTAACATTTAATGAAGTTTCAAGCATCAGGGTTTATTTTGACTTTTAGTTCTATTTTAAGAGAGGAATTTAAGGGTTTTCAATCATAGATTAACTGGAAAATAGACAGTTAAATTCTTTTTTCCTTTGATACTGATCAAATTAAAACTAAGATAATGTTTAAAGATTACACTTACATCTTCCTGAAATGCAAATATTCTTATTAAAGTGAGATGATTTTTGTATTTTTTTAGGTTATGTTTGTTATTGGAATACCACTAAAAGTGGTTCACAATTCCACTTGATACTGGGTATAGGAAAAGGTGGTTGTTATTGTTTTCGGATATCTGGTCGTATTTTAATGACAGAGTTTTTTAGTTAACTAATATTTTTTACACTATTCCAACTTAGTTGAAAACTCACCTTTACCTAAAAAAACAAAGTTCTTTTGTATCATTTAAGTTTAATAAAGAATGATTATGAAAATATTTATATATATAAATAAAATGGAGGCCGCGAAAGGGGACCAGGAGCGTAGGGCGTCCTCCACCCAGGTGGACCGACGACTTAGTGCGCACGGCGGGAAGTCGTTGGATGCAGAAGGCGGAGGACCGCAATCTGTGGAAGGTATTGGGGATGGCCTATGCCCAACAGTGGGTACACAAAGGCTGATGATGATGATGATGATGATGATGATGAAAATATTTAGTATAATTTTAACAATGTGTTAACTACAAGAAATATACTTACTGGTTGCTGTAATTTTGTAAAATGGGATTGACTATTAAAGAAAAATTAAGCGTTAAATTATTATTTGCGATAAATTCAATGATTTACTTACGCCCTATAGCTGAAAAAGAGCATTTTTGTTTTAATTTCCGTAAAACACATGTAAAGGAAACTGTTAGTGGATAAAGTGGCGACGTGAAGACGAGGTAAATGGAAATAGGATCAATATTTGATAGTGTTTATACTAACCAGTGAACAAGGAGACAAAATCAGCAGTTACCATGAAAAAAAAAAAAAGAAAATGTAGTAAATACGTATTAAACTAATTTAATACTAAATGGGGTACACTGTGTTTTCATTATGGTCGAATCGCAACAGAAGTAAAATATTTAATGTTTTTCAAAAAGTAAAGTAGGTTTTCCAATAAACATTTTTTTAAAGTGTGAACGTGTAATAAGCTTGCGTAATAAAGCTCGTATAATAATTATTAGTAATAATATTGAAAACATGTCTTACATAGCGATCCTGAAATTAAACAAATAAGGAAAAAAATTAAATAATCAAACTCTTGTTAAAAAAATGTTTTATCAATCAAATTAATTTTAAAGGTATAAAAAATATTACAGTTTGAATAAACCTTACCGTAAACTGAAATCAGAAAAAAAACAAATCAGTAAATTAAAAAAGAAATCATTATAATTCAAACAAAATGTCATAAAACATCGTTAACGAAAGAAAAAGTGAATCGCAAAAGTATTACTTTGTGTTATTATTTAACTTGGTTATACTTACCACATTCTGAAAAAATTGTAGGCAGTTTTATAAAAAAAATAATCATTGTAAGAAAGATTTTCTTTGAATGTTATTAATCTCCAACAAACCTTTGGCTGAAACAAATAAATTTCAGTGTAAACATTTAAAAAAAATGACATAGTTTTTGCTACATTACAAACCATTTTTTTAACATAATGCTATTGATAATTACAATATTAATAGTTGAATAGAATAAAACTTACTGTTGTCTAAAAAAAAAAAAACAAAAATTCAATAACTTTCAATTGCAAAATGTCAAAATGTGCGCGTCGAAAAAATAACGACAACAATATTTAAACTAAATGTAAAATAAAAAAGAAACTTACGAATTCCAGCTATAACATAAATAATTATATATTAAGTAATACGATTTTTTGGACTAGATAATAGTATATATATATATATGATATCCGAATATTAAAAAAACTAAACTCAAACACTTACCGGTAACTGTAAATGGCAAGTTTATATTTATATTAGTACTTTTTCCCGATGTATAATATGTTTAATAGAATTAAAATTGAAGTTCTCTGAATATAATTAAGCAGTACTTACTGTTAGCTAAACAAAATATTAATATTAATTAAATTAACCATAGTAGTACAAGGTATGGATTTTTTTTAAAAAATGCTTGAAGGATCTGGCTAAAAATATTACAAGATAGATGAAAAGCGCGCGAAGACAATAGGTACTTAGTCCTATATTTATCTTTACATATAATAAAATTGTAGGGTCTGTTTGTAATATCAAAAGAAAAATTCCAGTTTTCGGGAAGACGATGTATTTGCGTTGCTGATAACAAAAATCGTATTTAATTTTTTTTTGTCTATTTGTCTGTCCGCAAGCCCCGTTTGCTCCGGGTAATCTCCGAAACGGCTGAGTCGATTTCGATCGGACTTTCACTGAAGGGTAGCAGTCATAGACGGGTATATTATAGACTACTTTTTTATCTTAATATTGCGTGGACGAAGTCGCGGGCAACAGCTAGTTGATAATATACTTACATCCTCAGCTAAAGTAACGATGGTACATATCCAAATTACATAGATATAACGTGGGAGCCACATTCTGTAAGTACAAATTACACACATTTATAAAATGTGATATACACAAAAATGTATTAACATAATCAAACTATACAAATTGTGATTAGCTGATAGGTGGCGGAAAATTTGCCTAGATCTGTCTCAATTTTTAAAATGTTATTATAATTGTAGAAGAATTTATTTGATCATATTTAGTAACTGTTAGAGATGTTTGGAATATTGATTAAAACGTTATTATTTAACTTTAACTAAATATTTCGGTACGAGTTGAACTTACTTCGTTATGTTTTTGTTACTGACAAGTTTACGATGTTGTAAAAATGTATAATACAATAAATTGCGATATGTGATACTTTTATAGTTTTCAATTTAAAACAGCCATAGGTGTATAACAAAGAATGTTTGACACAGATATATTTAAAAATCTAAGCCTATATAGGTACAAACAGGGGGAAGCGAATTTGTTTTATACTATTTGGTGAAAGGGGTCACATTCTGTTTGATAACTAATGTAATCTATCCAATACTTCCAAGGAATAGAAAAGACATTCCTCATTTGACACGAGCCTCCTCACTCGTAGCGCGACTGTACATCTGGCTCGAAGGACCAAAATGTACATTCCGTATCACCCCGTGTGAGGTTGAGCCTTAACATGCAGTACTTAAGGCATAGCGGGTGCATCGGTATCAACGGTACACCACCAAATTAAATCACCTATTACTGGTTTATAAAAAAATGCTTTATTGGTAGAGATATATAACATTATGTTTCTTCTTAACTGCTGACCAAGCCTAGGTCTCTGTACGGAATACATCTGTTTGTGTTCTGGTGACTAATGCATTGGGGCCCCAATCTCACTGGTTTTTTTTATTACAAAGTGGCAAATGAGCAAAGCGACTGCTGCCCATAGACATCCACAATTGCGGATATGTAGCTTACCCTTAATCATCGAATAGGAAAAGATTTTTTAAAATGGTCCCATAGTTTTTGAGTTTACTCGTTACATACAAAAATAAAAATCTTTCCTATTTATAATATTAAGTAATAGGTATTCAAGACATAAAAGAGTATGAAAAACATGTTATTTATTTTTATTATGTAATTTCTGTACAAAACATTATAACATCTTTTATCATTTAGTTTCTTCAGATTTTTCTTGATAAGTAACTATTCCCTTTTCTATCAAGTCTGGAATTTCAACTGCCAGCCAAGGACCCAACTGAAAATTAAAGAAAATAGCACATTAGAAAAAAATATATATAAAAATACATTAGTAGCCTATGTGTTCTTTTAGACTACCTGCCAAATTTCTGAAAAATCCATTGAGCCATTTTGTAGACATAGTAACAAATATCCATCCATTTAAACTTTCGCATTTTAAAAATTGATAATGTATGCCAGTTCCAAAGTAAAAACTGATTGCTCGCAACTTTCATTGCACAGAATTACAAAATAAGACTTAGTAAGTATCCTATATGCTATTCCAAACAGTAATCTAAAACACCCATATAAACTACCACATTTATGATATTAGTAAGAATATTCATAGAAATCCATTAGCAGGTTTAGGTGTCTGGTACTGTAAACAGAATAATTTTACAACAACCTTTTTACAATTTTCATGGCTAGTTCAACTGTTATTTCAGCAATTTCAACCCTCATAGAAAATGTAACATTCACAACCAACTAAAACTAATGTGTGGACCTGACAGACACTTTAATTATTCTTCATTTTGACTTTATTTTACAAACAATATTGAGTGTTATTAACTCTTACTGGCTGTTAATTTGTCATTAAAAAAAACTAAACAAACTTACTCCTAAAGCCATAGCATGCGCAATACCAAATTTAGGTACATTCCTGGCCCATAGAGGTTTGAAATGATCTGTGAGACAAATTTTGCCACCTCTATACATTTTAGCTGTCTTCCCATCCAAGCCTGGAAGTGCCAATTCCGGTGCTGTTGTTGGGTATGTCACAGGAATCTAGGAAAATACATGAATTTAATAAATTATTTTCTAAAAAGAAAAATGTTACAAGCAAGATTTATGAGAGAACACAAATTATAACACTTTTATTAATCAAAGTACAGTTTTACTTTACTTCTTTAAACCAAAGTGAATAAACTGCAAATAATTCTGATTGAATGTCTATTTAAGTTGTGATTTAATATATTGGAGATATTTATAAATGTTTATGAGTATTAAGTGATCCTGTTTGATTAACTTACATCAAATTCCAAATCAAACTCATATTTAAGTAGGTTATGGACATACCAACACTTGCCAAACCATCTTGTGCCAGTTTTGTCAGATTCTAACCTAAACCAGTCATTGTCTGCAGCTTTGTTGTTCTCTACATACTGGAACACAGAAAAGTTTTACACTTAAGTGATATGGATAAAATTATAAAATTAATGCATATTCCTTTGTACAATCAATCATTATGCCATTTTTCATATATTAATCTTATCTAAATGTTTTCTTACATTTTTAAATATGTGAAAATTACCTTAATTAGAGCCTGATACTCTTCCTTTAATCTAGTCACCCATAGCTCTTTGTCTCTCGGTCCTGCTTTTGTTTTCAATAAAGGAATACTGCTGAGAGTTTTTCTGGTACTTTCATCTACCATTATTATTATTTTTTAAAGGTTTAAAAGAAATTAACATAACTTTCACTTAAAAAAGCAGAGTTGGATCGGAATGTTGTTTACGTAGACAGTATACGTCAATGTCAAAATGACACATGATTGATGATTTTGGATTACCAGTACCACAATTGTACTAAAACTCTTTGTTAGCAGAAAATTACGATCCGAACTATAATTTTTAGAGTCAAGTTATGTGTCGTAACGTCACTAATATTTTATCTGTTTCAATATTTCGCAAATTAATTATTGCGATGTTTTAATAACATTACATCTGTTCGAAAACAAATAGACCTACTGTCACTCAATCTCAATTGTCAACGCATTTGTAATTGTCAATGTCAATAAATTATCAATATCAATAAATATTTCTTTAAATATTAAGCTTTCCTTTATCCTTATAATTTCAGAATTAAATTTATGAAGTTCCTATTACGGACGGCGATTTTAATTTGGTATTGTACGATTTTAATTACACATGTGTTTTTTTTTAATAAAACTTCATAAACGTACACTTTTCCTTTATATTACTACTTGCTGTAAGATTTTTGTTTAAAACAGTAACAGGACCTATACCATAATTTGTAGTGCGTTCCATTAATTATGTTTTCAAATTATTAAGTTTTTCAGGTATTCTTAACCACATTTTGAATTTACAGATAGCTAAAAATGGGCTCTGAGCAGTCCATGCCACCCAAGAATCAGCCACAAAGGGCACCTCCTGTTAGACGAGGACACACTATAGCTGGTACTAATGTACCAGGTAATATATTTCATTCAGACAAAATTTGTGAAATATAAATGCTTGATTTTTGTAGACAGTGATAAGCTCAGCTCTAAAATTCAATGCAACAAGCTGTTTGTATTTGTACTCGGTTCTCTACCTTATAAAAAAAATCTAGCTCAACTGTAATCCTAAATGATGTTAAGTGGGGATGAGTTAAAATTTTTGGTACAATTAATGTTTAAATATCATTTATGCAATTTATGAGTTTGTTTTCTTCCAGATTTTCACAGAGGTGATGCAACTACTAGTGGCAATAACTCTCCCGGGGCCAGCATATGTTCAGACTCTGAGTTACCATATATATCTTACACTGTTGATCGTCCTATTGGTGGTATTTATTTAATTTCTATTTTGGAAAAATCAGTTATATGCTTTAATGATTTTTATAATAAAAGTAACTTTTTTATTGTATGAGTTTAAGGAAAAACAAAGATTGCATTTTTTATTTTACAGATTCTCCCAAACATTCGTCAAAGAATCAACGAATGGCAGAGAATAAAAAGTCTCTACTACAGAGGCGTCAGATGAGTTTGCAGGCACGGAAGACCAAACGTGCCAGGGATATTGTTGTTGTTAAACCTGCGTCAGATACACAGTTAGATGAAGATATACAACGATTGCAGGTACATTATTAACAAATTAGTTAGATGTTTAACAGTGGTAGAGCCCGCTTTAACATCTTCGCACGAATGGGCCGGCTCGCCCGGTGCAATACCACGACCACACAGAAAACAGGCGTGAAGTGGTAACAATTCCGCGTTTCGTCTGATGAGTGTGGTGCCAGAGGCCTAATTTTAGTCCCTTTACCTATCCACCCTTTTCTTGAGAGGTAAGGATGGGAAGGAAAAGTAGATTAGACGGTGGAGGAGACGCATAGGAGGGGGAAATGTCCTCTTTATGTGCATCTCCTCCTCCGTCAATTAAGGGTTAGCAATGCATCTTGAAAAGTATTATATATATATCAGTTACAATCAAACACTTATTACAGTTGACAGCTCGTTTTATTAATGACGGTTGCTATCGCAACCAGTGTGGACATCACACTCCTCCACACTGATTCTGAAATACAACAAAAATAAACAATAACCAAAACTTATAAATAACATTAAAAGTAACTCCTATAATCTACGCGTGGCCTCCGCCTTGGCCGTGCACAAATTTCAGCGGACCCTACTGCCTCATTCGCGGGCGCGTCCGCCGCGTCTGTCTGCCGTTCGGGCGAGGTAGAACCGGGAGTGGTCTCTCGCTCCCGCCCTTCACTTACACCACGCGGAGTAGAACCCCGGATATCAGTTACATCTAGCTCTTCACCCTCTCGAACTTCACTTACTCCTATTGCACCCCCCCTAACACACAACTCTGGCTGAGCCACAGGAATATCAATGGGCATGCTAGACTGAACAGTTTCGGCTGGCAAAAGGTTTTGTTCTGGCGAAAGAACACCTTCGACATCCGTCAGTACCACCGGCGGAGCGTAGCCTTGATAGCCCTGTGTACTCGTCTCGGTAGTTACATCGCGGCCCGTATACTTCCTGATCTGATCTACGTGCCTAATACAAATTGTATCTAAATCCCTCATTAAGACGTTATACATCCTATGACCTATTTTGTTTCTTATTGTACCTAATCGCCACGCATCATTTCGTCCACTGTACCAGCGTACCCAGACCGTATCTCCAATTTCAAAGCTTCTTGAAATTGACGTCTGCTCACTAACTTCGTGATGTTGATTACACGGTAAAATTAAATCTAACCGAGAACGCAGATTTCTGCCGAACATTAACTTGGCTGGTGTTTCTCCGGTGGTACAGTGTACGGTATTCCTATAGGTAAATAGGTAGCCCAATAAAATTTCATGTAGTTTATGAGAAGGAACATCTTCCCTCATAATACATCTTAACATTTTTTTACACGTACGTACAGAGTTTTCCGCTTGGCCATTACTCGGCGGATGATATATTGGCGATGTCATGTGTTTAATGCCATTTGCATTGCAAAATGTTCTAAACTCGGTTGAATTTATTTTTACATCATTATCGGATATTACAACATTAGAATACCAAAATTCGAAAATAAATATTTTAATTTAGAAATCAAAGCCGAAGATGATAGTCCATTATGCATATACAAACAATCCAACCATTTGCTAAAAGAATCCACCACCACCAAGTATACTCTTTGCCCTATAGTCATGTAGTCGATATGTACGCGTTGCCACGGCGCCGTGTCGGCGGGCCATGGCGCGGGGGGTGCGCGCGGCGGCGCGGCCCGCTGGCTGGCGCACGCCTCGCAAGACCCGATCCAACGTTCGATGTCCCGGTCGATACCGGGCCACCACATCCTACTACGAGCGTTACTTTTGCTTTTTATTATTCCTAAATGCGAGTCGTGCAATTCAGCTAACATTTTATCCCGCAAATTCAACGGAATAACTATTCTATGTCCTCTAAATAAACACCCGTTCTCGAATTGCAGGTCCGATTTGCATAGAAAATACGGCATGATCGCTTGACAATTTATCTTACGCGGCCAACCGACCATCATGTACTTAACGACCGTCTGAAGCGTCGCATCGCGTGCCGTCATTTCGCCGATGTCCCGCGCGGAAACAGCAGGTGACGATTCGTCCAAAAAATTAATTGCATAATAAGCGTCTACATTCCTTTCGATAATTCTCGACTCGGCGTCACTGCAAGGTAGTGGTGCACGTGAAAAAAAATCAGCAACGGCGTTGTTGTCGCTCGATACGTACTGCACCTTATAATTGTAGGCCGACAAAATTATCGCATATCTTTGAAGTCTAAGAGCTGTAGTTACCGGTATAAACCCGTCGCGTTATTAAAAATAGACACTAAAGGTCTGTGGTCGGTTTTTAAGATAAACGGATCATCCCGACCGTACAGATACTGGTGAAAACGTTTAACTCCAAAAATAATAGCCGTTGCCTCCTTTTGTATCTGGCTATAATTACGTTCGCTCGCCGTGAGCGAGCGGGACGCGTACGCAATTGGACGTTCCTCGCCTTGCTGAGTGCACTGCGCGAGCACGGCGCCCAACCCGGCGGGGCTCGCGTCTACCGATAGTACAAGTTGTGCCGAGGGCTCGAAATGGGCTAGTACGCGTTCCGACGCCAACTCATGTCGCACAGCCGCCATACTGCGCCGCTGCCGGTCCTCCCACTGCCATTTAACACCTTTACGAAGCAACTCGTGCAAAGGACTCATTAAAGACGATGCGTTTGGAATGAAATTCCTATAGTAATTTACTAGACCTAAAATCTTTTGACCTCCGTGACGTTATTGGGTTCCGGTGCGTTAAGAATAGCCTGAACCTTATCCGAACTAGTTTGCAAGCCTTCCTTGCTTATAACGTAACCTAGATACTTCACACTCGTTTGAAAAAATTCGCATTTCTCTTTTTGAAGACGTAGACCGGCGCTATTAAGCCTTCCGAGCACTTCGTTTAAACGGTTTAAGTGAGAAGTTTTATCAGGTCCCGTTATGCAAACATCATCGAGCCAAATACTAACTCCGTCAATTCCAGATAACAACGTCTCCATAGTTTTTTGAAAAATGGCTGGGGCGTTTGATAAACCGTACACAAGCCTAGTATATTTAAATAAACCCTTATGCGTATTTATTGCCGTCAGCTCCTGAGACGAATCGTCCAATACAAACTGGTTATACGCATTTTTTAAATCAATTTTACTATACCTATCGCCTCCTCCTATCTTAGCGAAAACCTCTTCGATACGAGGCATAGGATATTTTTCTATCACGAGATCCTTATTTAACGTTACAGAAAAATCGCCCGCAATTTTAACCCTGCCGTCGTCTTTTAATACGGGAACTATAGGAGTTGCGTATTGTGAACGGTCGATGGATACCAGAACACCTGATTCTACTAATCGCTTCAGTTCCTGTTCGACTTTATCTTTTAAGGCGAAAGGTACAGTCCGCGCCTTAAAAAACTTGGGAATTGAATTTTCTTTAAGTTGCAATTTAATCTTAAATCTATTAAATGTACCCAATTCACTGCGCCATAAGTCTGGATACTTACCTAATAGTGTCGCTAGTTCTGTATTATGGTTAAAATACTTTAAATCACAAGTTATAACCAGATGAAAGGCGGACATAAAATCTCTACCCAGTATAGGTGGACCTCCATTTTTGACAACAAAAATTTTCAAAACCTTTTTAACATTGTTAAATGATACTACAGCATTGAAATATCCCAAGGGGCTGATCCTATGGCCGTCGTACAAACACATTTTTAAAATACTTTTTTCTAAAGGATAGTTTACAAATCGATTACTATATAAATAATCAGAAATTACACATCTACCAGAACCTGAATCAAGTTCCATCATCAATTTCTGATCACCTACTAATACATCAATCTTGATAGGGTTATCAGCTACATACCTCAGATTAAAGTTCTGACAATCCTGACACTCCCTACTCTCCGTGCTTTGCCCGTCTTGACCCGACTCGACATGATAAAAATTACTGTTCCCTGATTTATCGCAAACTTTCTTTAAATGGCCCTTCTTTCCGCATTTTTGACAGGTGTACCGCCTGTATCGACACTTCTCGCTGTTGTGGTTCTTCATCCCGCACACCTCGCAGCGTACGGAATCTTGTCGCAGATCACGGCGCGGAGATGCGCCGGATGCGACCGGCGCCCTAGCGCTGATCCGGCGACTGTCACCGCCGCGACCGCAGTTCGTGTGTTGTACTACTTGGTACACGGGCTCGTCCTTGGCGAGCATCGCATCGCTGCTGCACCTCATTTTCGTTTGTTTCGCACACGCAGCCTGCTCCGCCAGTTCGATTGCCCGTGTGAGCGTCAATGTTGACGGGCTCTGCTCGAACAACCTATCGCGTTCGGGCCCCGGGCCCAGGCCGAGGACAAAACGATCCCTTACGGTCGTTTCCAGAGCGGCGCCGAAATCGCAGTAACTCGCAAGACCTCTAAGTCGCGCCGCCCAGTCTCCCAACGATTCGCCTGGACCTCTTGACGATTCAAAAAAATTCGCCTTATCGGCAAAAGTACATAATTTCGGCTTAAAATGCCCGTCCAATAATAAAACCAATTCAATATAACTAAGTGTTTCAACCTCTTGCGGGTAAGCCAAGTTCCGGATCAACCGATATGTTTCGTCCGTAACATGTGTAAGCAAAACTCCGCCTTTGTCGCCATCTTCAATCTTATTGATCTTCAAAAATTGGGTCAGTCGCGCTTTGAAAATTGACCACTCCGATGTTTTATGGTCATATAAGGGTATACTCCCTAAAAACGCCATTATTTTAAATCCTCGTCGCCAGTGAAAAGTATTATATATATATCAGTTACAATCAAACACTTATTACAGTTGACAGCTCGTTTTATTAATGACGGTTGCTATCGCAACCAGTGTGGACATCACAATCTGCTATTGCGAATGTCTATGGGCAGCGGTCGCTTTCCATTTCGGTGGATTCTCGTGGCCGCTTGCTCATTTGCCAGCTTATATTATAAAAAAAAATGTATGAAGCCAACCAAAGGGCCAGCATTGTTGATTAGGGTTTACTCACATAAAGTTCTATTGGATTCAGTGACCTTGGATAGTTATGACCTTGGAGTTAATGACCTTTTTAATTTACTACTTACTACTAATACTTTACTGTTATTTTTAATTTTTAATTGTCACATGGTTAGACAATACCTCATTGGTTAATATTACTTTTTAAATCTCCAGGAAATCCCAACATTCCTCCCCATCATGAGGGGTACCCTTGGTTTGCCCGGTGCTCGAGATCCTGAAGTGATAGCTGGTGAGTAGTTATATCAATTAATCCAATAATTTCAAACTAAGTTTTTAAAAGATTTAACTTTTTTAAACACATTAATTAAATGGAATTTTAAGTGTTTATAAACATTGCGGTTTGTCCAAACAGATTTATTGCTTTTGTGTATGCTTGTTTTCCATATTCCTATGTAATTGTGTGATTAAATTAGCTGTTGTGTATATTTATATAAATAAATAATAAAGTGTTCAATACATCTGTACTATAGGACTAGATTATAGACCGTGGATTCGTATGACGACGCGGTTGCAGGCGCACCTCTCCGCCTGCGCTCAGCCTATTGCCGCTGACGAACTTACGCTAGCTACTAAAGTTAAAGAGGTATGTAGATTAAGTTATTAATTATCAGTAAATTACAACTTAACTGACATAGTACCTTTCAGAGAAAGTACCGGAGAAAAAATTTGTTTATTGCCTTGTCTATATATTTTTTAAATGTCTTTGAACTGCAGTCACTTATCTCAGTATATTCTTTCTTTAAAATATACATGATATCCTTACATTTAATAGCAAAATGTAATGTGTGTTTCAATAGATAGATGCGGAGATCTCCCGTCTCTATTCGTTGTTGGTGGATAGACAGAGAGCGAACGCGCGGCACGCGGAGCGCCTGTCGCGTGTGCGTGAGGTCGCACACCACTTATCTAGATGCAGGTCTCTTGTCAACCAGGTTGGTTACCATTTCTAGTCTTTTAAGAAGTTATCTTACTTCTTTACTAATATAAATGCGAAATTTTATATAGATGGATGTTTGTTATTACATATCTCCAGAATGTGAATGATTTCACTGAAATTTCGCGTGGAAATAAAAAATTAAGTAGCCTATGTGTTCTTACAGATTATCCTCTACATCTTTACCAAATTTCATCAAGTTCCGTTCAGCACTTTAGGCTACAAACTCTAACAAACATCCATCCAAACATTTACATTTATAATATTACTAGCTTTCGCTCGCGACTCCGTCCGTGTGGTATTAAAAAAAACAAAAGTAAGTAGCCTATGTGTTCTTCCATACTCTGCTCTACGTCTATGTCAAATCTCATCCAGATCCGTTCAGCCGTTTAGGCTATAAACTCTAACAAACATCCATCCATCCATCCACATCCATCCATCCATCCATCTAAACTTTCGCATTTATAATATTAGTATGATATAGTAAGATAAGTTAAATGTACCGCTCTATTGTTAGATGTGTAAGTTTTGAAATAAACCGCAAAAATGGAAAAACGTAATAAAATACTGAGATACATTTTTTTTTACAGTCATTACAAGACATCGAAGAACTGAATCTATTACTACCTGAGAACAAAAGATTGGAGCCTTTCGTATGGAACGAAGAAAATACCTCATAATCGATAATTTATATAGCAAAGTTATTTACAATATAAGCAATTGATCATGTGAATTCTATGCCGAGTTTTAAGTCGCTTAGTCCCGTTTGGGAAGATCTCACCTTGTTTTAAAATCTGAATTAAATATATTTAATTTTTAATTTTTTCGTTTTATTTATGAACTAGCTGTTGCTCGCGACTTCGCCCGCGTGAAATTAAAAAATATAGCCTATGTTACTCACAGATAAATTACCTTTTTAATGGTGAAAGAATTTTCGAAATCGGCCCAGTAGTTTTTATGTGAATCGAATACGTACAAAAATCCAAAAATACAAATCTTTCCTCTTTATAATATTAGTATAGATGTGGATGAGGCGAGAGAATACCAAATCATGCTAAATGGAAATGGAAATTGGTAGACGTATATACTTTTCTGGCTGTTTCTGGCTTACAGCTATGAGTTTTGATTGTTTTAAACATGTTACTGAGTGATAAATCGATATTAATATGAAAAAACGAATATCTGAGAGCCTAGCAGGCATATTTACGATAAATTATTCGTAACATCTTCGATAAAATTTGTGTGTAGTTTTTTGGTGTACTAGGTGGCGCTGCATATATCCAATACGAATTCGATAAGGTTATTAAATATTTCGTAAATTTTCGTGCTAGGTCCCCAGAAAAATCTTTGTAAATAGTACTATTTATTTATCTCGTAAGTTGCGGTACAATACGTAGTTTACGAACATTGTCGACCTAACATAATCGATTGTTCCGTTTTTATGTCGTATTCTTAGAAGCGGCATTGAAATGCGCTATTGATGACAGTGTTTATTTTTTTGCTGTTTTATAGTTACTTGAGTGGAGTATAATTATATTACAGAGATACATAAAGACGTCATTTATGTACTCTTAAAAGGTTGTTATTTACAAAACCGTAGTAATTAATTTAAATTGTCTTCAAAGAGTTTAAAATAATTTATTCTATGTGTATTTATTCCTGACTAGTTATTCCTCGCGACTTCGTCCTCGTGAAATTAAAAAATAATACCAAAACATAACCTATGTTACTCACTGGTAACGTAGCTTTTTAATGGTGATAGAATTTTTGATATAGGCTGAGTAGTTTTTGAGTTATTTCAATACATACAAAGATATAAACCTTTCTAATAATATCAGTAAAGAAGTATACTCGTAAATTGATCAAAGTATGGTGAGGGTAGGTATGTCCCTATATCTTAAAATAATGTGAAATGATATAGTGCAGAAACAGTGAGAAGCAAGTAGACGAAGACGAAGACCTAAGTAGAAGAGAATAATTAAGAACGCTGACTCCCTTTAAGGGATACGAGCTAGGCAGAGAAGGGGCGGGTATGTATGTATTTTGGTTTATTGTATTGTATAACCTGAATTGTCAATATTCCATAGAGTGTCACAGGATATTGGAACATCAATAAGGTTTATTGACTTTTATATTAACAACTACTTCTCTATTACATAATTTTTATTAGCTGTAGTTATTTGGATTATAAATGCTTATTAAAATACGTAATTACATACATTTTGAAAGTTGTAGTTTCTAATTACCCAGTGTCGGTAACAGGAAAAAATTTAATAGTTGTTACAAATGTTTGAACACGTTTTTGTCCCACTTACCTGTTGCCTTAACCTTAGAATGTTATATTTCGACAGTAAGATGATAAAATCTGCAAAACGCGAACACCTCCGGTTAACAGCACGGCGCGTGAGTAAATACGTAGATTGAAGTCGTTACCAAACCTTGCAAAAGCGATTTTGCAACACGCGCGGTATGGGCCGCTCAGTTAAGATTTTCCTTGCAGTCCAGTTAAACGTGTCTATAGATTAATCGAAATAACCGGTGAGTAGAGCTTTTGTTTTTAATATTTTTGAATATAGAACACGAATTTTTTCAATGTTGTTAATGTTGATGTTTAATTTCTTGTGTGCCAGTATTAAAGGTTCTAAAAAGAGTTGATATAAAAAATTGTAACGATAATTGTTTTGTTTACAATAAAAAAACCTCACGTAATTTATCCTAACTAAGATTATAGGCAAATTACAAATGTTTTGTCTGTATTACATCAAATTTGTTATATGATAGGTGAATTTAACTGCACAATTAACTTATTGTGTAATTTGACCGAGATGGGACTAATCGATAAATTCCATTTTCTCATTTGATATATCCCTCTATATATACATTTCTATTGGAAAAATGTTATTAAAGTAAACATCTATGGACACAATGTTATAGTAATAGAAATTCCAGCAATAATTGAATTGCACAATAAAGATTAGGTCCAAAACAGGCTCGACTTTGCGAAAGGTAGATAAAGTACGAAATTGAAACTGATTTAAACATGAAAGTTACGTTACATTGGTACTGTTTACATTATTTTTTTTTAATTTAAAATAGCTCGGGTTTAGCGACTAAAGTGTCAGTGTTTCGGGTCAACGCTAGCCAAGGTTGCGGAAGTCTCAGTATGGATGTGTATTATCATTTCAAAGAATACGTGATGAGCGTACTAAAAACAAACTTGATAGTGTGTTTTTCTTTTGTTCTGTTTTATTTCTCTCTCCCTCACTCTCTTCCTTTTTCTACGTAGATTTTTGATTACGTTCATGAAATATTAAGAAAGAGACATTGTGGTATACCAGGGATTTAAATTTAAAAATATATTTTCTAAAGTGCAATGCAGTTTGATACAAATTATGGAAATTGCAGGCACTGACATGTTAGGGGGTTCGATCTCTATTTAGAGAGATTAAGGTTGCTTTATGAGCCATTGCTAATCTACGTAGTAAATATATTTACTAATCTAAGGGCCTGTCCCACCACTAGCTGATAGAGGCTCAGATGGCTTAAAAATGGCGTCACTGTCAGATAAGAGAACAAAATCCGATATTTCCATCAGATATTTTACACGTTCAATTGTTATCAGACAATTTACAATTTGGTGGGACAGGCCCTTAATATTACTTCAGTAACAGATAATAAAATGATTATATTTGTGATCTTGAAGTATGTATCAATATGCAACAATTAATGACAAGATGAAATTAAGAAGTAACTTCATCATATAGAAATATTGACTAATCGATTAAGCCTCCAAAACTAAGTTTAGCTTAGCTAGTTAGTTGTTTTAATCTATGACATTTAAATCTGACATTTAATAAACAATGCACAGATTTTGAAAAGACAAGACAAAACATATCTTTGGCAGATAATTTCTTGTCCAAAGAATTTTTGCGTAATCATCAGATCTTGACGTAGTGACATGTTATGTAGAAAGAAATTTCGTAATCAGTTTCAACAAACATAATGTCAAGGTCTGGGCAGTTCTATGTCATATGCGTGCGCTAGAGAACGCACTTTTATAACTCCATAAAAGTAACTGGGAAGAGAATATTAGAACATACTCAGGCTGAGAATAGGTACATCGGTGGGAGTAAAAGGGACAGTGTTATAGGTGAGTTGTATGAATGTGAGAGAGACCAGAGTGGTCTACTAGTGTGGAAGTCCGTGGTCTTTACCCCTGTTACGGGCGTTTACTACACAGCCACAATAATATTAAACTAATCTGATGACGTCAGAGTACAAAGTCTATTTTGCGAAGTGTAATAAAGATAACGAATGCAGTTTACTCTCTAATGCGATTGTATCAAGTTATTAGAATCTCACATGCGAGCAGATATTTTTTAATAATCACTTTTAAACCAGTAAGAGTTACCAAGAAGGTTACATAATATTGGCACGGTTTGTATGGTCCGTGGTCTATAAGTGTACATCAGTGAAAGATTCGCTCTATTTGTTATGTAGACTAAATACTGTCGAAACCTGCCAAGTTATGTTTCAACAACGTTTAAGCAACGAGGAATTATCATCCTCGATAAGAGCGGGCGCACACCTTTGTCTAAACTATCGCACAACTGTTGTGCGATTGTCGATTGTTTCACAGCCCAATCAATTGTTTATTTGCACAATTAAAAATCGAGTAGTGTGAGCACCTCCATATAAGCTCATAGGAATCAAAGCGAGACTAAACAGATGTGCGATAGTTTAGTTTAAGGCGTGGACAAGCTCTTATACGTCCTTTAATAGGTTTTTTGTGTTTATCTTCTAAAGAAACTATATCTTTTATTTCTATGAAATAAATTAATTACTAAAGCAGTATGCTGTTTTGGTAAAAAATGGGTAGGTAAATACGTCAATGGTATGCCGTCTTGACTAATCATTTGCCCTTAATATTTTCAAACGGTTGTTGCGTCACTAAGATTACGATGGATTCTATTAACACTTTCAATTCCGTCACCAGCTGTTTAATTAGTAAAACTAATAATTTATCAATTATACGCGAATAGTACTTATTTGATGATGATTGCATTTTTTACATTATCTAGATAAAAGAAAAAAAGAACTATCTGTTTTGCTGCCGAAGTTAATGGACCTAGTCTTGTATAATAAATATGATTTACTAGCTTTCGCCCGCAACTCCGTCTGCGCGAAATTAAAAAATAGTAAGTAGCCTATGTGTTCTTCCAGACTAGTTGTTCCAGATGTAGATCTGTGCCAAATTTCAACGAGATCCGTTCATCCGTTTAGGCTACAAACTAACAAACATCCATCCAAACTTTTACATTTATAATAATAAGTTTATTAGGATTATTTTTCGTTACGAGCAGATGACTGGTGTCCAAATGAATGTAGTACTTTGTGTAATGGAATTGCTCATTGGCTTTTCTATCTTGTTATTTTTACAGCTTTCAAGATGTCTGCAGAAGGCTTCACGGAGACCGAGGTTGACGCGATGCCGGACCGCCTCGCTGAAACTTTCAGCGGGATGAATGTGTTCATTACTGGAGGCACAGGCTTCATGGGGAAGGTTCTTGTTGAGAAGTTGCTCAGGTAGTTAAAGAATTATATTCCCTTCCCATTAAGAGGATCGACAGAAAACTAAATATCGAACCGCGATAAAATACCTAAAAGAGTATTGATGTTTGTGCGTAATAATAAGTGATAAATACTAATGTTATTTATCTTTTAATGCAATAGAAATAAATAAAGTGAGATTTTCTGACATTGATAAAATTGTCGTGAACAACATTATGCAAATATTATCCTTGGTGCAATCACAAGTTGACTACAACGCAAAGAACAATGGAAAATTTACTTTATAATTATGTCAATAAAGTCTAGATCAATTTTGTTCTATAATTAATATCAATGCACAATTAAAATCAAGATGCTAGATAATGGTAAAGATATTACTTGGAAATAAATGTCTACTATTTCCTATTAAATTAAAGAAACCGCATCAATACAACTTTGTACCATTTTGTTGTCTGTTATTGTTGTCAACTGCATACATTTATTTTAAAGAGTTAATTCATTTTCAGAAAATGTCCAGATATTGGGAAGATAATCCTGTTTGTACGCGAGAAAAAGGGCAAATTACCTAAACAACGACTTGAAGAAATATTAAATGATGATGTGAGTATATGTGAATACAATTTTTAGTACGTAATACTACCTCTCGTCCGCGACTCCGTCCGCGTGGAATTGAAGAAAAATGAAGGTAAGTAGCCTATGTGTTCTTCCAGACTATCGTCCACATCTATGCCAAATTTCCGTATCCGTTTAGCCGTCTATAAACTCTAACAAACGTCAATCCATCCATCTAAACTTTCGCATTTATTATATTAGTAAGATACGTAAATGCTAATTTTCGAATCTAGAAGCTAGTGTAATTTGTAGTATTATGTATTTTATACAAGCTTTATATCTTAATCACAGGAAATCATCGCCGCGGATTCGATAGACAAAACACTCGTGCACAACATTATGTCGATACAGTTTATTCAGAGATAATGAGAGAGAAAACAATGTGTTTTTGTACAATTTTTTATTAGTGGAAACGTATGATCATGATAGTTGAGTTGGTATACCTAATTGATAATGACTTCATCATCTACTTGCCCTTATCCCTTATGGAGGGTCGGCACAGTATGTGCTGCTCTTCCATACATCTCTATCAGCCGTCATATCTGAATCCACTCCTTTCTTAAGCATATCCTCTTTCACACAATCCATCCATACTTTCTTCGGTCTTCCTCTTCCTTTGTAGCCATCCACATTCATTCTTAACACTTTCTGGTTTATGTCCCATCGTCTCGTCTAATTGATAATGACTTAAGTAATAAAAAAAATTTAATGTCTATAATTTGTTATGCCACATTACTGAGGGGATTCCCATCTGCGTAATACTGTTGCATTTGTTTCATGTTCCAAGGTCAAACCTTATAGATTATTTTCCAATTGACTGAACTAAAATCAGTTGCAATTAAATATAAGAATAAACAAGAGACAAAGTCTTAAAATATACGTCCAGGGGCTCGTAGCCTACCCTAAGTCAGGGTGACCAGGCCATAGTCAACCACGCTGGCCCACTGCGGGTTGACTTCACATATATCTTTGAATTTCTTCGCCGATATGCAGGTTGCATCACGAAGTTTTTCTTCACCGTAAGAATGTCGGGTAAATTATCTACTTATAAAATTCGAAAAACGCATTGGTACATGGCGAGATTCGTACCCAGGACATGTGGATTACAAATCAAGTGCTCAAACCTCTGAGCCACCGACGCTCAAAATATAGGTCTTTGCTTTATTGATTAGCGATATCGCGTTTGATACTTTAATGTGTCTGGTCTTCCAATTCTACCTTATTCAAACATTTCAATGCAACCATAGAAGCAAAGTATTGCTTTTTCTATTATGGACTGCCGCTGTATCATTACTTTATACTTATTGACGATTGCGACAAATGAAGACACGCATTAAGCGGTTGCGAGACGAATTGTGGAAGGAAATGCGTTACCTCGCGAATTAGACCGTGTATTGTAATAAAACGCATTTGCGTGATGCTTTGGAAATTAGGATCGGGTTATATTAAATTGTTTTTGTTAAAATCTATACTAAAATCTGCATTCAAACAATTGCAATAAAGATGAACATAGTCTAATAAAAATCTATCTCCGTTCATTCATTCAGTGTTATTGGCAAAAGCGTTTTTATATTCTTTATTCATTAAATTCGCACAATGTTTTTGTGCAATTTAAAAAAGTTTATGTAATAATGTAACAGGTACACATAACTTTCAAAAACCGGTAAGATGAAAAACGAACTCTGTCAGAATGAAGCATTAAAATTTATCTAATCCATTCCAGCTTGTAATAAATTGTGCACTTATATTGCGTATATTTCTAGTTGTTGTAAATATTCGTATTAATATTTATTAAAACTTTCATGCATTAGTTGAGTAATGCAGAGTTGAATGCACTTGCAGTTTTGCAATATACAATTGTCGAAACCATTGTTCTTAATTTCCGCTGCTGTACAAAAACATTGTTCTCTCATTTTCAAAGGTAATAAACATATTTTTACTAAGTTTTCTTTATAACTGTATTATTTTTATACTTTACAAGCTCAAATTAAAACCTATCATTAGCTTTACCATCACATAATACTTGGACGCTGTTGGTTTTTTATAAATAAATGAGTGTATTACGTTCTTGTTTATGTTTCGCCAGTTTTCATTTAGATATTCAATCTACAGCTGTACAAAATATGTGGGCTTAAACCAGCTTCGACGGCAGTAGTATAATTTCTTCACAGCAGCAAACTGCCTAAACGTTTCGTAATACGCCGCTGTTGGGCAATGTTTTATTTCTTCCACTACTCACTCATGACGAAAGCATATGACATATGGGCTCAGATATACATACATATGTACATTTTTGACTAGATACATATACTACTAGTATATAATACACTGGATACTGCAGTGTTTGGAAGATGATTTCTATTTGTTAGTAAAGAATTATTTGAGTCAAGGACATTCGATGCGTAACTCGCTAGGCTCTATGAGGACTTTCTAGCAACATTTGATGGAGGCAGTTTTCGACATAGATTTTAGTTGCTATGACTTACGATTGTTAAACTTTGGTATGGAATGTTATGGAAAATATAATAGTACACATATTTATCTACTACTTTTCTACTATTATGGATTTAAAATTTTCTGGCTTATCATTGTTATGCTAATTGTAAGTTAACTAAAATCGAGTTCCGTACACTTCAATCCTTTTAATGCAGTCGTTTCTTTCATACATATTTAATGCATTAAGCAAATGCCTTATAAGTCATTAGGTCACAATATTAAATTAAAACTAAAGTTAATTTTATCTGTATTACAGTTATTCGAAAAGGTACGTAATCTCAGTGGAGGCGTGGCTCCTCTCTTGGAGAAGATGCACATCGTGACAGGTGACGTCATCGAGCCTGACCTTGGACTAAGCGCCGCTGACAGACAGTTCATTATCCAGGAAGTTAACTTCATCATACATGCTGCGGCTACTATCAGGTACAAGAGTACTTAATAACTATTTAGTGCTCGGTTTCTGAAGCTCCCATTTATATCATATTAACCTAGTGATTCTTTAGTGTTAGTGACTTGAGTACCAAAGGAGTAAAATTCAAGTCACTAACGAATGATTTAAAGTAGCTGGGAAACCGGCCATACGTGCGTTACTTTTAAAATTGTAATGAACCTAAATGGTGATGGTATAAAAAGGTTAAGAAATGGTGCAGATAATAATTATATAGTTAAAGATAATAAAAATGATATAAACAATATTATTTGTTACAGGTTCGATGAAGAATTACGTAAAGCAGTTTTACTTAATGTCCGAGGAACTAAATTAATATTAGAACTTGCTAAGGAATGTAAGAATTTAAAGGTGAGTTGCAACTAGAATGATTATAACAGAGTTCTTGTCTCTTTCCTTACCACACTTCTTTCCCAGGCATGCATCTCTATTCTCTACTTTCTCTTTTTGCACAAGATGGTAGTCATAAATTGCTCAAAATTCGTAAATACTTCTTCCAGATAGAACTAGTAATAACATCTAAACTCTTATTTCCAGCTCTTCTTCCATATATCAACGGCGTACTGTCATCTGCATGAGAAACTTCTAGAAGAGAAACCTTACCCTCCTCCAGCTGACCCTCACAAAGTCATACAGATCGCGGAATGGATAGACGAAGAGTCCATGGGTTTGTTGACACCAAAGTAAGGAATTTATTACATTATATAGAAGTTAAGAAAAACAATGTAATAAACCTTTTTGAAGTTAAAGATGTCTCACTTAAAAAAGTTTTAAAGTTAAAGATACTCAATGTCAAGATTAAGTAGTACACTTATAAAATTCCTACTTTATCAACTTTTAAAGCTAGAGTCACGAAATAAAAAGAGTTTTTCTGAAATTTCTAGGTTGTCATTCTATAGCCGGTTGTATATTAACAACGTTTCCATATCGTAACTCTTTAATATTTTGGAAGAAATTGGATTTAAAAAAGTGTACTCCCTCTTTTTGTCGTTCAGTGTATACCATTCCTTTATTTATTGCTTGTAAATAAGTCAAAGAAAAGATAATGCGAACTGTATATGACATACAAGCTTCCGCCCGCGACTCCGTCTGTGTGGAATTCAAAAAAACAAAAATAAGTAGCCTATGTGTTCTTCCAGACTATCCTCTACATCCATGCCAAATTTCATCGAGATCCGTTCAGCAGTTTAGGCTACAAACTCTAACAACCATCCATCCATCTAAACTTTCGCATTTATAATATTAGTATGATTTTACAGGTTACTAAGCAAGTTGCCGAATTCTTACGCCTTCACAAAGGCGCTGGGCGAAGCTCTAGCCGTGGAAGCTATGGAACACATTCCACTTATCATTTTACGTCCTTCTATCGGTAAATCTCATGTTTTTACGATTTAATTCTCTTTAGTTTTAGTAGATATTTTAAAGTTTTTAATTTTTCCAGTAATACCAATATGGCAGGAGCCTGTACCAGGTTGGACTGACAATATCAATGGCCCTACTGGTCTTCTTATAGGTAAATTAATTTTCTATACTAATAATATTATGAAGAGGAAATATTTGTATTAGAATAATTTAATAACGACTGGACCGATTTCTAAAATTCTTTCACCTTTAAAATGCTCCATTTTTCACTGAGTGACATAGGCTATATTTTTATTGTTTTTAATTTCACGCGGACGACGTCGCGAGCAAGAGCTTGTTTTTTAATAGATATCCTTAGAAGGACTTGTGTGGACGACATGAAATATGTAAATCTCTTAAAGTTACTACTGAAAATAGTTTTTTAATCGATAAGAGGCTTGCTTTATTTAAATTTATGTTGCAACTACAAAAACTGTTCAACGTTACTCATTAATTAGTAGATAAAATGCTGAATAGTTACGTTAATATTTATTACTTTTTAAACATATATAAACTATGTAAATAAACTAAACAGTTCCCTGTCTCTGAGAATTTGTTGAAATATCTGAAGCTCTAAAATGCCTACAACCGGTTGATTGTGGCGAAACATTTAGTAACCTTGGCTTATACGAGTTACCATCGCCTCATACCTGCTAATTAAAGAGATTGCTCTTGCATAAGAGACTAAAGCAGGACTTGCGTGTGCACATCTGAAATTAAACTATCGCCCAACTAATAAAAAAAATAAGCGCCAATAGCCTAATGGTTTGGGATACGGACTACGGATCGAGGGTTTGAATTCCGCCTTTAGAGTGTGCGCCCACTCTAAAGCAATATATCGGATTTACCGGCCGGATATTTAGGACAAAGAACTTTACATGAAAAGTAAAAAAATATTATTTAATCATAAATATAAATCACAAAAAAGATATTTTAATATGTATTTAAGTCAATGAAAATATGTAGTTAAGTGTTAGGCATGTTTTTATCATATAATTTACATTTAAAATATTGCTTTCATATTTTTCGTCGAACGAGAAGATCGTTTTATAGACCTTGATATTTGAAAAGAAAAATAAATGTACGTTTTTTCTAAAGCATGCAATATCTGTATTATTTTCTAAGAAAATTAGTGAAATCAAAACACGTAATGTACAGTCAGCTGCATAATTATATCATTTACAAAACTTTAAAAACTTGTATAGACCTTCCTTCTGTTTTGTATTTAATACTAGCTTTCGCCCGCGATTCCGTCCGCGTGGAATTAAAAAAAACAAAACTGAGTAGCCTATGTGTTCTTCCAGACTATACTCTACGTCTATGCCAAATTTCATCTAAATCCGTTCAGCCGTTTAGGCTACAAACTCTAACAAACATCCATCCATTCATCCATCTAAACTTTCGCATTTATAATATTAGTATGATAAGCATAAGCTCGTAGTGACATACAGACGGATTCATGTATATTTTCAAAACCGAAGGTTCTTACAGTACAGTACAATCTTTTGTACTGTACTGTACTGTACTGTACTGTACTGTACTGTACTGTACTGTACTGTACTGTACTGTACTGTACTGTACTGTACTGTACTGTAACTGTACTGTACTGTACTGTACGTACTGTACTGTACTGTACTGTACTGTACTGTACTGTACTGTACTGTACTGTACTGTACTGTACTGTACTGTACTGTACTGTACTGTACTGTCTGTACTGTACTGTACTGTACTGTACTGTACTGTACTGTCTGTACTGTACTGTACTGTACTGTACTGTACTGTACTGCACTGCACTGCACGCACTGCACTGCAACTGCACTGCACTGCAACTGCACTGCACTGGCACTGCACTGCATGCACTGCACTGCACTGCACTGCAACTGCACTGCACTGCACTGCACTGCACTGCACTGCACTGCAACTGCACTGCACTGCACTGCAACTGCACTGCACTGCCACTGCACTGCACTGGCACTGCACTGCACTGCACTGTACTGTACTGTAACTGTACTGTACTGTAACTGTACTGTACTGTTACTGTACTGTACTGTAACTGTACTGTACTGTACTGTACTGTTACTGTACTGTACGTACTGTACTGTACGTACTGTACTGTACTGTACTGTAACTGTACTGTACTGTTACTGTACTGTACTGTCTGTACTGTACTGTACTGTTACTGTACTGTACTGTAACTGTACTGTACTGTTACTGTACTGTACTGTAACTGTACTGTACTGTACTGTACTGTAACTGTACTGTACTGTAACTGTACTGTACTGTATGTACTGTACTGTAACTGTACTGTACTGTTACTGTACTGTACTGTACTGTAACTGTACTGTACTGTAACTGTACTGTACTGTATGTACTGTACTGTTACTGTACTGTACGTACTGTACTGTAACTGTACTGTACTGTACTGTATGTACTGTACTGTAACTGTACTGTACTGTACTGTACTGTAACTGTACTGTACTGTACGTACTGTACTGTACTGTAACTGTACTGTACTGTAACTGTACTGTACTGTACTGTACTGTACGTACTGTACTGTAACTGTACTGTACTGTAACTGTACTGTACTGTAACTGTACTGTACTGTTACTGTACTGTACTGTAACTGTACTGTACTGTTACTGTACTGTACTGTAACTGTACTGTACTGTAACTGTACTGTACTGTACGTACTGTACTGTACTGTAACTGTACTGTACTGTACTGTACTGTACGTACTGTACTGTACTGTACTGTACTGTTACTGTACTGTACTGTACTGTAACTGTACTGTACTGTATGTACTGTACTGTTACTGTACTGTACTGTACTGTACGTACTGTACTGTAACTGTACTGTACTGTACTGTAACTGTACTGTACTGTACGTACTGTACTGTACTGTATGTACTGTACTGTATGTACTGTACTGTACGTACTGTACTGTACTGTACTGTTACTGTACTGTACTGTAACTGTACTGTACTGTACTGTAACTGTACTGTACTGTAACTGTACTGTACTGTAACTGTACTGTACTGTACGTACTGTACTGTACTGTAACTGTACTGTACTGTTACTGTACTGTACGTACTGTACTGTACGTACTGTACTGTAACTGTACTGTACTGTACTGTAACTGTACTGTACTGTAACTGTACTGTACTGTAACTGTACTGTACTGTAACTGTACTGTACTGTAACTGTACTGTACTGTAACTGTACTGTACTGTACGTACTGTACTGTAACTGTACTGTACTGTTACTGTACTGTACTGTTACTGTACTGTACTGTAACTGTACTGTACTGTACTGTACTGTACGTACTGTACTGTAACTGTACTGTACTGTACGTACTGTACTGTACGTACTGTACTGTACGTACTGTACTGTACTGTACTGTATGTACTGTACTGTATGTACTGTACTGTTACTGTACTGTACTGTCTGTACTGTACTGTTACTGTACTGTACTGTAACTGTACTGTACTGTTACTGTACTGTACGTACTGTACTGTAACTGTACTGTACTGTTACTGTACTGTACTGTACGTACTGTACTGTACGTACTGTACTGTACTGTAACTGTACTGTACTGTACGTACTGTACTGTACTGTACTGTAACTGTACTGTACTGTTACTGTACTGTACTGTTACTGTACTGTACTGTAACTGTACTGTACTGTAACTGTACTGTACTGTACTGTAACTGTACTGTACTGTAACTGTACTGTACTGTACTGTACTGTACGTACTGTACTGTATGTACTGTACTGTACTGTAACTGTACTGTACTGTACTGTAACTGTACTGTACTGTAACTTTAAAATAAAGTTTTTATAATATCATGCGGATGAAGACGCACGGGAATAGCTCGTATTTAATAGTTACAATTAAGGCATTATTATTTGTTTTTTACAGATTAATGCGAGTACACCGTCGTATAAGTAAAGGTTTTGACGTGTTCGAGTATTACACTAACAACCAGTGGGACTTCAAGTCCGATATCGCACAAACCGTACGCAGGAAACTCAACACTAGGGAGAGACGGGATTACAAAGTAGATGCTATTGGTAAGAATTCATGATCGTTATTCCCTTTACAGTAAAGTATGTAATACTCTCTCTCTTCCTTGCCTACAGGCATATGATACATCAAATGGTAGTGGGGTCAGCTTTCTTTGTCAATCTCCTCCACTTCGCTCTATCTAAGACATCCTGGTCCGAAACCTGGCACTCGTACATGTCTCTTAGCACCACATCTTTCCATCTTCTTTTGGGTCTGCCCCGAACTCTTCGACCGGGAAGGGAAAGCTGTAGTGGAAATATTCTCTTTATGTGCATCTCCTTCTCCGTCTGCTGCCCATAGACATCTGCATTTGCAATTACGGATGTCTACGGGCAGCGGTCGCATCGCCATTTTGACGAATTCAGGTGGGCGCTTGCTCGTTTGCCAACTTGAAAAAAAAAAACAATCTATTCATAGTTTCTTCGATCTTCCCCAACCTTTGTAGCAATTCATTCTCATTACTTTTTTGTACTGGTACCTAAGTATTTATAAAACGTTACCATTTTCAGGTCTCGATATATCGAAATATTTCGAAGATTGCATCAGAGCTGCTCGTAAATATATCCTGAAAGAACCAGAAGATACCATTCCAGCCGCCAGGAGGCACATGATGATGTGAGTCATTTATACTCTAAGAGCGTGCGCACTCCTTTGACTAAACTATCGCACAACTGTTTAGTTGCGCTTTCATTTCTATGAGCTTATATGGAGGTGCGAACACTACTCGATTTCTAGTTGTGCAATTACACAGTTGAATTGACTACTAAACAATCGACAATCGCACAACTGTTGTACAATAGTTTAGTCAAAGGTGTACGCCTGCTATTAATGTATTGTCTGACTGAATCCCTATTCATCGAAGACTAGAATTTAAACAAATTGAACAGTTTTAATAAGTGAGGAATTTGAAATATTTTTCTTACGTATTCTTCCCTGGAGGCTATATGGATACCAATAGTACTTTAAAAAATGCTACTTTCAAAAACGTATTGTCTCGTGTCTGACCTTATGTTTATGACATATTTTTGTAACCAAAAGTATGTAAGTTTTTAAAGTTTTGTAAATGAATTCAATATTTACGCAGCTAACTGTACATTTAGGTCTATTGGATTCTTATTTAATTACTACATTGTTTTTATTTCAGCATGTGGATCGTCGATCTGGTCGTCCGATGTCTATTTTGGGGATTGATTCTCTATTGGATGAGTGGTTGGTGTTCATCCTTGTACACCGCTACCGTCGGCTATAAGGACACTCCTGCTATAGTTGGCACCAGCATCTAATACTTGTCACCAACAGATGGTACCAAAAAGGGGTCGCTTTAAGTTGTGATTGTCATTTTTTTATGAATACGTATGTATATAAAATGTAAGTTAGATAACAAAGTAAATAAGCTCTTTTTTCATGCTCTTCCTAACTAACGTGTTATGATTTATCCTACACATTGTATTGCATTGAAATAAAAACAAAGACTGATAGATGAAATTGTATAATATACATAAATAATACGAGAAACGAATCTAAATTAAATTTGAATTTTCTAGAAATGAAATAATTTTTAATAGCAATGAATATTTTCATATATGTAATTAATAAATAAGCAAAGTAAAGGGAAAGTTTAGTGGTGAATGTTTAAAAATTGATGAATTACTTATACATAAGGGTTTGAGTGTAAAATTAGTCTTAATTTTAGATGTGCATTAAAATAAGAATTTTAGAGTTAAGGTTTTTATAATATCTTTTTTTAATAAAATTAAAATTTATATTTGACATCCTTTTTTTTTATTTAAATAAATTTCCTAAATAAAAACGCCACCTTAAATATAATAAAACAATGTTGTATTAGAAAAAAAATACACAAAAGTTGTAATGAGGAGTGGAGGCGTGCTAGATACGCTGCGGCCCTTCAGCTGAACTGAGAGGGCCACGCGCGACGGGTCGGGGGACCTGTCGCGCCGAATGTGGCGGATGTGCCCTCCTCTTGTGTTCCGAGGGGGGCCATTATCATATGGGTGATGGGAGGGGTTTAACATCTGACCCCTCCCTACACGTGTCGAGCCCCTACCAAGGGGCTCCCCCTATCCGGGTCGTGGATAAACTAACGTAGATGCCACGGCCCGGTTGGGCGAAGGAGAACACCGCGGGGTTTAGTGGGTAGTCCGGCCTAAATATAAGGCCGGGAGTCCCACACGAAACTGTCCCTGCTGCCCCCGCAGCATGGACGGTGCAGTGCGTAAAGGCATTCCCCGCGACAACAGAAAAAAAAGTATCGGGAAATTGACGAAAAAAACACAAAAACTTATTTATATACAGTTTATTTAAGACTTAAATCATTATATTTAATTAAAATATAAACACGTGTGGGTTTTAAAATATTCATTGACCAAATAAACACATTAAAAGACATACATTTTTATCGACATACGGTTAAAATTATAATGGAATTCCCTTTAAACAAAACAGATAACTTATAAAGATACTAAAATTATTAAATTAAACGTATTTGATATTTATAAATAGAATTGGATACTAATATCGTTAGGTTTAAGGTGCTATTTCGCGTGATACGGAATACGGCAAACGGTACAGTAGCGGCGGACAGCATTATTTGCAGTATTGATTTGCATTATACTGTTTCTGTTTCCGATTGCCATCTCCCGCTTCCTGTCTCCTAAACAAAGTGACTTCCGATTATCGATATCGCTATTAATCGATAAAATGTGTCAAAATGTACAGGAATACGTGACAGGCACGTCACTTATTCAAAGTTGTGATGCATATATTTTTGTTATCTTGATCAGGGATAGCGATAATCGAGTGTCACATTGTCTAGGATGAAATCGCACAAGTGAGGTAAGCAATATAATAGTGTTAAATAAATTAGAAAAAATAATCTATGCACTTTACTTGGATCTGAAATATCTGTAACATCTAGGGAATAACTTCGGTTAAAATTTACATAGAAGAAAACAGAAAATTGAGCTGAATTGTTTAAAATTTTCGAATTTAACTACATAAAATAATTTCATGTCGTATGAATAGAATTTTTGATTCCTAAACCATGTTAATATTTTCAAATATTGATTGCTTTTTGTAATAACCAATTGATATTAATAATTTCTAAATAACAAAAAAAAAACTGTCACACTTTGCAAATAATTTTATTTTCATGTTAGTTTAGACTTATCTCATCCTTTTTTATCTTTGGATATTCGCCATTATAGAATTCCTTTTAATACGCAGAACAGTTTCTTAATATTTAAATCAAACAATATTAGGAAAAATAACTACACAATTTTACTAAACTCTGTCCTGTCTGTTTGATTTCTAAGTTATTAAAAACATTGATTTATAAGACTTAGATTGGTCTCACTTAAAACTATCAAAAATAATTCTTACAATGTCACATCTAAGTTATACGTTGATACTACCTATTTCTACCATATTCTACCGTAAACGACCAGCTAAGAATCTGAATAGATAATATCCGGTAGCAGCCTGGAACATTCGATGCACCCAGTATAATCTGTTAAAACACAAAGTACATTAATTAGAAAAAAAAATTTAAAGCTAGTTAAAAGCACTTCAATTTCTAATTTTATTCTCTCATTGTCATAGAAAAAGACAGACGTATGGAGGCTTTGATATATACTACTTCCAAAAATAATTAGTAAAGGTAGGCAAAGCATCTGCAAAACGGATGTCTATTGGCAGCGGTTTCTTCGCTATTTACTAAAAAAACTAAAGTTCATAGAGTCTTCATTACCTAAATAGTCAAGAATTACAGTTTGGTCTTTATTGCATTGTTTTAAATATAAATCACTTCATTCATACCTTTTTAATTTTGACCTGGCATTCGGCAGTGATTCAACGCTGTCTTTCAATATGAATCGCCGTATGCCCAACATGTACGCTCCGATGTAAGCATCCCAGTTGAATTGAGCAGGCCAGTGGGGGAACGCGCTGGAATCGCTCGCACAGTTCGCTTCAGCGTGAAGAGCTGTGAGTTCCGATATGCCGAATTGCCATTCGTGGTTCGCGAAGTATTCTCCTGTAGCCGCCGCCATTTTGAATCGACGAGCTAACTTCATCATTCTGTGGGTTGAAAAAATTAAACATACAATTAGCCGGATAAGAAATATAAACAAAAAAACACCGCCATGATCATATTTCTAATCTTATAAATGCGAAAGTTTAGATAGATGGAAGTTTGCTAGAGTTTGTAGCCTAAACTGCTAAAAGGATCTCGATGAAGTTTGGCATAGATGTAGGGGATAGTCTGGAAGAACACTTAGGCTATTTACTTTTGATTTTTTTTAATTCCACGAGGATGGTGTCGTGAGCAAAAGCTAGTAATTTATATTTAAAAGGTTAAGGCGCTGGTAAGTAAAATTCTTTTATTATTGCTTTATGTAAGATTTTGATTTTAATTACTTACATAGCTTTCCTGCCCTGTGCTCTCAGCAACATATCGAAGAGGAAGGCTGGCAAGAAGTGGCAAGATATCTCCCAAAACGTATTCATAAAACGGGACTCGGTAAAGGAGAAATTCGGATACCACATGACGTATCTGTGAAAATAACATTGTGTAAAAACACAAACAAAATGTGCAAATTATCACCTAACTTTTACAGTTTACTCACACATGCAAAAGAACGCAATGCAAATACATTTTAAAAAGACATAACTACTTACAAATTTTGCCAGATTTTATGAAACGTCGCTAGAATGAGTGCTTTTTTTTAATTTCATACTGTTATACTAACACAGCAATTAAATTACAGGCAGCATTGGTTTAAGAGTTGACATTTCTTTCAGAAACCGGGCGTAGAGACACAATTGTTCAATGTTACCAAAAAGGTACGTACTTGGTGGGATTTTCCCTCGCCCATTTAATGCAGAGCCGTGTGAACTGACCCCACTGCAGAGGGTTGATGGATCCAGATGTTACATTGTAAACCGGACAGCGACCCGGCCTGAAATAAATTATTACGTTAACTATAGTATTTCACTGGATTGCCTGTAAGAGATTGCTCATAGCAATAAGGCCGCCCTTTCGCAAATCTTGTAGTTAATAGTTTTAGTATACTTATTTTCCTACTAATATTTGTGTATAAAAAAATAAATAACACCCAGAAAAGGATGATTACTCAGTTAATTCTGAAGGTGCAGCCAGCTGTTTATTAATTCTAAAGACTTTTTTCATCATTTATTAACCAGCGCATGACCACAATCCCACCTAACTAAAGTAAAGATGTGGTCGATTGATGGTACGCGTTAGTTCAGTAAGCATACCATACACATTCACACAGTTCTTAAAAGCACCCACGTGATAACTGGACTGGAACACTGACGCCGACAACTTATTCGATCTATTTTGTTAACTACTTTCTAACAGAAAAGTATACGAGCTACTTACTGTTTGCAACCTTGTCGCCATGCAGCAAGAATGCAGCTGTTGACAACTAAGTCGACTGGGACCAGGTCGACCACGTACCGCTCTCGACAGTACCCGGAACGGTACGTACCCCGAGATATCTCCATAATTATACCTGAAATATTACGTGTTTTCTAATGCGTTAATATATTTAAATTAAAAATATCTTAGATGAAATTAACTAAACTAGTTAAAAATGTCAACATGTATACTAATATTATAAAGAAGAAAGATTTGTATTTTTAAATGTATTGAAATAACCCAAAAACTACTGAAAACTTAAAAACTACCGATTTCTAAAATTCTTACACCATTAAAAAGCTACGTTATCAGTTAGTAACGTGCGTAGTTTTTATTGTTTTCTTTTTAATTTCACGCGGATGAAGTCGCGTGCAACAGCTACTAAAAATTTTTTTACATTTTTATACATTCCCTCTTTTTGTATAATACATTCAAGGAAAATCATCTTTTAATGTTACTTCTTATTAATATGATAAATGCGAAAGTTTAGATGGATGGATAATGGATGGACGTTTGTTACCACGCATTTCCAAACAGCTGCCGCGGTCAACAACGAGTAATTTAGTACAGTTTAATAATAATCTTTTATAATAATATATTATATTATACTAAACACAATCCTATAAAGTTAGAAATTGACGTGGTAATTCCACTTTCTATAAGGCTGACAGGTAAGGTTTGAAGTCGGGAAATCGTAAGATTTCCAAGCAGTCTACTTTCCAAACTAGATGGCTATTTCTGTACGTACTTTAGTGTCTGTTTAATAAATACCATTGTACTCGTATATTAGTAGGAAACGTAATTCTATTTAAAAATAACTGCAGAAAATCTAATCTTCATCACTACTTCAACAAATAGGATGAAATTATTTATAGAAAACATTTTTTTAACGCGTATGCCGGTATGCAAACTTCTTGAAGGATATTACATTAGCTTTAATCGATTAATAACAAATTAATATACACACTATATTATTAGGCTTCAGAAACATAGATTGTTAATAATATTCTCTCCTATTCCTGCTATTTCTTGACGATTGTGATATTTAAAAAGAGATGTAAAATTTAAAGTAAATCCCACCTGTTACTCCGTAGACATTATCTATCCAACCGGGGAATGGTTCTTGATACGCTGCAGTAACTGAAAAATTAAAAACATAAAAACCGTTAGCGTAATTACTAGAAAAAATACAGACGAATTGAGTACCTTTTTCTTTTTGGAAGTCGGTCATGAACATAAATAATGCACAATCCAAGTCTATTTCGGTAACTTCAATTTAAGTATGCCATGTCTAAAATATGTAGACATTTGTAACTCTATAACTCATAAATACGTCACTTTGACGATATGATTGCGTGAGACTTGGCATGTGTTGGACGATCGATGGTGACTTGATGACTATTTTATGAATGCCATGGGAAAAAGTGTAGCTACAATATCTGTCTTGAAAATAATAATTGCTATCGATTTTATTGAAGGTCCTACAACATTGAAGACTTTTCTTTATTTGTTACAACCGTAAGTTTAAGAGCGGGTGCACACCTTTGACAAAAATATCGCACAACTATTGTGGGATTGTCGATTGTTTCGCAGCAAATTCAACTGTTTAGCTGCAAAACTAATAATAATCGAGTAGTGTGCGCACGTCAATATAAGCTCATAGGAATCAAAGCGCGACTAAGCAGTTTGCGATATTTTATGTGTGCTCTACGTAATATTTCGGTGGGCGTGTTAAAGAAAATTAGAATTAAATTACATACATCATGCAAATTAACGCAATACAATACGCATTGTCATTGTTTGCAAACTACAAAATAATTTTTGCAACCTCAATTCAACTATATTAAATTACGTTGTGTAACTGAGATAAGTATGGATTTGAAATAATGTCGTAAAATAGTTAATGCCATCTCTAAGTTATTTAATGAAGAAATACATTAGTTTGTAATATCAATTGACATCGCAACATATCTAAAATGCAATCAAAACTATGTAAATCATACTTCATACTAATATTATAAATGCGAAAGTTTAGATGGATGGATGGATGGATGTTTGTTAGAGTTTGTAGCCTAAACGGCTGAACGGATCTCCATGAAATTCGGCACAGATGTAGAGCATAGTCTGGAAGAACACATAGGTTACTTTTTATCCCGGAAATAGTTACGGTTCCCGTGGGATGCGTTAATTTTATTTTTTAATGTTTACTCGATAATTCTGCAACGGTACAATATATCTTATTGAAATTTGACGCAGATATAAAACAAAGTCTGGAGTACACATGGGATAAGATTCATCCCCGAGAAATGTTCAGTTCCCGAGGGATACATAGCTTTTTGTTATTTATATAGTTCATATGTTTTCTAATACCACGCGGACGAAGTCGAGGGCAACAACTAGTCTATTATAAACTTACCTATAGATGGTCTGACTATACAAACTGGTAGGTTTGTATGACTGAATACGATTGATTCAGCCAACGCTTTGGTAAGAGTGTATGGATTAGGATGTTCTCCCTGAAACAAACGAATGCTTGAATGATCGGATCTCCCCGTGACCTAACCGACATAGAAACAAATGAATGATTGAATGTTTTACCTAACTTAAATCAACATTTTTACATTACAAGATTGTAAAGTTACGAACTTAATTTATTCTGATTATATTGACGTGGGTTTTTACTGCAGTGACACTTGTATTGACACATATTTTAATTCTTCACATTCTCTTTGAATAAACAGTCAATAAAATGCCACAGTATCTTAATTTAACTGGACGCAGAAATCGCAGTTCAATGCACTGTGGAAGAATATCGTGTACATTACCTGTAAAGTTTCAGCAATAGTATCGACGGTGTCGGGCGGCAGCATTTTAGTGCACCGCACTATGCTATCAGGGTCGTAGGGCGGCGGGTAAACGCGCTCCTCGATGTGACTACGCGGCGCATTACTGTACGCTGTAGACACGTGGACTAGAGCCTAGAAGTACACTTGATTGCATTAATAATATACTCAAAAAAATCAAAATTGTTAAAATCAGACGTGGTATTATTTCCCTTATTAATTAAAAGCCAATTGTTACCTTTAACAGAGGCATATCAGAAGCCAGTTTAAGTAGATACGCAGTGCCTTGCACGTTAAGCGCCGTAGCCGCTTGTAATGGTTCAGTGAATTTGACAGTTGCCGCTGAATGGAATACAGTGGTAACCGTGCTTAGAAGCTCTCGTTGTTCAGCACTGACGCCCAGATTCGGCGCCGATACATCACCGGTTATTGGGAACAGCTTTCCAAGACGCTCCGGCCAACGTGCGCGGATACGGTCGAATACCTGATTGTTATAAGTTTTTGCTTAGAATAACAATAAACATAGAAATCTGATGTGAGATCTAAGGCAGAAAGGCCAATATTATTCTACTGAGAGCAATGGAATTGAAGTGCTTAATATAAGACTAAGGGCTATAATCTTGTACTCTTGGGTTCCTACTCTTGCCATGAATTTTGATATCCTAGTTCTTAAAACAATGAGCTGATATTGCTGGTCTTATTTATATAATTGTTTTAAGCTTTTATTTATATCACTCTTTGTAGTTAAAACTGTCGGACACATCTTTTAACAAGTACATATTTAATGTAATATGAAAACAAAAGAAAAAGGGATTGCGGAATAGATAATATTTTTAAATTGTTTAAATTGTATAAATAAATATCAAAGCATACAAACCTTCGAGAAATAATAAAAAAAACATACCTGGTTTTTCAGGAGTTCCTTATACCTTTGTTCGACAGACAAGCCTCGCTTCGGTCTCATCAAGACGTAGATAATTTCAATGCCAGCACAACTTCTTAACAGCTTTTCTAATAACGCTTTTCCTACGAAACCTGTACCTCCCGTAACCAGTATAACTGCGCCCTCGTAGTAATCAGATATCGCCTCATTGCTTTGGTTATAAGTTCCGAAGTTACATTCCTTATTTAAATTCGGTGTAAACGGATCATTTCCGTTTAGGCAATCCATGTTTTTTCTGTATAAATAATATAATTTCAGAATAGTAATCAGCTTTAGGTATTTGAAATTAGTTTTTTTTTATGTTTTGCGATTCTCATGTAGGTTCTAACTTGAAGTTAAAGTTTTAACGTTTTTTTTTAATGTTTTAAACTTTATTAAAGAATGTTGGATAAACTAAGTTTCTAAAGTTGTTAGATTACTTACTGGTAAATATCCATTTTACAATTTTTTTTTAAATCTGTAATTTCCAATGTTCGTCACTGCTTCCGCAATATTATTTCTGAAACAAAATTCATTCAAAATAATTTACATGAACGACTTTTCTAAGAACATATCGTATCTTGTTGATAGGATCAGTGTTCAGTTACTTGAGAGAATTATCTTTTTTTCATCATAAATATCCTTATAATTACTTTGAAATCTTATATGAGATATAAGCACGTTATTTAACAGACAATAATTATTTTAACATTTGGTTACACAAAATATCATCATACAAGATTCACCGTAGATTAGACATCAACGCGTTACGGGACAATTACGCGTAAATTGATTATTTATGCGTACTACACTGTTTCTGAGTCAAGGTAAATCAACGGATCGGGCAATATGTTAAACGGGGAGATTGTAAAAGTGAAGTTTTGAATTTCGCCACAGAAATGTTGTAATGTTTGCACTTTGTGTTGTGCTTTTGTCGTATATTCTATAGGTGATTTCGTGAGATCATTTATGACAACTGTATACGATGATGTTGCAGATTTTATACTCGCATATCAAAGGTCACGTTTGGATAAGATAGTATGAAATGTGCACTACGAAATGAGCTTCTTTATTATCGTTGTTAAAATATCTGGAGGCGCGGCAGTACCCCCGTCACCGCGACGGCGTCTTGCAAGTTGTAATTTCGTTAAAAATGCAAAAAACAATTTGTAGAAATTGAAATCTCAATTTCAAGTTAACAACCACCTTACAAAGTTCGATGATTCAAGCTTTTGTTTTAACTTACTTTAAGATCAGAAGCAGTCACCACAGTAATGTTTATCACATACATGCAAAGACAGTTACGATATGTTGACATTTCATTTAAGTTTTTATTACGGTTTTGACACATAAGTAATTTTGATGGTTCTAAATCTATCCACATCAAGGCTGAAATAACGATGAAGATGAGATTATTCTTATACTTTGAATACTAATAAACCACGATTAAATACTACAAAACAAAGAGGGACAGCCCATGATGGAGCGATATAGACACCCATTGCCCTGTAGCGTGAGTTAAAATAATAACTACCAAGCCAAGTTTGGTTGATTACTCACTAAGAAGACTCTGTGTGTAGATTTTTCATACGCCTTCATTAAGGAGGTGAGGAAATTCTGATGTTAAGTTAAGAGGCGTTGTCACTTAGGTAAGTAACAGAAATTAATTTATAAGGCAAGGAGATACGTCTAATAGTCAATTTATTTCGTCCTGAAATCTTACGGTATAAGAGATTTTTGTAGAGTCAAAACTGCGTGATTTATATCTTAAGTCAATTATTAGTGCCGGTTTAAATGGTATATAGTAGCAGGTAAATTTTGAATAAATATATTTGAAAATTGATAGCACTTGCAGTTATTAAACGTCAAAGCTTATAAGCTCTGATATTTATAGTATAAAGAAAATCGTGTATTTTTCGGTCAAACGATTATTTAAATCTTGACGGATTCAGGTGGCCACTTGCTCATTTGCCTTATGATATAAAAAAGTGAATTCACGAAACCTGGGGAAACCCAGGTATAAATGTTTTTGGAGTAAATTAAGATTTTTTAGTAAAAGCTTCGTCGTCAAATTACGTAAAAATTAATACATTTAACTTTTTCTTTCTTACATATTAATTTGCTATTTAAATAAACTTAATTATTGACGAAATGACAATTTTAGATTCTTAAACTCTAGTAGTAATTATTCCTAATTCAAAATCAAATACCAAAATTGATTACTCAAATTAAAAACAAAACAATACAAGATCACTCACCATTAATATTGGGAAACACTCGACGATAAAAGGTATGCAAAAAAAAATTATATCATTTTTTTAATCCTCGCCGCACTACGTTTGCGAGTTAACCGGCTCGCGTCGCGGCCTGGCTTTCACTGCTGTCGACTGGTCACGTAATAGCCCCTGTAATATCAACAGAACATACGGCTCTATTTTGCGCACAACCGTTTATAAACGTACAAAAATTTTTGTTTGCATTGTTTTAACGTTTTATTACATATATTTGCTAGCCATGCTGTTCATATTTATTTTTGAAAATTAAGTAAAAGAATATATGATATTATAAAGAATTTTACTTAATTTCTGTAAAGTCTAAGCAAATACAGGACATAGTAACATTTTTACTCCTATTATTTTACCGTCATTCTTTTATATTATTTACGAGGGTTTCTTGGTTTACTTCTGGAAGAGTTATTAATAACATTTATCGGTAAAATAAACACTTTGGCAAACAAAATAGATATGTTTGTATTGTAATTTATTATTTCTTATTTGCTAAAATAGGTCTACTATCTTATTTGCACTCACTCTCTTTCTCTGTGCATTGTTTCTTTATTCACGAGGGTCGCGATCTCTCTTCTCTTGTAGGGTGTTTCGCCATTTGCAGTTCTTATTTGCACTCACTCTCTTTCTCTGTGCATTGTTTCTTTATTCACGAGGGTCGCGATCTCTCTTCTCTTGTAGGGTGTTTCTCCATTTGCAGTTCTTATTTGCACTCACTCTCTTTCTCTGTGCATTGTTTCTTTATTCACGAGGGTCGCGATCTCTCTTCTCTTGTAGGGTGTTTCTCCATTTGCAGTTCTTATTTGCACTCGCTCTCTTTCTCTGTGCATTGTTTCTTTATTCACGAGGGTCGCGATCTCTCTTCTCTGTGCATTGTTTCTTTATTCACGAGGGTCGCGATCTCTCTTCTCTTGTAGGGTGTTTCGCCATTTGCAGTTCTTATTTGCACTACCGCAGATAAAAATCATCAAAGCGAAATAAAATCATCTATTATCTATATATTATCATTATCTATATTATGTATGTTTGTCAAATTAATACATATTTATTAGAAAAAGAAAACTATATCAAAGTTTATGCGTAATATCGTGACGTATGTTCGTTCACGTAAGTATAATGAAATGTTTAGCCATCCGTTACCACGCATGAACACATTTAAAAGGGCTTTTGATTTGTACATTATTATGAAAATTACCAACTAAGTAAATCACAGATTATGAATCATCTTTGAATTTAAAAAAATATATGAAGTTGGCATTGTCGGTCAACGTCAATCGAGATCCGGGCATCGTAAGATTTCCTGTCCTGGTTTCGTTTGTTTACAAGATTGTTTATTCATAAAAAACCTGCGTTCGGTTTCTTTCATTAATTTATACTCGACTTATAAGAGAGTTACGTTCTAGGATATCTTACTAATATTATAATTTCGAAAGTTTAGATGGATGGATGGATATTTGTTACTTTGTAGGCTAAACTGCTGAAGGGATCTCGAAAATCTCTACATTTATATCTATACCTACATCTATCGAAAAGTCTGGAAGAAAACATAGGCAATTTACTTAAGTTTTATTTTTATTCAAAGCGAACGAAAGCTAGTGTATATATATTTTATGTGGGATTTTTTTATTATTTTGTAGTTTGAACTGTTAAGCCCGCTACGTACTCTCATTATTAACTGAGCAATCGAACTGTTTAGTTAAAACTGTTGTGTGTAGGAAAATATTTATGTAATTGTCTGTTCAACTGTGCAGTTAACAGTTCAATTAATCAATCAAAACTGGACGCCTGTAGCGGGCTTTATGGTTATTCCTATAAACTTTTTTTTTAGTGAAAATACATGTCTCGTGAAACTATTACTAATATGTTAGGAAATAATCAGAATTGTTACAATTACAGTTTTAATGGATTCCATTTGTGACGTAGGAAATGTTCGTAATATAAAACACGCACTATTCTATTACGTTATGACTAAGTATTACACGCTCTGTTGATGCTTTGTAGGTAGATCATCATAACAAATTAAACAAATTAAAGTTGGCTTGAATGAGACATTTTTATTTTGCCATGAAATGTCTACTTTTTTATAAGAAAGGGGCGCAAACGATTGGCTGGAACACCGATGTGCTCAACGCTAATGGACATCCTCAGTACTATAGGAACTACAGATCTGCTTTCAGCCTAGAAGAATAATAAACAGAGGTCCAATCACTTCTCAATAATCTTAAGTCGTACTAATTTATTAAACCCAGTTTCCCACCGAACATCGTGTCTCAATCTGCTCTGTAGTATGGTAAAAAGTGGTTCAGCCAACTTCAAAAATGTAAAAACCAATTAGATTCAATGATCCTTGTAAGCAGTTCTTTACTCTTTCTTCATAAATATTGTCTTTAACATGAAGTTGGATCTTAACTGTGGTGCTAATACATTGTTATCTTTGTACTAATGTAGAGTAATATGGATGGACAACAAACTTTCAGCAGTAACACAGAAGAATTATGTTTTTTATACGTGTTTCGTCAATGGAAGCCCACACTAACAGTTCACTGTCAACTCTGTATCAATGAATATCTAAAGTAGCGCTTACGGATACCGCGTAGGGCGGATGTGACTTGACGCAACTTATGTCATAACTTAACGAAATAATGCAAACAGAAATAGGAAAGTTGTAATGTCGGTCACCGCTTAGACATAATCTAAATAAGAATTATGTAATACATGCCGGCGTGATAATACATAAATATATAATATGCAATTATTACAAAAAAACGGCGTATAATTTTGAAAAAAAATTTATATACGATACCCGCCCAACTTTGTATTTGCCAATGAAATATTGAGAGTTGTTATAAAAAAAGAATTTCGGTGGCGCTATGATTGTTTCAGTTAATAAAGTATATCGTAAATGTAATTAATTTAATATCTAGTTGTCATAACAATCAGTTGGAGTCATTAATTTTCTGATATCCATCCATCACTGCTGCTTTTAAATTAAATCGCTTAACATTTTTTTTTACTGTATTGTCACTGTTCGCCTTGAAAAGGCATTTAGGCATTTTTAAGGCAAGCTTCACCGGGCTTGAGGTGGCCGAGCGCAGAAGACAAGGGGGGCAAAACACCATTACCGAAGAGATCATCGACGCTCATGGATATCCCCAATACTAGATACAGTTGCGATGTCGGCCTTTCACAAGGTTAGCGTCTTGAAGAACTCTAACTCGCAGTGGTTTGAAAATACCGCCGAGGACATATCTTTCCACAACGCACATACCCTTATTCAAATTTATGTACATTTTAACTAGTCCCATGACATAAAGAGAAAATGAATCGTTAAAATGATTACCAAATAATAACATAAAACAAAACGTGGCTTTGTTGCTCTTCTTAAATTAAGCAATGTTTTAAATTTACAACTATATACTATCCAATATTTAGGGTGAATCTATGCGACAATCATAATGATAGACTAAAACAAACTAAAGCTTAAGTTAAACAAAATTTAAATATTAAAAACAAATAGTGAGAAAACTAATTTATTGTCACGAATTTATTTTAAAAAAATTCTACTCATCAGCATAAAATAATAAATCAATTCAAATGATTATGAAATAAAATAATTAATTATATCATTGATACTACAAAAAAGGTGTTTCGTTATAAAAATATAGTCGTCATTTCGTTATGATAATAGACCGTTTACGTTCCGTTACACAAAATCATTGGTTTGTAACGCGCCGAATTTGCCAAGAACGTGGACTAGGTCAAGCACAAAAGTAACTTTTTTTAGATTACATTAGTTGAATTAAAATTATTTAATTTGTTACTACATAAAGGAGACAATTTCATCGGTAATAAATGAAACTAGTTACTAATAATTAACTAAGTAATTTATGTATAGCCGTTTAATTAAAGTAGGTTAGAACCCCTCGGTGAGGACGTTCCCATGCATATGAGCTGCTACAATTAAAAAATCAATAACACATAGACACTTCGTTTAAGAATACGAATAAATTTTAACTTCACATATGACAATCGGTCAAGTCGTTTAGGCTAAAATTAATGCTTTAATAGCCCTTGCTCCTTTCTCATATATCATTTTAAATCATCATCATCATCATCATCATCATCATCATCATCATCATCATCATCATCATCATCATCATCATCATCATCATCATCATCATCATCATCATCATCATCATCATCATCATCATCATCATCATCATCATCATCATCATCATCATCATCATCATCATCATCATCATCATCATCATCATCATCATCATCATCATCATCATCATCATCATCATCATCATCATCATCATCATCATCATCATCATCATCATCATCATCATCATCATCATCATCATCATCATCATCATCATCATCATCATCATCATCATCATCATCATCATCATCATCATCATCATCATCATCATCATCATCATCATCATCATCATCATCATCATCATCATCATCATCATCATCATCATCATCATCATCATCATCATCATCATCATCATCATCATCATCATCATCATCATCATCATCATCATCATCATCATCATCATCATCATCATCATCATCATCATCATCATCATCATCATCATCATCATCATCATCATCATCATCATCATCATCATCATCATCATCATCATCATCATCATCATCATCATCATCATCATCATCATCATCATCATCATCATCATCATCATCATCATCATCATCATCATCATCATCATCATCATCATCATCATCATCATCATCATCATCATCATCATCATCATCATCATCATCATCATCATCATCATCATCATCATCATCATCATCATCATCATCATCATCATCATCATCATCATCATCATCATCATCATCATCATCATCATCATCATCATCATCATCATCATCATCATCATCATCATCATCATCATCATCATCATCATCATCATCATCATCATCATCATCATCATCATCATCATCATCATCATCATCATCATCATCATCATCATCATCATCATCATCATCATCATCATCATCATCATCATCATCATCATCATCATCATCATCATCATCATCATCATCATCATCATCATCATCATCATCATCATCATCATCATCATCATCATCATCATCATCATCATCATCATCATCATCATCATCATCATCATCATCATCATCATCATCATCATCATCATCATCATCATCATCATCATCATCATCATCATCATCATCATCATCATCATCATCATCATCATCATCATCATCATCATCATCATCATCATCATCATCATCATCATCATCATCATCATCATCATCATCATCATCATCATCATCATCATCATCATCATCATCATCATCATCATCATCATCATCATCATCATCATCATCATCATCATCATCATCATCATCATCATCATCATCATCATCATCATCATCATCATCATCATCATCATCATCATCATCATCATCATCATCATCATCATCATCATCATCATCATCATCATCATCATCATCATCATCATCATCATCATCATCATCATCATCATCATCATCATCATCATCATCATCATCATCATCATCATCATCATCATCATCATCATCATCATCATCATCATCATCATCATCATCATCATCATCATCATCATCATCATCATCATCATCATCATCATCATCATCATCATCATCATCATCATCATCATCATCATCATCATCATCATCATCATCATCATCATCATCATCATCATCATCATCATCATCATCATCATCATCATCATCATCATCATCATCATCATCATCATCATCATCATCATCATCATCATCATCATCATCATCATCATCATCATCATCATCATCATCATCATCATCATCATCATCATCATCATCATCATCATCATCATCATCATCATCATCATCATCATCATCATCATCATCATCATCATTAAAAAATATAGCCTATGTTACTTAAAGATAAATTACCTTTCCAACGGTGAAAGATTTTTTAAAATCGGCCCAGTAGTTTTGGGTTATTAAAATACATACAAAAATGCAAATCTTTCCTCTTTATAATATTAGTATAGACTAAAAAGTAGTCTAGTTTATTATTAGTATTAGTTCTTATGAACAAGGAGATAAGGTTTATTCTGGTGTCTTTTTCTCCTGGCTGTACATTCTCCCTTAACTCATTATCATAATCATTTATTTGATAAATATTATATACAGCCTCATTACATTCTATATTGGTGCTGTATTCAAACCATAAATACTAGAGTCATATAACAAAATATCGTATAGCATTTCACCTGATTGTAGTTGGTTTTGCGGTTAACAGACATTGCCACGTGATATATGATATTTGTAGCTTAGCTATTAACATATTTACTTATTACCTATCGATATCGTAGTGATCTAATGTGGGTCTTGGCCGTTCAAAAGATCACCATCGCATGTCCTGTGCCGTCTTCAGCGATTCAATCCCTTGTAGCTTACGTTCTACGGCGTCGCAGCTGGTCAGCGGATTGTCGGCCAATCTGGTGTCGAGATATGCGAATTGACATATTTAGTTACATAAAAATAACTTGGACACATAGAATACTTTAACAATCAAATTATTATCCTTATTCTATTATCCTTCGTTACCACTTAACTTCAGATGGGATCGTGGTCAAGCGCTAATTTAAAGATCATAAGAAATATTTAACGAATAAAGGTGGCGCATTCATCAACTCCTTACCAACACGGGTACTTAGTCTCGCGATCACAGTGATGTATATCGATAAAATTTAATTAAATATGATTATACTCGTATAATTATTCAGGGTAATAACTTTTTAAGACTGTTTCCAAAATTAATGATTAAGACTTTATTATTTATGCATTAGTATGATCAAATATGATACAATTATCGTCATATATCAGTATAATTTTTTAAATAAAAACTTGTTTCGCACATTTTTTACAACAAATTGTATTATGATTGCTACAATGCTACAACTAGATTTGTGTAAACAATTACCTACTTTACTAATATTATAGCAAAGTAGGAAACACGCTAGCGCAGGGCAGTGAAAGTGGTTTTGCTTCATTACGCTGCACTAGTGATGTGTTTGTTGGAGAAATGTGTCGATATCGAGGTTTTGAAACGGATTAAAAATTATATCCAATGTAAATTGTACGGGAAGTAATTTTGTAGTTAGTAACACAATGTTAACAAGAATAGATTAAAATAATTATGAAAACTGCATATAATTCTAAATAAATACTACTATCTAAAATTTTCGTACAGTTCTTACATCCAGAAGAGAAGTAGGACTTAGTCAATTGTTTTAAAAGACTATAAAACAATAAAACTTATCATTTTTATTTAGTTTGGACTGTAGTATACAAACAGCACCAAAATAAATTGAAGTAGGATTTTAGTCTGTTAATTAAACTTAATTTTTTAATTAACAGACTAAAATATATCGATATTGCTTACAGTGGTAAAATTTACTCAATAGTTTCACTTCCCAACACTAAGAAAATACCGGTCTGCAGTTATGAACGAATATGTAGGTAATGTTACGTCACACAGAATCCGTGCCATCGCGACGTTTGACCATTCAAGCGTTTCAGCACAACATCATCGCTAATTGGGTAACTATTAGGAATATGTCCTATTTCATACACACTCAATACAGTGGACTAAGCATCCTGTTGCTATGGCGACGAAGGCGGTTCTTGCCGAAAGCCAACCACTAAGAGTTGATGGTAATTTTTGCTTAACAAAAACACTTCGTTTTTTTCGCACTTAACGTAGTATGAATTTTTTGATTTCATTTTAGCGTCTTAAAACGCTAATGATCGGCAATGTTTCTCATCCAAATGTATACAAAATATGTAAATGCATTAAATACAAACTTCTTAATTCCGAAGGAATTATATTGTGTAAATGTAACTTGGACCCTGATAAAAATTATTATTTATTACGCCGAGGAAAATAATTGCTATTAGTATTTTGAAAGGCGCATACTTGCTAAAAAATCATACCATATGTAGAAATCTAGAAATTTATATCGAATGTTTAATTCTCTCGCAAATATTTTGTGTACTATTTGTTAAGTTTTCCAAATCTTATTCATGACACATTTCAATCTTAAATATTTAATGTAAAAGAGCTATCTAAGTGATCATCGTAAACTTGAATATTTTTTAAGTTGAAGTAAAAATTATAAGTACAGTGCCATCTAGCGGCAGAAATATAGAACTGTATAAAAGTATCCATTGGCCAACAAAATATCAAGCAATTGTTTGCGAAATACTAATTACTACTTAGCGGTTTTTGCAATCGGATACGTATCGTATGAGCGTAAAACCGTGTCAGATGAGTTGAACAACGTAAAAACCCCGCCTTATACAGAAAATAGTTATCTGAATATTGCGTATGTGTTCACGTGACAATGGATACGGTTGATAAAACAGACAATATGAACAAGAATACACCGTATTATAACTACCCAATCTACATCATATTATTTTTATATTAATATTATAAATGCGAAAGTTTAGATGGATGGATGGATGGATGGATGGATGGATGGATGGATGGATGGATGGATGGATGGATGTTTGTTAGAGTTTGTAGCCTAAACGGTTGAACGGATTTCGATGAAATTTGGCATAGATGTAGTCTAGAAGAACACGTAGGCTACTTGCATTTGTTTTTTTTAATTCCGCGCGGACGGAGTCACGGTCGAAAGCTAGTCTATACATATAATTAAATTGTAGCGTCTGTATGTAATATCGAAAGAAAAGGCTATATAAATATTTTTTATCTGTCTGTCTGTCTATCCAGAAGCCGCATTTGTTCGGGGTAATTATATTAATAAAAATATTAGCACGTTTGTATCTTCGATTGTAAATGTAGTATTGTTATGTCACATAGGGAAGTTAATATTTTTATCCAAGTTACAACTTACTAACCTTGGGAAATCCGGTGAAGTAACTTATACAAATAGCTTTTAAAAGGAGTTATGTGTTCTGTGTTCACAACAACATAACAATGCGATATTTAATTTGTAGAACTGCAATAGATTTCGGATATCGGATAGATCTTGTATAACTACATTTTATTTTACAAGATGAAGTTTACACTGATTCTTAATTTAATAAATTAGAAAGGTTAGCGTGGAATGGACATATTATGCAGTGATGATACATACAAACAAGAACTCCTGATACTAATCTACTACTACTAATACTACTACTACTACTACTACTACTACTACTACTACTACTACTACTACTACTACTACTACTACTACTACTACTACTACTACTACTACTACTACTACTACTACTACTACTACTACTACTACTACTACTACTACTACTACTACTACTACTACTACTACTACTACTACTACTACTACTACTACTACTACTACTACTACTACTACTACTACTACTACTACTACTACTACTACTACTACTACTACTACTACTACTACTACTACTACTACTACTACTACTACTACTACTACTACTACTACTACTACTACTACTACTACTACTACTACTACTACTACTACTACTACTACTACTACTACTACTACTACTACTACTACTACTACTACTACTACTACTACTACTACTACTACTACTACTACTACTACTACTACTACTACTACTACTACTACTACTACTACTACTACTACTACTACTACTACTACTACTACTACTACTACTACTACTACTACTACTACTACTACTACTACTACTACTACTACTACTACTACTACTACTACTACTACTACTACTACTACTACTACTACTACTACTACTACTACTACTACTACTACTACTACTACTACTACTACTACTACTACTACTACTACTACTACTACTACTACTACTACTACTACTACTACTACTACTACTACTACTACTACTACTACTACTACTACTACTACTACTACTACTACTACTACTACTACTACTACTACTACTACTACTACTACTACTACTACTACTACTACTACTACTAGTTATGTCACATAGGGAAGTTAATATTTTTATCCAAGTTACAACTTACTAACCTTGGGAGATCCGGTGAAGTAACTTATACAAATAGCTTTTAAAAGGGGTGATGTGTTCTGTGTTCACAACAACATAACAATGCGATATTTAATTTCAGTCCCCTGACAGTAGCAGCTCACGGTTATCAGATATAGATGTTATACAACATGATAAATAAATATAAAAACGTTAGTATCCGTCTCTGACAGAAAAAAACTGTTTGTCCAGTCTTTTAATCGAAAGTTAATTTTCATTAAAGAACTAAAATGCTAAGGTCGTATTAAAGTTGTTTTATTTGACACACGTTAAGCAATTTCTTAATAGGTTATACCTAACTTATATAAACCTATAGATAATGTTATATACAAGATTGACGACTAATCGAGATTATCCAATTGACATTTTTAATTGTAAATGATAATAGCGAGGAATTTACCACAAAATGACCTCCGAGGGCCTTTTTCCAACATTACACAGGGCCATTACACAGGGCACCACCCTAGCTTGGGCACCAGCTGCCCATGGGGAAAATTAATAAACTATTTTTTTTCTTCTCCCGATAAAGTGTCTATAGATTACCTATGACAAAACACAATCTAGCAAACGAGAACAGATTTTTATTTGTGTAAAAATGAGATAACGATATTTTAATTTCAGTCCCCTGACAGTAGCAGCTCACGGTTATCAGATATAGATGTTATACTCGTACAACATTATAAATAAATATAAAAACGTTAGTATCCGTCTCTGACAGAAAAAACTGTTTGTCCAGTCTTTTAATCGAAAGTTAATTTTCATTAAAGAACTAAAATGCTAAGGTCGTATTAAAGTTGTTTATTTACACGATATCCAAGTATGTAGGAAATGCACAAAATGCCTCATTCATTCCATTAATACAAGGTGTAATGTCATCAAAATTAAAAATAACAGATTTTATATCGAGGAAACGGAATGAACTTTGCCATTCATGTCATCAGTAGGATAATGTTATTTTTATAACTGTCTACATTTTTTTTTATTCATGTATTATAAATATAAAAACGTTAGTATCCGTCTCTGACAGAAAAAAACTGTTTGTCCAGTCTTTTAATCGAAAGTTAATTTTCATTAAAGAACTAAAATGCTAAGGTCGTATTAAAGTTGTTTATTTACACGATATCCAAGTATGTAGGAAATGCACAAAATGCCTCATTCATTCCATTAATACAAGGTGTAATGTCATCAAAATTAAAAATAACAGATTTTATATCGAGGAAACGGAATGAACTTTGCCATTCGTGTCATCAGTAGGATAATGTTATTTTTATAACTGTCTACATTTTTTTTTATTCTCCCGATAAAGTGTCTATAGATTACCTATGACAAAACACAATCTAGCAAATGAGAACAGATTTTTATTAAACAAATTAAACAACCAAGAGAGTTGAAAGTTCGCCAATATAGCGAATCGATCGCTGCACGTAGTTATCCGCATTTCGTTTTCCCCACCAGTGTCCCATCCTCCACCAAATCCCCTTTTCATTTCTTGTACGAAAAGGGGGAAAGGGAGTAAAATTAGTCCTCCGACACGCACACTCGTCAAAACGCGGATATTCATCAACCTTATTACAAACATCTTTAATCACTTGATTTCACAGAATACAGTAAAATGCTATAGGAAACGAAAATGTCACGGCAATGACAATTACCTACACTTTTATTCAAAGGTACTTTATTTTCCTTTACATGGATGTCCTTAATAGTATAACACTTTTACTTTCCAACTTCAAGAGACGGTTAACAGAACAAAGAGCTTAACAATTCAAATTGATAATAACGAAACCACGTTAACTCTACAATTAATTAACAACAATATAAATTAGTGTACACATAATTAAACCACTAACTTTTTTGTCAAACTTTAAATGTTTGTCAAATTATTTGATAGTATACGACTTTGTTTGACGGTTTCGTCTTTAAGCATCAAAGATATTTATGATTGGTGTTTAAAATTGGGCCGATCCCTGCGATACTAAACATCCCTTGATCAATGTATCAAATTAAAAATAACAGATTTTATATCGAGGAAACGGAATGAACTTTGCCATTCGTGTCATCAGTAGGATAATGTTATTTTTATAACTGTCTACAATTTTTTTATTCATGTATAATAAATATAAAAACGTTAGTATCCGTCTCTGACAGAAAAAACTGTTTGTCCAGTCTTTTAATCGAAAGTTAATTTTCATTAAAGAACTAAAATGCTAAGGTCGTATTAAAGTTGTTTATTTACACGATATCCAAGTATGTAGGAAATGCACAAAATGCCTCATTCATTCCATTAATACAAGGTGTAATGTCATCAAAATTAAAAATAACAGATTTTATATCGAGGAAACGGAATGAACTTTGCCATTCGTGTCATCAGTAGGATAATGTTATTTTTATAACTGTCTACATTTTTTTTATTCATGTATTATAAAATCTATATTAATACGTTTGACCTCTTCGCGTTCCTTAGACAGATCTGCCTAGGACAGGATCCTACCTAAGATAGGATTTTCTTAAGCATCCAGGAGATAATTTAATGAAATTTTGAGTTAATTTGAACCCATAAACGTTAAAACCTTTCCTTAAATTGCTCTTTGTTGTGCAAACAATGATTGTTTGTTATAAATTCGATTGAGTATTATATTAGGTTGGGTTATAATGGAACAGTAATTTTAACAACGAAGTCGTACTTAATTGTAAATTTCCTAATGCCGATGTGTAATATCAAAAACCGTAATATTTTCTACACAAATTAAACAACCAAGAGAGTTGAAAGCTCGCCAATATAGCGAATCGATCGCTGCACGTAGTTATCCGCATTTCGTTTTCCCCAACAGTGTCCCATCCTCCACCAAATCCCCTTTTCATTTCTTGTACGAAAAGGGGGAAAGAGGAAAGGGAGTAAAATTAGTCCTCCGACACGCACACTCGTCAAAACGCGGATATTCATCAACCTTATTACAAACATCTTTAATCACTTGATTTCACAGAATACAGTAAAATGCTATAGGAAACGAAAATGTCACGGCAATGACAATTACCTACACTTTTATTCAAAGGTACTTTATTTTCCTTTACATGGATGTCCTTAATAGTATAACACTTTTACTTTCCAACTTCAAGAGACGGTTAACAGAACAAAGAGCTTAACAATTCAAATTGATAATAACGAAACCACGTTAACTCTACAATTAATTAACAACAATATAAATTAGTGTACACATAATTAAACCACTATTTTTTTTGTCAAACTTTAAATGTTTGTCAAATTATTTGATAGTATACGACTTTGTTTGACGGTTTCGTCTTTAGGCATCAAAGATATTTATGATTGGTGTTTAAAATTGGGCCGATCCCTGCGATACTAAACATCCCTTGATCAATGTATCAAACTTTGTCAAACAAGTTTGATTGTCTGTTATAATCGTGCATCCATCATATATTTAGATGCAACTAGCTTTCGCCCGCGACTCCATCCGCGTGGAATAAAAAAAAACAAAAGCCTATGTGTTCTTCCAGACAATACTCTACATCTATACCAAATTTAATCGGGATTTGTTCAGAAGTTTAGGCTACAAACTCTAACAAACATCCATCGATCCAAACTTTCGCGTTTATATATTATAGTAAGAAGTAAGATAACAAATGACGTTAATGTGTAGGGTTAGTAGTATTCTATCTATAACCCCAACAAAGTTACCGTAGTTAAACTATAGTCCAATCTTTGACCAATATAAGGACATGCGATTAAGCGACTTGCGTATATATTTATCCATTAGGTTTAGATTGAGATACATTGACACGCGTGTATTCAGTGCAGGTGTGACCTAGTTCGCAAAGGACTTAGTTGCTTTCATAGTTATTGATGATTTCGATAATGTCTATTAAATAAATTCAGTTTACAAGTTGTCCTAATCCTAGCCGAATTTATAGCATTACGACACGTAGCAATTTAACACTAACCAAATTGTTTCTCATGTAACACTTTATCCCACATAACTATATTACATTAATTATATGACTTCACTTTATCTTAAAATTTTCGTAAAATAACTAAAAATAATGTCGTAATGCCATGTATTGAATTTGACGTACCTATGTTTATATAATTTAAGCATTAAGAAACGAAGGATATTAGTTATGTAACAAAAAGAACGTTAGTTATGAGTGTGAAGGTACACCGGTAGAGGTAGACATAGAAAGAGATGGATGGATTGTGTGAAAGGTGACATGATCAAGAAAGGAGTGATGACAGATGGCGTATGATAGTTATGTGGAGGAGAAAAACCTGTTGCGCCGACACTACGCTACTCCAGTATAACGAGGAAGATGATGATGATGGTTTGGATATATGGATGTTTGTCACTACGTATCTCCAAAATGACAAACGACGATCATTTTTAAATATTCGCAGAATAAGGTAACCTTCTCGTTGTTTGATTATTACGATCAGTATAGACATAGTGGGAAGGCTACTCATTTAAACCAGTTACTGATAGACGCGTCTGCTAATATTTATTATGAATACGCACTGTCAGGGTCATTAACTGGGTCACGCTTAATGTATTCTGGGTCAAAGTCACCAAATGTTATACGATATTGGCCCCATAACAGTGACGAAACACAAACCTGTTGTGTAGCCCTAACCGGTCTTTAACTTATGCAGTTCTGTTTGCAAGAATATAAAAAAAAACTTTTAATTTTTAAAGCCGGCTACGCACTTTCAGTTTTAACAGTATAGTGAAATCGTAAGTGTGTAAAACTGAAAAGCAGTTTATTTGACAGTTAAAAATTTGCCTACATATGTAAGTTTTTACTCTACAGTTTAACTGTTAAGTTAAAATTGAACGCGTAGCGGGCTTCAGATTTTGTAACAACATATCATATCTATACATATAATACAATTGGAGTGTCTGTATATGTAATATTGACCAAAAATTGCGATGTTGATAATGAAAAACTAATTTTTTATTTTTTTGTCTGTCAGTCCGCAAGGCCTCATTTGTTTCGTGTTATCACCGAAATGTCTCGACCAAATTTACAGGACTGGAAGGTAGCTGATGTAAAAGGAAATATTATAGGCTCCTTTTTTTCTGCGCTGACGAAGTCGCAAGCGATCGTTAGTCATCAATAAAATGATATAAAAAACAATATGGGAAGTAACAGTTTTGAATAACAGTGTAAATGTCAGTACCTACATGTTATATTATTACATGTTTGTTTATCATTATTTTAAGGTCGTTAATCGTTATAGTTAACCTATAAAATGTAGACGTTTATTAAAAGTTGAAAATAACATTTTGAAAGTTTATTTCGATAAGTTTTAAGGATAATTACAACTGATGAGTCTGGACAATATTTGCGTAGAAAAGTTTAATAGGAACGCCATCAAATGAAAATTCGTATCCTCTGCTTACGGCTCTTGGTTCTATGTTCAAAGATTTATCTAAATTATGAATACGGAACACAATTTTGAAAAAAGAATGCATATGAATACTGCTAAGTCATGATGGCCAATCGTTTTCTATATGCTCAATTGTTAAACATTGTAAGCGACGGATGAGTACATTGTTACATTCCGACCACGGACAATTATAGTGTTTTGAAATTATCGAAACCATTATGTTACTTAACCTTGGGTTGGGATAATGTAACTTGACCGACCTAACAATATAACTAAACTAGCTGTTCCCGTGCGGCTTCGTCCGCATGAAATTATAAAAACCTTATTTTAAAGTTTACATTTCTCAAATTCTCAATTGCAAATGTCAAAATGACCGTTACGATAATAATCTTACTTCCTTAATGTTGGCAGCCTGTGGTTGATGGACCCTTTCCCACATGAAGGTTTTTTCCAAATTATTTACCCCTAAGTTTAATAGCGTGAAAATATACAGCCTAAACCGTGTCGTAAGTGTAGGGCTTTTTATTAAAGAAAGAATTATTCAAAAATATGCTGTGATTGCTGACATCCTACGCCACGAAGTAGTGTGTGTTTACACTTTATTTATTTATTTTATTTATTGGAAAGGTACACCAATTGCATGTTCAAAGTTCACAACCAAATTAATATACTGTAGACAATGAAATACAAAAAAAGCAGAACATACAGATGACAGGCGTACACAGCGCTCACAAAATAATGATGTTTTTACTTTTTCAATCACAAACATTGAATTAAAAACTATCACGTTAATTGAACTATAAATTAGAGTACAAATATAAAACAAAAACAATAAAGAAATTCAAAAGTGTTACTGGTGGTAATTTAAGCCGAGATCCTTTTTGTTTATTATATTAAGTTCAAAATTATTATAATAGTATAGATAATATAATATACTAAATACTCATATAGAGCCTTAGTTAAATATAGATTCACCAGCTCTGACTAGGACGCGCAAATTAAACTTTTTTAAGTTACTTTTGGTAGAAAATTTTGCAATAATAAAAAGATAACAGATATCTCCATCCGTGTCGTACAAATACCAAAGAGATAATTTGATATTTTCACATTTTACACAACGTGTAAAACATTATAAAGATTGATTATTCCTTGCGTCACTTTTCAATCGCATAGTTTGCAAAATTCCGCCAAACATTCACGAGATATTCATCGGATGATGAAAGAGAAATGTATAAGACATTGACCTATAAATAAATAAATAATTTTGTGACATTTTTCCTCAACGATATTTATTGATATTCGTTATTTTACACAAAGTAAAATAGATTGAATTACCCAAGCTTCTAATTATTGAAATTCATAGGTCAAAGTACGAATTTCTTGTGGTCCTACTGCATTTTCTAATAAGTAACACGATGACGTAGGGTGCGTATTAAGCGTTTGAAAAAAGAACATTTTTTGAATCTAAAGAGAATTATTTAAAACCAGCTGTTGCCCTCAACTTCGTCCAAGCAATATTAAGATAAAAAGTGGCCTATAACATGCCCGTCTATGTCAGCTACCCTTCATTGAAAGTGCGGTCGAAATCGGCTCAGCCGTTTCGGAGATTACCCGGAAAAAACACGGCTTGCGGACAGACAGACAAAAAAAAATAATTGCGACTTGCGTTATCAGAAACGCAAATACATCATCTTCCCGAAATCTGGAATTTTTCTTTTGATGAACAGACACTGCAACTTTATTATATGTATAGATTTAAATAATATTCTTTTTTACTTTTTATGATTTAATTTTTCTTTACGGTTTTTTGTGATGGGTATATTTCTGTAATTACGTAAGTACAATATTGTAAGTCGATTCAGAATATTTTTCTGTCCATATGTATCCCATTGTCGTACTCAAAGTTGTTTAACAAGCTTGCAATCATTCCCAGAATGGTAATGGTCGTGACAATGATAAATCCGTCTTGCACAACCCTCGCAAGAGACGAAGACAAAAAAAATCAATAAATTCCACTCATCCGATGTGCATACGCAATTAAATTACGTAAAACGTAATTAGTAACTGTAAAGTACAAGCTTTAAACATCATCGACATTTTACGAGTAGGTTAAGATAAAATATGGGAAAGATACAGTATGGTATCCTTGTTAATGTATTTAATCCTAAACCAAAAATAAATAAAACAACCATACTTCCAAATTTTTTGAGTTAAAATACCATACTTTTATCACAATTATTCGACACTAGCTTTCGCCCGCGACTCCACCGCGTGGAATTAAAAAAAATCAAAAGCAAGTAGCCTGAGTGTTCTTCCAGACTATCCTCTACATCTATGCCAAATTTCATCAAGATCCGGCTACAAACAATAACAAACGTTCATCCAGTTACAATATTAGTAAAATTAGCTATCTCGGTGTCTCTGGATTTCCAAAAAATAACAGAAAAAATTAAATATCTATGGAATATGACGATCCTCTGTTTAGTTAATTTCGGTGATGGAAACAAGGTATTAATTAGGGTCTCTTTGAGTCATGCCGATAAGACGGCGAGGCGAAGTTTCAGATCGTACTCTCCGTCTCGAAACCAAGATCGTGCGCCATTCTCTGTCGGGATGTCATAGTTACCGGTTGGAAGAACCGATTGTCATGTGAATTTTTTTCGAACTTTATGTGTCGTGTTTATTTCGAATAGTTTTGTGTGTGAATATTTGTGTGATAGTTATTAAAAGGTGAGTATTTTGTTTATATTATTTATATTTTTTAATTTCTATATTTATTTGTTATTATTACATAGTTCATTTGAAAAAATAAATATGTTTAAATAAAAAAAAAACAATTTAAAAGAAAACATTTAATTAAAATTTATTTAAACCTTATTTTTTTTATAACACCCTCATAAAAATTTACACATAATCTTGACCTTTTTGATACTATTTAATCGATGTTTTGTGTACAGATAACATTGTTCTAATTATCATCAAAAACCATACGCAGACAATGTTTGCAAAGATTTAATTAATTCGCATTGCACAACCGGTCATATAATTATAGCTCTTATTTCAAGGTGACACGGTCTTGAATGGCAAGTGTTGCACAACCAAACAAGAATCGTACGACGTTGTTGCAATATGCGAATTTTTTGATAAACCGTCATATTTATTTTATGCAACTAATAACGGGCTACTTCTTTCTTTTGTAATTCATGCAAATTGCTAACATAAAAATAATAAACCTAATAAAGATGATAATTAAAGTAACATCAATTTTTTTTTAATATCAATCACAGAAAAGACTGTACTCGTAATACCATAGAGATTTATTTTTTTTATAACACCCTCATAAAAATTTACACATAATCTTGACCTTTTTGATACTATTTAATCGATGTTTTGTGTACAGATAACATTGTTCTAATTATCATCAAAAACCATACGCAGACAATGTTTGCAAAGATTTAATTAATTCGCATTGCACAACCGCTCATATAATTATAGCTCTTATTTCAAGGTGACACGGTCTTGAATGGCAAGTGTTGCACAACCAAACAAGAATCGTACGACGTTGTTGCAATATGCGAATTTTTTGATAAACCGTCATATTTATTTTATTTTTTTTATAACACCCTCATAAAAATTTACACATAATCTTGACCTTTTTGATACTATTTAATCGATGTTTTGTGTACAGATAACATTGTTCTAATTATCATCAAAAACCATACGCAGACAATGTTTGCAAAGATTTAATTAATTCGCATTGCACAACCGCTCATATAATTATAGCTCTTATTTCAAGGTGACACGGTCTTGAATGGCAAGTGTTGCACAACCAAACAAGAATCGTACGACGTTGTTGCAATATGCGAATTTTTTGATAAACCGTCATATTTATTTTATGCAGCTAATAACGGGCTACTTCTTTCTTTTGTAATTCATGCAAATTGCTAACATAAAAATAATAAACCTAATAAAGATGATAATTAAAGTAACATCAATTTTTTTTTTTTTTATAACACCCTCATAAAAATTTACACATAATCTTGACCTTTTTGATACTATTTAATCGATGTTTTGTGTACAGATAACATTGTTCTAATTATCATCAAAAACCATACGCAGACAATGTTTGCAAAGATTTAATTAATTCGCATTGCACAACCGCTCATATAATTATAGCTCTTATTTCAAGGTGACACGGTCTTGAATGGCAAGTGTTGCACAACCAAACAAGAATCGTACGACGTTGTTGCAATATGCGAATTTTTTGATAAACCGTCATATTTATTTTATGCAGCTAATAACGGGCTACTTCTTTCTTTTGTAATTCATGCAAATTGCTAACATAAAAATAATAAACCTAATAAAGATGATAATTAAAGTAACATCAATTTTTTTTTTTTTATAACACCCTCATAAAAATTTACACATAATCTTGACCTTTTTGATACTATTTAATCGATGTTTTGTGTACAGATAACATTGTTCTAATTATCATCAAAAACCATACGCAGACAATGTTTGCAAAGATTTAATTAATTCGCATTGCACAACCGCTCATATAATTATAGCTCTTATTTCAAGGTGACACGGTCTTGAATGGCAAGTGTTGCACAACCAAACAAGAATCGTACGACGTTGTTGCAATATGCGAATTTTTTGATAAACCGTCATATTTATTTTATGCAGCTAATAACGGGCTACTTCTTTCTTTTGTAATTCATGCAAATTGCTAACATAAAAATAATAAACCTAATAAAGATGATAATTAAAGTAACATCAATTTTTTTTTTTTTATAACACCCTCATAAAAATTTACACATAATCTTGACCTTTTTGATACTATTTAATCGATGTTTTGTGTACAGATAACATTGTTCTAATTATCATCAAAAACCATACGCAGACAATGTTTGCAAAGATTTAATTAATTCGCATTGCACAACCGCTCATATAATTATAGCTCTTATTTCAAGGTGACACGGTCTTGAATGGCAAGTGTTGCACAACCAAACAAGAATCGTACGACGTTGTTGCAATATGCGAATTTTTTGATAAACCGTCATATTTATTTTATGCAGCTAATAACGGGCTACTTCTTTCTTTTGTAATTCATGCAAATTGCTAACATAAAAATAATAAACCTAATAAAGATGATAATTAAAGTAACATCAATTTTTTTTTTTTTTTTTTTTTTTTTTTTTTTTTTTTTTTTTTTTTTTTTTTTTTTTTTTTTTTTTTTTATAACACCCTCATAAAAATTTACACATAATCTTGACCTTTTTGATACTATTTAATCGATGTTTTGTGTACAGATAACATTGTTCTAATTATCATCAAAAACCATACGCAGACAATGTTTGCAAAGATTTAATTAATTCGCATTGCACAACCGCTCATATAATTATAGCTCTTATTTCAAGGTGACACGGTCTTGAATGGCAAGTGTTGCACAACCAAACAAGAATCGTACGACGTTGTTGCAATATGCGAATTTTTTGATAAACCGTCATATTTATTTTATTTTATTTATATTTTTTAATTTCTATATTTATTTGTTATTATTACCTAGTTCATTTGAAAAAAATAAATATGTTTAAATAAAAAAAAAACAATTTAAAAGAAAACATTTAATTAAAATTTATTTATTTTATAACACCCTCATAAAAATTTACACATGATCTTGACCTTTTTAATCGATGTTTTGTGTACAGATAACATTGTTCTAATTATCATCAAAAACCATACGCAGACAATGTTTGCAAAGATTTAATTAATTCGCATTGCACAACCGCTCATATAATTATAGCTCTTATTTCAAGGTGACACGGTCTTGAATGGCAAGTGTTGCACAACCAAACAAGAATCGTACGACGTTGTTGCAATATGCGAATTTTTTGATAAACCGTCATATTTATTTTATGCAACTAATAACGGGCTACTTCTTTCTTTTGTAATTCATGCAAATTGCTAACATAAAAATAATAAACCTAATAAAGATGATAATTAAAGTAACATCAATTTTTTTTTAATATCAATCACAGAAAAGGCTGTACTCGTAATACCATAGAGATTTATTTTTTTTATAACACCCTCATAAAAATTTACACATAATCTTGACCTTTTTGATACTATTTAATCGATGTTTTGTGTACAGATAACATTGTTCTAATTATCATCAAAAACCATACGCAGACAATGTTTGCAAAGATTTAATTAATTCGCATTGCACAACCGCTCATATAATTATAGCTCTTATTTCAAGGTGACACGGTCTTGAATGGCAAGTGTTGCACAACCAAACAAGAATCGTACGACGTTGTTGCAATATGCGAATTTTTTGATAAACCGTCATATTTATTTTATTTTTTTTATAACACCCTCATAAAAATTTACACATAATCTTGACCTTTTTGATACTATTTAATCGATGTTTTGTGTACAGATAACATTGTTCTAATTATCATCAAAAACCATACGCAGACAATGTTTGCAAAGATTTAATTAATTCGCATTGCACAACCGCTCATATAATTATAGCTCTTATTTCAAGGTGACACGGTCTTGAATGGCAAGTGTTGCACAACCAAACAAGAATCGTACGACGTTGTTGCAATATGCGAATTTTTTGATAAACCGTCATATTTATTTTATTTTTTTTATAACACCCTCATAAAAATTTACACATAATCTTGACCTTTTTGATACTATTTAATCGATGTTTTGTGTACAGATAACATTGTTCTAATTATCATCAAAAACCATACGCAGACAATGTTTGCAAAGATTTAATTAATTCGCATTGCACAACCGCTCATATAATTATAGCTCTTATTTCAAGGTGACACGGTCTTGAATGGCAAGTGTTGCACAACCAAACAAGAATCGTACGACGTTGTTGCAATATGCGAATTTTTTGATAAACCGTCATATTTATTTTATGCAGCTAATAACGGGCTACTTCTTTCTTTTGTAATTCATGCAAATTGCTAACATAAAAAAATTAAACAAAAAATTTTCATAAAAAAATGTAAAACCGACTTTCAAACAAAATACACTAAAATAAAATATTCTAAAAAAAAACAATATACTAAAAAGCAAGGAAATAATTCCTTAAATTACTTAAACTTAACTATGCCATAGTGTTTGACTCCAAAAATTAAACAAAAAAATGTGTCCCACCTGCAAGCACCACCTTTCGGATAAAAAAGAATTATCAAAATCGGTCCACTAGGGGCGGAGTTATGCCGAAACACACATAAAAAAATTAAAATGGAAAAAATATACAGACGAATTGAGTACCTCCTTTTGGGAAGTTGGTCAAAAAATAGATTTGTTAGAAATTTGCAATTTCTGGCACTTACATTTTTCCTGTATTTAAAAAGGTCAATTTTAAATAGTATAATTAAGAGCAACTACTAATTGAAATAAATTAATAATCTAATTGATTTTGCCTGCGGCTTAATTCGTTCCATTTAACACCTTGTAGATTTTGCTTACAAGATTTCGCGCATAATCCTTGGAATTACAAAAAAAATAGCAGTCGCACGTGGCGTTGTCCACGTGTGGGATTAATTTATTATGTACGTATTAAATTATTTATACTTAAAAATATGTTAATTTTCTGTAGGAATAATATTTTTCCATACAAACTTGAAAGTTTGAATAAATTCCATAATTTTTTTGGCGTTCAAATATGAATAAAATCATTCTTAAGACTCCCTTGCGTAAATGATTTTAGAATAACTATCAACTGGCTTTCGCCCGCGAATCCGTCCCTGTGGTATCAAAAAAAAATAAGAAGCCTTGTTCTTCCAGACCTTCACGTTTATGCCAAATTTCATCGGGATTCGTAGCAGTTTAGGCTACAAACTCCAACAAACGTTCATCCATCTATTATTAACAAGATTTACTTTTATGTTAAAAAAAATATTTTTTTTATTTTTGGTGAATCTTAAATTAATAGTAAAATATAACACCAAATTTTTACTAATACAAACCAGTCACAATAGAGATTGTTGTAATACTTTAAGTAATTTAGCAACGGCTTAAGTAAATACAGTTTTGCAAGTTTCGTATGTATTTGTATAATTTATTTTAATGTGTTAATTACACAACCTTCTTACATTAGTTTGATGGAAGTAAAGAAAAAAATTACTTGTAACGAATTGTACAATTGTAACTTTTTTCTTTTTCGTATAGAAACCCCGAGACTCCGAACATTTCAGATTAAAATTATTACCTAATACTAAACGCCTTCTAAATTCGGCCACCTAAAACCTCGAGATATTGGAAATCCCTCAGCCTAAAAATGGTTGCTTGATTATTACAGGAAGTAAAAACCGGAAAACAACTTTAAAAATTAAATTGTATAACAAAATTAATCAAAGTGACCTTTGAAAATTTGCATTAGGAATTAGATAAATGACAGGTCTTCAATGTAAAACATGCTTAAGGTCAAAGTCCTTTGCCTCACGCTAGTGTAGAAAACTTTACACCAACAAAAAGCTAATGGTTTAGATGACATTACAAAATATAAGGTCGTGAGTTCAAGCCACTATTATCAAATCTATGTTAAAATCATATCCTTGCATAGATTTGAGTCCTTAGAATATTTAAGAACGTCAATGAATTTACTAAACCTATTAAAACTTTGTCTTATCTTGTAGTATGATAGAACGATGATACCACGAAATAAATTTTAAGCGAACGTTGTATAGTCCTGCAGATAAATGAGACGTTACAACAAAGAAAGTTAATCTAAATATTTAAAAAAAAAAGCTAGTTACTTGCCCTTAACCAGAAAGTTAAAAAAGACTCTTCCGAAAGAATTGTAGATGTTAAACATATTTTATTATTTGTGACTATATTTGTGAGTATCTGCGATAACTTGTAATTAGCCTTCAGTTTATTGTTCTTTTTTATTATTTTTTGTAAGTTAGCTGTAAGTCATCTATAAATAAATTAAATAAAAATAAACTAAAATTAACCATCATACCCTTATGCTTACTTACCGTACAATGCAATCGGCATAATTTAAATTTTAAAATAAAAAATTGTATATCAGTGAATAAATCCACAGCTTTTTTCTCATTTTTAATTTTTATAGTTACTAATTAAATAAAATATATATCTACACTAACCGATAAAGACAAAACATTTAACTCAGTAAACACTTTTAATAATAATGATATGGTAAAAAGCGGGCCCCTAACAACACATTGTGTAAAATTCACACCATGATACAAATTAGACGAACAAATTACAATATCTTTTTGATGACATTGACATACAAACCGGACAGTGAAGCACGAAGACGCTATTGGACTTTGCTATTTCTTAACATAGAAAGTGTCATTAAATATCTTTTGTTGCATTACAACAGACAAGCGCAACCTAACAGTTGACTATGTTTGGATAAGGGAACAACAATTAGCAATTCTAAAAGGTATGGATACTTAAATTGTTTACGCATTGGAATCTATAACCGTTGGTTTCAATACCGAAACACATGTTTGTCGTCTCTGTTATTACAAAGGGAATGAGAGGGATGAAGAATGTTTTAAAAATGAGTTTTGTGGCAATTCCACTCTATTGGATTCTGTATGTAATCATGTTTGTTACTATCTCTCCAAAACTGCTTATTAGATCTTAATGGAATTGTACGCAGATGTAGAACATAGTTTGGAAGGGCATATAGGTTACTTACGACGTTTTTTTTTATAGCGTGCTAATGAAATCGCGGGCAAAATATAGTGTAAAAATATTTTTTTTATATTTCACATTACTGTATTTGCGTCTTTTTCGTCTGTCTTTTCGTGAATCCTCGTTTGTTTAAGGTTATCTCCGAAACGGTTTGACCGATTTTGACGGGACTTTTATTGGAATGTAGCTTATGTGTGGATTAACTTTTTTTTTATAATTCTAAGCTAACGAATCTATCCATATCATCCAGTAAAAATAAACATTCGTATGATTCATCGTGACAAGCCCACTTTAATTTACACACGGAAAAAACTGCGAACCGAAGACAAAGAATGATGAAGGTTATATTTGCTTCAAATATTTTTTTAGACTACCGTCACGACTTCTGTGAGGTCTAACACGGCGTTGTTAAATATCAAAATGTATACATGACCTTTATAATTAATTGAATTTTAGCTAATTATATTAACAGATAATGGACATAAAAAAAAACACGGGTCCAATTTTTTTTCCTGTAAATACAATTTTACAAGACTTTTTATAAAAAAGTAGGATAACTATTGTCTTTTGTTTTTATAACAAACGTAATTTGATTGTGTTCTCATTCAAATGCTTGGAAATATATTAGATAAGTTTATAATTAAGTATATTCAATGACGTTAATTTTGCGGAACGGAACGAATTTTCTCACTAATGTGTCTAAAAATCTAGAAAAACAGCAATTAGATACGTAACATGTCATTTAGTGAGGGAATTTCCGTCACGATAATGTCGGAAAAACACATTATGCATTTAATTATACAACTAGATTACAATTGGTAAATGAGTAGACCAATTTATTTGTAACTAGCTGTTCTTCGCGACTTCGCCGGCGTGAAATTAAAATACAATAAAAAAAAGCCTAAATTACCTCTCTAATGGTAAAAGAATTTTTCAAATCGGTCTAGTAGTTTTTACGTGAATAAAACATACAAAAATACAAATCTTTCCTCTTTATAATATTAATATAAAAGTATAGATAACTAGCTTTTGCCCGTGACTCCTTCCGCTTTTAAAATACTTAGTAAGTAGCCTATGTGTTCTACATCTGTGCCAAGTCGAGATTCTTTCAGCGGTTTAGGCTACAAACTCCAACCAACATTCATCAAAACTCTCACACTTATAATATTAGTAAGAAGTAATAGTATAAAGAATAATTAGCTAACTTCTTTGAGTGTGGCAGTAAGAAGATTAATTGAAGAGTATTAAAACGCACGCAGACCTTTGACTAAACTATCGCACAACTGTTTAGTCGCGCTTTGATTCCTATGAGCTTATATGGAGGTGCGCACACTACTCGATTTGTAGTTGTGCAACTAAACAGTTGAATGGGCTGCGAAACAATCGACAATCGCACAACTGTTTTGCGATTGTTTAGGCAAAGATCTACGCCCGGTCTAAAGAGTAGTAAGATTATACGAATGCACTTCATGACCATGTAATATTAAATAAGCCAATATCCGTGTAGCGTGTCAAGTGTTTGCTGTTTCAATGTTAGCCTTCGTCATGTTTCGTCAGCATTTCGTCACATACGTCCGTGGTAATTGCTTAAGGATTTATGACAATCATCAATAATTTGCATAAGTTTAAAATTAGTTCAGTTTTTATAATATTTCAAACAGGAAAGATTTAAATTTCCAGCTACATCGACTACTGTTTCGATTTTATTTCGTATAATTAACAAACTGCTCTGCAGCTAAAAATATTATGTAATTTTATAACACAAACTATTAGCATATATTGAAATAATTATAATAATTTCTACATAACCTTTCTACAAAACGTTGCAATTCGTTTTCCGCATGATACTGAACAATTATAAATCATCTTTTTTATTCATTAAAAGTGCAATATTCTTAATGGCCAGTACGATCTTTGGCAGTATGCAAACCACTGACTGGCGGTGGTGAGTTTTAGTACATTAGTTCTAAAAATCACTAGTATTATTAAATAGTGATAGATTTAACGTCATTAACGCGAAAAGTCGTATTTAAGTCAGAACAAAGTAAAAGCTGTCTGTTTCCAAACTCGCCTATCTATTTATATAGATCAGTGATACAGACTCTTTGGTCCAAAGAGGTCAAAAACATTAAACGTCAACAAAAACTTTCAGCAATAGACTATAATCACTATAACTATGCGTGTAAGAGTTTAATCGAGTTATGCAAAATTATAATAAATCGCCATTATTATGAAATCGACATATTTAAATCTAGAAAAAATCCATTCCCATGTTCTATCGTGATCTAGATTATTCCCGTACGTAACCTAACTCAAGGCATTGTTAAAACCATGCATAACAATGATCGTGGGAACTGAGAAATTACCACTCAACTACATACGTACTTTGCAACAATTAATTGTGGTAATAGAAAGAATGGTCTACTTCACTGGTAGAGGTAGAACTAGAAAGAGATGGATGGATTGTGTGAAAGGTGACATGATCAAGAAAGGAGCAATGATAACGGTTGATAGAGTTATGTGGAGGACGAAAACCTCTTGGTAACTAGGCCTTAGTAAACAATTCTGACACACTGCAGATTGGTTGATTTTAAAAATGAAATCGCGGGATACGGTCATTTACCTAGAAACCTATTTATCGAATAACTAAATCTAAACCGATTCTAGTTATAAGTGAACAAATAAATTGCTTTGCTACACGTAAGGTATATAAATATTTCATTTGTTTTGTATTATTGCTAACTAAAAAAACAAACATTTGTATAGCGGTCAGTCTCATAACAATAAACCAGTTTCGTCCATGCACATATGTACTTCAAGGTCTAGGGCTATCATCAGTCGTGTCTAAAATACATAATAGTGCGTGGAACTATGTATACCTCGACGTTACCTGGTAGTTAGCATAATTAAATGATATATATGGATACAGTAATCTCTATCTTCGAATATAAAATTTGATTCCTTGTTAAAAATAACGTTATTGTGTTCATCGCGATTTTTAACTGTTGGAATATTGTATAAAGGTCGGCTTCTATTGTCGAAACGTTCGAACACGAGCATGTGTTGTCATCTCGTTTTATTAAGATCTGCTTTTGTTTGAATGTATCGGCAGTGGAAATCAAAGTTAAATATAGTCCGACTAACATGAAGGTAATATATTTTGGTACTTACCTGACAGGCTTCAAGACGTGGTATTTGTTTCCCATTTGATTTTCGCCATTTTGGCGCTGACGGCTGTGGTGGTGATATCGAACTAAGAATAAACAAAATTACCTTCCAGTAACATCAACAGCGTTTAAGTTGGAACGAAGTTAAAACTGTAATTTCCAAGGAATGACCTATCCATTGCAGAGATCAATGGTATGTTTATGTTCTCCATTTTACCTGCAACATAAATTGATTGACCGATTTAAAATCAGAGTCATTATTATTTGGTATTCTTGGAATTTGCTACAAGTTAGAATCGCCAGTTATTTTTATTAATTTAAATTAATTAGCAAAATATCTAAGTACAACGACCCATGGAATCAGCGTATTTAATCGTAAGCACAAAAAAACTATTGAATAAACCTTCGTGCTAACAAAAGAGCCGGGTAATCCGAGATTATGGATCTCATTTTGTTGATCATTAAAGAGAATTGCTAGAAAAAACAGTCTTTAGAAATGATAAGGAATTTTGTATACCTTTGGTAAAACCCGCAAACGACGTCATTACTGCGATGTTGTGTACGAAGTATGACTCTAATTGGACTTCAATGTCAGATATAAAGCGAAGATTGGTTCGCTCGCTCCCAAGTCTTGTGGTTTGGGATCAAATCCATGTCATCAAACATTTAAAAATCACTAACACAGCACAATTTATATTATTTTCACGGGAAAACACATTAAAGTTAGATTTTATGTATGGATGGTATGGATTTTTGTTATTTTTATTCAATATTTTTGTTCTCAACATTTCCAAAACTTGTACTTGAACTCGCGGTGAACTGTCATGTGACGTCGCGGTTTTGATGAACTACCTTCTAATTTCAATTTTTTGTTCTCAACATTTCCAGAACTTGTACTTGAACTCGCGGTGAACTGGCATGTGACGTCGCGGTTTTGATGAACTACCTTCTAATTTTAAATCTTTTTAAATTTCGTTTCATTCTAATGCATTGACTGGAATTAAAAGATCTTTAGTGGAATAAGATTTGTTGATTGTAAATAACGCCATCTAGTGTAAACAATACTAAACTATAATTACCATAAATTATATGTGATTTTTTCTATTATCATAATATACGTAATTTAAAATAAATAGATATAATTTGTTTACTACTATTTCTGTCTTGAAGTATATTAACAAGGTTGTGATGTATTTTTAATGGCCGTACCTAATATATCACTTTAATAATATAATTTACAATAATATCTAAATACCTATTATATGATGCGAGACAATGCATAAATAGGATTGCAATAATTATGTGTACAATAATTTAATCATACAAATGATTTAAATTCTTGTGAAATAAAAACCAGTAAGTAGTTATGTTTTCTTCAACTAGTAAAAGTGCATTTTTGTCAAACTAAATTCGTTTGGCATAAATACAATAGATTTTATACGTGATTCTGAATTCAGTCCAATATCTATTTATAGAGAATTTAAATACTTGTTCATATCAAGGTTTAATATTTTTATTATAGATTTAAAAAATTGCTATAATAAAAATATTAGAAGAACGGAGAAGAGAAAGAGGGTCTTTATATGAAAACTATTTTTTTTTTCATGTTTTTTTTTGGTGAAATTATAAGAAACGCCAATGAAAGCTAGAAACAAAGACATTTGAATTGATCGAATTCCCATACTAAGAAATTGCTATCTGATTTTGAATTTACTATTATAAATCACTAGCTTTCGCCCGCGACTCCGTCCGCGTGGTATTATAAAAAACAAAAGAAAGTAGCCTATGTCTTATTGCAGATTATGCTCTACATCTATGCCAAATTTCATCGAAACCCAATAAGCAGTTTAGGCCACAAACTCTAACAAACATCCATTCATCCATCCATCAACACTTTCGCATTTATAATATTAGTAAGATAAAAACATAGTTGCATCGTTTTAATAAATAATTTAGAAAGACCGTATGAAATGAATTTTAGCTCCAGCTCTGTTCACCACGCTAGGGATAAAGAGGGCAGCGCTATGCCAAATAAAAAAACCTTCCTTCTTGCTATAAACGTATTCAAATAGAAGATAGTCTGACGTAAGAATTATATCATTAGTATATAATGTAAGTCTTCAAGGAAAACGCTAAGTTCCGCCTTATTTATAATCTCAAGATGTGTTAATATGTAAACGACGTCCTACAATACATACATAGTGTAATACATAAGATAATATCTTGGTCATCTTATAGCCTCTTGCTCTTTTAGAACGAGCGCACATCTTTGTCTAAACTATCGCACAACTATTGTGCGATTGTCGACTGTTTCATTGCACAAATAAAAATCCAATAGTTTACGCATATATAAGCTCATAGGAATCAAAGCGAGACTAAACTGTTGTGCGATAGTTTAGTCAAAGGTGTGCACACGCTCTTAATCAACAGAGCTTATCACGATTAGTGCAAAGGTAACGTCATCGACAAAAGTATTAGATTTGTGCTCCCTTACTAGTAAAAATCAATTGTCAAATATCAGTTACTTTGTAACTATTGGGAAGTTAATATTTCTAATGAAGAGTAACGTTTTATTAAACTGATTTCTTTTAGTTATTCGTTGTGAATCGCATGTTCGAGACACGCCTAAAATTAAAAATGTAATAATAACTACTTAATTATTGATAAGATACATTAATTCGGTCTATTCGAGGTTAATTCGCATTAAATTAAATGCCTATAGTGCTATTTAAAACTCGCGATATTCATTCAAATTAGATTCATAAAATTAATTTACTTTGGTACTTGTATTGTTCCCTGTTTACAAAAATACTAGCTGTTACCCACAGATTCGCATATGTTTATTATATTTTTAATTTTGTCGTTGGAATTATTGAATTTTCTTTTCGATAGGAATATTCTTGGATAAGTCGCATGTATCATCGCATGTAATATTAACGGGAAATAGCAGCATTAATTGAGTCGTTTATATTCAATCTATATAATGTAAAAGTGTTTCGCGATGACAAAAATGCCAAGGCTCTAGTTACGCCATGTAGTGTCACCCGAGGCAGGGTCATATCGCATTGCCGACTTCGTGGTCAAATACTATTTAGGAAAGGGACCTCCGTAAAGACATTTTACGTAAATCATTCTGACATAATCTACTAAAGATTTATTAGCTAAGATGTCCGAATTCCCCCCGTCTTTAGAAGTCAAATTTAAGAAAGTAGTTAAGCTTGTTTTCCAATTGTACCATCTATCCCACGATCTGTAAGAAAAGGAAGGGAAGAGAGGTGGAACACGGGAGGGGATGAAGAGAAAAGAAAATGCTTTTTGACCGACTTCCCAAAAGAAGGAGGTACTCAATTCGTCTGTATGTTTTTTTTATTTGTGTTACGGCACAACTCCGCCGCTAGTGGACCGTTTTTGATAATTTTTTATCCTAAAGGTAGTGCTTGCAGGTGGGTCCCATTTTTTTGTTTGACTTTTTCTGTTTATCCTCTCTGTCCGTTCAATAAAAGTATGCAAATAGCCGTCTAAGGCAATAGATTATATTGTTATTTATTGATATGGATAGCAGATGTACAGAAGTTTTTACCATTGTCTTCATATATCAACTTCTTAATTATAATATCGACTCATTACGTTTAAAACCTATGAATGTATAATAAATATATTAAAATAATTATTTATTAATAGTACTTATTTAAAAATCAAATTTAGTTCGTCAAACTATATAAGTTAGCTTCAAATTTTGCGTTGTAAATAATATCGTCAAATCCACTGAACGTTTAGGTACCATTTTTTATTTTATTAAATTGTTGTTAATTTAGTAATATACCTTGTGAGCATGCCAAGTAGGCTATTTAGCTTGCGTTTGGATAATATTCACGTCAATTGTTGCAGGATTATATATATATATGCACCCTTAACAGTAACGCTATTGGCGCTTCAAAATTATTCATGAAATCTTATAGAGATTTTTTTATGATATTTTTAGTCTCATGGAGTTTTTTTAATATTTCAAATAATACGGTATGCTTATCGTACAATTTTTTTTCAGACTAAAAATCCGTTACGATGGCGCCATCTGTTGGCGTATCCGAATTCTTCGCGGGAAAAAAGATTTTCATCACCGGAGCCACGGGATTTATGGGGAAGGTGCTGATAGAAAAGCTCTTGAGATGTTGTCCAGATATTGAAAAGATATATTTGTTGATGCGTTCCAAGAAAGGACAAGGCACTAAAGAGCGTCTTGAAAGTTTTATTAATTACCGAGTAAGTAAAGTGCCATATAATCTCCCAACTCGTATAGAGATAACCCAACATCACTATTACGTATAATTTCTAAATTTTATTCCTATCTTACGCATATCTTTTTTCACACTAACCATAGTATCTTTGGTCATCTGCTTTTTAGTCAACCATGTTCAATACTATTTCTAAATTAATTATGTTCCTATCATCTCTCCGCATATGTCCATACAACGCTAGCCTTTTGCTTCTCAATGTCTACATCTCACTGGGGCTATTGTCATACTTTCTTTCATGTATTAGTTCTGAAGATTATCCCTTCACATTACACCACACAGATATCTCAACAACTCATGCAATCTCCTTTCATGCGACAATTTGGTTATGTTTTTCTTATTCCAGATATTCGACAAATTGCAAGACATGTCGCCAAAAGTGTTGGACAAACTGCAAGTGGTGCCAGGTGATATTTTGCAGGATGAACTGGGCATGTCTATAGCGGACTGGGACGAGCTGCAGAGAGAGTGTCAGATTGTATTCCATTGCGCCGCTTGTGTGAGGTAATCATAAACGTTATAGTTTTTAGATAAGGCTAGCCAGCAGTGGATAGATATATAGTTGATGCTTCTTTATTGGCTGCTCCTGGTATAAGTGCATTAAAATGTTCTTCTTCAATTTCAGATTTGACATGTTCATACGTGACGCAGTCGCAATGAACACTGAGGGCACAATGAAAGTATTGAAATTAGCAGCAGGAATGAAGAAGCTGGAGGTACCATACACGTAATATTTTCAACCATAGAAAAACTCTATATTTAACGCAAAGACTTTTGTCCATCAACCTATCATTTTAACAGCCCGCACACCTTTGACTATAAACTCGCTTTGATTCCTATAAGCTAATATGGAGGTGCAACTAATCAATTGAATTAGCTGCGAAGCAATCGATAATCGCACAACAGTTGTGCGATAGTTTAGTCAAAGATGTGCGCCCACTCTAAGAAGTATACTACAATCTCTATATGTATGGTGGCCGAGTGACTCTCAGTCGCAACTGCCATACAAAATGACAGTCACGTTTTAATGATTTGTGACGTCATAGCTCAATAATATTTGCAGGTGTTCCTGCACGTGTCGACGTCGTACTGCCGCTGCGAGCTGCCCGTGCTGGAGGAGCGGCTGTACCCTGCCCCTCACCGACCGCAGGACGTCATAAAGTGCGTGGAATGGATGGATGACGACCTACTCAGACACCTGACTCCCAAGTAAGATCTCGATGGCTCATATGTTTGAAAACCAAATATTGCAAGATAAAACTTTTAACACGATTACGATTCATCAAATATGAACATGCAATAGACAACCAAAAACCTACAGTTTCTTTTTAATAGCATAATTGTGGCTTAATTTAAGTAGCTATTGGTCTATGCTATAAGAACACATATTCAATTAAATATGTAACTATTTTGATTGAATATGTCTTAAGCTTCAACTAGCTAACACTATTGAAGTAAGTACAGAACGTAACCTGTCTCTATACTTTCTTCAAAGTATGGCAACATTTCGGCAAATATCTGATCATTGTGAACATTACATCTACCGTAGATTATGACGTCAGAGGTGTGTCCGTAGTGCCTTCTAGAATATTGTTTTTTATTAATTTATTTGATATTACAGATTAATCGAACCACAACCAAACACTTACGCGTACACGAAGTCTTTGACTGAAGACCTGGTGTCCCAACACGTAGGAAAGTTTCCCATCGCTATTGCTCGGCCCTCTATTGGTAAGTTCAAAATTATAAAAATAAATAGCTATAAAAGCATTAAATTCAAGAAAAACAATCTACTCACTTCGTTGCTGATTATAAACTCTACTTCACTCTAGAAGAACCTTAATAACTTGAAAAGAAGCTATTTCGCAAATTAACATTTAAAATTAACGTTTAATAACACAATAAAATGTATGTTTTAGTATCTGCAGCACACAAAGAACCTTTGCCGGGATGGGTGGACAACATGAATGGACCTACAGGTCTACTGGTCGGTGCGGGTAAAGGTAAAAACATAAAGTAAACCACGATAAACATATTTAAATGTTTTAAATTTTAATTAAACTATATGGCATAATATCATCCATCTTGATAAACTGTACAGAGTGGAGATTGCAAGTATCATGAACATACATAGACCGTGATCCTTCGGAGTGAGAAAACCATAGATTGAATTTCTCTAATCGGTCGTTTTATTAATTCCAGGTGTAATTCGCACAATGCATCTTAATGACACATATCTTGCGGACATCGTCCCTGTGGATATCGCCGTCAATGGATGTATTCTGCTAGCGTATATCACTGCCATAGAAAAGTAAGTATAAGAACTAAATAGCCCCGTCCGTCCCATGTGAAAAGAATGTCATAGGCGTTGTAAGTTTGTGTCAGCCCCCCTAGACAAAGTGACTTTCGATTAGCGATGTCGCTTGTAGAATCGATAAAATGTGTCATAACATATAGGAATGAATACGTGACAAGCACGTGACTTATCAAATGTTATTGTCTGTCCATACATTTTTGACTTTTCGATCAGCGATGGCGATAATCGAATGTTACTTTGTCTAAGGGGGCAGGTTTGAAAGACAGATAAGATACCGTGACGACCTATACGACGACCGAGCCTATTTAAGAGCGCGCATAACTTTGACAACTATCGCACAACTGTTGTGCGATAGTTGTCAAAGGTGTGCGCGGTTTAAAGTTGATTGGTTTGACAATTCACGCCTGTGAAGTGTTGATTTTTTCCTATAAAATGTGAGATAGTATTTGTTTTACTTTATCGATGGAATCATAGTGATGAGAATGCCTTAGTTTAATTAACTTTCGTCTCCAAACTAACAAAAGCTTCAGTTTTCTAAAACCTATAATCTATACTTATAAATAATTAATTTACAGACCAAAGGAAATCATAGTATGCAATGTCACACAGTCAGGAATTAACCCCCTTACTTGGGGCCGCGCGCTCGACATGGGTAAATATTATTTCATTTATATTCTAACTCGTCTAAACAAGATCTTTATATTCCTTTACTTACTAAAATAGTTCTCTTGAAAAATGGCATTTTCTGTCTTACAACAACGTAGGAGCCTTCGAGGAAAGACAATGCGGGCCACACATGTTAGGTTTTGCGTGACAGTTTTAATCTTGCAGATATAGTTAACTTATTTTCATAGTAGTTACATATATTTTTAAACTTTTGTCACACACACGCTAGAGGTTGCCTATAGCCTAACGTGTGTAACCTGCATAAGGCTATTATAACTTCCAGGTCGAGTACACGTGCAGGAGTTCCCATTCTCGGTGTGCCTGTGGTACCCGGGCGGCTCGCCGAAGAGCTCCCGCATCCAGCACCTCATTGCTCTCTTCTTTACGCACTTCCTACCAGCATACTTCGTTGATCTGCTAATGTTCCTCATGGGGAAGAAGACTTTGTAAGTTTAGCAACACATTTATATTTTTAAATCTTTGGTCAACAAAGAAAAAACAATTTGAATTTGAAAAGAACGTACAAGGCGAGATGTGTTAGTGACAAAATCGAACCCCGTTGACGCCTTACTCGACTTGGGTGTTATTTACACATAATTGTAGCTGGCACGTGCAAGCTTGCATGCAAGTGTGTCAGCAACTGGCATATTCCCATCCTTAAATAATAAATGCGTAAGTTACTCGTAAGTGTATTACATGAACACTGTTCGTAACTTCGTGAAGATGATTGTTAGTATTCCTTATTTAGTTAATGCATGCTAGTTAAATGAACTGTGTACACGGTTCATTGTGACCGTGTGTAGTCTGAAATATACTTTTTCTTTCCTACTATTTATAAAACTTGTTTACAGTATGGTGAAAATACAGAAGCGTGTCAACTACGGTCTGGAGGTGCTTCAGTATTACACGACAAAGGAGTGGTACTTCACGAACGATTACTTCGTGTCGTTACGAGAGAAGATATCCAAACAAGACAATGAAACCTTTTATACTGATATGAATGTAAGTGTACGAATTAAAAAAGTATAGTGGATAATTTAGCAACAATACCCAGTTTAAGTTGGCACGTTGTACAGAAGACTGCTTCGGTTTTTGATGTGCCACGAATTCAAAAAGTGTAGTGGAAAATTTAGCAATATATAATACACACGCTTACGTTGGCACGTTGTACAGAAGAATGCTTCAGTTTCTGACGTGCCAATTCTATTTTACTAAATTATTTCGTGTTCTTCTAATTGTCTTTAAAAAACATAGATAACAATACGTTTAGTACCTTAAATAACTTTACATATAACTAGTAAATGGACGTGAGTATTTTTTCATATAAAAGACAATTTAGCATATAATTTTAACACTTTATTTCACTATAATAGTTAGATTTTTATATATCTTTGTATTTACACAATACTTGATTTAAAATTCATACGAATGTAGAGTGTTTAAATAACTATGTTTTTGATCAAATTTAATATGTATAATATTTTGTACAGCTGGTGAACTGGAGTAAATACATAAGGAATTATATAAAAGGGGCTCGTGAGTACTGTTGCAAAGAAGATCCAGCTACGTTGCCACAAGCGAGGAGGTTACAAAAACAGTAAGTATGAAAAAACAAAAATAGCGTAATAGTTAAGCTTACAATATACCGATCACGTAGACATGGGTTCGATTCCCGTCACGGTTCATAGAACAACATAGAGTTGTGTTGGCTACGGTTCTTTTCAAATATCTTGGCGGCTCCAGGCTATCTGCGCACTGCGTTTCTTAAGGTTCAGAGCGGCTAAGATATATGAAGACTATACCTGCGGAAAATATAATAATTTATTAATAATGTTTTTTTTTCATTTCAGGCTTTACTTTTTGGACAAAGCGGTGCAGTTCGTCCTGTATTCACTCCTCGCTTACTTCATATATTACTATTTTATACGAAAGATTTTTAGTTAGATTTATTGTATTTAATGTATAGTAATGTACTTATGTATACTTAGCCATTTTATAGGGCAGGTACCGCTATGGCCAATCGATTACTTATTCGAATCGATTACATTACATTTTTATAATATACTAGCTTACGCCCGCGACTCTGTTCCGTGGAATTAAAAATGAAACAAAAGCAAGGATCCTATGTGTTCTTCCAGACTATACTCTCTATCTATGCTAAATTTCATCGAGATCCGTTCAGCAGTTTATACTACAAACTCTAACAAACATCTATTCTTCCATCTATTTAAACCTTCGCATTTATATTACGAGAATTATGATGTACTTACCGAAATAAAATTCAAATGTAAACTTGAATAAATCAATAATAATATATGTAGTATACCTATAATACGAGTAATAGTACTTTCCAGAACAAACGATTCAACTCAACTCCACCTGTTTCTTATAAAGATTATTTTAGTGATAAACAATCAATAATTTTCCGACCTTTGTCCATCATTAGTATTGTATTCATGAACGCTCAAAATCAAATTCAATGCATATCAAAATACTTAAAATTGTAACTGAACTCACAATGTATAAATAATATCAATTCAATTTTCGATAAGGATGTAGATCATTGTATGTAATTACGTTTGTACGATTGACACAATTTGAAGTATCTTTAAATCGGTTATGTGTACCTATTTTTTTAAATAAAATTCTGATAATGAAATCAAATGTACTCAAAATTATTTATGAAGTACAAAATTGACAACACTGTTTCTAAGTTATATCTTATTTTTAAAATATACCTTATCTAATCTATTATTATAAAAAGGAAAGATTTGTATTTTTGTATGTATTGAACTAACACAAAAAATACTGGACCGATTTCAAAAATTGCACCATCAAAGTTTGACGCAGACGATGTCGCGAGCAACAGCTAGTTTTTTTATAAAATATAATACATAATTATTATTCTAAATAGACTTGTGTAGCTCTAAACAGGTTCAACAGATCAGTTCACGTATTCTTAAATTCTCAAATAAAATTAGCTCAGAGCTCATCGCAATGTACGAGTAGGATAACCAAAGGTGCCAACAAGCCGCGAACTGTTCGTTGAGTCACAGCTCACACAAATCATACCTATATACTGGTACAAATTGAGCTGATCTACCAGCCGGTTCATTGATCTTTTTTAACCATGTGATCCGTGAGCTGATCTACAGGTCATCATTTGTAGTTGAGTGACCCGTTGCTAATTCTGTGTGGTATTAACCATAACTTAAAACTTTTGTACTGCAATAAAATTGGACGTTTTCAAATATTGTGTCCTATAGTAAGATAGATATATAAATATATACGGTGTAAATATATCTAAATTACTAAATAGTTTTGTTAATAATTAATCACTCTGGTATTTCTTATGAATTCCTGAATGTTTGTAATTACTAATTATTGTAATTAAGTGCTATTAATATAACCTAAACAGGAATGTATATTACGCATTAATTTAAGGAATATAAAATAAATATTGGTACACTTTTGGTATTATTTTGTAACAATTATTTACAAATTCTTGTTATGCTATATAATGGTTCAAAGTCCAATTCTTGCCCAGTTTATCGCAAATGTTTGTTTCATACCTTGTCATGTTTAGTAAATGAAAACCTTTTGTCTATTTGCATTGTTAACAACACAAATTAGAGTTCTATAATGTAACTAGCGTCCCTAAGAATAGATTTACTATGCAATTGGCATAAAGGACAGTTCAATTGCCATTGTACTTCCCCAATACACAAATTACCATGCTAAAGTTCCAAAATGGTTTAATGAATTTCACCATGGTACCGTTACGAGATACTATTTCCTTCAATTACAATGCGATATCCGTCAGTGTTACTTGATCACATATTGGTATTTATTAGGGTTGCCACAATTTTGAACAAATGTAACTTCAATGTTCAATTCAATAATGCCACACTCAAAGCCTTGTTATTGAGAATCCTTTGAGACTGAGTACATCTACAGAAACTTTTATGACCTTACTTGGATGAAAATTAAATTTACTAAATAGTTTTTTTAATAATTAATCACTCTGGTATTTCTTATTAATTCCTGAATGTTTGTAATTACTAATTATTGTAATTAAGTGCTATTAATATAACCTAAACAGGAATGTATATTACGCATTAATTTAAGGAATATAAAATAAATATTGGTACACTTTTGGTATTATTTTGTAACAATTATTTACAAATTCTTGTTATGCTATATAATGGTTCAAAGTCCAATTCTTGCCCAGTTTATCGCAAATGTTTGTTTCATACCTTGTCATGTTTAGTAAATGAAAACCTTTTGTCTATTTGCGTTGTTAACAACACGAATTAGAGTTCTATAATGTAACTAGCGTCCCTAAGAATAGATTTACTATGCAATTGTCATAAAGCACAGTTCAATTGCCATTGTACTTCCCCAATATACAAATTACCATGCTAAAGTTCCAAAATGGTTTAATGAATTTCACCATGGTACCGTTACGAGATACTATTTCCTTCAATTACAATGCGATATCCGTCAGTGTTGCTTGATCACATATTGGTATTTATTAGGGTTGCCACAATTTTGAACAAATGTAACTTCAATGTTCATAATGCCACACTCAAAGCCTTGTTATTGAGAATCCCTTGAGACTGAGTACATCTACAGAAACTTTTATGACCTTACTTGGATGAAAATTAAATACTAGATATAACCAATTATTCACATAAAACATAACATGTTTTAGATAATACAAAAAAGTAGAAGTCACAGTAAAAGTAGTAGGAGATGGCTACAAAGGAAGAGGAAGACCGAAGAAAGTATGGATGGATTGTGTGAAAGAGGATATGCTTAAGAAAGGAGTAGATTCAGATATGACGGCTGATAGAGATGTATAGAAGAGCAGCACATACTGTGCCGACCCTCCATAAGGGATAAGGGCAAGTTGATGATGACAAAAAAGTAGAAGTTACACAAAGGAAAAATAAAAACCGCGTTGACGTTGCTGACTTAAACCAACATTCTATACACGCCGCATTCAAAGTTGTTTAAAGGTTACTCAACAATCACTTAGTTTAGATTTTGCTTAACACATTTTGGGTCTCCCTTAGTGGAATTAAAGACCCTGAGTGTAATTAAAACAAGTCACCGTTTCTGATAAACGCATCATGCTAATGATAAAATAATAATTTGTTTTATTACCATTTGTGATTAATTTGTAACATTAGTATAGATTAATTGTCATTAACTGAGGACTGTATGACGAAGTATCAGCCCTGACCAGTTCGTAACTATATTGAATAATTTAATAAAGTTACATACACGTTCAGTATATTTCAGTAAGCATTCGTGACCACTTCGTCGTACAACGCACTTCACACTTCAATAAGAATAAGGTTAGTCTATCAAATATAACACTAAACCTTTAGTATTTAATCGTTTTAATGAAACATGGAGACAGGGTAACGATGCAGAAAATTCAACAATTTAAAAACTAACTTAAATTTATATCAAGATGTTATTTTGCAATTTTGTGAAAAAAACAATAACGGCAATCACTGTTTTAGTCGGTACGAGCCCTTATCTTATGCTATTAGCCCTTCAGTGGTAAGCGTGGGTTAGGCATTTCCCCACGATAAAGAAATGTCAGTTAAAATCCTGTTAAAAAGTGATTTTTATATATATAAAAAAAAATCATATACCTTTTTCTATTTGCCAGATTTATGAATATTTCTTCAAACATTCTAATACAGCTATTGGCTTGTACTTTTTATATTAAGTTACTAACATATTAAAATAATTAATTTAAAATGTCCCTTCTTACATATATAACAGTATCGAATGATAATAATAGGCATTTCCATTTTCATTGTATGTAAATAAGTAAGTTCAGGTTTTAATAAACCCTAAGCTGTCCTAATATTTAAGGGCTATCTCGAATATTTCCCAGTTGCGAGAAAGTATTCGTAACGTTATCGACTTTGTTTGTCATTTGTTGGAGTACTTTACCCCGGTAGGCTGCACAAACCTGTAGAAATATCGTCGATGACGATACGAAAACGTTTTCATGAACATTCGCAATAAGCCCTCTGCACGTTAAATAAGTCACAGGTCAAAAAAATAAAAATAAAACAGGCATATGAATGCGAAATAAGACAATATATTTTATTTCTGTATCATAAAAGTTTGCAAACGTTATGGCCTACGCATCAATAATATTGTTAGAAAATAAAACTTGTTACTTCTGCATCCATTAACTTCCATTAAAAATCCCGTCAATATCGGCCATTTCGAATACGTTCGGATAGACAAGAATTTTAAAAATAAAATACATCATGTATTTAAATAATACTAATACTAGCTTTCGCCCCCGACTCAGTCCGCGTGGAATTAAAAAAAAACAAAAGCGAGTAGCCTATGTGTTCTTCCAGACTATCCTCTACGTCTATGTCAAATTTCATCGAGGTCCGTTCAGCCGTTTAGGCTACAAACTCTAACAAACATCCATCCATCCATCCAAACATCTATACTTTCGCATATAAGATTACATACAAATATATTTTTAAATTACTTAAACTTTCGTGAGACATTTTATAACTAATTATTTTACGGCTCTTACTCACGTATACTTTTTTCGGTGACAGTTTCAGACCCTGCGGGGGTCCTTCTTCAGGGCGAGGGTTAATGTGCGCAGAGTGCGAGACGCGACGCGACCGCGACACAACACCATTAACCCTCGCCCTGAAGAAGGACCCCCGCAGGGTCTGAAACTGTCGGTGCCGTCACCGAAAAAAGTATACGTGAGTAAGAGCCGTAAAATAATTAGTTAAATATATTTTTATTAACTGTATAGATTGATCGCGCTTGATCGCACATCGCATAAATTATGTGTAACCCGACATGTAATCAGTTTTCCTTTTTTAATACATTGATCCATTTGAACCACAAAGCTAGTTGCATTGCGTTGTAAATTGCGCATTGTATAATGATATGATAAATACAGCAATGTCCTGCAATTACTAGTCAAATATTGGTAAAGGTTGCGCACTCGTACGATAACTCGTTGTTTATACACTTTCGCGCAGTTTTTCTTTCAATGGTTAATTTAATTACGATGGAAATTAAAGAAAAAAACTCTTTACATCATTGGAATTAAAAATATATCAACATAATATTGTTTGTAACTTAATAAAAGAGGACTTAGCACGAAAATTTGCGAGAAAGTAGATAGATTTGTCGGTGTGCGGATCTAATACGAAATTTGGCAATAACGTTACGAATAGTGTCTCGAAAATGTTCAATGATAATTACATTTTTCCAGTTATATTATTAATTCTGTTTTTGTACAAAAATAATTTCCACATTACACCCTACCTCTAAAAATGTTCATTCACGTGTTTGTTTCTAACCAATGAATTTAAACTATCTTCTGGCTAATGATTAGTTTTAATACGTATTTATCGATAATATTTACACTATTAGGGGCCTGTCCCACCAAATTGTAAATTGCCTGATAACAATCCAACGTGTAAAATATGTGATGGAAATATCGGATTTTGTTACCTTATCTGACTGTGACGACATTTTTAAGCTATCTGAGCCTCTATCAGCCAGTGGTGGGACAGGCCCTAAGATTTATGTTATGTTGATGATGAATATTGAACAATTTTCTTTACAGAATCTAAAAAAAAACAACATGCAGCCGTCAGTCGCTGAGTTTTATAACGGAAAATCTGTTTTAATAACAGGAGCCACTGGGTTTGTGGGCAAGGTAAGTTAATGAATTAAAAAAATAAGTGTTCATGTAAAATTTAAAATCAAATCTTCGGCTTCAGTTAGAAAAATTTAAAGTTCTCAATCTTTCAGCCATTAATATCTTGCCCAAGTAAAACAAGCTTTATATTTCCTGTAAAATTATTTATGTCATTAAAAGTTAAACCAAACATGTTTGTAAGTTATTTTTGTACGAACCGTTAAATAAGGTGTTTTTATTTAACATATATTTGATTAATGTTCAACATATACGTCATTGATTTAATGTTTTGACGAAATGCGAGTCATGTTCTATTTCCAATGGCGTAATTGCGACAAAATGACAGTCGCACTAATAAGTACGACATTTAGGGCCTGTCCCACCAATTTGTAAATTGTCTGATAACAATCCAACGTGTAAAATATGTGATGGAGTTCCCTTATCTGACAGTGACTTCATTTTTAAACTATCTGAGCCTCTATCGGCTAGTGGTGGGACAGACCCTTAGTGGAATTAGCCGCTAACTACAAGCACTAATTTTATAGAATGACTAGCTGTTCGCGTGCGGATTCATCCGCGTGAAATTATAAAAACTTTATTTTATTGTTTATAATTTGTCAAATTATCAATAGCAAATGTCAAAATGACAGCAACTTTGGTCTCTTTCCCACATTAGGGTTTTTATCCAAAATATTTACCCCCTAAGTTTAATGGCGTGAAAATATATAGCCTAAAGCATGACGTAAGTGTAGGGCTTTTTATTAAAAAAAGAATTATTCAAAAATATGCTGTAATTGCTGACACCTTTGGCAACAGAGAAGTGTGTGTTTACGCTTTATTATAATAGTGTAGATAGTAGAGATGGAGTCTATACATTTATTTTAAATATTTCCAGGTACTAGTGGAAAAGCTTTTGAGAAGTTGTGGTGGCGTCACTAAGATATATTTATTGTTGAGGCAGAAAAAGGGAGTGAGCAGTGAGGATAGATTGAAAGAACTATGTAATACTAAGGTAAGAGTAAAATAATAAAAAAGCTTGTATGTATTAGGATATAGGTCAAATTCGAATGACGGGAATGGAATTGACGTCCGAGTGATCGGTTAATTGCTTTCACAAATAGTTTTTGATGCTTGCAATTTTTTATTTAATATGGGTGTAGTTATAAATGTAACATTTGCATTATATCTTGCATTCGTGATTGTTATTGCTATAATTTTCAGTGTTTCGAGAATTTGAGAGCGAAACAGCCTGAGGTATTTAATAAGCTGAAGCTTGTAGCCGGCGACATACTCGAAGACGAGCTTGGTCTCTCAAACGATGACAGGCAGGAGTTGCAGAAGAATTGTAATATTGTCTTTCACAGTGCTGCTTGCGTCAGGTAATCACGTAAACTCTAAAATATATACACGAAACGAAGATGATATTCTAATATTATTATTTTTTTTTAGATTTGACCAAAAATTAAAGGATGCTGTTAACCTGAACACCACAGGGACTCTGCGTGTTTTGGAATTAGCCGAGACCATGGAGAATTTAGAGGTAAAATTTCACATGATCTGTCCTACTGCTACTACTATATGCTTAAGAAAGGAGTGAATTCAGATATGACGGCATTTACTGTGCTGACCCTCCGTAGGGACATGACCAGATAATATCTTATAACGCGAACCTTTCCTCTGTATTTTATATTGCTATTATAAAATGTCAGGCGTTCGTGCACCTGTCGACGGCATACTGTCGCTGCGAGCTGCCCGAGCTGGAGGAGAAGCTGTACCCCGCCATGCACAGCCCGCGGCGTGTCATGGACATCATACAGTGGATGGACAACGACATGCTCAATTACTTAGAACCCAAGTATGTCGATTCTTCACTAATTAAAACACAAGACAATGGTTTACCTAGAGCTCTAGGGGTAGGCCCTTTTAAATTGTTGGCTACTTCGCTGTTATTCTAATGTTTTTTTTTCTTTTGTGCAGGTTGATTGTTTCAGAGCCAAATACATATTCCTACACTAAAGCGATAACCGAGAATTTAGTCGCTGAATACCAATCGAAATTTCCAATCGCTATCGGCAGGCCATCTATTGGTAAGTGTAGTAATTAACATGCATTTTTTTAAATTGTCTCTTATTTCCTATGACTTTGTATCGATAGTAAATCATACTAATATTATAAATGCGAAAGTTTAGATGGATAGATGGATGGATGGATGGATGTTTGTTAGAGTTTGAACCCTAAACGGCTGAACGGATTTCGATAAATTTTGAGATTATGTAGATATAGAGGATAGTCTACCAAATTTACCTGGTACAATGATATCTACATATATGATGTAGAGGATAGTCTGGAAGAACAAATAGGCTATTCACTTTTGTTTTTTTTTTAATTCCACGCGGACGAAGTCGCGGGCGAAAGCTCGTAAACTATAAAATTGTTAAATTAATAGTTAAAATCTTCTTTTGTTACAGTAACTTCTTCATGGAAAGAACCAATGCCCGGTTGGGTAGACAATAAGAATGGACCTACTGGACTTCTTATTGGAAGTGGAAAGGGTATGTACTATTAAAACATATTTAATTTATGAATGAAATTAACCTTGTGTTTTCACTGGCAACACACATGTACAAAAATATTTAGTATGCAAAAACAGAACAATACACTTTTGTACAGGTGTGTTCAACTCAAAATGACCTTTAATAATAATAGACAGGAACGCATTAACCGTGAGTTGCAGGCGCCGGGCCCTAGAGGGCGCCAAACAATGATCTTACTAATATTAAAGGCGCCGGACTGATTTTACATTCGGTCGCCCAATATTATTAAAACGGGTCTTGTAATAGATAATATGTAACTCTGTAATTTTTGTACCAGGAGTAATTCGTACAATGCACTGCGAACCTTCCTACCATGCGGACGCCATCCCCGTCGACGTCGTCACAAACGGATGCATATTAATTGCTTACGCTACTGCTATTGACAGGTAAAATTAAAGATAACTTAATAACTACAGTACATAATTCTAAATAGAAAACAGTCAACCCTAGAACAGTACGCAGTCATTCCATTAAACAATTCTTTTTTTAATTTCCAGATCTAAAGAAATGCGTATTTATAACATAACGCTGTCCGGTATAAAGAAGATTACTTGGGGACAAATTATTGAAATAGGTAAAAATTACATACATCTTTAGTAAACCAAATTTACAAATAACATTTGGACCACTGGTCGATCGTATTTTTTATTTTACATTAACTATCCTCTATACACGTTCGTTACTTGATTAATAAAATAAATGTTACGATCTCTAATAATTTAAATAAATTACTTGTAGGTAAAAAATGGGTTACCATATATCCTTACACCTTGGCGCTGTGGTATGTAGGCGGCAACATCAGGTCGTATTGGCTGACGCATCAGTTATATCTTATCTTCACACATCTCCTGCCAGCTTATCTTGTTGATGCTCTACTGTTTCTACTGGGAAAGAAAACATTGTGAGTACTTTTGTGTTTGTACGTGTGTGTATCTTACTTTAAACTTTCTGCTTTATCATAAGCAAAATTCTCTTTCCCTCTCTCCCTTCCTTGCTTATATCCCAAATTGTAGTAAGGTAGTTTCCTTTCTAAATCCTTTTATCACATCTTCATCTAAAACGTGCCAGTCACCCTCTCTCTGCCTAAATTTAAAAAAAAAATTAGATCCTTTCGATATATTGCACTTTAAATCAATTAAATTCATTTTTTAGCATGGTAAACGTTCAAAAACGTATCAGCCATGGTCTCAGTGTCCTCCAGTACTATACGACAAAGGAATGGCACTTCAAGAACACCAACTTCCTATCCTTACAAAAAAGGATAACTAAAGAAGAGGATGATATATTTTATACTGACATCAGTACTTTGGATGAACAGGAATATTTGAAAGATTACGTTCTCGGCGCCAGACACTATGTTCTCAAAGAGGATCCTAACAATTTACCGCGTGCTAGAAAATTGAACAACATGTAAGTTCATATAACATGCAAGAAGTCTTTCCATTTATTAATAATGGCGGTTGAATGTAAAAATAATAATAAATAAAGTCTCTATTACTGAGTGATAATGCAGCTTTCTAATGGTGAAAGAATTAAAAAAATCGGCCCAGTAGTTTTTAAGTTTATTCTTTACTTACAACAATACAAATCTTAACACTTTAAGTCAAGTTTGCAGACACATTACTACAGGCGCTCCAAAAAGTGTAAGGAAAAGTAAAATAGGCATATAAAGCAAAATAAAACATTTAAAACTCATAGTCCATAGAATACGTATAATCTCAAACAATTCATTGAAATATAGTATTTATTTTGAACTTAATATCGATCATAAAGACTTTATTTTTTCTCTAAAATATAACCAATTTAAATGTTAATACTCGTATTATTTTTTGCAGACGATACGTGGTGGACATCGTGTTTAAAATAATCCTCATCGGACTATTCCTTTGGTTCTTGTACTCGCGGATTCCGGCGATGACTTCCTACGTTGCTTCAATTGACAATTCTTTAAGAAGCTGGCTGGACGGAGAGAAATCATATGTTTCGAACGAATAAAATAATAATAATAAAAAAAAACATTAAGTAATTCATTGTATATTTTTAATCATTTGGTATCAAGATTATGGAATATTTTTGTACATTTTAATTCATCAAATAAACTTCCTCAAAGGACATTAAATAAGTACCTTTGTTTTATTTAAGGAATAATAAAGGAAAAATAACTCTAAACCTGTTTTTTTTTTTCATCTACCAGTGAGTATGACAAAACTGTAGCCTATGTTACGCTCGTCCGGACAGACACACACACAAGTGTTTTAAAAATTATACTTTTGTCACACGGAAAATAAACCATATGAAGGAATTACGAAGTTTTTATTTATAACATATGTCCAATTTCAATTTCATCTATCTATCAAGAAGTATTGTGGCATGATTTAGCCAACAATATAAAAAATCCTGCCATGAGGACTCTTCAATCGACTTCTGTATTACAACATTTTCCCATGTGCACAAAGAAATTAGTGCGATATTTTTCGCAACATAGTTAGATTTTTTTATATTTCTGGTCAGACTAGAACTCTAATAAACACGTCTTATGTGTGTACATTATAAAAAACAGAAATTGTTGTTAAAAATATGATTGGAACTTCTTATTGAATTAATTTTATATGAGCGATATGCGTAATAAACGCAACCGATTCCACTTTGGTGGGTTTCTTCCGTTTCATTCCGTCACCAATTATTCATCAGACGCAACAAAAATGAAATTAGATATGAAAAATACATTCGGGGACAACTTGTATATAGACAACCTTCATCTCATACCGGATCCTTTGAAGAAAAATTTGGCGGACTCCTTTATAACTGGAGAAGAAAAAACAAAAACAAACATGACGTCTACCGAAGGAAACATTAAACCGAACGAAAAGAGGGATGCCCCAATCCGGGCGGAGCATAGAACAGAATCATACCCATCTTTGAGCATCGTAACAAACTTCCTTTCAGGTGTCTTTAGTTTTGTATCTGGTGCTATGTTTCAAAAGCGGTCAGATTCTTCCGACTATTACGAATGCTACGATCAAAATTACGATGAGATGGCGCCCTCTCTCCAAGCTTGGCAACAAGCCAAGCCTGAGGATCAAAATAAAAATGGACGGGCACACAAAACTACTGTCAGTACAAATGACTCAAATAATACAAACAGTTTTAATATGAATTCAAACTGTGGAATGAATGCTGCAGATTGTGAGGAGAAACTTAATCAGGTATGTTTCCTCTTTGCAAATCAACAGCCAACTCAATATCAGCCAGGACTATGTACAGCAAATGCTCAGGTATTTGTAGAGCAGAGTCCCGCTGAGGATTGTTTTGAAGATGCCTTTACACATGAAGATTTTGAAAGCCTTCCCGACAATAGCTACTTTGAATACTATGGTCCATTTAGTAATGAACAATCACAACAATTAGTATCCGATGCACCAAGAGCTAAGACTGAATATATGCCTCTTACTGAATGTATGGAAATAACTAAAACACTACCTGATATACAAAATGAAATTGAAACATATAAAGAAATTGAATTGAATAAAACTAGTGAGAAAAATTCAAATGTTGTCTTATCATGTGAAGATAAAATTAATAAATTGAAATTACTTCTGCAAGATAGGAGAAAAGTTAAAACTAATAATGACAGTTTAAAATCACCTGATATTAAAGAAAGCAATAATTGTAAAGAGCAAAGTGAACCTATTTCAATACCATGCAATACAAAATATGAATCAAAAACAGGGATTAATATCAAAAATACTACTAAAACCCCATCTCCTAACACTTTATGCTCAGAAAATATTGCAAAAGATATTAAAGAGGATTTGGAAGGTGCCTTATCTGATAGCCAAAGTTCAACTACTTCAGAATATCTAAATCCTTGCAATTACTTTGATGAAGTCACTGGCAGGTTTTATTCAACCTCCGCTGAAAGTGATGATTCTTTTCAAATTGTGTTCACCGATAACCCCAATTTGGGTAGAGGGCGAATGACATCCGAGTGTGAATCTGAGGACTCATTTATTGTTTTTGATGAAACACCTGACAGTTGTTACTCCTCCAACGATGTCTTTGGTGATGAATTAAATGTTACTGGATACGACTTCATTGATACTTCAGAGTCAGAGTCATCAGATTCGGACTCCGAAAGTGATTCTGGATGTGACTACAAACCTACATGCAAGCTTTCTCATACATTGTCACGGACTATAGGTGATTTGACGGATGATTCTTTGTATATTGAAGAGGATGAAGTGGACTGTGCAGCGTTTTTTGTACAAGAACTACAAAATGGCCAAGAATTAATACAATGTGATGATAGGACATGTGAAACAAAACCAAGAGGTCTACTCATTGATGAAAGGAGAAAGTTGGAGAAGAAAAATAAACAACGTAAAACTGTAAGTACCATATTACTATATCAAATAGAATAAACATTGTAAGATGTTCTTAGTTTATAAAAATTTAGGATTTATTTACAAATACAAACATCGTCATTGCTGAAAATGTAACTTGTAGGTACTAAGTGGTTACTTATGTAACAAAATTGTCATTTAATTGTGTGTCATTTAATTTAAGTGTGTGTCATTCATGATCACAAACAATGTTAACTTATCCCAATATTTTATCATAAATTGGGGTACCTATTAAACATGACCAACAGTTTTTGGGTTAAACCAAACAATTACTACCAAGCAACAGTTATCCACAATAACTTATCAATTCAAATATAAACTGTATCAGCCTTACAAATAAAGGTGGTATAAAGTTAAACTTAGGAATAAATTGAACTTATTCCTAAGTTGAACTTTATACCACCTTTATTTGTAAGGCTGTATATGTTTCATGCGATTCTGTTGTGAAAATTTATTTAGTAAGCTTATTATTATTTTATGAAAGGAAAATAATCTTGCAGTTTTATTTATTTATTCCAATACAAAGTAAATAACGATGTTTATGTTATGGTATTCTATGTTCTATGTCTCACAAAGTTTTTGTAAACAAATAAGTATTACTCATCTTAAAATTCTTAACATGATGTAATTTATATCAAACAAAATACGACGAAATCAAATGAGTCAAAAGCCCCTTTCTGAAACATAGCTACCTTTGTTTATTTCCAAGATAATGAGCAGGACATGTTACTATAAATATGTTTTGGCAATGAAAACTGATGGTTAAACAAAATCGTACAATTTATTCATTCAAACCGTTTGTAATCAAGGTTTTACAACTTATTTACTTCATTTGCTTTACCTTGTCAAATAACATCTTTACTCTAAAGTGATTTCAACCTTATTACTAGAGGAATACAGTCGTATTTGTCACAATATCATAGTTTGAAATAGTTCAATGTAATTTCCTGACCAGAGACAAGTTCGTATTTCCCCTTCATTGGTCGGCCATTTTAGTGTAACGTATGCGATATGTTTATCATTTTGTTCCTACATACTGGATTATATTCTTGATAAACTTTAAACGTAAAACGCGTACTATAAAATGATGTAATAACGATTTTAGAAGTGTTTTAGGTGAATTATGCCTTTTTTTTACATTTTTCTTTAATTTCTAAAGTCTGACGAGTAAATAATTGTGCGCATGAATGCGCATTCACCACCTACGTTGTTTGATGGCGTCGTTTAGAAATAAGTGATTTAACAGTAGGTTTCCACTGTCGTAACACTTGTGTATATTTCGCTCCCATAGGACAGGGACAAAAATGTGTCGAAATTTAAAGTTATTGTAACAAGCTGACAATGAAAGTGATTGAGAACAATGATCGCAGTGAAATCGCAAACAAAAACAATTTTTCACTGCGCCATTGTTGGCGATCCCCGCTATGTAAACAGCATCATTTACAAAGGAGATTCAAAGATGTTTTGCTCCGAGAATAGCAGAGGTATTTACGAAATGATAACAATTTTGTCCTCGAGTATACTTTTGAAAAATCCAACTTCTAATCTAACCGTAAATTAGATGGCAATATAAAGTGATACTAACAAAGTTGCTTCTCAAACTAAAACATCGTGTACACTAGGTGTCATTTAAAAATGGTTATTAAAGTTACGGTTGCATGTGTGCATTACCACATAACAAACTTCTAGTTTTTCATTTATAATTTTCCCTTTAATTGAGTAATTCATTTGACCTAATCCATATCTTGCGAGAATGTCTCGTGCGTGCTATATTTTACTAAGAGACGCATTGCATTTACTTGTCGGTCAGTTTCAACATGTTTCGTTCAAGGGTGACTACTTGATAACGTGTATTTTACGTCGCAATAGCGTTTATTTCCACCGCCAAAACGCTTCAAAACCTATTGTTCTCAGTTATTAAAGAGAAAATACGAGACTTAAGTACCTTCAACACCACAATACATTAACGAATGTTAAATGTGGAATAAATTTAATTGTAAAATTTTAGCTGTGATGACGTATGAAGAAATAGATAAGATATCTAGTTGGGTAACTTTGGATTTCCACTGCCGTGACATCTACAAAAACATATGCTATCTCTTTTTTTCCAACGTGATAGTGGAGGATAGCAATATGTGAAAACAACACTCTGTATATATTGTACAAATGTAGTTCTGCTATTCTGTGGTCTCATAATTTTATCAATGTCCGAAGGACCCGGTGAGATCGCCATATGTCACAAGATTACAATTTATTGGGCATTTAAAACAAACTATTGTTTGTTAATAACTCTAATACTAAACACTCAGTTACTTAGCTACAGCCAAACCATTATTAAAATTAGGATTTTTTCATAATTAAGCATAAATTTTCATGTTGCATCAGCTTTTAATGATTAATAATGACTTGCTGATTTCCATCGACTCTTGGCCGACACGGCACCGACCTTAGCTCATTTATATAACGTTAAAGACGAGGACATTCTCTTTGATAGAAGAGTGCAGAACTATTGTTTATGTTTGTTGCACGTGTTACATCAGGAATAAGCATTTTTTTAATACAATTACCTAATTTCTTTGTTAGTTTCCATATGCCGTACAGAATTACTTACATGAGGTTAAGCTTCGTTGAAATCACTGACTGTGGTCCCTTTCGTTATTGTTGACAAGAAAGAGATAGTGATATGTCTACACCCGGTACATTAAAACAAAGGACATGCTTAACAACTAAAATAATCTTTTTTGTTATAATTCATTCGGTCAATTTATTAGTGTCGTAGTGACATTTACTTTGTAACTACATTACATTAAAAATTAAGAGAAACTATTCTGTCTTAGACAAAGACGATTTATGATGCAAAAGATAGAGCTGGCATCTTAAAATAAAGATTTCACATAATTCACTAATGAAAAAGCACCGTAGAAAATACAAGCCAATATTAATATAGCTATTTAATTGCATATTTATGTGAAATAACGTACATAAAGTAATAAATATACATGTAAAATTAGTTATCATGTTTACAATAATATACGTCGTATACCAATGAAAAATAGAGGAAATACGGTATTATAGAACGTTAGTGATTGTTCAGAAGGGGAGATCACAACCTTGATAAACATAATAGATACTAAACAAATCCAGGGATTATTACTGGAAGCTTATCAGTTGCTTCGGTGTATCAAAGAGATTAAATTATTAGAGCGGACATTTCGATCACTTTTCTTTAAATATTGAAGCATAATCTCTACCTATCTATGAATAGATAAAAGGACGTAACGTCTGCTCTGTCAAGAGACATTGTACTAGTGTAGTGGTGCATCGCAATGTCCCGTCTATTGTAATGTTGAATGTCTTTGGAATGTGAGTCTAACCATGGGTTTCCAGACACCTGTACAAAACATGTCCTTTCTCCCTTACTTTAATGGGAATGAAAGAGATGTCAATATCTTGATTTTGTATGTAATATTACAACATATTTGAACTGCGCATGATTACTAAAATTTTGATTAGATATTACGATTAGAATTCACCGTTATGTAGTGCATAATAAAGTTCTAAATAAATTAATAATATTCGACAGGTGTTTATCATTTGAAATATCAATTGAAGGAAATGACTAGATAATTTCCTTTATTCTTATTGGTTTACCGGCATGAATACTCGAATAAAAACATTTCGCAACACTTTCCTATCTAATATTAATTTCCCTGATAGTAAAACCGTATCTTATCTGAGCGCAATTGGTTTAGAGGAGTTTATTGTAGTTTTTTGCTCATCTCCATTGTTTCTTTGAGGTCAACGAACATAAACATTACTGTTCATACTTCAATCGGGGGCATGCGTACTCTAATGATTCAGAGGATATAGTGACGTCACAATGATGAGTCATCAGCCACGTATAACTTGCCTCAGGGCCGTTCCGATTTGTGACTGACCATTTCACAAGACAAGACAGTCTGGAGTAAAGTTCGTGGAAAACCACTGTGACGTCACGTAGACAGAAAAAGTTAGTTTTGTTGAAGTTATAGTGAGATACTTTCTGAAGTACTTTTTTGTACACTGTACAATGACTACGTTGTGACGTCATAATTGTGGTCCCATTCTATTCGCTCCACGAGTAGTAAAACATTCATGTCTTGAGATATCTTACAAGGGTAATGGAAACTAGATTTTTTCTCCCGAGATTATATCTCTCTTAGGGAACCGGTCATAGTGAAAGTTTTGAACTTATAGTAGCGAACATAGGAGCCCCTACTATGTTTTCGAACCATTGGCTCTAGTTGTTTTGTAATAAATAAAGTAATGAATACACCATTGCTTTAACGGCTGACGCAACTGATTGTGTCGGAATGTTGTTACAATTTTAATAGTTGATTGTGCTGTGGGTAAATAATTGTTTTACTTCATCTAGTAAATAGAGTATTGTTAGACGGCGCTTTGTTTTATTATTATCCTTTTAAGATCTATTTTCATAACGTGTATTATTATTTATTGATTACCGTTAGATTTTTTTCCTTTTTCGTCATCGTGGATAAAAAAAAATATTTTTAATGTTATTGACACTTTACATTATAGATTCCAATAGAACATTTTACAATTACATCTGAATTATATTATAGAAAATTGTCAGAGGTTTATTGTTAAACATCAAACTAAATTTTCAAACTGATAATTTCTTACTATATATATTACAAAAAATGATGGTGACAATGAGTTGATCATGTATTCACACGTCTATAGTCAAATTTAATTAGGCTTATTTAAAATATTTTAGTACAAACATATAACAATACACTCACGACTTGATCTTTGACAAGAAAAAAACAAATTAGTTTGCAAACTAAACACAAATGTTATGTTGATATCCACTCTAAATCATAAAATGTATGTCATTGTTATTATTTTAATTGGTAAACAACACATTTGTATTGATATTCATAATATGTCCCTAATTGACCTCAATCAGTCCATGACCTTGACCAATGTCGCAGTTGATGCATGTTAACCACTAATTAGTTATCTCTACACGAATTCTTGCGTGATTAGGAAATCCAGGATGGTGTCATTGGTTTCATGTAGGTGAGGCCTAGGCCTTAATCATACCTTACTAGATTTCAATGACCCACCTTATTTAACGTATCAGAAAAATGTATCTAAAATTTATGTAGGTCGACGAATAATAAATAAAAATCTTACTGATTTGGTTGGGATTTTTGTTAGAATTAATTAAAACTCTTTTGCAATTATTTTTAAACGTTTGCAACGTTTCGTTTCAATTTAATTAATTAATAATTAAGTTGCCCTGCTATATTTGAGCTGCTCAGCGCAACAGTGGCCCAACCTTATAAAAGTCATATTGAAATAAAGGGCATAAAAAAAGACCCAACTTTTGTTTTATTTTTAATAAAATCTTGGTACAAGTAACAATTATGTAATTATGTAGGCAAATAGTCTCTTATATTATGTTCAAATCCAATACAAAAAGTAGTTAAATATTTTATAGTGATTTTGTGGGTTGGGCCGTTATTGCGCTGAGCAGCTCATTTGTACCTCTTTGTCAGTTGACACACAAATCTATAGATAATGTTTATTGCTCATTGTTAATTTATAGTAATTATAAATATTGAATGTACTGTTGCTATGTTTTGTGTTTCAACATACTGCAACACTGATGACCTCACGTATTTATTCTACACCAAAACTTAGTTTTAACTAACGTTTAGATGTAACTTCATTAATAAACACGGTAGAGGTAGACCTAGAAAGAGATGGATGGATTGTGTAAAAGGTGACATGATCAAAAAGGGAGTGATGACTGAGATGACGTATGATAGAGTTATGTGGAGGACAAAAACCTGTTGCGCCGACCCTACGGGAGTAGGATAAGGAGATGATGATGATGATGATGATGATGAAACACGATTAGTAGTACTTATTTTATTATTGTTTAAGGTTAAATTATTTAGTGGTATGAGCATTTTGCGAAGTGATGATGAACCAAATAGTAATAAGATTGAATGTGGATGACTATATTGGTAGAAAACCGAAGAAAGTATGGATGGATTTTGTGAGTTCATATATGATGGCTGAGAGTTAGAAAAATAAATTATATGTAAAAGTTTCATATACAGAGATTTATAAAAAAATGTACAAACCCTTTACAGGGAATAGTATAGGATGCTGATGTCGAAGAGATTCTTCTAGCGGCATGCCGCTGGCCAAATTTCTTGTCCAACCTTATCCAAGATTTGATCAAATATTTGAGTACTTAGATGCAACTTTTGGCAAATATTTCATCAAATGTTGGACATGTTTGTTGGTTAAGAAATTTGTCCAGTGGCACGCCGCCCTAAGGATTCATTTCGCCATAGGTACGATTCTCGCCGAACCCACCCAAGGTGCACGTGATGAGAGTTTGGGCGTTCGCAGCGCGGCAGGCGCGGGCCGGCCACTGGGAGCGGCACGCTCTTGATCGCGAGAGGTTCAAACGAAGGTTAGTACAGCCAAATACAACCCTGAGGTAAAAATAATTATTTTAGAGATCTCATTAGAGTTATGAGGGCGTCCGCACACCTGAAACTAAACTATCGCACACGCTTTGATTCCTATGAGCTTATTTGGAGGTGCGCACACTACTCGATTTTTAGTTCTGCAACTAAACAGTTGAATTGGCTGCGAAACAATCAACAACGCACAACAGCTGTACGATAGTTTAGTCAAAGGTGTGAGCCCTCTCAAAGTTGTCAAGTATAGAATTACACAAATATTTGGCAAAATATGATTGGAAAATCCCAAGACCTACCGAAATATAAATATTTACTCTAATTGATTAAATAATGCGGGTGCACGTGATATAGTTATAAATTCAACTTGTAAATATTCAGTCACGGATTTATTATTGGAAAATACCGAAATTCAACTAAATATGTAACAATAATTTCTTACGTATATGTTGCTAGGTGATCTTATTTGTTGTTTGTATAGACTATGATGAAGTTATTTCACTTCAAAGAAACATAAATATGCTGAAGTTGTTTCTTGCTGATTACAGAATAGCCGATGTTGAGATGGCGGTATCCTGGGTGCTAAAGCCTCAGCACAGAGCACGTGTGATGTTCCAACGTTTCATGCCTTGGTGGAACGCCCAGAAGAGGAAAGAACTTGCCGAGAAAGAGAAAGAAGATGCAGAGGTAAAAGAAACGCCGATAGATAAAAACGTGGAAATAAAGTCTGGAGTTATTTCAGAAACAACAAATGAAGGAAACCAAGTGAAGAAAGAGAATATTGAAGTTAAAACAAATGGTCTTAATGATATTTTCGAAGTAAGTAGGACAAATAATGAAAGCATGTCGCACGAATATCTAAATAACGATGAAATTGCGCTAGATGTTAGCAAATTAAACTGTCTAAAGCTTGGTATACACGGTAATGACATAGACGTTTCAACTTGACGCCGTGGTATAGTTCGGCGACCATATTAAAAAAAACTTTTATCATCATTGCGGGCAGTGAGGACCAAACTGCATTAAAATGTAGAAAAATCCTATCGAGCTACTTATAGAAATTAATTTAATATTTGTGTACCTAGTTTTTTTACCTTTTTATTATTTCATTTTTCTTGTTAAGAAGAAGGTAATTTAATAAAAATATCGATTCCATCCTTAGTTGTAAAAAAAATATTTCGCTTCAAAAATTTTCAACCTTGACATTTTAGTACCCGTCTAAAAATAAAAACTAGTCGCGTTGAGATGCTGGTTCATTCACTATAGCGATGATTACGGAGTTTTTATTACTATGGCTATCGGACTATATGGACGGGGAAGGTTGACAAAAAAAAACAACCAGTTGTAACCAAACTACAACTTTTAAATGTGTTCATAGACAGGTATAAAGATCTCATAAGCTGAAGCTAATACGATATATCAGTAAAAATACATTAATAATAGCAATAAGAGCAAACGCACACTGACTAAACAATCGCACAACTGTTGTGCGATTGTCGATTGTTTCGCAGCCTTCAACTGTTTAGTTGCACAAGTAAGAGTAGTGTGCGCTCCATATAAGGTCAAAGGAATCAAAGCGAGACTAAACAGTAGTGCGATAGTTTAATCAAAGATGTGCGCGCGCTCTAAGCATTTTAAGATCTGTTAAATGCCAGGAAGACTGAAGACCTGTCGATACTACTTATAGACGCTGTAATAAGAACTATAGCGTGAATTGTGATATAAAATGTATCGGTAACCACCGAAGCCGAAAAAATATACATCCTGTATCCTCTATACAGATACATACAGAAATACGTTTACAATTATACATTTTTTTTGTCTAAACTTGACTACGAGGCAGATACTACAAATTCTAAACATTAAGGTTGTGAAAATCTGCCTCGATGTATGATTCGATAGGAATCAACAATTTTCATTTGAACTGTTTTGATCAACAAAACTGCAATACACATTGAAAAATATTTTTTTCATCACATTTTCCACAAAATTTTGTTGATCGAAAACAAAAACACGTTATATCAAAACATTCAAAGAAACTTACGCGACCACACTGCAATTAAAAATAGAAACTTGATAACTTATCTATTAAAGCGGTTTTAAAAACAAAAAGGAACAAAATTCAATGCGCTATTTTTTTACTTTTCATATATAATTTGAATTCGCTGATAATAATTTGAGTGCACAGAACGTGCCTAGCGACGGCATCTTCGTGTCGCTTAAATCATTATTAGTAATAGTATATTCTCTAATTCAAAGGCCAATTGAATTATATATTTTTTGTATTTTAAATTACATTACTTTTTGACCGACTTCCCAAAAGAAGGAGGTATTCAATTCGTTTGTATGTTTTTTTTATGTGTGCGTAACAATATAATTTCGCCGCTAATGGACCGATTTTGATAATTCTTTTTTTATCCGAAAGGTAGTGCTTGCAGGTGGGTCCTATTTTTTTGTTTGATTTTTGGAGTCAAAGACTACGAAGTTAAATAGTTTTTACACAAGTTTCTGGAACATAATGAATGAAGTTGAGGTACTCGTGAGTAAAGATTCACTTAAAAATGACTTGCAAAAAATAAGGATTAAAGATAAATCAATTGAACTTCGAACAACGTTTGAAAGTCCTTTAAATAAGTGACAAAAATTGTAAAACATTTGCAAAGGACAATATACATTAAAAAACCCATACTTGAATGCACCGATGAAGGAAAAAAATTTTGCACTTTGATTTGCATTAAACACATCATTTTTTTTTAATATACATTAAGATTCTATACGCATTTATTAGGGGACGGTTTTTCTTTCTATAAAGAAACTTGTAATAAAATAATAGTTGATTCTCATACTTAAATACTTAGAGTCATATTTTTGTCACCAGTGATGATTGTTTTTTTTCATTCGATCTTAAAAAATCCATCTAATTTTTGCCATTACGATCAGATTAGTCTCGAAATCCTTATTTTTTATCTTATTGCCGTTATTTTCGATACTTTTAGTAAAAAAAAATATTTATATTTTAAAATTCAATGGAAAACCAAATTCAGATCGTAATGGTGATATTTAGAAAGGGTGTATTTTAAACAGTGGATCATGTCAATGGCTCAAAACAAAAATATCCCAATATAACCATATAGAATGAAAAACCTTTTCTAATAGTGGTTTGATAGTGAAGTTTGAGAAAACTTTATTTTGGTAATAATCATTGTTTTTTTCTTGCTCAAATTTTTATTCTTCATTTTTCTTTGTTATAGCTATCACCCACTAAGTTTGTTTCACTAATTAGCAATAAATAAGATGTGTATTATAATGTAACATAATGTAATATAAATTTGTGTAAAATATAGATTTATCTATGTAATTTAGTTAATATCTGTACTTTATAAAGTAGAATTAAAAGATTTTATTTTCCTTATTTATTCAATATCCTTCACCGCTGTACTATTATATTTTAAAGTAATAAGATTCGAAAATATATATTTTTTATAAATTCTAATTGAATATTAAAAACAAAAAATTACGAGAGTTTTGTTCAAAATTATAAGAAGCTTTATTTTGCTGCATTATTTTCTGTTTAAACATGATTAAGTGTATCTATATTTATATGTTAAATATTTAATAAATGTACTTTATAGAGTTAAAACAAAATTAATTGTGATTAATAACAATATGGGTTTGGTTTTAAAGCAAATAAAAAAAAACTGGAAAAGTACTAATGTCTTTTATTTATCAACAAAAATCAGCATTACAAAATATATTGAAATATAGAAAGAAATGTACAATAAAAGTTTAGACGCATACCAAGATTTAGTACTACCCTCACAGTTTGTGTTTCATCTGCCTTTTACGCCATCTTTAAATGCGGGTATTCCGAATAGAGTTGGATCCAAGTCCAGTAGGGATTTTAAGACAATTGTTGCTTTCATTGTTAATTTTTTATCGATACGATAATCCGGTACCATGACAACCTGAATATAAAAACGAAAAAAATCGAGGAATACAAAACTATACTTTAAGAAGACAAAAACAAACAAAGACAAATATAGACCTTAGATTGTTTTGTTCTTGTTAAAATAAATAAATAACGCACCTGCATCTTAGCTCGAACCGCTGCTTCGACTCCTACGACCGAATCTTCAAAAACGAGACACTAAAAATAATAAGCGATTCACTTCTCTAGTCACAAACAAGTCAGTGCTTTGAAACGTTTTCAACATATCTAGCAGAATATTACGTCGACACAAATACCTGTGTTGGGTTCGCTTTCGGCGTAAACCTAGATGCTCCAAGCAAGTACATATCCGGTTGTGGTTTGCCACGCTTCACTTCCGGGTCAGTAATACACACCTAATATAAAGTTATTAGTTAACTAAGTATATTTCAATTCTATAACAATAATTTTTTAAACATTACCTTATGATGAAATAAACCGAACAATTTAGGTCTCGCTTTGGCGTGCATCTGTACAGCTTGGTCTGTGGAATTGGTGACCAGCGCTATAGGAATCTTACTGGCATTAAGATGCCATAAAAGTCGCTCAGCACCTAAAGTGGTTTCAGTTTTAAAGCAATTAAAAATATAGTAAAAGACTACTGACTGAAAAATATTAGGAATGTAATAAAGTCAGGAAACGACTAACCGTCTTTGTATGGTGCGTCTGTTAGATTTTTCTGTACCATATCAGTCATTTGCTTTTCAAATTCATCCACAGATATCGATAGCTTTAATGCACTTACGACTCCGATACTCAACTGACGATCAGTTACGCCATATAGCTTAAAAAACAATATACTAGTGTAGTAAAGGTAACTAATGTTCTAACGAAAAGTATTATATTTCGAAACTAGCACTGCAATTGGTCTGTTCAATGTGTTTTCTCGTTAAGTTGACCTAATTATTCAAAAGGTACTTCATAGTAGAACAAGGTAAGGTAGTAAATTAATGATACAGCGTTTAACACACTGGTCGTATTTTTTAACACCTTAAAGGAATACACAATCTTTTTAATTTTACCTGGTTTTGTAATTCCGTAGTGTACTTTTTACCGTATCTCTGACATATTTTCTGTATCACTTTGTGGTATATGATTTCAGAATCTGAAAATTATACGATAAAATACGTATGAAATACCTAAAATATTTATAGTCTATGGTTTCCATCATGGTGTGGTAAATGATGGTAAGGTGTAAAAAAAATATTACCAAATCGTAGCCATGTAGTATTTGAAAATACAAAATTAAAATGCGTTTTATGTAAATTAGAACAAAATCCATACCCAGTATAGTTCCATCTAAATCGAATAGGCAATGAGTTACTTTTTTATATCCCTTTGTGGTACATAATTTATTTTGTAAACACAGACAATTCAAATTGGATCTCTCATAAAGCAAAAGGGTTCTGTAAAATTTTGTAACTGTCCGAATCCAATCATTTTGAAAAATTTAATTTTAATGATGTGAAAATCTTTGAAATTTAGTATGACTTATGTCAACTATTAATTTTTGCAAGCTCAGTATTGAAATGCTGTCATATGTCAAGAATAAAGAATGAAAAACATCGAAAAAGAACAAAAATAGCTTCAAATAGACCTGCTTTCATAATATTGTTTACATAATTTATGACAATGTTGGATAAATCATGATTGAACTAGATTTCGCACGCGACTCCGTTCGTGAAAAAAAAAACAAAAAATATAAGTAGGCGTTGTGTTCTTCCGGACTATCCTCGACATCTATGCCATATTTCATCGAGATCCGTTCAGCAGTTTAGGCTACAAACTCTAACAAACATCCATCCATCTAAACTTTCGCATTTATTATACTAGTATGATATAAAATAAAACCCAATAAATATTTAAACAATTTTAATATCAACTAAATAAAACACAAATGCAACTTTACTACACGTAGGATATAATATTGTATTAAATATGATAACTAATCAACTACAAAATAACATTTGCGCCAGGAACTACATATTTAGGACTTGTACAGCCAAATTAATCAAGCATATAATATTTATATTATTTCAATACAAAACTTAAAGTTTGTAAACAAAAGTTCGTAATTGTTTATCCCTAAAAATAAACACTGTTTAGTTAAAAAAAGTGTTTTAACATTTTGATTGCCAGAAATTAATAGCTATGGTATTTGAAACACGAAGGATTTTATGATAGTCTAAAATGTTTACATGAAAATCTATTTTCACACATTCATAATAATCATCTTATTTATGTAAATAACATTTCAGAAGACATTTCCGTGTATCCATTCTCTACATCAAACGAATTATTAGTTTACAAACATTAAGTTTTGATTAACACTGCATTGATAAAATGATATCTATTTTAAAAAAGATTTTTATATTATATGGACTATTTTTTCCCTATTAATATTATAGAGTATTCATAGCAGTCCACATTCAGTTTTAACTGAACAGTCCGACTGTTCAATTAAAACTGAAGGTATAGTTTTCAAGGTTACAGAGTTAAAAGTATAAATTATTAAGCGACACAATATCATTAGATTGTCTTTGGCACTCAAAGATGTAAATAAAATAAACTTAACTCAAATAAATATATAAATAAACCTGAACTTCAAACCCTGTTAGGGTTAAAATTTTAATGTCAATCAAAATTGACTTCACAAACACGAGGCACATTGTAGTCTCTATGTGTTTTAATTAATGTATTATTAAACATTTTATTACGTTTTTAATACTTTAAAATTGCCAAAGATATGGCCTATTTTACTTTGATGTTAGATACTTTACATTGATTTATGATGCATAAATCTCAACCACTCTTTAAACCAAGCCTGCACCGATAAAACTAAACACAGAACTAATTGTTAATACCTTTATCCTCATTTTAAAAAAAAGATTTTTTCAAAAACAACCTTTACAATATAAAGCTAAATTTCAATTAATAAAACATTCATCATTTAACAAAATATAATATTTGCAAACTATAATAATATATAATTATACAAGAAAGAATTCTTTTCAAATAAACATTCTAAATTACAAGTCATTCTCATTTTAAAATATTTTTATTTATTACTGGAATATATTTCCTACATCAGAAAAAAACTTCTAACTAACCAGAATAATTTATTTATTAATATTGATAAGCCAATTAATATATACCTAAGCAATAGGTATTACAAGCTTTTTTTTATATTTAAAAACAAAAATCATAGACAAAACATCAAATGACATATAAAATGTCAGAGCATTCCGACAGCTGTCATTGTCGTCCGATTATTCGATTATTTCGATATATCGATTGTTTAATTATTTTTATTGATTAATAGCGATATAGAGAATTCGAAACATTTTTCAAATGATAAAAGTATACTGTAAGACGGTTAGCATTTACTTGAAAGCACACATGATATGTCGCTTACCATTTACTAAAATTCCTATTATATTATTATATAATTACTAGAGAATCTAATAGAAATGAGAAATTATAACAAACATCTAAACTTTAACTTATAAGGCTGTATCATAGTTACTAAAAACAGACAGCAGTGTTTATTTAAACCTGGAAACTAAAATCAATCCATAGACAATATCAGCCAGTTACATGTGTAAGGGCCTGTCCCACCACTGACTGGTAGAGGCTCAGATAGTTTAAAAATGACGTCACTGTTAGATAAGGTAACAAATACTGATATTTTCATCACATATTTTACGCGTTGGATTGTTATCAGACAATTTACAATTTGGTGGGACAGGCCGTAAATATAATTTCTCATTTCCATTGCATTAACTATTAGTATACAAGTTAGAACTTTAATACAAGTTAAAATGAAAAATCCGCACTTCTACAACTGGGCTGAATAATAATAATTATTATTTTTTAAATATATTTGTGATTTATCCATCACATGATTTTATCGACAATTAAAACCTTAGCCTCCATACATTAACCATACCTCGTTATTACAATATCCTAGTTTACATGACAGCGCACTGTCCGCCATCTTGTGGGACTGGGGGAGCGAAACCTGGGGGAGCGGCGCCTATCTCACCCACCAGATCCTTAGGGGGCTGGCCGAGATCTTGCATCTGTAAATAATAATAAATAATAAATCGCATGGTATTAAAAACAAAAGTAAGTAGCCTATGTGGCTACAAACTCTAACAAACATCCATCCATCCAAACTTTCGATATATAAGATTACCTGCTGCATGAGATTCAACACAACTTCAAAGCGTTTCCTTTTCACATCTTCAGGGTCGGACTCCTGCTCTGGCTCCAACTCAGCGCACACTTCCTCCATCAGCTTTTGTTGCTTCTCGAATCTGGTAATAAATATCATATCAAATTAGCACAATGTATATATTTATATATATGCTTCTATTATGATTTAAAATGCGATTTATAGAATAGAAATTTTCCTCTCAATCATTTTTTATCAGTCAGTATTTTTATATGAGTTAATTATGAACCATATCCAAAAACTCAAAATAAAAGTTATTGTCAAAAAAATAACTTCAAATTGTAATTGCAAGTAAAGTTTTTAAAATTTGATGCAATATCAAAAATAAAAAATAGAAGTTAAAAAAAAACACTACCTGTCATACTCAGCTTGTTCAACCTTTCCTTTATTATCAGCCAGCCAAGCGGGGTAGCGTTCTACGAGGTCTTTCAGTGACGGGTATAAAACCTCCTTGGATAACAGTGATTGCATCATGCCTTGCATGAACGGCACGAACATGTTGTTCTCCTGAAAAAAAAAAAGGAAGAATTTTACCAGGGACTTTGTCTATGCAGAATTTAAAAAAATTAGTAAGCCTATGTGTTCTTCCAGACTATGTGGTACATCATCATCACCAACTCACTATAGTCCCCCCCACCGAGGGGCTCGGAGCCTACCCTAAGTTAGGGTGACTAGGCCATAGTCAACCACGCTGGCCAAGTGCGGGTTGGTTTGACTTCACACATATCTTTGAATTTCTTCACCGATATGTGCAGGTTGCATCACGATGTTTTCCTTCACCGTAAGAACGTCGAGTAAATTATGTACATATGAAAATTCGAAAAATCGAAAATCACATTGGTACATGGCGGCGGGATTCGAACCCAAGACCTGTAGATTACAAGTCAAGTGTTTAACATCTGTGCAAAATTCTATAGACATTGTGGAGCTGTGGATATACCTTTTAACAAACATCTATCCATCTAAACTTTCACACTTACAATATTAGTAAGATTACAATAAATATTTTTATAGCTATGATATATTTTTTATCATAATAAATATGAATTGTTGCACATAAATATTACCTGTCCTCCTTCACCCATGTTAAAGTTGGCAAACATATTCGCTAAATCATTTTCAGAGAATGGTGTCTGAAGATTTTCCGAATCTGTGTTCAGATTCTGCAGAGTTCGTGTAATCGCTTCTGATACCTGAAAACAAGATGTTTTTTAATCACACCAGAGTTCAATGAAATATCAAGAGTTTATGAGTATGTGACCAAACAATTATACTGCGAACTCCTGACACATTCGCTGCACTTATAAAATAATTTGAGATGTGAAAATCACATTGAAAGTGTTAAAAAGGACAAATATCAAATGAGATGAGATGAGATGATATATTATGTTCAATTTGTACTTTTAAAAGGTTGGTTGACATAAAATTGGTAAGTCACCTCATTTATTTTCTCCTGAGTAGCAGGATCATTGCTGTTGTCCACCGCAGGTGTATCTGAGGGGGGTTTTAATACTTGAGCCGCTGCCTCTGTTAAATATATTATTTATTTTAACAATTTTGTTTTTTAAATTGTTAACATTGAAATATTCAATGAATATTTACCAGCCATTTTGGAGAAGGTATGCGCAATCTGATCCTGAGTTACATTCTCATCTGTAAGTGTAAAAATATTTATCTATTAAGTAACCAATGGATAATTAAATTCTTTATATTAGAAAAGATTTTATGCGATCACCACAGGAGGTCAACATTTAGCTGCAGGACAAACTCAGATCCAAGGAAGACTAGATTCAAATTGACAACCACCAAAATTTGTCTTGATCACCTAATTAGACTGCCAGACCAGAAATATAAAACCTCACAGTATTGAGGAAAAATATGGAACTAATTTCTATGCACACATATATATGTGAGAATAAAGAATCAGAAGAACCTTCCTGCCAGGAATTATATATTTTTGGTTTAGCTATAGAAGTTAAACTTTCTATACCTGGAATTCCACTGAAATTGCCGAGAAGGGATGCCATGTTACTCTCAAACTGGGCAGCCGCTTCTTTTATGAATTCTTCATTCCACACATTGATGGTAGACTCTTCCTCTGTGTTATTCCCATTTTCTTCCGCGTTTCCTTCAGTTTTTTGTATCATGTCTTGGAGTGCACCTTTAATAAGATATTTAGATTAGATTATTGAATATTTTCTTATAGGATCTTTAATATTATTAGTGAAAATGAATGTTGAAAATAAATATTCTTTTAACTTTTAGGCTTTTCATTAATTTCTTTATTTGATATGTTGAGTCATTTATAAAGGACACTAGCGGAGACTTATTTTGTCGTCTGTATAATAATTGGTAATGTCAATAAAAGTGTTATTGGTATAAACGCATATTTAAATATGATTTATTGAACATCGTATATTTTATGAAGCTATACTTTTTAAACATTTATTTCAAGTATATAGAACACGCTCTTCTAATTTAAATTAAATATGAAGTAGGTTAAAGGTTGTGTAATACCATGACAGAACAGAACATACAATAAGGCAAAAAACAAACTTACTGTCCAATAAGTCACCGAGTTCAGGATCAGCGTCCTTTTTGGAAACATCTTTATTTTCAGACATTGTTGAATGGAAAATATAATTAAAGTTGAAGGAATTGAAACCGGAAAATAGGAATTTCAAGTTTTGACACAATTTATATCATCTGCGTCACAGATTGACAGAAGAAATTATTGATTGATTGCAATCAAAGAGTATATAACATCACTTTCTAGTGGTACAGATGATTTCAAAGGTGAATTAAATTGTTAAAATTATTAAATAATCCTTCTTAACAACACATTATGACCAGATGCATAAAGTAAAAGCTGAAATTTTCCAATAATTATTTAAATTTTTTAAATTCCACAAACATCATGTGATTTTGACATTTATTATTTTAGTGTAATGTTACCATATTTGTCACGACATTTAATTCAAGGATTTACTTTTATTACTCTTATCCCGTTACTTAATGCATTTACATTCTCATTTTTATAAAAATATAGTAAATATACTTTAACTTTAATTTTGTTAACAATGATTTTAAAAAGACGACAGGCTGACAATGACAACATTGCTGTTGAAGGATGCCGCCAAATAAAAACAAATTTGAAAATGTTCCAAACAAAAACATTCGTAAGATTTGTAAACATGGATTATAAACACTAAACAGTAATGGTTTTTATTTAAATTACTAAAATAAAATATAAAAAGCGGAAAAAATAAAATGTAAGTATCACTACGTACTTAATATAAACAGTATTTTCTCTCCTTTTAGAGTAAAGCATAGAATAGTATGGAAATGGTATATATATCAATTTTAAAGGTAGTGGTAATTGGCAATGTATTATTTAATTGTGTATTATATATTAGATATGCTATGTTTTAGAGCAGAGGACCTCATTCTGTGGAAGGTATGGGGAAACGCATAAGCGTTGGACATAAGTTCAACAGTGGGCAGATAAAGACTGATGATGATGCTATATTTTTGATATTTATTGGCATAATAATGTTAGAAACTCCTATTTTTGCAGAAAAAAAAATTGAAGATAAATTTTTGTTTATGAAAAAGCTTTAAGAATTTACAATGGCTGATAAAAAGAAGTAAGTATTAGGTATCATGGTCCACTATAACATGAATGTAACAAAACGGCTTATCATTTCTTTATTCGTAGAGGAACTGCTGCAGGAGATGCACCGACCGAAAAAAAACCAGAAGGAAAAGGTAAAGGGAAGGGGAAAGAAGAACCAATACCACCAGTACCCGAAGAGATACCGAAGACAGCTTCAGAAATTGCTAGAGAGTAAGAATTTCAAAGTATTATAGCATCATCATCATCTTCCTGTTTATCCTACTCCCGCAGGGTCGGCGCAACAGGTTTTTGTTCTCCACATAACTATCATACGTCATCTCAGTCATCACTTCTTGATCATGTCACCTTTCACCCAATTCATCTATCTCTTTCTGGGTTTACCTCTACCGGTGTACCACACTCATAATCATAACTAACATTCTTCTTGTTTCATGCGATTCATCCCTCCTCATAACATGCTCGTACCATTCTAGCACCGGAGAATATTTTCTGAATTATTCACTTGTTTTATTATTACAGAGAAGCAGAATACAGAGCTATGTTGCGAAAAACTCGCTTTAAAAAACGATGGCCAGAGGTCACAAAAGTACCGATAACTACACGACCTTGGAAACCACCTTCTCCGCCACCGAGATTGCCACCGATTGTTAGTTACAGTCAGACTATTTATTAAATAAATATATGCCCATACTCTTATTGTAATGATACCATTTTACTTAAGACTAGCTGTTGCTCGCCCCTTCGTCCAAGTGAAATTTAAATATATAGCCTATGTTACTCCGCGGTAATGTAGCTTTTTAATGATGAAAGAATTTTTGAAATCGGCCCATTAGATTTTCAGTTATTTTAATACATACAGAAATCCAAAAATAAAAATATTTCCTTATAATATTTGTATATAAGTATAGATAAAAAGCAAAAAGACCACAGCCCAAAACGTAAAGTTATCTGTTAAGTTTAAAAACATTTATTTGTATAGTTACTTCAGCCGCAACACATGAATAAAACCTTTTCTAATGAATAAATGAATTTCTTTTTAATTTTTCGAGGAATGTATCGAATGGAAGTCATATAACAATAATAATTTAAATTCAAATTGTATGTGCTACTTGTATAGATTATAGAACAACCAGAATTCAAAACAAGGAGATGGGTTCCTCCATACATGAAGCGTCGGAGACGCCGTCCCAGGTTACCGCGTATCCCTGCTGAGGAAATCACTCAGCCCCTATATGAATGTACGAAATTGAGAAGAGTAAGTTAATTACACCACTATAAGTCTAAAATTAATGGATAATGATTGAGAAAAACAATTCACAATTTTACCCAAAAAATTATCATCAACCACGTCCTAAATGACTAAGTTAAAATGAATACAATTTTGAGTTGTTCCCAATTAAATTGAAATTCCCCTAACAATTGATTTAAAAAACTTTGCAGGCGACAAAGATATTTTGTTAATTTTTACTCTGTGTAAAAAGATTTTACTGTGTAGCTATTTTATTTTTGTATTACAGATATGGCATAGTTTTATGCAAATAGAGAAAAATAAAATGATCCTTCAAGGGACTGTAGGTTGTAATTCTAAGAAGTATTCATCAACTGCTTGCGGTAACTATCTCGATTCTTATTATTTTTTATAGGTGTCAGTACCGGTTTTAGGGATACTAGTGTCTTGGCGAGATTCTAAAAGTGACCCCCTTTTTATGTACTTTTTGGGGGTTGTAAACTGGGTTTTGTGAGAATTCCCAGACTTGGTGTGCCCCCTTTCTATTTAGAACTCTGGGTCGCTTAACCGCGACTTATCCTATTACTTGTAGAACCTCTAGCTTGATTACAATGATTCTTTGTGCTAATTCCTAGTATTGGCGTCACAACCATGTTATGCTTTATGCATGTTAGAAAGAGATGGATGGATTGTGTAAAAGGTGACATGATCAAAAAGGGAGTGATGACTGAGATGACGTATGATAGAGTTATGTGGAGGACAAAAACCTGTTGCGCCGACCCTACGGGAGTAGGATAAGGAGATGATGATGATGATGAACCATGTTATGCTTTAATAAAATATAGTCTTCTTTACCTATTATGTTTTCTTCCAATTTGCACAGAATAACCTTACACATAATACCGTTTTTCAATGTCTTAACGCTCGCCACTACCAATATGGCCGTCGTGTCGTCGAACCAATGCAACACCCTTATTTCTGACATCTGACTACTGTCCGATTATTAACATAACAAATAGAATTCCGACATTTTAAAACCATGACATAAATATTTAAATAATATGTTGGATCACAATTACAACGTTTATATTGCTTATTTAAATAAAGATAAATGGTATTGATTTATAGCACAGACTAAAAAACCTTCAAGAATACAGAATACATCAAAATAGTTAAGAAGCTAACTCTAGGAACATTTTTGGTAAAGTTTTTGTCTTATTTCTTGTCTCCTTACAATGGTACAAATTTTAGGGTCTCAAACGGGTTGCATAGCTGTGATCTGTCGAGCTCTGCTAGAAGAGAAGTCGACGTCGCAGCTTTTGAGAAGAGATGTAGATGAGGTTATAGAATGGGGGGATAGGTTTTATAAGCGTTGCATGGTGGCTCTAAAATGCTATAAAGGTTTGCAACATGTCTTTTACAACTTTATTCTTAACTAGCTGTTGCTCGCGATTTCGTCCGAGTAAAAATAAAAAGTAATTGAAAGCATAGCTTATGTTACTCACTGATAACGTAGCTTTTTAATGATGTAAAAATTTTTGAATTCGCCTCAGTAGTTTTTGAGTTATTTCAATACATACAAAAATATAAATTTTTTTCTCCTTATAATATTAGTATAGACTAGCTGTTGCTCGCGACTTCGCCCGCGTGAAATTTAAAAAAAAATCCAAGATATGTGGCCTATGTTACTCACAGATAAATTACCTTTCAAATGGTGAAAGAATTTTTGAAATCGGCCCAGTAGTTTTTGAGTTATTTCAATACATACAAAAATATAATTTTTTTTCTCTTTATAATATTAAGTATAGATTAGTATAAACTAGTATAGATCTTTGGAATATAGAAGTGCTATGTAATCATGTATGTTTGAAATAATATCTGAACCTAAGCTTCTAAAACGATTATAATGAATTTTCGTAAATACCTCAAATTACTAATGATTCTATAAGTTTGCACTATCTCAAACTATTTAATAAAATTTAAGAATATGTTGTTTTGTATGAATATTGTGTTTCATAGGTAAACCACAACTGCAATTGAATCAGTTACTAACATCGTTTTACCTTTTCGATAAGAAATATACAGTAAAAATGACAGAGGCTATGTCAGGAATATTGGCAAAACATCCTGATAATATACAAGCTCAGGCCGACCTAATGGCGTGAGTATTTTGACTATTAACCAAATTAGACCACCAAGACTAAACACCAATTTGTAAATATATCTAACTTTAATTATTTTTAAATTAGCTTTCACCCGCGACTCCGTTCACGCGGAAGTAAAAAAAACAAAAGTGAGTAGCCTATGTGTTGTTCCAGACTATCCTCTACATCTATACCAAATTTCATCGAAAAAAATAGTACGGACCAAGAGTCTGTAGAAGTTGATATTAAAAATAAAAAAAAATCCATCGAAATCCTTTCAGCCGTTTAGGCTACAAACTCTTAACAAACATCCATCCATCCATCCATCTAAACTTTCGCATTTATAATATTAGTATGATTAGTATGATAATGTCCAAATAATTGCAAATGTTAACGTTTCGTTATATTAACATAAGCTTTCCGTATGAAAAAACAAATTGTATAATCTGTTTTTTTCTATTAAATTTTAAATTAAAAGAGTCTTTAGAAACGAATGTTATTTACAATTTTATTGCTTTTATATATAATCAGCTTTTATTTATATATATTGCCCGTGACTGCGCGGAATTAAAATAAAAGTTGAGCTGTCTTAACGATACATAGTAACATACATACATCTAAACTTTCGCATGTATAATATATACTATTTTTGTTTTTTTTTAGATTTATGGAAAAACTAGCTGGCAGTACATATATGATGATTCTGAGTATAAATGGTGAACGACATTTTCTTATCTGGGGCCATCCGCCGGAGGCTAGTAGTACTGTTAAAACTATATGTTATATATTTGACCCTCATATGCTTAACGAATTGGGTCAACCGAATACTTTGTAAGTATGATAAAACACTTATCTTTATACGAACGAAACTGAAAATTAAATTTATAAAAGACTAGCTTTCGCCCGTGACTTCGCGTGGAATAAAAAAAAACATTGTAAAATACAGCCTATGTTATTCACAGATAAAGTATCTTTCTAACGGTGAAAGAATTTTTAACATCGGCCCAGTAGTTTTTGAACCTATTCATTACAATCAAACAAAGTTTTCCTCTTTATAATATTAGTATAGGTTACCTACCCTCACGAAATTGACCAAGAAAAGTCCAACTTAAATCCATCCAATTTTTATTCAGTTTCACTGGTGTTTATTTCTTGCTTTCAAATGCGACTATGTCAGAATGGAATTAAAAAAAAAAACTTTATATATCATATTTGTGTTCGTCCAGATTATGCTCTATGTTAGTGCCTAACATGAAGATCCGTTCAAGCGCTTAGCAGATAACTTCTAACAAACATCCATCCATATTAACTTCGCATTTATAATAGTAATATTATTTACTGAGATGTATACTGTAGATATGGCGCGGGTGCGTTCATTCGCTATGCCGGTATTACGTCTTTCGTGTTAGACTTTCTGGCGAACTACGGAGATCTCAGTGCAGCTAACAGAACAACTCCAAAACCACCGATTACTTTAACTAATATTGAGGTGTGTTGAAAATATTGCTTTATAATTTAACTAGCTATTAACAACGACTCCGACCGCTTGGATTAAAAAAAATGGTTGAGTAGTCTATCTATTCTTCCAGACTTTACATCTGTGACAAATTTCATAGAAATCCCATCAGCTGTTTAAGACATACAAACATTTGCATTTTTAATATAACTATAATTGTTGCTCTTGTTGAAATAACAAATAGTAAAAGAAACATAGCCTACGTTACGCAGTGATAACAGCTTTTTAATGGTCCAAAAATTTTGGAAATCGGGGCAGTAGTTTTGGAGTTATTTCAATACCAAAACACAAATCATTCCTCTTTATAATCTCTTCTCTCTCACTCTCTTCTTAGTATAGATATAGTAAGAAGTAAGATTGTAGTATTTAGAAGGTGAATAGGTGATATAGTAGCTACGAGTGCTACGAGTGCTACGCGTGCTACGAAGATAGTTGAGAAGCAATTAGCAACTACCAATAATCTTTTCAGGTTGTACAAATTGAACCCCTAGCCCGTGAACCTAAGTATGAGTTGGATTTGAAAGCTTTAAAAACCCACTGCCAAAGTGAATGGGAAAGTATTCATATGAATGTGCTCATAGAAAAAAAGTTGACAGAGGTAACGTTTTTGTCTGGATTTTTTGTTAATAATACTTGTGTGTCATATTTTTTTTATTATTTTTGTTGTCTAGGGTCAATATCCTCTAGTTTCTTTGAGCGCGGTAAGCTTGGCGACCTCTAGAGCAACGTCTAGGAAGAAAGTTCGAGAGTTTTATCAAAAAGTTCCTAAAGAGGTATGTTCTGAAATATAATTTTGTACTGCTAAAATGCTTATTCTGTTTTAAATGCCAAAAAAATCAATGCTTATGTTTGAAAAGCTCTAAAATAGGATTCAATGCTTAAAATAGAAACAGATATATTGTGTCTCTTTTCACATAGAAATAAAAGAATTTGGGCCTTAATACCAATTAAAAGGATTTATATTATATTAGCCTCCTCCTACACTGCCCGTCCCTCCCGAGAAACCTCCTCCACCTCCCACTATGGAGCAAATAATGTCGCTGCGCGGTGAAGACTTCTTTCTCTACAGCCCTCATACAGACGCACATGCTTATGGACGGTATGTAGTGTTCATATTAAATCATCATCTCCCCTACCTTATCCTACTCCCGTAGGGTCGGCGTGCCGGGTTTTCATCCTCCAAATAACTCTGTCTTCCGTAATCTTAGTCATCACTCCCTTCTTGATCATGTCACCTTTCACGCAATACATCCATCTCTTTCTAGGTCTCTCCTCTAAGTCTAGGCGTCTCTTCTAGGTCCTCTACCGGTATATCTCGCCACTAACTCAGTGTCCATATCATATAATACTAATTATGTAAGGTATATAAAAAAAATGAGACTTTACTATACGTGTAAGTAAAAGAAAATCACCAAGTCAGGATAATTCCTGTTGTATAATTACAATAAAGAATTTATAGGGATACCAAAAAAATTGTGAAGATTAGTTTTGAACTAATTAAACGCTTATTTTGTATAGAGACGACTTAGTTCCGCTACCGAAGTCTGAGACGATCCTGCACAGTCCGGTGGAGATCGCGGTCCAGAACTTCCACTCTCAGTTCCAGCAGATGGACGTCGAGAAGTGGATATTGCACGCAACACGACACATGGCCAGTTATAGGTAAATCATAGATATTTTAAGAGCATTATAAGAAGCTAAGAGTAAATATTGACGTTTGTAAAAATGTATGAGGTTCAAATTTAATTTTCTTTTTTGACTATATCCAAAAACAGTCTTCTCTGTGAACTTGTTTCGATATTCTTGATTTATTGATAATCCATCTGGTTTGTTCGAAAAATTACTTTTTCCAAACCAATACGATTTAAGGTCCTTCAAGAAGCGAGCCTATCATTTCCTCAAATGCCGGCAACGCATCTGTAGTTCCTCTGGTGTTGCGGATGTCCATGGGCGTCGTTGACCGCCTCTGTGTTCCCGTCGCTCGTTTGCCCCTTTTTTATAAAATAAAAATATGTTACTAATACTTTAGTATTCCCACTTCACAGATATCAGACATTTAAAACATTCACGAGTATCGCGTGCTGTGTGGCCGCACTCGCCATGTTGCGTCGACTGCGCGCGAGGGCTTGGAACGATGATGTTCTAAACGAAACACTGGACTTGGGCTTCAATATTTATAGGGTACAAACTCAATAACATTCTAAGAATCTAAGTAACTATAGGAACAGCTTAGAAATAGTAGATTTGCTGTCTATCGCGCTATTTATCAAACGCATCAGAACCATACAAAAGATTTAGAATAAAATTTTCACAAGTCCTATTTTTCCAATTGTTTGATAAAATGATAGAATTGATCAACAGGAATCACTTCTGGCAAGAGGTGGACCAATTAGGCGACTTGTTCTTGGAGAAATAAAGGAAAGATTCAGAATACGAGACCATGAGTACAAGCATAAGGTAATTTTCCATAAATGTGCGTAAAATAGTTTATTTAAAAACCTTCAAATTACTCACCATGTAAATAAACAGGAACGCGGTATAGCTGTATGGGGTAAGATACTCTCATCGGATCCGAAAGTCTTCGATTTGTGTCGAGGTATCGAAGCTTTCTTCAAAGAATCAGACGCTGGCGTTTTACAGGTAAGGATACCTAAAACATTTTTTGCATTTTTTTCTTAATGGTCAAATTTCTTTGAATGTTCATAGATCCCCGGAGAGTATGAAGTTGCTATTTGGAATGAAGGTGGTCGTTACTACATCTACCATCCTTGGCCAGCGGACAGATATGGCTATAGGGTAAGACTTATTAGGTCCTATTTGAGTTATATCAGTAAATTTATGTCATTAGGTGTCATTGATTTGAAATTATGTCGCATGGTGTAAAGGTTGGTCTACAAGACGGTGGCAAGGCTTGTCTTCTATACTTCACGCGGGTGTCGCGGCTGTGCGAGCACCTGCTGGACTGCACACATGACTTGAAGCGGAAGCCGTTCAGCATCTCTGACGTCACCGTGCAGGAGCTGGGCGAGATGCCGGAACCGATCAACAAATTAAAACGTAAGCATTCAAATTGTAATAGTATTCTAGAGTGGTCTTGTATTTTTAATAGTGGCACCAAAAGACCTGCAATTTGTGGAATAAATCGTTCTATTGAACAGCCGTCGCGCCCAACCGTTGGGTGGTCCGTGGTCGCTTCCACGAGGCGGACGAGAGGTTCCCGGAGGAGCACCGCGGCCGCCAGGCCACGCCCGCCTCCATCGCAGCCATAGCCTTGGCGCACATCGTAGACCCCTCGGAATGGACCGCTGATCAAATCGACGAGGTCAGACTAACAAATCAAAATCTTACTGATCTCATAGCATACCATTCAGATTTTGTGTTCCAATTTCTAAAGTAGATCTTCCATAATTCCACCAACTAACTGACCGACTAGTTGTACATGACCGGTTACTCTATCAACTATATCAAACCTTCCAAAATTTCAACCTTCTAGTATTACCAACTAAAATAAAATTATCATAATACCTAAACATGGAACGAATTTCGTCTAATTACAGTCTTTAACACGTGGTGACATACTTTACCAAAATACAATGGAAAATCTCGAACGAATGGGTATAAGTTTGGATACAACCACCAAGACCGAGGAAGCTGAGAATGTTGAGGAAGAAGAGGAAGGGGGTACTCCAGGCGGGACCCTCGCTGCGGCTGACGTGCTCGACAAATTCCGAATATCTGATTACGATTGTATCGAAACTGATATATTGGATAGCGCGTATTCCGGTAAATATATAACGAAATATTTACGGAATTGTAAATTCAATAATGCAGTTTAAGAAAGACAGATATTCTCAAAAAATAATAAATTCATGTACAAAACAACAATAGATAAAAATACCAATAACTAAAACTCTTTTGAAACAATTAAAATTCATTTGAAAGACGGTAAACTGTGTGAGAATTTGTTTTTCTCTTTATGTGCGTCTCCCTCTCTATTGATTAAGGGTAGACAACGCATCTGCAATGATGTATATGGGCAGCCGTCGCTTCGCTTTCTCGGCGAATTCAGGTGGCTCGCTTGTTTGCAACAAAAAGAAACTTAAGGTACTAAGATGATGTCCTTTTAGGCGAGTTGAATCCCAAGTCAGGCGAGGTGATGTCGCTGAAGCAATCGCTGCGGCAACTGTTCCGCGAGCACTCGCACGCCGTGGTGACCGCGCGCGGCGCCTCCAACGCCGTGTGGAAGCACGACGACCACTATTATCTCTTTGACCCTCACGCCTGCGATGAGAATGGTAGGTCTTTTGGTTGCAACTACAACTTTTGTACCTTCACAGACATAATATTGATACAGCTCATAGGTCAAGGATCATATGGTAGTTTTGTGAACCATGTAATCTTGAAAGCGTTATATTTTTACGCTTGAAGGAGCGACCATTGCACGGGAGAATGTCGCCATTTATATACTTTTAAAATTCAATTTTGGAATAATAGCATACTGTTTGGTTTTTTCAACTAAGGAGGAATATTTTGCATCCTGGTAACTAAAAATTGGCAGGCGACCTGTCAATTTTAATAAACTGCCATAAGATCCTTGTATTTATTTGTATGACAGACTTAGGGCCTGTCCCACCACTGGTTGATAGAGGTTCAGATAGCTTAAAAATGTCACTTTCAGATGAAGTAACAACATCCGATACTTCTATCACATTTACATGTTGGATTGTTATTTGACAATTTACAAGAATTTGGTAGGACTGACTTTTAGTGTGTTTTCTTTGTAGGTTATCCGTCAGACGACGCGCGCGCGGCGGCGTGCCTGGTGCGCGTGAAGGGCGGGCCGGACGCGCTCGCTGACGTCATCCTCGGCAACCTGCCGCCCGGCTCCGACGACAGCTTCAACTTGTCGCCTGTCTCCATCACCGCCACCAGGCTGAATGAGGTCCTTGGCGCTCCGGAGACTAAACTAGAGGTAATCACATATCACCTATCTATACTAATATTATAAAATGGAAAAATTTGTATTTTTGTATGTACTCAAATAACTAAAAAATTACTGAACCGATTTAAAAAAATCTTGCACCATTAAAAATATGTTATCAGTGAGTAATATAGGCTATATTTTTTAATTTCACGCGGATGAAGTTAACCATATAGATAAACCATAACCGTCAATAGTCTAATGGTTATTGGTACGGATTTCCGATCTTGTGGTCGAGGGTTCGAATCCCGCCATTCGACTATTGTAAACCATATCCTAGCACAAGCCTAGAGCTTAGTTGGAATTTTAAAAGATATATTAGAAAATTAACAAAAATCTAGCAATATTTTGTAAAAAGCATATGATTGGTACATAGAAATTTTCATCGTTAAATTTATTTTTTTACAGAGCAAAGCTTTCCAGTGGATTTCGAAGGGAACCGCTGCAATAATGATGGGACCACGAGGCGAGAACTCTGCAATTGGCAAGGCTGCTGAAAGAGCTGGTGTTGGAGTAAGTCCTAATATCCTAACGAAAACCTCAAAAAATTTAGTTACTCTTTCATTTCCTTTTGACACCTGACTTGTTTAATTTCTTGTTTTTTAGGATGATGATATGGCCGGCCGTACTATAGCGTTGCCAGCCGCGGCCGCGTTCACAGCCGCCACTGCGTCCGTTCCTCCGCCGCACATGCATCAGGACCACATGTACAATTTCCTTGACGCCGGTGCTGAATATTATCTCAACCACGTGAAGAAGACCGGCAGCAGAGATATTACTCCTGAAGATTTAACAGAGAAATTCGAAATGGGTGCAAACACATTCTCTATAGAGTTGGAGGAGCCGGTTACACTACCATTGCGACTACCAGATGAACCGCAAGGGGTTAGTTGGAATAGAATTATTGGCTAATATAACAGAAATAATTATATAATACCGTATAGGTCCAAAAGAGTATTTTCTTTATAATTTAGTCTTTATAAAAATGTATTACGTATTATAGGATATTTTACCTGTAATGCTATATTTGAACAAAAAAAAGCAAAGTTTATAAATAGCAATATTGCTATTCACATGTGCTAGGCGCTTTAAAACAAAGCAATATTTATTAAATGTTCTTTATGTAATTAAACTGAGTTTTATGTTCTATGTAAGTAATTTAAGTAAATGTATGAAGTTGATCACATGTTGTATTTGATATTTACAGGAAGGTGGCGAAGAAGAAGAGGCTGAGAACGATGAACTCGGTGAAAATGCGGAAGAAGAGGAAATTAAAGAGAAACCAATGAAACGTAAGTTCAAGTCAAAATTAGTTTTAAGTTAAATGTTATAGTAATTAATTTTTTTATTTAAGCAATATTATAAATGCGAAAGTTTCGATGGATTGATGGTCATTTGATAGAGTTTGTAGTCTAAACTCCTGAACTGATCTCGATTACGTTTGGAATATAGATGTAGAGGATAGTCTGGAAGATCACATAGGCTACTTACTTTTTTTTTAAATTCCATGCGAATGAAGTCGCGAGCGAATGCTTTTTAATATACACACTAGCATACTATGAGTATCAGCAATTCTTACAGAAAGATTTGAATCCTCACCACCACCTTTGTATGTTCGGTTTAAGTATACTATATAGTTTTAGATGACTTCTGCAATCTTATGGTGTTTCTCTTTGTTTTAACAGAAATCAAAGACGCGTTGTTCAGGATGTGGGAGGACCCGACGCGGCCGAGCCACGTGTGCCTGCTGGTGGGCGACTACCACCAGCTGGGCGTGTGGCTGACGCCGGGGGGGAAGGTGGTCGCCTTCGACCCCGCGCCCACTTTGACCAAGGGACTCCTCACTCCTCAGAGGATTAAGAAGGGTAACATTTAACATTGGGATACTTCAAGTGAAGGCCTAATTTAAGTCCCTTTTTCCCTCCCTTCTTGAAAAGGTGGAATTGACTGAAGAGCAAACGCATAGGTAGAGGAAATATCCTCTTTGTTTGTCTTCTCCATTGATCAAGATTGGGCAATGCATCTGCACTTGCGGATGTTTATGGGCAGCGGTCTCTTCGCCATTTTAGCGAATCAAGGTGGCTTGCTCGTGTGCCACCTTATGATATTTTTTTTACTGTGAATCGGCATTTCACTCTTAGAGTAATCAATTGGTGACTGTGAAACTAAAGTTAACCATTCATCAATTCGTTTTACTAACATGTCTATCTAATGAAGTATGATATGAAAAGAACGGATAGGTTTTAGATTAAAAGAATAACGTAAAACGAGTATTATATTTAGGTGATGAACTACGTTTACAACGAATAAAAGATGAGATGGCTGGAGAAGGCGCTGAGGAAGCAGAGGATGAAGAAGCCGAAGGAGGTAAGACAGTATTAATAAGTTTGTGATTTTATTCCAGAGTTATATAATTTTGAATTATCAAATTTACTATTAAAATATGAATTTGTGAATAACAGAAGGTGAAGAGAAGCCCGAGCCGGAGCCAGAGTATGTACCTCCGGAGTCAACGCCTGCACTTATGGTATTCGCCAGTCCTGGAGAGTTCATGGATAAAATGAGTGAGTAATATTTAGCTAATACTTAGTTAAAAAAGGCAATTTTCAATATATGAGAATAATTTTGTAATGAGTATTTCTTTCATGTTGCAAGTAATATTTGGTAGATTAATCACATCTAGCATGCTTCAAGAGACAACAAATCTGTGCAGATTTTCTTGCTCGTTCGTTTTTTTCATCGTTTATTATTTCCGCTATAGCATTGCAAGGTGGACTGGATAGAAAGCAATGCCTGGCGCCATACAAGCTGTATAAAGTAAAAATCATTAACGAGCTGACATCAGTCTTGAAGGAGAGGAAACCGAAGGCAGAAAAAGCTGCCGGTGACGATGAAGGAGGAGAAGATGGTAATTATAGTAAAATTTAGTTATTGTTTTTGTAACAATGATCGAAGTAATTTTGAATGTAAACTTTATACAATTACCATAATTGTGAATATTGTAGAAGAAGACGAAGATGCTCTTATCGAGCCACTAGAAGATTCTGTGATGGGCAAATACTTTACTCGCATCAGCCGCGCGGTGGCTTCTCTACGAGGTCGAGTTGCTCAGAACGAGAACTACTTCCTGGATCAGCCCAACAGGGACAATCAGGTATGGAATTGTTAACATTGCCTCATCTAAAATGTACAATGCTCTGTGCAGATGTCTATAGTAATATTATAAACATGAAAGATTTGATTGTTTTTTTTTTTTGTATTGAATTAGCTCACAAACAATTGTTCCGAACCTGAACCTGAATCGATTTCCAAAAATTTTTGTTCAATTAGAAAGGCATATTTATCTCTAAATAACATTTTAATTCTTATAATATTATAGATGCGAATTTGTATGTATGTTTGGTAGATGGTATCTCATAAACAGCTCAACGGATTGCCATGAAATTTGGCCTAAATGTAATATCTAGAAGAATACACAGGCTACTTAACCATTTTATTTAACTTCTCAGAAAATATATGAGATGTGTATTCCACCAAAGCGAAGGTACAGCATCTTTATATGTAGGAATAGAATAAGAAGATAAAAGCTATTTTTCTTGAAGGACGCGGCGAATGCTGTAATGGGTATAGTGGTGGAGCACATAGAGCCTTACATCCACTGGAAGCCGTCGCTGGTGGACGCCATACTGAAGTACGGCGACCGCCTCTACACCACCTCGCTGCCGCGCGCCGCCAACCCGCCGCGGCTCACACCGGAGGAGGTGCAGCCGGAGTTCCATGTCACCAACTTTAATGTAAGTCTTATTTAGATGGTTGGATGGATGTTATTTCCAGGACGCCTCAATCTCGTTGAAATTGGAAGAACACATAGTCTTATCATCAAGTCTGCACGCACATCGCAGGCGATAGCCACTCGTGATTATAATTCAATGACAATTTTGTAGAAATCTCGTAAAAGACTGGAATTCTATCCATTTTTGGTTTCTGGCAATTTTGGACGGTTTTATATTTTCTTTAATGTAGAAATGTGCACGTATTTTTTCATATTTTGATTGAATTTGTAATTGGTAATGTCAGGTGAGACTCGAGATCGATGGGGAGGCGGTTCAGGGAGATATAAAAGCTGGTAACAGTGGCGGAGTACTGAACTTAAGGAGGGGGCTTAAGACGTTTTTTGAATCTGTAAGTCTACCATTACACGTTTATATCTTGACACATTAATAGCAAGACAAGTCAATTTCACAACCTACTTGTTTCGAGATAACTTATTACAATTTAACTATTTCAGAACAATTACGGTGTAGTTTGCGCGAAGGGCTATTGTGTGGGAGTATGGAAGTCTTCTGAAGGCAACGCGTACTGTTTATGGGACCCCCACGCGGTGGGTCCCGCAGGGCGCGCCTCGCCCGGCGGCGCCTCGGCGCTGGTCCTCTTTGCCACCATTGATCAGCTGGCAGAGACTATTAAGAATAATATTGAAGCTCTCATGAGACCAGGGAGCAACAAGTGAGTTGAAAAACTGTAAAATGTGGTATTCACTTAGGTAAAAATCTCTATCTTGAAGTTAGTTGATAGTTCTTATCAATTTTCTGAATTATGAGCTGTTCCTGTGCGGTTTCGTCCGCATGGAATTTAAAAAAAATATACTCAATTTACATTTGTGAAATTTTTAAATTGCAAATGTTACAATTCTAATGCACAAATGATAATGAAGGCCTTTGACATTGGATAACAGTTACCGTTAACATGGCAACCTTGCTTCCTTGATGTCAGCTTGTAGTTTGTCTCTTTTCCGCATGACGACTTTTCCAAATTATGTACTCTCTAAGTTTAATAGAATGAAAATGTATAGTCTAAATCATGTAAATGTAAGGCTTTTCATTAAAAAAGGTTAATTCAAAAATATGCTGTGATTGCTGACATTCTTCGCAAACAAGTAGTGTGTGTTTATTACATTAGTATAGATAGGCGTTATAAATGTGACCTACTACCTTTCTTTGCTGAATCACAACTAAAACCATGAAGTATTTTTTTTTATTTATTTTTATTTATTTATGGATAACTTACAGCTAACTTACAAAAAATAATAAAAGAAACAAAAAACTGAAGGCCAATTACAAGTTATCGCAGACAGTTACAAATATAGATTATAATGAAATTCACTCCTTGTTAATTGTATCACATTACACTATAGTATATTGTATACATTACATTAAATATATCTATATAGTCAGAAATTGCATTGCATTGTGATGTTGGTAGACCTAGAAAGAGATGGATGGATTGCGTGAAAGGTGACATGATTAAGAAGGGAGTGATGACTGAGATGACGGATGATAGAGTGCTTTGGAGGACGAAAACCTGGTGCGCCGACCTTACGGGAGTAGGATAAGGCAGGGGAGATGATGATGATGATGATTGTGATGTTGGATTTTGACATAAGACATTGGATAAATATGTGATTAGATTCCCCATTTCAGATACAGCATATCGTCAGTGAAGGTGTTCTGGGAGTACTCGAAGCGCGAGAGCGCGGTGAGTCCGCAGGGCGCGGTGCCGGACGACGGCTACGAGTGGAAGGTGCTGACCGCGTACGTGGAGACGGCGCGAGGCCGCACCGTCCTGCGCGGCACCAGGCCACTCGACCTCGTCAAGTTAGTACCTGCCAACGTGCTCGTGCTCACTGCTCGCTTAAACCCTGTGTTTTTGTACAGCTTCAAATCGTTTTATTGTATTTTTTTTGTCCAATAAATAAAAAATAACTGCACTAACAGTCACTTGGTGAAACTATGAAAAATCAATACTAGGTGCACCGGAGTGAAGACTCAGTGTCGTAGTTCCTGAATGTGTTGTAATCTCGAAGAAAATGTCTTTGCAATTAATGATTATAGAGTTTCTAACCATAGTTTGACTGATCCGTTAGCGGTCTCTGGGATATTTTATATAGAAAAAAAAAGAAGCAGCAATGTGCAATTTTGGAGTTGAAGTTACTATATTTCTTTACTATAAGGAACTGGCCAATCTTACTGATTTTATACGAAAATTTAGATGGTCGGATGTTTGTTAGAGTTTGTAGCTTAAATGATTGAGCGGATCAGGATGAAATTCGACATAGATGTAGAGTATATTCTGACACGTAGGCTACTTACTTTTTTTAATACCACGCGAACGTTTCTCGCTCGAAAGCTAGTATACATAACAATATCAGGTTCACTCGCGACGCGCTGCTGCAGTCCGCGTGCGGTGCGATCGCGGGCGCGTGCATGTCGCACGTGCGCCGTCCGCCGCTGTGGACGCGCCGCACTGTTGATGACGTCATGGCGGTGGGCGCCAAGCTGCTCGCCGCCTCACTCTCTACTCTAGGATACGAGTTTAGACCGGGGGAAGACGTACTACTGCCACTACAGGTTACCGAATTACAAAGACTGCTTTACATCATCACCATCTCCTCCTTATCCTGCTCCCGTAAGGTCGACGCAACAGGTTTTTCTCATCCCAATCATCACTCCCTTCTTGATCATGTCACCTCTCACGCAATCCATTCATCTCTTTCCAAGTCTCTCTACTTTATCCAAAAATATTTAAACAGTGGTAGGAATACAGTCAGAGAAACTGGTGTGCCTTCTTTAAAGCTACAATCGTTTGAACATTCTAAAACGAGACGCGAAACAAATATACATCGCAGCTTGTAAATGTTTCTGAAGAAAAGTCGAGTAGTTGGTTTCTTTTTATTACTAACCCTTCGTTTGCACTCACTGCTATCTAATTAGTTATTTGTAGGAAATAACGGAGCTTGCCTCGTTGCTATGACCAAGGCAATTCTTCCTGAAATGGAACACCGCGGATTTCCGCGACTGTACCAACTATTTTCTTTTTTTATGTAGGGCATTTTAATTCAGCTTTAGCTTTAGCTCAATTTAAAACACTTCACAGGTGTTAAAACGGTTCGTACTGGGAGTGAACTACGTGAGATACGATTTGCACTCGGCGTACACTGGCAAACTCGAACAGAAAGAACCTACGGAGATGACTGTCAGGTAATGTTACTAGGTTACCATTAGGTATTCTAAGAAGAATCTATTTTATGTATAAAGAGATGTTCCCATACAGCTTCATCCGTATGAAATTAATTAATTAATTAATTAATTAATTAATTAATTAATTAATTAATTATTTACATTTGTCAAATTCTCAATTGCAATTATCAAAATTCAAATTTCAGATACACAAATGACAACGAAGGCCTTTGATATTAGATAGCAATTATCGTTATCATGGAAATCTTGCTTCCATGATGTTGTCAGCTTGTAGTTTAGTACCTTCCCCACATGAAGGTTTTATCCAATTTATTTACCCCTTAAGTTTAATAACGTGAAAATATATAGCCTAAAGCGCATCGCAAGTTTAGGGCTTTTTATTAAAGACAGAACTAATCAAAAATATGCTGTGATTGCTGACTTCCTGCGCCACGAAGTAGTGTGTTTACACTTTATTACATTAGTATAGAAGTATAGATATAGATAGATATAGATTTGCTCCCTCTAGATGTGCTCTGGAGCGTTTCTTCGAGGACCACTCGACAGGTATCCTGTGGTCGATGCCGCACGCGGTGGCGGTGTGGCGCTACCCCGGCGCGCCGCAGTTCTACATGTTCGAGCCGCACGCCTGCGGGGCCACCGGCCTGCGGGCTGATGCACAGGTTAGTATTAGAAGTCATTTCAAATGTTTTTACAGCATAAGGTGGCAAACGAGCAAACGGCCATCTGAATTCGCCAAAATAGCGAAGCGACTGCCTATAGACATCCGCCACACATGCGTTGCCTACCCTCAATCTACGGTGGACGAGACGCTAAATAAGAGGATATTTCCCCTTCCGATGCGTCTCCTTCACCATCAAATGCAGTTTCCCTTCCCACCCTTTTATAAAAAATGGATGAAAAGTGTAAGATACTAAAGTTAGGCCTTTTGCACGTATTTATTATAATATACTCACTTTACTACATAACTATTTGATTTTGTGTTGTCGCTAATTTTAACAAAAGTGTGATTTTATTTAGGTTTCGAGTTCGAGATGTCGTTCAAATCGAAATAGATCACGATACTGTTTAGTTACAATACATTTTATTTTATTTCCTAGTACTTTATCGCTAAAGTACTCAATATTCAAAATTATCTGTTTTAATTATTTCAGGACGATGGTGCAGCTTGCGTGTTGACTTTCACGTCACCGAAGTTGATGGCGTTTGCGTAAGATGCACTACATATTTGTAAAGCACTAGTACTCAATGTTTTGAATAAATATTTAAATGTTAATGTTGATTGTTTGTAGATATCTGCAGAACGTGCCGACAGAAGAGCGTCTGAAGCACGACTTCCAGCTGTACGCGATGTCGGTGACGGTGCAGCCCATCAAGAAGCTGGGCGCTGACCCGCCGCTGGTGCGCGCGCCGCCCGGCCTCGCCCTCGTGCCCGCGACCAGCAAGGTAACAATATCCATCTATATCTATACTATACTCATGTAATAAAGCGTAAACACACACTCCTTTGTTATGTAGGATGTCAGCAATCGTAGCTTCTTTTTGAATGATCCTTTTTTTAAAATAAAGCTCGACACACGACACGCTATAGGCTATATATTTTCACGATATTAAACTTAGAGAGTAAATAATTTGGAAAAAACCGTCATGCGGGAAAGGGATAAAAACTACAAGCTGACAACATCAAGGAAACAAGGTTTTTCATGGTAACGGTTATGTTAAAGGCCTTCGTTGTCATTTGTGCATTTGACTTTTGACATTTGCAATTGAAAGTTTCACAAATGTAAACTACGATTAAAATAGACGAGACGAAACTCTTTGCCAATTTATACTTTTTAGTCTTTTGATCTTGGTATTTTTTCTATGAGTTTTTTTACTTACGCGTTACCTTCTTTACTCTCATGAGCTTTACATTTGTCTGAATAACGTTAAGGTGAGAGTGGACGGCATCCCGCGCCGTGCTGCGGAACAAGACCGCAAGCACCCGCCGGGCAGCGCCACCTGCCTCGACGCGCAGCGCGCCACCGAGAACAGGGACAAGGAGGACCCCAGGCTGAAAGGTGATGATGCTCATGTTACTTCATCACTAGCACTGTATGCCCCCACTGAGTGGCTCGGAGCCTACTCTAAGTTAGGGTGACTAGACCTTCGTCAACCACAACCACGCTGGTCCAGTGCGGATTGGTTGACTTCACCACATATCTTTGAATCTCTTGCCGATATGTGCAGGCGTCAACGATGTTTTCCTTCACCGTAAGAACGTCGGGTAAATTATGCACATATGAAATCAGAAAAATCGAAAATCATGGTACATGGCGGGATTCGAACCCAAGACCTGTAGATTACAAGTCAAGTGCTTAAAGTCCTGAGCCACCACAGAGCCAGCCATCCAGCCACAGAGCGTCTCTGACTTGAAGCCATCAAATAAAATGCTCACTTTCTACATAATAATGGAGTTTACTTTTGGAGTAGGAGTATTAAATGGCCCGTTCGTCTTTTCAGTCAGTCTATTTACTCTTATTTCTCAACCTTGTTTACGTTATAGGTCAACGTAATTCCAACGGCTGGTTGGTGCTGAACGACGGCACACAGTTCCTCTCTTCTCAGCACTCGATGGCTTGCAGAAGATTCTCCGCCGCGTCTAGAGGCAAACAGGTATAGTCTTTGGTGTCTTTTGTCTGTATTTCTTCATTTTTTTGCATTTTGGTGTTATTTTGCTCACTATGTTGCAATCGACTGTAGTGAATTTGAAAGATCTCCTTCAAAGTTGACTTGTTAAGGGGCTGTATTCGGGACAATTTGCGTTTTTTGGGGGGAAGAAGTAGGCGCGCGCAAACAATGAGCGGGGTGCACCGCACGGTTAGACCGCGTGAGTTAGTGATGGGACTCGAGTGACTTTTTTCACTCGAGTCACTCGGTACTGGTAACTTTCTCACTCGAATGCCACTCGAGTGAAGATAGGACTCGAGTGATTTTTATTGACTTGAGTCACTCGGATTATAAAACTCGAATAACCAAAATTTTAAAGCGAATAAAACAATATTAATTTAACATAGAATTTTTTTTTATAAGCTACTCAAAAAATCTAAACAAAACGATAAAAATATTAATTAAATAAAATTTTCGTTTAAACTTAACCTGTCTACGTAACCAAGAAACCTCTTATATAAACCAGTCGAATTGAAATATTATTATGTAATACTAAAAGTTTCCAATTTAATTTATTGTAACGAGGATTTTCATGAGATCAAAATATGAACAGTTTTATTATGTTCTTACACAATTTAGATAATAATAAATATGCTTTAAAATTAACTTAAATGAAGTTTAAATAAGTCAACAAAAGAACAGAAACAATGTATTAAAAAAAAAAAAAAACTGAAATTGCTGTCAGAATTTCTTACTCGGCTCGGTATAATCCACTCTAATGGTTACGAGTCACTCGTAATTCGAGTCGACTCGAGTCACTTGAAACTCGAGTTGGCAAAAATTTCACTCGAGTCCGAGTAATGTAAAACTTACTCGAGTCACTCGAGTGAAAAGCAACTCGAGTCCCATCACTATCGTCGGTCTTCGCAGCCGTGTCCTTAACATCGAACGCCGCGAAGCGCCATCCCGACTCCGTTTTAGATTTTTACATTAAGTTTAATTATAACTAGCTGTTGCCCGCGACTTCGTCCACGTGGTATTAGAAAACATACGAACTATATAAATAACAAAACGGCTGTAGTAGTAATAAACATTTATTTACTCTCACTAATTGTTATGGTTATTATTAATTTGAGAAAACAGCGTTTTTTTTATTTCATTAGTTATAACAATAAATCTGTCGATTCCAACTTCTATAAGAATAAAAATCGATATTGATAAGATTCATGACTGATTTTACACAACCCATCCCTACTAAATTTGAAATGAATTGTCAAACTAATCTAAATTATTTAGACACACTATAGTATAGATAATACTGTTTTGTGATAAAATCGTCCGTTTATACTTAAAGAATCGCTTACGAATTTGGAAAATATTATTTAATGAAAAAGCTTATTTTCCGATTCATTATAAATTTAATTAAATAGAAATATGTAAGTTTTTAAATAAAAAAAAATAATTAATATTTATATTCCATTCGCGTGGCGCTTTCAGTATTGTGGGAAGTTCCATTTTATATAGATCAGTGTTTTTACGTTCGGGCTTGATAAAAAGATAGCGAGCTATCGGGCAGACTATCGCCCTTTCCGTCACTCACGTGGTCACATAAATGCGGGACGCGCAGGGGGTTTCGCCGGAGCGACGAGCGCAGGTCCGCTTCCATCGACGCCCGCGGGCGGACTGACGCGAAATCCGAATGGTTTTGGGAGCTCATTTTAATTAAATTCGATTAAAAACTAACTAATCAATGTATTGCAAAAAGCTTCGGGTTAACCGAAAATAAAGTACTCGTGTATCAAATAAACCACTTCGAGTTTTTACTTTCGTTGTTGTATTGCAGATATATGGTGATCTTTACAGAATTAGGCACATTTTCAAAAAATAAATCTATCGAGAAAAGTTTGTCCAATCGTGATTCTGTTCCACGAGGCTTTAGTTAAAGGACTGAAGTTACACATACTAAAATATCACGAATCAAATCTTTGTAGAAATGCTGTTCTATGCTTCCAAAGATGCGCAATTTGCCATAACCTCGCCTTAAACACAAAATGAATAGTCTCCACCTTACTTTTCTTCCCTTTTACTTCCAACTTTGGATACAGAAAATTTAGATCTAACTATAAGAAATTTCTTAGCAATTGACTGGGCCTTTCCTATTTAATTCAGTTTTTTTAACTATTTGAGAGGTTTTATTGGTTGCGTGTGTTGCAGGCGCTGGCATGCTCCGTGATGGCGGTGGCGATGTCTCGTGTGGAGGACGTGTGCCGCTGGTGCGCGGCCACACTGGACCGCGTGCTGGACAGCGGAGACCAGCTCTACCAGGACAGCTACCTGCACTACCGCCCCCCGCAACCCTTCCTCAGGATACAGCAGGTAACACTACCTCTTTGTGACATCACATCACCAGATCACCATACGTACCCACCGAGGGGCTCGGAGCCTACCCTAAGGATGACTAGAACATAGTCAACCACGCTGGCTCTCTGCGGATTGACTTCACACATATCTATAAATTTCTATCCGATATGTGCAGGCATAACGATGTTTTCCTTCATCGTAAGAATATCTGGTAAATTATGTACATATGACATTTGAAAATATCGAAAATCACATTGGTACATGCCGGGATTCGAATCCAGCACCTATGGACTACAGTCAAATGCTCAAACCACTGAGCCACCGACGCGCCATGCCACGCGACTTATACCTTTTATTCTTTTGTACTTACAACTTTGTTTTTACAACCACACTGTATCAGGGCAGCGTGGTGGACTAAAGTCTAGTCGTCTCTTACTTAGGGTAAAGTCCTAGTCCTCTCAGTGGGTGATACGTTTTACAATTCTTTTGTGGTTTAAAATTGTTCTAGTAATTTGTTTGCTCCAATTCTTTTCAGAGATAGTGAGATGAGTATCTCATTCATATTCCTTTTGTTTCTCTCGCAATAAAGTAGGCTTGTTTCTAGAACATTCTAGGGTAATTCAAAAATGTTTAACCCTTAAAAGCATGATGATGCATTTATACATCAGTTTTTTCTTCCTTACCTAATAGACTATTTTGGAAAAAAAAACTATATTTTTCCCTTAATCTATGTTCAATTTATTACACTTCTCAATTTATGGTATTTAAAAGGAAAAAATCATGCATTTGAGGGTTAAATAAATCAAGTTATAAAATTTTCAGATCCTACGTAAATTCTACACTCCGGGTAACTGCGTGTGCCGCGTGGTGGTGTACAGAGCGCGGCAGACTGGCTTCGTGGACGAGGATCTGGAGACTCAGGTATACCTATTGTGAACCGTTAAGTTTGTTTTTGTATTATGTAGTAGTAATTTTTTATGTTAAGTATGTTTTGTTGTAGTATTTTTTTATTATTTTCTATTGCATCATCACTTTGATCAGATGAGATCACGGTCAAGCGCTAGCTTAACGAACATAAAATATTTTATTATTGACCTCCGCTTCCGCTTCCGTTAAGCTCCGCTTCTGCAGAGGTGAAGTACTTCGCCTCCGCATCCGCATCCGCATCCGTTAAAATGGCATCCGTTACAACCCTAGTCTAGTCTATATATTTCTTAATTGTCTGACTTAAGCACTTGTCTTGCCTTCTGATAATAAAACTTCAATTGTCAACAGGTGACAGAGTTCTTCCGTGAAGAACGTTCTGGAGTGTTTGTTGCTGGTAATGGTGAATTTGCTGTTGCACTGTTCAGGACGCCGCGTGGTAAATATTATATATAACTAAATGACTTTTATTGATTTTTTCTTTGGAACTATTGGAGAGAGATTGAATATATGGATATAAAAGTAGAGAAAAACCGAAGAAAGTATAGGACCACACAGAAGACATGCGTGAAGTGGCAGCAATTCCGCGTAAAGTCTGATGAGTGTGCCGGAGGCCTCATTTTAGTTCCTTTCTTTTCCCACCATTTTCTTACGCGGAAAGGATGGGAAGGGAGAGTGGATTTGGTGCTGGAGGAGACGTATAGGAAAGGGAAATATCCTCTTTATGCGCGTCTCCACCCCGGTTGATTAAGGGTAGGCAAAGCATCAAATCGATAAATGGGCAGCGATCGCTTCGCTTTCTCAGTGAATTCAGGTGGCCGCTGGCTCTTTAGCCACATTATAATATAAAAAAAGTATGGGTGGATTGTATGAAAGAGGATATGCTTAAGAAGAGAGTGGATTCAGATATGATGGCTGATAGAGATGTATGGAGCAGCATATACTGTGCCCTCCGTAGGAACAATTACAATCTGATGATTTTGGAAAGAGATTTGAAATATTCCTTTTGTTTTGGTAATTTGTTGTATAGGTTTCTATATGTTCGACCCCGCGGACCGCGACCGCTACGGGCGCGCGGTGGCGCCGCCCTGCATCGGCCGCGCGCGCGCCTGCTTCTCGCAGTACCCCAATGTAATAACATAAACTATTACCCTAATATAGAGCGTCGGTGGCTCAGTGGTTTGAGCACTTGACTTGTAATCTACAGGTCTTGGGTTCGAATCCCGCCATGCACCAATGTGATTTTCGATTTTTTCTAATTTTCATACATAATTTACCCGACTTCATACGGTTAAGGAAAACATCGTGATGCAAAATATCGGTGAAGAAATTCAAAGATATGTGTGAAGTCAACCAACCTGCACTTGGCCAGCGTGGTTGACTATGGCCTAGTCACCCTAACTTAGGGTAGGCTTCGAGCCCCTCGGTGAGGACGTGTAGCGAGCTGGTGATGATGATTAACGTAATAAATAATCACAGTATCAAATATCATCATCATCATCAATATCAAATCATTATCATCATCATCATCATCAGCCTTTGTGTGCCCACTGTTGGGCATAGGCCTTCCCCAATACCTTCCACAGATTGCGGTCCTCCGCCTTCTGCAATATTTCTATTTTTATATTAAATTTTTATAACTAATTCGTTTGTGTTTATATTTGTGCTAGATTCGTACATTGACAGACAAGTTACACGCAAACATACCGCCAAATGTAATGGAACCAGAAAAGGTCCCGTCACAGGTCCTTGATGATACGAAGAATGCAGATATGGTCAGTTTTAATATTGTTTTATATTTTGTAAAACATATACCAAATTGTAAAGAATGTAATAAAATGCAATTCGGTATGGTTTGTTTAAATAAGTAAAAAAAAAAAAAAACGAGTAAAAGCAAAAAAATATACCCCTCGTTTTTTTTTCCAAGCTAATGCTTGGAAATAAATATAATAAAAAGTGAAATCAAAGCATAATTACATAGTAGATAATTTAGACTATACTAGTTATTTAAATAAATTAAAAAAATCCTTTTGATTTTATATTTACGTTTGTTTGAGTCAAATAATTGTATAAATTCGATCGGCCCAAAGGGATTTTTAACACGCGTCTTAAGTGGGTATTATTATGATATTTGTATCTATGTATATTTTTACACTAGATATGTTTACAGAATGAAGGAGGCGCAGAAAAAAGAGAGGATAACCTGACCGCTACCAGGTCTGAGGTAAGACAATATACTAATCTTACTAATATTATAAATGCGAAAGTTTAGATGGATGGATGTTTGTTAGAGTTTGTAGCTTAAACTGATAACGAATCTCGGATTTGGCACAGATGTAGAGCATAATCATGGAGGCTACAAAATTTTTTTTTTTTTTTAAATATGCGAGCGAAATCTTACTAATATTATAAATGCGAAAGTTTAGATGGATGGATGTTTGTAGCCTAAACTGCTGAACGGATCTCGATGAAATTTGGCATGGATGTAGAGGATAGTCTAGAAGAACACATAGGCTACTAACATTTGTTTTTTTTAATTCCGCGCGGACGGAGTCGCGGGCGAAAGCTAGTATAGTAATAAAACTTTATCATTTTGTACAAAAAAAACTCAGTGTTTCTTTCAATAGAAGTTTTATCTCAATTTGAATTTATTTTAATTACAGGTTCGGTTCAAGGAATCTCAACCGTTCGCAATCTATGGTATGGATGTAACAAGCTTAAGGAGAATAAATAAATACGAAAAATAAAAAAAAAACATTGTCTATGAAATATGTATTGGTTCCTCGAGTACTTTTCCTATTGTTTTTCTGTTTTGTATTGTAACATCGAATTTTTATATGATCTTACGCTGATTTTTAAATCGATAAGTTTATTGTAAAAAGATATATAACTCGAAAACATTTTGTATATTGTTTGTTAATATTTGAACACGTTATAGTGATTTGGTGTAGAAAATTATGATGTGAAATAACTAAATAACCATGTTTTACAATAAAAAAATCATTAAAAACTATATTTAGAAGTTTTATTTTTTCTTATCCTCGTCTTTTATATCTGCCTATCCTCTTTTCCATATTGACCTTTCTTAATCCTATTTTTGATTATTTTGTGCTCCCTCTTATACAACAGAAAAGTAAAAAAATAATTTCAACAGTAAATTTGCAGTGGAACTTACGGTTATTTATAGTTTAACTAGCTTTCGCCCGCGACTCTGTCCGCGTGAAATTAAAAAATGTCTGTGTTCTTCTAGGCTATCCTCCACATGTATGCCAAATTTCATCGAGATCTGTTCATCCGTTTAAGCTACAAACTCTAACAAACATCCATCCATCCATCTAAACTTTCGCATTTATAATATTAGTTAGATTATAGCTAAAAAAATATTGAACACATTCAGTAGATGAGTTGCAAAAAAGATTTAACAGGAATGAGGCTTTCATTGTGCCTTGTCGGCCCTATCTAGGTCATCCATTTACCTTGTAAGTTGTTACGAGAAGCGGGTAAATAATATTGCAATGAAGTGTACACTATCAATAAGTTAAGTAAAGAAGTTCTACCCGTATTTCCTTACGCTTATTAATGTTGAAATTATACTTAACTCGTCGCCTGTTGGTATTCGACCATGATTTATCTGTGTCAAACACGTAGGCGCAATTTCCTTAAAATTTGATACAGTCAGCTTCATAAATGTGTATAACATTTAGAAAGCTTAAACAAACTTTTATAGAACTTTGGTTTCAAACGTATGCAATTATTAGTTACTAACATGTAACCATACATCTAATTTCTTACTAATATTATAAATGCGAAAGTTTAAATGGATGGATGTGTGTTAGAGCTTGCTGCCTAAACGACTGAAAGGATGTCGATTAAATTTGGAATAGATATTGAAAATAGTCAAGAAAAACACTTAGGCTACTTACTTTTTTTAATCCACGAAGTAGGATGTAGTCGTCGGCAAAAGCTAGTAGACATATATTTGAAACTGAATAACAAGTGTCTGAAGTTTTATAAACGTATACGTATTTGTAGCTGACTGTAGAAAGATATGGCTTTACGTATTTATAATGATACTAGCTTTCGCCCGCGACTCCGTCCGCGTGAAATTAAAAAAAGGAAAAGTAAGTAGCCTATGTGTTCTTGCAGACTATCCTCTACATCTATGTCAAATTTCATCGAGATCCGTTTAGCTGTTTGGGCTACAAACTCAAACAAACATCCATCCATCCAATATAGTAAGTAAGATTGTTAACTTTAACCTTAAATAAAAGACGAATGTATTGTACGACCAGTAAAACAGTAGTATTGTTATCTACTATGTAGAGAGAGATACAATAAACTGTGTTAAATATCAACAGTACTATGTTACTGTTTTGCGTAGGGGTGGCATGTGATAGAAACCGGATTATAAAGTAAGTTTATTAGTATATTGTGAAGATACCGCGACGATATTCAAACGTTACATATCGACATATGGTCATACACAGAGATAAATCCCATGTGTTTCATATTTAGCTATTTAAATATTACAACTGTTAATCTATACATCTATACTAATATTATAAAAAGGAAAGATTTGTATTTTTGTATGTATTGAAATAACTCAAAAACTACTAGACCGATTTCAAATATTTTTGCACCATTTAAATACCATGTTATTAAGTAACATAGGCTACATTTTTTATTATTTTTTTAATTTCACGCGAACGAAGTCGCGAGCAACATTACATAATAAAAACACATTTTTCTTTGTCATGTAGGATGTCAGCAAGCACAGCATATTTTTTTCTTGAATTAAAACCTACACTAAGAGATAACAGAGAAATAGAACAAAATCTCTCAAAGACTGGAAAAATCTAAATATGTCTATCACTAAAAAATAATAATCAAGCTCAGTTATTTTTCCCATGGCCTCAGTTAAAATAGGGGGCGACGAATCAATATGTTACGGAGAACTGCTTCGGTCAAGTTTTGCGGCCATCATTTAAAATCTCACTTTTCAAATCGCACATCCTTTTCTAACGTGTGATCACGGATTATCCCTTGCTCTTTCCAGGCACGTATTTAACAGGATTTGTGACGTCACGGTCTCCCCTTTAAATTAAATCAAAGACAAATCCTTGAACTGTCAAAGCCGCTTAGCGACAAACATTTGAGATGTGTACGAGTTGTCTCGCAAATTGGCGGCAAAAACGAACCGAGCGGGCCTCTGTTGGTACATAATAATTAGAGGGAAGTCTAACACAGGAGTAAGGCGGACGTTCGCACTTTTATTCTTTTTTTTCTTTGTTATTAAGCTAAAGTCCTCCCTTACAAACACTTTTAACTATAACTACATAGTTACCTATATATTTTAATCTGCGTACTAATGTTAAAATTATAGATTAGTTTGTTATTATTTTTTTTTTTTCTTTGTTATCAAACTAAAGTTCTCTTAACTATAACTACATAGTTACTTATATATTTTAATCTGCGTACTAATGTAAAAATTATAGATAAGTTTGTTATTATTTTAATAGTACTATAGTTATTACAAGATTATGCTAGAGTTCTAAAAACGTTAATGTACAGAGCCCTTAGGTGCACAATTAAAATAACAGGACAGTTAAAGCCTATACCCGCATATAACTGACAATTCAAAATTTAGAGAATTTATTTGACGTAGTTAAAACGGAAATTACAAATACTCAATTATAGTGAAAGAAGGATATATGTTTCAAATAAAACTAAAGTCCGACCATAAAACAAGAGTTATTTACGGCGTTAGCAACTCATTATAGCGGCCCGTCTGAATTATAGACACCGCCGAGTGCTGTCATATACTTGCATCAAACATTTATACCCTATTGTGTTCCGAACTCGATTCTTTAAGCTCTGAGACTCGCTGAATATCTAGTTTAGAAAATTTATTGTTGTCTACATATAAAAAATAGAAATCTAATACCTTAGTCAAAGATATCCTTATATTCTTTTTTTATTTAACGAATGACGTAATATTATAAAAACTAAATTGATGGCTATGTTTGAAATTTGTGACGACTAATGATTCATAGATTTTAAGTGGCATTAATAAATATTAGTATGTCATCGTGATATCGTGTGATTGCATAAGTTAGAAACAGATTTGAAATAAGTGATTTGATTAGCCTTTTTTTTTTGAGACTAACAAATTGAATGGCCTCATAACTCGTGTGTAACACAAGTGGGTCCGCCATTTTGATTCCCGAATTTTTAATTACGTAGTTTTTGCGCGCGACCGTTCCCCATTGGTCGACGCGGGCCGGCTTCCGTCGACAGACATGACAGTTTTTGCACTGACACACGCGCAACTTTCTACGAAACGAATTAAACTAAATAAATGTAATTTGAAATGTTTCAATTTTACGTAGTGTACGGGCGGTTGGTAAATTATTTATAATAATTACAAGATACTGATCTCTTGATGTATCGTAATTAATTTTAGCAATTTTTCACTTCCCTACAATAACCATGTACGCTTGTGCAAATGGTTTTCGATTTCACGTTCCCTGTAATATTTGAGTGACATGACATGACATGCGCTCTGTAACATGATGATCCTGAATGAAGCGATCGGGTTATTGCTCGATTCCCACGAATTCAGCGTCCGTAAAGTATATCAAAGGGTTTTATTTAGTTAAAACGTAGAATAGACATAAAATATAAAGACTAAAATTTTTATCTTTGACTTTAGCACTTGAAAAATACGTGACATATTACAATACGTCATGTATTTTTAGTTTATCGGACAAACACCATGGTTTATTACAGAACTGTTTGAAATTACCTATTAACCTTTATAGTCAAATATATTCATTAAACGGCTCTGCTTGACGACTTGTTTCCGATTTTCTCGAAGCTCGTTCGTCACACGCCGCGGGAAGGAAATTAAATGAAGGACATTAAATGACGATAGTGATGGATTACACATCGACAATTTTTTATCGAAATTCCTTGAATCGATTTTTTATTCATTTCAATTAATTAAAAAGTAAAACTGTGTTTCGAAAAATAGTTTGGAGGGGATATCCTAAAAGCAAGTATAATCCAAATTAGAATAAAACTTATATAATTGTACTAACATTGGGAAACGATGGTCGAGATAAAAAAAACATACTATGACTTTATTTTTAAATATGAAATAAAATTAAAATACTGTGCCATAATGCAGAAAAATATTATTCGATCTATTATAATAGTTTAAACACTGATAGAGTTTTTCAAAACAGTCTGGTTATATGGAACACAAAATATTCATTTAACAGAGACAACAGCACTATTATTATCGATAAACGTGCTCATTACAACACTAATCTGCATGACGAAATGGCGCGCGGCTTAGGATCCTGCGGCCATTGTGTCCGGGGAAATAAAAGCTTAGCTGCAAGAAATGGAGACTCGGCCGTGCCGATGTCGCGGTGTCGGCTTTCCTAATTATTGCGTTTGATGAATTACATAGAAATAATGAACGTTTCTGTCGATGAGCAGTCAACAAGAGCAAGACAAGATGAAATATTAAGCTAAGGAAATAAAACCAAAATCTATTTAACTTCGACAGAAAATACCCTCACATTTGTTCCGTGAATTTCGTTAATTTTTAGTTCCATATCTATTTAATTCGTGATTTTACCATGTTGGTATTCATCTTATATAATATTTGTATTATCTGTGGTATTCGTCTAATTTTCTGATCAATTTTTACTTTTGCTAAAAAAACTCGTAGTACCAACATAAAGGAAAGCGTTTACAAGCATGTGACATTGATTTATTACAATTTATTTATCTACCGAATCTTTCTCTGGTTTCTACAATCAGTTAAAAGGTGCATCAGCCTTCTGTTCCGCCGCGGGAATGGCGGAATGACATAAATGCCATTGACTTTTTGATCAATGGTGTTACAAAAAAGATATGGGGACCTCGAGGCCGCTTGCTCATCGCACAGGTAAGTTTTCTACGCACTGTTACCATTTTATACCACTGTTATATAAATTCGTCATAAGTCACACGTATTTAATGTTGATTTATAGCTAGAACTGAATAAGAGGTTAGAGCATCGGTTGTTGCAAAGGCTTATGTTTGAGGGTAATTTTTCGCGATCTAAGAGAAATCAGGTGTGAAATAGACAGTACAGTGAAGAGATATTTCCATTTTCTCGTTATATGTTGGATTTCTATTACAAATATTTTGCAAGATTGGTACGAAAGTGTATAATAGCGTTAGCAATTCGTATCTTAGAAATATTTTCCTAAGTCAGTTTGAATTTGGAACGAAACTTCTAAATTATTTCAAACAAAAAAGTTATCACGTGTCCCCGAATGTATAGAAATGTAACAATACAAAAGGACAAACAAGAACCAAAGCCTTGCGATTTCCTGTAGACACAATGGAGAAGAATTCCGAACTTCAAAGTTCTGCATAAGGCTTGTCACACACTTCAAGATATTTATCTTTACGTACATCTTTTAACATTGGGCGAATTAAATATAAAATAAATAAACATTTAACCTAAAAACTGATATAAAGTTAAATTCAAATTAGGTTATAATATAAAAAAATAATAATATTAAAACCGTTAATAATTCCCATACGATGGCAACTAAATAATTTTGTACTTGAATATTAAAAATATTTGTTACTTTTAAAAGGATTTACTATAATTTATTTGCGAGAAGTGTATTTCATAGCTTTACTATGTTAATGGAAGACAGGTCTAACCTAAATTGTGACTAATTGTGTGATTTATTGCATTACTTATCGACCCGGATACGGCTGCCGACAAACACCTTCACGTCAAAAGAATGCATTTGAATGTTAACAACGGAAACGATTTTATTGTACCACTATTCAAATACCTATTGAAATATGTAAACTTTAAAGTTTGCAACTGTGACGCTGTCATTATTTTAGGTTACTTTTACACCGTCTATCTTCCTAATATTATAAATGCGAAAGTTTAGATGGATGGATGGATGTTTGTTAAAGTTAGTAGCCTAAACGGCTAAACGGATCTCGATGAAATTTGGCATAAATGTAAAACATAGCCTGGAAGAATAGGCTACTCGCTTTTGTTTTTTTTTTTTAATTTCACGCGGACGGAGTCGCGGGTGAAAGCTAGTAAACTATATTTGTAACATAGTAATAAGCTTCTAAAAACTAAATTTAACTTGAGTTTTTAAAACTAAAGGTTTGTTCAAGATTAATTTGAGTGAGGTGTTAACTAATTATCAAACTTCGAATTAAAATATATTTTTGATTATGACAGCGCGGAGTAAAGGTAGTACGGGGAACAGTACGACTAATTGAAGCCGCTGCCTTGCTTTGTTTTTTAATTCGTTTTTCAAGATGGCTGCCTCATTTGCGGTGTATTGTTGCGCGGGAACTTGCTCTTCACCTACACTGACTTACGAAATAAACGGTCATATTTCAGAAGAATGATAAATATCGAAGTAGCATAACACTTATTATTTAGTTTTACTGTTCTTAAAATATTTTATAAAATTCAATTTATGCCTATTGAAGAACAGTGACTGTATAATCCTTCAAATAGACTTAAAACTAACCTAATTTTAAACTAATATTTAATTGTACAGAATAACGAAAACAAGTTAATAAATCAATTTCTTAGTAATATGGTAACATTTAAGATAAAAAAAAAAACATATTTCTTCATAATTTTGACCGCATCGCTCGTATGCAAGTTATTCAAACAAGCATGTTTGCTTAGGACGGCGAGTCCCCTCGTACTCGTAATTATGATATTGTTACCCACCGGTAGGCTGTCACACGGCGCGCATAGAATGCTTCCCACTTCGCCTCGCCTCCTTTACCTTATTCGAACATACGCTTTTTGATATAAAGACCTCAAACCAGATGCGCATATTCATATTTATGTTTAACTAGCTTTTGACCGCGACTCCGTCCGTAAAATTAAAAAAAATAATAATAAAGAAATGGAAAAAATATAGCTAATAAATGAGTCCAAGTGTTACTATAATATAATTAATATATTGTAACACTAATTGTAATTGTTATAATATAATTAATTTAATTAGCATTATTTTATAATCTGTCGGTATATTTTGATAACTCTCGTTTGTAAGACGTAGAATAGGAATTTTTCTGAAACTCACCAGACGATAGCGAATTGAAAAGTAAAAGCAAAACCAAAATCAATACCGAGAAAATAATAATTACGCGGGAAAATGAAAAGACGGGGCAATTTTCCCAAAATGGCCGTCCAAAAAACGTCTCTCCATATCGCTGTAATATTGCAGTTAAAATGCATTTTTAAAAACAATTTTTTTTGAATGTAAACCTTAATTAAATTGTGAAAAGGTTCACTTTCGATAATAGTTTGGTATATTTGGCATCCGCAAAATGTCACAGAGGACCGCAATTAAAAAAATTAAAAACAAAAAGTGAAAATTAAAAGAAAGACGCGGACGAATGCACAAAATGCTTTTGGGTTGTATTAAGGCGTGTTTAACATGTGTCGCATTGCACGATTAAGCACACACACATATATAGTAATGTTAATTGCTCGTGTGCTTGTGTTAGTAGAGATGTAGATTAAAAATACTGAGAAATATTAAGGGTTTCGAACATAGATTTACGCGAATATTATTTTAAAATTTATGTAACTAGAAATATCTATTTATAGAGGTACTTATATTACTGAACATCCATCACATCCTAACAGAAATCTAAACACTTCAATGTAGTTAAACCGCAAGGTTTACATATGGAAAAATAAAAAATAAATCAATTAGATTAGACAGACATTACTTTTTGAAATCTAAATATGTGATTTAAAATTCAATGTTTACAAATTAAGAAGTAATAGTATGAACAATTTTATACAAGTATAAAATAGTTAATTTTGAAAAGAAACAAAACATCTGTTCGCCGCTTAATCTTTGGCCTGGCACAAGCGGACATAGCCCGCGCGCCCGACTTTGCCCGCGTCTGTATCTCGCCGACCGAATGCTCTGGTATGTGGGCTAATAATAAAAATACGTATATCAGCCCCACCGGCGGCTTTTCACATCAAATTTGGCATCTTAATTGTTAGAATAATTACATACAGACATACCCGTGCAAAGGTTCACCATTTTCGGACAGTTGTTAAATGAATCATTATTTACAGCGGTTTCTAGAATAGGGTAATCATTACTAATTTAATGTAATTATCATGATTTAGTATTGTACCAAGTACAATTCTGTTAATACGTCTTTATCGAGCATAGTAATGAGGTAACAACTTGGAGCTCTTAGTTACGTAATTATGTTGAAAGTTATGGAAACAACGAATTTGGTGAGTAGAAATTTTTCATTGAACTATGCGAAACATCATGAAACAATTCTTTAATTTAATCTTTATCCACTTATAACTACAAATATACTTTAATTTTGTCAAATTTATTCTTTAGCGTAATTTAAAAAAAAAAGGAGCACACAATTTTCGTTTCACGTATTAATATAAAGATTAACTTGGTAACGAAATAAATGTATTTATAACTTTTTTTTTGCGTAGTTATAAAACTTTTTAAATCAATTTAAACTGCGAAATGTTTCTATAATATTTTACCACTACATTTCCTTTTAAATCTAAATGAACTTTCTAAAAGACGCTGTATTGGTTATTCATATAAAATTAATTTCTCAATCAATAACAAGAAAGAATACTGTTTAATTCATGAATACCCTCGGGAGATTGTCTTATATGGGATCACTGTTCTCTGAGTTCAATTTTCTTTAACATTAAGTGATCACTTGGTCGTAACTTAACGGGATAATTTAAAATGCATATTCTTACTGCCCTTAGGCGATGCTTACTGTTTCTAACTTTGATTTATAATAAGAATGATATTATGACGTTATAATACAGTCTTTAGTTTGAAATTCAGTAATTAAATTACATATTTTTACAGAATGACGAGACGTTATTACGTAAGCTATCGAGTGCTTTAGCTAATCTATACTCTTATACTAATATTATAAAGAGGAAAGATTTGTATTTTTGTATGTATTGAAATAACTCAAAAACTAGTCGGCCGATTTAAAAAATCTTTCACCATTAGAAAGGTAATTTATCTGTTATTATTTTTTTTTATTTAACCAGGACAAATTCGCGAGCAACAGCTAGTAAATTAATATAACACTAATGTGTACACAGCCTTATGTTCTATATTTCGCAAACAGGTTTGTCTATTCCTCCCGAGGTGGCGACACCGCATCCTGTCGTAATATTACAATGTGTGAAAAACTTACACTTCAGGTTAACTTGTCTATGTCCTGTCAGTTAAGTACGAGTACATCGTTATAGTAATTAATAATTATCTTAAAAATATTGATTTTGACCCATGTTTGGTAAATTAATTATGAAAGCGATAACAGAAATGTTTATTGAAATATTGGGATTGAATATAAAAATTTAGTTATATTTTAAATTACTAATAGTTTTGAGTAACATCCTAACTTTTTAGGAAAATAAGTGAGGTTAGAGTTATGAGAGGACATGGTTTTCGTAACATGTTCTGCTTAAAAAAAGAGAGATATTTTATATAAAATTTTCGGCAGTGGGAACTTAACAATCTCTATATTTAAGCTATTGTAGTTTGAAATTTTAAGTGAATTTAATTTTCTACTCTGTAACTTTCGTGTGTTTATAACACATTTGACAATGTGACGCCCGCATGCGACTTCGCGAGCCGCCCCTCACGTCAAGTCCGACTTAATAGGATACATTTATTCAACTAGAATTGCCTACACAAACGACCTCTTCAAACAGAGACAATGAATATTTGACAAGATTATTTTTTTCTTATAATTACTATGAAGTGTTGGCATTTTTTTCCTTGTCTATGGTTATAAAGGTGAATTTAAAAAGGTAACAAATGAGATTACGACCGCAATAAAACAAAAAAAAATCGGACCACCCGAAATATGTGAATATACAGGGCTACATTTTTAAATTCAATAAATTGCGAGAGGAATTTATATATTTTTTACGTAATAAACATTTATTAATGAGTACTAATTTTAAATTGATTAATCTTGATAACGCATTTGGAATTTTAAGATCAGATTATGTTGATATTGGTGTGAATTATATAGGGGTTAATGAATTACTGATTAAATGACCTAGGTCTTATTTTTTCCGAGTAAAAAGAGAAATTAATCGGTCTCGATTGAAGATAATTAAAAAAAAAATTAAGATATGTTGACAATTTAACTGTTAACTTAAATCTTGAAAAATTCCGAATAAAATTTTCAGACCGTAAAATCTATGCATTAGTTCAATTATTGTTATAGACATTGAATTTACAACTTTTTGCAGAAATCCTTGAAAATTTGTTCCAAAAGACGTAGCATATTTGACTGACTTATATTTAACTTCTTGTGTAATTCTAAATATTGCCATATTAAATTAACGAAGTCATTCGAAGAAGTTAAATATGGAAATATTTTGGTAGGATAAATGAATTTTGAAATCACCCTGTAGATGGGATTAAGCTGTGTTTACACTGAGGCAGCGCGACGTGCGACATTCGTCGGCAAACAGCCAGTGTACACGTCCACGAAATCACACGACCACTAATTTTTATTAAAAACAAAACACGGCTTCAAATTTATGCGGTCACTGCTCTATGAAATAACTATAGTGACAAGGGAGAAAGTTTTATGTGCTTTTTCAGCATGTAAAAGACATGTTATTTTTCTAAGAGGATATAAGAAAGGCAAATTTAATATTAGAAAAATAATTATATCATTGCTTCTTTGAGAAATTCAATTCAACATCCATGATACACTTTTTAAGGCCCAGGAGGAAATACCGAGAGAATGATATGGGATTCAAGTGTGAGGTGAATAGGTATCTACTAAGCTAGTGCGTTCTACATTCGAACACATTACGCGACATTTTGATCAAACCCTGGTTTATTAAAAAGTGAATGTTGTCGTACATGTATCGTTAGTGGAAACCCGAGTTTAACTTCTATATGTATATTAGGTGAATTGTATTTAATTCTCGTCGGCACCGCTTTGTTAAACGGTGATCACTTTTTATCAACATCTACGATACCGCAACAAAAAGTGGCGGCATGTTAATTCGATGATCATTAGATAACAATTTGTTTTATACTAAGTGACAGTTGTAACATGATTACTTAATATTTTTTCGATACCTGACATTGCAAGGCCACGTGCGTTTTAAAAAACATGCTTTGATAATTTACACTGGACTTTATTGTAAACCAATATACATAATAAACTTAATGATTGTATACAGTTTTTCTATTGCCTTAAATTCCAAAGGAACTGTCTAAAAACATCATCAAGTTGAACTCTTTCCATCATTAGTTATTACAAATTTCTTCATACCAAGTCTCCATTCGTGTCACTTGTAGTTTTTAATTCTGTTATCTCAATTGATGTCATCTTTCTTCCTGCTTCCAGTCTCTTCTAGAATATCGAACTGAAATATATTAAAAAACATTATCAAGATAGAATATTGCAAATGAAATACTACTCGGAAACCAGTGAAGCCTTATCAACAAGTTTACCGAAAACAAATCTAAGTATTAAGTAGCACTAAACCATACTTATTTTAAACAGGTGTAAATTACTTTCAATTTACAAAGTAAGATTTTGAATAATAAATTTTATCTTAGTTAAATCTATATAATAACTTAAGTATTTTGTCGTCAAAGTAAATCCGACAAGCTGACGCACCTTTTGCTCTCGTATTTCGACATTTCAAACAGCTTGCTCCACAACAATAGATCTGATTTTGTTAAGACCTTACTCCGGGTTTTGAAGGCTTCTAGCTATTGTTTGACGTAGACAGTTTAAGGGTGATGCCACACTAGATATTTAAAATATTATTATTAGTTTTGAAATATACGAAGATGATTTCCGGACTCACCCCGGCAATTTTTAATAAATATAATTGTTCTTTATAAACTAGGGTTAATGTCAATGTTATAATTTATTTCTTTAGATTTCAAACTTTCATTTTTATCAGATCCTTTTACTAAATATTGAAATATGATTAAAATTGATCGTAAAAATTATATATTTGCACAATTTTTTGCTTTACAATATGTCTCAATATGTTCGTTTTAAAATAACATAGGATAAACTCCGTAACAAAACAATTTTACTAATAGAATAAATATTCGCCACATACAAAAATTTCAATGGAATGTCGTAGCGCTCCGTTGTATTGTCAACATTAATCCGTAGTGAATAGTATTTTTTTTTATAGAATTTGGAGTAAAAGGTGCATAGAATTCGCGCGTTTTCATTTATCACAGTAACCTAAATCGTCGGGGAATTTCAATGAAACAGTTTTTGTTAAGCTTGAATTGAATTTTGTTAAAATATCGAGGTGTAAGATTTATGGTTTTCATTATATTAACTTTAGCACTTTTTTGAAAAAAAAAAAGAATGAGGATGTCAGTTACCCTATTTTACATTTTAGTTCAGTTAGTGGATTCATTATTTCATTATGATATTATAAAGCTTTACATATTTACTAGCTTTCGTCCTCGACTCCGTCCGCATGGAATAAAAAAAAGTAAGTAGCATGTGTTCTTCCAGACTACCCTTTACAATGCCAAATTTTATCGAGATCCATTCAACAGTTTAGGCTAACTAATAAATATCCATTCAAGCTTTCTCATAATTAGTAAGAAGTAAGATAATGTGATAAAACTCAACGTATTCTGATATAAGAGTTCTACAATCTCCTTTAGGTCCTTTTGTATCTCCATGTTTAAACTCGGTGCAAAAACAATACCGTTCTTTAGCGGTGAAATATCATCGATAGTTTTTGTTGTTTGTAATTACGCTAAGTATGAGAAATTAACAGTTTAATGAGAAATCGAAGAGTGAACATGAACTTTTAATTGGCTAGGTCTCATTAAAATAATTTCGCATTCGTGAAGTTCCATTTTATTATTTTAATTACAGCTAAATAATTATAATTAACCGTTTTAATTGTTTAATATAGATTATTCTTAGTTAATTATTAACTACTTCCCTTAACCAACAATAATTTTCTATGGAACAGGCAACAATTAATTGTAAATCGCATGGTTCAACAAGCGACTTCGCGTTCACTAAGGTCATTTTTTTTAATATTTGTTAAGCTAGCGCTTGACCACGATCCCATCGTACCAGGTCTGCTTCTGTCTTATTGTTCTGTGGTTCGTGTCATCCTCGTTAGCTGGATCCCCAGGGAAAAACGTTTCCGCTAGACTCCTGGCCAACTCTATTCCCTCCAACACCGTCCTATCCTTAACGCTTCATTTCTCACGTCTGTGGAGCAAATCATCCTGTAGAATCCATCCCACATGGTTTCAATCTTCTGGCGACGAAAGATGACTTTCCAGCTTTGGGTCTGAGCACTTTTTATCTCCGGCTTATAATATTTAAACTAATATTATAAAGAGGAAAGATTAGTATTCGATTCACGTAAAAAGTACTGGGCTGATTTTAAAAATTCTTCCACCTTTAGAAAGGTAATTTATTTGTAAGTAACATAGGCTATATTTTTTAATTTCACGCGGACGAAGTCGCGAGCAACAGCTAGTAATTAAATAAATTAGATGTAACAAAAAAAGAAATCTCTATGTCACGTTATTTAAGACGTATTTTAATGTAACTTTAATTTGAACACTAAACAAGGTTATGCAGTTTAGCTTTGGTTTGTTAAAGCCTTATTCACCGTAAGATCCTGATATCTCGTTATTACTAGTTTTATGGTGTTCGTAAATATTATGAGAAGGCGTATTTTATCATGAGACACTCAATAACTCTGCGGATACAATAAAGGACGGGCAATTATAAATTGCAAAAAGTATAATAGACGGGGACAGCTGTGCGGAACTAGTGATGTTCTATGCAATATGTATAACTATTATAAAAAAAAAAGAGTTTGTAGCCTAAACTGCTGAAAGGATTTCGATGAAATTTGGTATAGATGTAGACTATAGTCTGGAAGAACACATAGGCTACTCACTTATGTTTTTTTTTAATTACACGCGGACGTAGTCGCGGGCGAAATCTAGTTATTGCATAAAAGACAACATGAATGGATCAAGGTGATCATGTAATTGACTAATAATTATAAAACTTTCGTAAAATGTTGTTGATAGTGTTTGTCAAGCCAGGAGTCCTTTAAAAGGGCTAAAATATTATTATCCTTTTTTTGATAATGAGAGAATCTGCGAATATATTCTTTCATAATACTAATATTATAAATGCGAAAGTTTGGATGGATGGATATTTGTTAGAGTTTGTAACCAAAACGGCTGAACGGATTTCAATGAAATTTCGTATAGATGTAGAGGGTAGTCTGGAAGAACACATAGACTCTCTTTTGTTTTTTTTATTCCACGCGGACGGAGTCGCGGGCGGAAGCTAGTTCATTATAAATTGAACATATCAGTGGAACATCACTATATCGTTTTAATAGGGTTACCATTTAAGCTGCATTATTAGTCTTCTGCCATTCATGGTTTGATCTAGTTTTTGTTAGCAGTTATTTAACGTTATTAATTTCTTTTTAAACATCAAAGAGTAGATGGTAATAGTAGCACATTAAATTGCTGTTCAGAATTGTTATAAAATCAGAAGTACGAGTATAAATAACGTTTGCCAAATCTAAAAATGCGCTGTCACAATTATAAAGGAATCCATAAATGTTTGTCTGTTTTTAATTGGCATTTAATGTACTTGTATTTAATTGCTAACTAGATTTTTATATTATGAAAACCGTGATAATTTAATATGATCAATGTACTAAATCATATACAATACGTTATTTTGTTCATTGAACAATTTAAATAATAATATCGAAATCATTGTAAGCTAACAGTTAGCATGTTAGCTATGAGGTTAGGTTTCGACTGTCAATTGTATAAAATTATATTGTCATCTCGCTCGTTCTCTTTGAATTAAATAGAGACAGTTATATATCAATAAAAATGGATTTCACAGTGACGAGAGAACAATTGCGTAACGTATAAATCGCTTCTTAATTTTCTATGGATTTTAATTGGCACCAGTTTATTAAATCATACTGTATAATTTATATTTAGTACAATTATATTAATGTCATAATAAACATGTCTTATTAGAGAATTATTTACAGTCGATATAAGATTTTATAAGATTTTTTTTGCATCTTTTTTGTTAATTAAAATTGTCTTTATATTATTTATCTTCATAATCGTTACTTATTAAAATACTTAATATTAAGTACAAAGTTACGTTTTTTTTTAAATTTAATTTCAACAAAATAAATTTTCATACATATGTTTGTATCCTTAACATATAATGTTTGTAATAGCACTGCAAAGTTCACATACAAGTAAAGATTCAGATAACTTAACCACGCAAAATACAACTAAAATCTAAGTAAAGAAATTTAAGTACAAGATATAATCAGGAAATATAAATAAATTCGTTTAAGTCTTAAAGTCAAATACTTTCACGTACGTAATTTCTAGGAAGTTAATTGTTATTCCTCGTTCGAGATTGTAACCAAGTTATCCAGATATCAAATAGCCCACCCAGGGTTCGATTTTTTATCTATATAGACAAGCTATGAATATTGAAATTTCAAAAACATTTTCGTAATATTATATAAAAACGTCATTTCAAAGTTAAAGACATCTCCCCGTCCTAATCCTATTCCTAGGGTTTGAAGCACCAGATTCTTCAGTCATATATTCCTCATTACCTTCTTATCGTCACCGTTCACGCAATCCATCCATATCTTTCTAGGCCTACCTTTACCAGTATTAGTACCACACTTATAACTAAAGTTCTTGTCACATGCGATTCTCCCCTCCTCATAACATGCAACCTTTTACTCCTTAAAAGCGTTATATCCAAGTCAAAGTTTAAAATATGAAATGTTTGGTGTGGAAAGATTTATTTTATCATTACCCTTTGATGCATTCAATAAAATATTCCCACTTAAACTAATCGAGGTTATGATTTTGACAACACTTCAAATCAAGCCTGTTCTTGTATGGCTCTTTAGGCAAATATGTAAAAAAAATATAATTCAATGCCCTTTTTATTCCGTATTTATGCGAAATCTTGTAATGGAATTTCAACCTTAAGGTATAAGACATTAGGTTTATTTTAAATTTTATGAATACTGCGTATTATAAAGAAGCAACCCTCTTTCGGTGTACTAAAGCGCTCAAAGTAACTGCATATGCCGTTTCTCAAACTTTTTAATGTCGTGTTTCAAAGGCGTATTAAATTACACGTACGCTATTGTATGGTTCATTAGCCTGAGGACTAACTCAGCAAGCCTAGTACTTAGTCATGATGAAAATTCAAACTGTTGTGGCTAATAATATATACATTACTATGTATAAGTCTCTAAGGGCACAGATTAATTAGTCGTTAGGGCCCGCATGCGTTTAAAGCAATCCATTTCGTCCAAGGCATAAGAAAAAGCCCATTCAAAATCATAGTAATTTACTAATTGCAAAAATTATGGTACATTTCTATAGTAAAGCTTTATAGCCAGCTTTTATCTTCTAATATTATAAATGCGAAAGTTTGGATAGATGGATGTTTATAAGAGTTTGTAGCCTAAACGGCAGAACGGATCTTGATGAAATTTGACATAGACGTCGAACATAGTCTGAAAAAACACATAGTGTACTTGCATTTGTTTTTTTTTCTTTAAATTCCACGCGGACACGCAGGCAAAAGCTAGTAAAATTATAAGTTTGAGGTTCGCTGTACGCATGCATTCACCAATGCTTATTGTCAAAAAAAGAAAAAAATTAGAATGCGTGTGACTGGCCTTAACTAACCGAATTCAAACTCTATTGTCAAACATCGATAGAAAAAAGACATTCCTCATTTGAAAAGAGCCTCGTCACTCGTGGCGCGGTCCAATAAAGGGTTAATCCCGAACCGTGGGTTTTGTGCGGGTCAGAATGTTGGAATTTGATCAAATGTGACGTAATCTATATAATATTTAATGCATTCAAATTGTCAATAGGCACACAGGGATCATAATAACATGCTAATATTTTAATTAGAATAGATTTAAAGCATTAAGGTCAAAATTCATGAAACAAGTAATAAAAGGACCTAAAATATATGTTACTTTTAGCACACACTAAGTTCAGTACTAAGTTATTAAGAATAATAGGAGAGATAAAATAAAAATCTACTTATAGAGATGGATATAAAATATGACTTAACTGAGGTTGATAACACAACTTAAAACAAATAAATCAGTTTTAGCTAACACAGAATGTTCTAAAAAGTAATTGTAAATCGCAAATTTTTATTACACTCAGTAAAATTAATTAAAAGCAGTGTAAGTGTAATTAATATGAAGTAAGAACGATTGCATCAGAAACAAAACGCCTCTTAATTCTTTTGTCAAGTTTTTTTGTGTTGTTTTTATAAAACAGCTTCTGCAGGTCTATTTAACAGAATGAATTGTGAGTTTGAATTAGTTTGCGAGGGAGGTTTATTCCACCGCCCAACTCCACCCATATCGAATGTATCGAATTAACTTAATTTGAACGTCGATATTCCATTTCCGTTATTTTGTGAACGATAAACTCAATTACAAACGAGCATTGACAAAATATTTCAAAGGATTCAACCTCATTTATATTTGATTTAAAGGTTATTATTGCTTGCACACTGAATGTATTTTGATTCAAAATATTTGACATTTGGAACTCGTATCCTAATTCCAAGCGTGATATTTCTTTAGGAAATGCTACAAAAAATATATGTGTAAGCAAAAAATTGCCTTCGCTAAGGAGATTCTTTAGCAATTTTATACACCTTGTTATGGAAAGTGTGTGGGTTTTTTACTGTAAACGAGGCAATACGAATATTTGTAAAAAAGGTTTGACATTTCGATTAAATTCGAACTCGTTGGTTCGTTCATTCATAAAAGCGTAGCAAAAAGAAGTCAAGATATTCAAAAAAAATCAGTCACCGCTTTGAACAAATCTTATTTATTTATGTGAAAATATTTTTATGTATTAAGAAGATAAAATGTTTCAAAACTACATAATTAAAGTGCAAAATAAGATAACGACATGGATATCTAGTTGATTCCTTCCTCTTTTAATAGATAAACCTATTGTTTCTTTTGTAATCATGATTGCAAATGTTAACTGGGTGAACATTCCCGGTTGTCACATCTGGCAGAAGAATACTCTTGGGCCTGGCGTGCCAAATCAAATTCCGTATACTTTATCTGTTAGTCTTAATAGCAATATTGATGAAGTTGTGTACCCCAAGTATCATTCATAACGTCTTGTTAACTCTCGGGAATTTTCGAATCCGAGTTGGAGTCACACGAGCTCACGTTTGTATAGAACTTTGTAGCGGACTGTGAGAGTACATTAATTCAATGCGCCCGCTGCGACTCCGCTCCGTTCAAGTGATTTCTGTTATTCCTCTAACTCTGACTAATTAATCAATATAAGTAATCGATGGCTGTGAGTTGCTCACGTTTGGATTCGACTGATGTTACTTGATACTTGTCTAACGGACATTTAACTGTCGAACTCAGGGGCGTTTAATGCCCACTAAGGTCGTCACTAGATGTAGATTTTTTAAGCTACACTAGAGGACACGCTTTACTAAGCGTTATTGCATTAGTCACTAACTACATTACTAGCATTAAAAACTTACAGTGTCTCGCTTGTATTGCATCTTTCGATCAATCGATGTGTTTAAACACACACAAAGATATTTACTGAGAAATAAATTGCCTTTTTTAAAGTGTTCAATTTACCAAAACAAAATCAAATATGTAATTTAAAATGTAGGTTTCGTTGTTTAACAAATGTTCAAATTTTTTGTCTCACATTTTTATGAGTAAGGACAAACAAGAATATCGACATCGAAACGTAAAACATATTGTAAACATAAAAGTTTTCTCATAAAAATAAGAATTTCCAAAGGCGTTGTTTATGTTATACGATAAAAAATTGTGTTTTAGCGATCGATCGTAAAAATGTATGAAACAAAAAGGTAAAGTAAATAAAATATCAAGACGTCTGGGTCGCACGCCACCGCTGTCAACTTATTGAAGCGTACACAATTATATTCAAAAATGGCGTCTCTCGCGACGAGGGCATCGTTAGCGCTAGATAATATGGATACGCTATAGAGTTGTTTTTATTTTTAATATTATATATTCCTTAACGATTGAACTAATGCATTCAAATATTTTGACTTACATTCAACCTTTCATAACATACAGATTTTTAATGTTATATCATTTAGCGACCAATTTAAATCGGAGTTTTATGTTGCATTCCAGAAAATACAGCAATTTGAATTAACTAGTTACTATTATTTTTCTTATCTTTATCTTTCGGGAGTACTATGAATTGAGAATTTTATAAAAACGTATCTGCGTGCCTAATGACCCTCATTTGCCATTTTATTGCCTCTTTACGTTGTTTTTTACCGATGGAATCCGGTTTGTCATTTAACGATTTCAATATATTATTGTCCTATCAATATAAATATACTATAAACTTATACGTTTATCTTCGTCATTTTATTTCACACTCACGTTATTATATTCGCCGTAATTTTGTATAGCAATAAAATATAGATAAACTTGATGTCGCTTTTTGTTCTAAATTGATTTTTTAAAAACTCTATTTGAATCAATTAAATCACATGATTTGAAAGTTCCTTTAAATATAACTTTGTTCATTATTAATAAATACATTAATAATTCAAATCACATCCTCTATATTCTAACGTCATCAGTGCGCTCCCATACAAACAAATCATATAAATATAAACGTATTTTACACATGCGTAATAGACACCGCAAAGAGCCATAACTCATCCATCTTAGAGACTCAGCCACTAATATATTTGCAATCCCAATATCAAAATAGATAATTATATTACAGACATGATAGTTGCCATGTCTTTTATTCTCTGCTTATTCAACTTTAACTTGACGATGTCTAGACGATAACTTTATTAACAGGTATTAAAATAACATAAGATTTAAAACAAACTAAGTTAATAATAAAACACTTATTTAAAATAAATAACAATTTCCTTAAGACACGCCGTAACTTAAAATTTTCACTATTTTCTTTGAAACCATAACTTTTAGGGTCTAAAAAAATAATAAAATTGCGTACTTAATTGTAAAAAATATCATTTACAGTGAAATCCTAAAATTATTATTATCCAGTATTAGAAATAAGTAAACGAATAAATCAAGTGTACGAATTTCTAGACGGATATCTAAAACTATTCGCCTTTTAAGACATTCTCATGTTATCTCGCAAAAATAAATCTTTTTACTATGTATTGATATTGTATTTCATTCGAAGCTTAACGTGTACAATAAATTAGAATTATTATGTTTTGATGGTCGAACAGAACAGGTTCCATTATAATTTATATAACTATAAATTATTTTTTATTAATGTCGCCTAATCTTATTGCAGATAAGATCCGTATTTTGTTTCTAAATTATTTCTTTTGCCCTGTCTATTTCGGTCATGGCTTTTGTTGGTGACATCAACTTATGTGCACATAAACGTTATTTCCCACTGACGAAAAATATTGACATCCCTTACATTCTTAATGAAATCTCACGGCAATGTTTAGGTAGTTATAGACTTACAAAATTGCAGCTTTATTACCATTTAAGTTAAAAAAATACAAATTACAATTTATAAATATTAAGTAGTCATAGTTCAAATACTACTTGGTTATCTTACATCTTACTAATATTATAAATACGAAAGTTTAGATGGATGGATCTCGATAAAATTTGGCATAGACGTAGAGGATAGTCTGGAAGAACACATAGTCTATTCACTTTTGTTTTTTTAATTCCACGCGGACGGAGTCGCGGGCGAAAGCTAGTTAATAATAAAATGTTACAAACATAAAAAAGCATATATTTAAAAACCTCTACTCAATAAAACGCCTCCTCAATTATGTTACATATTTATTTTTAAAGAAAACAAGCTATAAGTTGTGATAATGTTGTTTGGTAACATCATCGAAATTACGCTTTATGTCAAACTTAAAAACGTCTTAATCGATGTATATTTTGTATATCATTTCCTATTGTAAAACAAATTTTATAATCTTAACGAACCAACGGAAACAAACACATACTTTTCTGAACTTAGCTACGAATACAATTGTTTACTAAGGGCGCTCCTTACTTGTTTAGTACATGAAATTTGCAAGTGTAGAATTGTTATGTAACTTACCATTTATTTATGTAACCATTCAAAGTCTAAGTGAGTTAAAACACAAATATTTTTTCCTACAGTACGTAATCACACGCGTCTTAAAATTAACGATTTAAATTTTTATTACACTAAAATACTTTAAATTTCAAGCCATATCTAATCAAAGCAGTACGAAACGCAATTAGCGCATATTTGGGCTAATGTCGTGCGTGTAGTTTTTGTAATCGTCAATCGACATTTTTGAGGCAAATTTTAGTCGCGTTTTCGTCGTCGGTGACACCTTGTTCGAAAACTTTCGGCCACCCGTCGAGCACCGCGGCGTTCGACGCGGCCTCTGGCATGATGGGAAAAAGAACTCTAAAACTTCGGCTTGTAATGTATAAATAAACGATAAAATTATGATGACTTACTGCCCAGTTCTGTATTAACAGTTGCTCGAGTGGGCAGCCTCGATGCCAGTTATCGAAATCTAGTTTTAAATAAAGTTATGGAAGTAAAACTTGTTAAGCCCTTACTCTTTGGTAGAGGTGTGCAATACGTCGAGCAATAATTCGAGAGTTTCAAATCGCTGATATATGATAATAGTTAATAGAATAAGAGCCTATCCCACCACTGGCTGATAAAGGATCAGATAGCTTAAAAATGACGTCACTGTCAGATGAGGAAACAAAATCCGATATTTCCATCACATGTTTTACACGTTCGATTATTATCAGACAATTTACAATTTGGTATGACAGGCCCTAAATTTAAATAACAATAGAATGATACTACACTCTAAAAATTCTGCGATAAAATAAAGAACACAGATCCAACAAATGCACCTAATGGCACTAATATCTGAATTGCCAAGTTTTGAACTTGTAATATGAAATATAACTTGATCTTGGTTTTAACTATTTTAAAGATTTTGGATTTTACATATGTTAACTGAAAATTGGTTTTAATTATCACGTGTTATTACTAAAGCTTAAACTCTACATTTTGAATTATTCAATACTATTCCGATTAATTGGAAGAGAATGTGTATTTCGAAGAAACCTTACTTATTATTAAATTGATGTACTAATATTGAATATTACAAGACATTCAAATTAAATCTTACTAATATTATAAATGTATGTTTGTTAGAAGTTTGTAAACTAAACTGGTGAACGGATCTTGATAAAAATTTGGCATAGATGAAAAATATAGTCTGGAAGAACACATAGACAACTTTTGTTTATTTAATTCCAAGCAGACGTAGTCACGGACGAAAGCTAGTAATCCATAAATTTGTTACTTGTAAGGGCCGAAAACCGTTACAATAGTCTATGTTTCCGACTTGCGCAATTTAAATTCATAACCATGACGAGTTTAATTTATGTTTATATCTTCTTGATTTTTTTTATTAATGTTTAATTATGATAATTTATGATAGAGACGTGTTCCTCTCTAATGGTGTTCGGAGCAGGCTTCCGACGGTTCGTCCACGGATTTTATTACTTTAGGTGTTGTTATGTAATTAGAGATTGTATTTACATTATGTGATAAAAACTACACGTCATAGAATCCTTTCAGATTTATGAGTAGAATATATAGTTACGTATTTTTTGTAGCTTTAATGGCGTTTGACTAATTTAGCCAACATCATAAACAAGTTTATCAGTATTTTATTCCATTATTTGTCGATTATTTAATTAATTTTTAACATCAATGTAATTTCTATAAAAAAGTAAATTTGCGAAAGAAAGACCTAAACAGTATAGTCAAACAATGATGTCAAGCTTAGTCGGAAAAGCGCTGCTATCAATTCAATAGAACATATTACATTTAAGAGTGGGAGAGCCCGCTTTAACATCTTCGCACGAATGGGTCCGCTGGCCCGGTGCAATACCACGACAACACAGAAAACAGGCGTGAAGTAGAAGCAATTCCGCGTTTCGTCTGATGAGTGTGGTGCCGGAGGCCTAATTTTAGTCCCTTTCCCTTTCCACCCAAAAGTGGATTTGACGGTGGAGGAGACGCATAGGAAGGGGAAATGTCCTCTTTATGTGCGTCTCCTCCTCCATCAATTAAGGGTAGGCAACGCATCTGCAACTGCGGATGTTTATGGGCAGCGGTCGCTTTCCATTTCGGTGGATTCAGGTGGCCGTTTCCTCGTTTTCCACCTTATATTATAAAAAAAAACACATACAAAATGGCCTATAAGAAATGATTATTTAGTTTAACTTATGCCTACCGGGTCAAATAACTTGTATTATACCACGTTATTTCGTTATTAAGCTGAATTAAGTAATTAATATGTTCAAACAAACATAAAAAAACATAATCGATTCCATGTTCAAATATCCTATATCGTAAAATTAAATATAATAAACGGCCCGCGGAGTTAAGTGTCGCGGAATGGCGACGTCAATAAAATGTATATTTTTATTTCCTTTTATTGATTTCAGAATTCTTTTACACCTTCGATATGTAATAACATTATAAATTCTCTCGACTAGCCGGCGGAGACTCGGACCCACCAAGTAGGTTGATAGTCGAGACGCATTGCTTTTAAACAAATGCAAATAATTTGAGACTTAAAATGTATAAAAGGATGGTATTATGCAGTACTGCTTTTATATTGTTTTAAATAAAATTTAATTAATCTAACTACTACAAAACTTAGTTTTACATTATTTATAAAACCCGCATAAAACGTATTCTTAACTCTTTCAGTGAACTCTATCCAAAGCTACTTACATTAAAATACTAAAGTTATTTTATGAATTTAACATTTCTTTACGTCTCGAATACTTGTACAACTATGATAATGCAATTTAGTCTCTACTCTAAAAGCTTTAAAGTCTAAAATTACTTAACAAACGCTATTCGCGTAGTTTAAAACTAGTAAAACACGCGACACCTGATATTATTTTTTTTTTAATAAAAAGGCCTACTACACTTACGTCATGCTTTAGGCTATATATTTTCACGCAATTGAACTTAGGGGGTAAATCTTGGATAAAAACCCTAATTTGGGAAAGAGACCATAAGTTGCTGCCAACATCAAGGAAGCAAGGTTGCTAAGGTTTGTCATGTCATGTCATGTCATTTTGACATTTGCTATTGATAATTTGACAAATGTAAACAATAAAATATTTTTTTTATAATTTCATGCGGATGAATCCGCACGCGAACAGCTAGTGTATGAATAAATAAGTTTGTTTGTTGTGCAAATTGCAAATTATTGTATTAACCAAACATAAAGCCCGCTTCACACTTTCAGAATAGTAAGACTGTGTAGCCGGCTTAAAGTAACTTAAATTATTATATTTTGTGTGGTCAGTTTTAAATAAAATTTAATTAATCTAACTACTACAAAACTTAGTTATACATTATTTATAAAACCCGCATAAAACGTATTCTTAAGTATTTCAGTGAACTCTATCCAAAGCTACTTACATTAAAATACTAAAGTTATTTTATGAATTTAACATTTCTTTACGTCTCGAATACTTGTACAACTATGATAATGCAATTTAGTCTCTACTCTAAAAGCTTTAAAGTCTAAAATTACTTAACAAACGCTATTCGCGTAGTTTAAAACTAGTAAAACACGCGACACCTGATATTATTTTTACACTTTTTTTAATTGCGCTCGCCGTTTTTATCGTCACCACAGGCAATAAGATCGGTTCACATCTCGCGTGTATTCTTCTCATAAAGGCAATTAATATGGCTTTACTTTAGCGAAATATATTATCTTCCATCCGAATTCGCGCCACTGTAGACGTGTATGCTAATTGAATTTTTGTATTAAATTTTCGATAGCAGAAGTTACTTGTAAACTGCAACGAGAGACATTCACGCGACATTTAAATGTACAAATGGTTGATGTTTTTATTAATTATTCATATTTGCTTTACGTTTATTTACCTAGTAGCTTTCGCCCGCGACACCGTCTGCGTGGAAATAAAAAAAAAACAAGTGTGAATAGCCTATGTGTTCTTCCAGACTATCCTCTACGTCTATGCCAACTTTCATCGAGATCCGTTCAGCCGTTTAGGCTACAAACTCTAACAAACATCCATCCATCCATCCATCTATCCATCTAAACTTTCGCATTTATTTAATAATATTAGTATGAAGTCAACAATCGACGGACTTGTCTATCCAAGGCATCCAGCTCTGTTTGAGACCATCTCAGTATGCCGAAAGAATAGGTTAAGACTGGCATGACCCAACTGTTAAAAGCACGGCATTTGTTGCCGCCTGATAAAAGGCTTTTCAGTACTTTTTTCAGGCGACCAAAGAAACCGTTCTTTTAGCAGCTGTTTCATGCTTTTGTCATTAATACCTAATGCTTCCGACATACCGAGATATTTGTAGTTTTCATTCTCGGAGAGAGACACGAGAGACACATCCTGAGTAAGCTGTAAATTCTCTGAATTTACAACCCTCCCCCTTTGTACATTGATGACCGCACACTTGTCAACTCCAAACGCCATCCCAATGGCTCTGCTAAAATCGTCGGTAATTTTAAGCAAAGTCATTAAGTCAGCCTTGTTGGATGCGTACAATTTGAGATCATCCATGTATAAAAGGTGCGATATGACCTCGCCCCCTCTCCGTAAACGATAACCTAGCTCTGAACTCTTTAGTAATGTGCTTAAAGGATTCAGAGCTAAGCAAAACCACAATGGACTCAGGCTGTCACCTTGGAAGATGCCACGCCGAATTCCAATTCGGTCAGAGGAGGCAGAAAGGCTTCCCTGACCTAGATTGGGAAAGCCTGTGTTCCACTGCCCCATGCATGTGTCAAGAAAAGAGCGTAGAGTAGGATGTATTTTATACAACTCTAACACCCTCCTTAACCACCCATGGGGCACTGAATCATAAGCTTTCTTGTAATCAATCCAGGCCATAGAAATGTTCTTTTTACCTCGTCTGACCTGCTGGCAAATAGCCATATCAATGAGGAGACAATCTTTAGTACCACGGGACCCAGCCTTACATCCATTCTGAGTTGTTGCCAAAATGTTATTTGCACAAATATGTGCTTCAATTTTGCTTCTCAGAATGGATGTTAGGAGCTTGTAGATGGTAGGCAAGCAAGTAATTGGTCGATAATTCTTAGGATCCGTAGTACATCCAGATTTATAGATCAGGTGTGTGATACCTGATGTCATGAAATCTGGGAGCGTACCCAATTCAATTGCAGTTTGGAATTGGGCTGCCAGCCGCTCATGCGAACTGCGGAACCACTTAAGCCAAAAGTTCTGCAGTCCGTCCGGTCCTGGGCTTTTCCAATTAGGGACCGAACGAACTGCACCACTTATGTCGGCGCCAGTGATAGTTACTGGTTCCATTTCAGTGACCGATTCGCATGCGCGTCTGACAATATTAAACCACTCACCTTCACTGTGCTCAATCGGCACCGACCAAATACCGCTCCAAAACGTAGTAGTCGCGGTAGAATCTGGTCGGTGCAAATCGACCACCTGGCTTCGTGGTTGCTCCCAGCTACGGTAGACACACCACTGATCTCTCTGAAACATACGATTTTGAAGAAATCTCTCAGATCTTTCTCTGTACCTTCTTATGCGATTAGCCCATGCGTAAACTTTTTGTTTCCAGAAGTCTATGCGTTCCGTGACTCTAGACATAAATTCACTGGGCCTAATGCTAGTTCCAGCAAACGCTTGAGTCACGAAACGCATAACCCTTGGTCTGCTATTCCCCGCCTGGAAACAAAGAAGTTTCGCTATGAGTCTTCTAGCTACATTTATGCGCCGCTCAATCCTGCACTGCCAGACCGGGCTAGTTACTCCACGTCGAGGATCTGGATTGGGATTTAAAAACCCCACTCCAGCCACTCGACATGCAGTCAGTGCCCCGCAGTACAAAATTGAATGGGTATCGCATAAATCTAGACTAGAATCCACATATGGTGATAACAAGCGGTCTACAGCATTTACAATGCAAATATTCCGCTTGTTAACAGGCAATCGCGGTAAGCGAGGACGTTCACTGATTGATAAGGATCTATACTTCAAAATCATATCCTCCAAAGTGCTCCTCAAACGCTCAATATCCTGATCACTAACACACACCTCTTCACAAGGTTGTTCCGTTAGCACGTCTGCGGACGCAGGGACCACAGGTGCAACACTACGTACTTCAACATCATTGTGAAGGAGTCGCGCTTCGTGACGGAGTTGCTCAAGTGCAGAGTCATCCAACAGATGGCTCCGTTGTATGACCCGCACCTGATCCGACAAGCGTTGGGCAGTCACAGACACAGTTGGGTTAAGGGTCTGAAACAAGGCAAGCATTTTAGACCGATACGCCGTGAGGTTGGTTCCCCCCTCTGTCGCCCCGAAGTAGGCCCGCATGACACTTTCATTTAAATTTTTCCATCTCATGCGGCGCACTACACCACTGGTTGCGGGAGTCATCGACGGGGGATTAATCCCCGCAGACCCCAAGCGAGCCGGTGGTGGGCGTCGTCCCCCCGAAGGTCTTGCTGAGGTGGACGACGAAGGCGACCCGTCGTTGGCTGCGTCACTAGATGTCAGCAGGGGCGGGGGCATACCACCAGCCACCGCTGGTGCCTCGTCCCCCGACGTGGCGCAGACTGATGCAGGTCGAGAAGGTGTATGGCGTGCGTATGTGTCATTGCCAACGCGACATTGTCTTATTGGGTTCTGACGGCGACTCATTGTTTATTTATTTATTTACATTTTTGTTTTACGTTCTTGTTAATAACTTTTGTAGTATACATTTTCCAGACCATTTTTCGTTTAACTGTTTCACTTTTTGAACCAAAAACATTAATTTATACCATTTTCTGAAAAAATTTAAATAAATTCACAGTGTCACTGTCAATGTCTCGTTGACTTTTTTGAAAAAATTACAACCTCATTACAGATGAAGCCGGATGCATCATCCACGTTCATCTGTAATGAGGTTGTACATCCCGCGGAAACATGGGGGTCGTGGCTACTTAAAAGCCAAGACTCTCCATAACCGCGAGGTGTACAATCTTAGGGAATATTTCCTTAAGGTTAACGTGGAGATGTATCAGGGTGTTGTAGCCATAGACAAAGGACTCACGCCGCTTTCCCTGGCTACCACGAACTGGCGGAGGTTGGAGGTTTTAAGTGTCTCAGACCGCATAAGTGTATGGAAGAGTAAGGAGCTACACGGTAGGTTCCATCGGGCCTTAACTGGTCCTGATGTGGACCAATTATCCTCCGTGGCTTGGCTACGCTTCAGTAACCTCTTTGGGGAGACTGAAGGTTTTGTCTTTGCAATCATGGACGAAGTCATCGTAACGAATAACTACCGGAAACATATCCTAAAGGATGGTACGACTGACATTTGTCGGGCATGTCGTCGGCCCGGTGAGTCTATTAGACATATCGTTTCCGGTTGTTCTCGCCTTGCGGACGGTGCATACTTGCATAGACATAACCAAGTGGCCAAGATTATCCATCAGCAACTTGCCCTTAAATATGCTCTTGTGGAATCTGAGGTACCATATTACCAATATCAGCCTTCACCAGTTTTCTGGAAAATAGCCGTATCACGCTCTACTGGGATCGATCTATTATTACGGACAGGACTATTGTTGCCAATAGACCTGATATAGTAATAATAGATCGGTCTGAGAGTTGTGTAATGTTAGTTGATATCACTATCCCACATGACGAGAATCTCGTGAAAGCCGAAAAAGAAAAATTATTAAAATATTTGGATCTGGCTCACGAGGTTACCGCCATGTGGCGTATGAAATCGACTACCATTATTCCGATGGTCGTTTCGGTGCACGGGCTAATAGCGAAGAGCTTCGACCAACATCTCAAGAAGCTCTCGCTAGACAGTTGGATTAAGGGCCCGATTCAAAGGCGGTTATTTTAGAAACCGCACGCATAGTGAGGAGGTTCCTGTCTCTGCAGCCCTGACCACTGGTTGCTTGAGTCATCGGATTCCGCAGCCGGTGGAGTTCTATTTTTTTATATAATATGTTTTATTTATTTTTATAACAAATCATGTAAAATATATTATATATAAAAATAAGAAATTAAAGATATATGGAGAATAATAATTAGTATGAAGTATGATAAGTAAGAGTGAGATTGTATTATACACTTCACATATTTAAATGAAATATTTCATACAAGTAATTTTAGTGACAAAATATACATCAGTTTTATTTTAACTCAAGTGGAATTTAAAAAAAAGTGTTTATTTCTGCTGAATTTGTTAAAAATGTTGATCATAGATTATTTAATTAAATCAAACATCCCGATATATTAAAAAAAGGAATGTGAATGCAACATATATTACTGCATGCATAACATCATCCAAATGATTCAAGAAAAGATAATTTAGATGGATTTATTGTTGATTTTTACATATTATATGGCACCTAAAACATACAGACATTTGCGAGTTCATTGATTTCTTTAATAAATTAGATATATCCTTATTTAAATAAATCGGCAGTTATGGCCGACACCTCTGCTATTACTGATCTAAGGAAATCCCATTTAATATGGAGGTGGCATTTTCGTATTTAAAAAAAAAAACACAAATATAAGTTATTAAGTAATTTCCTTTTGTATAAATAGAGTACCTAAGTCAAGTTTTAACTTGTGTTAAGTCATCTATTCTACTTTAGTTTTACAGAGTCTAGAAAGAATAACTCTAATATTACGATTGTTGAAACTATTCACAGACACATTGAAACGAAAAGAAAAAATAGAAAGTACTATGACCTGTTCTTGTAATATTTAAAGCGAACATGTCTATCTATACTTCTATACTAATATAATAAAGCGTAAACACACACTTCTTTGTTGCCAAAGATGTCAGCAATCACAGCATATTTTCGAATAACTCTTTTTTTAATAAAAAGCCCTACACTTGCGTCACGCTTTAGGCTATATATTTTAACGCCATTTAACTTAGGGGGTAAATATTTTTGATAAAAACCTTAATGTGGGAAAGAGACCATAAGTTGCTGCCAACATCAAGGAAGCAAGGTTGTCATCATGTCATGTCATTTTGACATTTGTAATTGATAATTTGACAAATGTAAACAAAAAAAATAAAATTTTCATAATTTCATGCGGATGAAGTCGCACGGGAACAGCTAGTTAGAAATAATTTTGTTGTTTGTTGGCATAAAATATTAAACTAAAACTGTTTATTTCGTTAATTTACTTACGGATATAAAAATATATTCATGAATTAATAATTCAATTGCCAGGTGTAAATGAATGAAATTTATTGTAGTGTTTCGTAGCTCTAGCGACACCATTTATCAATGCTTTTACAATACGCCATTTCGGATGACTTATAACTTAAACGCATCAGTTTTGACTTTTGGAATTGATTGTAATATTTATGTTAGAGTAATAATGTATTCTTAGAGTTAGTGTAAATTTTTATAAGCATGTTATATTGATGTATTGTTTGCAGGATGAATAATTTCAAATGTTAGCGATAATTTTTATTTTTAGAGTTGTCGAAGGACACCAATATGTTCTCTTATTGATGTTATTGGTTTTTGACTAATATGCAATGATGTCAAAATGTTGTAATTCCGTCTTTAAATAGCACTATTTAATACACTATCTTACGGTCGTGCTTCTTGGAATTAAAAAAAAAAAACAAAAGTAACTAGCCTATATGTTCTACCAGACTATCCTCTACATCTCTTTCAAATTTCATCGATATCCTATCAGCAGTTTTTGCTACAAACTCTAACAAACATCCATTCGCATTTATATCATTAATAAGATATCATAATGTAATTTTAAAAATAAGTTTATCCCATACTAAAGCAGTTAAAATTACAACGTACTCGATAAACATAAATCGATACATTAACAATATCGATTCCTAATCGATGAATTTAACTCCGAATAAGGGCAATGTACCGTATGTTAAAAAAAGCTATAATCGGAAAGCGTCTCAGCACAATACATCGCTAAATGACGCTAACGGTGCGGGCACACGACTCTACAGTAGAGGAAATTTATTTCCTACCCATTTCGATAAAATGTCACGCTCACATTGTCAGATGAAGTTTAGCAACAAACGTATAATACTTGCTAAATTATACCTATTACATTTTGTTTTATAATATTAGATTCTAAGTGGTAAGCGAATTATTTTCTTTGACTGTGCAGTGTACCAGAGTTACTATCGCTCTATAACATCGGTACCATTTCAAATTAAATGTGGTAACGTTTGCAACATTAATCTTAGATTGTTACCATTAAAATTGGTCGTGGTGCATGCTCGTATTTATTGCAGATATGATAGGAAGCAGGAAAGTACAGTGGTTGAAAGAATTAAACTCAAGATTAGGTACGGGTACAAATTTTCATTAAAAAATCGTCTAGTTTATTAATACATTAACTGTGATCAAGAGTAAATAAATAAACCAAGTATTAAAATTAGTGATCACCCCTTACTTAGAGGGGAGGAAGTGAGCTGGTGATGATGATTAAAATTATTATTACTGAGTTTTACTTTGATTTTTTAAATGTAAGAAGGGATAAGGCAATTTGGAAAACAATAAATTTATTAGTAAGAACTCGAGACGAATATGTTTTTCTTTGGTTAACAGAAAGAAACAAGAATCTTTAATTTAGGCAAAGTTATTTTCCGTTACTTCCTTTAATTATTTGCTTGAATTTTATTTATAAATCTATAATAATCGGATTGTAAGAAAGGAGACCTAATCTTTATATTTATTGTTCTGGCTTCGGTATCATAAAGCATTCGAAAGCGATCATATTCTAAGCATATTTGTTTTGTGTTTCATCGAGCAAGTTTTATTGAGGACGCAGTTGGAAGTTATGATATCAGATAATAAACGTACTTGATTTATTTTGTTCTTATCTACGCGGGAAGGTGGGAACAGAAGGTTTATAACGAATACTAGCGTGACAGTTGCGAGAACTTAACTAACGTCTTCGAAAAAAAAATGTATGAGATTTACTCTCGGTAAAGTCGCTGCACAAATCTAATAAAAAATCTGTCGAAGACGTTACGAAGCGTTCTCACAAATATTCGTGATAAGCCCTCAGTTGTTTCGTTTGTTACAAAGGACTTTTACGGCTTTCTACGGCTACTTTGACATCTTGTGAGCATCCTCTAGTAAGCGGAAGTTTTTAAGTATTTTGTCATGACAAGTTTATAAATGAATTTTGATAATAGATTTGTATGTAAGATAGCTTTTATATGCTTTCGGTATCTTAATTTAGTGTTATTAGTTTATAAGTATAATGAAAAAAAAAATTGGAACATCGAATACGACCGACAAACAAGATTTTTAAATAATTGTAGACACTTTGAGAATAGCCGTTTCGTTACAATTTTCTCATTTCATATAATTAATGCATAAATTAAAATGAAATTCATCTTACAAATATTAACTTTTGTTTATATTTCAAAAGTAAATCAATACATTATTGCTCTTTCTTTAACCTTTAAATGTCGATAAACGTTAAATTTACTTTTTATCGTGTTTCTAAAATGCTTTAAAAATTAGTGCGATTTTAAAAATATCTTTTACGTTTATTTCGGTGTGGGCGGAGGTTTGCAATTATTGACAGATCGTGTAAGTGGTATGTACGTTATTTATGCAGCACGTCGGACACATCGGCCACTTCAGCCTCATTCGGTGAAGCGCCGCACTTAACTAACGTATCGGCCGCGGGACGCGTCAAATTGTTGGACCTCCCGCGTAAATGTTTCGGCCAAAGATTAGCCATCGAAGACTAAGCTAAGTCTAAAACGAATATTAAATTGAGACTCTACCTAAGCTTTACTTCTCAATGACGTCAAAAACAAAAGAATGTGCTTAGAGGATTCTGTCTAAAGTACATTCCTATTTGCGTATTTTGATGGTCTTAGTTTTTTTAAAGTACAGAAGTGTAAGTACTTGTATGTTTGTACCCTGAATTGACCTTGACTACTGCATAAAGAGCCTAACATTCATAATCATTCGAAATAATCCCTTTCCTATACTTTAGTTGAAGCTCCATATATTTTCATTTCAAAGTATTACATTTATTCTTTGCCTTACTCCATTTATCGAAAGGTTTAAGATGGAGATAACGGCTATGATTCATATGAAGGCTTTTATTTTTTTTCCTTAAAAGTGTCCGCCATTAAGTCGGGTCCTAGCAGGACTGAGGTGACAATGTTTAGGGTACCAAGGACCTTCGATATCTCTGTTTTGATTGAACAAATTGTTTTTGATAATTTTAATGATTTATAAAATTATAATTTTGGTATCGATTTTGAATTTTGTGATTATTCGATTTAAATTATTACTCATACCAGAAAGTATTAAATATATGAATTTAATTATAGTTTCTATGTTTTAAGACCCCTGTTATCATTTAATTACTAGATATATTGAATGAGCGAAAATGTATGCAAATTTAAATAAGTATGTTAACATTACAGAAAAGTATATCTCTAGTGTGTTTACTTTATTTCATTAACTAGCTGTTGCTCGCGACTTCGTCCGCGTGGTATTAGAAAACATACGAACTATATAAATAACAAAAAGCTACGTATCCCTCAGGAACCGGACATTTCTCGGGGATGAACCGTATCCCATGTGTACTCCAGACTTTGTTCTATATCTGTGCCAAATTTCAATAAGATATGTTGAAGTTGCAGAATTATCGAGTAAACATTAAAAAACCAAGATAATGAATATCACGGGAACCGTAATGCTATGGTCGGGATAAAAAGTAGCCTATGTGCTCTTCCAGACTATCCTCTACATCTATACCAAATTTGATCGAAATCCGTTCAGCCGTTTAGGCTACAAACTCTAACAAACATCCATCCATCCATCCATCCATCTAAACTTTCGCATTTATAATATTAGTATGATTAATCAAAACTCGTTTATTAATAATTGAGTTTTAAAAATAATTGATTAAAAATATTTAAATTATAGTACAGAACCCCTTTAAAATCTAAGTGGACTCGCTTGACTCTCTTCGAGCGTAATCGGTCAAAAACCTCACTTAGTGCGGCCTTAAAGGAGTGCTCTTTTATTATTTCGTTCCTGACAAGCATGCGCTTTTATCGAGACTGTATGTTTGTCTGTCACCTCGTAACGTCGGCATGTGGAGCTACGCACTAACGGCTAATAGCTTTGTTGCAATCTACACAATAATCTACTGGACTAACTTACGCGTTTTACAACTCATTTTTTTCTAAATGTTTTAACTAGAAAAACTACTAGAAGGTGTAGGTTAGGTTAGAAGCTTCTAATATATTTATTACTTATAGTTCAGTTTAATTTTTCTAAATGTTTTAACTAGAAAAACTACTAGAAGGTGTAGGTTAGGTTAGAAGCTTCTAATATATTTATTACTTATAGTTCAGTTTAAGTTTTTTAACCTTTTTCATGCTGAATTGATTGTAAGTCACTTTGAAAACAAATATTTTACGAAATTGTAATTATATGAACAAAGTAGCTTCCGCCCGCGTAAACTTAAAAAGTAGGTACCCCATGTGTTCTTCCAGTCTATGTTCTACATCTATGCCAAATTTCAACGAGATCCGTTCAGACGATTAGGCGGCAAACTCTAACAAACATCCATCCATCCATCTAAACTTTCGAATTTATAATATTAGTAAGATACTACTATAGTGAGGCAATCTTGTTAGACGTTCATTTCCAGTAGAAATAAAATCCATACTTAGTCACGATTACGTGTGGAATTCAGTATTTATTTAATGGTATTTTTAAATTTTATAACACTAATTTGCAATGAAATCGCTGGACGAAATTTAAAGGTTAATAAATCAATACGTCCCGATATGAATCCCTTTTTACAAATAAATGCGAGTTATCTGTGCGCTCATTTTGTAATTGAGGAAGTTTATAATTTCAGATAATTGTTTTAAAAATAAATCTCCCTGTTGATAAAACATTGGATAATTAATATAAAAATATTTGATAACATTTTTTAGAATTTATTTTTTGTTTAAAGAAGTTTTTTTTGGTTTCTTGCTTATTCCACACCTCGTCGAATAAAAGAGAAAGCTAATATATTATTTATCAAAAGTTTAATAACTATATACGTAGGTTAGTTAACATACATTAACATTTTTTTTTAATTTCATTAACTGTGTTCATACTATCATTGTCACTATTTTCTGTATTCGTTCATTCTTATCGAAAATAACAAAATAAATGATTTTACTTAAAAATCGAAACAAAACTGAATTGGTCCTTAACTTAATTGATCTTAATTGAAGCTCAGCCAGCGTCCGCCAGATAAAAGTTAAAATGCAAAAATTTGATTCGAATTAAAGTCAGCGCAAAAAAAATAATGCAAAAGATTTGAATATTCGGTTACTATAAAGGCTAAATCGATTCTAAATATTTAAGATCATGTAAAAAGGTTTTAGAGACCTTTATCCGTTTCCTGTCCGTTCAAAGTTGTTTTATTAACTTTGATACTGTTGGTATTTCACCTAGAAGGTGTACATACCGATTGTTATTTAGGTATACACAGTTTCAAATCAAAATGAAGAGCATTCTTTACTCACGCTCGGTTCCCATTGCCATAAACTTGTAACAAAATATGTTTAATTTTTCTTGTTTTTTTTTTTTTTTTTTTAATCTTTGTTAGGTAAAGGGGGATTTTTGTCTTTGGAAAGACAGTTTAATTTTTCTAAGAATGACAAAATGTTCTTGCACAGGTTATCGACATGAAAACTTACGGTTACAATAGCGTGTGAAAATACATCGAAAATTTTGTTGAAATTTCAAACAGAGAATAAAAGTAATTTAACTCTAATTGTACTTACATTGATATTAACTTTATTTATTTGTTTTTTAAAATAAGTTTTACACTTTAATAAGAAAAATCAATGTTTATTAACATGAAAAGAAAGTTCTGCTAGGTTATTATATTAGTAAACTTAAGAGATATTAACCGATCTATTAAACTGCTCAAACTATCTTTGTATACAGAATCTATTATTGAATTTTACTTTCATTAAAAAGTGCATTAGATAGTCCTTTCCGTAGTTTGATCTATCCATTAAGTAGTTTATTCAAACTAAAACTTTCTAATACCAAAAACTTTTAATTGCAATAACTAAGAGCAATTTATATCCTCAATTAACATATGAAAGAGAATTCACTAAGAGCGCTCGCACGAAAACTATCCAACAACTGTTCAGTCGCGCTTTGATTCCTATGAGCTTATATGGAGGTGTGCACACTACTCGATTTTTAGTTGTGCAACTAAACAGTTCAATTTGCTGCGAAACAATCGACAATCGCACAACAGTTGTGTGATAGTGTGCGCCCGCTCTTATCCTTGCAATTACTAAGACAAATACGGCGAGACTGATATTCAAAACTACACTATTGTTTGATGTAATTATATGAACTTTATGAGAGCTTTTAAACCTATAGGACAGCTTTTGGATTAGTGATTGGATGGATTGTGATGGATTTTAACTATATTAACTCGCTTGTTGCAATCGTTGAATAAGTTTCAAATTATTTTTATACCTTCTACTTTACCTTTAAAGTAACTAAGCTGAGTACTTCAAGCTTTATTTGTTTGTCATCTCAAGGTCGTATAGATATAAATATACATATGTTGAAGGCAGCGTCGAGGCGGCAGCCGGGGGCGTGTCTCGGCCAGGCAGCGCTAGTTTAAGCAAACGATACTGTCTATTGGGTTAAGTTAAGGCGTCGTGCTTCATTCTATTGATTTGATATTTAAGTTATTATTAGTTCTATGTTGATTCTGATAAGTTATAAACAATTTCAATATTTATTCCCTTAAATAATAAGTTACAGGTTGCAATTTCTTCTAAGTTTTTGGATGTCGTACCAGTTATTATTATTAAGTTAGTAATTTATTTCTATTATTTTAATGAACCTTTTTGGTGTTAGATAAAGTCTTATTAACTGCTAATAATTTGTGACTTTTATTTGATGTCTATATATTTTTATGGATGATATAAATATAAATACTAAATAAATCACTTTCATCCAAGAGTGTTACTGCATTATATGTTGCTTTAATTATATTTATAAGTTTTTTTAATTCCGTAACTAATCGTCAATCCATCGAGACAAAATAAATGTTTAGCTTGTAATCAGATGGCGGCTTGCCCTTAACCATTAATAATTTATGACGTACCCAGTGCTCCTTTAAAATGTAAATAACAAAGACCGTCCATCTTTTTAAAGATCATTTATTCATTTTAATTAATTTTTTTTACATATATTTACATATTCCAATATTAAAGCTCGTCATACACCAACGAAGTACACAATGACAAAGTAAATATTCGAACAAAGTAATCAGAAAACACTAAATTATACAGTCTTTATATTGATATTCGACGGCTTTATATTTTTACAAAGAAAATATAAAAGACAAAAGTAAAATAATATTTACATAATTTACAAAAAATCGACTTACATCTAATGTAACTATATTCACAATATATTATATAAACTTAAATTAAATATCACTTCAAAATACATACTGGCACATTATTTAACTTTACAATAAATAAGAGTATTTGGTATCGAAAAATGCTTTAAAATGTACACAAAACTTGTACTGAAATTGTAATTACACTGATATTTATTTTTACCATTTATGAAATTCAACAATAGTATTATAAATTACAAAAATACACCGATTGTTTCAATCCATTTTTAAAATTGTATAACATTAATTTACAATTAAAGAAATGGGAGATATCTTTATTTTTGGCTGTTTGGTTAAAAAATCCATTCGCCTTTTTATTTCCAAATGTATAAAAAATAAAAAGGGAAGGGACATTTTGTTACAATTTCAGTACAAGCTTTACAACACAACTTATCTATTAGTAAACGCTTGCTCGCACTTCTCTATCTGACTTAACACTTTGCCTATTCTTTCATGTAAAATTTTCGCATTTTTCTCAGGTAATGGTGGTAGTATGTCTCTAATAACCGCATTATTTTTCTTATGAAACATTTCACTAAGTTTAACACCCACTGATTGTTCATATAAAGATTTTAAAGCGTCTACTGTTCTCTTTCTAAACACACACAAATTGTCCAACATTAGGCTATGATACACATTGTATTTTTTTAATAGTCTATATCCGTGTAGGAGACCGGATTCGTTATCTAGAAATAATAATAATCCACTATCCATCTTTCTCGCCAAATTATGCGCGGGACCGTCCATTATGTTGACATTCCATTGGAAATTGAACAAATTATTTACAATCCTGTCTAAATTCGCTGTTAGGTAATCAAATATTATGAGATCAGACCATTGCGCTAATTCTACGAATAGTTGAATTGTAGATTTCGTCAACTTAAGGTCTATATGATCAAAAGGTTCTTCAATATCTTTCTTTAGATGTTTGTCTTTTTTTGTTTTAAGTTTATTCATCATGATTTGTTTCGAGTTATCACCAATATCGTTATGTTTTATAGACATTTTTAAAACATCAATTTTATTCAAATGTCTATTAGAAGGTTTGAAGATTTCTGGAATTGTTGCCGATTCTAAACTCGGTATATACTGAGTGAGAACAACTGCTCTGTTAGTGTTCCATTGGGCGGTGGAAATGTCTCCAGCTACACTTTGCCATAGTTTATCCTTTAAGTCCACAACTTTAACAACAGAAGGCGCTAAATTAGTTAAGTTCAATAACCTTCCTACATAAAAACTGAAAATCTCTCCTTGAATTTGGTCCGTATTCTGTCTGTACCGAACGCAAGCTTGAATTCCATCTTTAAATGTTACAAGACGGTTTTGCATTCTGCCACAGCCATTTTCCATTTTGATAACCTCACTTTGTTCTACATATCTTTCCCAAATCTCTGCAGTGTTCTCACCGTAACCTTGAGGCATCGAATTTTCAACTTCAGATCCCCAATAAATGTTTTCATATAATACAGTATTGTCATTTGGAATATAATCAGTTTTGTTACTAACAACATTAGCGATAGAATGTTTGTGATGTGAATTTTTGTTGTCTTTTAAAATTTCTTTCATATCTTCCGTCAGACTTTTTGGGTAAACATCTTTAACATACTTTTGCGTCTCATTTTCACCAGTAAATGAGACTGAAGCGAATTTATTTAAATCTTTCTCTTTTGTAATTTCAATTTCATTATTTGTTCTAACACCGTTACTATATTTTAAGGAATTTAAACTTCTCGAAGTAATGTCTCGGGAATTATTCAATCTTATAACTTTTCTAGGGCTAACAGGACTTAGGACTTGGGTTTGTGGTGACCCCATAATGACCACACCGATTGATAAACCAAGTATAAAACTAATACAAACACTAACGAAACAATAATTATAAAATCCATATTCCCTTTTGATTGAGATTCTTCTTGATAATTCTTCTTTGTAATGAAAGTTTTTATGCATGAAGTAGCTTGGTTTCTTCATTTTGCAATAATTGTTTATTATTGTTATTGTATTTAAATTATCTTTTAGACCTTTCTCGCCGCTTGGAATGTTGTCTTGTAAATCTTCTAATGTAGGAATCCGTTCACTCTTTCCGCATTCTTCTACGTTTGTTTTCGTAGTGCTGTCCTCCATTTTCTTCTGCTTTCTTATTACATCTAAATGATGTTTTGATTCATCTGTAACAAAAGAAAATAATATTTTAATAATCATTTGGACAATTTTATTTTGTAGTAAAACTTAGAAAGTAAAAGTTTACTTCTTAATTATTTAATTGTTAAATATTTAAAATATTCATGTAATTAAGTGCCCAAATAAAAAAAATCACTTTTAATGTTAATAACTTGAATATGTAGGTTATATAAATATACAAATATACGTATATCTCGTATGTATTTGGCTGCAAATTATACGCCTTACTGAAGCGTAACAGCGGTAGATAAAAAACTGAGATATCGCACGAATCAAAGTAATTAAGTGATTAACACCGCTCGTAAAAACACAGTACGGACGCAACAGACAGACGGACAGAAGTACGTGTGTCAATCATATAAGAGATTACGGATGCATTTGACATGTAACATTATTATATCGTGTTATTAAAATAAACCCGTTTATAACGCACGACTTAAAATATCGTCTCGTATACGGATCGGAGGACTAAAAATTTTATCATTTCATCTTTGCTTAAGAGCTTTGATTGATTGAACAAATCCTTTAATACTTAAGATCATATCGTTGTCAATATTTTGAAATATCTCTTGTCCATTCAGTAAAAGGTTCGTTAAAAATAGATAATTAAACATTCCTAGAAAAATTCACAAATCGTCGAATACAAATTAATCGATAAATATATTTAATAACGCAATATTTATTATTAAAATGTATTATTAGATTCCTGGCAAGATTTTAATCAAATTTTACAGGAGACAATAATTAAGTTTGTTTCTTAGGGTTTAAATTATGCTAAATAACTCTTTATATGTTGCATTTCGAACACTCATTATATTATATTTCTTATATTAGAGTTTAAAGTATTAATATCATATTCACCTATTTATGACAATTCTATAAGCAAGAGATATATTAGATTTATTAATAAAGATTAAGGACAAGGATATACTAGCTGGCCACATGGGGCGCGTAGGCGGACGCCACGGAATATTACGAATGAATATATCTCGAATAACGGTCCTGGAATACACATTTGTTTGTCTTTATTATTATGATTGGAACATAATATCTTAATATATTCTAGATATAGAGGTTACCTTTTAAGATTTATTTGGTTATGATGAAATCTTTGAGATATTTTTATTAAATGTTTGTATAGACTATAGTTATATAGTTTGAGAGTAGCCCCAGTGGTAGAGAAGGTAAGGAGTAAACGTTTAGCATGGTATGGGTATGTTATGAGAAGGGATGAATCGCATGTTACAAGGAGAACGTTAGTTATGAGTGTGGAGGTACACCGGTAGAGGTAGACCTAGAAAGAGATGGATGGATTGCGTGAAAAGTGACATGATCAAAAAGGCAGTGATGACTGAGATCACGTTTGATAGAGTTATGTGGAGGACAAAAACCTGATGCGCCGACCCTAAGGGAGTAGGATAAGTAGAAAGATGATGATGATGATGATGATGATGATGTTTGTATAGACGATATTTTATACAAAGATGAGCCTTTGAAATAGCTTAACAGGTCTCATTTTCTATGTCTGAGGCTGTTCATTAACTACTTAGACTTTGGTGACTTATTTTACGATACTACTTGTTCAGTGTAATCTTAGGAATCGAATTTATAGTCCTTCTGGGCTGAGAATTTACTAAGGAATATTTTTCTATTCACGCAAATTACATTTAATTAATTGGTAAAATACGTTTAAGCTGAATCTAAGTACGGTCTTTAAATAGCCTGAGTTGACGTTAATCATAAAAACTCTACTAGATATTTTTAAAATAAAAATGATGAATTTCCTAATCAATTGAAAAACATTTAACTACGCCCAATAAACATCTAATACTAAACGAAATTGAGATCCTATTGGGATAAAAAGAATTGACGTATGATCTCATGGAAAGAAAACATCTTTAAAATTCAAAGACACTTATAATTATGTATTAAAACTGAATGTATTACATACTACAGTATCAAACTTACGCAAAGCATGCATTCAAACAAACTTGAAAACGCACAATAATATAGATATGTGCTCCGAATAAGGAGTAACGCCGGTCGATAACCTCGAAGGCTCTAAAAAAACTGCGTTAAAACAACAAAGCAATCAAAGTGTTAAACAAATTGAAAATTAGGCGGTACTGCTAACACAACCCTTCAATTATTGTGTTAGCCGGCAATTTACTAATAATAATTCAATTAGGGGGAGCGGTGTGCGTATGTAATTGTTTTTATGGAACCACGCGGTCAGATGTACGCCCCTCCGGACGCGTGCTCGGATACACCTAGAGATGCTAACACCACTATTTTTTATTTGATGAAAAGAAACTTTGAATACTCGTATTAATATAACCTATTAATAAATTAATGTAAATGTAATTGTTTTATGATAATATAGTTATTGATTTGGAGAATAAGTTTGTTTGAATTTAATTGATTTAAGGCAAAAGGATAAACAAGTATTGATAAATTTAATTACTTGGTCTTACTATAAAGTGTATTATAATTGGTAATTCTGCAAAGCGTTGATATTATTTTGTATGTCGAGGTAGGGTGTATAAACAACTCTATATAAATCCCTCTAAGTCAACTAACGAACCTTTTTGTTAGCAACGGGCCCGATCCCGGTCAACTCCAGTTCTTTTTCTTTTTTTTTCTTCAACTCCCTCGCTTGTAGATCGTTTTTTAAGTTTGACTGCTTGTAAGAATTTTGTAAAACACATTCTGTGTCACGGGTCGTTGGGAAGTTATTTTTTTTGTAGTTGTTTTGTCAAGTTATAGTTAAGTTAAGCGTTTCAAGTTGGGTTACTATCGATTTGATTCGTCTAATATCGTATCGTACTCGTTCACGATGACTGATTGCCTCTTTATACGTTATTTAATCTACGATCGATGAAATTATACAAATTATACAAGTCGATAAAAGATTTCGATATCGTAAACTGGTTCGTCAAATGCTCGTTTAGTTTATTTTTAATCGTTGTTAACCAGTTGTTTATTTTAGACTAATTATGTTATGTAAAGCTAATTATTTATTCTATAGTTAGGCATAGTAGAGCGCGCCCATATCTTTGACTAAACTATCGAGTAACTGTTGTGCGATTGTCGATTGTTTCGCAGCCAATGCAACTGTTTAGTTGCACAACTAAAAATCGAGCAGTGTGCGCACCTCCATATAAGCTCATAGGGATCAAAGCCAGACTAAACAGTTGTGCGATAGTTTAGTTTAAGGTGTCCGCGCGTTCTAATACTTATTAGAGCGCATGATAGTTATTTTTACGATTTATTTGGAAAATTCTTTAGATTTAGTTTTATAAATCAAATGTTAAACTCATTTGTTAAATATATAGCCAAATAGCCAAGCGCCAATAGCCTAATGGTTTGGCGTACGGACTACCGATCTTGAGGTCGAGGTTTCGAATCATGCCATTCGACTGTCGTGAACCATATCCTAGCACAAGCCTAGAGCTTAGTTAGAATGTTTAAAGGAAATATTAGTAAATTAACAAAAATCTACTGATATTAAAAAAAATGTTGTTTAATAGTTAGACTTATATTATTTGTTTAAAACATTCTTTTTTGCTTTTTCTTTTTGTGTCTGAAATCTTCGTTTTATATCTTAAAATTGTTGAAATCTCAACCGTCTAGACACATTAACCTTCAAGTTTCGATGTTGAATTTGTTATAGAACATTTACAAATCAAAGCATTGTGTAAGATCTTTATTGTGAGGTACAATTATCCATTCGTGACGGAGCTACCTTCACTAAATGAGAATAAGTTAATTGTTTTAACATTTTTTAGCTTTTGTTTTCAATTTGGACTCGACTATATGAAATCATCTAAAATAAATTCGTAAAGATATATAGAGTGGACTTTTTTATCTTCCAGAGAATGTCCACGAAAGAGGGAAAGTTTATTTTTAAAAAAATATCGTTAAACAAACGTTAAAAACTTGCTATTGTGTCTTTTAGCAAAGGATAAAACATACTTGTACTATTATGGCAAAATATTTATCTGTTATAGTTAATTATTAGTTTTTTCCGTCAATTGGAATACATCATCATCTTTCTCCTTATTCTACTCCCTTAGGGTCGGCGCAACAGGTTTTCGTTCTCCACATAACTCTATCATACGTCATCTCAGTCATCACTCCCTTTTTGATCATGTCACCTTTTACGCAATCCATCCATCTCTTTCTAGGTCTACCTCTACCGATGTACCCTTCCACACTCAATTGGAATACAACAGTCCGATATTATTATAGTCTTAGCTTTACAAATCTTTACTCTTAAAGCATCTCCAAGTTATCGGGGCCAAACTATACCATGAATCGTTCATCATCGCAGCTCAACTATACGATTTACAGTTAATTTTTTTTCTTATGTTTTGTTTCGAACAGGTCAAGTAGTACGTTAGCCGACTTTCTAAATTCGAATGCTGTGTTTACTTCGTAAAACGTCATGTCATCGGCCGTAATCAAATTAATTTTAAGTCATAATATTATTAGTTTTCCATCTTAAACGGATACCATTATTATTCTGTGTTGAAAGTTCCGTTACTATTCATAGTCACATGCCAAAATGCTTTATGGTTACTTTTTTGTGATCTATGGTCTTATCTATTGAAAGACGGAAACATTTTTGACATCATTTCAGAATAAGTATGACTTTAGTTAGTAAGAATGTTAAGAATTCGATATAGTGAAACAGAAATGTAGTTTGTAAAAGTTCAAAATTATAACATACTAGCTTTAGCCCGCGACTCCGTCTGCGTGGAATTAAAAAAAACAAAATTAAGTAGTCCATGTGTTCTTCCAGACAACGTTCTATGTACATCTATGCCAAATTTGATCCAAATCCGTTCAGCCGTTTAGGCTACAAACTCTGTCAAACATCCATCCATCTAAACTTTCGCATTTATAATATTAGTATGATATAAAAGAAGGTAGTCTACAGAGTGCTATAATACTTGAAATAAAGGTACGTTTCGCTTATAACTTGTAAACAAGCGTCAATAAACATTAAAATTACTGTACCGAGTCTTTAGATGACCATAGAAAAGCATCCAGTTTGCATTTAGGGCCGGGCACCGTAGTAGGGCCGGGGGGCAGCCCTAGTATGGACATAGTGTTGAGCGATACCGGGCCGCACCGTTACCGATGTTTCCGCGATCGAGACCCGCCGATATCGATACAATATCGATACAATCTGTATTGAATGATCTATTCCAATCATACAGCGTTCCCAGGGTCACCTTTGTAAAAACGTCGAAGGAATCGTGATATTCTTATAGGTGATGCTATTTTAGGTATTAGTAACTGTAAATATCGCGCAACGGAGATCGCAGCTTTGATATGTCATAGTTTGAATTAACAACTGCTCTATATTGTGAAAAAAAGCTAAAGATTGTAACAATGCAAATTCTTGTGAGATCTTCTTGTAGGTGGTCTTAAAATAAATTTACTCTTTGAGATCATTGACATCTTAGTTTACAATTGCTGTATCACCTATTGATACAGAAATATTGTAAGGAGTTCTTTATTTTAACCATCTACGTGTATGGGGTTCAATCCATGCAATAATTTTGATTTGCATTTGCCTGAAATCAGCAAACTGGATAAGACAACCATTATTTAGAGCGAACACCATTCCCCGACCAGTATGTCCTTTGTTTAATCTAAACGCTTTATGTGTTTAAATTTTACATTGCGGGTAGATAAACAAGGAAATCACCCTCGGCCGGGTCCAATACCGAAGTGATATATTCACGGCGTCGCGCCGCGTGGGTGGACACAAACAATAGGCAGGCGGGTAAAGACCGCGGTGTGGGAGACCGTATTTGAACAGGCGTCAATAATAATAAAATTATTACTGTAAACTTCTCTATAAATAATCCACTGTAATGTCAACTTAAACAATACAAGTATTTAGTTTATTATTTATGGTTTTATCTATGGATACATTAAAAATAACAAGATAAAAATGTATTTTTTGTATGTTGAGTTAAAACTATAAATTAATTAAACAATCCTTAATGTTGGTACTAGCATGTAGGCAACATTATAACTGTACAGTTCAATTGGCAGGTTAAATTATAACTACACGGACAATTTCAACTGAACAGCACAACTGTTTATTTAAATTTAAACGTTTGTAGCATTACAGAAAACAAACTTTATTAATTGACAAGGTTTACAAAAAATCGTGTATTGTAAAATCTTTTTTACTTCAAACACTTGAGGAACGAACAAGTACTAGTGATGGTAAAAATCAAATAACCATTGTAATTGTAACCAATGGTTAGGAATTTTGTACGAACTTTGTCACGATGACGATGCGCTTTCTAACTATTCTTGATTCGAATGATTAATGATAACAAACGGACAGACGTAAATAATAAAAAAAAGTTCAAATAGTTTCATAAATTAAAGGAAAAGTAGAATGAAGAGTTCAGAGTGCAATTTTTGATTAGTATCAGTAACGATACGTAGGTAACTAAAATTTAAAAAAAAATACGCATTATAGCGGAAAAATATAGAACTAATTTTCTTTACGCACAAACGCCGTTTGAAGTACCCACAGATCTAAATTTTAGACTATATAGTGGAAAGCAAAAGTTCAAAATATCATGTCTAAAAACATATTGCTGTCCCTCTCCCTACCTTTGATCAAACAAGGATAACAGTTATGATGTTATAATAAGGATTTCAACTGTGGAATTTTCTGTTATATTTGCTTTTTGTTTGCGAGAAAGCATGAAATTATAAAGACTATCTTAAAAGGACCCATTTAATTTTATCTGAGTGTACATCATATCAGAATGCTCCAAGTGTATTATGGTCACAAGACACAGTTGCTGAATAAAAGGTAACAATTCAAAGCGGACATTTCGCTGTATGCCCCATTAATCATTACTGCACGCGACATGCCCCAGGCCGAGTTTACTTGCCTCGTAAAACGCAACCTAAGGAATGTTAGGCGGTGTACACTCTTTGCATTTTTTCTTAACATTTTTAAAATATTTACGTGTTGAAGAATAATTAGTTAAACCCAATGGTATGCATTTACAGTTAATAAACTCCAAATATAAGTTTATTGCAAAGTAAAAGCTAAACTTCAATATTATTTTAATTTAGTTTTATATTTTAATAACTTTACATTCTTTGTTTTCCGATAGCTATCGGTCTCTTAGAAACACTTCATTGCTTTTAATTTCTTCTGACAATATTACGATTTTATTGTATTAATAATACATCCTGTAAAAACTGCGCAGTATCACAAACGAGTTTAAAAAAAATACACAATTTGCTTCACAATGAAGTCATTGTAAATTCCGCCCCGTGTGAACCGAGCTTATAACGTAATACGTTCCCTGAGGTATTCGGTTTGATTTAATTACTGCATCTGGAACTATTAATGCAATGTAGGGGTTGCGTTATTGTACCACTCAATTAGGGCTCGTATTATATTGCCGTACTAAGGAGGACAATGAACTAGTAAATAATGCTTAAAATGCGTTCAAAATAATAATTGCATTCTAACTGTACTTAATATTATAAAAAGCAAAGATTTGTATTTTAGTACTAGCTAAAAAAGAAATAAAAGTAAATAGCTTATGTGTACTTCCTGACTATGTTCTATGCCAACTTTCATAGAGATCCAATATAACCAAAATAACTCAAAAACTAGGCTGATTTTTAAAATTCTTTCATCAATAAATAGCTTCGTTATCAGTGAATAACATAGGGTATATCTTTAATTTCGCGAGTAAAAGCTAGTTAATTATAATTGTGAACGTAGGGATGTAAATTTTGTAGAGGCGTTCGGTCGTACATCATTATATCGCTTGAATGATTTAAGTTTTGTTTGCATCAAGATTTTTAATGATATACCATAACTTTCAATGTATAAGAGTTGTTTATACATTTGGAAAGGACTTTTTTTTTATTCATCTTCCTTCTCGTGTTATAATTGGTATCGGAGAGGTATTTTTTCTCGTTAGTTCAATGAAACATGTTTGAAGACATTATAATTGTTACTAGTTATAGTAATACAATAAGATTGTTAGAAATCCAAGCGTAAAAATTGTTTTCTCTTTGCCCTTTTTACAAATATTTGCCTTTATTTTTATAGGGGAAAATTATGTACAAGACGGATTTTTATCGTAGAATCACCACTCACGTTTTATCTCTTTACTTCTATAGTAAATTGACAGTAAAGCCAATATAAAAGTAAATCTTTTGTCCACGCACGTTCGCGTACCAGTATAGGCAGAATCCGACCTTCACAATACTGTAGGCGAGCATGTTTTTATTTTATTTCCATTATCCGATATCTTGTTTCGAAAGACGTTAAAATCGTAACTTTACTGACACATTCCCGCCGCGGCGATCCCCGGCCATGATCCCAGCAATAGGCCGATAAAAAACGTCAAAAATAAATTTTGCATACATTTGCGCCAAACAGCGGGAGCCGAACGCAAAAAGATCCCGGAGCCACTCAATCGATCACGCTCGACGGATTTACCGGCGTATATTGGTAAGACACGCGCTCCAGGCGAATAAAAACTCTATTACACTCTAATAAAATGCAAATTGCAATGACAAAGTTTTTTAATAATCCGTAAGTATAACGAAACAAATTTTTCGCGTGTATTCGTCGGAAGTGTTGTTGTGTGGTGAGAAGATCGACTTTGACGCGACGCGGTGTAACAACAAAACACCTGCTTTTCTTGTTTTGTTTTCACCCCATTTGTTTTAAACAACTGTATGAAAGTGTAACAATATCTCAAAAGTATACGTATTCATAACTTTGCTTTCGAAATCTCCGTTGTTTTTTAAATGTTACATGTCAAATAAAAGCGCGCGCATACCTTTGACTAAACTATCGCACAATTGTTTAGTCGTGCTTTGACGAATGAGCTTATATGGAGGTGTGCACTACTCGATTTTAGTGTGCAACTAAACAGTTGAATTGTCAGCGAAACAATCGACAATCACACAACTGTTTTGCGACGGTTTAGTCAACAGTGGGCGCTCGCTCTAAAAATTTTTTTTAACAAAATATGTATAAGTAGCTATGATCGAAGAATGGTTTGGTTGATGTTTCTTAATGTAAATCATAACATGCATATCCTTGTGGTTTTTCTGTCATTGGCTGCCAACTACTTTAAGTCGAGCAAAAAACTTGCACGCAATATGTACCAATAACACTCATGTCACGAACTAGACTGTCAAAGAGGACTTTAAGATTATTTTCCAAGTATTTAGTTGCTACTTGTATTATTTAATATACTAAAATAAATTAATATTCATCATACTTATATTGTAAATGTTAAAGTTTGGATGTATGGATGTATGGATGTTTGTTACTACGTAAATCCAACACGGCTTAATGAACCTAGATGAAATTTGGCACAGTTAAAATCATCTGAAAGAACACATTGGATTTTTTTTTGATTCTGGACAATCAAGTATAGTAAATGTTTATTTCTTCGATGATTCCTGGAATTCAAATTAAATTGTAACAAATAGGTTATTAAAATTTAAGGACAATTCCTGCTTAATGACATATTAAAAAGACAGGATTAAGACGAACATAACTAACAAACACATAAATGCAGATATAAATTGTAAGAAAGAAATACATCAGGAATGTGGCAAATAGAAATTCATGATATCTGCTTACACATTTTCGTAAAGTTACTTATTTACAATAAGCATTACAACGATAATACAATATAAACGATATCTTAACACGACATTGTATACCAAATGTGGCAAATCTCGCAAATTGCTTTAATAAAAAACAAATTTTACGACATCGTCTGATATTCAAGTGTCAATAATAGCCAGTCGGTATTTCCGACGGCCTACAGATGTGTATCAATACCGCTTTCGATAAGGTAAATGACATGTGCTTTTAACATCTCAATTTTGTATTCGAATCTTTTTATTTGTGTGTTTTTAAAGATTGAATATTTTATAGTTCTGGTTCGATCGCGAAATATTTTTAACGATATAAAGCGTAAGACTTCGAAGTATAAAAATCGGAAATCTTTTGTGAGCAGTATTTATATTTGTTGGTTTTGAAGGGGATAATATGGACGAGTTTACATTTTATGTGAATAACCGTAAACATCTGCTAGAATTATATGAGAGTTGTAGCTGCTCTTTGCTGAAAGTGTAGGCATTTACTGAAGGAATAAAACTCCAAATTTCGAGGCATTCCCGGGACTATCAGATAGTAGTTTAAAGGGCCACCCACTAACCAGTATCCATTTTAGAAATCTTCAATATTTAAGAGCAATAACCTTCTAAAAACTTTCTTTATACCTAAAATTGCATCAGATATGCAAAATTTTGAAGAAGGTTTCTGTGTATTTGAGGAAATTCTTACGGCACTGTAATACATCCTGCGCGGATAACATCTAAAAGTATGTTCCGTGTTACAAAAAAAATATGGAAGAAGTAAAGAATGTTATAACCTCAAAAAACTACTGATGTCTAAAAATAAAAAGTAACAAAACTGAGAGGAAGAAAAGGATAAAAGGACAGAAGAAACAAATGAAAAGGTGTCTAAGACCCTCTTAGTTTATAATTCAAAGACTACAAAATTAAAAATCCCTTCGATGCAATATATACTATAAGATTATTAACAAAACAAAACATCAAATGTCTCTGAACAATTCAAAACAAAACATTAAATAATACAATACTCGTAAGCGATAATGCCAAGTAAAACAGATACACAATACGGCAAACAGTGCGACAAATCACCAGGGTAGCAGAACAAATATGAGTTGCCAGCAATACTGAGCGTATTAACACTGGGTTATTCAATACAAGTCAAAGTATTGGCAAACTGCGCGCTTACCTAAGGGCTTGGACACAGTAGCGATATCAAAAAGCTAATAAATGTTTCTTAACAAAAGAGGATAATGATAAAGAAAAGTAATTGAAAATAAAAACTGCATTTATTATTTTCATATAATGTTACGAGGAGTTTAATAATTATGGTTCAAATATTATACCGAGTTATTGCGATGATTATTAACTACAGGACTCGAGTCTATTTCCACTTTAAGAGAGCTCTAGTACAGATTATTCATATTAAACGGTAACATTATAAAGAAGGAAGAGTTGATTGTTTGTTTGCATTGAAAAAACTACGACACTAAATCTGGGTGACATTAGGATGTATTTTTTGAAATTTCGCGCGAATGAAATCTCGTGCAAAAGCTTTTATAAAAGTATTCCACAGTAGCTAATTAACTATTCTTATAATTTCAGTAATAAATACATTTAAGAACACAAAAACACCTTTGACTAAACTATCGCATAACTGTTTAGTCTCGCTTTGATTCATGTGAGCTTATATGGAGGTGCGCACGCTATTCGATTTTTAGCTGTGCAACTAAACATTTGCTGCGAAACAATCAACAATCGCACAACAGTTATGCGATAGTTTAGTCAAAGGTGTGCGCCCACTCTAAATTATAAAACCAATTTTAAATATCCTGTCTACTAACTCATGTCATCGTTCGTTATCTATATGATATCTAGTCCACATGACTGAATAATTATTACAATCAACACTAGTTTTTATACATAAGGAACAAAAAATACATTTTTATATATCGAGGAATATTTATGAACAAAAAGTTTTTACGTATCGACGTGTACAGGTAGCCGACCCGTGAATAATTAAATTCAAACTTATTCGGGGCGGCTTTTATTTTGACAGATAGTATCTCCGCCATTAAAATGTAATAAGTTAAACTTCCTTTTTCTGTTGTAGATGACATTAGGAAATATTTGTTTTGTCATTAATAAACTGTTTAATTTATAGTATACTAGCTGTTGCTCGCGACTCCATCCGCGTGGAAAAATAGAGAGTAGCCTATGTATTCATCCAGACTATCCTCTACGCCTTTGCCGGAATTTCATCGAGATTCGTTCAGCCGTTTTGACTACAAACTTTAACAAACCATCCATCCATATAAACTTTCGCATTTATAATATTAGTAAGATAAGAAATGGTTTAGATAAATCCCTATATTAGACATTTTGGTAAGTTTCCTCTGTTGAAATGTGTAAACGATATTAGTCCACTGAGATTTTTTTGCCTTACTTTTGTTATAAAAATGTAATTAAAACGCTAGTATGACTTGACCCTTTGTAGCATTGCTAGAGATTCTTACCGCACGAAATTGCGTTTCGAACAAGTCAACAATGGAAACGCGATCGGTCCGACCATTTCGGATCATGTTACAGGCCGGCCACATCGCGCGATTAAAGTCTAGTTAAAAAAATTATTGTCAGACAAATAAAATATTAATAAAACTCAAGAGCAATAAAAATACGCACTTCTATTTCTTCTTAAGCCGTGTTAGTTTTTTATAACAAAATTAGTCAGAATTCCCTAAAAAAATGACATATTACAATTCACTAATTTCTAGTTTGAAAAATATCTTTTACTTTCGCCCGTGACTCCGTCTGCGTGGAAATAAAAAAAACCAAAAGTAAGTAGCTTGTGTGTCCTTCCAGACTATCTACATTTGTTGCAAATATCATCGAGATCCGTTCAGCAGTTTAATCTACAGACTCTAACAAAATCCATCCATCTAAACTTTCGCATTTATTACATTAGTAAGATTTATGTTCTTCAGAACACAACATACTCGTAAATATAATGATAGTCGTTTTATATTTTTATATCTTTTAAATTAAATAATTATTGTTAAAGGTGAAGAGGTTCTTGTTAACAGTTCATAAGATATAAACGACTAAACTTTTAACTCTAAAACGAACAATTAGTATTAAAACAATCTTAAGAGCTTTCCTTTTGTCTTACAAGTCGTATATTGTATTAATTAAATAAAATAACACATTTCTAAACACATAAAGGGAAGGTACCACTTCCTTACAATAAAACGAGCCAATGTTATGTTTTATGTCGCTACTTTACGATATGAGATAATCGTTGTAATAACATTTATTGAAGTTATTTAATTTCACGTAATTTTTATTACATTAAACTCGTTTATGAAGTTAGTTATTGAAAAGTGTCGAATATTAGAAGAAAACTGTGTTTATATTGGTTAATTGAGATACATCATCATCATCACCAGCTTACTGTACGTCCCCACTGAAGGGCTCGGAGCCTACCCTAAGTTGGGTGACTAGGCCATAGTCAACCACGCTGGCCACTGCGGGTTGGTTGACTTCACACGTATCTTTGAATGTCTTCGCTGATATGTGCAGGTTGCATCACGATGTTTTCCTTCACCGTAAGAACGTCGGGTAAATTATGTACATATGAAAATTCGAAAAATCGAAAATTGAGATACATACCTGTGAAAAAACACTAAAAACATAATATTCGATAAACGAATAATTCAAGAGTATCGATTATTCGCACACACTATTATAGTTAAAACATTAACAATTTTAATTCAATTGTTTTAACAAATATCTTTTAGTGTGCAACCAGCCTTAAGTTTTATGGCTTGCACTTTACAGGAACGCTCGAGATGTCATTCTAGTAACAAAACTACTTTCCACAGCCATCAGGATTCAAACGAGCCTTATCATGTTACACATAAGTTTCTTTTTGCATCGTAAATTATTGTTAATGACAAAAATAATGCGGTTCAAGTTAGCCGAGGTATTTTGTTTTGCTGTATTAGGTATCAACAATTTGTTGGGACGCAGTGCTTTGACTCTGGCCTATGATAGCAACCTATTTTACTATTTGTAATGAACATTTGTCGAATTAGTCTTTAAAAAGTTTAATACACAATTAGGTGCATCCGAGATTTATGTTAATGCTTACTCCTTTATTTTAAAGTCTGTGCGAAACAGTCTTTATGTATATTATCTGATATAGAATTAAATTCATTTATAGCATACTGTAGATTACACATGATAGATAATAACGAGGCACAGGTAAAAAAATACTGTTTACATAAAAAATATTTTGACATCACGATTAACTTGTAGGCATGATTTTTTTTTTTATTAAAAAAATACGACTTGCAACATATTATTTTCAGAGAAACTAAAGCACATAATTACGCAGACGTACGTTACGCAGAATTTAAATTATTAATTCTGCAGCCGTCCCTCACAAAAATACCTTTTTTTCCCACAAAAATGTAATAATACAAAAAAATATTGGCAACGATCTCGTGGCCGATAAGTTACGGCCAACTTTTTAAGAATATAAAAGTACATACGCACATTAGCGCTGCGCCGGTGCCTCACGGCGGTTGAAAAAAAGTAAAAATTAAAAAAAAGAGGCAAAAGAACACAGGTATACATGTGAGCATGAATGATACCAGGCCTGACGCTTTCGTCTACCGTTAGCATGCTAATTGGGAAATAAAATGTAATTTAAACCAAATAAAATTTATCTTTATAACTTAATTAATTAGGATCATGTTAAGCGAAATAATCGTCATTCGTATTAATTTGCTTTATTTACATTTTGCGACGATTAGCAAACTAATATAACACAGGAATGTTATTAAGTAAATGTGCTTTTATCAAGTTTGTTTTAATCTTTATGAACCTATCAACATATTAAGATTTAATAATGTCCACAATTATTAGTATAATTTGATCAAAACAATTACTTAAAATATCTTTAGTAATTCCAGCTAAATTCTTTAAACGATTTTTATAAAAAATATTTTTTAAATCGAATACAATTTTATGCTCGGATAAATTATTTCGAATTCAATTTACTCATAACTTATAATTTATCTTGTAAGAAACACAAACTTTTATACACCTTCGATTAATAATAAATTTATTTTGTTGTAAGCTTTATTTTGCTGTCTATACACGCTATCTCTGTTAAGAATTTTTGGAATACCGCCTGACGGCGGGCGGCCCGATGTTATCAGCCGTTCTAAATACGACTTCGATCCCTCGACCGCGGCCGACCGGTCCGATAGACGTCTCTATCCACCACCACGCCTGTCCGATGGATACCAGGATATCAGACGTTATAAAAATCCATCATTGTTAAAGTACACTTTATGATGAGACTAACATTCCATTATTCGTAAATTTTACGTGTGTTGACGCTGACTTCACTAAAAGTTTGTCATGTGTATTAAAATATTGTCTTCCCTCTTATTTTGTTCGAAAAAATTGAGATAGATATATATTATAATATAAGTGTTTTAGCAGTGGACGTTTAGTCTGTGACATACCACACGAATGAACCGATTTTGATGTAATTTAGTAGTTTAAAACTGATATAATAGTGATTCTTCCCTACTTTCTAGCATTCAAAATTCACTGGGATATTTAAAAATAAATGAATTAATGAACTTACTAAGTATTCGTACATTATGATTTTACTTAACTATTCTAACATGATGTATGTAAGGAAATAATCGTACAAATATGTTGACGTTTCTAAATGGGTAGGGGATTAATTGACTGATAAGTGATATCAGCACGCTGTCACTTTGAAGAATGACGAAGATTCGAACAATGTAAGGTTCTTTTGCATAATAACATCTTTAAGTGCCTAGGCACTTGAAGGTAGATAACAGGCGAGATAATGCGACCTACAACATTATTAAAATTGCCTTTAATTTGAACCTTGTTGAATGTTAAACAATAAGTATGCATTTTTTACTATGAAATTCCACTGTCCAGGCACTTATTAAACATACTAGTGGTTGCATATTGGTCGAAAGTCAAAAGAACATTTTTTGAATTAAAAAATTATTTAACAATGTCATTCATTTCCTTAAAAAGGAATATAAAGTTTTCTCTACGCCTATTATTAATATTGCTATTTCTATATGCTATCAATGTTTTGTCAGTAAATGAAACCGACGAAGCGAGAAGGAGGAGCGTTCTTTGAAATGAGGAGAAATATTTTATGTACAAAGGAAAATTGTATATGTCGAGTACATAACTTGAGTAGATAATATCCAAACCCGAGTAGATTCAAAGATGGTCAAGAAACAAAAAAAAGCTTCCGTTCCCAGAGTAACGCTTCCTGTCAGTGACCACAACATGTAACGGTTGCCACCGGATGACATTTGCACAGCGTAAAAAAGCTCTAGTACAAATATAATATTACGCATTTTGCCACATGTCACACAAAGGATCGTTAAGTAACACTAAGGGAATGTTTAATTATGAATTAACATGATTCCTGTTTTGTAAACAATCTAACAAACATTCATCCAGGATGTTATATTCAATAAAAGATTACAGTATTTCCTGCATTAATAATACTATTTTCTCTCTTAAATATGTCTGTTAAATATGTATGTAGACGTAAAACATCTTGTCTTCTTAAAAAAATTCACCACAGTGTCTCGAGTTTGTGACATAGGTAATATAAATGTATGTTTAATTCTCGCGACTTTACACGATACCTAATTTTTATAGACACCTCAACCGCGACCGGTTTAAAATAAAATGAAGAAATAGTGACGCGTTCCGCAATAAAATTTCATTGCCTGTTTGCATTTTACGTCGTTTAAACTTGATTCGAGGTGCTTATTAATGACCGTATATTTTTGCAATTCAATGCCCATTGTATATTTATTGATTATAAATGGCATATGACTTTAGACAAGTTTTGATTTGGACGTCGATGATTAAAATATGATTGGATCATTAATTATATACAACTTTTTTATATTTCATTAATGTCGTATTAATTTTCAATCGACGTTTCGTTTTTGAATATTTTTCCTAAGAGTTTGTTGTTGCTAGATTATATTCCTTTTTATTTATATTAATTTACCAATGCTACTAAAATTCTAAACCACATAAACATTCTTAATATCATCATCATTCAAAAACATTGCTTCTCATAGAACTAGTTCTTTTTTAAGCAGTCTATTTTTGTATCGGGGACAATCTTTGAAAGACAACCGACCTGGGATAAAGTCAGGGTTATGTCGGATTGGCCCACTAAAACCACATCGAGGGCGCCTTCCGGAATCTCCGAGGATGCAGCCTTAATTCTAAAGGCAACGGGACATATTTGTTCAGCAGATAGTGGTCCTCTGTACAAACCATCAAACCCATAATATCACTGAAATATACAAAAATGTTACAAGTTATGGATTCTCTAACTTGCATTTTTTGGCTTGAAATTTATAAACAGAAAAATGTTTGGTTGCACGTCTTTAGATGTTTTGTTACAAAGACGTCTCAGCTTGTTTGACAGGTTGTGAATTAGACGCATAGGTTAAGAAATCAGAGCGAAACGCACCGAAGACTTAGACGGACGCTTTGGTTACGCGGACAAAATCGAATTCCGAATTTTGCCGATCCCCGTTCGAGTCTCGTACAAAAACAGCGACGCATCGTACGTTGTCGCTAATGACGAAGGAATCTCTTTGTATAGGGCCCACGGTATTTATTCCCCGAAGGCCCGATCGGGATACAATTAGACGTTTTGTGGTGCTCGAATGACCGATTTTATATTGTTTTTAATTGTTCCAAGTTTTTAGAGATATGTTGGGTTAATTTCGAAAGTTCCAACTGTCTTAGAAGTGGAGGTGCAAGAACGATGTATTCGCAAGAGGGAGCTAGTGGTCGCAATCCCTGAGGCTTGTAACGTGGACGTATGAAAAAGCAGACAAACGAGCTCATTGAGCGGTATTCAAAGGGCCACGGACGTGATAGAAAGTGTGTTGAGCTGCAAAAACAGCTGGTACAATGTGTAAACATTGCTTGTTAAGAAACAATGTATGTAAGATTTAACGACCTAACTCTTTGTAGACCTTTAGTAAGAAACTTACTAGAAAATAAACCTTCTTATTCATGATACTATAAAAAAGTTCCTGATGTAAAACAGCATAATTTATAGTTTAATTTCAAACTTTACAATTCAAAGCTGTGCAAAATTCAAAACGCGTTGATGTCTTTCATATGAACAAACAAAATAATTTCCTCCATAGCCGTATGCATGTTACTATTATACTTACTGTGGTTTAGAGTTACGAATATAATTAAATGTAGACTAATAACTATTAAACCATCCTGTAAGAGGCTAAGTTTTTAATGTTCATAAAGAGCCTTATATTCCAAAAAACGATAGAGTTATTAAAGTTTTGCGTAAGTTTCATTGAAAGCTACTACATGCAAGATTCGGTTTAGTGCACGCGTCAACTTTTGAACTAGGAACAACTAGTCAATGACACAGAGAAGTGTTTCGTAAGCGAGACTCGGCTCCGTTCATGTTACAAACTTTATTGTTATCGTGTTATTTAAGCTGTGGTAATTGATACCCTTACGGTCTATTTTAAGCATGATGACATATTACTTTACACGTAATATAACAAATACATCTACTATATTATACTATGTGAACATGACTCCATATACAAGATACGTTAAAAAGCAATTCATGAAAATCGAATTTCAAACCACCCTAAAAAGATATGTTTTTATTTATATGTGGTATTGATTTTTCTTTGTTTTTAGAAGTAGTGTAAATTTTGTTTTGTTGTTATTTTTTGTGTTTTGTTTTTGTATTTATTATCATTTATTTAAATATCAATATTGTAACGAACGAGCTTTAGCACGCGACTCCGTCCGCATGAAATTAAAAAGAATAAAAACGACATTGTGTTCTTCCACACTTAACATCTATGCAAATTCCATCCAGATCTGTTCAGTAGTTTAAGCTACAAACTAACAAATATCCATCCATCCAAACTTTCACATAAGTTATAGTAAGAAGTAGGATAAAATTTCTGAAATAAATCTCTCGTTTCTTTATAACAATACCATAATGTGATAGTATATGACAATCCGTATTCAAATCAAATTTAAATTTACAATTTACTAGATAACTAATTCACAAATTACAAATAAAAGCAAATAAATCATGTATTTTTGCGATTTATGATACATAAAGAGTTACTTCGCTCCATGTACATTTTTACGTCACCGAGCAAAAATATAGCCTTATGGTGATAGTAAATTTAATTTTACTGTTTAACCACTTTTACACAACAATGTTTATGCTACGAAAGTGATAAAAATATACGTGCACATTATATCAATTTTATGTTCATATTTGCATTAGTTGTAAGATAAACATTCTATTACTAGCTTTCGCCCGCGACTCCGTCCGCGTGGAATTAAAAAAGAAACAAAAGTAATTAGCCTATGTGTTCTTCCAGACTATGCTCTAGATCTATGCCAAATTTCATCCAGATCCGATCAGCCGTTTAGGCTACAAACTCTAACAAACATCCATCCATCTAAACTTTCGCATTTATAATATTATAGTTAGATTATGATTATGATTATGATTTTAATTTCTAGATATTGGTAATGTGTAATTATGATTGTACCCAAGTGCATTTTAATAACACGTAATTTAATGCATTAAAAGATTTTAGTCTACATTTAATTTGTTTCTATTAGAATTGTTTACATCCTGTTTTGTATACGATTAACTGAAATAGTGACAATTGACAAGATATAAATACATTTTGACATCTGTCAACAACATTAAATAAAATGTAATCAATGTATACGCGAAGGTTGATTAATGTATAAACAAGTGTAAAAAAAATAAATCAACTTGGGCGCCATTTTGAAATCAGGTCTCTCATGGAACACACGCAAACGTATAATATTGACAAATTTCTTCGCTTAATTTGTTTAAAAGCAAAAAGGAAATGTTCTTTAAATAATAAAAAAATACTGATAGAACTGGACAAATTTGTGACAAATTTATTGGTCACCGCCGTAAGTGGTCGGACCGGTCTGGAGCACAATAAGCTTAGAGTTTAATATTGAAATTTGATCGGACATATGAATAAAAATTTAAATCGTGACTTGTCTTTGGAATATATTTGTATTTGAGTACTAAATTTTAAATATTAAACTTTATGACCTTTTCGTATCATATTTAAAAATATTAAAATCTTAGTTTTGTATCTGTAGTTTTAAATTCAAACCGTCAATTGACATTTACCTTTTAAATTTTTTTTTATAAAAACATAGTAAATTAAATCTATATCTATTACGCCGAGTAAACGTTAGTATATCGAATTCTCATTTACGCTTGTGTATTTAAAAATTAGCATTTTATCTCGAAAAATTAAAGTTACGGACAAACCGAAATTACTTCAACGTATAAACAAATCGGATACAACTCATTGGTGAACGAACATGATCATAAACTAGCCGATACGCCGTCTGTTCAATTAGAATAATCAAATTAAGAGAAATTATAAACCATCCGAACGAAGCTGCTCTAATCGATCGTTAGGGTTGCCACATATAAATACATTATTAAAAAAATATATCACATATGTATAATATGTTATGAAATATTTTTAGAAACAATATATAACCACTAATAGAGATGTAGTTACAAACAGTGCCAACCCTAGGTAGGACAAAGAACAGGAATATGATTTTTGAATATATAACTAAGACGTTTACAACTAGTAACAATTTTCAACGAAATTGCAATGTCTATACGAATACTTTACTGTTTTTATAACGTTATTTCTTCACATACGTATAAAGTTTTATCAAGTAGTATAAATCAAGAACAAAACAAGTGCGGTAGCCGCATTTATATCAAAGAACCTACTAAACTTTGGATTGACGCAAACTTTTTGGCAATATAAAAATTGTAACAACCCTAAAAAAAATAAAAATTAGCTAGTCATTATTATAACGCTAAAACAACAAAAGATTTTAATGTCTTAATTACCGCTGGCTTCACTACCTGATCTTTTATAATTTGCGTAATAAAAACGTCTAAATAATTCTCTGTGAAATTCTAGCCACTTAACCTATGGAAATTTGAAAAAAAAAACCGCTCAATCACTGCATAGATTATATATTTTTATGACAGTTGTTTCGCGCCGAAAAAACATGTTTGTTTATTTTTTAATTTCCATTTCGTGTTGGCGAGTTGTTAATGAGGTTAGCAACACGGCGTTTTGAAATTTTATTGATCTATAGAGCGATGTTTATAAAATGTAAATATCTGTTGGTATTTACTTATCGCTAATTACGAGTTATGATGCAGGATTTTAGTTACGCTTTCAAAATATCAATATTATTTTAATAATTACCATATCTTATCTATGGCTCTGTTTATGTTATAATGAAATTAAAGTTTCGATATAACAACAAGAATAATAACATCGGAAAGAGATGGATGGATTGCGTGAAAGGCGACATGAAGAAGGGAGTGATGACTAAGATGACGGATGATAGTTATTTGGAGGACGAAAACCCGGTGCGCCGACACTAGGGAAGTAGGATAAGGTAGGGGGATGATGAAAATTTCGATCTATGAAATAATTTTCACGCTATACGACTTCAATTATATTGTGCAAGAATTTTCGTATTCTCCACGTCTTAAGTTACCGGAAGATGTGTTCATGTTTTATAACATTATGTCCAGTTATCACATTTCATATTCACGTTATTCAATCACTAATTAATATGCGGTATTTGCATCGAAACATTTTAATTTTTTTATAACTTATTACCGTACTCTATAACTTTAAAGCTTAATGGTTTGTTTTAGGAGTTACGGTACAAAGTAAAAACTAACAGTACAACAGTCGAAAAACTTGTACAAATTTTCTTTATTGGAAGAGAGATAAATGTAGAGGGATATTTCTTGATATTTATAATAAATAAAATAGAAATTATTTAATTTAAGGTTATAACAATCGGTGTTTCCAAATACATTTGTTCTAGATTATTTCATGACATTACTCTTACTATATAATGTCAAAGTTCCGTGGGAATGAGTACATAGTGAACTCAAGAGCGCATTGTCGTTGTAAAAAATGGAGTCATAACAATAAAGGAATGGTTGAACTTCGTGATAACTGACCAAGGCTTGAAATCGCGGGGTCACGAGCTTGTCACACGGTAGATGGAGGCACACGCTTTATCCCGGTCATCCTATATTTTAGAGTTCCCTGTTACAAAAAAAATAGTAAAACAAGTCTATCTCAAATTCTCTAAAATAATAATAAATTTTGTTGCCAATAATAAATACCCTGTGGTGTTAAAATCTTTCTCATTTATTAGTTTATTTCTCTCTGAATATATTGTGATATTTTACAACTAGTTAACTTTATTTTATACTAGCTATCGCCCGCGACTCCGCCTGCGTGGATCTAAAAAAAAAATCAAAAGTAAGTAGCCTATGAGTTCTACCAGACTATCCTCTAGATCTGTGCTAAATATCATCGAGATCCGTTCAGCAGTTTAGGCTACAAACTCTAACAAACATCCATCCATCGAAACTTTCGCATTTATAATATTAGTAAGATATGTTTAAGTATGTGCTATCAATTATTTAATCAAACAAAATTTGATTTAATTTTTCTTTGACGTAAACAAAATATGTACCTAAAAATGTAATTCAAATCATCCTGTAATAAAAACAGACCCGCGCTTGACCGTGTTTTTTAATTCACAATAACCCTTTGACATCGATATGGTCAGTTCGATACGAACAAAAACACTACATTCTTTTAATTTCATTACGCGCCATAACATCTGGAAAAAGTAACTTTAAATAATTTTACGAAATAAATTATTTCTTGGTGTTTTAATAGATTTCTAGTTTGTTCCCTGTTAGAATTTTTATCGGTCTATTGGATAAACATATCATATTGTTGGTTTCGTATATTGTATACCGTCACATAGTTATCTAAGTATTCTAAGTATTCTAAGTATACATAAGTATCTAAGTATCTAATCAGCAAGTAACATTAGCGATTTTATAATTTTGTAAAATCCAATGGGATGATATCTAGTTTATTGGATACTAAAATGTAAGGGTCATAAAAATGTCGCACTTTTATGCTAAGTTCGCGTGAATCGCGTCAAATAACACTAATAAAATCCCCATCACATAACTTATAAGTGAAAATAAAAGGCCCTAGACCGTGCAAAGATTAAAACAAAGTAAAGGATAACAACCTAATTAATAATGTAAGGTACATTGTAAATATGTTATTGACAAATTGAGAATTCCGCGAGTTTTGTTATTTTCCTTGGGAACTTGATTAGGCAAATAACAAACATACGACGTTCACGATTGTTCGGTAACAGCTATATACTACTAGAATATTTTAGTTTGATAAAAGGTACTAAACTAGCAAAGATCAATTAAACATTTATGTTTCAACCTTATGGTTTTCAATAAAACAATAAACCCATAGTAATGGAACGATCTTCGATTATTTGGGTGCAAATTATTATTTAAAAATAATAACGTTCGCAAAATTCCTCAACATGTCTCTTTTTTGTCTCTCTGATATTATACCGATTTTATTCTCTTTCCTTTTGTCGTGTAAAATAATAAGAATGACGAAGAATTTATGATGTAAAAGTGAGAGGCAGTGAATATCAATGAGATCGGTTTTGGAAATGTTAGGATCACTTGCAAGTGACGTTAGGTCACGACTCGGCTCTGTAATTGACAGATATTATATCTTTGACTTGACCGGTTTGACTAAAGCTGACACCTGTATCGTTAGTTCAAATAATATCTAATTAACTAACAAGATGAATGCATTTCTCTACATTTTGGAAATGTTAAATTGAATATTTATGTGGAAAAATAAGAAATGAAAGAAGGAAATGTTACGAACAAATTTTAACTACCACTCCAAGTCAGGTTAGATACTATAAACATAGTATACATTTGTACATAGACACAAAAAACACATTTCTTGTAATTGATTCCTTTAATCTGACAAATATACCGGAAACAAAACAAATTAGAATCACCCGAAGCTCACAAGAGGCGTGACAAACGAAATCAACGAACGCGTTGACAAATGCATTCACTCCCAGCACACTTTCCCATTTCCTATAAAACGTATGAGCGACCGATTACTATTGTCGAAATACCATTATCTACATTCTGTGAAAAATTGCCCTTAAGATATGACAATACGACTATCCGGGTCATAGAGTCTTAAAACAAAAGAAACAACAAGTTTTGTTAGACAATACGATACTTGCAATTGTCAAAGAATTTCATGATACAGTCTCAATGACAAATTGACCAGAATTTCAAGATATATTTCTTAAGACTAAAGTTCACCAACCAACCTGAACTTGTCTCTACAAGGGAGAACTCGATATGTACTTTTCCATGCATCTCTATTAGCCGTCATATCTGAATTCACTCTCTTAAGCGTATCCTCTTTCGTACAATCCATACATTTCTTCAATGTTCTACATTTGTTGCCATAACTCAATCTTAATACTTTCTTGTTTATGGAATCATTCATAAAAAAAAGTTTGTCTTGTGAGCGCTGTGTACGCCTGTCATGTATATGTTCTTCTGCTTTTTTGTTTTTCTTTGTCTACAGTATATTTAATTTGATTGGGAACTTTGAATATGTAATTGGTGTACCTTTCCAAGAAAGAAATAAATAAATTTCTACACAAATGTTAAATAGTCATAAACTAAAATAAAACCAAAACCATCACGCAATTCAACGTAAATCTATTTTACACAGTACAAAAAACATGAAGTGGTTAGCTAAAGCTATGTTTTTATAATGTCGTGTCTTAGCAAATTGTTGTGTTGACAAGTTGAAGGAATGCATGAGCTGTCTATAGATAAAGCTGCTCAGTAGCCTTTCAACAAGACCTCGCTTCATTTGCTACCTAATTGTACTTATTTATTGGAGCGCAATACGAATAATTTAACAAGCTTTTGAATTTGTATCTAGTTAAAAAATCGATCATAAAAATTTTGGTTCAAAATAAAAATGAAATTAGTAGATGATTTATTATTACAAACTATACGTGTGTGCTCAGATAGAACGATATAAATTGTACTCGCTACCGAATGGTCAATTAAATTAATTATATTGAAATTTAAAAATTTTCGCCTTATACTAAAACATAATACACCGCGAACTTTGACAAAGGTCTTTTATTAGCTACGCTTAATTTTAAGTTAATGCCACATTTAATCCGAAACTTTAACCTTTCTGTTAAATAAAATAAAAGAATTATCAATCAAATAAAGTAGCCGAGCCTCTTTTCCATTCAATTGACATTACTAATCTGACGTACGCCATTTTTTAATTTGACATTAGCTAAATGTCAAATTTGACAATCAACATAGTTCTGCGCTTAGCTTTGCTTTTAATTTATAGCGGGGCAAGCGCAAAATGGCGCAATAGGCGTGATTAATGACTGCATAATCGAAAGTTTTTTGTTTTGCTCAGTCTCGAGAATGTGTTACGGTCGCCTCATACCAGGGCAAAAAATATCAAAGATAATACGTACGAAAATTAATTACACTGTAAATATTCGTCAGTTCAGAGTTTTGTAATGTAATTAAATGAAAGATTTCTTTACTTATGAAAATCTAGACAACCTAAGTGATATTTTTCATAAACATTGAATATGTTGACTAAAATCTAAATACTTTTTGTATGATTAAATTTTTAAATATCTGGTTTTAGAACTTACTCTTCTAAATATTCTCATTATTGTCTTTATATTTGAATTTGGAATATTGTTTTTTTTTATTTCAGCCAGAATTCCATCAATAAAGATTTGAAAAAATATTCTCTCTCGTCCGGTACATTCAATAAATAGAAATAATACATGCAATACTGCATTAAGCAATATGTAAATGAACGTTTAGAAAGTAGAAATATAATTACAAAGTTTAACATAATATAACAACGATCGTAGACCATTAATATAAATTATAACTTTATAGGTTAATGTAAACATTTTTATACGGAATGGTAACCATCTATTTGGTTGCGTTGGGTGCGTTTCGTGACTATAACATTAATTGACATCCTTTTCATTCCCATTGAGAGAAAATAGGATAGCAATATATTTTTGTACGTTTCGATAACAGAAACTTACTCGATCTAAATTATAAAATGCATCAATATTCATACAAAAAATTAAATGCTCTAATATTTGTGTTTTATTTTTTAAATATGTTGTATTTACAATTTTATTACATACTAGCTTTCGCCCGTGACTCCGTCCGCGTGGAATAAAAAAAAACAAATCAAAAGTGAGTAGCCTATGTGTTCTTCCAGACTATCCTCTACATCTACTCCAAATTTCATACAAATCTTTACAGTCGTTTAGCCTACAAACTCTAACAAACATCCATCCATCTAAACTTTCGCATTTATAATATTAGTATGAAGTATGATTTTTTTAATACGTGACTATGTCATTACGCCCATAGATATTGGCAATACTGCTAATAATAAAACCAACAGTTCTACAATAGTTTATTAATGATGCTGTTTTATTGTTCATTATTTAGTTGATAATTACCCACTGTCCGTTTGTCCGGAACTACATTAACTTGATGAATTAAATTCATTTGTATTTAGGTTATTCATCCCGGATACATAATCATAGAGCTTAGGATCATATTAAAATATATTTGTGTTGAACAACTTGTGTTGTTCAAACATTAAAAAAGTAAAAAAAAATGCTTCTGTTCAATCACAATATATACTAATATAATAAAGCGTAAACACACACTACTTCGTGGCGTAGGATGTCAGCAATCACAGCATATTTTTTAATAATTCTTTCTTTAATAAAAAGCCCTATACTTACACGCTTTAGGCTATACATTTTCACGTTATTAAACTTAAGGAGTAAAGAAATTGAAAAAAGCCTTAACGTGGGAAAGGGATCATAAACTACAAATTGCCAACATTAAGGAAGCAAGGTTATTATGGTAACGATAATTTTGACATTTGCGATTGAAAAATTGCCAAATGTAAACAATGAAATATTTTTTCTATAATTTCATGCGGATGAAGCCGCACGGAAACAGTTAGTTTGAAATGAACAGATTCATTTGTTTCAGAATTCCATTCCGAAACAGTTAAAATTCCGATCAAAGTAAGCGCACTGAAAACAGAATCAGGTCGCCCTAACCATTTTCTCATTTGTTTTTATTTTCCCTATCCATTACAATTGTGGTGTGAATCGGTTCCCGTGAGCCGGCTGAGTACCACGGTAATGGGTTACGCTAAACGCATAGCTTGTTTTACTATCGACTGACATTTATATCTATTAGGCAACAAAATATCGTTTGGTTTTCGTGTTCGTTGCGAGCGTCCCTTATCTTGTCGCTTCTACAGTTTATGTTAATCTTACAACTTCTGTTCACTTCGGATCAAGAAACTTTATATCGTTCGTTTTATTGATCTGTTCTGTTCAACATTGTTTTACAAGTTTGTTTTTAATTACCTGGTTTATTCCGTTTTTAATTTATTGTTAGTGACTTATGCTTGCGTTTTATTAATAAATTATTACCAAATTTGAATTAATGTAATCGTTGAAATTATAGTGAAAAATGCAAATAAAATAACTATACCAAAATCTATTGACGTTTTTCTTTAGATGTGTAATTGTTTTTCGGTTAGCTAGCCATGTCTTGATCATTCAATCCATTCATTCGTGAATGAATGCATGAAATTTTATAGCTTATTTTGATTCACGTCCACATATCCGGTCGACCTCAAACTTTGTACAGATGCTTCAACGGTAACTCAATTAAAAACCCCTTCAATTTGTTCTCCGCTTAATCTTATTGACTCTGAACATATGTACGTTTAACTTTTCTATTTACTCCATCTTTTATTTCACAAGTAGATGTACGAATAGGTACATCTACTTGTGTGTGTAAATCTTTGAAAGTAAAACAAAGGTGATGAAATTTTGAATTGCATTATAGAAAAATTTTAAATACTCGTTTCCTCAATCAAAACACTATCGCCGACGTTTTATCTATTTACACATAGATCTAAAAATTCTTACTTAAAATATATCCATTTTCTAATAGACATAAACCTTACAATCTTCTGACACAAAAACGTTAGGTATTTTATCGTGACAAGATCCGTCAGACGATTCCCTACATGGTGTTAAAAGAAACGAAGATCGCTCAAGTCCACATCTCGGGCTATCTACAGTTAAGGTATAAAGTATTGAAAATTGAACCACTCCATGTGACGATGGTAACAAAGTAAACAACATAATTAAACTGCCGAGAAGGCGTGTAGATAGTATCTAGCGACTTGTTATAAGGCATATGCAGTGAGCAATTAATTAAAATTAATTCGTTAATAAAATCCACCTACTGTTAAAGAAAACGGCGATCCCTCAGTGTTAATAAATAAATTATTGCCGGCTCGGATTGAGAGATCAATTTGCATAATTATAGATATGTATTATATAACATAGAATGTCTGTTATCTCTAGAAGTGTTATATGACACTTCTGACTACAAATTTACACTTAAAATACTAAAATATTCAGATAACAACCTGTTTTATATTGTAGCATGCGTTCTGATCGTGTTTTTTTGTTACAGCACCTTAACAGATAGTTTAAAATACCTAGACCTAACACTTGAAAGGGGATGGCACACCGAGTTAGCATAAAACCCTCATTAATCAGTAAGAAAATGGTCATTGCAGTACTAGCCTTTGTTAACAAAGACCGAATATTAAACTTCGTCTAAGAACTTTATGAAAGAGTCATTTCTATTAACTATATTCTGTGTTATATTTACTGTATACTAGCTTTCGCCCGCGTCTCCGTCCGCATGGTATTAAAAATAAACAAAAGTAAGTAGCCCATGTGTTCTTCCAGACTATGCTCTACATCTATGCCAAATTTCATCGAAATCCGATCAGCCGTTTAGGCTACAAACTCTAACAAACATCGATCCATCTAAACTTTCGCATTTATAATATAAATAAGAGGTAAGATTACGGAATATATTTGGTGTCAGTTTTTAAGATAATAATGTTAAAATTAAAAACTTCGAATTTGAGTTGTCTCATATAAAAAGTTCGTAAAACCATCATATTTATTTCAAATGTTTTCCGTGTCTGAAATTAAATAAATCAAGTTTTCAATTTGTTCACAACATTAATTGTAATTTTATATGTGTAAATAAGCGTATTCATAGTAAAGAATTTCATGTAATGGCAATTAATTTCATAAAACACGCACATCTTTAAAGTTTAAGTCAACATTAATTTATAATAATTGACTATTTAGTCAAATTGAATTTTCATTCACCGTTTGTTTACACTAGCCGTTATAAATAAAAGCTTATCGACATCTTTACGATATTAAAGTACAGCTACTGTTTAACAATTCGTTTAATATTATAAACAAATAACTAATTGACTATAGAATTCGTAATTTATATACTAATAAATAACCCAACACAAAGAACTGTATAAAAAAATAACAAACCTTTGAGAATTCCAAAGATAAATTATTGAAAGACGACTCGAAATCCCAGTTTACAAAATCACAAAGATATATCACATAACACAATACTTCTAATATTTGTCTATTATAATACGCACTCTTCGTATACAGTTAAAAACTTAATTCTGTTAACTTATGAAAATTTCATAAACACTTTCGTCGCGCAAAAATGCTAATGATGTTGATAAAAAAATTTGAACAATATTGTTCGTTCCGCTTTTTACGGAAACGTGGACAACCGACAACGTCCCGTAAAAGACTGACGGATCTAAAAACATGTACCTTGAATAAGAGCTATACCTGCTTCTCTCCAACGGAGGTATTTCAGTTTATTAGAGCGGGACAGCAACAATGGCATGCATTATGGTACTCTGTCTCGTTGGACTTTTTTCCGATGATTTCTTTGAACGATTCAGTGTTAGGATCTATACGATCTATAGATCGTTATACCGAGCCCCGTGAGTTATGCCTCCGTACATTGATTCATTGATACGCTGTGGCCGCTATGAAATTATTGTATTTGCTTTTAATTCTATCAAATTTGATGAGGCCCTGTTATGAATGTGTTCAACTTGAACACGCCTACGACTTAATCGGAACTCAATAACTTAGATACAGAATGGTTTGCGATAGATGATTTAACTATTCGATTTCAATTGTTGTAGATGGCATAGTCCTTTGTAATATTTATTTATGGTTATTGTTTTAAGTTCTAGCGATGTTTATGTTATTTTATTTACAATTATTGAATCACTTGTTCCGTCATTTATTATTTAATCCAAATATTTATTTAAACTCATTCTTCAACCGCTCTAGGTTAATTTAATTGCAACAATACTTGATTTTTAAAACTATTTAAGAGATGAGATCGGAAAGTTTAAGAGCTTTAAGCTGCAATTCTTCCGAATAACTTATTGTCAACTTAGAAAGTTACACCCAAATTATATTACATAGTTTTCAGACATCAACTTGCCCTTATCCCTTGCGGAGGATCGGCACAGTATGTGCTGCTCTTCCATACATCTCTATCAGCCATCATATCTGGATCCAGTCCCTTCTTAAGCATATCCTCTTTCACGCAATCCATCCATACTTTCTTCGGCCTTCCCCTACCTTTGTAGCCATCCACATTCAAGCATGCGTAGTGGTGGTTAATAATAAATTATCTATAGGTATAATCTATGATATATGCCAATTTCAAATCAATATCATTAAAGATACTTTAATTGCCCACACGTATTTAATTAGGGAAGTGCTTGTATTACTAAAGCTCTTAGTTTTACATTTTATTGCTAGTAAAATGAATTTTATAGAGACGCGTTTCTCAATGTTAAGTGATCTGAAGTTAATGCCCTTTGTAATAAGGCATCAAGTTAAAGACCTAATATTATTATATAAATACTATTTTATTATCATATAAAGTTATGTACTCGATAAATATCACGTTGGTGTCGTTATTGTTTTCGATTTATGTAATTAATGTTTTATTGTGTTATATATTTATTTATTTTATTATGAAAACACTTTTACCTAACGGTCTTAAGTAGATATAAAAAATCACGTAAGTAAATAATTTTTTTGTACTCTTGAACTTACTTTTTGGCTGATTATAAGATCATTAAGTGGTCAACTTAGTGACCAATTATCGACTTTGAGTGAGGCAGTTAATCTTTAGAAGATGCGTTAATAGGCTGTTACTTAAATTTAAAACGTCTTTCGAAGCTTAGGCATCAAACTTTACTTAACATCAAATGTAATTGTTATTGAAAAAAAAAAACTAGCTGTTCCCATGCGACTTCATCCGCATGAAAATATAAAATTTCATTTTATTGTTCACATTTGTCAAATTATCAATTGTTAATGTCAAAATGACATGACATGATGTCAAACCATGGCAACCTTGCTTCCTTGATGTTGGCAACAACTTATGGTCTCTTTCCCACATTAGGGTTTTTATCCAAAATATTTACCCCTAAGTTTAACGGCGTGAAAATATATAGTCTAAAGCGTGACGTAAGTGTAGGGCTTTTTAATAAAAAAATGTTAATCGAAAATATGCTGTGATTGCTGACATCTTAGGCAACAAAAAAGTGTGTGTTTACGCTTTATTATATTAGTATAGATTAAAAATGTACTAAATTTGAAGTAATCAAGACTAGTTGTTAGTGATTAATTAAAATAAACGTTTTCTTTCATATATTTGTATTATCTTCGTTAACTAGAAGGAATTTAAAAAACGTCTCAGCCGTGGAAGCGATGGCTCAGTGCATACTACAAGTTTTTACACATTCCTTGTTATTTGCCGCTAAGAAGCGCCCTCTACAGCATTTTTAGACAACCTGAGAAATGTCCTTATGTAATAGTATGATACAAAAAGTGGATAATGTAAATTTTATGCTCGGAACTCGTTCTATGAATAGTGCAATAAATTTTGTTACGTATTGCCTCTATTTTTAACATATCTTTTTTTTATTCTTGATAGACTGTAATTGATGTTAATTGAAGTGGTATTCAGAAAATTATTAAGGTATTTTAAAGGAAATTATATCAAGGAATGCTTTAGTTGTATTGAACTATTATACATAGTTTTAAATACTAACTACCAGCTTTCGCCTGCGACTCCGACCCCATGAAATTAAAAAAAAAAAAAAAAAAAAACAAAAGTGAGTAGCCTATGTGTTCTTCCACACTATAGTCTACATTTATACCAAATTTCATCGAGATCCGTTCAGCAGTTTAGGCTACAAACTCTAACAAACATCCATCCATCTAAAATTTCTCATTTAAAATATTGTAAAGTACAAAGTAATAAGATTAGTATGATATTTCAATGTATTCCTTATTCTATCCACTCGTTCCTAGTTGTAATAGATGTTCATAGAAAGCTACGAGTATTTACTACTTTAATATCAGATACATCTTTGCTTAAATAATGTGTAAAAAAACAATAGATTATTACATTATTTTATTAATTACTAGCTTTCGGCAGCGACTCCGTCCGCGTGGAATTTAAAAAAAAAACAAAAGTGAGTAGCCTATGTGTTCTTCCACACTATAGTCTACATTTATACCAAATTTCATCGAGATCCGTTCAGCAGTTTAGGCTACAAACTCTAACAAACATCCAACAATCTAAAATTTCACATTTATAACATTGTAAAGTATAAAGTAATAAGATTAGTATGATATTTCAATGTATTCCTTATTCTATCCACTCGTTTCTAGTAGTAATAGATGTTCATAGAAAGCTATTTACTACTTTAATATCAGATACATCTTTGCTTAAATAAAGTGTAAAAAAACAATTGATTATTACATCATTTTATTAATTACTAGCTTTCAGCAGCGACTCCGTCCGCGTGGAATTTAAAAAAAAAACAAAAGCAATTAGCCTATGTGTTCTTCCAGACTATGTTCTACATCTATGCCAAATTTCATGCAGATTCGTTCAGCCGTTTAGGCTACAAACTCTAACAAACATCCATCCATCTAAACTTTCGCATTTATAATATTAGTATGAAGTATGATGTCTAAAGAACGGAAATTCCCAACATAAGTGTAAAATTATTTGCCAGATTGTTTAGCTGTAGAAATATTATTCTGGTTGTTCGAAACAATTTTTTTTCCCTATCTTGTTGGTGTAAGAAATAAATTTTCATAGCGCGACGTCTCAAGTGTTATTCTGTTGATGTACGAACGGACAGACGGATAGTCGCATACTAAAAGTTTTAATAACATTTATTATTAATATTCGTAATGAAACTAATATAGAAAATCGATTAGGAATTTTTAAATCTTACTTATACTAATATTATAAATGCGAAAGTTTGGATGGGTGGATGGATGCTTGTTAGAGTTTGTAGCTTAATGCTGAACGAATGTAAGTGTAGATAAATGCTTGGAAGGACACATAGGATACTTGCTTTTGTTTTTTAATTACACGCGGATGGAGTCTCGAGCTGAAGCTAGTTAATTGATAAATTAAGAAGAAGGAAAATATTATCTTACTAGATAATTCTAAGATACAATTGTGGGCATCCACCACGTAATAGTTATAAATACCGTTATTATATAGGTACGTATTTTTATTTTGATGAAATTTTTTTAACATATCACACATACTTCATACTAATATTATAAATACGAAAGTTTAGATGGATGGATGTTTGTTAGAATTTGTAGCCTAACAAGCATAACGGGTTTCGATGGAGTTTGGCATAGATGTAGAGTATAGTCTGGAAGAACACAGAGATACTTTTTTTTTAATTCCACGCGGACAGAGTCGCGGGCAAAAGCTAGTTGCAATATATTGCTACAAAATTTTCATTGTTAAAATTGAAAAGATTTTATAGTGTGCAGAGCCAATGAGACGTGACTTCTAAAGTTTGAAGGTGAAGACCATAAACGATTCGCGCAGTATTCTGCATTTCTGAATTCCGGGAAGTACCGCATTGTTATGTGCAGGCTGTCTCACACAACTTGCACTTGAAATAAAACAATAAGAAACTTTAAAAGCAAAAAAAATGTCGACAAACACCTATCGAATGTATTGCAAATATGTATATCTTAAAGTTAACTAGCCTTTTGTAGCAGGTTAGAGTTCATCGATACTTATGTTCTGTGGCACTCAGAGACATTATGTGGTCACTTAAGTCCAATAGGTTATTTAGGTTAAGTATTAGAAATATATTGATAGTTTTTTTTGCTGTTAAAATTAAGGACAAAATTTCAATCCCGCAAAATCTAATAAAAATGGTTATCTGACTGAGCGTATAGAAATTTGAAGGTACATATACTGGCCTCCAAAGAAACCGTCTCAAATGTACAGCAGCTTTTACCTTTCAAAAAAATAATTTACAACTGATTGACATAATAAATTCGTTATTAATGAATGCATACGTCCATTATTCTGTTAATTTCCATCAGCATACATATATCACGTAACTTTCATTAAAATTCCCTTCAATGAAATATATTAATGTCCCGAAAAGCCAAACAGTGTTCCACAATACACCACCCGCCACGGACTTTTTTATTTATTTTCCAAATCTAATTATATCAGTGAATCGGAAATTCGCGATAGTGATTGATGAACAAGGCGGCGTGCGCACTAACCGAGTCAAATTAAATCTAAATTAGTAACTGCTTTAATTATTAAGAAAAAAACTACTTACGTAATGGCTCTCGATAGTCAGAGTGTTATGGAAAGGTCATTCTTCTAGTCGTCATTTCAGCTAAGCATGGTATACTCCTATTTTAAAGGTGTCTAGCCTAAGTCAATCGCGCTAGCCCTCTGCTGGTTGGTTGACTTCATATAACTTTAAATATGAGTTGATATGGGTTGTTCTTATTTCTACATAATTGAACTCCATGATTCCGAATTGCAATCAAACATCTTTTCATTCAATACATTAAAATATATAGAAAGCGCTTGCAACTTGTAGACATTTATATATGTTTTGTTAACTCTACACTATCTGCAGTTTGAAAGTTATAATTTCATATCAGTATCGCAATCGCTGCCGACCCGCTGTGTCGCTCACCTTGAAGTTTATTGTCTAGTCTAGTCCATTCAAACGTTACCTCACACCGTCTGGTCTTAAATCCGGCATACTTCTAGGTCATACGTGCACTAAAATTATCACACCGCAACAGTGTATTAAAACGTGTCAGTTCAGATTTTGAATGAACATTTGATTCACGCTTACTAAGAATAAATTCTTTATATTTTAAACGGAATCGTATTTAATGTAGGAAAATATGAAAATGGTTATAGGTGCAATAAAACGTGTATTTGTTCCAATTAGTTTTGTTGCCTAAAATTACTTCAGATTGCTAACTACTTACTATTGAAAAACCATCGTATTTTAAAGACGAAGTTCAAATTGTTCGATCTGCATACAGCTTTATCCAGCCAGGTGTGAAATCCATCATAAGGCAACAATGTTAATTTGACAACACCGCAAGAGGTGCCCGCCCCGCGCACCTCGCCCTCCACCCGCCCCCGGGCACTGATTATGCCGCCTCAGTTTGGCAAAATTTAAAACGACCTGAAAAACCTTACGCGAGATAGAATCTCGGTTGATGAACTTCGGTACCTCGGCGACTGTCTCCGGCCTTTTGGCACGAGATTAAAGTGTAAATAATAAATTTTTGTCGAATTTAATTCACTTCTAATTTATCTACTGGTTTAATGATTATAATCAACCTGATAAAAATAAGATAAGTCAGTTTTTTCGGTGTTACAATTCTTTAAATGTCTATAGAAAATTTTCAATTCTAATCTGTCTATAACTCTATTTTATGGGCGTGAATACTCTACTATTAGTAACCTATCATTTTCAATATATCTCAAGGAGAGATTTCCGTTTATGCTAACGAATATTTTAGCATAAAAGTGAATATACAAATTCTATTGTTTCAAGATACAAGTGATAAGAGCATTCTTTATCAGCGAATACCTTCACACATCACTAATTTATATACAAGAAAACACGTGTTTAAGGAAGTGAAGGTGCTATCAAAGATGACGATCATCACCCAGCCCATATGTATAATGATATTCAAACTTAATCGTAGCTCGAGATTACGAATGAAACGGTGAGTAAAGCTGAATAGATATCGACGTGACGTTAAGCGGGGATACGCTGCTCTCGTTTCGCTACAATCGTATTGGGTCCATTTGGTACTCATCTTTGACCTGCGCTTGCCGCTGATCACGAGCCTGCATAAAGTTTGAATATTATAATATTCAAGCGAAGAAGCTGTGCATATCACGTCGATGTAGGATAGCCATAGAAGGGACGCTTTACCTTCGCTCATTCCCCAGTTCCTTTGCTCATCGTAAAAATAACTGTCCACTAAAGAAATTTCTTTGTAGATTCAAATCGACTACGGTCTAACTTAATTCGTTATTACTAACGCATTTCTATTACTATCTGTACCTTACAAGCTAGAGAAAATAGAGTTTAAATTTTATTAGATTAGATGAAGGAATGTTTTTAGAATTTAAATAATAATAAATGATATTTTGAGACTTTTGTATGTGACTGTACGCAAGTCTAGTGGTTCGGGTATTATTTTTCGACGGCAGCGAACGCCGCGTATGTGATAACACGACGAGTGTTCGTCTGTACTTCTCTTTACACTTCAGTATAACGTGGTGAATTTAAATACATCACCTCAGACCCAAACTTTCTACATTAAAATGTAAAAAAAAGTAGTTAAACAGCTTTTATACTATTCCACATAGTTTTTGTATATAAAGTTAATACATCTTCAAATCTTCCATACAATTTCTCTCGCCCAAGTAAGATCTTTATATGGGGTAAGTTAACACGCGGATATTTCTATCTACGGTCATCACTATTCAGTCTGAATGACAAATGGAGAGACCCCTGCTAGGAATTCTTCTTGTACATTACTAAAAAGTATCTTTTAGCTTCCCGGACAACTTGATCCAACATATATTGACCCTGGCCTGCGGTGTCGCTTCCACATTAAAACAAAAATACCGTTCGCTCGCCGACGTCACACTGGGCACGCTAGAATAAAAGTTAATGGCAATAAAAAATGCCCATACGCCGGTAATCTTCACACGTAATTACTGTTTTCCATGTTTAGTTAGCCGCTGGATTCCAATTACTTTAATTGGATAGGTTTATACAGAAAATGTACGATCGAGTCGTACGTAAGAAAAATCAAATAATGTTTGTGCGTTTGTGTCGCAACAAAAACAAGCTAGCCAAGTATGGAGGTAATTGATTTGTACTGATAAATAATTAAAATTATTGAATAAGGATAGTGGAGTAACATTTCAAAACTACATAAGTGCATATTTCTACTTAAAACTTATAGACGTGTTCTGTTTAAATCTTTATCAAACGTAAATGAAATAATGAGTGGGTAAAACGTGAGTCCCTTTTCCAAAAAGCTTATTGTAATATTTGCGTATTTTCCTTTTTTAGTCTATTTTTATATCTCCAACTACACAGAATTTTAAGCTCACAGTATCTTCTAAATTTCCCAACGGTTAAGATTAACAAGTCGAGTTATAAGGCATTGGTATGTTCAAGCATTATTATTGATATCGAATCAAAATATAATTTTCGAACGAACATCGATGGAATGACGTGTGATTTATTAGTTTTAACAATAATGCAACTATTATATCGATATACTGCTATTTAAAAAAATAAATTTTTAGAAGCATCTATAGAAGTCTATCAAAAGTGAGGAAACTGAAAAAATACTTTATGTATACATCCAATCCTGCATACATTTTATTACACAATGCCGTATTAACTGCTTACACAATGAATATTCCAAATATTAAATATTACAAGCTCACGTATCGATGCCGCGTGCACGAGGAAGCCACGTACAATATCTATCAACTTACATGGTTAAAAAGAAAAAAAACAAACAAACACACAAACGGTGGATCATTAACAACGGCCCGGACTAAACGAACGTCACAGCGCATTCCCGACCTAAGAATGTCTTAACATACTCTATTTAAGGGGCTGATACAAACGACAAAAAATCGAAAAAATATACTTAAAAAAAAACATTAACTTTTTAAAAAAAATAATAACAATTTTGTTTATTTTAAAATTCGAATGCGACTTGTTTGTCTTAAAATAATTTCCTAATATTCGAATTAAAATAGCATGTAAACATTAATCGATGCAATTAGAAGTCAATTATTATTTCAATTTTAAAGCAATAATTTAAAATATAATACGTTTAATGTTGTCTTAATATTTATTCAGACTACAAAAATAGATAGATAGGTATAACAAAGTTAACTATCTGCAATTCCTAGAAAAGCTTCAACACTCGAGATCAATTTAAATATGCAGACGTTGTGTGTAATAGAAACGTCGAACCCTTAACAGTGTGGCTGAAGCCTGCGCCTTTGTTCGGAGGATCTTTGAGTCCCTATCTCGCTGATTTATTGTCCGACCGGCTCTCAGTCAGCAGGCGGATTTGGACATAGGAATAAGCGATTAAAATACACTAGAAATGTGAGTTTCGACTGTAGATGTACTCGTATAAAATCTTATAGTCATCTCTTATATCTCTTTGGAAAAAACAGGGACAGCAAGAAATAATAAAAAAACATAAATTGCACCATTTTATTAAAACAAGTTGTAAAAGAGGGTTGTAAAAAAGGACCTTACTGTCGTATTGATTGACTATGTAATAATTTGTTTTAATTATTATACGAGTAGTTGTAGATCTAACCCGTTAGGTTAAGTAAATTTAATAAGACATTTTCTTTACGTTTAAGTTGATAAAGACTATATTATTCTGTACTAATAGCCTAAGTTACATATAGAAATCGATTACGAAAACATTGACAAAACATATAAAAGTGCTTTTAAGTTATTTTTCCTACATTATTACATGCTGAGCTTTTGTAATACGCTTGCAGGCCCGTTTCCCGCTACCCGCTCCGCTCCACATCCGCTCCCTGTTTGTCCACAATGTTAGCGGCGTTAGTCCTGTGTCCACTCACATCACTTTTTGTCTGCGCGTTTGTCATAATAGGTGGTTATCTATTTAGTGGCTCGGTTCGGGGTGTGATTCAATCTTTTTAGGGTTCCTTAAAGTAATAATTGAAAATTCACTGTTTAATGTTAATAATAACGAATCTATGAAACACATTATCTTAAAGACAAAGTGTGAAATTGAAATTGCGGTGAGAATGTAGTACTCTGTATTTAAAGTTTTAAATAACTTGTTCATGTCACAAGAAATATTTTAAAACACTCAATTCTGAACTTTTTATGTTAAAATAAGACTTTATAAGAAAGTGCTTAGTTGGTATGCTACTATGAATTTTGAATGTAAATCATCTATTGATTGTTTTTATAAAAAATATATAACTGATACATATCTCTTTTATTCTAATGAAATCTAGGTTTTATAATTGAAATTCAATTTTTTACGGAATAAAATAATTGCTACGGAACCCGTATATCTATTTCCGTGTTGTCGTTAAACCAAAATATGTCTTCAAGATTAGTGTGAGGTAGGTCATGATTTAAATTTTTGTTTGTCTTTCAATGTTTTGTGTTTTTTTTGTCATCCCGTGTTGAACAAAGAATTTTATGTAACAATAACGCGGTGCCCACTCATTTCTGGAAACAAGCAACGTGTATTGATTTCAATACATAAGTAAATAATACACAATAGTAGCTTTTCTATCATAATTTATGCTTTAATTCAACTAAATATTTGTAGTACTGACGATAAACTATATCATAGGTTGGTCCTTAGAACTGTTAACAAATCGCTAGCTAACTTAAGCGCTATTCCAGACTGTAATCTCTACTAGAAATTTTAGATTTACGCGGAAATAAGCGCTGGTTTATACATGATAAAAAAAAATCAAACATCCATACTTAAAAACTTTCACCATCATAATGTTAGTAAGGAGAAAGATTTAGTTGCAAAGCAAAATATTCATTTCATTCACTCATAATTCAACAAATATCTTATCAAAGCATTCTGAGTATTGATAGACTTTACGCATTACCATGAACTACGAGATAAAGACTTTATAAGAAGGATGATGTGTTTGCCGTTCAAACGGGTTTCCTGTAGCAAAACTTCTTTTTTAAATAAAGGAATGGAAGGTGAATGTAATAACAATAAAATAATCCAATCGTTAAAGGTCAGCTACGAGATATATCACTAAAATGACCTTCCTTGTCCTTTAGCAGATTATACGAATTCAGAAATATTTATTGTGGTATTTAAACATACAAGGCATCAGTTGGAAACCTATCCTTTAATCTTAGTAAAAAACAATTTGTGTTATTAACCATTAATGTGTACAATAACAGGACACTTAAGTGATGACGTCACAGTTCCTTACAATGTGCAAACTTACATGGTGAAAACATATTGCCTTGTCTATAAATATCGTACAAGTGTCGAAATTAATTTGATTGGTATATAAAGGTAGATAGGATGTTACACTGTGTAATGTAACGTGTTACACGATGAGCATTCAGAAAGTCCGTAGTTGTTACACCTCGTAACGTTGGTCTGTTCCCAACTTTATAGTCCAGGTATTCTTTATTTAATAAATAACTCAATACGTAATATCTTAGTTATAAAACTATGTTATGACCTATCTTGTTTACCTCAATTGGTTTAAAGGCTTGAACATTTTATTTTTAATGATTCCTTTACAAATAGACGGACATTTCTATCGCTTTAAAGTTCCAAAGGCGAGTGTCGGCTGTTCTGGGAAGACGCCAACCGCCCCTGCATAGTTGTATCTTATCTGATTGATTCCTTTTTATCTTTTTACCGAATATTATTTATTAATTTTATCTGTGTTTACATATGTTACAAATCACTAATATATCTACTATTTCTAGCCCGATCGTTATCTAAATCTATATATTTCCTGTATTTGTACAAATAATAATACTGAAGTAAAGCTTTAACACTAATATCTGTATCGTGTCAATTTCATGAAAGACATCAATATTAAAAGTTCTACAAATTATTCTGAGTTCTTATACACACCAAAGATCATTATAGGTCATTAAATCACCAAGAACTGTTTAAAGACAAGCGGGAAAAAAGTACACGGAATAGACAAGAATATAGTTACGGATGTAGATTGCACATAGATCAAGTAATTCAAAGATTAAGTAAACACTGTTCTTGTAGAAACTTGAGAGCAGTCGCGAGTCTCATGTCATAGTTGACTATGACCTAATCATCTTCCATAAAAGATAGGCTCATTGAGGACATATATGAGCTGATTACTTACAGGAATATTTCTTAATGATTTTAGTACTCTATTCCGCTATGTTTTGAACAAAATTAGAAAGTTTCCAAAATAAAAGAACTGTTTTTAGTGATACTGTAAAAATTGTTAAAGTTATCCTTTTGTCAATGATATAGTAAAGTATTTCTCGTTACTAGAAAATCCCTTGTTAACAGTTAAATGACTCACAGCCTAAATATTCCGGCAATAAATTTAGACAAAAACTACCTTTTTTACCTCGTCCCAAAGGGAAGCAATGCCGCCCCTTAAGTGTTTAACGGTAGACATTTTTTGTATTACAATAAAGGTATAATTTTATTACTTTTACGCTTAAAGTGAATAAATAAACATTGTTTGTTACATTAATATTTTCTTATTGTGTACTTTGTTTACTTTAGTAACGGTTTAAACAGTTATATTTATTGTTTAAATTTAACTGTTCTGCGTACTTTGGATTTTGGTATCAAAAAACAAGTTTTGAATTAACCTTTTGTTCGTTTTGTTGTACGAATAATAGAAAATATTTAGGACCTAAAAGATAAAGGACTGGCATCCCGTTATACCGGTATTCCGCAAAGCAATACTTCAGCCTCCGATAAAGCTTACGTAAGCGAGATTCCTTAAGATTAGGAAAATTATTATCATCGCTTTACATATATCATACATGACAACCGCAACCGCACGCCTCAGATCAGAGTGTCTGATTATATTGATACCGCGCTTTGTTACACAAATTCTGTCTCAAAATATCTACCGTTGAAGGGTTGTAGTCCGGCGAGTAGGGTAAGGTTCGCGAGGTTAATAAGAAAAAAAATGCCTTAACCTAACTTAGATTTAATTTTAATATTATCAACTAGCTGTTCCCCTGCGACTTCATCCGCATAAAATTATGAAAATTTTATTTTATTGTTTACATCTGTCAAATAATCAATTGCAAATCAAAATACCAATTACCTTACTATGGCAATTTTACTTTCTTGATGTTGGCAGCAACTTATGGTCTCTTTCCCACATTAGGGTTTTTATCCAAAATATTAACCCCTTATGTTTAATGGCGTGAAAATATATAGCCTAAAGCGTGACGTAAGTGTAGGGCTTTTTATTACAAAGAGAATTATTCAAAAACATGCTATAATTGCTGACATCTTAGGCAACAAAGAAGTGTGTGTTTACGCTTTATTATAATAGTATAGATAGGTAATATAATATAATATTATCAATTAAAATAAAATCTAAATTAGATTTAAGATGTAGGCTAATTTGCTTCATAGCATATTGTTCAGCTACCCTTCGTAGTATGAAACTGTATTACGGTAGCGCAGTACGACCAGTTTACTGCAACTAACTACTCAATATTAACGTTACGTTAAAATTCGATCAGGTTAAATACGTACTACTTTGTAGTTTAGGTTTGTTACTTGGTCTCGTGAAAAACTTACTTTAGAAATGGTCCTATGAAGTAAGGTCTTTTTTGTCACTTGGTCATGCTTTAGAGAATGTGGTAAGTAGCTTTAGGTATTTCGATTCGCGTTCTTCCTTAGAGTTATAAGGGTAAAATTAGTAGGACTTTATGATTTTTAATTTCAAATACATAAGTTATATTCATCAGCAACATAATTATCAGACCCTAACCGCTAACTCTATTGATTGTTACTTTGAAATCATCCCGACTTTCTTCTTATTATGCTTTGTGAATTCATTTGAAATGGGGGCACATTTTAAACAATGAAATTGCTTTATTACCTTAACCGCAGGATTATTTTTCAACGCTTGTAAATTGAGATAGCATTGGCGCCTGTTTTTTAATATAAATGCATCAGCAAGTGCGTGAGGTCAGGTGTAACAAAGCGGTGACCGCAGACCGCAAACATGCCGCATTCGCCCACTTTATGGATCGCCATAAGTTATTGTAACGCATGACTTGTAGGGGGACCACAACGTTGGAATTTTTGGATACAATTTTTATTGTTGTGATGTGAAAGCAATTCATTATCTTTTTTTTACTGTTGGTTGCGCAACAATCTGTATAACATAACGCACTAGAAACATATTAAATTACAATATTTTGTTTAAATAAATCAAGATAGTTAATAATTTTAATATAAATGTCAAATTTATAGTTGCATGTATGTAGTCATATTACAATACATCAAATTCCTGGTTGATGTGGTAAAATAAAAAATCCCATAAGAGCACTGCAAAACCCTGCAACTATGCGAAATAGGAATTCCCTGTAGATCCAGAAATATGATAATGGAACACAGTGGAATATGGACTTAAGTTTAAATTAATAGCATCCTCAATTTGGATTATCCATAAAATTTTAATATGATGGAGTTTCCACAATGTGGGACCCGCATATGCACATATATTTTTATGACCCGATTGCAGAAATATGTCCTCTGCTTACCCTTAATTTTAAATTACATTCAAATTTAAACTTTATTGTGTACAAGTTATTGTACAATTTCCTTTTAAAATAGCTTATAAGCCTTAAAAAGAAAAGGAATTTTATAATGCTAGTTGGATATGGATTGTGACTAATTTATTGTATTATTTATATTTGGTACGACTCACATGTCAAGCGGTTAGTGTACTCATAGAACATGGGTTCGATTACTGACCGACGATGTTATTTTTATTTTCGCGTATTTTCTCCATCACTGTGACAGTTGATTAACATTATTATGTTTTATTAAAGACTAGCAGTTGTCCGTGACATCGTCCGCACGGAATTAGAAAATCTTTTCTAATGATAAATGTATGCATGTTCCTTACTAAAAGTAATGCTTCCAAACAGTGAAAGAGTTCTTAAAATCGTTCCAGTAGTTTAGGAGCCTAAACAATTAGAACAATTATCTTTTTCATTTTACAATTATCATCTCTAATGTATATACTTCCTTATTTTGTAAATAATAAATTTTTCAAATATTATATCTTAAAACATCTTATCTTACTTCTTACTATAATATTATGAATGCGAAAGTTTAGATGGATGTTTGTTAGAGTTTGTAGCCTAAACGGCTGAACGGATCTCGATGAAATTTGATACAGATGTAGAGGATAGTCTGGAAGAACACGTAGGCTACGAGCTTTTGTTTTTTTTGTAATTCCACGCGGACGGAGTCGCGAGCGATAGCCAGTATTATATAAAAAATAGTGCACCATGGGCTGCGGAATCCGATAACTCGAGCAACCAGTGGTCAAGGCGGCAACAGTAACCTCCTCACTATGCGCACGGTTTCTAAAATAACTCCTATTTCAATAATTATTATAAAAAAAGAGAGATTAAAGACAACTGAATCTTTGTAATAAGCTAATTTGGAGCAGTTATTGCATGCAAATTGGCCGAGTGTCATGACAGGCCAAAAAAGATCTAATCATCAACAAACTCAAATAGACAAAGATATTCTTCATGTAATGATTTTAATTTTTTTAATAAATATTTTTAAACATAGCATGTCTATGGTTCCCCTATAATAGTAGAATTGAGCTATTTTTTACCTCTATTGATTCAAACAATACATTTATAGCGACAGTTTTAAAGGATGTGTCATTTGTGTCTAGCATAATAAATGTCACTAGTTCCAAATAAAATCTGAACTTTCAAGTCATTGTTCTCCAAATATGTATAAAACACGACACAATAACAATATCAAATTTATTGCTGTAGTTAAAATTTATTTTAAAACTGAATATGACAAATAAATAATTATACAAATTGGTTAATTATAATTCCGACATTAAATATCGAAAATTATGTCAGTAATTTCTAATTGAATTCGGGACAAAATATTTGATAATTATTTTTTTTTCCGCTTTTTTAAAAATTAATTAAAATATCTAATGCTACTTCTTTGTAAATAAGAATTGATGCTTATTACTTTTCATTAAAGACGTATTTACAACAATAAGTTATACTAAAAAATCTGTAAGACGCACCTTTATTTAGCGAATGTACTGTACGTGGGTAGAGGATGCAAATTTATAAGATTGTGTTTATATAAAATTTTTCATATTAACAGCGGGGCGCGGAACAAATTGCAATTATTGTGTTAATCTAAAACAAAATTTAGGCACCTTTGTGTATCATAAAAACAATTTTATATCGTTTTAAATTATCGACTGTATGTTATTTGAGAATACGAAACTTTGTTTATTTCGATATTTAAATACATTGAGTTATTAAAGGCGCGCTAAATTATGCGAAATTACCGATCTCAAAGTAATCGATTTTTTAAGGGTAATACAGCTCACGACTTACTTGCTTCTTTGGGCTAAAGAAATCTAGTTTTTCATAGACTTGGCAACGCTAAAAGTAAAAATTATTTTTTTTTTTTCACGATTGGAACTGTCCGTTTCATTTTGTAATTCGTACCGGTAATAAATGAGTGGTTTAATTTTAGTCCTTCCCCCCTTTTCGTCCTTTTTGTTCACGAAAAGGATGGAAATGGAAGGGATGTCTACGATTAAAAAAAAAGACAGCGGTTGCTATTTCAGCGAGTTCAGGAGGCCGTATACACTTAGTTAAAAGTACATTCTTATTCTAAAACCATGAAACTATATTTATTTAGCTATGAGATTCTAAGAATAGAACATGGGCGCGGAGCTTCGTTGTTATCAACATTCTTAAGCAATTACAAATCCATTTTAAACAATTGACAGTAAACTAGAACCTGCCCTTTATTACGTGAAAGGTCCATTGCCGCTTAAAATAACTGCCAGTAGCCGAACAAATATTTCGATAAATTCCCAACCGCAGAAAGATCGAAGTGATTATGTGAAATGATAAAATCCATCAAAAATGACAATGTCCGATTGCGATTATTAATTAAAAAAAAATTCAACCGCGTCGCTCGGAACGGAGGCAAAAAAGATGGCTACCCAAATGATACTGTTCATATAATTTTTACATTCAATACAAGATATTCGTTTTGCATTCTTGAGTAAGGCGATGTGTACACGTGCTAAACACATTTTTCTTTATACAAAAAAGGTGATTCATCTTGTGGTGTGGCATTTGCAGTTCCCTGTATCCAGGCATAGCAATGTAGTTCGAAGTCTACGGGATACCGTTATTCTAAGAAAAAGAGTAACAGACGAGCACTACTAATGTGTGTACTAAGCCTTATAATCTAACCTGGTTAAATTATATCCCATCGTTTTACCTCCCTCCCTTACATATAATACTAGCTGTTGCTCGCGACTTCGCCCGCGTGAAATTTAAAAAATAAAATAAAAATTGTAGCCTATATTACTCACAGACAAATTACCTTTCTAATGGTGAAAAACTTTTAAAATCGGCCCAGTAGTTTTTGCGTGAATCAAATACATACAAAAATACAAATCTTTCCTCTTTATTATAATAGTATAGATAAGTACAATGTTTTTGACATTGAAACATTTTAATTTCTTAAAATTAGCAATAATTTCTTATAGACAATGGAAATTTTAATCCAGATTTCAATTATTGTGTATTTCCAAAAAATATTTCAAATTAGGGTCAACAGCAATAAAACATCCTTTAATATTAAGGTTATTATTTGGATTTTCTTTTCATATTTAAAAAATAACTTTTTTTCAGTTGCAGCATTTTGCATTCGTTCGTCAAGTGCTGTCGTTTTTCTGTCGACCCAATCTTGTTGTGGAGTATCAATTGCAACACGGGTCTAATACAAAAAAAGTGTAAAACGTACGAACGATGTGTAAAATTGTAAAACAATCTGACAACGTTGTGTAAATCTTCTTCTACTGTGAGACAATTTTGATTAACATATGATAAGAGGAAAAAAATTTGACATCAACGTGTCGAAATATTTTTGCAAACGTGTCCCAGTTTTTAAAATGTTTATCAGTAATTTTTTATATTATAATAAGTTTGAATTAATTAAAATAAGGCTCTTAAGGCGCTAATAAAAAAGTTATTCGAATTGATTTCCTAAATTGATGGTAATTATTAGAACATCTTTTTTGTCTTATTTTTTACAATTAAGTTTAAAAATTAAAGGTGGTAGAATTACCGCCACAGTGTTTATGGGTTTGAAATTATAAGTATTGGACTTCAGTAAATCATCAATATTTTCCATACACGTTCATTTGAGGTGCTTATTTAAAATTCACACTTCAATAAATTTTCTTCGTCATGTCGTTTACAAGGTAAAAATATTCAGTAATTTGTACGTAACATAAAAGCAATACTTATTGTTTTTTTATTCGGTTTTACATTTTTAAAGTCACACAAAATCCCGCCATTGCTCATTTTAAACAAGATTAAGAGATACGATCGAGAAAATGTTTTTTATTCAATAAAACCAGATCATTATCTCGCCACAGCTTGCTGTCCTGTCCCTGGGACACCCGGATGTCTCAAAGAAATTCTTAAATCCTACTGCTCTATGAGAGCGCCCAATAAAAAAACAAACTACGGCCACAGTATCAAAGTAAACATCCAAAATATCCAGCGATGTCTTAGTAATATCATTTTTAAATTCTTTATGATCCCTTCCAAAGACAGCTCTCATAACTGGCTGTCGAGAAAAAAAAACAATTTGAATATCGACGTCCCTCTTCCCTACTAGGTTTTAGAAGAGAACAGACATACGGAGTCGATCGTTTTATCTCAAAGCGCGGGCAAGCGAAAGAGAAACAAAACGGACGGAGCTTCTTTTTTTGAAATTTAAAAATGTATACCTTTTTTAAATAAATAAACGTGGCGTCGCACGCAGGGAGACAAATGTGAACCATTCGTTTTGTGCATGTATTTAGATGTTCGAAATTTGAAGTCCTTTGAACTTTTTTAAGCGCGTGGGCACTTGGAAAGAAATGCATTAAGTCAAATGTGGCATATGCTTAGATTGATAGTTTAAATGGAGCATATCTGTTTATATTTTAGATTGTTTGTTTTAAGACTTTTGGATCAACATACTGGCATCACATAATTGCAATATAAATTATACATTTTTTGTGTAACCTTTTAAAAAAATAACAACAAATAAATAATAAATAAATACTCGTATATGCTTTATTATTTCACTCTAATTATTATACAAAATATACATTTCATGGGAGCCTTAACTCCTGCACTAGGTTCCCCTGTGCTGCAGAAGCCAATCCCTTCTCTATTCGTGAAAATAATACATTAAGTGCCAAAAAAAAAGAAAAAAAAGTTACCATTAGATTGTTATAAAATTGACAGAAAGAAAAATTATATACAAGTGAATACTATTAAAATATATTGAAAAGAATTCAAATACATCATCATCACCAGCTCACTATACGTCCCCACCGAAGACTTCGAACCCAAGACCTGTAGATTACAAGTCAAGTGCTTAAACCACTGAGCCACCGGCGCTCTGTTCAAATACAAATACAATTCAAGTACAATTACTATTATAAATTACTATTAAAGTGATTTGAAATAGTAGAGCTCGTTTACAATTTACTTGCTTATTTTATTTAATAAAGCAACTTACTTTTACCATTGTAATTTTGTAATTTCATACTATCCAGTTTACTTTTATTTTCTAGATTCAAATCGCATTTATATTAACTTCCTGTGCATTTTTTATTTCCCTCCATCGTCCTAGTTTCGTCCCTATTGTTGCCAGCTGCGGCCAACGATTAATATGACTGGAACTGAAACGGCTCTTATCAGTGGCATGCTTGTAACAGCTGCGATAATTCAACCACTTTTACTGACTCAAGACAGACAAGACAGAGTGGAATATAATATAATGCCATTGCTTTGTCCGCTTTTAAACTAAAACTTAGGAAAACTTCCAGTCTGTAGCAGAAGTTGATTGAGATCATTGCGAATTTTAATTTGGATGGATTTGTTTTTTTTTTTAAAGAACTATTTAACAAGAGACATAAAAAGTGTACATCTCAACTAATCTAACGTAGTACAAAATCAGCTTTTATTTTTGATTCGTCCGCGTGAAATTAAAAAAAAAAAACAATAAAAGATATAGCCTATGTTAGTCATAGATAAATTACCTTTGTATTGGTGAACAAATTTTTGAAATCGCCCCAGTAGTTTTAGAGTTATTCCAATACATACAAAAATACAAATCTTTCCTCTTTATACGATTAGTATAGATTAATTTACATGTCTTTCGCTTCGTTTCTGATTCGCTTTCGAAGAGTAAAGGCGTTAACAATAGTACAATTGTCAAAAACCTTCTTAAAAACATTAAGCTTGTTGTACAATTTGTTAAATATAAATATTTATTTTTATTGTATCCGGTTATATGTCGATGAAATAAGATATCGAGAAATCGACTCACTGTTGGTATGTTTAAATCGTGTTCAGCAGATTTTTACAAGACGAAGTGTGATGTAAGTTGTGAAGTTGTTGTGCTGTTCAATTTACACGCTAACAACTTTTATTAATAAATTAATTATTGAAAAGAAATTTTATACTCTTGCTTTTTTTATATTTTTTTTTTGTAAAATACTTTAATAATTCAACTTAAGTAAACGCCTTTATTGTCAGAAATATGTCTAATATACAGTTTTAAAACCATTCATATTTCATATTATCTTAGTAATAATATTAATTCGAAAGTGTGGATGGATGGATAGACGTTTGTTAGAGTTTGTATCCTGAACAGGTCTCAATTAAATTTGGCATAAATGGAGAGGATATCCTGGAAGAATATGGGCTACTTATTTTCTTTTTTTTATCCCGGTTGGACAGAACCGCGGGCAAAATCTAGTATGAAATAAATTTGATAAATATGAACAGTCAAACAATCAGTTTTGTGTTATATGTAAGAATTACATAAGTGCAGTCAAGGTGAACCTTTCAAGTAGCTTATCTGCGGTGACCTAAATCGTGTCGACAGGAGAATGTAACAAGGCACAAGTCAGCCTTCTCTATCGTACATTTCTCGTGTACAACAACTAGTGATCCAACCCGGCGATGCTCGTTTCACAGGAATTTAATTTCAGGAATCTTGATATGTCACAACTCTCATTGTACCTACAATAAATAAAAATCCATTATTGTAAACGAAAAATAATTTATTTGTATGTATACGATTTTAGTATTACAAAACGATAACCAACAAATAATTGGCTGATATTTTGGAATTCATCATAGAAATAGAGAATAACAAACTTTATCATTCTATTTAAGGTCACTTATTTATAGGTTATTCTTACTCATCTATACTTCTATACTAATATTATAAAGAGGAAAGATTTGTATTTTTGTATGTATTGAAATAACTCAAAAACTACTGGACCGATTTTGAAAATTCTTTCACCGTTATAAGATGATCTATTTGTGAATAACGTAGGCTATATTTTTTAATTTCACGCGGGTCGCGAGCAACAGCTAGTAAGGTATATTAAAGATAAAATTGATATGTAAAGTCTAAATTAATCTTTTTAATTTTTATACACCTTTGTAATGTACGGTCTACTTTTATGAAAGCAGTCAATTGCCATACAAGTTTAAAGTGTATTTAAAAGAAATTTTAAAGCGAAAATTTCACGTTATCTCCGCTACGATCGGGTAAGGCCATCGATGATCTGGATTCGCTTCCTGGTATTGAAATTAAAGTGTAAATTCAAATAACGGTCTCATTACTGTCCATTCGATGTGCGAAACGTTTAATTTTTTATTTTACTTTATGTTTTTTTTTTGTAAAGAAATAATAACAAAATTGTTGGTCCGCATAATTTATCGACGGCTGTTTGGGATTCAAATGTCATATTGAATGGAACGCTCGAAAAAATATGGACGTCGAAAATGATTTTTAGGCAAAGGACCCCCAACGTTCAGCCAATGAAGTTGTTATGAGTATTAAATAACGAGAATATGTGTAGCGGTTATTGTGAACTTTCTCGTGATTTTTTTAATTAAGATGTGGAAACTCCGTACTTTTCGACCTTCTTTACAAGATTTGATTTTAATACCACCTGAAATCGAGTTCGTGAAACATAAGATTTGTTAAAATCACTGTTTAATTCATATTAACAACTCTTATTAATATTTTAATCTTAATAAATTATGCACAAGTACTTTTACTAATAATATAATATTTTTTAATTAATCAATTGTACAGAACAATGTCCACGTAACAATTCAACTTATCGCCATAAAAAATACTTGTTTTTTAACTAGTATGCGCTAATGTATTTAATCTTCACTAACGTTAAATCATCATCAACTTGCCCTTATCCCTTATGGAGGGTCGGCACAGTATGTGCTGCTTTTCCATACATCTCTATCAGCCGTCATATATGAATCCACTCCCTTCTTAAGCATATTCTATTTCACACAATCCATCCATACTTTCTTCGGTCTTCCTCTACCTTTGTAGCCATCCACATTCAATCCTAACACTTTCTGGTCTATGTCCCCATCGTCTCGTCGCATAACATGTCTATACCACGCCAACCTTTTGCTTCTCAATTTCTCCACCACTGACGCTACTTTCAAACTTCCTATAGTATACACATTCTTAACTATTACTATCGTTAAATAAATAAAACAAACATACACATAATGTATAAAGTATGCTTCTCTCCTCTTATAAAAGTATCCGAAGATTAAATACGTACTAAAATAGATAATAAATTATAATTAATTACTTCAGTTCAAATACATTCAATTCACTGCCTTATACAGAAGTCGTATAATCGTTTTCAGTGGTCTTCCACAAAGGAAACAATAGTCCTAGGTTAATAAATTTTATTATAGACAGAGGTACGCTTACAGATGGAGCATACCGTAGCTTGCCCTGTTCCTTTCCCTTTAAAAATATTCCTCGCATGTCTGCCCTATAGTCATCAATAATAAGAACTATTCAATCCCCTTTTTACTTAACGGGACGACAACGATTAGGCTACGACTTAACGTCGTCTTATTTATATGCGTCCTCGATGTATAATGACATTTGATAAACTTTGATTTAGTTCCAGTTTTATAATAAACCAGTAGTATTGTATTAATGCGTATCAAATTTTATTTATCAATTTCTATATTATGCGTTAATCGCAAACTGTTGTAAATCATAGTTTAATAATTGTAATTAATCATACTTCATACTAATATTATATTATAAATGCGAAAGTTTAGATGCATGGATGTTTGTTAGAGTTTGTAGCCTAAACTGCTGAACGGATTTCGTTAAAATTTGGTATAGATGTAGAGGATAGTCTGGAAGAACACATAAGGCTACTTGCTTTTTTTTTATTTCCACGCGGATGTAGTCACTGGCGAAAGCTAGTAACCAATAATAATTACATTCCAATCACCCCTAACTTAGGGTAGGCTCCTAGCCCCTCGGTGGAGACGTACAATGAGCTGGTGATGATGATGATGATGTATATTTCAATATGATGATTTTTTTTTTTATTGACAGAGATTATAAGAGCATTTGCCATTTAGAATTGTTGTCCATATTTAGGATAGAATCATCGCGTTGTTACCTGACGGACACGTGATATAAAATCGTAAAGTGTAAATGTGATGACCTTTTTAATGTCAAAATCGGTTAAATACGGCGCGGTGACTTATGTGCTTCGGTGGCGGAATGTTTAAAGCATTTTTTTATCTTCTTGTCTCACAAAAAGGGGTAACCTTCAGTGATTCACCCGTGTTTTGTGCTTTTACATGTTTTTTACATTTTATGTTATAAAAAAGATGTTATTATTTATTTTAAGGTTCCATACTCTCCTATTTGATATTCTTTTAAGTACTATTTTTCACTGTCTTATCATAGTAACTGTAGGTACTACTAGTTAACGTTACAAAATATGACAATACAAGTTTTCGCCCGCGACTGTCCGCGTGGAATAAAAAAAAAACTAAAGTGAATAGCCTATATGTTCTTCCAGACTATCCTCTACATCTTTACCAAAATTCATCGAAATCCATTTAGGCTACAAACTCTAACAAACATCCATCCTTTTACCATCTAAACTTTCGCATTTATAATATTAGTATTAGTATGATTAGTATGATTGTTTTTTCAGATGTTTTATAATTGTGGGTTTCGTCTGTATGACACTTGTATTGGAACATTTTGACGTAACAATTAACATCAAATTGCCATGAAAACTTCTTATTTATCTACGAAAGTCCGAATTTGAAGTATAAAAAACCCGTAATGTATTCAAACAAACTAATTAAATACATACCGACCTTTTATCGTACTGAACCCGATAAATTTATGCAGATATTTTAGTATGGAACATATCTTTAGCAAATTTTACGATCGTTTAGTTTTTTTCAGAAAAAAAATTGTTATGGCGTCTGTCAGAGCACGCGTCTTGTTAAACACGGATCATACGAACAAAAAGAATTAAAGACCGCGACTAAACTATGTCAGATAAAGTTTTTATAAACAACCAAGTAGAGCTGCTAGTATTCATCTGCTAATATTGATGTCCTTTCCGTGTTTCAGTCATGCATATTAGCAGTCGTCATAATCAAGAGAATTGTAATCGATATCCTTAAGTCCACACTTATTTTTCTTCTACAAAATTAAATGAATGCTTGTATAAAGGCCAGTTTACACTATTCCAGCGGTAGATTTCAAGTAGAAAAATGTAGTACACTGAAACACAGACAGTGCATTCCAGTGTGTATTTACATTCGACATTTTTAACAGTGGTAGAGCCCGCTTTAACATCTGCAATTGCGGATGTTTATGGGCAGCGGTCGCTTTCCATTTCGGTGGATTCAGGTGGCCGCCTGCTCGTTTGCCACCTTATATTATAAAAAAAAACACTAGTAATCTATCCCTGGATTCGTATGCTGTATATTATAAACTGTGCATAAAGGTACAAAAAATTAGTCTATATGTGTCTTGTAGCAAATCTGTTATCTAAATAATAAATGAAAATTTTTTTTGTTAATCTTAAACATACTAAGCTGCATTCAGAGTCACGTAAGCAATCTAAGCGTAGATTTAAACTGATAAATCTACGCTAAAGGTTTCCCTTAGTTAACATTTAAAGACTTAAGTGCGGCAGTAAATCGTTTAAATAATAACTATGTCAAAACTTCGCATCGTAAAAAGGAATTCTCAGACATAAAATGTTTTGTTTGAAGATGACTAAATGGGAATTTTAGATATTTGCGGCGAACGTCGGAGCGGCCTAATCGGATCCTTTGAAAAGGATAATTTACCAACAGCGATTTTGAACTTTAAAATGTGAATATTTGCCGCATAATATAATAATGTTCGGACCGCCCGCGATCGGAACTTTGACCCTCGTTCAACAATGTTGATGGACACTTTTGTAGAAGAATCTATTTAAAAAATAGTCCCAATTAGTCTACTTCACCCTACCCAAAACATAACAAACAAACGGTTCTTTCAAGAATCGAGCCGATCTCTTTTTCGAAGGCCGGTAAAGTATCTGCAGTTCTGGTGTTGCGGATGTCCATGGGCATCGAACACCTATGTGTTCTCTACTCTTGTTAAAAAACTTGTTAGAGCAGTTTCTCTTTCGAACCTTCAAAATACTGCTGTCAACTAAAAGGTGATTTTTTTCGTTCTTAATTAAAGCTAATGATTGACACCAATCCTACATAATGGTGCCAATATTGTATACTATACGATATTTTTACAGTGCTAGGATACAATATTAACATAATTTGCAACTAATTAGAACTAATTTCTCACGTTTATCGTATAGTTATAGCTTAAAATGCAATTTGTCCAAACTTGCATAAATTAACTACAAACGCGGCGTTTGCGATAGGGTTACTATGAGTTTTATGAACGATGGCTTTACATATAAATAAACAATATTTTTAATTAACTTAAATTCTGACGGATTTTTACGTTTCTTAGACAATATTTATGCGACTAATTGCTTTACCAGAATTCTCTTGATACAAATTTAAAAGTTAAGAAAAACCAAAGCCTAAATATAAAAATCTAATATCGAGTGTATTTAATTTTATTACAGAAAAAATATGTAAAGGGTAATTCCGATAACGAACATTATAATATTCACTCTAATGTTATATCGACATGGACTGGTTTTAATTTTGGTTAAGGCATCGTCAATTGCAATAAATATTTTAAACTAGACTTCATTTTACACTTTTGTAGTTCACATTTAACTTCACATATTTTAACTTAATTACTTTCGGCCGCGACTACTTTCATGCGGAATTAAAATAAAGTTAGTACTTACTAGGGCTATTTTGCTATATGTGACAAATTTCATCGAGATCATTATTCAAGAGAGAGATAGTAAGGTTTACAATATTTTTTCAAATAATATTACAATACACACTAACGCAAGTAGTTTACTAATCAACATATGACGTTTGGTTACATTTTTTTTTTCTTTTAAATTGGTGATAGTACAGAGGTTATATTTAATAGTATAAATGCAGTGGCGGTGTGTCGGTGCCACGGATAAAATCGGAGCGAACATACTCGCGCGCCGGTCATATATCATTTCGACTTTATCTCGCACGTCCGATATCGAAAACGCTTTCGAATGCGTTCAAACACGCACACTGTTACCCCTTTTTATTTCTATTGTCAATAGAAATTATAAGATTTATAAATGCTTCTTATATTGTGTATTTTCTAGGTTCGCAGACCCTTCGTTTTAAGAGAAGTATGCAATTTTTTTGTTACTGATAACTAATTATTTTGGAGAAAAAAAATAGTATATACTTCAAGCTTGTTATCCGAGTATTTGAATATTTTTTTAAGAATAATAGATATTGCAAAAACATGTTTGAGTCCTATTGTTTTAACAAAATACTCAAAGATGTAGCTAAATATTTATTTTAAGTCTTTGACTGTGAAGTTTAAGAATTAGGTTGTATCTCCGCCTTAACACATTAATTAAAGTCAAAATCGCGTCATTTATAACCATCCGTCCGTCTGTCCGTTGGTTTGGCGATTTTTCATTAATATCGCGATAATTATCGAGAAATAAGAAGCAAAGTGAACCGAACAATAAGTCAGTCCATTATTTAGCCGGCTCTTTATTTGGCAGGAAACCGTACTTTTTAATTTATTGCCTTGTCCCCTTGTCGGCTTCGGTTCATTCAAAATTATATCGATATTTTAATGATAATCAAAATCACCGGGTTGTGTTCGTAGCCGACGGTAAATTTTATTTTCTTAATCATTTCTTACATTATGTTGCAAATAGCTCAGCAAAAATCTTTAACAGCGATATTTTCATTGCCTTCACATTTTCCGCTCTTTATTTGTTTTAGAGGCTTTCAGACTCTTTATAGGAGAAAAAAGGACTGAAACTTGAATGTATCGAAATTAAGTACAAGACAACAATATTAATAAAATTATCGAAAATTAAAATTATAACCCCTATCACAACCCAATCTGTCTATTATCGTCTTTAATCAGACTACACATAGTTCGTTTTTCCTTACACAGATACTAAATGACAAATAATAAGGCACGAGACAGGTAACAATGTACGAATGCCCAATTTCTCCTCTCGGCCGTCCTCAGGCTTCCGAGGAATGCACTCAGGGGCTCCATGAGAGAGCAATAAAAACAACGCTTCTTGTCCTAAATGAAAAACTACACGAAAAATCTTACAGACCGTTACATCACATCATAACTCTACTGTTTGTTGAGCTATGAAGTTTTAGAGGTGGCAATCGTTAAAATGAAATATTATTGTAGATCTGATACATATTTTACTGTTACATAGTCTTAACCACGTTAAAGCATCATATAATGTTGCCAATATTAAAAAATAAAAGCTTCATAGATTAAACAACACTTACAGAATGAATTAACGCAGTCATATAATAGGATAATTTTTACTGCTCTCTATTTTACAAAATGCTATTATTTATATTAGTGTTTTATTTTAATAATTTCACAAAGGTATTTAACCTAATTTCATTTATATTCGTGTAAAAAAAAACTGCGATCAGTTGTCACAAACGCCTGTATAAAAAGAATATCGATTAAAAAACCTTATACTTTTAAAAGAATTTTCATCTGTATTTAGTCTTACAAATCGTCCACATTAAGATCGTATCTCTGGAACTATTTGCTGGAATCTTACTGTGGCGCTTTTTCAAAGATGCCATTCAAAGTAAGTTTTTCCTCACATAAAAGTACGTAAGTACTGGTTCCGATTACACTGTAAGATGCAGGAAAGAATATTAAGACCGGGCGCACATCTTTGACTAAACTATTGCACAACTGTTGTGCGGTTGTCGATTGTTTCGCAGGCAATTCAACTTTTTAATTGCACAACTAAAATCAAGTAGTGTGTGCACCTCCATATAAGCTCATATGAATCAAAGCGCGACTAAACAGTTGTGCGATAGTTTAGTCAAAAGTGTGCGTGCTCTTAGAATATTTTCCCTGTTTCCATTTTTTAAACAGAAGCTTTATTAATGCGTTTAATTTGTTTTTAATTATACTAATGATAGAGAGCCTTTACTATTCGTAGCTGAATGTATCGTAAATATTTCATGGTATTAGCCAGACAGCTGTTTTACCTTCAGTTGCTCAATACAACAGACAACAAAGCAAACTGATTCATAACTCGACCGGCTAAATGGCCACTTTCTCCAGATTGCGAAAGTTCTAGATACAGGGTTGTTGTAAATTGTGAAACACGATAAGACAACAATAAGCGTTAAATCCAGGTTCAAATATTCTAAACCCTACGTTGCAACTCCTTGATTCTAAGTTACAATCATACTTCATACTTCATACTAATATTATAAATGTGAAAGTTTAGATGGATGGATGGATGGATGAATGTTTGTTAGAGTTTGTAGCCTAAACGGCTGAACGGATTTCGATGAAATTTGGTATAGATGTGGAAGATAGTCTGGAAGAACACGTAGGCTACTTGGTTTTGTTTTTTTTAATTCCACGCGGACGGAGTCGCGGGCGAAAGCTAGTTTTAAATAAAGAAAATATTTTTTATGGCACAAGGTATCAAGCTAGTATGAAACCCCTTCCCTGCAAAAGTAATTTCCCTTCTCCATCCCGCTCTCCTTTTGAAAAGTTTGTATTCAAATTTTATAATGTCAATGGATAAAGAAAATTGAAAATTTACTAGAACAGATTTAAACTATTTCTAATTGATTACATATATATGTTTTGTTCCCATAATAACAAACATATCGATATTAACGTTAACTAAATAGTTCCTAAACTAACTTAAGTTAACTATTTAATAGAAAATTAATTCAAAGAAATAGATTGTCGCCTCTACACTTCACAAATCACGCAAACCTCTAAATACCACATAAGAGTTATAAAGAAAACACTCGACCGTCTTCGAAAAAAAATGAAATACCTACGAGAGGAACAAAATGGAGCTAATTACTTACAATTGCAGTCAACTCGTTCCATACCATCTGCTTTCCTTTTAGGAGGACAAGAAACAAACTGTCAAACAAAAATAAACCTTACCTTGTAAATCTTAGGGTTCAAGTATAACTTCTAGTATGTTTACCTTCCGTTTGCGGTCACATATTACAGATCTCGACTCCGCCCAAGAATTGTTTTTTGTTACCGAAATTACTCGATTTTGGGTGTGGTTTTTGGCAGTACCCACCCACATAATCGTGGGATGGAAAATTTTCGAATTACCCCCAGAAATTACCGACATATTACAGCGATGCGTAATGTTCTTTTAATAACCAGAAGAGATACAATTTAATGCCATGTTAATATTTTTTTCTCTTCGAACTCGCGTCGTAGTTATTCAACGGGTTTACTTGAAAATATTGTAATTTGAATTCTTCGTTCCGTTGTGGGTTGTAATAGTTATATTCAGTGATATCACATTATTTTTTATAACTCCACTTAACGAATATGGAAACTCTTTTAAATATCTCTACAACTTAACGGGTTCTGTTACTTTATTACAAAATTATCCATTTTCAAGCGACCAAAGGAAGCGGTTACTTTGAACCACAGCTTCTACACATAAACAACAGAAAAAAATATAAAGAATAATGGAAAAACAACACTTGACTCATCTCAAACGCATTAAATATATATTTTTTTTTTTTTAATATTAGTAGATTTTTGTTAATTTACTAATATTTCCTTTAACCATTCCAACTAAGCTCTAGGCTTGTGCTAGGATATGGTTCACGAATGGCGGGATTCGAACCCTCGACCGCAAGATCGGTAGTCCGTACCCCAAACCATTAGGCTATTGGCGCTTAATTAAATAGCAAATAAGATATCAAGTAGCAAGTGTTAATTTCAAAGCAGCAGATTGCTACAAGAACTATTGAGTTGTTTCACGATGAAAAAGAAAACAGGCATGAAAAAATTTATATACGGTTAGCACATTTCATCCCCAGCAAATGCCTCGTTTCAATTATCTTGTGTCTTGTCACACGTAAATTTTCCGTCACGCTCCCCTATAACTTCGACCACATTACCACTTAACTATAGGTGGGATCGTGGTCAAGCGCTGATTTTAAATATCATAAAAAAAACTAAGTGAAGCAGCAGTTATATTAGGTACTAGCTGTTCCCTTGCGGCTCCACCCGCATAAAATTATGAAAATTTTATTTTATTGTTTACATTTGTCAAATTCTCAATTGCAAATGTCAAAATACCAATTACGTTATTATGGCAATCTTGCTTCCTTGATGTTGGCAGCAACTTATGGTCTCTTTCCCACTTTAGGGTTTTTATCCAAAATATTTACCCCCTAAGTTTAATGGCGTGAAAATGTATAGCCTAAAGCGTGACGTAAGTGTAGGTTTAGTGTATATTTATTAAAAAAAAGAATTGTTTAAAAATATGCTGTAATTGCTGAAATCTTAGGCAACAAAGAAGTGTTTGTTTACGCTTTATTATAATAGTATAGAAGTATAGAAAGCGTGACGTAAGTGTAGGGATATTTATTAAAAGCAGAATTGTTTAAAAATATGCTGTAATTGCTGAAATCTTAGGCAACAAAGAAGTGTGTGTTTACGCTTTATTATAATAGTATAGATAGTATAGACTAGCGATATGGCGCCTGAATAACAAAGAAGGTACGTCTCATATCTTTGCACTTTTCTATGCATACTATTTCTGTTGATGTAAAATTTAATATTACTAAGTGATAATGTAACGTTCAAGTGGCCTAATATTTAAGAAATCGCTTCAGTAGTTTCCTACTCAACTAACTAACAACCAAACCTTACGTCTTTACAATATAATATTAGTATAGAATATCCGATATCGGAATGCTTCATTATTGTCAAAAAAATATTTCTAAAATATGAAACATATTTTTATAATATTCTAGTCAATTCGTTATATGATATTTAACTCTACATAATAATATTCGGTTTAAAACTCGTTTACTCGGCATTTATCACTAACCGGAATTGAATCTTGTTCGCCAACAGTAGCACTAGGAAACAGGCTTTATGAAATCAATTTGTCTTAACCACATATGGAATTTCAAGTCGCACGTATTATCATAGAGTTGTTTATTAATAATACTAATTAGCCAGACGTTTGACACCAGTTCAATATGCACTAGAGACGACTCTTAGTGTACATTTATAAAGAATCTGAATCAATAATATTATAAATGCGAAAGTTTAGACGGATGGATGGATGTTTGTTAGAGTTTGTAGCATAAACGGCTGAAGGGATTTCGATGAAAATTGGTATAGATGTAGAGGATAGTCTGGAAGAACATATAGGCTACTCACTTTTATTTTTTAAATTCACGCGGACGGAGTCGCGGGCGAAAGTTAGTAAGAAATATTTCAGTAACCGTTAGACCATCCTCTGTGCGGTATTTAGTGTGCATGAATGAAATATGAATGTAAATAATAGGGTCGTTATTATTACGAGGAAGAAGTTGTTAATTATTGTTATATTTGTTTTTATTATGACAGTTAGCATTGTTAGTAAAACTAATAAAATAACAGTAATAACGCCAATGTAACATAATAACTCCGCGTTTACAATTACACAATCGCAAGCCGCCGCTACTTGGAACAAGAAATTGGACTCCTTAACGGGCAATAGAACAACAATCATTTATAATTTCTCATGCAATATGTCGCAACGAGACAGATTTATAAAGCGTTTTTAGAACTTCGTTTTAAGTAATATATTTATTGATCTTTATAAAAATCTTTAGCATAAAAACAACCGTTTGACTTTAGTAATTAATAGTGTAGGTATTTAAGAATAAATATCACAGTACTTACAACTGAATTGCTTTATGTTATCGCACTTAACAACGATCACGCAAAGCGCCTGTTATAAATAAATGGCAATAATGTCGGATAAAAACATAAGTATCAATACATTAAAATATATTAATCTTGCGATTCGAATATCAATGAGGTAAGATCGCGAATAAAATATCACATAGGTAACAAAAAGTGTGTAACATGCTGCGATGTGTGATCGCAATTTATTACAGCGGTTTCGTTTACCATAAATAATGCGTAAAACAAACCGTAGGCGCGTCCTGTCGCACTTGCATTCCCTCAAATAGGATGTGTCTATTAGGCTTAAGCGACTTAACAACTCGATTTCTTAGGCAAATAAAACTATATTACTTGCGGCGTATGTTATAAACTTCAACGATATACTTAGGCATTCATTACGCGACCACCCTAGGATATACTAGTACACAATGTACACAATACACAGTTAATGGAGTCCACAAAAATGCTAATAACGTGAATATATTTTTAGGTAGCCACTTGTTTATAGTTCACAACGGTACTTCTTTCCGCAATCCACAACATATTCGTATTGCTGTCTCCGTTTATTTCAAAGATAATGAGTAGGATAACAATATTTTTGTACATACGTATCGGCAGATAGATCAAAAACGCTGTCAGATTATAACTTAATCTGTTCCATTCTTTATCTCTTAATAAATGAGTCGTAAGTGGTCATACGAAGTCTTAAGTAGAGGCGTTGTTTTAGTACGGATACAAAGCGATACGTACACTGTCGTGTGTCTGTCCATTTGTCTGTATTAACAGAAACGTGTAAAGCAACATAAACTATGTTAGTCGCAGCTGCTTGTTTTATTCTTGCAATTTTTTAATATCTTGTGACATAAATCTTTTAAATAATTACTTTAATATGACCAAAGACTAACTTGTACGTATTCTGAGTTTTACGTAAGTTATATGAATAGAAAAACAATTGCTAAAATTCAAAAATCTAATAACGTGAATATATTTTTAGGTAGCAACTTGTTTATAGTTCACAACGGTACTTCTTTCCGCAATCTACAACATATTCGTATTGCTGTCTCCGTTTATTTCAAAGATAATGAGTAGGATAACAATATTTTTGTACATACGTATCGGCAGATAGATCAAAAACGCTGTCAGATTATAACTTAATCTGTTCCATTCTTTATCTCTTAATAAATGAGTCGTAAGTGGTCATACGAAGTCTTAAGTAGAGGCGTTGTTTTAGTACGGATACAAAGCGATACGTACACTGTCGTGTGTCTGTCCATTTGTCTGTATTAACAAAACGTGTGTAACATGCTGCGATGTGTGATCGCAATTTATTACAGCGGTTTCGTTTACCATAAATAATGCGTAAAACAAACCGTAGGCGCGTCCTGTCGCACTTGCATTCCCTCAAATAGGATGTGTCTATTAGGCTTAAGCGACTTAACAACTCGATTCCTTAGGCAAATAAAACTATATTACTTGCGGCGTATGTTATAAACTTCAACGATATACTTAGGCATTCATTACGCGACCACCCTAGGATATACTAGTACACAATGTACACAATACACAGTTAATGGAGTCCACAAAAATGCTAATAACGTGAATATATTTTTAGGTAGCCACTTGTTTATAGTTCACAACGGTACTTCTTTCCGCAATCTACAACATATTCGTATTGCTGTCTCCGTTTATTTCAAAGATAATGAGTAGGATAACAATATTTTTGTACATACGTATCGGCAGATAGATCAAAAACGCTGTCAGATTATAACTTAATCTGTTCCATTCTTTATCTCTTAATAAATGAGTCGTAAGTGGTCATACGAAGTCTTAAGTAGAGGCGTTGTTTTAGTACGGATACAAAGCGATACGTACACTGTCGTGTGTCTGTCCATTTGTCTGTATTAACAGAAACGTGTAAAGCAACATAAACTATGTTAGTCGCAGCTGCTTGTTTTATTCTTGCAATTTTTTAATATCTTGTGACATAAATCTTTTAAATAATTACTTTAATATGACCAAAGACTAACTTGTACGTATTCCGAGTTTTACGTAAGTTACATGAATAGAAAAACAATTGCTAAAATTCAAAAATCTAATAAATAATTAAATAAAAGAAATTGAATATTTTAGATCATTATCATAAAAACCTTAAATAGTTTTTAATACCGTAACCCTAGCGTTGTGAGCTGATTCAAATCATAGTTGTTGGAACATTATGCGTAGGCTTGCGAAATATGATCTTTACCAATAAATTAAAACTTATTAGCAGTGTGGTAACACTTATTTATGTGAATCATAACTATGTTGAAGCCCATAACAATCAGCGGCAAAGTTTTAAAAATCGTGTTCAACTAAACAGTGTCTAATTACCTAGGTGAATCAAAAAATTCTTGGAATCAATAATAAAAAATGCAAAGATTTAAATAATAATATTTTATTTTTCTACATAATCTCCCTCCAATGCAATGAATTTAGAATAACGCGTTTCTAACTTCCTTATTCCTTGTGAAAAAAAAAAAAATTCTTGACTCTCGAAAAAGTCCTCTACGGCAGCTATAACCGCGTCATTATCGTGAAATTTTGTTCCACGAATTTCCTCTTTTAATTTTGGAAATAAGTGAAAATCACTTGGGGCTAAGTCCGGAGAATATGGTGGGTGGTCAAGGAGATTGAAGCCAGCACAGCGGATTGCGTTGAGCGCAACTTCCGATCGATGAGCAGGAGCGTTATCTTGAAGGAACAACACGCCCAACGACAGTTTTCCACGACGTTTTTCTTTAATCGCTTCACGCACTTTCGGGATTAAATTTTGTTGTAAATGAGACCTACTTTGTGTATCAGAGGATGCATTGTAAGACTGGCTGGTTACAGTATTTTAAATGTGACATGTATTTTATATTTGAATATAGAGAGTTGTTCGATATAGAGAGAAGAACAATGTTATATTGAGTAAAAAATAATAACTTATTTTTTATATACACATGTTGTATTATATTGATTTAAATGTAAATAAATAATTAACATTATTTATTAAACGTTATTTGTGTGCTGGCTGAAGCAAATTCCTATCAGGTTATGGGCCCAGCACGCTTTCACTGCGCAGGTACTCTCTATTGCTACTAATGCTCATTATGAAGAAACAGATAAATAATCAAGTAGAGAGACTTGAAAATACTGACGTTCAGGAGGAGGAGCCACCTGAAATACAAGCAGTACAGCGAGTATATCCTCAACGTGATAGAAGACCTAAGGATTACAGCGATTATTATCTTTATAATGTTTCAGAAGGATTCAATAATGAGCCTCACACTGTAGAAGAAGCCTTAAGTGGAGAAGATAAGGATAAATGGCAAGAAGCCATTGATGCTGAGCTCAGTGCATTGAAGAAAAATGGCACTTGGAGTCTAGTCAAGCTTGATAATTCCCTTGTTAATTTTAATGTAGTAGACTCTAAATGGATTTTTAAAATTAAGAAGGAAAAAGGGGGGAAAGAGAGATATAAAGCTAGACTAGTAGCACGTGAGTTTACACAGAGGTATGACTTAGACTATAAAGAGATTTTTTCACCTGTGATAAGACGCGGGACTTTGAGATTTTTGGAAGAAAACTGGAAAAAGCCAAAGAAGCGGACTTCATTCCATCAAAAGAGATACATTTTCAAAAACGAATACTTTATTTTTTTTTTGGATCTTGCACTAAACACTGGGGTATGTAGTTAAAAGATTGCTAAGATACCTGAAGGGCACAGCTCACTACAAGCTGGTTTTTTGAAAAGTCTGGAAGAGATGACTGCCGATATTTTAACGAGAGCTCTGCCACAATGTAAGATCGAGTTTTGTGTGAGAGGACTTAATCTGTTTGTTTAAATATTGAGGTCATGTGTAAATTGTTTAGAGCAGTCTTACATTGAGGAGGAGTGTTGTAAATGAGACCTGCTTTGTGTATCAGAGGATGCATTGTAAGACTGGCTGGTTACAGTATTTTAAATGTGACATGTATTTTATATTTGAATATAGAGAGTTGTTCGATATAGAGAGAAGAACAATGTTATATTGAGTAAAAAATAATAACTTATTTTTTATATACACATGTTGTATTATATTGATTTAAATGTAAATAAATAATTAACATTATTTATTAAACGTTATTTGTGTGCTGGCTGAAGCAAATTCCTATCAAATTTGCATAATAGGGTCCAGTAATCGTCTGGCCTTTTGGCATGTAATCAATAAAAAGGATTCCCTCACTATCCCAGAACACAGAGGCCATAACTTTGCCAGCGGTAGGAGCAACTCGAAATTTCTTGATGGATGGAGAGGATGGCCAAGACATGCTTTGTCTTTTAGTTTCAGGATCAAAATGGTGGACCCACGTTTCATCCATGGTGACAAGACGACGGCAAAAATTATCCGAATCACGCTGGAACATTTCGAGATTACGCTTGGAAATTTCCAAACGTCGCTTTTTGTTTTCGTCGGTTAACATTCGTGGCACCCATCTTGCAGACACTTTTTTGAACCCCAGTGAATCAATTAAAATGGATTGAACGCTACCAAAAGATATCTTTAGGATCTCAGCTATATGTTTTATAGTCATTCTTCTGTCTTCCAAAACCAGATTCTCAACCTTTTTGACATTTTCTTCTGTAACGGAGGTTGAAGGCCGCCCAGAACGCGGGTTATCTTTACAGCTTGATCTACCTCTTTTAAATTCAGCCACCCAGTACGCAACCGTAGAATAGGGTACAGCATCACCCCCTAATGTCTGCTGAATATCCAAAAAAATTTCCTTCGTAGACATTTTTTTCAAACTGAGATATTTTATCACCGCACGTAACTCACTTTTATCCATAATTTTGACTTTTTAGCAACTCGTTGCACAAAAAAAATGATTACATGCGAACGAACTGACAAAAACAAGTGACAGTGTGCATAAATATAGTGTGATAGACACTCTTTAATTTGAATATCGAACTTGATCCAAAAAGGTTTCATATATATGCACTTCTAAGAACTTTTTGATTCACCCTCGTATATTTTTATGAGCAAATGCAGAATAGTTTTTTAATTTATTTATTATAAATACAATACAATATCGTCTTCTTTTTTCTTCAGGTTCTTAAACCTTTTAGTTTGTGAGAACCCTGCATATTCTCATTGGGTAGTTTACTTTTTTTTAATAGAACCGTATAAATGTTATGATGCTTGTGTAAGAAATTAATAAAAAAAATCACTATACTTATAGAAAAAGTATTTCTGGTATAGATTTTTGATTGCAGATTCCCACATATATTTAATTCCATTCATAAGTACGAGATGAAATAAATATGACTACAGAAAATAAACAATGTTCTAACAAAAACTTCTTCGTAACATAACTTGTTCTCAGGTTTCCTTAAAGTTTATGATACGTCGCGGACATTTTTAATATTCTAAGGAAAATAAACATAACTAAGCCTATAAATTTTGATTTAATATTACTATAGATTATGTTAGCGATCCAAGCTTCTTTAATATGACTTATTTAGGGATCTATGTAATTTTTTACAAATAAAAACATTTATTTTTGTAGAAATATTATGTTTGTAGAAACTCACGGTTATTAAAAAAACAACAATTTGTTTGTTATTGTTTATTTCTTAATCTAAATCAACATTAGACAGATCTTCAGTTATTTTTCGAACATCATCTTCTGTTCGTTTCTGGTCACCTAACTTCTGTGCTTCTTCTTTCTTCTGTCCGTATAGCTTTTTGAGGTTATCCAAAACGAATTGAGGCATATGTCCCGGTTTTGGTTGATGGATCTCATACTCTCCTTTGTCGTTCTTAATCAATTCCACCACAGAATCTTCTAGATTCATTACTTCTCCCGGTCTACTTGTATCTGGTCTTTTGTGAACAACTTTTGATGGGCTCTTCATCTTCTGGGCCCAGCTCTGAAGGTATTTTCCGGCATCCGTCTGAAGGAACTAAAAGATGTTATTTAAATTCATACCAATTCTAATTATTTTGTAAATGTAATTAGCATTTGAATAGGAGACAATTGTTTTTTTTTTCAATTAAGATGAATTCCTACTTAAATAATATAAAAAGAGCAAACTTGTGATACCTTTTCCCTATTTTTATTAACTTTGAGTGGTGGCAAGGCAGGCGCTTGTCGTTTGTTGCTCCCCGACCCGAACGGTTGTCCAGCTAAAAAACAATAAACATAAGAATTTAAAAAAACAGTCAACGTCACTCTATAATTTTCGTGCCTATCAGAAAAAAATAGCAATAATTTTCACTAGTGTGTCCATAATATATACGTTTTTTCACATGCAAATGCGACAATTTACTTAATACATTTTTATTATGAGCACATTGTACGAGTACATTAATTAATACACATCTGTAAATCTTAAAGAACAATAAAGAGCAAGTGATGACAAGGTTAGCAGCTATAATTTAGTTTATTGTTAAACACTTTTCAAACATACAAGAAAACTTTAAATGTAAGAATTATAAGATTTAAATCATTATGAATTGATCTTTTGATAATTATAATTAATTAAATTACAAAAATATATATCTTACTAAGATTCATTGTGTTAGTCTGTGGTCCCAGTTCGAACATGACCTGAAAGTCAGCGTGGTTTCCGAACGCAAATCCAAAGCCAACTCTAGAGTCTGTGCCTGGAAATATACATGAAATTATTTAGTTAATTTTAGCTCCCATTTACCAACATCTAGTGTAACACTCAGAGTGGTTTGATATTTGGTTTAGATATCGATTGAACTACTCTAAGTTCGGTTGTACGTTACAATTTTGAAGCTTAGAGTCGACAGTTTTTGGAGTTTATTAGTAAAATATAATCATACGAAACCAGTAGTAATTTACTAGAAGATAATGTAGGTCTTACCTTTTTTGATAGGTGGAATATTAGAATAAGCGACGGACAACAGCGATGGCAACTCCTCGGGTATAATCACAGAGCATTGTCCTGAAAGTAAACAAAAATTGTTTTACTAAGGGCCTGTCCCACCACTGGCTTATAGAGACTCAGATAAATTAAAAATGACGTCACTGTCAGATAAGGTAACGAAATCCGATATTTCCATCACATATTTTTCACGTTAGATTGTTATCAGACAATTGTCAATTTTGTGGGACAGGCCCTAAGATAACTAAATAAGTTTATAACGGTTTTCTGTTGTTTTTAAACGATTAAAAAAAATGGGGAGGTTATCAATTCATGTGTGTTTTATTTTCACGCCAAATACTGGCATGCCAGTTGCGTTTACATATGCTTGTAGCTGGCAATAGTAACGACACGTGTAATCCCTCCCTTATACGCAAATACTCGCACGAATAAGCAAGATTTTCTTATTACCAATAGACATACCGCAATACAATAGCTATTGTAGGCTTTACAACTGTGTGAATGAATTACAATGAACATTATATGATTGACTGCAAACTCTACAAACCAGGATTATTTAAATATTAATACGATCCCTATGAAAAACAACTCTAATTGTATCTTATTGACATGAGATTAGTTTGGGTCTTTCTGCGTCTTGGGAAAGCAACGTGAAACTGCAGTCAGTACCTCTTAGACCAAGGTAAATAAAATTGTACAAACAAATAGAGAAAGTTTAGACGTATGTTTATTCTATTACAGCCAAGTTATTATGTTAATGAGTGTAAAAGTGAAATTTACAAAATATTACATTTTTAACATACTTAATACTTTGTGTTAATTAAAATCTATATAAACACCTTGACTTTTAATTATTTCAATAATCCAAAAATACAATTCTTTCCTATTTATAATACTAGTATAGATAAGGTACAAAGGAATAAAAAATTTCGCATTGCTAAAGTTTAAGTTGAAAAAAATATCTAAAGCTATTTATAATAAAAAAAGAATCTTTAATCCATAAAGAACTATTCAAAACTACCGTTCGCCCGCAACTCAGACCACGTGGAATTTAAAAATACAAAAGTAAGTAACCTAAGGTAAAGGCCGCCCTTGCAAATATTTTGTATTAGTATAGTTTAAACATTTGTATTTTAATATTAGTGCATAAAGTTTTAAATAAATAAATAACCTATGTGTTCTTCCAGATGGGTACAGCCGTTTAGGCTACAAACTCTAACAAACATCCATCTAAACTTTCGCATTCATAATATTCGTAAGATTAGAAGAACACAAGAATATTGCGTGCTAAAATCTGTTTAGTGTGAGAGTGCGAACGTCAAAAGATCGCAACCTTACATGGCTTGTGTTGCGTATCAATGTAGGTCAGGGTTTCCCGCATTTATTTTAACTTGTTCAAATTCTCTTTACTTAAAACTTGTGTAACGTTATTTACAAGAAAAAGTAAAGTCATACAATAATATAACGATGGGAAAATAAGAAGATATTCGTGTTTTGATTTCTAACATAAATATTATAACGAAATGTAAAAAAAAATAGGAAATAAAATATTAAAAATCTAATGTTTCGTGATGTTGAAATTTTACTAAACAAATGTGAAATAATATCTTGATTCTAAGCTTCATATGTAAATAATTGCTTGATGTCCTTATACATTTTTTGTTAATTTATGGAAAAAAGTGTACCTTGGATATAACTATTATTTTATTTGGAGGTTATTTTTTTAACCTCGTAAATTTTTTACTAAATATTCAACGAAATGCACTATTGAATTAATAACCTATTGGATTAAAAATAATAAACCATAGACCATTATTATATATGTTTTAATTCGAACGCCTTTTATTTTTAATTTCTAACTAACAAAAAGCTAGCATAGTATTATCGTGCATTTTATTTTTGTTTTGCTTAAACGCACTTCTCTCCGTCTATTTTAAAGACTAGCTGTTGCTTGCGTCTTCGCCCGCGTGAAATTAAAATATAGCCTATGTTACTCACAGATAAATTACATTTGTAATGGTGATAGAATTTTTAAAATCAACCCAGTAGTTTTGGAGTTATTTCAAACAAAAATACAAATCTTTTCTCTTTGTAATATTAGTATAGATATTACCGAAAACATTACATAAACAGACCCTATAAATATTGGCATAAATTATAATTTCTGACATAAGTTGTTTATGAAAGTTCTAAGCAGAACGACCTTAGTTAGGTGCAAAGGCATCTAAACTGTCGCTCAAACCTGTCCCGCGCTACGAAATCGAAGCTACCATATTACACAAGCGTTAAACATCACTAAAATTGTGACAAACATATACAGAGATTGACTAATATGAATAAATAAATAGCTATTCTATTTTACAGATTCTCTAGGGAGGCAGCTGCAACCCAACCTCCTCCACTTTTCAAACAAACAGACTGTAATACAAAAGGGTAAGAGTACTCCAATTCAAAGAAATATGTACTGATATATTCACAATATCATTAGGGATTACACGGAACAAACGCGGCTTGCGGATAGACAACAGACAGACATTTTTTTTTTAATGCCATTTTTGTTCTTAGCAACGCAAACATCTTCCCGAAATCTGCAATTTTTCTTTCGATGTTACAAACAGACACTCCAATTTTGTTATATGTATACATAGATATAGATTAGTTACTGTTAATATTGCATTTTTGAAAGTTGTGTAATTCAAGAAAAGGTGTAGGTAATTTGTGGTGACCCTATTATGCTATTGAAGGTTAATAATTATATGAATATTAACCGGACACAAAAACAATGTGAAGGACTTAATTGATTATTATAATTTGTAATTCGCTCGCCGCTCACTTTGTATACTAAATAAATGTTGTTAATATTTCATAGACAAAATATGACTTTGGTAAAAAATACCAATTTATTATCTTTCTAATGTTAATATTTATTTAATTTATTTTTGAATATTTGATTGCTTCCAAACAATTGTAAGAAAAATATTATATCATTTTGACAATTTACTTATTAATTTATCTGTTTATTAAGAGTGTTTATACACAATTGTTTCGGCTGTGGAAACGCAAGCTACACATATTACTACAGCTGCACTATCGTTGTTACCTTTACCATTACAGCGTTATATAGTAAAGAAAGTAATATAACACGAATAGTAAGTAATACTAATCGCAATTCTATACCAAATATTTACGTACCTAAAGAAAACAGGAACAACAGATAAACAATTTTAACCGCCATTTTTAAAAAAACAATTTTGTAAGATCACTGTTTCACGTAACATACACAAACATTGTAATAAAATCCAGTCAATAAACCCGCATTATCCGATTGTCATTGACTGAAACAAAAAAAAATAAGAACTGTCAACGCGACTGATTTTGCCGCCAAACTGAACGTAGAAACATATGACGAACAACGTAGGAACTTTCACTATTACGACAACGATTTATGTCTTCTTAATAAACTATTAATTTATTACTTAATGCTCAACGACATTAGATTTAAATTCCATTGTCATGAGTCATGCAGTTTGTATGTTTCTGAATTGGAAACGCATTATACTAGTGTTCGAAATTCAAAATCCCCGGGCAGCTCTGACCGGAATTCGGTTAAGCAAAAATAACATAAAAAACTATACTTCATAAGGCTTACTTTACAATAAAAAGCAATTATATACTTCACATCCGTGTGTGTGTTTCCATTCACCACGCTCTGAATATTGGTCTGCAGCAACAACTGCATAACAAAGGCCAGTCAACTTTCGACTTTAAGAGAAAGAAAATAAGTAGTATATTCACGAAAATGTTTTTACACTTATAATCATATGAGGTAATTTAACCACCACTTTCATATTTTGTGAAACCAAGAGTGGTGGCGGTATTCCAACAAATATAGAAAGCTTATATTCGGTTAAGCAATGACAACTTTAGCAATAATAACATCCGCATGATTATTAACAACTTGCTGTTTGCTGCTCCGTGACTTAATCCGAAATAAGAAAATGGGATAGTACAAAAAATCAAGCATCTATTTCGCTGATGCCGCTAAACCCTTCATATCCGTTTAATGTTTTGAAGTTACTTGTAAGAAAATCCATTCATTCATCAGCACATACATATGACGTGATCGCAACATGACGGGACTTAACGAGACCTACCCAATTCCTTTTTTTTAAATATTAAGCGCCTGGTGTTTATGAAGAGCATATATTCGCTTCTACTCTTAACTTATTATAAGACGACAAATGAAGGCGGTGTGGTTGTGAAGTAGCAGTCGAATTTTAATCATATGACGGTAAATTCATAGATTCGTATGATGCCAGAGAAACTTTTAATCAACTGAATCCATAAATCCTTAACCTTCTCCAACACCGAGGATATTTTTTTACTTATCTAATAATAATCCGTTTATAATAAGCAAAATAAAATAATTTTTTAAACACTTGTACCACAACGAATGTGCATACTTTTATAAGATTATCTTTATTAATTACCGTGGGAATACAATCCTATGTACAATAGCGTATTTTTTGCAAGCCACCGCGTACCATACGGCACACCACTCCATCAGTCTTCAATGTCCTTTCAACTCTTTAAGTCTTTTTTTATTTTATTGGCTATTGAGTGCCAGTACTGATTCCCGCTCTTTTTGTTAATATGTCACGCGAAATAAACGTAATCTGTGTTCTTATGTTATTGAAATGTAAGTTTTTTTGTTTATTTTGAACACATGTTAATTAAATGTTAGTAATTATTTGAATATTAACCTTGTTCCTAATAAATCTGATCCTTGTTCTTATTCGGTTTTTACAAAAATGGGTGAAAGAATAACTAAATATACCTATACTTGTGTCATGTCCTTTTTGTATGTTCTTTAATCTTTGGAAACGTTTATTTGTATCTGTTAAATCCAATGGGTAATTCAGCTATTAAAAGACAAGAATTAAGAGAAGAATTTAGAAATACTATTATAAATTATAATAAGTATAACTTTCAGGTACATGCGCCGCTCATCTTGCTAAAATAGCTCCAGAGGATGTATCCGCAGGACTTACTGTAGTATATGGCTTTGCGCCACGGTTGAAACTTGGTAGGCTACTTTTATGAATTAGAACCACCTAGTTTGAGACCTTAACAATATCGTCATAAATACCTATAAAACAAAGGGAATATTCGTGTGAATGAAAATTAAAAAATTACATGCCCGCATCATCAAGTAACTCGATCTGTTAACGGTCTACCGTGGGAGAAATATCTCAGTAGTACATTTTTATTTTTTTTTTCTTATTTACAAGGCAACGATCATCGAGTTGGATTTGGATTCAGATTTGGAAACCATGCAGATTTTCAAATCTTATACGAGTTCGGCCCACAGACCATCTCTACTCCGACACAAACCATAAGTGAGTACTTTTTAAATAAGCATTAGGCACATAATGTATATAACATATTTAAAATACTAGCTGTAACTTGCGACATCGTCAGCGTGAAATTAAAAAAACAAACAAAAAAAACGTGGTCTTCTTTACTCACAAATAACGTAGCGTTTTAACGGTAAAAGTTTTTTGAAATCGGCCCAGTAGTTTTTGAGTTATTTCAATGCATACAAAAATACATATCTTTCCTCTGTATAACATGAGTTTAGATGTAAAAATGTTCGGCTGCAATATTAACGTATTTTTTAAATAATGTCATTAAATGTTCTGCATGTATGAACAATTTCAGAGGCCCGATCTGCTCCATACCGTCACACTAGGAAGCCACGCCGTCGGCCGTTCATAGACCTGCTCATACGGACGGGCTTGCTTCGGGAAGTCGAACGTGTGGACAAACATCCACGAAACGGTTCCAAAAACCAAACAAACTCCACAGCACAAAAGGCTTGATTGACTTTCTGATAAATTGTGAAATCAACTAAATTTTTAATTATAGTATAAATATTGTATTATATTATCTGTGGTATAAAAACTTCGAAGAATAGACCAATACAATGTTACCTAACTCTTCAAAATCGCTTGATCTGCAATCAAAATAAATATTATTGTAAACTAGCTTTTGCCCGCGACTCCGTACGCGTGGAATTAAAAAAAAACAAAAGTAATTAGCCTATGTGTTCTTCCAGACTATCCTCTACATCTATGCCAAATTTAATCGAAATCCGTTCGGCCGTTTAGGCTACAAACTCTAACAAACATCCATCCATCCATCTAAACTTTCGCATTTATAATATTAGTATGACTAGTATGATGTTACCATCGTGCTAAAAGACAACTTGGTGGATAGGGGTTTGTACCTACAATGGAGGGTAAATAAAACATATAAATTCGATTAATTCTTTTGTATTTCTCATAAAAAATGTTCCGAATCACTGACTAGTCTGTACATATTAAAATACACAAGATGTCCGAATTTAAATACAATTTAAACTATCGTAAATACGAATAATTCCAATAAGAAATCATGATATTGACAGTGCTAGAAAAGTCGGACATTATGTGTAGTTCAATTTATTCAATACGATGTGAATATGTCATATTAAGCGGCTACTTAAAGCAATACATTGTTAGTATATAAATGAATTATTAAAAAATTAATCAATATGTGGTTAATAATTTAGCTGTATTGATAAAAATGGTTAAATACATTATAAATATAACCATAGAAATAAGATAAACTGGAAGGACAATTATTTTAATGAGCAACCACGGACGTATTATTTCCACATGTCCATCTCACCAGGTTATACCCATTGCCAAGGATGTTCTTCACCGATTTCCAACTAAATCTACCATAAATAATCATATCCAAATCAAGGGCGGATCCAGCTTTGGCGCCCGGGGGAGGGGGAGGGGGTCACATAGTCGTGGTCAAGTCAAGAGCTTGACAAAATATGTAAATATATTTTGTCAAGCCCTTGACCAACCAGATCAGGAAGGGTCATGACCCCCATGACCCGCCCCCCTTGATCCGCCGTTGCTTGGAGTCAAATGGCGATTTGAAGATTTTGCAGCAAGGGTCAATATCTAGGCTAGATTTAGTAGTAATTTCTTTTTAAATTCAAATGGTATGAGATGTATGAAAAACTGATCATTAGTTTTCTAGTTTCGTATGCGAATCTGAAGGGATAGAGAGCATCTCTGTATTTTGAAGTAGGTTATATGCTTATGACCCCCCCCCCCTGGATCCGCCGTTGCTTGTAATTCAAGAAAAATCACAAATAAAATAAAATAAAGAATCATTACGTTTACGGGAATAGAAATCTAAAATTAATTATATGTGTATATGCTTAAAAATGTATGTTATAATAGATAGTTGCTATGATATATGTAAATAAGATTGTAAATAAACTAGTATATAAAAATGTTAAAAAATGCAATTTAATGATAATTTAGTGTTACTCCATTCCTTCACAATTCCATTGTTGTAATAAAAATATTAAACTGAATACATTTGTAATTATTTCGTAAACGCTTTCTGGTCTGTGGACACGGTAGCGCCCACGCCGTGGCTAGGTCAAGATAAGTCAAACAATTCCATCCCACAATTCCCCTTTTGTATTATACGTTAACATTAAAAATTTAAACCACTATATTTATACACTAATGTATAAAAATCAGCAATTATTTCAAAACTATTCAAATCTAAATTCACTACCCATTAACACCTAACTTTAATCAAACACTTACTTGAATGTCTTTAAAGTTAACTTCACCTTAACTGTCGAAATAAGTCTACGTCTAAAGACGGCCATTTTGTCATTTACGTATAGCCTAAATCACATTAAACTTTAATCAATTAAAACTAATGATCATTACTCACCTAAGGCAATACGTTTTCGTGTAAAAATGTTTATTTTAAATTTTAAAATATAAAAATAAATTTAACAGATAAAATAAAAAATAATGAAAAAAAAAATAAAAAACAAAAAATCTTTAATAATGATTGTAATATCGTTTCTAAAAATAATAACATTAGTCTTTTTTATAAATGGCAATACAATTTTGAACATTAAATAATATAAGAATATCTACATACGGTCATAAGACTACGAAAAATACAAGTTTCTGCGTATTTGAAAATTGTCAGTACAATTCAATTTAAATTATTAAAAAATAGTGTCTGTAAAATGCCCATAGTTATTCCTTTACATTTAGATAAATAATGAAGTTATTACTATAATATATTTTACATTATTGTTTTAATATTTACTGATAGTATTAACAAATGTCAATAATTCTTCAATTGGAAGATATAATGTGATTATCAAAGTTTTTTAGTGACATGTGCATTATTTTTTCATTTATAATATTATAAATTAAATTAAAACGATTAGTCATTGGACTTTTGTTTTTGGTTGCATTACAATAAAAGGGTCTTTTCAAAAAATTGTTTATAAAATAAAATTTGTACAGTATTCGATGAAATTGTACATATTAGAAAAAAAAAAAACTAAACATGTAAGAAACAATACTGAAATTAAACTGATCAGAAGTATAAGTTTCATAATAAAAACCATAGCCATAGAATATTTACAGTCATGTTGTTTTACAAATAAGAAAATACAAAAAAAAGTTTTCATGCATATTCATTGAAATAAAGATCCAATATTAGCTTGCATCTTTGTTTATCGAATTTAAATATCATTTAAACATTTTTAGCCATTGTATATAACAAAAATGCAAAAAAAACTTACACTTAAATTCGAAATTAAAGGTAGGTGAATTATTCATAATAATAAGTTGCGAAGATTTTACAAAGTCTTGCATAGTTAAAAAAACATACATAATATACGATAGAAAAAAAAAACAAACATTATTAATTCTTGTAAGATTTTTTTAGAAAGTGAATACAGTTTATAGTATTGTTTCTTTACTTAAAAGAAATTCAATAATAATAGAAAATAGGTTTTTGTATTTCAGTAAAATATAATATTAGCAAATAAATGCTGATATATTCAATTATAATAAAACCAATAAAAACAATAATTTCAATGAGATATTAAATTGAAAAACATTTAGGCGACAATAAAATGATATGATTTTAATTTTTAAAATATAAAAATAAATTTAACAGATAAAATAAAAATAATTAAAAAAAAATAAAAAACAATAATTTCAATAAGATATTAAATAGAAAAACATTTAGGTGACAATAAAATGATATGATTTAATTTTTAATCAAACATCAAAGACAAATACAACTTGAAACTTCTTGTTTCAACAAATACTTTAAAACAACCATACAGGAATGATAGTACAACCATTCTAACAAGAAACATACAAGTCAAATAATTCACAGAAACCAAAGACCTTTTAGGAATGGTTGAATTTGCATTATTTTCTATACTAATCTTTACTTATACTGACAGCCACAAGATTGTATCAAAATTGGTTAAAAAGTAATTTAATTCTGAAGGATAATAAAACACTTTTGTATTTATAGATATTTTCGTATAGAAATCAAAAACAGTTATTTTTATCCAAGTCTATTATTACCGATATTTTATTTAGTGGGATGGTTTTAAAATCAGTAAATTAGTGCTTATTCTATAGTTCGTTATTTAACTTAAAATATTCTATTTAGTATCTTACACGATCACAACTACATACATTTTAAAATTCTCGAGTACACACTTATTACAGTTATCAGAAAACTAAGGGCCTGTCCCACCAAATTGTAAATTGTCTGATAACAATCCAACATGTAAAATATGTGATGGGAATATCGGATTTTGTTCACTTATCTGACGAGTCATTTTTAAATCTGAGACTCTATCAGCCAGTGGTGGGACAGGCTCTAAGAAAAACCGATGGATTGTGTTTAAGACTGTACAAGGTTTCCACACGGGTAACTCGGATTCAATACATCCTAACTTCGTGTTAAACTCGCCTTCGCCATACTTGTGTTAACCAGACTAATTAAAACTGTACATGCGATCCTAACAAGTAACTCAATATCAACGCACTTCGTAACTTGGCTGTGTAACACACATCTGTCGTATAACTCGACTAATTCAAACTGTACATCGGATCCGCACGGGTAACTCGGTTATAAATCACTTCGTAACTTGATCACGTTAAGTCTATAGCTGGTACTAGCTGTCGGCACCAGGCTCCCTGCTGGCGGGCGGCAGGCTCTGTGGGCTGGAGGAGAACTGGTTGACCATCTTACTCTGCATCATGTTCAGTAAGATGTCGGAGTACTGCTCGATTAGTGACATCGCAGGGTTACCCGCTGCGTTCGCTTCTGGAGATACAAATGTATACAATATTAGCTGTTGCTCGCGACTTCGCCCGCATGAAATAATAAATAATTAAAAAATATAGCCTATATTACTCATTGATAACTCAGCTTTTCAATGGTGAAAGAATTTTTGAAACAGATTAAGTAGTTTATGAGTTCTTTCAATACATACAAAAATACAAATCTTTCCTCTTTATATTAGTATAGATACCTTTAGAGACGAGGTTCTCCAGCTTCTGTCTTGTGGAGTCGACGTTGAGTGCGCGGCAGTCGCCGTCCGTAGAGGACAGGCTGCTGGGCGCCTCGCCGTTCTGAGCGCGCAGCACCGCGCCCCGTAACACCTTCTGCGTTTCCAATATCGCCGCTTCTAAACCTGAACACATAAATACAAATAAAATATCTATATTTACTAACAAATGCTTCCTCTTTAAAACGTCCAATGAGTTTTAATACTTTAATTGTGGTCTTTAAAATCCAACTTAAAAAAATTATAAATTCCAACGCCTGTAATTTCTAAATAGCAATTCTACTACTCAAGTCTTTATTTATTTAATACTTTTTGCAGAAATACACACAATACAATAAGTATAGTAAAATTAAGCTACTACAAGATTTGTCTTCAATGGATCCGTATTACACACGAATGTTTAATGAAAATAAATTCTATTGGCGATAGATACACGGTTAACAATCGTTCAATAGACACGTGGGGCCCCCTCCTATGATTATTAACCGTGTGTTCCGTTAGTTTTGCATTAAGAAATGACGTCAGAGTGTGTAGTGCGCACTGACCGCCGATGTCAGCGGCGGCGCTGGGGTCGCGCTGCAGGCGGCGGTAGAGGTGCACCACCTTGCCCGCGGTCTTCGTCAGCTGCTCCGTCAGCGCCAGGCACAGCTGCGACGGCGACACTACAATACATACATACAAATTAGTAAAACCTATTTGAATAGAATAGTAGTATGTTTGAATAGAGTGGCGCACTGTAGGACTGGCTCGCCTCGCGCAATACCACGACCACACAGAAGGGCGTGAAGTAGGAGCGATTCCACGTTTCCCATGATTTTTATAAGGAAAAGTGGATTTGACAGTGGACGAGACACAGGAAGAGGAAATATCCTCTTTATGTCTCTATCAAGACAAGATCGAGTAAGGGTAGGCAACGATTCTGCATTTGCGGATATCTATGTATCAGGTGGCCGCTTGCTCGTTTGCCACTTTATAATATGAAAAAAGAATAATGAGCTAACATCGGAACGAATGAATGAGAACGTATCCAGTGAAAACTTATTACTTACAATTATTTTCAGGTGGGGGTTCAGGTTTGGCGCGCTGCCGCGTGTTGGTCGTCAACCGGGCGGTCACCTCGCGCGCCTTCGCTGACAGATCGCGTTCGCTGCCACTGCGTCCTATACGTTAATGAAACAGTTAATGAAACAATTTCGCTCATTTCGGATCTTTATTTGCAGCTGAAATGTCAAAATTTTGGTTAGTAGTCCGTGTACATACCAAGTCTCCTTTGTGCTCTATCAGCGGAGGCAGCGCGGGGGCGCGGCGCGGGCGCGGGGGGCTCGCTAGTGCCTCTATCCTCCGCCTCCGAGCTGGACTCCTCGCGCGCCACCGTCGACACACTCGCTGTACCAATGGTCATGTTATTCCGTGCGGGGAACGGAATGCAGTGCACATTAATATTTTAGAGGCTATTGGAGAATATTGTTTACGTGTTGAACGTTTTATGGATTTGAAAGTGCACTAAAAATCTAGCTACGACCACACTTTTACTAATTAGAATGACTGAGTTTTTCTATAAAGTTAGAAAGGGGCTTATCATTGACTTATAGTACATTTTAAATTTCAAATTATTAGTATTCTCTAGATATTATTAGGTAACTACTCATTAAAGTAATAAAGTCCGTAGTCTGTGTACGTACCGGTACTATAAGAGTTGACGAGGCCGCGCCTGCGCGCCGTGTTGGCGGTGGCCTTGTTCATGGAGCTGATGGTGGGCCGCATGAGGCCCTGCACGCGGGACGCCGCCTGACGCGACGGCTGAGGGTCCGATTCTGAATCACTCTGGAAACAGTTAAATATTTTAATATACCTAACAGATAAAACAAACTATAATAGCATATGCAGACAGATGACAATTATGATGACATAATTATGAAGTATCCATCCTCAAGACCTCTACAATCACAAGACCATGAAAGTAAAATTATTATTAAACATTAATCCATTCGTTTTAAATAAAAAAAAAGACTAAAGTCGGTTTTTTTAACACGATCCATTTCCATTTTTTTTCTCTCAGATTTTTATGGACAAAATTAAGCAAACCTTATCAAACATATAAACTAATGTTAATAATTACCTGATTGAGTACACCGACACTGGAACTCCTCGTCATACTGGACTTGCTGTTGTACCGCGGCGCTGGCCGCACGAACCCACTCGGGGACTTGCTCGAGTTCGCGCTCGTCGGCGGAGTCGACTTCACCGGAGCTACACAAACAAAATACGTTCTTATTGAAGAAACATAAGATCTATTTTTGTTTGTCAGGAAGAGGAAAATTAAAAGTAGTTCGCGATATGTAATATTATAAATAAGGAATGAAGTTAGTACATGTTATATAGAGTAGTAATTTAACTTCATTTTTATTAGCTTGACAGAATTAAGGGCATTTGTATTAACATGTGAATTAAGAATAGAAGAAAAACAATTAAAACCCGATTATGTACATCCTTATACAAGATAAATAGAGCGATGATCTGAAAGCTTAGAAAACAAGCACGTCGATAACATGAAAACGTCAAGAAAATAACAATTACCAACCCTGATACCAACCAAAATAATAATTATTAGTAAGAGTATCCTAATAAAAAGCAAACCAAGCAATTTTCCATTACCAAACCAAAATTCCACCAAAAAAGATAAAAACCAAAAGTCACACAAATGGACAGACATGCACGCACATACCTATCCAAAAAAGTGTATGATAAAATATGTTATGAAGAAAACAGCTTGATAAACGTGCAAACACCATAGCTCCTCCGTGTAAATAAGTATGTTGACCCTCCACCGCAGCCCTGGGGGAGTACAAACCTTGCGGCGTGCGCGGCGCCGGCACGGGCTTAGCCAGGTCGGACAGCGATATCGCCCGCCTCATGCCGCCCGCGTCCTCCTCGCGCTCCGGCGGCGAGAGGTGCGTGCGGCTCGCTGGGTCACACCGGTCAATTGTAAGTCACATGCAATCAGCTACCATAATCTGAACCATCTCATAACAACTACACTTTAAAATCTTTAATCACGTCAAATATTCAGTGTTTTAAATTTTTCAGATTATCGTGACTTAAGCAAACACTACAAACTTATATCTACGAAACCGTTTCGTGCATACTCGGTGATCGACACATGCTGAAATAAACACAATAAAGCCGTTTGCGATGATTTGTGAAGATTGCCAGTGCAAAAATCATTGGACTGTAAAAAAGGTCATAGATTTTTTTTTTCCTCACAAAGTATTACAAATGTTGATTTACATCATTTTTAATAAAATTGGATTCGATAAATGTTTTGATATTGAACGAAAAACAATTATAAAAAGCGCGAAATAAAAAGGTAACCATTACAACATCTAATTATTCGTTCAAACATGCGAATCCAACCTTGCACTGGTGAAAATTTCGACGGCAGAACTGGAGGGTGTAATGGAAACTTTTTGGACAGACCGGAATTCCTTACACCAGCCCCGGAACCAAGCATCGGCCTCACTCTACACTCAGGTGTACACATTTGGTTTTCAGTACTACATCTAGGTCCAGGCATACGAAACATTTTTCTTAGTGGAGTTTTCGGTCTATTGAAGCCATACATGGATAATCTTTTAGGTGAGTTAGTGCAACTAGAACTTGTAGTTGAAGACTCATAATTTTCACTATCTAAATGCACATCCGTTTTTGGTATAACCATTTCATTATAGACACGTTGGGGCAAAAACTTTTGAACTGCTTTCAATTCGCTGCAAACTGCGTTATTCAGTTGTGGAGGTTCTGGATGGTCGATTTCTATAGCTTCGTTTCCAGCATCATTACTTACTTCGATGTCCACCGTAACTAGTCCCCCGATTTGATCCGAGTCAAGAATATCAGGTAAACTCAAATTTCGCTTTATTTCTTTATTATCTGATACCGTGTCGGTGTCAGTATCGACTTCTTCTAGTGTAAGTGAAGCAAAATCGGATACAGTATTTTGTTTCGTCGCCAGCTTTTCAAATTTCCTTGATAAAAGTTTAACTACACCTTTACCATCATTTATATTAGCTTTCAAGGGTCTCATTCGCCATTCCTTTAGTATTTTCTCTTGCAGAATTTTCCGTTCCTCCATTTCGACTAATTTGTTAATAATTTCCAGTTTGCGCTCTATGTATTTATATTTTTTTACTTCATCACTTGTATCTGGCGGTGCAATATTTTCTTTTGCTTCAGTATTTTGTCGACTGTGCGATGGACCTTCACAGTCAACTCTAGAAGTTATTTTTTTATTCATCTGATTCTTAGAAGTTTTAATGATATTCTTCTTCTTATCTTGTTCCGAAAAATAATCTAATGAATCTTTGGAAAATTCATTTTGGCTATCTTCAATAACGTCTAGGGAATCCATGCTGACATGCTGAAGTCTCTCCATTCTTTGGATTGCGAAAACCTCTAAACTGTCCATCTGCATTTCTGATTTGTTTTCGTTTATATCTTTCTCTTTGACAAAAACATCGAACGACTTTTCCGCACTGTCAGCATCAACTTTGTTTGAATTTGCATCTTCTTGTTTCTTATTACAATTATAATTTTTATTTTGAAGTCCATCTAATTTAGCTTTATATTGCGATGATATGGAAGAACTCAGAGTACCTTTATCTAAGCTAGCTTTTAGTCTGTTATTCATCTTAGTAGAAGATGTTCGTTTAATTGGTTTTGGAGGTTTATGTGGAACAAACTCCATCGTTATTTTGACATTATTATTTTTTGGACCAGACCCTCTTTCAAGACTTTTAGTTGTGTTGTTATATTTAGCAGCATTCGCTTTCTCCTTGTTTAACTGATTTTTGTTTACTTTGGTTTGAACGTTTTTACGAATTTGCTCCTCGAATTTCTCCAGATTTTTCTGTACATGGGAGTTGCGTTTTTCCATCAAATTTTTAAGAGGATTTGGTTTTGAAGCTGGTTCTAAGACCACTTCGAAACTGCAGCTTTTTGATTTAGTCATAGTATTTTGTTCACAGCCCTCCATCTCACTTTTATATTTATGTTTTTCGGAAAACTTTGGTTGCAATGACTTACTAGTATTTGCCCTATAATCACCAGTATTAAGTCTTGGAATTTCATCAGTTCCTTTTTTCTCCTTATCATACTGCTGTATATTATTACCATCGAAGTAATAAGCAACACTCTTTGCCGAGGAAGGCGTTTGTTTAGATGTAGAATCGTATAAACTTTTAGATCTGGTAACCGTTTTATGACCAGAATATTCACCACCAAGTACATCAAAGCCATAAACTTTACTGGTGGGCGGTTTTGGACTTACTACTATGTCTCTATAATTCGAAGAACTTTCACCAAGATAATTGTTATACATGTAGCCCCCCATGTATGATACATTATTAGGACTGGAACCATAACTTTTTGAACTATTGTCGAATTCATAGCAACTTTTACTATTAGGCATTCCTGCAGCTGGGTGATTTGGTTGTCGAGAAGTCCGAGCGCCTTCAAACAACATTTCTAAAGGAGCACTTTTGGTACATTCAGAATCATCAGAGAGAACACTTTCTAGTGAATTACAATTGGTCCTTGAGAGTTGGATGTCATTTTCTAGATACATTTCATCAGATAACATAGATTCCTGACTACAGCTTGTTTTCATATATTTCTTCTGATTTAAAAAGAAACTAGCACTACTATGTCTGTGTTTTTCTAAATATTGATCATCAGGTTCGTTCAGGTTCTCGAAAGAACAATTTTGGGAGTCGTTAAGATTATATCGACTATCATACTTTGCTTGTTGGAAGGCGACTTCGTTACCATACTTTAAAAATATTTCATTAGAAACGCTGGAACAGTTAGAATTGTCACTCAGTACGGACTCGTTTGAACGAGTAATACATCTTTTAGTAAGTACACTTTGACATCTATACATACTGTATTTAAAATTCATAGGATAATTTTCATCCATAACATCTTCAATGTTTGATGGCATATTTCTCGGTAGAGTGGAACTTTTCTGGCCTATACATGGAGGTTTGACTGGTACCACAGGTTTTTCCATAGTACCACCGTATATTTCATAATTAGATACAGCGCGTCGTGGCATACCTTTAGCTTTAGTGTGTTTTTTACAAATTTTCTTTGAATACAATTTGTTCTTGCAACTTACGTCTTGACTCAGACTGCAATCTTCTAGAGAATCTGAGGAGAAATTCCCATCATCCTTCTCTACTACTTCCTTCGACGGTTGGAGATCTAAATCGCTTTGATTGCTTGGTTCATATTCATCCAAATCGCCATATTTTCTCGTTATTTCAGCTATCATTTTCTCCGTATCACTTTTTATAGTATCAACTATACTTTTACCGCTTTCTTTAGCCCTATTGTCTAAACCAACAAAGAAGCTTAGAGAGTTTCTTTTCTTTGGATCCAGCGGAGCATTTTGAGGCTTAACGTTCGTTTGATTTTGATTGTTTTGAACAACTTTATCCGCCCATTTGCATTCTTCGGACACGGGGGACACGGGACAAGATTTGTAGTTTTTAAATATACTTCTGGAATTAGGTTTTGGTAATTTAGGTTGAGGTTTCTCAGTTAAATTTAGATGGAAGTTACGAGGCGGAACTTTCGGTGGGTTTTCTTTGTCTTCGTGTGGATTAACAGGGAACAGTCTATTAAATACTTTAGATTGTATAGGTTTCTTTCCCAGGTCTATAGTGAAAGCTAGTGGTTGCTGTTTCTGTGGTATTTGTTCTTTGAATACTACAGGTTTCTTGCTGTAGGGTACGTAGTTAACATTTCTCTTGTCTGGTTGGTTTTGTGTAACAGCAGAATGCGGTGGTACGTATGGAGCTAAGTTTTCGAAGTACTCCGGCATCATCCTGTGGTTGATGTTCGCGGGGATGGCGTAAGGATTCTTGTTACGGTAGTCCAAGTTCACATTCTGGTAAGGATTGAGACTGTCGAAGAAGTTTAGACTGTCTAAATTCTCCTCGGGATAAAAAGGTAGATTAGAGACTCCTGGTCAGCATGATGGGGAAAATTTGTTTCTTTGATTAGTACAATAAATATAAAAATATATAATATATTGCATAATGTTAGTGATTTCATACATCAGTCAAACAATTCAACAACATAAAAAACTATTTACTAGTGGTTAATGTAACTTCAACGTTTTCTGTAATTGCATTAAAGTTAAAAGTACTCTTAAAATTCATGGTTATATATTTTTTATAACTTGTGTAAAATCGCATAAATAAAATGCAAATATGCAGTATGCGTCTGTGCATAATGATACATCATAAATCAGCAATATTGTTTGAATTTGATAAACGTGTAAACTAGTTATGCTATAAATAGCCTTATTCCTCTTACCGTAAGTTCGAGAGTTGTTGGGCACGGCCATCGAGACAGGTCTGTTCCGACGAGAATTATCCTTTTCTGGTATGTAGGACAAATCCGTAGTGGACTGACTCGATTTGAGATTTGACCGAAAGGCCACCTGGAAGACGAATTAGGTTTTTTTTTAACATTCAATTTAAAAAAAATAACTTTCTTGCAATTTAGTAAGCCATCTTCAATGCGCACGAAGCTGCTAATAGCCTTTAAAAATACAAATATTAAATGACAAGATTATCAATTGGTATCTGGTATGCGCGGTTCACACTTGGTCAGTAGCGCACCTTAACTGGACTGGCAATGCCAACTGGCTAACTGGCACCAGGGAGTCCATACTATCTTTGACTGGCCGTCGCAACTGAACTGGCCAAGTGTGTACCGCTTAATATATTCGAAAATATCTGACAAGTTGTGAAATGCACCTATTTTTTCGCATCTACACTATAAGTCAAAGAGTGAGTGAGAGAGAAGATATTTTAGTGTGTATGTGTAAGGGAGACAGAGCTATGTGTACGTTACGTTCTCAAGCTGTCGCCTGGTCTCCAGTATCCTGCGCTGCAGCTCCTCGCGGCGGCGCGCGGCCTCGGGGTCGGGGCGCGCGGCCGGCGTGCGCGACAAGTGCTGCGCCGACAGCGACTTGTTGCCTAACAATATGTACAATTAATCTTACTAATATTATAAATGCTTACTAATATTAGAAGAGAAGATATACTAATATAACTAATAATGAAAAGGAGTCAAGATGTTGTGTGGACAGATTAATGACCATATCTTAAGACCCATATGACCCGAGGGTCGATTGGGCCATGAGTGGTAGGTAGGGACATAAATATTATAAATGCGAGTGCTGTGTACGCCTGTCATCTGTATGTTCTTCTGCTTTTTTGTTTTTCATTGTCTACAGTATATTAATTTGGTTGTGATATTTGAACATGCAATTGGTGTACCTTTTTTATAAAAATAAAAATAAATAAAATAGAATGCGAATATTTACATAGATGGAGGAATGTTTGTTTCAACGTATGTACAATAAAGCTTTTCGAAGGTTCAGGTTGCCATAACGGTTGCCAACCTGCGATAGGAGATGGCACTCGAAGAAGAAGGACAATAAAGCTTAACGGATCTCCATGAAATTTAGCACAAATGTACAACAAAGTCCGGAAGAACGTATAGCCTATTTACTAAGTTTCATTTCAAATTCCGCGCGGACGTATTCGCGGGCAAAAGCTAGTTATACAGTATTGTGTTCGTGAACGTACCTCCAGGCAGCGTGGAGTCGAGCTCGACGCCGCTGAGGCTGTCGAAGGCGGACTTGAGGTAGAGCTCGCGGCGGCCGGCCGTGTCGATAGACTCGCACGACCCCGACAGCGGGTTGCGCTCCGCGTTGTCGCCAGATGGCGTTGATACCTAAGTCATACAAAAAAAATATTTAAAATTGGTTAAGTAGTATGATTTACTATGACAATCAAAGCCATTAAATGGGGGGTAAGGTAAACTCAGTTTTCTAATGTTGAATCAAAACTAAGGAAGACTATTTAACAATTCTTGAGTGCGGCAGATAGTGTCGGCAAATGCTTTGACTTTGATGAATCAGATGTCCATCTTTATTTTTACATTTAGATTAAAAAAATATTATTTATGCAACAATGTGCGTCTTTCGACGTACATGTACGTGGACGTACGTATGAACACGTGCGTGCGTGCACAGTCGAATTCAAAAGAAATGAGGGATTATGAACTTATTTGAACAATTTTACATTTATAAGGCTATAATCACCGATTTTTTTTTAAATAGATAAGTCTAACATCAAATTAAACACTTTTCAACCAGTAACATTTGTAATGTCCGTTGAATTAGTGTATTTATACGTACCTCATCGTCATCGGAGTCGTGTCCGGAGCCGCTGAGCGAGGCGGCGGGCGGCAGGTCGTGCCGCGGCGACTGCGCGCGCCAGCGCTTGGAGCGCCGCAGCGACTGCCGCAGCTCCTCCGCGTCCATCGCGTTCACCATGAACTCGCTGACACATTACACAATCCATCAATAATACTGCCTTTTATAACACTATGCAATTCACGACCAAATTCTTAATTATGAAACACTTGGTGTTGTAAGCGTTTACAATCTGTCAGAGGACAATTTCAATGAAATTTGGAGTTTACGCGCGGCTTTACTACTTTAGTTGCTGTTATATATTTAAATGTCGTTCCAATATTTGGCTATTAACGACCTAGTACTGATAAAGCTAGAACAAATTTCACAAAACCATGATAATAAAACTAAAGCATTATATCCAGAATTAGAACATTTAAACATAGTGATCGTTTAAATAACACGATCTGTACTATAATGTCAAATAACATGTAAATGAACCATATCAAAACTCACCCTGGTGTGTCATCATCATTGTTGCCAGGGTAATACGTAGGCCTGTTCCGGCTCTCGGATGACGACGTTCGTTCTCCGTCAGATATATCTTCGATATCACCGTCGTGCTCTGTCGACTCTTGATCCTGGAAATAAAAAATATTATAAAAAACTAAAACTCAAGAAAACAGTTTTACCTTTAAAATAACCATGATCTTATTATATACATTTGAAATATTCAACTCATAAATCGTTGCCAATTGTTACTAAAAAGAATTATTAGCATCGATAAATCTCTAAGTACAACAGAACACAACATAGAAATGACCCCAATTTACATATTCGATGAATTTTAAAACTCTAGTTTACATTTTTTTATTTTTACGATTTGCATGCAGATAAACAAACCATCACCCACGATCGCAACATCTTTAAGTAAAAAAGAACATCATATGTGCTTATAAATACATACTCTATACGCCGCAATAACATTACACTAAAAAAAACAATGAAAAACAAAAATGTATAAAAAAACAAAATGGAAACCAAAATTCGAACCTCGTATTTAAAACTGCCGAGCGACGAGTCATCAGTGTGGTGTCGCGTGCGACCGTCAGCTCGCTTTGACAGATTTAACGTTACCTAGCGCACGCGGCACGGAAACGAAAACATAAATAAATGAACATATCAAAATAAATGAAACGATAACGTATGGAGCATTCACATACAAAGCTAAATGTAACAAACAGAAGAGTGTGAGAATGTACTTATATCTAAAACCAGCTTTGTAAGCAAGAAAGAAAAGTAGATTTGTCGGAAAGTGAAGAATAGAGTTCAAGTGAGTAGGAGTATATAATAGTAAAGTACATTTTAGCGCAGAAGAATTTCCAATATTCACATCGATTTAATTAGATATAGCGATAAGTTAAATAACTAAACAACCATTTTATTCAAATTAAGAAGAAACGATTCAAGCATATTACATAGCAAATTTTAAGAATATATTAATAGTTAGTATGAAACGTTAGTTATTGTTTTGATCAAATTAAAGCAACATACAAAAGTGACTGAGCATGCAATGATAGACTAGACTAGACATAGACTATTTAAATAGTTATATGTTTATGGATGACCTATTCTATTTGACTAGCAATTATCTCTAAGAAGTGATTTTAATTTATTTATTTTTACAGATGACTTATTCTGTTTGACTATTATCTCTAAGTGATGTTTAGAGTGACTTATTTGTAACTTGCACTAACCATTTTGAGCTATGCTGGATAAATAAGATGGTAATATTCATAACTTCAATTACTAGTAATTTTGAAATCTTGCATAATGTATTGAAATGGTTTAGAACTTATTTGTATGAAAAAATGCAAAAACAAACATCGAAAACAAAAAGCATAACAAAAATCATATGCGGACTCAAAACACGAAATCATGAAAAATAAAATAAAAAAAACAAAAAACCTTCTCGACTCTTGGAGAGATTGTCAAAATGTCGCATGTCGCTTTCATAGTCGCGTCAAAGTGACGGAACAGAGCCTCGACTCGCGGCAGCTGAGACAGGTTGAGGGATTTCGGCCGCTATTCGTATGTAGATAAGGACCACAACCGTTTGAACATGTCATTAATATTAACAGAAATGATTCATTTTTTCTTTCAATGCAAAAAAATAGAAAAAACAAATCATAAAGGAGAAAATATTTACAGTAAATATCCAAATACCAAAAAGAATAAATTAAATAATGTTTTTAGATAAAAAATTACGATAAATCACTTTAAAAAAATTTATGGCAACAAAAAAATAGTATTTGGATATAAATATTTAAATGTACAAAATAAATTTCAACCATCACCAGAACCAAAACCTTCATGTGAGTGATTAGACAATACAAATTAGTACACAGGACAAAAATATACCACAAAAAAGGCATTGGAGATATAATCGGCGTGCAAAAGGTTAACTATTCGGTGTTGTTCAATATTAACAAAAGATTTAAAAAAATAAGTTTTATATTTCTGACCATTTTTAATTTTCACATAGACCTCACCCGATACAAATACACATTTAAATAACATATAAACTATAGTAAAATCATAAAACATACCTGTTTAACATTTAGGTCTCTTCTCTTCTCGATATACCTTGTGTCAGTTCCACTGTCTAATGAACTATCTTTTGATCCATCGGAGTCAACCCGTTTATCTGTAAAAAAAACTAATTGTTCTTAAAAACATGCTAGAAAAATTGAAAAGAATACAAAAAATATTTTAATTCCTTCATCTACACTAATATTGTAAAGAGAAAATATTTTTATTTTTGAATGTATTGAAATATCTTCTTATATCCTTTTTTAATTTTTCGTGGACGAAGTTGCGAGCAACAACTAGTCGTACATAAATTGAACAAACCAAGTCCGATATACTTTACTACTAAATAATACCAGGGAGAGATAGGAATCGAAAGATAGGCTTGCCACCTCTTTGAATATGTCGAGATGCTTTTCATAACGCATATAAGAATTGACATGTTTTAGAGTGGATGGTGTCAAATAAGTCATAAAACATAGTTATTATCGTAGTCCTTCAGAGTCAAAAAAATATTTCCTGTACTTTGTTTATTGACAACCCTATGGCACGTAACATTCAAAAAGTTTACTTCAAGCAAGTGAATAATTTACCATTAGCAGGTTGTATCCTGGTGGCCCACTTGCCGCGTGCGGGCGGCGCGGGGGGCGTGGCGGCGGGCGCGGCCCCGCCCCCGGGGGCTGACAGCTCATCTCCCAGACTCTTCTTAGCCCACGACGGCAGCTTGCCTATCCTTAACCTACAATTTAAAGTAAATTAAATCAGATACATATTAAAATCTCCACAAAACACGTCATAAATAACAATTTTTAACAAGTCAGATTGAAGGAAAAAGTGATCGTTAGCTGAATTTTACGAAATTGAAAGTATATACATCGATGTAGATTACATAGAGCTTAATTTGATACATTAGGTACAAGAATTCCCTTGTTGACGATTTATCTAAATCAAATTAAGCATATGATAAACTCTGCACGTTGCCAGATGGGGCAGGGGGGAAGTTCACCCATCCCTAGGCCATAGAAAAGTTACTTCGCAAATTATTAATTAGGGTTTTACATATAACTAGTAACTATAGATATAGATAGATAGATAAATGGAAATAGATTTAATACGCATTGATTCAATGTTAAAAACCTAGTATCTATAGTACTAACGTATAATCAGCGACGACCGGCGTGCCGAACTTTGTAGTGTCTGGCAAGTCGCGCGGCGGCGAGCCCAGCTGCGAGTCAGTCTCGCTGTCCAGTCCTGACGCACCGTTACTGCCCACTGGCACTTTCCTACACACAACCATACAAACATTTACAAAGAAACTATTTAACATCATATTCATATCCCCGTCCTTAGGAGAACAAGGTTTTCGTCGTCCAAGTTAATCTGTCTGATATCTCAGTCTTCACGCCCTTGTTCATAGCACATTTCACGCAATCCATACACCTATTTCTAGATAGCTCTACCTCTATATTTAACAATTAGCCATTTTAGAAAGAAGAATACTGACAATAGTTTACGAAATATTCAAACACCAACATATTATAAACCAAATCCAAGCAAAATCCTAAAACTCAGTTAGAATAGACATGTTAACAAATAATAAAAAAATGGCTTCCTCCATACATTAGTGTTATTTACCTGCCCTGTCGTATCGCCTGCTGCGCTAGCCGCGCGCGCATGGTGACCACCATGTCGTGTGGTACGCGCCACACGAAGATGCACCCGTCGCCGCTCGCCGACACCAGGTGCTGGCAGTCGGGGGTGAACCTACAAGCAATAAACATGTATACAGTTTCTAATGAAATAACACTTGTATAAATACACAAGCTTTTACCCGCAACAGTAAAAAAAAACAAAAGCAGACTATGTATTCTTCCAGAATATGCTCTACATCAACGCCAAATTTCGTCCAGATCCGTTCAGCCGGTTTGGCTACAAACTCTAACAAAAATCCATCCTTCCATCCATCCATCCATCTAAACTTTCGCATTTATAATATTAGTATGAAGTACAATTATCACTCCTATTAAGAAAACAGCATCAGCTATATCTTACTAATATTATCAACTAGGTTTTGGCCGCGATTTCATTAGTGTCCAATTAAAAAAAGAAAATACTTCTAAGGCATCGATCAATTGAATAAAGCTACCACTACCATATATAATATAAATAAATAAAGACTGTTGTGAATACATAATCATACCTTAAACCGGTAACAATTTCCGAATGTCCATACATGGTGGCCATACATTCACCAGAGTAGTAATCATACACGCTGAGGATTTTATCCGTACTCGATGTGGCTAAGTAAATGCCGCTGTTATCTAATGCAACCTGAAATGGAAATAAAAACAAATAATGCCACATTCACAATCGTTAATTAATTACTAAGGGAAACCCTTATTGTAGATTTAATACGAAAAAATTGTACTTTAAAGTAGCCTTTAAATTATGTACTGTGCAGTTCCCTTTTTATCTACGCACTAATGCTTGTAAAGGACTATCAAACATATAACCATCTCCCTCACTCTCTGTAAATAAAACAGAGACAGCATATTACCTTAATTAGTGTACCATCTTCAGCAGTGGTGCCTCTAAACGTCTTCGTATGTCTGCCATGCGCCGCGCTGTACACTCGCACGTTACGATCCTAAAACATGAAAATTTAATTTAATTTTTAACATTTAATACCTCCATTACAATCAAAAGCTTAAGTAAATAGCTTTATTAATTTCCCCTTTGGGCAGGGGACTGGTGTCCAAACTAGGGTACCCCGTGTGAAGTGTCTGAGTGCAAAATCTTAAGTAAATAAAGGATTAAAAATATATTTTACCTGACAAGCGGTAAGTATATGTCGGCCGCCCGCGTCCACCTCCATATCGTATAGCGTTGTCCGACCCGACACGTTCTGACCTCGAGCGAACTGGTAACTGCCGTCCTGAGTCTAAACACATTATACACATTTCTTACTAATATTATAAATGCGAAAGTTTAGATCGATGTTTGTTAGTGTTTGTATCTAAATTGCTGAATGGATTTCGATTAAATTTGGCTTAAATCTAGAGGATAGGCTGGAAGAACGCATAGACTTTGTTTTTTTTTATTTCACGCGGACGGAGACGCGAAAGATAGTAAGCAATTTAAGACAATTTAAGATTAAGGACACTTTCATAACTTGTATTAGGGTCGTAGATTTAGCAGAGGAGAAAATATCTTCTTAATGTCCCTTCCTCTGTCTATTATAGTAGGCAACGCATCTGTTACTTCGCTATTTCGGCGAATCAAATGTCCGCTAGCTGGTTTGTTACCTTGTACTGTATAAAAAAACATTAAAAAGAATTACTGTCTTACAGTTTTAAGTTGCCTGAAGAGTATGGTCTTGTCAGCTCCACAGGAGACCATCTGCAGACCGGCGCTGGAGCTGAGGAACCGCACCGCGGTGATCGAAGACGAGTGCTCGTCCAACGTCTGCAGGATCTGGTAGCCCTGGGTGGAGTAACACATTTGTTTTATTAATTATCTCAATGATTTAGTTATTTTAAAATACATTCATTCATTCAACCAGCCAGTCATTCCATCCTAGATTTAAAAATGTATTAATTAAATAAAAAAAATCATTTTCTATTTCATTGTTAATATTATGTTTCATCATGAATTCTATTATTAATTAAAAATGCAATCACTAAGTATAATTAATTCAATTATTGTCATTTATTCTAATCCAAACTTTCGTTCTCAATCGTTTAGTCTATAATTCATTGTTATTATATTATTGTCATTCAAGGTGAATCGCTTCCTGTCATTTGTTCTTTTTTTTTTTAAACACAAAAGTGATCAATGACGTCAATAGACTGTTGTCTATTCTTTTTTAAATCGATTGCTGATGCAATACCATAGGAACTACAGATGATTGTTTAATATTCATAAATTCAAACAGTCCGCTCACCCTATCTACTAAGAAGACGTGCACCAGGCGGTCCCTGGAGGCGGAGGCGAGCAGGCGCGGGCTGGCGGAGTACTCCAGACAGAGCACCTCCGCGTCGTGCGCCTCCAGCGTGTGCAGCGGCGCGCCCTCCGCCGAGTGCACCCACACGTTGCCCGCGCGGTCGCCCGCCGCCACGTGCCGCCCGCACGGCGACACGCGCACGCATCTGGTACACAACTTATATTAACTATACTAAAAAAACATAAATAGTATTGCAAAATAAATAAGAAATATGCATTAAGATATTTACAATTCAGATTTTAGAAATAAATATGATTTGGGCTACTATGGAGGGGAGTAGGTATGGCCTTATTCTTAGTAATTTTTTGAAACCTTTAGGGGACGAGGAGACACATGCCCATCTAATGGAAAAATGTTCAAATCGATCCAGTAGTTTAAAAAAAATACATATCTTTCCTCTTTATATTAATATAGATGTCTCTACAGCATATAATTACATTAGACAAGGTCCTAAAAGTTGTTTATATTTTGGACGAGTTAAATAAATGTATTGTTTAATTTACCTGACACCGATTTTATCATCATAGCTTTTTGACTTGTCTCTATCGCTGGTGGCCGTCAGGTCAACGTCCTTCAGAAACTTCAGCTCGGGGTCTATGTATACTATTTTATTTAATTCCTAAAATAACAAAATAAGAGTCATATTAAGAAAAACATTGTTAAATATAACTGTCGAACAGGTATAATTTTCTCGCTCACAAATTTATTGTTTTAACAGAAATTTAATTATACATATTCACGAACATAAAAAATATTAATTGCAGACATTCCGTACAAACTCAACTCCGACCAGGCGGAACAAGAAAAAAATGAATAGGTAGCCAAACTATAGCATACACCTGTGTCAAATTTCATCGAAATCCGCTCAGCTGTTTCGGTGATTTTTAACAAACATCCATCCATTCATATATCATGTGTCTAAACATTCTTATTTAATAATATTAGTAAGAAGTAAGATATAAACATGTTTACTCACATTGCTGTATATATTAGGTCCGGTGGGCTGCAGGCTCCACACGCGCACGGTGTCGTCGCTGGAGCAGGTGAGGAAGCGGCCCGGCGCCAGCCCCGCGCCCGCGCCCGCCCCCGACACGCCCCCACACACCATGTCCACGCCCCAGATGCACGCAGAGTGGTACAGCGCTGAGTGGGACTTGCCCACCTACAGACATCAATTTAAACATACATAAAAACACACATCAGGAAATTAGGAAGCATAATCGATTTAGACGGAAAATGTGGGCGTAGACATAGGGGAGAATCGAAAGATAGAATCAAATCTGCTTCGAATAAGAATATATTCACGGTAGCTGCCCTCTCCTAGACTATACTTAAATCATGGCTGGCGACGCCCATGCAAGACGCTTACATAGCAATGAAGACTTAAACAAATTGACACAGACTGCAGCAAAGTTGTTAAATTGTCAATAAGGAAGATCTTTAGTACGAAATATCTGTATTGACTACCAATCTCAGACATTAAATTATTCCTCGGTAATGCACTGTTACGGCACATGCCGTTACTCATGGCCGAGTCTCGGGATATTAAACCTAACTATTGTGAACTTCAATAGTTTGAATGTATTTGAGTGTAAGTGTGCGTACCCGCTTGATGTCCCTGACGTCCCACACGTAGAGGCTGTGGTCGTTGTAGACGCACGTCAGCTTGTGGTTGCGCTCGTCGTACGTGAGCGCGATCGCGTCCGGGTACCGCGCGTTGCCCGGCTGCGAGAACATGTGGCTAAGGACAAATAACACTTTCATTAAACCTATCATACTAATATTATAAATATAAAAGTTTTGATGGTTCGATGGATGAATGTTTCTTAGATTTTGTTGCCCAAACGGCTGAACGGATTTAGATGAAATTTGGTATAGATGTAGATGATGTATTAATATAAACATCGTAATATTACACAAGAAGCATAAGACAAATGTGTAATATCAATTGTATTGAGATCAGATGTAAGCACCCACGAATATTCTATCAAACATATTATACCAAACTTATATTTTTAAACTTCTCTAGTCACACTAAGTTTTTTTTTTTTTTTTTTATTCTTTTAACAATACAAAACAATTTAATCTAGTTATATAAAAAAAACGCTAAATAAACCTCAATGGTTTTTCACTAGCGTTTCAGTGGCTTGCGTACATAAATATTGTTTCAGTTTATGCATAATGTTTTTTGTGTTATACATTTTATTAAATGTGAGGGTAGTTCATTAACTAATCTAGGTACAATGTATGATGCCGTGCGCTCGCCGTATACATTTTTTGCGCCAATAGTGTAGTACCGGCTTTCTGTTATCGCCCGAGTGCATATAGGATGTTCCTTTTTTTTAATAATTTTTTCATTAAAAAAATATTCTTTTATCAACAAATACTTAATTTTGGTATAGATAGGTATATTTTACAATGGTCAAAAAGTTTTTTTTCGTTGTTTTGGAATTGTTCTTTAATTTTAGGTGACACAATTTTTTAAGTATTTTAACTTGTAGTCTGTAGATTTGTTCGAGGTATGATTTATATGTACGGCCATAACTACCTAATCCATATTGTACATAGGATTCGGCCAGCGCGTGATATAGCATTAACTTTACTTTAAATGGTATACGGTCTTTTAATATGGTAATGTTTGCTAGAAAACACCTTAGTTTATGGCACACAAAATCAATATGGTTGCCCCAGTTGAAATTACTATCAATAATTAAACCTAAATACCGTTGTGAGTCTACAATTTCAACGTTGGGGCATGTACAAGAAATTCGACTTACGGAGTGAAGACATTTGTCATTATGTGCCACCAAGCTTGAAGAAAGATCTTGTTTTAAGTATGGCGATTTAATAACCAATAATTTTGTTTTATTGCTATTTATAACTAACCGGGCGTCATGACACCATATCATTAATGCATCTAAATCAGCTTGTAGAAGTTTAAGAGCTATATCTGGATCTTTGTTTGCTACTACAAGACAAGTATCGTCTGCAAATTGATAACATGTGGAAAATTGAATGGAATCTTTTATATCGTTAACATATGTTGTAAATAATAACGGAGCAAGCACAGAACCTGAGGTGTGCCTTCCGTTACATCTATTCGTTCGCTAAACGTCTGGTTTATCTTAACGCAAAATTTCCGATTTTGTAAGTAGTTCGTACACCATCTTAGCAACGGACCACGTATACCACAGACTTCTAACTTAGTGATAATCTGCTCGTGGTCTAGTGTATCAAACGCACGCGAAAAGTCCACGAACAAGGCTAGTACAACATCTTTTTTGTTGAGATGTTCATTAACTTCATCAGTAAACTTTGTCAATAAGTCATTTGTTCCCCTCCCTTTTTGGAAGCCAAACTGGTTCGGAGAGATAACCTTATGTTCTTGATAAAAATCTTGTATTTGTTCGCAAACGTATTTTTCTACTATTTTGTCTATAGCTGAGAGTAACGTAATGGGACGATAGTTGGAATAATCATCGCGTTTACCCTTCTTGTGGATTGGCCTAACACAACCTAGTTTTAGCTCATTGGGGTACAGTCCTGATTTAATGCTACAGTTGATTAGATTAGCGATAGCCGTTGATGAATTTTTTGCTACGATTTTAATATCAGATACCTTGATATTGTCAGGTCCTGGAGCCTTATTGGAGTCTAGTTTTTTTAATATTGTTTGAATTTTATCACTAGAGGCCTTTTGGAAGTACAAGCTTGAGTTAATAGGTTGTTGACAAAGATGATGAAGTTTTATGTCACATTTTGGGATAATGTTTTTAACCGCTGTATCAAATCCGATCGCGAAATTGTCAGCAATTTTTTTAGTATCAAGTCGTTGTGCTTCGAACGCCTTTAGCACAGCAGCATCGATAGATTGTGTCACACGTCCTAGCATTTGGTTGACTATATGATATACTTTTTTCGTATTTTTAAAATTGCTGTTTATTTGACGAATATAATAGTTGTTTCTTCTAGTCTCTAAAATTTTATGTATTTTATTACGTATTTTATTATATTCTAGTCGTACTTCAGGGTTATATGAGCTTTTTTTCCATACTTTAAATAGCTTATCTCGTTTTTTACACAATCGGCAGATATTTTCATTAATCCAGGGAATTCTAATTGGACGGTTGCTAAATTTTTTACTATAGGTTTTATATGAGGTAGCTGTTGATGTTGCACGCTGAAAAGAGTTGTAGATAAAATTACTAATATCAACAGGCGAACTCATGTTATTTGTTGATAACCAATCAATTTTGTTTAATTCTTGTTCCAATATTTCATAGTTAATTTTAGGTTTGGTAACATCCTGTATACACTTGGTTCTTGCGTCTGCGACTGAGGTAAATACGATGGTGCGATGATCGGCCAGTACGACATCTAACGCCGCAGTGTATGTATCTAATGTAGGGAACCGGGCAAAAATATGGTCTATACATGACTTTGTTATAACATTTGATTTTTTTTCAATTCTAGTGTAATCTGAAATTCCACATATCATTCCGTGTTCATTAAGCGTAGTTAAATAAAGGTTCTTGTAGGATGAGTTAGATTTTAGGTCAATGTTTATGTCTCCTATTAAAATAAGGTTATTTTTTAGATCCACCTTAGAAATATTTTTACCCAGTTCGTTTACAAACATAGTTTTATTTGTCGATGGCGGTCTATATATTGCATACAACACTACACACAGGTTTTTGTGTAATTTAAGAGTGCCGGTTATACTTTCATAAGTTACGGTTTGATGCTGTGTATAAGTAAACTTAATATGGTTTTTAACATAAATGATAATGCCACCACCACGACTTTTTACACGTAATTTGTGATACATATTGTAGCCAGGTATGTTATATAAATGTACAAGTGATTCAGAGATACCTGCTTCGGTTATAACAATAACATCAATTGGAAAAGGACAGCTGTGTATCATTTGAAGTAACTTAGCAAAGTTTTTGATAACCGATCTAATGTTAATATGTACACATGAGACATTTAAATGAGTTTTAGGTGGTAGTTTTTTGAAGTAGTCTTTTAAAGATATACATTTAGAAAATTCTTGATTTTTTAAATTCATAATAACAAGCAATAGTTTCATTAAATTATAATAGTATTTAGTACTCAGGCTGAGCTTGTACTCTTAGTTTTGTTTTGTAATTTACTGATATGCTGTAAAGAATGTATATAATGGATTTTACTGGTACTACTTTCTCTGGCACAAATATTGCCATCCTTACACCATACAAATTGATAAGAATTACCTAGACGGGTTTTAGCTTCGTACAAAAGGGTTTTTAAGTGTTTAGTTAGGGCTTCTCTAATGTACACACGGTTGGCAGTCTTTTCCTTTTCGGCATCCGGCAATACAAGTCCAACAGACAGGTTTGTCTTCTTACCAGCCTCGATCCATTTCCTCTGGGCAGTCTTAGTCTTCATTTCTGCTAAAATCGGTCCTGGCTTATGTTTCGATCCCGGGGTACGTTGGGATGCTTGAATATCATTAACATTCATGTTCAGCTTAGAAGCGACTGTGTATAATACTTTGTCAATATCCATGGATGAGTCGTCAGGTAAACCGGCTATTTCCAAGGTTTTTGACAAGGCTTGCTGCTCAAAATTCTTAACTCTTTGTTCTAGTACTGATACTCTTAGCTCAAAATTCTTGTTTTTGTTTTGTAAATCTTGGTTTTTGTTTTCTAGATCTTGTATTTTGGTATCTTGTTTCTTAATAGTAAATTCAACATCTCTCATCTGGTTAAACAACAGTTCAAGGGAAGACTCAAGGTTCCTAATTTCTTCTCGAAATGTTTTTTTCATCTCTCTGCTTATGTCCTGTACAAGTTTGCGAGTATCAAGTGATTGTATGTGCGTGGAATTTTCTGAAGCACACTCATCTTCTTCCTCGTCATCTTCAGGAATTAGAAATGATGATCTTGTGGTATGGTTTGAAATGCAATCTTCACAGCTCCACTCAATACCGGGGGAATTTCGTAGTGTGTTCAGTTGTTTGTTCGATAATTTGGCACACGCAGGGTCAGCGTGCACTATTTTATCACACCTACTACACTCCAATCCCGGTGTTTTCTTAGTAATATTTTTTTTACACATTACGCATTTTTTATTCGCCATATCTGCGGGTAGGTTAAGCGCGTACCTACGCGTACCTACCTACTAAGTAAACACAGCTTTGTTAAAAATAGACATGTTTGTACAACACTTTTGAAAATAAATCCATGGAGAATAAAGGACATTGTCACCCTGTGAAAAGTGTGTATCATTTCTTATTTCCATTGAATTCGACAATAAGTTTTGAAAGTTTAAAAAAACGACATATTTGATGAAGGAATAAATCAAATTGGTAAAACGATCCCATTAACGTATTGTCAGTAAATTTGTATATGTATATATGTCATTAACTTGATGTTGACTCCCTGTGCGACGTCCACGCCGAGGTAGTGCGTGCGCGGCAGCGTCGTGACGTAGCGCAGCGAGTCCGGCGCGAAGCACCGCACGATGCCCTCCGCACATCCCACGAAGATGTAGTTAGACCCGATCGCCATGCAGTTGGCTGACGTCGTCTGAAACACGTTATATTACACATAGATTTAAAGTTACAGACTTACAAATAAACACGGTATAAAGAAAAACTTAGGAATGAACCAAGAATAAGCTAAATTTGTACTAATAAACCAAATAAAATCAAAGAATCATCAATAATATAAGAATCTATTTCCTTAATAGACAAATTCAATTCATTTAGATGAAAACATCTTAATTACTAATAGTATAAATGTGAAAGTTTAGATGGATGGATGGATGTTTGTTAGAGTTTGTAGCCTAAATCGGATTTAGATGAAACTTGGCATAGACGTAGATATTTAATGGCAGCAAGTACGCAAACATGACTATATGATTTTTTTTAGATTAAATAAATAAATTACCCTCAACTCGACCCATTTATCGAGTAAGCGGCGGCTGTTAAACTCGCAGAGCAACCCTCCGCGTGTTATGGCGTAGGTGCTGTCGGCCGCCTCGCCGCGCCCGCACACCACGTCACAGAACTCGTTGTCCTTCTGCTCGCCCAGGATTGCAGACCGGCCCATCAGCGGCACTGGCTCCTTGAACTGTAACGTACTAAATACTATCAACTAGCTGTTGCTCGCGACTTCCTCTACGTCACATTAAAAAACAGTTAAAAACAGCGATAACGTAGCTTTTTAACGTTGAAAGATTTTTTTAAATCAGCCCAGTAGTTTTTGAAATATTTTAATAAATACAAAAATACAAATCTTTATAATATATTAGTATAGATTTAAACACTAGAAATCCTGTAAAATATAACTCGAATATCATCACTCGTCAACATCGGTTAAGTCGCTTAGATCACCATATGAAAATTTACAAACGCCGAAAAACGTTACTCTCCTAGACAGTTAAAAAATGAAATTTAAACCAAACTTTGATCTGATTTGTATTAACAATTTTTATTTTTTTATTAATATTTGAAACTGCAACTGAGCAGTGCTATAAAATTGTAAAATTAGCAACAATACTGACCTTGGCATTTCTCGAATATTCCAGATACCAAAACTTGACATGTCTGAAGCCCACGGTCACGAAATAGTTCCCGCTCTCTGAGAAACTAACCGCCTTCACTCGAGACGAAACCTGGAAAAAAGTAACATTAATACGTAAAAATGCTATGATTCTATGATAAAAATATCATAAAATAAAAAGATTTATTCTTACTGAAAATTAGCTCGAAAAGTACTCTGAACAAATTTTAACGTTAAAATCTTATATTTATTTGTCTTTCAAGCAAGTTTAAAGTTCTCCATTCGAAGTATTATATATATCTTTGTATCTATATTGTACTTACCTTATTACTAGCAAGTTTGAGGTTGGCACGCCAGTCCCAGACATTGACTATCATGTCATGTTGGGAACCAACGGAGACTAGATACTTGGACGATGTAGAAAAAGCCTGAAATTAAAACATTTCAATAACGTTACTTATTCTTTGGTAATCATTATTTTTGCATTTTTATATATTTTTTAATTTAAGAAATTGATCATTCGAAAAACTCACTTTAGTTAACATTATATATTTATAATTTATCATCTTACTTGAAATTTCTCTTTATGCATTTTATAGTATAATCGTAAAAGCTACTAATATGCTAGTAAACCATTTTAATGTTTATTGCAATAACTTTCTGTATACATATTTTCACGACAAGCATACAAATTCTAATCAATTATATTCTTTAATTTTAATTAAGTGATAAAATGAAGAAAATATCAAAGCTTATAAACTCTATACTTACGACACAATTAACGCCATGCGTGTGTCCGGGGAACTCTGCGATCTGCACTGCTCCTGACGCTGATGGATCCTGCAAAATAAATTTCAACAATAAATATTATAACTGATTTACCAAAAATTAAGTAGTTCGAATTAAAAATTGAAAAACAACTCAACATAATAGTTGTGTTTAAACTACATGCCACTAGATGGCATTCGAATAGTTGTTTACTACATGCAATGCCATCTATCGGCGAAAGGCGGCGTTAAACTTTAATTAACAAATTTCATTTGAACTATGTACCAATTATTTTCTTTTCATTAACCGACTCCCAAAGGAGGTGGTTCTCAATTTGTCTCTATGTTTTCTTTTAATGGCAAAGAATCGGTGCTTTGCATAAACAATAGACCACATCATAAACCATTTGCAGTACGCAAACACTTGTTTGCGTACTAGTAAGTACTAGATTTACTTTAAATATAAAAATAAATAAGCCAACATACCTGCAGATCCCATACCCTGACGGCGGGCGCGTGTCCGCACTCCCCCGTGGCGAGGTAGCGGCCGTCCGGCGAGAACGCCACGCACGTGACGCTCTTGCGCGACGCGTTCAGCACGTGCGACTGACGGTTCTTGCGCACGTTGTACAACACCACCGTACATCTGGAAATTACAAATGTTATTTTATAATTAAAGTTAATTTGAACAATGTTGGTAACACCACGATAATTTAACACATCAAAGAGTAAATCATAGAAAAAAAGTCGCGCTATAGTGTCCGAGGTTAGCATATTAAACGATACCGTCGTGAGGCACGTGCATGGCTGCATATTGACAATAGGCTTACGATGGGACGTTTACGGGATTCACAGGGATAGACTATGGTGATGGCCGGACGCGTTTTGCAATAAGATATCTAACATGGAGTTTCCTTTTAGAAATAATTCATACATTAAACAGAAATAAGTTATTGCAATGTAGAAAGTGTTTTTATTCATAAAACGCTGATCAAAGGTAACTTGTCCTAGTGAGGGCGGGAAACAAGTGCGAGGTTTCCGCTTATCGCTCCGCCCGTCAATGTCACGGCATCTGATGGTAAATTTAAACCTTATTCGTATGTATGAGCAGTTAACGTAGACGCGGCCTTTCTCACGGCCGCGAATGCCTTGAGCCGCTGTGTACATTAATATTGCGAGGACATTACACCGAAGCTGATTATTGAGTAACTATATGACAAACATACCGTAATATTTGGAATCTAATATAGCTATCAAATGTGTATTGTCTCATTAAACATATGTGTTTGCTAAAGTAATTGAATACCGATAGCAAAATATACAAGAAACGGAATAGAGTTCTTTTAAGAAATTGAAGTGTTACAAATTTCGGATTAACTTATGCAGAGGGTTTGGTCTTTTACACACACATTACCTTGAATAAAATACATATCTTAATTAAAATGGCAATCGTTTTAAGGCAGATGTCGGCACTGAACTGTGACCGTCGGCGGTTGTCGGCTGGTGGCTGACTGCGAACCGCAGTAACAAAACGAGACGCTTAGTCATCATGCAGTATACAAAAATATGCAATTGCCAAAGATTCATTAAATCCTTTTCTTAATTCTTTATTTATACAAACTATTTAATGAGCATAAAATGTACTGGGAAGACTAGATATACTAGGTATAGATAGACGTTCATCATTTTTCTGCCTTTAGTTCAGGTTCAAATTTTTATCATATTATAACGCCATCAATAAGAAATGAACCAAGTATAGCCCAACGATTTTACGTATTATATGGTTTTAATGCATGGAAAATTATCAATGCACTCTAGCATAAGGCAGAGTCGTCCCGGCACTGAACTGTGACCGTCGGCGGTTGTCGGCTGGTGGCTGACTGCGAACCGCAGTAACAAAACGAGACGCTTAGTCATCATGCAGTATACAAAAATATGCAATTGCCAAAGATTCATTAAATCCTTTTCTTAATTCTTTATTTATACAAACTATTTAATGAGCATAAAATGTACTGGGAAGACTAGATATACTAGGTATAGATAGACGTTCATCATTTTTCTGCCTTTAGTTCAGGTTCAAATTTTCATCATATTATAACGCCATCAATAAGAAATGAAACAAGTAGCCCGTATTATATGGTAGTAATTTTACGTATTATATGGTTTTAGTGCATGGAAAATTATCAATGCACTCTAGCATAAGGCAGTCGTGGATGTAAAAAGTATCACAAGGTACTCACATAGCTAATTTTAATAAACCCAAAAATTACATATAATACAGTTAAGGTATAATATAAAAACATCTTGTCACGCTCGTGTCGTCTCGTAGTCGTCCCGTTAGGCGGTAAACAATGCCAAGTTGCGGAAACGGAAACCGAGTGGGCACAGTCCGACAGACATGGGGTCGACGCACCGCAGCAGTCGGCGACACTTTTCACTGTCTCGCAGTTTACGATCGTACAAAGTTGTACATGTAATGCGATCTATAAATAGCTTTGCAGAGATTACATTAAATTTTAGAACTTTAAAAAAATCTTCAGTATAAAATCAGCATGTATTTATTTTTACTGTCCATTAGCAAGGCAGCCTTGGCAATAAAATACTATACAACATTTCAATACATTGGTTTCATTAAACAATAACTCGCCTAAATACGAACCTAATCTTATAATCCAAAACTAAAACATTTAAGCTAAAATTGGCCAAATATATCGAAAATTTTAACTAGCAACAATTTCATGGCCTCATACGCCGACGCGAATCCAAAACAGGCACTAACGAGAATTTAAAGTACATTTCAAACGATATCTGTCTATATTTTCCTTTCACCTGCGTGCATTAGAAGGGACAATATACAGAAACTAGTGGTCTCTATGTTGAGTTTAAAATGTATCGATTTAGGGCTCGCCCACACCGCACCCCGTCCGAGGGCCGCACCTTTACTGCGTTATGATGAATATATTTTCACCCTAGCACGAAAGGTGTGGGTATTTATGCACTCTAGTACATTAATATGGATTTAATAAAACGTCTCCTATATTGTATTCTTTATATTTCTTTTTACGAAATAACATAGTTCAACCGAGTGTTTATCAAGATAAACTATGGTGCTTATGCGGTCCTAAATTCCCTTTATGGGAGTACCATTCACTCTTCCAATTCCTCCAATATAGTATACAATTAAGAAAATGCAGGTTCATTTTGAATTTTCTAGAAGTTTCCATAAATTAAGTCAAGTCTATTAAGGATTGCAAAGGATCATTACGTATAATTGACTCATTGCAGACGTAACTGATCGATTAGGCGTAGTTATCTATCAAAGTCGACTTTTGCATGAGCTTTAGGCGTAGAGTCCGACTATGACGTATGCATCGCCGGACGTGTGAGAGAATGGCCGTACATTACATCATTATTATGCTGGGCATGGTCGACGACCACAATGGAATCCTACTTCGGTCTGTGGTTACGTCCTCATCGTTTTATTGTCGATATCTGAATACGTATTTAGATAATTATACTGCTTATTAAATCATAGAAACCTGTATCTTTTAGGTCCCAAAATATTTAGTTTTTCAAAAAGTAGTAAAGGCTGAGTCACCCTTACTTAGGGTAGCGTACCGAGCCCCTCGGTGGGGACTGGTGATGATGAAAGTAGTATAGGCCGAGTCACCCTTACTTAGGGTAGCGTACCGAGCCCCTCGGTGGGGACTGGTGATGATGAAAGTAGTAAAGTAAAGGGAAGGGTCTTTAATAAAATAATTGTAATTTTTTTATTCCAGTGGAAATCAAGCTTAAACAAACTAAAGAAACAGCAATACCGTGAGCGATAAGTAAACTACAAGAAAGTAATTTCCTGACTCGCGTTCACTTCCACTACCTGCGGAAGACAATTTATGAGGTCTGGAAAGGAATTGAAAAGATGGGAAACCTTGTAGTTACTTCAATATAATTGCTTCTAAACATCTAATTTTTTGTTTTAAAAAAATACAACATCTAATCCAAAAGATTTCTCATAAAGATTCTAATATTGAGGAAACTTGACGACTGTTAATTTATCTATAGCCTGCTATAGCAGCATTTATCATTAACAATGCGAATAAAAAAGTGAATTAAAATTTTTCAAGTGGGACTATCGCTCTAGCCGTCAAATTTGCATTGCGATACGCTTGCCGGTACTTAACGCTCGCAATACAATCTTAACCTAGATCCGACCTCCTGACCTGTACGAACTTTAAAATACAACAACGATATCGCTGGAAATAACAACATAATAAATAAGTTCACAGAGTTGAACACGAACGCACTCAAGGACTTTACAACTTCACAAATGTATCATTATTCATTCTAATCTATACTAATATTATAAAGAGGAAAACTTTGTATTTTTGTATTTTTGTATTTTTGTATTTTTGTATTTTTGTATTTTTGTATGTATTGAAATAACTCAAAAACTACTGCGCCGATTTTAAAAATTCTTTCACCATCAGAAAGGTAATTTATCTGTGAGTAACATAGGCTATATTTTATTATTACTAATGTTCAGGAACTATTAATAAACAGCGTGTTTCTGGACGCCGGCGTTAAAAACTCACTAAACTTTAACTTTTCTCGGCTTACGCTGCCTAAACCGTTAGAGGTATATAAAAATGATGTATGAAAGAATTGTAGATCTTAAAAAGTTCGACAGAAAAGTGCGCGACAGAATATATCTATCTTTAACGGTTTTCTTACAATAACCACTTTTGTGTTTACAAAATGAATTAACAATCCAAAGCTATTTGCAGCGTTCTTTTATTGGTTTCAATATTAATCCTTATCCAAATAAATGCGTTTGTTATCAGGAGAATTTAATGTAGAAAAAAATTGTCATTTACAGTATTAAAATTGGACTAATAGTTTAGAAGATATCGCGAACACAAACAATAAGGGTAACCGAAAAATCAGCTTACAAGCTACCGGACTTAGAAATTTGGAATCTTGCATCGGTAGATTTCTGTTATTACGTAGATTACTACTAAGTTAATACTTTTGGTAATAGGTTGAAAAAAAGGGCGAACGTAATAGGTTATATTTGTAATTTCACGCGGGCGAAGTCGCGAGCAACGGCTCGTAGTAAATATGTTTATGCATAGTACATTACGCCAGATATTAAAATAATAAAGGCGTATGTATATTGTATGGTTGGTTAAAAACGTCCGAAGTTGATTTAAGTGCTAGTAGAACTCAAGAGGGTCTACTGGAACTATGAATCTGATGATTAAAAGATGACAAAAACTAGATAGATACAAGGAACACAGAACTTATAAACAAGTATTTCAACAGTGTAAACTGACATTAAACTACACAAACTTACCCTGCGGGATATGCGACGACTTCAGTATTAGGGTCGCAGTCGAGAGCCGCGTTACTGCTCACCGTCAGCCCGAACACCGTCTCCAATTTGATCTGCAGACAAAGAAAACGCATGTCAAAACCTTTTCATCAATAACATCACTTAAACTCCGTACTTGATGTACATTTCTCATACAAAATAAGAGACACCCTTATGCTGGGTTTCTGAAGTTTCCATTTATTTTATCATTACCTAGTAATTCATTAGTGTTAGGTTAACCTATTTTTAAAAGGAATAAAGCTCAAGTTAAGTAGTTGGAAACGCATTTCATGAAGTTATCGAACCGTACCCCTCAAGAATGGTTAAACGTTAATGGGAAACCGGTCATTAATGATCAATTAATGACTCTCAATAAGTCACTCAACTCAGGTTGCATAAAATTCCTTGGAGATTGTAAGGGTTGACTAACACGTGAAGTAGTTAACGCGTTTCGAGAATCAAGTCTCACATAAAACTGTCTATACCCCAAAAGAGAAAAAAAAGATAGAATATATGATAAAACATTTATTCAATTAATTTCTTAATGAAAATAGAAACTTCGCTTGAATAGCTCCGGTATAACAAAGTATAAAGGGGACCGAGTGCGCGGTCACAATTTATAATTCATGACCTCATACACCGAGGCAGGTTATTACATTTTTTAATAAGAGACACCCTTATGCTGGGTTTCTGAAGTTTCCATTTATTTTATCATTACCTAGCAATTCATTAGTGTTAGGTTAACCTATTTTTAAAAGGAATAAAGCTCAAGTTAAGTAGTTGGAAACGCATTTCATGAAGTTATCGAACCATACCCCTCAAGAATGGTTAAACGTTAATGGGAAACCGGTCATTAATGATCAATTAATGACTCTCAATAAGTCATTCATCTCAGGTTCCATAAAATTCCTTGGAGATTGTAAGGGTTGACTAACACGTGAAGCAGTTAACGCGTTTCGAGAATCAAGTCTCACATAAAACTGTCTATACCCCAAAAGGAAAAAAAAGATAGAATTTATGATAAAACATTTATTCAATTAATTTCTTAATGAAAATAGAAACTTCGCTTGAATAGCTCCGGTATAACAAGTATTTCAACAGTGTAAACTGACATTAAACTACACAAACTTACCCTGCGGGATATGCGACGACTTCAGTATTAGGGTCGCAGTCGAGAGCCGCGTTACTGCTCACCGTCAGCCCGAACACCGTCTCCAATTTGATCTGCAGACAAAGAAAACGCATATCAAACACATTTCCTTCAATAACATCACTTAAACTCCCTACTTGATGTACATTTCTCATACAAAATAAGAGACACCCTTATGCTGGGTTTCTGAAGTTTCCATTTATTCTATCATTACCTAGTAATTCATTAGTGTTAGGTTAACCTATTTTTAAAAGGAATAAAGCTCAAGTTAAGTAGTTGGAAATGCATTTCATGAAGTTATCGAACCATACCCCTCAAGAATGGTTAAACGTTAATGGGAAACCGGTCATTAATGATCAATTAATGACTCTCAATAAGTCACTCAACTCAGGTTGCATAAAATTCCTTGGAGATTGTAAGGGTTGACTAACACGTGAAGTAGTTAACGCGTTTCGAGAATCAAGTCTCACATAAAACTGTCTATACCCCAAAAGGAAAAAAAAGATAGAATTTATGATAAAACATTTATTCAATTTATTTCTTAATGAAAATAGAAACTTCGCTTGAATAGCTCCGGTATAACAAAGTATAAAGGGGACCGAGTGCGCGGTCACAATTTATAATTCATGACCTCATACACCGAGGCAGGTTATTACATTTTTTAATAAGAGACACAGTTTGAGCTTTTAATTGTTATAAATGAAAAATAAGTCTTTGTTTTTATAACCTTTGCTTCATACAGACGTATTCATTATTATAATTAAAAAGGAAAATAACTATGCATGATACAAGATATGACAGACTAGTAATTCTTGAACCTTCAATGAAATAATAAGATCGATAATTAAATTGCAATTATTATAACATTTTCGAACACTATACCAGCCATCTTAAGAACCTATACAACATAATGTAAAAGGTTATAATATTTTAACATTTTCTATCACTATCTTTCAGAGTATGTATTGTGAAAGAGAATAAGAAAAAGTGAATCCTAAAATCCAACAACAAAATAAATACGAACGGCCTTGCGAACGGGATCAAGGACATATCAGAGTAAAACACAGTCATCAGAACAAAAAGATATAAACCATATATACAGGTTTCGCGTCCGTCCTCCGTGGCGCTAACTGCTTCAAGGTCAACAACAAGATGGCGGACCGGGCGTCCTTGCCATCGCAAGGATGCGCGTATGCCGTAAGATGAACGTCATTACAAGTTTAATTGTTTGAAATACTTTATAAATATACATAAATTCGATTAACAAACAGCATAAGGTTGAGTTTTTAGCAGATTTCCCAAAAGGAGGTTATCAATTCGTCTGTATTTTTATTTTTAGTCTTTTACCGCGTATAAATCTGTTACAAAAATCACACAGATCCCATATCAATTTTAATGATTGTAATAAGGAAATAAAAAATAGATAGTGATAAATTTAAGAAAAACGAATTTAAGTACCGATAAAACTTTAATTATCATCTAATTTAAACAACCATAAGCCCAAAGGCATTTAAAAATTAAAAGTTTCGCACCACAAAACTTGCGACACTCGTTGAACTTTGCGGGCAAACAACTCTCACTTGCGACTTGCGAGGTTTTTTACACTGGGGGCTTTCGATGTTGCCGCGGGCTGCACGCAGGCTCGAGTTACCGTGTCTGGCGATATCGAGCCATCTCCGACATCGAGTGAAAGCAAACATTGATCCCGTTACTGGTATTAATATTATTCATATATAGATGTATCAGACAGCTTCGTGCACACACGTAACATTAGTACTCTGAATATTGTTTAAAAGAGCTTAGTCTTAGACCCTTGAAGTACATACTACTAAATAAAAGACAAGCGTAACCACAAGATGATCGTTTAGGTTACATTTACTTGTCCACTCCTGCCATTTAAAAAAATTTGGCACCCGTAGCAAAGTGATTTTTTTGTACTTATAGGCTATATAAGATCCTACTTTGCCATTATTGCATCTAATGTTTCACGAAGTCTTATATTTGAACTTTGTTGTCCGAAATGTAATTGAAATTTCTAGAAGTAAAAAGTTTCGTAATAGTCCCACGCCAGATATGAATTTCATTCAGAAAACCGTTGCCACCTTCATTTGATATTCCGAGACGTTGGAACTGGTTATTTAAATCGGAATGTTGCCAGCAACAGACAATGGCAATACGTGTGGATGTGTCGAAATTATTTCGACTGAGTTTCTTAATCGTCTTATACGAGTTTTGATAAGATTTCGGGTCAAGTTGGTCGCCCACGTGTTAGCTAACAGCTGATTGGCGCATTATGCGTAGCCTGCCGATTTAGGGTAGCCAAGGACGTTTGTTCGAATAGGGAAATTACATCAACCAATGTCAACTTCTATGCTTTACTTTTAATCATAAATCTGCATAATATTTATTCAAATTAATTTTCATCGCCGTTATCTATTACATTTCCCCATTTATCAAAAAATGACTGACTGCCTTCAGAGACGTTAAGTGATCACAAAACAAAAACAGACAGTGTACATTTCGTAGATAAAAAAGTAGCCGTTAAATCGTAACGTAAGATAGATTATTTGCCATCAAAACTTACAAACCCTTGATATAAAAGCCGCAATAAACGCAATATTTTGGATATCACTGGACTTTCTCGTTGTATCGACCGTCGGGTATTCGATTGTAAATATTTCGAATTCTCCGGGAGGGCATTGTGACTCGGATCGGAATGCCGGCCTGTAGGCGGCTCGGGACCTGCTACAGTAACTGCGACGAAGGTGGCGTTGACCACACAAATCTAGCCACTGAATCGGTATACAGTAACATACATTTTTAACATTCTTGAATTATATATACTCGAAATAGATAAGGAATTAGAGGGAAAGGCGAGTTTTAATGGTATTTGATATTTCTGAAAAGTGATCAACGGTAATAACAGTCAAAGGTTAAGCCATTTTGTACCTATAAGCTATATGTAAGTTACTTTTTATATTTAAAAAAAAATCACATTAAGGACTAACCGAACTATCGTTGTCTCTATCCAATCAAAGAGAATCGAAAAGGAAGACAATTAATACAAATATCACTGCAAAGGAATACGCTAAGATTGTTCAAATGTACTCGTTTATACCAAGAACGTATTTATGACGTGTTTGTTTTGTTATTCTAGGAACGGAATCTATCTAATTATTATGCTAACGCGACAAAGATCGTTGTTAAACAAGACATAGGTCCGCCAACACGAATACCTTTGCCTTATACATATTGTTATTTCTAGATATATGTAGTTTTAATGCAGTATCTAAAACATGATTATAAATTCAATTAAAGTACTATAAAGTAACAAAAACACTTCTTGATGATAATTTACAATAATCTCCTCATTATATGCGGAAACAGTAGAATGCAAATTAAAGCGGCTTAAATAAATAAGTTATTTACTTTTTTTTTCACATCTAGGAGGCAATATAGCGCCAATAGCCTAATGGTTTGGGGTACGGACTACCGATCGTGAGGTCGAGGGTTCGAATCCCGCCATTCGACTATTGTCGTGAACCATATCCTAGCACAAGCCTAGAGCTTAGTTGGAATGGTTAAAGGAAATATTAGTAAATTAACAAAAATCTACTAATATTTTTTTATAAAAAAAAAATTTCGTTCGTAAATAAATATAACTCATAGAAATCAAAGCAAAACAAACGTTACTTCATTTTAACGGTTTAAATAAAAAATATATTTACATAACACGAGCAGAAGATACTTTAAACGTATCAAATAACGTAACACTATATTACGAGTAAAATAAATCTAAAACATGGACCATTCACTTTCCATCACAAAAGATACTTTCAACGGCGCAAAATCGTTTTGTTCGTTAATTGTTAAAGTTTTGTAATACAACGTTGCATGCTAATTAAATTAACATTTACAGGGGTCGCAAACTCCGAGAAGTTAGTGACACAAGCATATTATAACTAACTTGTTACTAAGCACTTATTGGGCTAGCGCGCATCTATCCTTTGGTCGCGTCTTCACTTAGTTCTTAGGTGGAATCGTGGTCAAGCGCTGGTTTATTTATGTTATAAAAAAATATGCAGATTATAGATCACTTAAACATTAGTATTAGATGGAGAAAAATCGTTATTCCTATTTAGGAGTATTTATAAATATTGTGAGGGCAACTTAAAAATTAACAAAACTATTGTTGTACTCTAGTCGATCATGATATGAAAGCTCACTCTAGTCATTATCTTCCCAATTGAGGGCCTCGGAGCCTAACCTAAGTTAGTCAAGTACCCTAAATAAATCTAGCCATTTAAGTTAATTTCTAACAAAAGCTATTATATCTACGTGTAAATAAAGATACAAGGTCGACTCAATGAATTCTTAAAAATATTTGACTTACAAATATCTATTTCGGTGCTGATGACATAACTTAAATACAAGACGAACTAAATAGATTTATACCAAGAACCATCTATGCTATATTTTTTTCATGTTATTTGATCCTTAGCCCCGTTTGTCATTTATACCGTATACCAATGGTTTCATTCCGGTTGTTACGTTAATTTGACAATTGACGCCGCAAGCTATGTCACCGCAATGTCACTGAGTCGTGAAATCGTTTTAACGTGGGTTTCCACTGGCGAAACACTCAGCAAAAAATATTGTCATCCCTTTCATCCTCGTTAAAAGAAATGAGATAACAATATACCTTTACAGAGGTGTTTCGGTAATGAAAACCAACGGATATCTGATACCGACTAGACTAGAGTCGATAGTAACTCATGATAGATAAAAATCAGGAAACTTCCATACTAATTAAAGTTGCGGTAAATTAACCTTACGTACCTTTTTTTTTTTTTTTTTTAACTTTAAGCAGGAACATTAATAAACTTTAATGGATTAAAATAACTTATGCTTTATACCTATCTATATCTATACTAATATTATAAAGAGGAAAGATTTATATTTTTGTATGTATTGAAATAACTCAAAAACTACTGGACCGATTTGAAAAATTCTTACACCATTAAAAAGCTTCGTTATCAGTAACATAGTCTACATTTCTTATTATTTTTAAATTCACGCGGACAAAGTCGCGAGCAAAACCTACTCAGATATATATGTAAGAAAATTAGATATGCAATTGTGGATTACTAATTTTATCAAGCGATTCCGTCTGCTTGGAATTTAATAACAACAACAAAAGTATGCCTATGTGCAACAATCCTGCCAGGCCAGCGCAACTGTCCAACTGTACTGGTATAGTGTAAACCAGGCATGACATAGTTGGTAAGTACGTCACTACCATCATGACTAGCGCATTTAACAAACGTCGTAATTGTTTTTTTACAAGTATCATTATTGTGCTTTAACAATTATTACGTAAGCAACATCTATCAAGAAGGTTCCGTTTGGACCCTACAATTATGAACTAATGGTTTCTTGTACTGTAATTTACTTATTAAGGGTAATTTGTCTATTATTTATTTCTGATTAAATTGTATGGTTTTTTGTCTACCAATTTGTGTTAAAATAACAATCATTACCTAGAGTTAAATCGATGTTACCAGGAAAAGGAGTGTTAATTAAATTTATATCTGTGATTCTCAAATTAGCCCTGGGGTCTACGGAAGACACGGCGTTGGTATATGATGGCGGAAAATAAAGTTGAGGGTTTAATTTTGAAAAACAACCAAGGTTCATAATCAGTTAAATATTGAAAGAATTCTACGAGACAGAGTGTCTGAGAATCTGTGGTTTTTATGCTTAATGAATTACTTGAGAACATTTCTAATATATTATTTATTCTATAAACAGGAATGTAGAAGTCGATTGGCCTCGATATTAATGGGAAGCGGTCGCTGCACTTTCTACTACGAGTTGCAGCTACCAGCTTAATAATCTACATTTTCTCAATAAATACACTAGAAGATTACGCGTATTCTTTATAATCTTGTCTATGGCTAGAACAATCAAGGGCAATCCAGTCGTGTCAGCGCGGTGTTTACTTTGAATCGGCTCTTCCGAGTAGCTCCATTCGCCTCCCACACTCATTTGCGCCAATTTAGCGAGTGTCGGTTTTTTCACGGCGGCCATTTTCTTATTTCGCTTTGATTATCTCATTATACTCACTGGTGTCTAACCAACCAGTAGCATAATTATAAGTTCCACATATTTTTTTTTAATTCCGGCCAAATTGCTGGTATTATATTTGTAAATACAATTATGTACAAGTTCAAAAAAATGTCCTATAGTGTATATTAAATCCTCTTAAAAAAGATTAGTATCACATTTAAAATACACATAGTTAAGTACCTCGACTTGATAACTAAGATCACTTATTTTAAGCACTCTTGATTTAAAAAAAACTTATTGATTCAAATCATTTGCCAATCGAGGAACAGGTTATAATGTACATAGAATTGTTCTATAAATAATGTACCTTAATAATACACAATTAGAGAAGAATTTTAAATTAAATGAAGCATAACGTATAAATAGGCACATAATAGAAGATAATTACCCTTTCAATTAGTCTATCTATTACGACATTGTTAAAATTTACAAAACATCACCTGAATTCGTACAACATAGCTTGTATTTTGATATTAAAAGTATTTCCCTTAAAAATATCATAATCTGGTATAATATATTTGATGTTATCACTTGACTCGAAGGCAGATTACGTCAATTCGGCTTCAAACGTCAGAGGTCACATGGATGTAATAAGATTTGCGACCTAAATTTGTAAAACGCCTCAGAGCACATATCCACTTATCTCCTCTTAACTCCGATATAAATTATGAATTCGTACGAAACCGGTAATTTATATTTCAATACCATTATTTGTATAGAAATCTTTGTAAGATAGGCATGTTTTACTTATAAGTTCATAATCCATTTTAGGCCAACTAAGCCTTCAACTATGGAGAATTATGAACAAGACGAATGTGACTATTGTAGTAATTTATGTTAGCTAAAACAAATAGATAACACCTCAATGTCAGCAAACGTGTTCGTTTACGTTACCCGCATTCACAACATTTAGAAACAAAGCTGCAAACTCAGATTAAGAGCGAGACAAAACAGCAATTATTTGTACTTCGGATATACCGATTACATCATCTTAGTTTTTAGTTACATCAACAAATATTTTTTTCACAGAGAAGTTCACTCACCTCGTACGCCGGTGTATGGAGACTGTCCCTGATGACTGGCGCACTATTCCTCGGTCCGATAAACGCCATATTCTCATTTTAAATCATAAACAATAATCTGTAGGCACGCCAATTAGCGTGATTGATAAACGCAGAATCGGTCGACCGCTCGATATTCCGTGTTACGATTTTTCATCAATTTCTCTATTTACGGTTATCGAATACGGCCACAACACTGTCACATCACTAGCACGCGTTCCAATTTTGAAATTTGAAATATACAGCACTCGCTGTGAACGCTTTCTAGATTCAGTTTTTAAATTTGCACTGGCTACATTATAGGCACAGATTATAAAAGATTAACAGATTCACGCACACAAACACTTCCTATTTGATGTAACAATCCAAGGTCACTTCAATTATATTTATTAGTGTAACGCGGAATGGAATTATTATTTGCAATTATAATTTTGTGTTACTTCTTACACTTAGCCGACTTCTATATTTAATTTGCGGAACGGCGGTGTGTTTGTTATGGTTGACGTATGGCGTAACACTGAAACCAGACGGACTGTATAAACCAGTTTGTAGAAAATAAAATTACAATTAAACAGCGCACATCTTCTAATTATGTAAATTATGCATTCGAAAGTAATGACGCATTCGCTGTAACGGTCAGTCCATCATTATTGACGTTTCCAATTTTTTGTAACATTTATAAAATAGGGCTGTTCGATGTTGCGAATAAAAACATCGATACACGTAATATGTAGGTATTTATCGAACACAACTCATTAGTGTTGGCCAACATCGATGTTTTACTTAACATCATTAAGTTGGTATGAAAGGTGCAACAAACAAATAGTGGCAAAAATGTAATACATTTATGATGAAAATAGCACAGTTCAATCAATCAAATCGACAGTTTTTTCCTTCCGTATGACAAAGATTAATGTCTGCCCCAATACTTTTATAAATGTTTAGGATTTTATGAACAAAATAGGCGACATGCCTTCCCTTTCAACCTAATTTCAAAATAAAATTATCATTTACATTCTCTCACATTGTCGATCCCTATACTACGTTTATCATCCTAATTTTGTATGTAAACTTTTTGTTGGCTTTCATTCCGACTTTCTTCGATTAATGAAACATTTTCAGCTAATGCGTTCTTGATTGCTCGCAGAATGTTATGGGTAATCGTAAATATAACATGGATAGATTAAGAGCGATGTAGTCGAGTACGCATGGGGCATAGCGCTGAGAAAGCGAACTCTAATTAAATCGTGAGAAATTTCTCCTGGAGAAAGTTGACGACAGGTGGAAGGTAAGCGGCAAACCTTTTGATATCCCCGTGATCTATCAGACATTGTTGTTTGAATTCGACAGTTTGTTTTGGCACGTTGTGAACGAGTTTACTCTTCTCTGAACGTGCCAAATCAAAAGTACGATTCAATAAAAAAACATCGGATTATTTTCACTGTAAAGTAAAACTACAAAGGCATTCGTTGACATATAAAGCTTTCATACAATACAATACGTGACCTCATCCGGTGCAGTAAATCGGGACTAACGCTTAAAAAACAGCCTACAATACAGCACCGCAACAAAGGCTGTGCATTTGATTTTAAAACGTACAAGACGTCCATCAACCTTTCAGTAGGGTTTGTACTACTTAAAAAACTAGAAAACAAATAGCCGTGGGCTTCCAGTGCAAAAATTTAGTACGAGACTACAATATGTGCAAATACAAACGTCAAAACAGTTGAATTCTACATTTAGTTTAAAGACAAAATATTTTATGTAGTTGATGTCACCAAACGACAAATAGAACAAATCATCGTGGGCGACTGAATGACATAAGCACTAAAATAGTACATTTTTAAAAGTACCAACAATCCTTATTTGGCTAAAATTTCCTGAAGCTACGTTTATTTTATGAGAGCACTGCATGTCACGAAAGCCTAGCTTCTGACATTTTATCCGCCCCTCGTGACCTCTGGCCCGGCTCACCTGCCACAAATATAACGGCTGAATTCTATAAATATTTAAAACAATGTGGCTCGCTGTTCTGTAGATTTTATTAAATTTTCATTATAAAGAACACAATATACATTAAATTATGAATTGGTATTAAAAAGATACACTTTCTTGACTAGTACAGAAAAATATCGAGATAAATAAGAAGATGAATACTAACAGATTCACAAACACTAAAAAAAGTATTCTGTCAGAGAATAGTTATTACGAAAGAGAGAAAGTGATCGGAGATAATTGGTTCTTTAATTAACTAGAATGTAGCATAGATCAAAACAAAAAGATACAACAATATTTATGGTTGTCTGATATAGTTGAAGATAAAAAGTAAATACTCCGAGAAACATTCTAGGGAGAACAAGTCACTGGCAATCAACCTATTTCAACATTACTAGTTCCTGCCATTTGAGAAATTCCTAAACAAGCACACTATTTCATGTTGTATAATGAAAATGAATAAATAAAATGTATTAACCGTAATTTGAACGCATATGTACTGCAAGCCTTACAAAATACTCCACAGAAGTATCCTCCTGGGAAGATTAAAAAAATACAAGGCTAAAAATATTCCTGTCTAAAATTATAGCTAATGTAATATAGGAATCATTTATGTATCATAGCAACCGTTATACTAGTACCGTGTACGGTAAGACAGGCAAAGGTTTGACCGGAAGTCGGACCTCCACATTTGCCGGAAGCTCGGGCACCGTTTCGCACGGGAAACTGCAACGCCATATCAGATGGCGTGCAACATAAAGAACCTTTTTCGTCGGTTTAATACTGACTTTAATGGGCAATGGTCAGCATGCGACTACTAATTTAGTTATTAAATAAAGGGATTGAAAAAACAGTATAAATTCATACCATTAGATATTTAGTTTGCGAAGCTATTATATGATCAACGAATTTATCAGATCTAATTATCAAACTTTAATCGATATTCCAAAAAGTACCTCCTCCCTTTTAAAGTCGGTTAACAAAATTAGAAGCAATTATGGTTAGCTAAGAGATAAACACACCAAAGCATTTTTACAGTCAAATTCAGAACACCTTTTACCTTATTTGCGAGTAACTCATGCATAAAATGCATATTTTATCTAAACATGTATCTCGTTTCTCTGTCATTTAGCGGCACGTTAACAACGTATGCACACACGTGCCAAAACCCATTACAGTACAATGTGTGAAGACTGTAGCCATAATCGTCTGTCCCACGCAGCCACCATTGTTATACCACAATACGGTGCGGTTTCAATGCGATTGTTTTGAAGCATATTTCACTTGTAGAAAGGTTCTTATGTAATTTATCTATTGCACGCTAGGGAGATGTGTATAGAAAGTATCGATCGTAAGAGGTATTCTAGCTTAAATTAGCATGTTCATTGTCTCAGGCATAACAACTATCTTAATACTTCAAACTATGATAATGTTACGACCAAATTGACACCCCTGTCTATTTGCTAAATTAGCAGAAATAGCAGTATTGATAATATGAAAGAAAAGTACACTTCACCATTTTCCTATCCTTACCCCTCTCATGCGAGGTTAGAGCACCAGGTTCTCGCCCCTTAAATCGATCTATGTTAAATAGATAATTCTCGAATTCAATTCTAAAATAAGCATTAAGCGTTCATAACTTACGTAGCCTCTTTAAATAAATTGCATATCTGGCCTCTGAACATTGTTATGTAAGATTTTGTAATTTTTTAACACTTCGCTGTGATGTTTACCGATTTACATGCTGCAAGCTACTTAGAGCATATTAACAAATCGCATAAGGAAATAATGTTTGGAAAATTGTTTAAATTAACAAGGTAAGATGTGATATCTAACGGTAATATGTTGACTGTTTACTTTTAACTTGGAAGGTTTCATTTCTTTACTAGCTGTTGCCCGCGACTTCGTCCGCGTGGTATTAAAAAACAGACGAACTATGTAAATAACAAAAAACTACGTGTCCCTTGGGAACCGGACATTTTTCGGGGATGAACCTTATCCCATGTGTACTCCAGACTTTGTTTTATATCTGTGCCAAATTTCAATAAGATATGTTGATTGCCCGTTGCAGAATTATCGAGTAAACATTAAAATACAAAATTAATGCATGCCACGGGAACCGTAACTATTTCCGGGATAAAAGTAGCCTATGTGTTCTTCCAGACAATGCTCTACATCTGTGCCGAATTTCATGAAGATCCGTTCAGCCGTTTAGGCTACAAACTCTAACATCCATCCATCCATCTAAACTTTCGCATTTATAATATTAAGTACGAAGTATGATGACTATCCAATTTTTAGTATAACCACTGAAAACATTGAAATGTACAAAACATGTTCAATTTATTACACCGTTAAATTTTATACTAGCTAGATGCAACCTCTTAGTGCAATTGCATCGCATGCTTTCACGGAGATTGCACTTCGGTTAAGAGTAAGTTTTATGCGTATACGTTACATTATTAACAATTAACACTATTATTAGTTTAAAAATGTAATAAGCGAAGTTTGCTTTTCACTAGAAAAAAATCATATCGTCGATATTATTACAAAAAAGTTAATAACTCATAATTACTTGCAAAGCTTAACCATACAAAGCAATACAAATATGACACGGATGATGATGTTCTCCGTGACGTAATCAGTCAATGGTGAACCTTGCTATCTCCGAGACTGTGATGGTAGATGGCTACCAAATCCGAACTCATTTGAAGGTACGGTCACATATATATACAAACATACAAAAGCTTTAACCGACTCTAAAAATATATTAACGAAAGATAAAAGCACTCTCCTCTCAACTAGATAGTTAGTAAGTCATTGCTATTAAATGATAGTTCTCATATGTCATCTGCAGATAGCTATGCGTTCAATAGTCTAAGGATGGCGGTGCAGTAGGCGAGACGGAGCGGAAGGTCACGACGCAGTGCAATGTAACCTTGCAATCTCGATAGCGACCCACGCGTGGGCCTCATATCAAGATGGGCGTTTACTATCTTAGTAAGAGAAAGTTATTGTTAATGAACGTAGAAACATTTAATAAACTTTCTCATCTAAAATACTACGAAATAGATTGTCCTACAGATAACTTAAAATTAATAAAATGTAAATAAACAGTGTCTTTATGTAATGTGATAGGAACAAAAATTACAGATAGGAAATATTTCAATATAAAACGTGATGTCCATTACAATAACAAGAGAGTGAAAATAGCTTAAAAATTTCCTTTTAGAGCGATCCTAACACACTTGTCTTACTATATGTATGTACTGAACTTCGATAAATTTAGTTAACGGAACACGTTACAAATGGTTGTGATAATTGTTGCAAGCAAGAAGCAACGTCAACGTTCAAATTGATCTGATAGCGACGCATGCCTGCACCAGTGGGCCAAGGATGTCATAACAATTATGCACCGACGGCCATTATGCGAGAAATGCTAATAGAGACATTACATTACGTTCAGACAGGTAAGTGGGTGGGAATAAATAAACTGAAAGAAAAAGTTGCTTTTAGAACAAGATGTTACAATATTTAAATCATACTAATCATACTAATATTATAAATGCGAAAGTTTAGATGGATGGATGGATGTTTGTTAGAGTTTGTAGCCAGAACTGCTGAACGGATTTCGATGAAATTTGGTATAGATGTAGAGAATAGTCTGGAAGAACACATATGCTAATCACTTTTGTTTTTTTTAAATGCCACGCGGACGGAGACGCGGGCGACAGCTAGTGCTATGTAATCAGTTCTTGAATAAAAACTAGCTGTTGCTCGCGACATCGTCCACGTGAGATTTAAAAGTACAGCCTATATTACTCAGTGAAATAATTTTTGAAATTGGCCCAGTCATTTTTTAATTATTTCAAAACATACAAAAATACAAATACTTCCTCTTTATAATATTAAATTTAATACTTATAACGTATCACAATAAAACGGAACATAATTAAAGACTTTTTTAAATAACTAATTCACAATATGCGTCTTATTAACTCATACCAGAAACCATGAAATCAACAATGAACACAATTAAATACTTGAACAATGAAGCTGCATGGAAACTCAAGGAGACTATACCATTATTTTAATGCGTTTTATAAGAGTTTTTATATCACGTACCTAAACAACACTTTACTATGAGACACAAATTATTGTCACATTTAAAATCACAGTAAATAAAAGCGAAAAACTCTTTTTGTAAGAATGATTACTCTCAACATCAAAACTAAGTAGTACAGTGTATTTCTAAAATATCTCCTAATACATTAAAGCTAGAGTTATATAATAAAAACTAAATCATACTTCATACTAATATTATAAATGCGAAAGTTTAGATGGATGGATGGATGCTTGTTAGATTTTGTAGCCTAAACGGCTAAACGGATCTCGATGAAATTTGGCATAGACGTAGTGGATAGTCTGGAAAAACACATGGGCTACTCACTTTTGTTTTTTTTAATTCCACGCGGACGGAGTCGCGGGCGAAAGCTAGTGAACAATAAATGTATAAATTTAAAGACAAACTACCAAAAAATATATTTTTCATACAAAATATTCAAATCGTATAATTTCACTAACCGCAGCGATGGTAGCAAAACAAAGTACACAATTAAAATCCCGCTGCACTTTATTTTCCGTGCACTCAGCCAACAGCTTCGTATTGTACATAGGCTTAACCCAGTTTGTGTGAGATTTCGGTTGCATCGCTAACGTTAATATTCGCAAACATACATGTTACATCAGTCGACTCGTTTTGCAATTAATTGCAAACTCTTCTGACTTCATTGACGAGTGTAGTACAAATTTCAACAACCTAAATAAATAGCTGATGTCAAAAGTTAATTATCACAAGTTACAAAAGGTTCATTTGAATCTACAAGACATGGACAGAACCTAAGTGATAAGACTTTATTTACGTAAAATATGTTTTCACTTTTAGGGTCACATCGCGGTTTTCGCGGAACTTTCTCGCACAGCTACGTTGCGGAACGGTCTATCCTCGGCGGTATTTCCAAACCAGTACGACTTTAGACCTTCAAGAAGCGAGCCTACAATATCCTCAAAGGCCGACAACGCATCTATAGTTTCTCTGGTGTTGCGGATATCCATAGGAGTCGTTAACCACTTCTGTGTTCCCACCGCACGTTTGCCCCCTTCTCTTATAAAAAAAAATCATTCTAAAAGGTGTAAGTAATTTTGTTACTGCTTTTTATCCATTTACCGCAATAACACATACCCACACATGTTTCTTCCTCGTTCACGCAACGCCCAACTTGATAACGAACTACATAACTATTACAGAGAAACTGATGATGTTACATGCGTATGCAAATTTTTATCATAAAAACATCTATGAGGAGTATGAAGGAAAATACAAAGCTAACATTATGCGGCAAAACAGCAGTGGCCTAATAATTTTGCGAGTAATTGTATAAAAGCGCCACTGAAATAAACCACCGATTAAAAGCGGAAGACGTTCAAATGTTCCATATAACATAGGCTGATGAAAATAATAATGAAATAATTAAGCACATTTTAATCTTTTATTGCATTCATTCAAGTCAAAAGTAGTAATTTCCATAAAGTCGCCTTTAATCTAATGTAATATTTGACTATGTTGTCTAAACAAATACATAACAAAACTATTCCAACTTCATCATATATCGAACTATAGCTTGTTAAACTTTTCACGCGAAATAGGACAGGTCAAGTGAGAAATTGGATTTTCATATTGGAATTCCAATTTAAACTTCCGACTATCTGACCGAGAAGTTATAACATACAATATTGTTTATTTATAACATTTTTATTTATAAAATCGCTGAATGGAAATTGCAACACACTATTAGATGATTGAATTTCACATTATTGTTATTTCACACAGATTTCATATGATAAAAACATAGAGAACTTATAGAGAGGAAACAAAGAATCGTACCACTATCGCCAAAACCCAGTTACAACACGCTTAAAGTGCAATAATACAGTATTATCTCGAACACAAAACAAACGCCGGATAACGAAATACTCTTCCCCACATAGATATGATCTAACTGTTGCTCCATTTATCTCAATTTACATTACCGCGGTGACGTCATCACGATGTTGATTACTTAGCAAGTCGTCAAGAACGACTGAGGACGGAAGGTCACAGTTTCAAGTTGAGGTGATATACACGTGATACATATTTAAATTATATAAGAGTCAACTCTGTTAAGAACTTAGGCCGAATACTAAAACGACAATATTTAAGACATTGTTAAATACTATGCTCAAAATACCATAAAGATTTTAACGTCTCTCAGATTATAAGAAGCGCTTACGAAATGAGGTATTCAAAATTCGTTTCAATATTAAGCCGCTAGTTATCGTTCGAATAATTAATAGTATTGTACACTGACATATCGTGACATTCAGTCTATAACAGAACGTAACAAGGAGTTGTTCTCAATGCGTTTGCAATAAAACATTACCAAAGTACAGCAAATCGAAGGTCGAAGTCAGTCACAAATCGTGAAGTCATATTACGCGATAAGCCTTTAACTATATTTCTAACAACTCACGAGTACTATATTTTTTAATGCATACTACGTAATATATTCGATATGTAACCTTTGTTGCTTAGATAGAAAGAACCCATATAAAATGTAAAATAAGGTAATGGTAGCCACGAATTTACGTTTCGTATGTTTACAAGATTCATGCATTTTTGGATTGGGCTACGTTCACTATTTTCTTAATATGTTAGAGTTTGTATCCTAAACAGCTGAATGGATCTCGATGAAATTTGGGATAGGTGTAGAACATAGTCCGGAATACTTAGGCTACTCGCTTTTGTTTTTTCTACGCGGACGGAGTCGTGTGCGAAATCTAGTGAGTTGATAAAACTGTTAACTGATCCTCAATGAAGTGCTGACGTCTGCAATCGCTAACACGTCACGCCCCCTTTGCCCTAGGCGGAGGGGATAAATGCCGGGTAGTCCGCCAACCATGTCGTGGCAACACCAAAACGTCGCAGACATTGCGTGTTTCAATTTTTTTCATCGTAATCCGCTACATCCGTTGATGCATTCCTTTCTTGCAGTTTACATTAATATTTTGCGTAAGAAAGTTAATCTTTAATTCTAGAGCTGATAAACAAATTATATTCTGCATATTATAGAACAAAACCTTTAGCAGGGCATGGCATGTATCGTCTTGGATATATTATATCAATGCGAATTCAAACTACGTCCGTATCTAAATGATATCTTAGATAACAGATACTGTCCTAATTTCTCAGTATTGCACTTACGAATAAACAGAATTGTCAAGTCTTAACATTGCCTTAAACGCCACTAAAACTGTGTACTCCGGTCATAAAATAAATTAATGCCTCAACTGCGCAGATAAACTCGCTAAGACATGATGTCATATTCCTATAGTCATAAATAACCGTAGATCTTCAACGTAAGGAAGATTATTAATTTTATGGCATAGTTACAATAAAATAGACATTAAATAATCTAATCAAATCAATCAAGTTTAGAAGCGCGAGAATTATTACTATTATTGTCTCCAAATACAAAATATTTAACGAAATAAAAGGGACACTTTAGGAATGCACTCTGAGTGTAAAGAAAGTCCGTAGTCAATTGTACATAAAGGCATTAAACCCACATATAAAATAAACAACTTACTACGTCAAGAATACTCAGCAAAGAATCTAGACAGTTTCATGAGCGAAATAAAGTAAATCAACGAATACAAACACTAAAAGTATATTTGTAGTTGTTGTTGATATTAAATTAGCTAGTACCTATATGTGTGGAATCGATAAAGAGGGATGCTAGACACATACGGAAGTCGATGTTAGCATAAGTCTAGGGGAGGAGCACTCGATTATGGAATATATAATACTTGAACGAATCGATAACGGCGGCGAGCGCAGAGCACACACTTTAATATATACTTCAGAATATAACGTAAACTTTGTTTTAAACCTAATTTAATAAAATATAAATCCTCAAGAAATATTTTTAACTGAACGATTTTAGTAGATGTGTTCTAAAATGAAGACTTGTCATTTATATACATTGCAGTAGCTACTGAGAATCCGCCGACATTGAACAGTACTGTTTCGACTTGCCTATTCCACCTTTGTGTGAAATTATATGTGATCAAACAGCACTATATTTGCATACATAAGGAACTGCAATCTTAGACTTCAAAACCTTTAACTCCTAGTTTGTATCGAAACGCCTTAGATGGCACGGCGTCAGCATTACTTCCTCAGAGTTATAATGAGGCACTAGACCTCAAGTGCATTGAGAATGCAACTTGCGGCGAGACGTGCTTCCCTTTTATGGTGTATTGTTTCTTTTATGTCTCGCGGAAACAATGTTTCAGATTATGACACAAAGCAAAGTTGACATATTCCTAAACTAGCTTGACCGAAATACAGGATTTTTTCTAAAGATTAAGGGTTCACAGACCGGAGCGTAAGCTGAGCAGATTTTCATCAGAAATCAAATTAAGCTTTATGATACTGAAATAAGGTTTAATTTTACTTTGACGTGCGGCAAATACGACATAGGCTAATTTCAAATCTATATTGTCGTGTTACTACTATATTGTTATCCCTCTTATTGTTTTTATAAAAACGGAGATAGCAATAAAATTTGTGAACGTTTCATTAGGAGAAACGATCACGATTGATACGGGAATTAAGAGTGCAAAATGGTTAATTTTGAATATTGAATGCAGTATATTACATAACACTTCATATAATGACAAAATTAAATAAGTACTTGCAAAAACTATATGTATTTTTAACTAAAAAGTGCAGATAAAAGGACTTAAATGTTGTTTACACTAGTATACTCAGTTCTTTAATATTTACATACAGTGATATGACGCAGTGGAGCAAAACATGTGTAAATATGCAAAAGTGCTTCAAGAAAACACGTTTTTAAGATTTATCATATTGTAACACAAACCAGTAAAGTAAACCAGGTAAACTGGAGGAAGTTGTGCATACATTAGTTCAGATTAAGAAGAAATTTATTGGAAAAATAACTGTCGCACACAAAGACATTTCTCTAAGGGCATAAAGTGAATAAGGCAGTTTTTTATGTTACGAAGAAACTTAAAAACTACCGGTCCTATTTTGAAAAGTCTTTTGCCATTAGAAACCTACACTATTACTGAGTATCATAGGCTTTATTTATTACTAGACTAGCTTTCGCCCGCGACTCCGTCCGCGTGGAATAAAAAAACCAAAAGCGTGTAGCCTATGTGTTCTTCCAGACTATCCTCTATATTTATGCCAAATTTTATAAAGATCCGTTCAGCCGTTTAGGCTACAAACTCTGACAAACATCCATCCATCCATCTAAACATTCGGATTTAAAATATTAGTAAGAAGAAAGATTTGCTTATTAATTCTGCGCGGACGTCGAAAGAGTCGATAATGTAGACCCATCCGATATAAAGGAATCTTTAATATAATTCATTTTATTATAAGTTTATGTTTCTTAAGATATTTTTTAATCGGTCAATGTCAAACAATAAGATGCAGCAAGACAATCCCACAATAAGTATTTAACGTTTTAATACGTTTAATGTGTTATTCGACCTTCTAACACCTAAAGCACTGCCTACTACCATGCGGGTGGACACCGATATGGAATTAGCAAACATATCGTTTACATATCTTATACGTACTATTTTACTATAGCGGAAAGTCTCAAGGTTACTCGAATACTTTTAAAAAGTTTGAACCAAAAAAATCAAATCATTTTGTTACATGCCCTTTTAGATAAGTGTCTCTTCGGTTAAGAATGCCCCCAAAACTAAAGCAAAATTATGATCTTTGGTAACACCTAAACGTTAGCGAAAATTAAAGTCCTCTTAGTAAACTAAGGAACTCTAAGTGCCATTTAAAGGACATTTAAATTTAAAAGATGGCAATGGCAACAAACATAATATCGTCTTAGTTTTCATTCACTTTACAGAAATCAGAGATTTTGTCTAATTGTTTCGAGTGTCTCAACATATTTATGGCAATAATTTACGCTGTAATTATTTTTAATTTTAAAAGTTTTATTAACTAGTTAATGTGTTAAGAATTATAAAAGTACTAGCGCCCATGACCCACAAGTTATGACAATGATCGAATTACGATTTTGCTAACACCTACACATAGCTCCTTTTACATTCATACATCTACATAAACATGCACGTTGGTTATGAAATACTATTCTTATCCTACTTATCATCTTACTAATATCATAAATTCGAAAATTTAAATGGATGGTTAGAGTTTGTAGCTTAAAGGACTGAACGGATCTCGATGAAATTTGGCATAGATGTAAAAGATAGTCTGGAAAAACACCTATGCTACTTAACTTTTTTTTTACTCCACGGACGGAGTCGAGGGCGAAAGCTAGTATTAAATATTACATTAATATTATTTAAGTTTTTTTTTCTTGTAACATGATTCCAATTATTAATACATTAATTAGTCTATTTTACCTACTATTAAATAGTAATTAGGCTAATGTAACAAGGCAATAAGGGCAGCAAAGTAATGACATTAGCCAAAGTGCATATTAAAAATTTACAAAGATAATATAACCGCATTTCCCAGTACATCGTAAAAGAAAACTATAACAGAGTCTTAAACTTACAAAAACCTTAACATTGCGTTTAGGGACCCCAGAAATAGACTTTCTGCATTCTAACTTCACTTTCCACCATTCATTCATACACATACATTTCCTTTTGAAGATCATTTTACTTAAGCGTATGAATATCTAAACTTCTACAAAGATCCCTAGAGACTTGCGAGACGATTACCATCGACTTCATTCAACAACCCCACAACTGCAACATTTAGAATATAATTCATGACCAGAGGTACAAATTGTTTACTAGCTTCCATCTGCAACTCCGTCCGAGTGAAATTATAAAATAAAAACATTTTAAAATATAACCTATGTTACTCACAGAAAAATAACCTTTCTAACGATTAAAGAATTTTAAAAATCGGTCCAGTAGTTTTTGAGCCTATTCATTACAATCAAACAAACAAAGATTTCCTCTTTATAATATTAGTATAGATTTCTTACTAATAAAACATATGTACAAGTTTAGATGGAACGTTTATTACTACCTATCTAAAGCGACAGACCTCGCTGAATTTAGCATAGAACATAGTCTGTAAGGACAGGTAGGCTTTTTTAATTCCGCGCGAACGGATTCGCGGGCCACAATTAGTGAAAAATAATAAAAGGTTAACACAACAAATCTTGCGTAAACAATGTTAACTGTGTAGATTAACACTATTACAAATGACAAGATAGTGCGGTACATGCTAAAAGTTGCTCAACAGATACAAGCGGCCTCTTTAATTACGTCTCAAATATTTACCTTATCGGTATATTTACTTTAGTGCGTAGAGATTTCGCGTTAACTATAACTTTTAGTACATTAACTTGAGATCGCAAACAACTACTAAAGAAATATTGTAAAAGGCTAGTAGATATTCGAATAAAATGTGTTAACTACACTTTTACAACATGGATATATAATTCTCAAATTATGTTTATTACGATAAGTTTTATCAGAATAAAATTAGGACTATCGGTAAAGTTAACCTTTCCTACACTAATGACATTGATGAGATGAAATTTTCAATGTTTCTGGCCAGGTTTTGGCACTGTATATATAGGTACTTCACGGAAAATTTGCAGCTATAGGACCATCCATGGGCGTCGCCAACGGTATTTATATTGAAGCTGTCCCCCCTGTCCAACCCAAAAACACCATTGAAAGTTTAGAAACGTTAATGTGCCTACAAGTAGAAAACAAAAGCGATACGCTAACATCATAAAAGAGCGATCTTTCTAACGAGCCGATAAGTCTTTAATATGCGCATATAAAGGTGAAATTGATACAAACGTACGTGAAACATCACTCTCGCTTAGCCGATCATACGTTAACCATAATTAACACTGGCCGGTTATAATTTAAAACACTTTTGCACATACACTGGCACGTAATTCACTATTTTTTTTTATCTCAAACTACTCTCGCAAGAGAGAAATTCCGACAGAGGGCGTTTCGTCGCACGACCGACGCGGACCGCGCACACAGCGTCACTGATTAGTCCCCCAACATCCAGTAGTGGGAGTATTAGTTTATTAAATAGGTGGGTAAAGTGTCTAAAATGACGGAAGTTGACGGAATCGTATCCTGTGTTTGCTCCCAAAAGTAGTGCAAGTGCAGCGATATTGTGAATTTAGTTACAATAGCCAAACGTACGAAGCTAAGAACAAAACAACAGAGTATTTTTATGTCAGAAATAAGGATTCCATCAGAATAATAGGGTAAACAAATCATGCATCATTCTTGAACCATTTATCAATTTACCATTCGTCACAGACAATAGTGATATTAACTAATATACATAAAAATTATAACACTTTATCATCATGATAATTTTACCACTGACAACTGGATTACGGTAACAAACATTTAAATCTTCAACAGGGGCTATTACGAAAAGTTGCGGAATTGCGAGATCGTATTCGACGCCGACAAAATTTGTCTTACATTTGGTGTATTACGCTCTGCATTATTCTCACGAATATTCGAGATAAACCCTTAGACCACTCATCATTATCGTTAGCTATATAAAGTGTTACTTCCAATTAATTCGTTTTAAAGAATTAGAAGCGTCTAAATCGATTAACCTTAATGGCTTTTACCTTACTAATGCTTCATAAGACACAAGTCGATCGTGAAGAATGTAATTAGGGTTTAATTTAGGTAATCTTAGTAATCTCTAAACTCTGCATAGTTAAACAGATTTTCTAACATCTTGAAGCTGAAGAATTTCTACAAATCTCCACTAAGGGAAACTATTAAAGGATTCTGAGTATGGAGTGAGTGAATACGAAAGATTGAGTTAATATGAAGGTACGAGTAATACAGTAAACTATATCTAGTGAAACTCAACGGAATAAAAAAATATACATTTAACACAATAATAAATGTATAAATGTTTTTATACTAGATACACAAAAAATGGGCTGCGTCATCACACTTTTACATGTATTGCAAATGTCTTTCTAGGGATATTCACTTGTACAATAAAAATCAAATAAAACTATACGAAGCCGCTACAAGTAAAAGCACTCAGACCATTCTAATATGGAATATTAACTTTAAACGTTTCTAACCGATCCATTCACTTTATAAATCCATTGCAATATTAAAATTTTAATGTAACGAGATAGAAAACAATTTCATTAAAAGATCTTCGCACTGCTGATACGTTTGCAAATCTATTAAAAAAAAATCTTCGCACTGCTGATACGTTTGCAAATCTATTAAAAAAAAATCTTCGCACTGCTGATACGTTTGCAAATCTATTAAAAAAAAATCTTCGCACTGCTGATACGTTTGCAAATCTATTAAAAAAAAAAAATCAAATAAAACTATACGAAGCCGCTACAAGTAAAAGCACTCAGACCATTCTAATATGGAATATTAACTTTAAACGTTTCTAACCGATCCATTCACTTTATAAAGCCATTGCAATATTAAAATTTTAATGTAACGAGATAGAAAACAATTTCATTAAAAGATCTTCGCACTGCTGATACGTTTGCAAATCTATTAAAAAAAAATCATACAAGTGCTTGACAATTTCATAGTACATTATTATATAATATTATTGTCTAGACTAGATCAGAATCATTTAGTTATTTAGCTAAAGGTTTAAATTACGTGTCAAGTTGATAATCACCGTTGTTTTCAATTTGTGTAACATTAACAAAAATTAAATTAAAATTACGTTAATTAAAATCGATTTCTAATCCAAGAAATATTTTTATAAACCATTCTTATATTTATTACATAATTTTTAAACGTGTATTTTAATAATTTTATACTTGAATTCCTCTACCTTTTCTCTTCACGTTTCAAGACAACACTTAACAGAAAGAGCCTCTTCCTTTAACAGTTGAAGAGGCCTTATCGAGCAAAGCTAAGCTTTTTAATATTAATGAACATTCATTTAAGACCAAAATTTAATTTAAAAGTACCATAGACATGACAAAATTGTAAAATCATTCAAAACTTGGATAAAATGTACTCACTCGATCTGAAATCGCTTCTTCCATTTTCCCGCGCTTCAGGCCAGGCGCTCGGACTACATTCACCTGTGGCGCCACCACTGCAGGCGGCAACGCATTATTTCCAGCGTTGCCGCTCGCGGCCACCGGTATGAAACCGGCCTCCATTTTATCATGTACACATTGCAGCTACTGGACAACAGATGGCGCTATTCTCAATTCCTTTGTAGATTAATTCATTTTATTAAAAAAACTATGATAAATTTGTAAATTCACTGGTCAATTCACTTTGTGGACGAATTATATTTGAGTCACTAGCCATTGTAAGGAACTGTTAGAGCACTGTTTACACGACATCGATTGAGCACTATCGAACGGAATTTGATGAGTGGAAATTAATTAAAAATCACAGAACTCGTATAACCTTTAAAAACTTTAAATTTCGAAATATTTCTACAAACGGAAAATTACACCAAAATTCGCGACATATCACTGGAGCACTTGCGAGTTTTCTGAACTTCAATTCGACTTGTCGCATCCGTCTCTTTCTCCGCAGTGCCTGTGAAAGAGACAAACGTAAGATTATGATAATTGACAAAACAACACATTGGAATGAATGGGACTGGTTTCGCTACAACAAACCATCGTAAATTTTTTCACTACTGAAGATCAAGGTCTTAACTTAGAAGCATAAAGGACGTCTAGATTGATTTTTGCCGTTGGATTCCATGATCGAAAAATCTAAGCAAAAAATATATTGTTATCTCAGATTTTTCATACACAATGAAGGAGATGTTAATATCTCTTTGTAAGAATGTATCTAGCGTGGAAACCGTCCGTTCCTTTTTGAAATATGATGTCATAATTAATTCCGAGAAATTTAGACCATTAATCAATGCAGATTTTTTCAATAAAAAGGATATAAACATGCTTGTCGTCCAACGCGACTGAGAAATAAATAATTTGGATGTAAGAATTGATATCAACTATTCGACCGATTTAATTTCCACGGTACAGTTTTCTCTTCATTGAAATTATTAATATTATATAGTATAAACTATCAACACAATTTACGTCATCGCTTTTTCCGCAATTTCCTCATAATCAAAGGTTTTTACCACATGTAAAATTCAAAACTTGGCATCAATATGTATTTCCCCAGACTACATTTTTAAAGAATTAATATTTATAGAAATAAACCGCAAAACCGGTTCTTTGCTCAATCACAATTTTAACCTTGCAAGGGCGATCATGTACATTTTTTCCCTTCTAAAAATAAAAAAATATGTTAAATACCTTTTTAACTTTATATACCTCAGTGCTTGCTTCTATCCATCTTTCCATTTACTAAACAAATTAAAGACTCAAACAATCAAACAAAAAGCTAAAGCCCAACAGAGAATAAAGAAAACGGGGTCAAAAAATTATTATGCAACTGTGAATGGAACGCAAAATATAATTTCAGCTGACATTTATAATTTACATTTTAAGTCTTCGAAATCTATACTATCTATCTATACTATCTATACTATTATAATAAAGCGTAAACACACAATCTTTGTTGCCTAAGATGTCAGCAATTACAGCATATTTTTGAATAATTCTTTTTTTAATAAAAAACCCTACACTTACGTCACGCTTTAGGCTATATATTTTCACGACATTAAACTTAGGGGGTAAATATTTTGGATAAAAACCCTAATCTGGGAAAGAGACCATAAGTTGCTGCCAACATCAAGAAAGCAAGATTCCTAAGGTTTGTCATGTCATGTCATTTTGACATTTACTACTGATCATTTGACAAATGTAAATAATAAAATAAAATGTTCATAATTTCATGCGGATGAAGCCGCACGAGAACAGCTAGTCTATACTATTATAATAAAGCGTAAACAAACACTTCTTTGTTGCCTAAGATGTCAGCAATTACAACATATTTTTGAATAATTCTTTGTTTAATAAAAAGCCCTACACTTGCGTCACGATTTAGGCTATATATTTTCACGCCATTAAACTTAGGAGGTAAATATTTTTGATAAAAACCCTAATCTGGGAAAGAGACCATAAGTTGCTGCCAACATCAAGACAGCAAGATTTCTAAGGTTTGTCATGTCATGTCATGTCATTTTGACATTTACTACTGATCATTTGACAAATGTAAATAATAAAATAAAATTTTCATAATTTCATGCGGATGAAGCCGCACGAGAACAGCTAGTCTATACTATTATAATAAAGCGTAAACAAACACTTCTTTGTTGCCTAAGATGTCAGCAATTACAGCATATTTTTGAATAATTCTTTGTTTAATAAAAATCCCTACACTTGCGTCACGATTTAGGCTATATATTTTCACGCCATTAAACTTAGGAGGTAAATATTTTTGATAAAAACCCTAATCTGGGAAAGAGACCATAAGTTGCTGCCAACATCAAGAAAGCAAGATTTCTAAGGTTTGTCATGTCATGTCATTTTGACATTTACTACTGATCATTTGACAAATGTAAATAATAAAATAAAATTTTCATAATTTCATGCGGATGAAGCCGCACGAGAACAGCTAGTCTATACTATTATAATAAAGCGTAAACAAACACTTCTTTGTTGCCTAAGATGTCAGCAATTACAGCATATTTTTGAATAATTCTTTGTTTAATAAAAATCCCTACACTTGCGTCACGATTTAGGCTATATATTTTCACGCCATTAAACTTAGGAGGTAAATATTTTTGATAAAAACCCTAATCTGGGAAAGAGACCATAAGTTGCTGCCAACATCAAGAAAGCAAGATTCCTAAGGTTTGTCATGTCATGTCATTTTGACATTTACTACTGATCATTTGACAAATGTAAATAATAAAATAAAATGTTCATAATTTCATGCGGATGAAGCCGCACGAGAACAGCTAGTCTATACTATTATAATAAAGCGTAAACAAACACTTCTTTGTTGCCTAAGATGTCAGCAATTACAACATATTTTTGAATAATTCTTTGTTTAATAAAAAGCCCTACACTTGCGTCACGATTTAGGCTATATATTTTCACGCCATTAAACTTAGGAGGTAAATATTTTTGATAAAAACCCTAATCTGGGAAAGAGACCATAAGTTGGTGCCAACATCAAGAAAGCAAGATTTCTAAGGTTTGTCATGTCATGTCATTTTGACATTTGCAATTGATAATTTGACAAATGTGAACAATAAAATGAAATTTTCATAATTTCATGCGACTGAATCCGCACGCGAACAGCTAGTTAACAATAAAAACTCCAAAACATTCGGTAAAGCAAAGATCTATCCGAGTCGTGAGTTAAGAATTCGTATGAGAAATAAGGATGACGATATTTCCATAAAAATGCCTAGAGCTAGCCATTACTGATGTGCTATGCCATTGATTACGCCGTTAAAATTCTACGACTTTTTGTTCACTCAATTATCATCACGAGCTCATTTCTATTCAATGAGACATCACAAAATGACCTTTGATACCTTTTAAGTTTAGTACAAATTCTAAAGTTAGAGATCAAATTTTAAACAACCAGAGATTGCAAAAACCTAGACAACCAATCTCTTCTATATTGTATTAAATAATAAACATCATCATCAACTTGCCCTTATCCCTTATGGAGGGTCGGCACAGTATGTGCTGATCTTCCATACATCTCTATCAGCCGTCATATCTGAATCCACTCCTTTATTAAGCTTATCCTCTTTCACACAATCCATCCATACTTTCTTCGGTCTTCCTCTTCCTTTGTAGCCATCCACATTCATTCTTAACACTTTCTGGTTTATGTCCCCATCGTCTCGTCGCATATCATGTCCATACCACGCTAACCTTTTGCTTCTCAATTTCTCCACCACTGGCGCCACTTTCAAACTTCCTCTAATATACTCATTCTTAACTTTATCCATTCTTGTCACACCACACATCCATCTTAACATACGCATCTCAGCCACATGCAATCTCCTTTCATCCGCAACTTTGGTGGCCCAACATTCAGACCCATACAATACGACAGGCCTAATGATGGACTTGTAGATCTGTATTAAATAATAATCATACATACACGAAAGTATTATAACAAATGTTTAACCTGATTAACATATTTTTAATTTAGAAAATAGATAGACTTCGTAAACACAGTAAAGAAATGAGTAATCAAGTTGGAAGTTTCACCCTACTCGTCGTCCCAGGAGTAGATGAGGGAGTAGACGACCATCTGTTACGATTTTTTTAGTTATTTTTACATCGCAAATTAGATCCTATCCTACTGTGTTTATTGTACCATGACAATTAGGTAAATTAGAAAAAATATTTTTTATTTTAAATTGCGCGAAAAATTAATTTCAATATCTGAATTTTAAAAGTAAAATTTTTTCGCCTCGAATACTTTTGCATATTTTTAGTTAAATGATGCCAAGGTTGCTAGCTACCGGCATTTCTAGCAAAAGTCGCTGCAATTAAAATACCTTGCAAATATTAAAAAAAAAACGAGAAAACTTTTCTAGAGCTTTTAACGAAAAAAATCTTCGCTTCGACTAAGTATAAAAGCTTTGAAAGTTCTTAATGAAACTTAGAAAGGTTAATTATACGTAGCTTTTTTTTAAGTTACTTTCATATAATGTAGCTTTCTACGAAAATCCAACCACATAAAATGATCTAACTTGTTTTGATACTATTTAATATCTTATCAAACATTAGCACATAGTACGTTAGAAAGGAATTTAATCGAATAGGATAAAAATAATCAATTACCTGTCATCACAGGCGCCAAAACAAACTATCGTTTACAACCGACCTTCGTCTTTTATCAGGAGCTGCAGATTATAAACCAATCTGCGGTAATCCATTCCATTTAAAAAGTATTAAAGATAGTGCTGATAAAATTAACAATTTATTGTACGGACAAGAGGGATCAAAACGTTTTATTTTGCGAGGCTTTTATCGAATAAATTGGACACTGGGTGAACAAATTTAAAAATAGTTTTGTACACACATTCAAATTTATTTCTTTATTTAAAACCACTCATCACATTTGCCAGCACATCTTCCGTGGTAATTGAAAATAAATGACACTACTTACAATTTATACAAAGTGATGTGTTGTACATTAAGACATTACAATATATAGACTAGACATAGTGAACAGCATCCTTTTCATAGGCAACTTCCCTGAAAGGTACCATGTCAGTTGTCAAGTTTAGTTTTTACTCAAATAGTTTTAGGGTTTACTTGCGAGTTAGTTGTGGGGAGATAAAAACATCCCTTGTCTAAGAGTTAATAACTCGGTAAAAGATACCCTTTGCTAAAAGACCATCTCAATATATCCTGTATTTTTATTTAGTATATTTCTTGAAGTTAAAATTTACCAAAAAAAAATTCGTATACAGAAATCTAATCAAAACATCTTGCTAGTATTAAAGTGCTGAAATAAAATTTTCAGCTGTGTTCAAAGACCTAAATTTAAATACGAACATTGTGAACCGATCGAGTGTTTCGAGATCAACAATGGCAATGATATAATAGTTCATTGGACAAAATGTTCATAACTCAAAACACAATAACGCAAGGCGATCCGATTATCAACAAATGGATTATTCGCGCTCGGTGACGCGTGGCCAGAGAAACGATCGACTAGCATTCGCGTTGCGGACAACGCATTCAAACTATTATATTTTCTCTTTTTATTTTCAAATTTTGATGCCATTACATTGTTTAGGACTTTCAGGTGCAAATGATCATTTAACACGATCCTAGACCATGTTTTTCAATGAAACTGTGTCTCTGTTATTACAGATTTCATTAAAAAAAACTTATGTGCGGAACCTCCATCATTTTTCCAAGTTTGGATGCAGTTTCTTTTTCTTCAAAGATCGGTGGAAATATTATAATAAATTATTTTGCACTCATATTAATTTTTTAACAAAAAAGTTAATATCGAATGTCCTATAATTAACGGAAATGCTACTAGAGCAGCGGAAACTGTCAACCGATGCATGCTCCAATTAGCACATGAACGTTCGTCGCACGGGTTTTTTCTTCAAATGATATAATCATGAGAATTATGAATAAACACAGAGAAACATATGCACTTACAATCGCACCAATGACTAGAGCTTTTTAGTGCTTGCGTTCCACTACCATCCCCTGGCATACAAATTTTCACGTGAACCGACTATTAAAACTGTTTAAAATATTCGTTTTTAATCGATTATATTTATCGAATGGCCGCAATCCATCGTCCATGGGCCATTAGACACGGAAGCATTATTCGGGTCGTGCTCTACTAAGTCGATTGTCTGAAACAACGGTTTGTACTTTGAAACATAAATACACTGTCGCAGAAAAACTTGCAGAATTATTATACACTAGCTTTCGCCCGCGACTCCGTCCCCGTGTAATTAAAAAAAAAAACAAAAGTGAGTAGCCTGTGTTCTTTCAGAATATCTTTTACAATTATGTCAAGTTTCATCGAGATCCGTTCAGCAGTTTAGGCTACAAACTCTAACAGACATCCATCCATCCATCTAAACTTTCGCATTTATAATATTAGTATGAAGTATGATTCATACTTGCGTTGTTATGTAATTTTATATTATATTTCAATAATGAACCATTTTTACATAATCTGCGAGCGAGTAATGTCTACCTCATTATCCGATTAGAACACAAAATCGATTAAAAAAAATATGACTCGTTAATCGGATTATTTTCTAGTCAACTTCGTAACGGTCCAAGGGATTTTGATGTCTTTGTGGTGTGTACGAAACGCTACGCGGATACTTTCGCTGCCGGGATACAATAATATTTTTAAAGATTCACAGTTCCCTGTGTACGAAGAGCCTAACGCGTCACGCATTTTACAGTATTTATACCAAGCAAGTGTTGAAAGAGTTCGTCTTGCAATACTAACAGCAGACTGATCCCTTATCAAGTTAGTATTTGCGTTCATGACTAAGTCGCAACTGGCATACCGCCAGAACCAACCCTCGCGTCATACACTTCTAACTTGTAATAAATTGATTCCATTAATTTGAACTTAATTGCGATAGACATACGACACGTTGCAGATCGCAATTTGAGCTTTGATTACGGGGATCATCGAAAACTCTGCATCAGATATTCAAACAATTTTAAACCATAACACTTAGTGATAAATTCTATTTTGGAATGTACATATTTGCAGCTGTTTGAATCGATTCAGTGTAAAGTTAGTTCTGAAAACACAACAAACGCTTCTGATTAAGACATTGTGGTTGTAAAGTGTAGAATGTAAGTGTCGCAGTGATCGAGTGAACGGTTTGCAATTCCACGCGTACTTTGATCTTGTACTCGCATATCCATTATCAAGACTTGTAAACATATGATGTATGATGATTGAGCAAATCTGTGCTTTCGTATGAACTTTACAAACATTTCGATGTGTAAATTGATATTGCCTGTTCGTATATAAATGTGCTATATTTCACTGTTTCAAAATATATAAAATACTAGCTTTCGCCCGCGATTCTGTCGGCGTGGAATTAAACAAAAAAACAAAAGTAAGTAGCCTGTGTTCTTCCAGAATATCTTTTACAATTATGTCAAGTTTCATCGAGATCCGTTCAGCAGTTTAGGCTACAAACTCTAACAACATCCATCTAAACTTTCGCATTTGCAATATTAGTAAGAAGTCAGATAACCATACAACTTGATAACATTAGGTATATTTCCCAACAATAGTAAAGTCGAATGTCACTTCATATTAGGCATTGAGACAGTATCAAGGACCACCCACTTGAGCACAGTCATTACATAAACTGCTGTGTAGGAAACTGTTATAGGAACAAAGGCCGGATACGGGGGCAATGTAATTTTAATAAATCTTTTTTAAAAGGATTGCCAACACTACAAGATAGAGTATAGTGCTTTATTTCATTGTTGTTGAAATAACACATTGTAATTTATATAAAAACTATGACAGACGTGTGCATAAAAACTGCAGAACTGGGACATTGGCCGCAATGACATGAGCAAGAGGTCTTTATCCTGCACAAGGCTACCAACCCATGTGATTCATTGTATAATTTCAAATCCTTTGGGATTTCTAATTTGAATTATAATTTTTCACAAGCCATTGTACATACAGTAATTTTACCTTGAGTTTCCATCACCGAAACATACCAAAAAAAAGATTCACTGTCTCCGTTCTTTCAAAGAGTCTGAGAGGGATAGCAATGAAAAATGTAAATACAATTTATCGCACGTCTATTTCCTTATATCTTTCTTTTTCTCCCAGCACCGTTAGATTATTCCCATTGAGAATTCAATTTTTCATTCACTCTATCCAGTAGTTAAAACATACACACTTCCCTTTTGAATGAAAAGGTCAGCTCTTTGCTCAATATACTACACATTGGCGCGTCTAAAATTCACGAAACTAACATAAAACATCCATTAAGTGATTAATGCGAAACAAGAATTTACCTCGTGCGGGTACCGAAACCTTGACTGAAACATAACCTCCAAAATCTGAAGGCAACTATGATATTCCATTTAAAATTTATATACGAATCAAGAAATAGATCTAACCTAGCTAACGTTGCGACTCATCCACCAAAAATATACTTGTCTTAAGAGATCAGAGAGTAACACTACTTCGGGAGAATCAATTTTTTTTTTAGGTTAAGGTTACAAACAAGCCAGTTAGTACCTGAATTCGTCAAAATAGTGATGTGACCGCTGTCGAAGTTCAACCGACCGAGGAGGGGACGTTCAGAAAGAAGATATTGTACTCCGCTTTTAACTCTAGGCTAAGCTTAAGACAAAACAAATAGGAAATGCAAATTACAGTAATCTTTGACAATAGTCATTCATTATGTAGAATATTTCAAACATGTAATTTTTTGCGAATAATCGATAAAACATAATTTCTATCAATTTAAAGTCACTTATCGTGTTATCTAATCAACATGCGACAATCATGCATGTTGGTGCTTCACGGGTATCATTGCATGATCTATATCTATCACGTATTTACATGCATTTCTTAAAAACCATTCAATTTTAAATTACCATTCACTATAAGAGATATTTACTACATTCTTGTTTTACAACATTCAATAAGTGAAAGTCATAACTTTTAACCTGAGGCTATAGTTATAATTGCTATACCTTTCACTGAGCTTACATCCAAATACGATAGGAGATTCACTATTATTACCGAGAAATAACCATAGTCTTAAAAATGGACGAAATAGTCCTTATTTGGAATCCATGACCTTTTAACAGAAGCATAGTCACTTAACTAATGTTTCTGCAAAATTCATTAGATAGAGAGAAAAGGGAAGGTGAGATTTCAGTTGCGATAAGAAGGGGAGGATAAGATTTCGGTTCGCAACTAAAATCTAACTTTCTCTGTTGTTGTTCATCGCATTGAAGGGTCAACGTCTGGCACCTTTTGAGTTGGTGTATCTTAACAAAGAATAAAATACAAATAAAAGTACACTGGAAGGTCTATTCATTTATAGGACTGTTCTTTAAAAACTCTAATGGAATAGAATGTGATAATTGTAACTCAAAGAGTTTAAAGACCTTGCGATATTCGCGTTGCGAACGTTGTCGAAACAATGGCCGATGGCGAGTGTCCAAGGGGCATCGAGCGGCCGAACACAGATCGAATCGCGGGCCTATTTTGAAAGTCGGCTAATTACGGAGCCATCGCTGCGTGGACGAGACAAAGACGCAACAAAAACTCTACCATTCATTGCATGCAAATGTCTAAGAAAACGTTAAATGCACGAAGATACGAAAGATTAGAGATACGCGATGTGGATTATGTTTATTCAAATCGGTCATGCTTCAAAATTCATTTTCTAATATTCTATTTGGTAAAGTTAATTTATACATATTCGAGTCAAACAGAATTTTTAAGACCTAAGAAGGATTAACAATAGTTTATTTGGGTAAAATGATGAATAGAAACGAAGTCTATTTTAAATAAACCAAAGAATATCTGGCCCATGCCAACATTAAAAAAATGGAGATCAACCACTCGGAGGTTAGTGAACCGAGAAAAATTATGCATTGTTTTAGTCATACGATAAACTATAAAAAAAAAACATTACGGTATCACATCGTATTGAAATAAGAGTTTCGATATTTGGTCGACTTTATATACTTTAGTTAACCACTAATTTATTAACCAAATTAAATTGCGCTTTTAATCTACAATTTTAAAAAGAATACATAATGACGAACATCTCAAGGTTGATACGAACTTTAGATATTTACTATCAGAGTAAGTATTCGATTGCAACTGATATAATTATTACGTTACAACGAAATTTATCACACTAATACCACAGCGTGATAGGAAACGCCCTTCGTATTGCAATAACATATGATATAAAAATGATATTTTGTTACAAAATGTATAAAAAATGACCACTTTGATATTTGTATATGTTTTAAAGTGGATTTATATGGCAAAAATCTATTTCTATTCACACCTTACATGAGGAAAATGTAACAAACATGCATTTGCAGCATTATGCGTAGTTAAATAAACAAGTCAGTCAAACCGCTACAGTAATATAATTTTCCTATTGATAAAATTCATAAGACTAGAACTATAACCAGTTGATGAAAATATTGCTTTTATCAGAAGGAAGAAATAAAAAAAATAAAGGATAAGGCATCTTTACAAAAACCAAATCTGTTAAAACGTGTACTTCTAAGTAATCAAAAGAATACCACATCCAAAGTATCACAGTTCCATGTCACCATATAGACAGTACAATACACGTTACAAGTCTTGTCTTTCCTGCGACCATTCACGTCACAATAGACTTCGTATGCAAGTATTGGGCAACACTTACAATAACATACATTAATTACATTCGTTTACGAAAGACGTGAGGATGTATTACCGTTTATTGATTTACTTTATGCAAATAATCATACGGGGGAGGGACGTAGGAAAAAGACGAGAGTATTCTATTCCTCCCTAATAATGATACGGATAAAAAACTATGCATGAATCTATCCATAGTTTATTTTTAATGTGTGGAAATGCGCAAGAAGGTTGTTTATTTAGATATGACGGCTGATAAACATGTATGAAATTAGTGTACGAAGGAATATTTTCTAAATACCATCAATGAGGGCAATAAAACAAGAAATGTCTATAAAAAATAATGTCCTTGTGATATTCTGTATAGATGACAATTACGTAATTAATCTTGTCGCCATACCTTCACCTTAGATGTCCCCTATTGACATTTCCATTCTCTTACAGTATATATTTAAATAACATTAAAATTGTGCTCGTAATTAAAGTGCCCTTGATATTAAGTAATTAATGTATTTCTAATAGACCCCAACTTAATGATAGAATTGCAAATTTCGAGTTCGATAAAATCGGTTCGGTATAGACGCCTTTTTTTTAAATTACTAGCAACTATTGACATTTAAAAAAATTGAAAGTCAATAGGATATGTCTATACATGTGATGTTATTCAATATATCGAAAGGCAATCAAAGGTTAAGGCAAATCTAAAAGGCGAGGAAGGCTTTAAATCAACCATTGCGACATTGTTCAGCTTACTATACTTCGACACCTAAGACGCTTTGATTTCATTCTAAGCAACTAAAAGTAACAACAATCTTTAATGCCACACTCAGAATTGTTAATTGGTCATTTAAACACGCTCTAAATATAAATTTAGTATGAAAAATCAAAACTAACCTGTTTTATAACCACTAGTTTGCCCGCGACTCCGTCCGCGTGGAGAAATAAACAAAAGACAGGAGCCTATGTGCTCTTCCAGACTAACCTCTGCATCTATACCAAATTTCATCGATATCCGTTAAGCCGTTTAGCCTATAAACTCTAAAAACATCCATCCATCAATCTAAACTTTTGCATTTATAATATTTGTATGATTTAATACCCAACATGAGCTGCTTTGGCACATATTTTTTTTTAAAAAAAAAACTAATTACGCTTGATACCGCTTCAATGTAGTCATTTAGTAACGGTCTCCACGGCACTTCTACGACGTGGTCTCTTACCCACATACTGACATTAGTCTACCGTTGTATTGTGGGAAAAAAATACTACATCGTTGCCATACAACAAGTACCTCTATAAAAAGATACCTTAAGTGTCAAAATGAAATGTTACATAAACAATAATAGTGTAAAATTGTCGATAGTGATACGTGAACTACGGTTATGTGTCACAAAAAAATAGCGACTTAAAAAAGACAAATCTAGCATCAGTAGGTATCCAATTATTGTGAATTTGGACCTGGTTATGTTACAAAATTACGAGCAAATCAACGATAGACCAAGAGTTTTAGGATTAACTGGAGAGTTTACAGTGCAGTGCAGTGAGAGACCGACCTCGAGCGCGATATAATACTATTCCCACTCATCCTTAAGAACCCCCGATGGACTGAATGTAGCCGTTTTTATAATACTAATATAAATACCAAAGATTGGATGGATTGGTATTACTACGTATCTCCAAAACGGCTTAACGAATATCGATGATATTCGGCACAGATGTAAAACACCGTAAGTTTCGTTTCCATGCGGACGAAGTCTAGGACAGAAGCTAGATAAGTTATAATATTGTCACAATAAAGTTTAATAATCTATACTAATATTATAAAGAGGAAAGATTTGTATTTTTGTATGTATTCGATTAACGTAAAAACAACTGGGCCGGTTTTCAAAATTCTTTCACCATTAGAAAGGTAATTTATCTGTAACATAGGTATTCTTTTTTTATTTCACGCGGGCGAAGTCGCGAGCAACAGCTAGTTTAATATAAATTAAAATATTCCGATAGCCTATAGCACGTTATGCGCTTTTAAATAAGACATTTAAATAGTAGTGGATAATATTACCAAATCTAGGTTAGACGTAATTCTGTGACATTACATTTGGTAATTCAATCAAGGTTTTCCTTCACTTGTTGACATGCACGGCGTGATTGAGGCTACAGTTGCCTTTCGCATTACTTGACAAATACTTTAAAAACGAATCTTAATTCTATACATGAAACCAAAACACATTATTTTGTGGGAGAACTTGGAATCATCATGGTAATAATGAAATATATTAAAATGTTCTAGACCGAAAATTTATGAAAGGATTTGATAAAGAACCCATTGTTCAAAGCTCCAAATTCTGATCCATCTAGACATTAATTTTAAGCTTTTTAAAATAGGTATAACTAAAATAATTATTTGCAACAGCAAAGAAACAATAACAGACTCTACAAACATACTTGTTTGTTGTAACATATATTTATGTTACACTATTTAATATTACAATATTGTTATTTTTGTTACATCAGTATTAGTTATTTTTATTATGTCATTATAATGTGTAAATCAAATTTTATTTACATATTTATAACAATGTCAGTATCTTGTGTAATTTAAAAAAAAAGAATATTTAGATGGTATAGGACTTAGAGGTCCACATAGAGCTATAAAAAATTCAACATAAGTTACTTCAGACTTCACACAAGCTATGAACTGAGAAGGTGGAGATATAGTTTTAATCAACTAGATAAGTTTAATTATTTCAATACCATATTACTCTGACACACCAAAGAGCAGGACAGAACAAAGATGTAAGTTTAGCTAACAGACATACCAACCCAAATTTCAACAGTATTTAAATATTCTCTTAGTAGTATGTGTTAGACAAGACAATAAATTGTCTTAATCTCTTTGTCACTCTATTATTATATTATGTCATATATAACACAACAGCTAAACATTTATATTGTGTAAACAAAGGTTTCTGACCTAAAGCAATAACAATTTACACACACAACATATCCATTATATGAAACATAATTTTTTGACTGATAAATTCTTTTGTTTCCACTATTGAATAGTCATATGTTTTATCTCATTTTTTTCTAGGAGAATGAGAGGAACAAAGCATTTTGTAAGTAGATTGGGCCAGTTGTTACCCTTGGTTAATTAATTTTAGCTGTTTGTTATAATGAGAGACATATTGTCACTCCTTTTCTTCCACATAAAATTAAAAATATAGGCCATGTTACTCAGCGATAACATAGCTTTTAATGGTGAAAGAATTTTTGAAATCAGCCCGAAAGTTTTTGAGTTATTTCAATACATACAAAAATACAAATCATTACTTTAAAATATTAGTATAGATAAGTTTAGAAATATTTATTTTATTTGTATAAAAGTGTTGTTTTACTAATATAATGTCAGTATTAGAAGACTTTCTGCTTTCTTGTTTTACTTAAATAATTTAAGTAAGGCAAAATAAAAATATTATATAAATTACAAGTGGTTATTGTAAATAGACATGAAATATATGTATCACCGAAATTTCTCTTTATCAATATATTAAATGATAAAAACAACTTTTATCATTAAAAAGTTAGTGTCAGTGCCAGGGATACTTGTAGATAACGGTGATATGCTCAATGTTGAAGTATGTAGTTAAACATTTACTTCCGTGACTAAATGAAATAAGGATAGTAAATGGTAAACATACAAATGTACATACATTTCACCAATTTATGGAATGTTAGATGATAAATTTTATGCCGTGCATGTTATAACTTTACTTAACATTTAGAATAAAAAAAATCAAAATACATAAATATAAAGAAATGAATCACAAAGTCACATCAAGGACTCAGTTCAGAATTTTGATTTTTTTTATTATGCAGTACAGGCAAATGTAATAAACATGAAGTGACCTTGATTGTGAGACTGGTTTGTGCATAGCAAATTTCTAAATTCACAACTTGAAACACTGCTCGAGGCAAATTATATAAGGTAAAAGTTTATTTGAACAATCAATTTTTGGGTGCGTGAAGAGAAATTGGTTTCAAATTGTTTAAGATACCATATAATATTGGATTATTGGCAAGATGAAAACGATAAGATGTTAAAGAATAGCGTGACCTGGAGAATTGCTTTCACTTAATAAACAATAGTATGATTCAACCTTCCTAGAAACGACAACATAACCCAAAAATTAAGAAAAAAGAAATATTTTTTTCGTTACGCACTAGCCGTATTTTACGAAATTTATCTCAATTCCTGACAACAATCTACAAATATTCTGCGTTAGTTACGATATCAATCATCTATAGATATTATCAACATTGATAAGGTTGCGGATTATTCTAATTACAGGTAAATCTTTGTTCAAATACCTTGTATACGAAGTCGAACAATATGGTCACTTTGTCACATGAATACACTGTTATGTTTTATCACTATAACTTATACACACACAAGTAAATGAAAACACTTGATGTTAATAAAGTTATGTTCGAAATAATATTCACGGTAACAAAATTATGAATCGGTTAGCTGTCGGCACAAATTCGTTTGAATTGATTGATTGATTGATATGGCGCTTTGTTTCATTCTTTCATTCGTTCAGTAATGCGCGGTTTACATTTGGCCAGTATGGTTGGTTAGAGCGCTCATAAACTGGACTGGCAATCAACTGGCACTGTGTGATTGCTAACTAGCGCCAGTGAGTCCAAACAATCTTTTACTGGCCGTAAAAACTGTCCAACTGTACTGGCCAAGTATAAGCCGTGCAGCAGTCTTCGTTTCATTCATTCCTAACCAATAGTCATTCTTATTGCTTAGTTTTTCATTTTGTTTTGTAATCATTTTATATTATTCGTTAATATTAAAACATTGTATGATTTATTCCCAAAAATCGTATTTTTCACACCAATAAAGTAATTCGTAAGGCAAAAAAAGCCACAAAGAATTATTGCAATAATTTCATTAATGTCAACTTGACATTTATATACAGTCAAGTTTCTCGTCAATATTTATTTACATTTATTATTAAATAAATTATAGTACTTTTACTACATTCCTCACATTATAATTTTACCAATAAGAATTATTGTAGTGCAGTGTGTTATTTTGCATTTTTCAAATTTTAATAACCTATCATGGAAGTTGAATCTAAAAACAAAAACGAAGACATAGAGTTCAAGAAGCCAGTACTCGTTGGACGCGTTGGAAAACTTCCAAAAAAGGTGAAACAAGAAGCCGATAATCTTAAAGAACCCAAATGGTCAGGAATTTGTCCGGATGGTTTGTATTATATTGACTTTCATCTCCTCTACCTTTTTCTACCTTCATCCTCCAAATAACTCTATCATCAGTCATCTCAGTCATAACTCAACAAATCAACACTCAATCCATCCGATCTCTTTCTAGGTCTTTGTGGTAGACTATTAATTTCAAATTTTAATAACCTATCATGGAAGTTGAATCTAAAACCAAAAATGAAGACATAGAGTTCAAGAAGCCAGTACTCGTTGGACGCGTTGGAAAACTTCCAAAAAAGGTGAAACAAGAAGCCGATAATCTTAAAGAACTCAAAACAGAAGAACCAAATACACAAACATCAGAACCGATCGCTAAAAGTTCACTACCACCGGCGGTTCACATAAAGGAGCTTGCTACACCCATACCCTATAAAGAACCCAAAACAGAAGAACCAAATACACAAACATCAGAACCGATCGCTAAAAGTTCACTACCACCGGCGGTTCACATAAAGGAGCTTGCTACACCCATACCCTATAAAGAACCCAAAACAGAAGAACCAAATACACAAACATCAGAACCGATCGCTAAAAGTTCACTACCACCGGCGGTTCTCATAAAGGAGCTTGCTACACCCATACCCTATAAAGAACCCAAATGGTCAGGAATTTGTCCGGATGGTTTGTATTATATTGACTTTCATCTCCTTTACCTTATTCTACCTTCATCCACCAAATAACTCTATCATCAGTCATCTCAGTCATCACTCAACAAATCAACACTCAATCCATCCAATCTCTTTCTAGGTTTTTGTGGTAGACTATTAATTTCAAATTTTGTTTCCAGGTTCAGAATATGGCCTAGAAGTGTTGAAATCTGGTATGATTGTGGAAAAAGTTGACTTAACCACAAAACCGTTCTATGTTTTTGGAAGACTAGCTAACTGTGATGTTGTGATGGCACATCCAACAATATCAAGGTAATGTTTTGTTTATTTACAGAGAGTTCAAGAAAATAATGCCATATATTTAAATATAAATATGAAATGTCACAGTGCAAGTAGAAAGTTTCATTAAAAGTAATATATATTTTTGCCATAAACTTACATAGGCTTTTAAGAATTACCAACAAATATTTCTTTACAATTTAATTTATGGTTGCAATATGAAAACACCGTAGAATATGGATGGGAAGATGATGGTGATGAATATCATATAACAATATTTGTTATTATATAGGCACCATTGTGTCCTGCAATATAAAGCATTTGCTGAAGAAGGTGAACCGCCTTGTGGTTGGTACTTGTATGATCTGGGCAGCACTCACGGAACATTCCTGAACCGAGACAGAATCAAAGAGAAGCACTACAGCAGAGTCAGAGTCGGTCATCAAATCAAGTTTGGGAACAGCACCAGGACTTATATTTTACTTGTAATGTATTATTTAGACTAATTTTACATTCAATACTATAACATAGCTTGTATTAACAATTGCTGTTCCACTGAATTAACTTGCAAGTTCACTGTTATGAAAAAATCGATGGAAAGTATTATAGTTTTCATATATCTTAGCTGCTCTTAACTTCACATCAGTCAATATGCAGAAAAAAAAGTTGGTCAAAGTGAAGTGAGCACTGCAATGTACTAATAACCTTGGGCTGCCAAGATATTTGAAAAATGTAATAACATTTTCCTCTTTAAAAAAAACAATGTTCTTTTGTATTGTTTTACCAATGGAAACCAGTTCATCTTAATTTTCTATCCCAAATATATATAATTTTTCAGGGCCCAGACTTTGATTGTGAAGGTGAATCAGAATTAACAGTGACGGAAATAAAACAAAAAGCATTAGACATGAAGTTGTCTCGAGCAAAGATGATACAAGAAGCTAAGGAAGCTATGGAAAAGGAAAGACTGGAGGAAGAGAAAAAAAGAGAGGAACTAGGCATTGATTGGGGAATGGGTAATTAAATTTCTTTTACTAAACTCATACAATTTCTTTTCTGTATTTCACAATACATTTATTTAAGTAAACATTAATATTTTGATTTATCTGTAAAGGTTTTTGCAGTACTAGCTTTCTTTGTGAGAGTTAAACAGCGCCCCCTTTTTATATGTAAACAAGGTTATATGACATTTTGTAATTCACAAACCGGTCGCCCCTTTTTGTCCAATGCCGTAGGCGGACGCCCAACCGCGCCCTACCCTAACGCCGGCCCTGTATTCTTTATCTTTATCTTAGATCATCCTGTATGTGTCTTTTCTAGGTGAGGATGCAGAGGAAGAACCGGATCTTGCAGAAAATCCATATGCTACAACCGCTAATGAAGAACTGTATTTAACTGACCCTAAAAAAACACTGCGTGGATATTTTGAAAGAGAAGGTCATGAGTTGAGCTACGATTGTGAAGAAAGAGGCATAGGCCAATTTATTTGCAGGTACATAATTTTAGAAAATATTATTGTTTAAACATATGTATAGGATTAATGTTAAACTGAAATATGTAGTAAACTCTACAAAAAGCCTTTTACTTGGTTGCTCGAGACATTGTTCAACAAGTTGAATTAATCCTAATAGTTGTTCAACTAGTTGGTAGTCTCATCGCACAATTATTAGTTTTTTTTTTTTTTTTTTTAACTTAAATAAACCAGCGCTTGACCTCGACTCCACCTAAGTTAAGTGAAGACGCTGCCGAAGGATAGAGCGCGCTAGCTCAATAAGTGCCGATTCACCCTACTCTTGAATGTTAATGCATTTATTAAAATAATTGTGCGAGTCTTGGTTGCAAGGATATAATAGTATTTGTTTAGGGTGGAACTACCGATAGACGACGCTCGTGGTTGTCCCGTGGTGGCGGAGGTGATCCACCGCGGTAAGAAGAAGGAGGCGGTGGTCGCGTGCGCGCTGGAGGCCTGCCGCGTACTGGACAGGGCTGGACTGCTGCGACAGTCCAAACATGGTAACTATATAAATATTATTTCACTTCTATAGATACTGTGTTATGTGTCTTTTCACAGATTTGTGCATTTTTTTCTAAGTTGCCTTACTATGTTTGAGTTGAAAATAATAGACTTGATGTGATCAACTAAAATTGACAACCATATATGGTTGACTGATTTGGTAAATGAAAAATGTACAAACAATATCACATGGAATTATTAATTATTACTTAACATCGCTTACAAAAGATAGCTACTTTGTCTATGCAGAATTAAATACAATTTAGTAATAAATATAGCCTATGGTACTCAGTCATAACTTTAGCTTTTAATTGGTGAAAGAATATTGGAATTTGTTTTTTTAAATACATACAAATATCCAATAACACAAATCTTTCCTCTTTAAATAATAAGTATAGATTTCAAGCTACACAAGTACACTACACTATTATTGTATATTATTATAATATTTCAGAGTCTCGTCGTCGTAAGGAGCGCGACTGGAGCGCGGACGACTACTACGACTCTGACGAGGACTCGTTCCTGGACCGCACCGGGCACGTGGAGAGGAAACGTAACATGAGAATGATAAAACTTGGAGCTGCGGAGGATAAAAACCAGAAACCACTCACTTATGACGATCTGGTGAGTTAGATATCTAGTTCAATTAGATTGATAAAAAAAGAAAAATTGCATACAGACAAATTGACTACTCCCTTGTTTTGGAAAGTCGGTCAAAAAAGGTTTTTTTTTATATCTATAGATTTTATATTAATTACGGTGTAGACATATACAGAATGTAATAAATAGTATTGACGTGTATAAAATAAATCAAGAAGTCCTTTCTTGATATAAGACACTGCGATAACATTAACTGGAATGGACTGTCCATTCTGGGCTATATGGACGCTTATGTGTCGTAAAGTTTTCATTAATGTAATCGTTTTTAAATATTTATAGTCTAATTTGTGTATGTCTGAAATAAACATTTATTATTATTTTTGAGTCAAAAACATGAACCCTGCGGCCAATCACGTCACAAAAGCGACTTTTTTATTGTGGAATTTATATAGTATTGGAGTGTTACATATTAATATAATTATTTATTTCCAGCTTAAGCAAATAGAAGAGATAGAACAGAAGATAATTAACGAAGAGAAGTCACTCGCACGGTTGCGTGCGCGCGGCGAGAGCCCCGCGGCTGGCAACAACGACGATGACGCACTGGACGCGTACATGAACCAGCTCGCTAACACACCGCAGGCTATGTCTGTTAAAGCTGACATATCTAAGACTAAGGTACGTAACGGAGGTCTATCACGAAAATTTGCGTTATAGTTGCGACAAATATTCGTGACGCATCGAAAATATAAGATTTGTTGCTGTACTTTACGCTCGGTAGGGGCTAGTACAAATTTTCTCTGTGTCTGCGAAAACGTTCTCACGAATATTCGTGATAAGCCCATGAGTGTCTGAAACCCGTAAGATTAAAGCTTTTGGTTGGTTCTGTCAGAAAATATGTAAAATCCACATAGATATAGAAAATGCCATAAAAACTCGATAGCAACAGTATGAAAATAATTTAGTTTGACATATGCTCAAGGTATAACACACAGTAATGAGAGAAAATAATCGATATACATGAGTTTCGTAACTGTTTTTTTAAATATGATTAATCAAATAATCTATTTTTAGATGAATGTACAAAAATTAAAGGCTGAGTTAGCAAAAACACAAAAACTAGCGGATATAGCGCGACCTGCGCACGCGCCGCCCATCATCAAGAAAGACGATAAGAAAATGATAGTGAAAGTCGGCTCTAATTCAGTTGTTTACGGGAAAAGGTTGGTAAAAAAATTATCACTGCAACTTTAGTAGTAAAAGTGTTGATTCATAGTTTTTAATCTATACTATAATATTATATAGAGGAAAGATTTAAATTTTTGTATTGAAATAACTCAAAAACTACTAGGCCGATTTCATAAATTCTTCCACCATTAGAATGCTACGTTAACATAGGCTACATTTTTATTATTTTTTAATTTCACGCGGGCAAAGTCGCGTGCAACAGCTTTATTTATTCATCTCTGTTTTCTAATTTTCTCCTTTAGGTTAAAATTAAAAGACGAAGTTGACAAACGGCCTAAAGTAAAACAAGCGAAGAAAGAAGAAACAGAATTTGTTGAAGAAATGGACTCGGATGAAGAAAATGAAGTATCAAAAATCAAAACCGAAACATCAATAAAAGATAATGAAATAAATGAAATTAAATCAATAGAAAATGAACCTGAAAAAGAAAAAAGTGATTCTAAGAATGATAGTAAAGAAATAATTAAATTAGATAATAAGGAGAAAGCAGTAAAACGAGTGTTCGGTCCAATGCGACCTCCTGATGACTACGAGGTTCCAGAAGGTTATTTCGATCAAGAAACTGACAGAGATCTCCCAGAAATCGAAGAAAAAGAATAGGTTTAAGTGAATAAAAAATTAGATATACTTGGTTATTTTAATATCTCATAACAGATGAATTAGACATTTTTTGTCAACTTCGGTAAGAAAGAACAGACATCTTCCAATAAAATCCTCTGCTAATATTATAAAGAAAAGATTTGTATTTTGGATTTTTGTATGTATTGAGATAACTCAAAAACTACTCGGCCAATTTCAAAACTTGTTTCACCATTAAAAAGCTACGTTATCCGAGTAATATAGGCTACATTTGCTACTATTTTCTATTTCACGAGGACGAAGTCGCGATATACAGCTTGTTATAGAATGATTTGAGATAAATTCAAGTAAAAATCTTAAGGATAGACGTAAAATAGAAAAAAGTTCTTGCTCGACACTATTTATTATAGCAACAATATTTGTAGTGAAATAATCATTAAAAAAAAGTGTTTTCCTTAATAATTTATTGCTTACAAATAAAAATTATACATTTCTACACTTGATTTCAGCTATAATTCGTTAAATATCTATCGATCAACTTCTCCGAACACGATGTCGAGTGTTCCGATGATGGCGACAATGTCAGCTAACATAGAGTTCTTGCCCACTTTCTCTAAAGCAGCCAAGTGAGCGAATCCGGGCGCCTTGATCTTGCATCTGGAAATATAGTTAGTAATTTAGTAACATTAACAGCTATTATAGTTAAAAATTTTCACAGGCTACATGCATTAACAGGGTAATGGAAAAAAAAGTCAACAAAAAAAAGCATGGCAATTAAAAAAAAATTTTTTTTGAAATCAATGTCATATTTTTATATCACACATTTGTATATCGTAAAATTGAATTAAAACAATATTTATTGAGATTTAGTTTTAGTGTTAGGTGTAGTAAATCAAATATTATATAATCCTTTATTTTGAACACCTGTATGCGAGTAAAGTCGAGTTACCTGTAGGGCTTGGAGCCGCCGTCAGAGACGAGGTAGACGCCGAACTCCCCCTTGGGCGCCTCGATGGCGGTGTAGGTGGAGCCCGGCGGCACCTGGTACCCTTGCGAGAACAGCTTGAAGTGGTGGATCAGCGCCTCCATCGACGTCTGGTAAAGAAAAAGTTACACTATAATTTCGGAATTCCTTCCTCTCTACTTTGTGAAAAAGGGGAAATATAAAAAATCTCTATCACAGTTGTTTATGCTTTAGACGCAATTTTTTGAATTTTAATGAGCAATCTATACTTCTACACTAATATTATAAACAGGAAAGATTTGTATTTTTGTATGTAATGAAATAGGTTGATTTCAAAAATTCTTTTACCATTAGAAAGCTACGTTATCAGTAACATACGCTATATTTTTATTAATTTCACGCGGGCGAAGCCGCGAGCAACAGCTAGTTAATAATAACATTCAACTTTAACGCCTAGAACATTTTATAAAAAATTAACGAAACCTCATTTTTTCTATTGTTTTGTACTCAAATTGTTTACACCTATACTATAGGTCACAATGTAATTGATATTGGAAAAAGACCTCATTGTTTCGGTTAAAAATAATTAAACATAAAAAACCTTCATTTCCTCTCTGGCGGGCGGTGTCAGCTTAGCGTCATCCGTCTTCACTTCTCCGGGCGGCATCTTGTTGAGGCACTGGTCCACGATGCGCAGAGACTGGCGCATCTCTTCCACACGACATAAATACCTACACAACATAACCGTCAATTTCCACTGCCAAAATATGCAAACATTGTTATCCCAGTAGAAGTGGCTCCCAACTAGTGGTCCGCAGAATTTATATAATTGAGACCCCTGCAGTAAAAGATAACATATCGTATGACGGTTGACTTTTCAGCCGTTTAGGCAACAGGATACAAAAAACTTTCAATTATTTCTCACTTCTCTACCAAAGAAACAGAGGTAGCAATAGTGTTAACATACTTTTGTCACAAAATTTGAAATTATTAGTAAGATTTCTATTAATTGAACAAAAAGTAATAAATTAATACCTGTCATAGCAATCGCCTTTAGTTCCAATAGGCACGTCGAAGTCCACCAGGTGATAGGCATCGTAAGGCTGCGCCTTGCGAAGATCCCACTTGATACCTGAGCCTCGTAGCATCACACCACTACAAAATAAAATAAAAACTTTCTTAACATAATTATATAAAACGTAAATCCGTACTCAGAATTGTTTAGTGGTTAATTAAACAGAAATGAATAATGAAAATAACGAAGAAAAATCTTTTATTTTCCACTGCCATCAATAAAAATACTTAAGGATCGGTTGAAATGTGAAAACTAGTTTCACATATTAATATACAAAAATCCAAAATAACTATCGTAACCTGTATAAAAACAACAAATTACCTAAAGCCATAGTTAAGAGCATCCTCAGCTGTGACCACACCAATGTCCTTGGTTCTCTGTACCCAGATCCTGTTGGTGGTGAGGACATCTTCTACCTCATCCAGTCGCTCAGAGAATTTAGAAGCAAATTCATAGATATCGTCCATAAGACCTAATGGCATGTCCTAAAAACAAAAATAAAAATTTACCAAAAGAAAGTCCACTAACAAAATGTAAATTCTAGTTGTTGTTTTAGATTCTAGGCAAACTTTAAAATACCGCAAACTTATTGAGCTAGCGCGCTCTATCCTTCGGCCGCGTCTTCTCTTAGATTAGGTGGAGTCGTGGTCAAGCACTGGTTTATTTATGTTAAAAAAAAAAAACTAAATGTATGAACCATTTGCAAACGTGACTTATCTTAATATCCTGAAGGCTTGATTGTATATACTCCATGGTCTATTTAACTTGTTAGTACTTACCAGTGCTAGTCTAACCTACCTTTGTCCCTATGGGTCGGCACAGTTTGCTACTCTTCCATACATCTCTATCAGCTGTCATATAAAATTCACTCCCTTAAGCATATCCTCTTTTACACAATCCATACTTCCTTCGGTCTTCCTGTACCTTTGTAGCCATTATTCAATTTTAATACTTAAAGTGCTACTCACCAGTGCCACACCACCTGGTCGTATGTATGCCGCATGCATACGAGCTCCACTGACTCTCTCATACAGTTCCATTAACTTCTCTCTCTCCTCAAATAGCCAGAACAATGGAGTTAATGCTCCAATATCCAGAGCGTGTGTCGCCACCGCCATTATGTGGTTCCTGATACGTGTCAATTCGCAAAAGAGGGCTGAAAATTAATAAAATACATTGAAAACAATTTAAATTTTAACGGGACATAATAAACTTAAAATGATTGATTATTAAGTACATAAATGGCCAGATGGGACCCCTAAACTAAATCTAACTCATGCTAATTTGGACCCTCAAGAGGTCTGTGACTTTTGAGAACTTTCTCTTGAAGTAAACTCTTTTAATTACTTTTATATAAATTAATCAATTTTTACTATTGCTCATATTGATTCATTATCAGTCGAAAAGTTTAATAATTGTGGTTTACAAATACGTACTTCTAATATACTTAGCCCGGATAGGTATATCAATGTTTAGTAGTTTTTCAACAGCTAAGCTGAAGCATTGTTCATTACACATCATAGAGACATAGTCAAGACGGTCAAAGTATGGCAATGCCTGAGTGTATGTCTTGTATTCAATCAGTTTCTCAGTGCCACGGTGTAGGAGTCCGATATGGGGATCAGCTGCTCTCACCGTCTACAATACATATTAAATATTAAATATTAATAGGTCTACCTAAACTATTATAATAAAATTATTTAATAATTTGTGTTGCTGCGCCAGCAGAGTAAAGTCTAAAAGTATGTTAACAAATATTCAGGTTGTGGTTGGTTACTGGATGTTGGTCACTCCAATGGTTTGTCATGAATGAGCCATAAAGTATAGTTCATGGTTGTTGATGATCACCTCGGTTTTTGTCCACTATCTTTTATAAAAATTAAAAGAAAAGACACCTGAATGGAACATAAAATTGTTGTTCATGCATCAAGTGTCATTTTTGCCAGTCTATTGTCAAAAATTTATGTAAGAATCAATTTAATTAATATAAGAAAAATAATTACCTCACCATCCAGCTCCAAAACAAGTCGGAGTACACCATGGGCTGCAGGGTGCTGAGGTCCAAAGTTCAGCACCATGTTGCGCACCTGCTTTTCAGTTGGTGCAATAACGCCTGTGCAAAAACATCTACTTAGAAAGATTATTTTTTAAAGCAAGATTGTGTATTTTAATAATATATAGGCATTGGGACAGTTATTTGATTAAATTTCAAATGTCTTTGTTTCTCTGCTAAATGATACAAAGAAAACCTGATGTCCACAAACACTAGTTAAAAACCTAACGCTCCTTTTTAATGGTATAGTTATCTTTATGTACATAACATATCGTGAAAATTTAGTATATTAAGACAATTTATCATTTTAGTAGTTAAACAGAAATTAATTTAGAGAAGTAATTAAAAGTACTTGTTTGAACTGTTCAACTTACTGTTGTAAGGCAAATGTTTCATAAGCGATGTAACTTCATCAGGGTAAATTACAGCCCCTTCAAATTGCTTAACGTACTCCGCATCAGGCATCCATCGATGCGCGTTTCTTTGAGAACTGAAATAAATGTACAACTTAAGAATGTTTACTAAGGTATTTTGATTTTGATATCATTTGTTCAACTAAAAAGTACAATTCCGTACAGTTTTGATAATGAATTAAATGCTTTTAATCAAAGTAAGGCAAATTAATATCTGCAATTTTATAATTTTATAAACAATTGATCAAATATTTAGAAATTAAAATATAACCTCTAGCGTTACATAATAATAAACCATAATAAATCGACATTAAAACGTTATATATATTTTTTTTACAAATTAACACTTACTTCACATTGTAAACTGCTGGTAAATTCTTAAATAGAGCTGTAGATTGGCTTAAATTTGGGGATTTTCGCAGCAAAACATTGAAAATCGATGCCATTTTCGGGCTTACAACGTTACGATTAACGTTATCGTGTAAAGATCAAATAATTAATTCGTTGTCGTTAACTTAGAATCCATGAAATGGTAACTTTATTTAATTATAAGTTTTTTGCAGACTTCTTTTCAATACATTTAAACAATCATGTCATATTCATTGATTCGTAGCTTCAAGAAAAAAAGGCCAAAAGAAAGGATTTTTAGACAGAACTATTGATAGAAAGGAACGTCAATTAAACGTCAGAAGGTAAACGTCAATCTTTTATTTGCGTCAATTATGGTTGCGTTCAATAATAGCGATTAGCAATTTTAATTAAAATCAGTCAAATATTTTATGGCCATGGAGACATAACTCAAGAAAATATTTGAATGAATGGTTACTTGACTGCAATTATTATTATCGATCAACTTCACCAAAAACGATGTCGAGTGTCCCAATAATGGCGACAATGTCGGCTAACATAGAGTTCTTGCCCACTTTCTCTAGAGCGGCCAGGTGCGCGAATCCGGGCGCCTTGATCTTGCATCTAGAAGAATGTGCAATGGTAAGTAAAAAAAATAATTTTCCTTTAATGACTTCCATATTTTGCTTACAAAATGAGTAATTACCTATATGGCTTAGATTCTCCATCTGAGACGAGGTACACGCCAAACTCTCCTTTTGGCGATTCTATAGCAGTATAGGTAGAACCTGGAGGTACCTGATACCCTTGGGAGAATAACTTGAAGTGGTGGATTAAAGCTTCCATTGATGTCTACAATTAAACAAAGAAACATTAGCAGAAAATATATTGAGGTAATTCATAAGTAAGAATTTTAGAAAACATGTACCTTCATTTCGTTGCGTGACGGTGGAGTCACTTTAGCGTCATCAGTTTTTATTTCACCAGGAGGCATATTGTTGAGACACTGGTCTATTATACGCAAAGATTGACGCATTTCCTCCATACGACATAAGTATCTATAAAGGACAAAATTGTTGTCTTGATGGAGGGATCACAACGTATTTTCATACTGAGGAAACACCCATAAAATCTTACCTGTCGTAGCAATCACCATAACTTCCTGTAGGAATATCAAACTCTACCATTTCGTAAGCATCATAGGGTTGAGTTTTGCGTAAATCCCATTTGATACCAGAACCCCGTAACATTACTCCGCTGTAAATATAAAGCATATCAATAAGTAAGTACTAAAATTATCGATCCCTATAATTTCTCTAGTCATATAGATCGTCAAGGCGTTAGTGTAGGGGGTGGTAGGGCGATCACCGTCAAAGTGAGAAAGAAGGACCAACAAGTCATTTCACCTGAATCCATAATTAAGAGCGTCTTCAGCAGTAACTACTCCGATATCTTTAGTCCTCTGCACCCAAATTCTGTTTGTCGTGAGCACATCTTCCACTTCGTCCAGTCGTTCCGAAAACTTTGCCGCAAACTCGTATATGTCATCCATTAAACCTAATGGCATATCCTAAAAAGTCATGTATTTTATCCATTAACATTAGTATACCAGTTCAAAGAGTTAACCCTGATGAAAAAAGGCGAAAGGACTAGGAAGTTACCAGATTACATGTAATTTTTTTTACAGTATGGTTTCAGTTGACATCGATCTTCTGTCTGATTTCGAAAGAGTTGCGCTTGCGTCTGCGTTATTTTGACTTGTCTGTCCGCATTTCAACTCATACCGAGGGCCAAAAATTACAATGTTGTTCTAAATTATGGTAGCCCATATGTTTCAAGTAGCAACATAAAACAAATACTTACAATAGCCACGCCTCCAGGACGTATGTAAGCCGCGTGCATGCGCGCGCCGCTCACACGTTCGTACATTTCCATGATCTTCTCGCGCTCCTCAAACAGCCAGAACAGCGGAGTAATCGCCCCAATGTCTACTGCGTGCGTAGTCACAGCCAAGATGTGGTTTAGGATACGAGTTAGTTCAGCGAAAAGCGCTACAAGTAAAAATTAAAGGTTTATCTTTGAAACACTACCTAAAAGTTTAGTACTAAATATGTAATATGTGAGTTTCTACTAATTCTGTGAGAAAAAAATGATGCTTAATACGCTCACTTCTAATATACTTAGCCCGTATCGGTATGTCGATATTGAGTAGTTTCTCAACAGCCAAGCTGTAACATTGTTCGTTACACATCATGGAGACGTAGTCGAGACGGTCAAAGTAAGGTAATGCCTGCGTATATGTCTTGTATTCAATCAGTTTCTCTGTGCCACGGTGTAGAAGACCGATATGGGGAATGGCGCCGCGGACCGTCTAGAATAAAAAGTCATAAGTGTGTTGCGGACCAATACAAGAGTTAATAATTGAGATGGAAATGAGATTACCTCCCCGTCCAATTCTAAAACAAGTCGGAGTACACCGTGAGCCGCGGGATGTTGCGGTCCGAAGTTCAACACCATATTTCGTACTTTCTTTTCAGTTGGTGTCACTATACCTGATGAAATTCTCTACAGTTAACATGTGAATATTGATAAAGTTTATTTTCACACTAATTTTACTTACTGTTGTAGGGTAAATGTTTTAAAATTGATGTAACTTCATCAGGATACATAACAACACCTTCGAATTGTTTAACGTATTCCGCATCTGGCATCCACCGATGCGCGTTTCTGTGACAACTAATTTAAATTCACTATATTATTATCAGTCATTGAAAGATCGTTTGTATATTTTAGAATCTAAACTGATCATATCATTAAACTTTACAAAAATTGAATTGTTAAAATAAAGAAAAGTTAACTTACTTCACATTGTAAACTGGCGGTAAATTTCTCAGCAACGCTATAGATTTTTTTAAATGCGCAGATTGTTTTAGAACACTCAACATCTTTATTACCGATTACTTTAATATCTATTTACCACTGTTTTAATACCGTAGTTTAGTCAATAATAAACTAGATTATGTTATATATCTACGCGTTATTTTCTTACAATGACATTTGTCCTTCTGTTTTCCTGTTGTCCTAGCAGAAATTACGCGTGAGTCAGTTAATTAAAATCTGTACACAGCTTCATTAAATATTATTGTCCGATCTTACATCATAACAAGCTGTTATAAAATCATTTATTCCAAAGATAATTCTTAATTAAATAACATAATTGGACAAGCAAATTCCATTGCTGAAACGAAAAAAAAATTGTTTTCAGTACAAAAAAGTAAAAAATACGTACTTCATGATGTTTAATGATGCTATTGATACTAAAAACGTAGAATGCTAAGTACAAATAACTCCATTTCTCATCGATATTTTATTTCTATTGTATAAGGGTGCTTTCACACTTGGGGAATGCGTTCCTTTTGTTTTAATATTGCAACTGTAGGCGCCTCTAGCGGGCAACAAATAAAACAAATTGCTATTTAATTAATAACTTTATTGTAAAAAAAAATCCAGAATACATTCATTCACAGTTCGACTTAATAAAATTGTAAGACGAACATTATATTCAATTATTTATAATCCAGTTGCTGGGGTTTATTTAACTCGTTTTTGTTGTCTCTGCCGATAGATGTCGTTGACCGGTGGCGCGACTCCCAAGTCATCGTCATCTGAATCTTCACCGATTTTTCTTCTTCTCACCTGAAAGTATTCAGTATATTTAGTTGGTAGTCTGACAATATTGTACTAAGGGGTGCCGAAATCATTTTATTACATCACCTCCAAGTACGCGAGGAAATAGTTTTAGATCTCTTCAATATGGTGTTACTGTTATATTTCTGGTCAGGGTTTAAATAAATTTCATTGATATGATAGGGAGTCTGTATATATTTTAGACGTAAAACTAGCTGCACGTGAAAAATCATGACTTATTGTCACGTACTTGAGTGTGAGCTAGAGCACTAAACAACCGATAGACACGATTGACATATGACGTCATCACGTAAATAATCTGTAAACAGATTTTATAGACATTTTTTTGTTACCTTATTGGAGATGGTGGTGATTCCTTCATCATCGACTATCCAGTGCACGGAGCGCGCCAAGTCAAACAGCTTCGTATCACAGCCATTCTCTTGTGTCGGCGCAGGCGCTGCATTAAAACATTTTTTATTACAAAAATCTGCTTATCTTAATCTATAAAGAACTACAATACATAGCAAACGAAATCACAGCAAGATATTATTATACTACTAGCTTTCGCTCGCGACTTAGTTCGCATGAAATTATAAAAAAAAACAAAATTTAGTAGCCTATGTGTTCTTCCAGACTATCACCTACATCTGTACCAAATTTTATCAAAATCTGTTCAGCCGTTTAGGCTACAAATTCTAACAAACATCCATCCATCTATGTAAACTTTCGCATTTATAATATTAGTATGATAGCAGTATTTGAAAATACTTAAATAAACATTAGTGTACAATTTCTTGCCTTAAAAGTTTATTTGACAGGAAAATTCTCAAAATTGGAAGTATGTGGGGGGAGGAGGGGTGGTTGTTAGACCCTGGTTGTATACTCACGTTTGTCGGGCAGCGTGATGCGGTTGAAGAGCTGCATGAGGCGGTCCACGGCTACGAATGGTCCGCGGAAGCAGGCGGGCGGCGGCATCAGCGTGCACAGGTGCGCGCATGGACTCGGCATCGGGAACGTACCACCTGATACACAAATATATATATATATATATATATATATATATACTAGCTTTCGCCCACGACTCCGTCGGCGTGGAATTAAAAAAACAAAAGTAGCCTATGTGTTCTTCCAGACTATCATCTACATCTGTACCAAATTTTATCAAAATCTGTTCAGCCGTTTAGGCTACAAATTCTAACAAACATCCATCCATCTATGTAAACTTTCGCATTTATAATATTAGTATGATAGCAGTATTTAAAAATACTTAAATAAACATTAGTGTACAATTTCTTGCCTTAAAAATTTATTTGACAGGAAAATTCTCAAAATTGGAAGTATGTGGGGGGAGGAGGGGTGGTTGTTAGACCCTGGTTGTATACTCACGTTTGTCGGGCAGCGTGATGCGGTTGAAGAGCTGCATGAGGCGGTCCACGGCTACGAATGGTCCGCGGAAGCAGGCGGGCGGCGGCATCAGCGTGCACAGGTGCGCGCATGGACTCGGCATCGGGAACGTACCACCTGATACACAAATATATATATATATATATATATATATACTAGCTTTCGCTCGCGACTTAGTTCGAATGAAATTATAAAAAAAAACAAAATTTAGTAGCCTATGTGTTCTTCCAGACTATCATCTACATCTGTACCAAATTTTATCAAAATATGTTCAGCCGTTTAGGCTACAAATTCTAACAAACATCCATCCATCTATGTAAACTTTCGCATTTATAATATTAGTATGATAGCAGTATTTAAAAATACTTAAACTAAATAGTGTACAATTTTTTGCCCCAAAAGTTTATTTGACAGGAAAATTCAAAATTATGTGGGGGGAGGAGGGGTGGTTGTTAGACCCTGGTTGTATACTCACGTTTGTCGGGCAGCGTGATGCGGTTGAAGAGCTGCATGAGGCGGTCCACGGCTACGAATGGTCCGCGGAAGCAGGCGGGCGGCGGCATCAGCGTGCACAGGTGCGCGCATGGACTCGGCATCGGGAACGTACCACCTGATACACAAATATATATATACTAGCTTTCGCCCGCGACTCCGTCGGCGTGGAATTAAAAAAACAAAAGTAGCCTATGTATTCTTCCAGACTATCCTCTACATCTATACCAAATTTCATTAGAATCCGGTCAGCCATTTTAGCTACAAACTCTAACAAACATCCATCCATCCATCTAAACTTTCGTATTTATAATATTAGTATGATATATAATATAGAAAAATGGATTTTTGCCTGCTATTATTAAAAAAAAGTAGCCTATGTGTTCTTCAAGACTATGTGTTAGAAATCGATTAGTGTAAAAACAATTAGTCTATTATTTATAGTCTGTATTCAATATCGATTGATCTATGATTATTGATCTTTTGTCTGTGTCGAATTACTATTCTTTGTCTTTGATAATCGCCATGTATGTCACTATTATTTCTGTTATCTTCCTTAATAAATAAAGTTAATCCTATAACATAGTGCTTATTTTGACCCAAAAGCCAACACAAAATTAGTACCCTATGTGTTTTTTCAGACTATTCTCTATATTTATACAAAAATTTCATTATGAACCATTCAGTCGTTTCGGCTGCAAATTTAACAAACATATATCCATCTAAACATTTGCAATTATAATATTAGTATGATATATAATATAGAAAAATGGATTTTTGCCTGCTATTATTAAAAAAAAGTAGCCTATGTATTCTTTAAGACTATGTGTTAGAAATCGATTAGTGTAAAAACAATTAGTCTATTATTTATAGTCTGTATTCAATATCGATTGATCTATGATTATTGATCTTTTGTCTGTGTCGAATTACTATTCTTTGTCTTTGATTATCGCCATGTATGTCACTATTATTTCTGTTATCTTCCTTAACAAATAAAGTTAATCCTATAACATAGTGCTTATTTTGCCCCAAAAGCCAACACAAAATTAGTACCCTATGTGTTTTTTCAGACTATTCTCTAAATTTATACAAAAATTTCATTATGAACCATTCAGTCGTTTCGGTTGCAAATTTAACAAACATATATCCATCTAAACATTTGCATTTATAATATTAGTATGATATATAATATAGAAAAATAGCTTTTTGCCTGCTATTATTAAAAAAAAGTAGCCTATGTGTTCTTCAAGACTATGTGTTAGAAATCGATTAGTGTAAAAACAATTAGTCTATTATTTATAGTCTGTATTCAATATCGATTGATCTATGATTATTGATCTTTTGTCTGTGTCGAATTACTATTCTTTGTCTTTGATTATCGCCATGTATGTCACTATTATTTCTGTTATCTTCCTTAACAAATAAAGTTAATCCTATAACATAGTGCTTATTTTGCCCCAAAAGCCAACACAAAATTAGTACCCTATGTGTTTTTTCAGACTATTCTCTAAATTTATACAAAAATTTCATTATGAACCATTCAGTCGTTTCGGTTGCAAATTTAACAAACATATATCCATCTAAACATTTGCAATTATAATATTAGTATGATATATAATATAGAAAAATAGCTTTTTGCCTGCTATTATTAAAAAAAAGTAGCCTATGTGTTCTTCAAGACTATGTGTTAGAAATCGATTAGTGTAAAAACAATTAGTCTATTATTTATAGTCTGTATTCAATATCGATTGATCTATGATTATTGATCTTTTGTCTGTGTCGAATTACTATTCTTTGTCTTTGATTATCGCCATGTATGTCACTATTATTTCTGTTATCTTCCTTAACAAATAAAGTTAATCCTATAACATAGTGCTTATTTTGCCCCAAAAGCCAACACAAAATTAGTACCCTATGTGTTTTTTCAGACTATTCTCTAAATTTATACAAAAATTTCATTATGAACCATTCAGTCGTTTCGGTTGCAAATTTAACAAACATATATCCATCTAAACATTTGCATTTATAATATTAGTATGATATATAATATAGAAAAATAGCTTTTTGCCTGCTATTATTAAAAAAAAGTAGCCTATGTGTTCTTCAAGACTATGTGTTAGAAATCGATTAGTGTAAAAACAATTAGTCTATTATTTATAGTCTGTATTCAATATCGATTGATCTATGATTATTGATCTTTTGTCTGTGTCGAATTACTATTCTTTGTCTTTGATTATCGCCATGTATGTCACTATTATTTCTGTTATCTTCCTTAACAAATAAAGTTAATCCTATAACATAGTGCTTATTTTGCCCCAAAAGCCAACACAAAATTAGTACCCTAATTGGTATTTTGACATTTGTAATTGATTATTTGACACATGTAAACAATAAAATAACATTTTCATAAGTTTATGCGGATGAAGTCGCAGGGGAACAGCTAGTAATTTTATAAATGTAGAAATTGTGAGTTACTACTATTTACATAGGCGCCCAAGTGTTAGTTCAATGTACCTCAGTGTACCCGATGGACTTGAGTTCCGCGATGCTGCAGGGGTACAGGTCCAGGAACTTGTACCTGTCCACCAGCTGCGCTGTCTCCTTGCCTTCGAACTCCTTGATCTGATAACACAAACGTCACATATGTAGCGATTTTATTAAAATTGTTACTAAAAAGTTATCAAACAGCGATTAAAAGATATCTCGGTTACTGATTTTTTTCTATTCTCTGTAGCTGACATATATACAAGTTTTTATTTTATACCAAAATATTCTGACAAATAAAAAGTACTAAAGTACCACTGTATTATTAACAACTTTCGTTTTATGATAACAGCTATATATATAGAGTAGTTAGTGTTAGTTATATTAGTCGGTTTCGATCGCAGTCTAATTTGCATTACATATAAAAATTGTCAACATGTTTCACGACAGTCAAATTCAGTTATATCCCATCTTACTTCTTAATAATATTATCAATGTAAATGTTGTATGGATGGATGGATGTTAGAGTATGTAGCCTAAACTGCTGAATGATTCTCGATTACATTTGGCATAGACGTAGAGGATTCGTTTTTCATTCTTTTAGAGGATTTGTTTTCTTAATTCCGCGCGAACGGAGTCGCGGGTAAAAGCTTGTCACAATATAAAATCAAAATGAATTTAAAGTCCTACCTTTTCTAGCACCGCTTGTCTTCTCTTCTCCACTTTAACGATACTAACGAGATCTCCTATATTGGACTCGAACTCCAGGAATCTGTTCCAGATGTCCACAGAGCTCTCTGGTTTGAGGCTGCCCGAAGACAGCACGCGCTCGAATAGTACGCGAGTGTTGTTGTCCTCTAAGAACATAGAGTTACGAATATCATAGACAGGTTACAAACTTTTTTTGTAGGTAAATTTATTTTTAAATCGCTACTGTTTGTTGCTTAGAACATTTAAGACAATATTTAAATTGTTATCTATGATAATATTATAAAGAATAAAAATTTGTATGCTTTAAAAGCTATGTTATCAGCGAGTAACATAGGCTATATTTTTTAATTTCACGCAGGCGAAGTCTCTTTTAATACACTCTACTATTATAAACATAATCATTGCATATGGCTTAGTTTAGTTAAATTTAATACCAAACGCAAAACTTTTTCATGTTAATAAGTTGACTGTGAAACTAATTAAATCAGGTTTTAGTGGTAATAATGTAAAATAATAACCGTTTAAATGTGACAAATAATCGATATAACAGAGGACGTATTCAGGAATGTGCGAGAACTTCTTGAGGCCGAGTTCGAATATTCTGAAGGCGATGTTCTTGTCTTTAGAGCAGTAGTACTCCATGAGCGCTGCCGACACGAACACGTGGTAACGAGATCTGGGAACAAATATTAGTATTATTATAGTTCTACAAACTAATTTGGCCCGATTGGTGACGCACGAAAATTAAAACGAACAAAACTTTTTTTTTTATTTGTTGTGTCTGTGTGTTTGCAAATCTGTGTTAAAATTTGACTTTTACTATTATAAGCTATTTGTTTGTATAATTCCCCGCTACGAGATCGCAGGTAACAGCTAGTCATAACAAACTTAAAATATCGTTTAAATATTTTTTTTATTTTGAATAAAAATCGATAATAACCTTGGATCTTCTCTGGCACGTTTAAATACGGTTCTGGCGGACTTGATGCCCTCAGCGCGTCGTGCGAACTTCATGTACTGCACGTAGGCCAGCGTGGGGTCGATGTCCTCCATGTCTAGATATCTCGTGTACACTTGATGCACCTATTAAAAAATAACAAATATAGAAAATGTATTTCGTTTTAATATAGGCGTTCTTGCAAAGTCGACTACATTTTAAGAATATTACATTAAATACTAGCTTACGCCCGCGACTCCGTCCGTGTGAAATAAAAAAAAAACAAAAATGAGTAGCCCATCTGTTCTTCTAAACTATCCCCTACATCTATAGCAAATCCGTTCAGCCTTTTAAGCTACAAAATCTACCAAACATCCATCCATCCATCCATCCATCCATCCATCCATCCATCCATCCATCCATCCATCCATACATCTAAACTTTCGCATTTATAATATTAGTATGAAGTATGATTTACAATTCGATCACAACAATATAGACTCTACAGTGTTTTTGTCATAATTATGACTTCTTTAACCAAAACATTATCTTTTTTTCATAGAGTGATATGTTTTAATGCAATTGTTTTAATAGAAATCTACTTTTACTGGATATTCATTTACCTTATTATAATGCAGACGACTTTCCTCGTAATCCGCGTGTGCGAAATGCAACAACGTGGACTGCTTGAGCGGGCCGCTGGTCGCGCGCTCGTACACCGCCGCCGCCTCCTCCGAGAATAGACGCGCTGCGTTTGAATCCTAAAAATGCAACCAGTAACATGTGACGTCACATACGAATACATCTGCGTAATGTTTACTACCCGAATGTATACTATTGTAGAGTTATTATTTATCAAGCCAAGGAAAAAAATAAATCGAGAAATCACGTAATGCTTTACAGTGTAGGATACATTTCAGTAGTATACAATCTGGTAGTATACAACCTAACTGTATACTAGTAAATTATTTGTATAATTCCCCGCTACGATATCGCAGGTAACAGCTAGTCATAACAAACTTAAAAAATCGTTTAAATATTTTTTTTATTTTGAATAAAAATCGATAATAACCTTGGATCTTCTCTGGCACGTTTAAATACGGTTCTGGCGGACTTGATGCCCTCAGCGCGTCGTGCAAACTTCATGTACTGCACGTAGGCCAGCGTGGGGTCGATGTCCTCCATGTCTAGATATCTCGTGTACACTTGATGCACCTATTAAAAAATAACAAAAATAGAAAATGTATTTCGTTTTAATATAGGCGTTTTTGCAATTTATTCAAAAGTCGACTACATTTTAAGAATATTACATTAAATACTAGCTTACGAACGCGACTCCGTCCGTGTGAAATAAAAAAAAAACAAAAATGAGTAGCCTATCTGTTCTTCTAAACTATCCCCTACATCTATAGCAAATCCGTTCAGCCTTTTAAGCTACAAAATCTACCAAACATCCATCCATCCATCCATCCATCCATCCATCCATCCATCCATCCATCCATCCATCCATCCATCCATCCATCCATCCATCCATCCATCCATCCATCCATCCATCCATCCATCCATCCATCCATCCATCCATCCATCCATCCATCCATCCATCCATCCATCCATCCATCCATCCATCCATCCATCCATCCATCCATCCATCCATCCATACATCTAAACTTTCGCATTTATAATTTTAGTATGAAGTATGATTTACAATTCGGTCACAACAATATAGACTCTACAGTGTTTTTGTCATAATTATGACTTCTTTAACCAAATCATTATCTTTTTTTCATAGAGTGATATGTTTTAATGCAATTGTTTTAATAGAAATCTACTTTTACTGGATATTCTTTTTACCTTATTATAATGCAGTCGACTTTCCTCGTAATCCGCGTGTGCGAAATGTAACAACGTGGACTGCTTGAGCGGGCCGCTGGTCGCGCGCTCGTACACCGCCGCCGCCTCCTCCGAGAACAGACGCGCTGCGTTGGAATCCTAAAAATGCAACCAGTGACATGTGACGTCACATACGAATACATCTTCGTAATGTTTACTACCCGAATGTATACTATTGTAGAGTTATTATTTATCAAGCCAAGGAAAAAAATAAATCGAGAAATCACGTAATGCTTTACAGTGTAGGATACATTTCAGTAGTATACAATCTGGTAGTATACAACCTAACTGTATACTAGTAAATTATTTGTATAATACAATTGTTTATAGCGTTGAAGTATACTACTGTGTTGTATACAAGTTAAGACAATATTTTACTTTAAGCTATTTAATATTATAAAGAGGAAAGATTTGTATTTTTGTATGTATTGACATAACTAAAAAACTACTGGGCCGATTTCAAATACTCTTTGACCATTAAAAAGCTACGTTATCAGTGAGTAACATAGGCTACATTTTTATTAATCTGTTTATTATACTATTATAATTTAGAACAAAACAACTTACTTGTATGTAGGCAGCATACATTTAGTTTCTTTCACGTAGTTTAAATATAGTCGCCAGAGCTCTATATTGAGGATCTTCATAAGGCAGCGCTGGAACAGCTAAACACCCATACAAAGAATCTAATGAATATTTTATGTCTGGCTTGAAGGACCAAATATTTTATAGTATTTTTTTATACCCAGGTTGTGGGATAAAGGCTGTCTTAGTGCCTTTGAATATAGACAAAAATTACTATTCTCTGGCCTCATCATTTGGTGAGACCCACTGTAAAAAGTGGATACTCCACATCCTCCAACGTTTTTCACAAATACACTATTTTTTTATTAATCTGTTTATTATACTATTATAATTTAGAACAAAACAACTTACTTGTATGTAGGCAGCATACATTTAGTTTCTTTCACGTAGTTTAAATATAGTCGCCAGAGCTCTATATTGAGGATCTTCATAAGGCAGCGCTGGAACAGCTAAACACCCATACAAAGAATCTAATGAATATTTTATGTCTGGCTTGAAGGACCAAATATTTTATAGTATTTTTTTATACCCAGGTTGTGGGATAAAGGCTGTCTTAGTGCCTTTGAATATAGACAAAAATTACTATTCTCTGGCCTCATCATTTGGTGAGACCCACTGTAAAAAGTGGATACTCCACATCCTCCAACGTTTTTCACAAATACACTATTTTTTTATTAATCTGTTTATTATACTATTATAATTTAGAACAAAACAACTTACTTGTATGTAGGCAGCATACATTTAGTTTCTTTCACGTAGTTTAAATATAGTCGCCAGAGCTCTATATTGAGGATCTTCATAAGGCAGCGCTGGAACAGCTAAACACCCATACAAAGAATCTAATGAATATTTTATGTCTGGCTTGAAGGACCAAATATTTTATAGTATTTTTTTATACCCAGGTTGTGGGATAAAGGCTGTCTTAGTGCCTTTGAATATAGACAAAAATTACTATTCTCTGGCCTCATCATTTGGTGAGACCCACTGTAAAAAGTGGATACTCCACATCCTCCAACGTTTTTCACAAATACACTATTTTTTTATTAATCTGTTTATTATACTATTATAATTTAGAACAAAACAACTTACTTGTATGTAGGCAGCATACATTTAGTTTCTTTCACGTAGTTTAAATATAGTCGCCAGAGCTCTATATTGAGGATCTTCATAAGGCAGCGCTGGAACAGCTAAACACCCATACAAAGAATCTAATGAATATTTTATGTCTGGCTTGAAGGACCAAATATTTTATAGTATTTTTTTATACCCAGGTTGTGGGATAAAGGCTGTCTTAGTGCCTTTGAATATAGACAAAAATTACTATTCTCTGGCCTCATCATTTGGTGAGACCCACTGTAAAAAGTGGATACTCCACATCCTCCAACGTTTTTCACAAATACACTATTTTTTTATTAATCTGTTTATTATACTATTATAATTTAGAACAAAACAACTTACTTGTATGTAGGCAGCATACATTTAGTTTCTTTCACGTAGTTTAAATATAGTCGCCAGAGCTCTATATTGAGGATCTTCATAAGGCAGCGCTGGAACAGCTAAACACCCATACAAAGAATCTAATGAATATTTTATGTCTGGCTTGAAGGACCAAATATTTTATAGTATTTTTTTATACCCAGGTTGTGGGATAAAGGCTGTCTTAGTGCCTTTGAATATAGACAAAAATTACTATTCTCTGGCCTCATCATTTGGTGAGACCCACTGTAAAAAGTGGATACTCCACATCCTCCAACGTTTTTCACAAATACACTATTTTTTTAGGGATGTTGTTAAACAGTAAACAGTATAAATACACTATTCATTACACAACATGTATGAACAAGTCAATTTAGTAAAGAAACATGCAATTTGTGGATGTCCACACTAAATAGACCAGACGTTTACCTGATATTTGATACATCTGATAGTGATAGAACAGCATTTTCTGTAAATGAGTATAAGGCGAAGGTAAAGGAATGTAAATTCAAGAAATTGGAATACATTTCTGTTTAATACTTGTTTACTCAGTGCGGTATTCTACTGGTAAGAGACACAAGAGCACTTGTTTTGTTGATGAGCTAATAAATCACGGAAATTAAAAATTTATGTTAATCTGTTTACTCTCATTTATTATCTTCAAAGTTACAGGTCTTAGAATCTAAAGCATGTCTTTATTAAAGACATAAAGTAAATTAGAATCAACACCAACCATTTGTCATCTAATAATGAATTCAGAAATTTGTATGTAACCAATTTAATCTCAAATTGATCAAAAATATGTCATTGAAATTGAGCTTTTCTTGCATACATGAAGTCCCATTTTTTATTAAATGTCCCATTATTTGCCTTAAAAGAAAAAGCTTGTGTTTTCTGTCGATATGTTGTTCACAATATATTAAAACCGTAAGATTTTTGAAAGAAGGAAAAGGTTTAATTAAATAAAGTACATAGGAATTAAAAAATATAGGAAATAATCTAATGGTATTTTTTATATTGACTAAAAGGGTTTAATACATTTCAAAAGTGACCTTCTATGGCTTTTTGGCACATTGTTAAAAAAAAAATGACTAACACAAAAACTTCTTTATACAACTGAATATTTATTCACCATAGAAAACCACCTCCAATATGTCTGAACACAGTTCCCCTATCCGAAAAAAAAGATTGCATTTTTGTTATCTGGTTTCTTTATTTGAACTTAAGAGTTATATTACATAATTTGTAGACCATAGTGTATGGTTTATTTTTATTTAATCTTTATTAGTCTAATATCACAGAGCATTTAACATTTTTTACAACCAACTTACGCTGTACCAATACTAACCTTTTCAACTTTTTCAAAATTTCTCGCCTTCATCTGAAAATAAAAAATTGGTGATTGGCACATTTTGAATATAACATGATAAATTTTTTTTAACTTAGGGTATGTATGAAAAAGTTTAATGGGTTAGAACAAAAACAGAACAATTTGTTTATATTTTGCAGATAGACTAGAACTTTAAATTTTTATGCAATAGGACTATTGCAAATATTTACAAGTAAGAAATTTACAAATTATAATATAATATCTAACCTCTTGTTCAATATATATCTTCCAAAACCGGCCTGTTGTTGGAAACGCTCCAATAAGTCTTTCATACATAGTCCGTACATCATTAATAGGCCTCGTCTGTGCTTCCCTGATGAGTAAAGACCATGAATCCACATCATACACGTTCGCTTCAACAGCTTTCTGAGCTCGAGTTAATCTTTCATTCCCCCAATCCTGGAAAACAGGTTAATAAGATTTGTGAACGACTGACTAATTAGTATATAAATTGATGGTAAATATACTTACAATCTCTGTATTTTCGTCCGTCAATGCAGCAGCCATCGTGAGGGCCTGTTGATTTTGCTTACGCTTGTGTTAAAACTTAAACATGTACCTTTGCCTATTGTTATTGTTTACTTTTTATATTCTACACAGGTTGAATCGCACATAAAGATTATTTTCTCATATTTGTAATTTGTATTGTTGTTTTGTCAATACTAAATATTTAAAATCTTTATACATCCAAGCAATGCAACAACAACCTCGAAAAAACATGGATGACGGACAAAAACATGTCACCTAAGACTTGTAAAACACTATGGACAAAAAATTATGGCAATTTAATGCTCTATGGTCGGTGCAATATGACGGCATATTTAGTCTGTAAAAGTTCTGTCAATGTCAAATACCGCGTCACCGCCTAAAGCCGCTGTCAATTTAAGTGTTTACAAATTACTTATTTTGTTACTTTACGAGCAAAATGTTGTTTTATTCATTCTTTAAATCGTTAATAGGCAAAGATGTTGTGGTGGAATTAAAAAACGACCTTAGTATATGTGGAACATTGCATTCCGTCGATCAATATTTGAATATAAAATTATCCGATATAAGCGTCATTGATCCGGATAAATACCCTCACATGTTGTCGGTGAAGAATTGTTTTATTCGTGGTTCTGTTGTGCGCTATGTCCAATTACCAGCAGACGAAGTTGATACACAGTTACTACAAGATGCAGCGAGGAAAGAAGCGACAGTGTCTACAAGATAGTTGCTGTAACATAACCTAACATCTAAGTTTTAACAAACATTGGACTATATTTGTGAATATAATTAAGTGTAAGAACATTGAATAAATGTAAACCTAATTTTCTACTTCAGTTTTATTGTATTAGACTATTGTGCTAATATACAAATGTCATTACACCCAGGAACAAAATCAATAATACTCAATCATTAAGGACCGTTTATTAAAATACAATAAAACAATGACAATAAAAATTATGGCATCAATTGCTCTACAATAAGTAACCTTTATTTTTTACAATGGCACTCTGAATTTATTAAATTTTTCATAATTAGCATGAGGCTCCAATGCAAAATATTTGTTACAAAAACATCTCATTTTCCCTCTAAAAATTGACAACATTATATTTTTTGCATGAATCATTCAGTCTGGTAACCTAAGATAGTAACATTTTGTTTTTCTAGAAGTTTTAAAAAAGTGTACTAATGTATTTTTGTTTTATTTATGCTTTACCGGAGTTTTGAGCACACTTCTTTACACTTTCTTATTTCTATAGAGAATAATGTTACTTCACAATACTCTTGAGTTGATAACCATAGGACATGAAGGTGTAATATGTTTACCTAGAAACAAAAATCACATTTAATGCATGTATTTTTTTTTAATTCTTGCTATAATATTATACTTACTTTTACACCTTATGTCTGGTCTTGGACTTGGGACAAGGATCCTAAAAAGTTTTGCACGAAAACCTGCTAATCTGTAAATGAAAAAATTTTGCTTTACCACCATTGGATACCTATTAAATTATGGTTTTCATTATTGTAAACAACTTACACTAACTTTCTTAAACTTTGAGAAATTGGAAAAAAAAAATTATGAAAAATAAATCAACCTGTATTTTTTTTAATCTAATAAAAATCTGACTATTCAACTCTTGGTACTTTGACTTTATTGTAACTTATGAAACCCTACAACTAGGTTTTTCTAGTTATATTTAAAATATTTTTATGCTTACTGGCTCTTCGTAGGGCCGGCTATACGCATGACGTGCGCGCGCATGCAGCGATAACTGTGAGAAGTTTTCAAATGCTTGCAGCTGGTGAAAAAAATGCGATACTATTTAAGACATCGAAGTTGATGGTAACAAAAAAATCTAAACCTTTAGTTTTAGCATCTTCGCGTTTTTGGCAACATTAAAACTAGTGTCAAAAAACTAGGCATAGAAGCAAAATCACAAAGAAGAGCTCCTACAAAAAGCTGTATTACTCGACAAAATCTTGGAATTACCTTATTTGTTCATCCATCTTCTGCATCAAACGTAACCTGGAGTAAATTAATATTTCATATCAAGAAATCTGACTACATATGTAAATTTTTATAACTGCGTATAGTGCTGGTATTGTTTTGCCACGAGAACGGTTCTCGACGTGCCATATGAAGTGTCAGTACTATACATTCTTCGACTAATGTTTTAAGAGTTATTTTTTTATTACCATCCCAATTTATGCGGAGACTGTCTTCGATTAATAGTTGAGTAAAGTCTTTTCAGCCCACGACCTGATAAAAAACAAAATAAGTACAAGTATAATTTTTTAATGAAAAAAAAAAAAGATTTTATTGGTCTTACGCTGATGTTCGGTTATTTCCTCATGGAACAATGAATTAATCTTTTTCAAGAAACTCCTGAAACAATAAATTAGTTGGTTTTTAAGAAAATAGTCGAAGGAAAAGATATTTTTTCTGTTTCACCTCGATGCGGCGTTAGCCTTTCATTTAAAACTGAAGCCTAATGGATATGGCTATATTGACCATAATCCAGCGACCAAATGTACTTTATGTCTATAAGTTAATAAAGATATTCATTTTAATAAGATTAATCGATTAAAACTCACTGTGGGTCGTGTTCGACGCTCATCAAAGTGCTCACAATCGAACTTTGCTTTAAAATGTTTCTCTTGACTGCAATTATAATGAAAACAATAATTTGAAAAAAGAAATGTAAGGAATTAATAAATCATAATAATTCAGAAACAAATAACACTGGTTTTGTCTACACCTCTGAGGAATCTATAGCAGTCTGAAATTCATGTACTTACAACTAGTGTATGGTATTTTCATAATACTTCTAATTCTTCTGTCCATCCAATGTCTAGAAAAAGTTAACAAGTTTAACAATCTTCTAAATGTAGATAATAATATGTTAATGTTAACAAAATTTCTTCAACATTAGTAAGTTTATCAACGTCACAATAAATATCGTCACCCTAAATATCCATACAGTGATTTTTCTAAGAGTATGATAAAGTTGACAAAACGAGTTTGTAGGAAAATTACGGTACAGAAATGGCACAGACTATGACAGCTTTATTTTTTACTTTTTATGTGACTTCATGGAGACGGAGTAATCAAGTTCGCTGCTCAAGGAATCGTCCCCGTCACCCGATTCATCTGCAAACGTTACACGTTTTAATAATGTAAGGCAGATTGATCGTCACGTCATCAAATGATACTCACTGGTGTTTAGTCCTGACATGATTGATGACGCTGTCCTCTTCAGCGGTACCCTGTCGATGTAAAAACCTATTAATCCATCACAGAAAAAACTACATAATATCTAAAATACCTCATAAGAGATGTAACCCTATTCTATTCGTCGTGGATTCTATCGCTTGTCTAGCAAGACGGTCCACGTATAAATAATCAAACATTTGCATTACATGTGAGGTTCGTTATCACTGAATAAGCAGTGACTTGTAACTAATTAAACAAAAAGTAATTACATTGATTTAATAACTACAGCTTCGTCTTCGGATTTTTTTCGTAAAGCAGTATTAGCGATTTCTGTTGACGTACCAAGTTCTGTAAAATGCATAAAACTCGTTATTTTAAAATTCACACAAATACATAACTTTAAAAAACAAGTAAATTCCAATTGTGATAGTTTTAAATATATTCTACTAACCTGCTACTCTCATATCGCTAAGGCGGTTACTGCTCTAAATAAAACAAGGATTAAATATTAGATCTATGCACACAAATATTATGAGAATTAACATATTCATTGAGATGACCAACCGGCTTCCTATATTTAGTATATTTAGGCGGCAGGCGAGATGGTGCGAGTTTTTGACTGTCAAAGAAATAATCAGGGTCACATTTAAATGTATTAAAAATTAAAAGTTTAAAAGGAAAAAAACCTATTAAAAGATACTCACTCATTGGTCAATGTAGACCGAAGGGAGTCTTTGTATAATTGTTTCATTTCTGCGGACACTTTAATGTCTGAAAATAGAGTACATGTTATTTGCTAATTAAAACTATAATATTTTTACATGAAGAGCAACAAATTTTAAGTAATCACAAAATAGGCTAACCTGGTTCGCATTTCTTTAGAATTGATGTCTGAAAAGTAAATAAATAGAAATAAAATGTAGTATTTGTTCATACACGTTTTGCTGCTCCGTTATAGGTGCATAAATGTTGAACATATTAGTTAACATACACATAACTTACATGTTCAGAACCCATTTTCATCCGTAAATACTTAATCTCGGAACCAGGATGTAGTGGAATTGGTTTGCTGAAATAAGTTAATGAAATTTTAACTAGTAACAGCGATAATCGATTATTGATAGAATTTAACATATGACTTTATGCTTATAACATACACTAGCTTTCGCAAGCGTAGATAAAAAAACTAAAGTGAATAGCCTATGTGTTCTTCCAGATTATCCTCTACATCTATACCAAATTTCATCGAAACCCGTTCAGCCGTTTAGGCTACAAGCTCTAACAAACATCCATCCATCCATCTAAACATTCGCATTTATAATATTAGTATGATAGGTATATAGTTTTTATAAGTTTAAAGGTCATCGCTCATTAGATCTAGTAATAGATATACGGTCAGTACGGTCGGCGATTTCTAGAGAACAATAAGACACATATTACCTTTTATTTTTCTCTTCAACACGATCTACTGAAGTCTTTGAAGTAAGTATTGAAGTTTTTCCAAACTCTCTAAAGGTTTCGTGAGTGGTATTCAACATTAACTCATGGAGTTTGTTAGGGTTTTTATCTTTATTCTTATTCGAGTTGTCTTTGTTTGTATGGAACAATCGTGTTGAACATTTCGAACAAAATATAACGCCTTTAAATATTTCAGCGTCTGTTAAATCATTTTCATTGCATACAACTGGAAAAGTTGCAAAAAAGTTAAAATAGTTCTCGATAGTTGATTTGGCGCATCGGGGACAAGAATACTCTTGTGTCAGGCGTGCCAACTTGGAATTCAAATAGAGTACTATACGAGTAGTTCGGTTTCAGCATTAGCTTGTATCCGTTGAGTATAGGCTTTTGCAATGCTGTCCCAAGATTTGTGCTAATGCGTTCACTTAGGTATTTATTAAAAGCATGTTTTTCTCTCTATATAAGTGGCATATATTTAAATGTCTATTACTGCTTTACATATATTGTACTTACAGCACTTTCTGCACTGTTTATGATAGCTGTAGCCTTCGCAGACGACTTTTTCACCAGCGCCGATTGGTTCCGAACAGTGCTCGCATACCTCGCATCTAATTAAATACGAGAAAACTGAAAGAACTTCAACTTACTACGAAACTAGTTTGGAAAGTGCATATAACACCTAAAGTATAGGCCGAAATTTCCATTGCCGTTGGAAGAACATCCATTCTTGCAAGTAATTATAGTTAAGAGACATTTTAAATTGCTAGTATTCGGATATAAACAAATCCAGCTGTACTCGTGTTGTCAATCATTCTACATCTGATAAAAATGTACGTATACTCTCAAAAAATAATATTTGGTAAATATACTTACGCCATTTTTTTATATTATTATTTTTTTATCATTTTAAAAGATTTATGTATTCAAAAGTACTCCGGATTGTACAGAGAATTTGACATAACACAATTTTTTGTTCTTTTTTAATATTGTCAAAGTTATCTGCGAATAGAATCTATATGAAAACCTTCTTGCTTTAGACGCATTTTTTTTAGTAGTAGGTGGTCAATAAGCAAGTGGTTTTCGGTTCAATTAAGTAAAAGTTGACCATAAGCATCTGCAAGCAACTCAAGCTTGTGAGTTCTAAATGTGTTGTCACCTTTAAGATAGAGAGAAGAGAGGAGGATGAACAGAAAAAATACATTTCCCTTTCACAGTATAAAACGCTGTTTTCATTCTCAATGCATATGAAAAACATTGCAAGTTTAAAAAATGTTTAATTTTAAAACTTGAAAATACTAAACATTAAAAAATAGATGAAATTAGGTAAATAAAACAACAATTAAATGTTCTTTCATTATGTATTGTAAAAATACTGTGTACAAATAAAAAATATATTTCTGTAATACAAATTAAGATATACCAATTCGATTAATATTTTTTGTAAATATTTCTTTCTTTATACTGTTATATGGGGAAATATAAATCATTACCACCATTTAACCCTTAAATGCATATTGTTGCCAAAAGTCTACAAACAAAAGTATAGTTTTTATTGAAACCAAGATTTTTTTAATTATTTTTCCCTTAGTGTGTGGCTAAAAAACCTATACTGAAATATTTATTTCATAGTTAAATAAAAAATTATGCACTTGAGGGTTAATGTCATGTTTTATTGTGATCATATGTATACAAAAAATCAAACTATAAGTATATGAGCAAAAAAGTGAATTATAAAAAATAAAAACCACAGTCCAGCACCAAAGTTTTTCAAGATTGCTTATTTACAAGATTTTTCATTCAAACGGCTAACATGGCCATATTACAGACATTTTAATTCTTTGAACAAAATGTTCATAGCTTGTTTGCTGAATTATTTTTTATAATTGTATATCTAAAAAAACGTAAAAACTTTAAAATTATGTGAACTGACATGACATATATCAGATAGTAAGTACGTGGAAATTTGATAAAACAAGTAATACAATGCAATGAATTGAGATCAAAAAATAACAATAATAGAGAGAAAGGAATACCCAATTTGAGATCAACAAGTTACATTTAGATTTCAATAAATTTTGATTGTGTAAACATTAAAAAAGTCACTGGCCTAAAAGTCAGGCAATTTAATATTATTGTGCGTGTATATTATATTTTACTACTATTCTAGGTAATTTCAAAAATACTGGCCCCGAAATTATTTGTTTAACCTATACAAAACTAACATCTAATTAAACTAATTAAAATAGAGTTGAAAAATGTTTACGTCACAATTTTTGTTTATAGTGGTAAATATTATTTCAAAACTTTAAAAAAAAAATAGAATTTACTAGTTTACTTTAGTTAACCAGTGGCTGTTAATAATTATTTAATTCTACCAATATATTCAAACTCTTGTTCATGAACGAGATCTGCTAAAATGAGTCACAATATTAGCATGTTTAAAGCATGCTACACACATTTTTTAAACTGCCAGTTAAAATTTTCCTTACACACAAGTTTAAATTGTAGTTTGTCTGTTCAGTTAAAACTGAAGGTGTGTAGCTGTCTTTATACATTTCTAGCAATACACTCAATAAATTGGGGTGTTTCCCAATTTTATTTATTGGGTCAAATTAGTTAACAAACCACATATTTTAGTTATTAACCGTATAAAATTGTTACTTATTATTAAATATATTTCTATAAATTGGTACATTTATAAACATTTGAAACAAAACAGTACATAAACATGTCTAAAAATTTTTAATTTTTATAATTAAGTAAATATAATAGGATTCTTTTAATAACACTAATATTGCCACAATTGCCCTGTACGTTTCATTTTGTGGAACTTCATATTTTGAGCACTCGAGTGTAAAACTAAGCCTAATTTACAGACAAAATTATACTTATCCTACATTTTTTGTATTCTATTAATGTATACAAATATAATAAAATATATCGTAATAAACATATTGTCCTGAGATTCGTATAAATAGAAAATTTTGAGAAAAAAAAATAAAAAAAACATACAGACGAATTGAGTACCTTCTTCTTTTGGGAAGTCGGTCAAAAATGTAATGTAGTTTCGTATTAAAAAGAAAAAAATCATCCATAATGATTAATACTGTAATTACTACGGCTGTAATAATATAAAATGTACAAATATTCTTGTTTTTTTATCTTAAATATGAATTAAAAATAATTAAAATCTACGAACACTTAAATCTACAAAACTGTAGGAAATATAAAACTAACATCAAAAGATGTATTCGTAAATATCACACTAAGTATTTACTATGAAATATAAAAATAATAAATGTATAAACTTTACTGGCCCAAGTTTACTGTAATGCCATGATATAGTTCACCTCAATACAGTAATAAAATATTACTGCAGCTGTGACTATTATATCAACACTCATTTACCTGTATAGTCTTAAAAACTACTAATTAAAAACTATCGCTTTAAATTCGTATTTTCTTATTTTTTTAATATTCGAATGTTTGATCCGTTCCCTAAGATCTTTATGCCCTGTTTACATTATTCCAGTCCAGCGATCCATTATAATGGAATACAACTGGAAGAATGTAAACTCACTCATGTTGTTTCCAGGTGGGTTTCAAATTGTTCCGGGTATATTCCAAACCTTGATTGGATCGCAGGATTGGAATAATGTAAACTGGACATTAAAATAAAAATAACCTCATTCATTTAAATTATTATAGACATCATATCTTGTCTTCTCTTATAGCAATATTAATATAATGAGCCAAGTTTAATAGAGATTTCCTGTAGCTGTATATTTGAATATCGATTTTTAATACTTGTATACGAAATTTTTATACATTATATACGAAAGTCGAATATCGTTTTTTATTTATTACCTTGTAAATTGGTCCCATTTTAGTATTGATATATTGTTTACAAACGCGTTTTCGTACATTTTCTTTGTCTTTTTTTAATTTTACAATTTTTTATTATACATGCCATTTGGTGTTTTCCTAATATCTCAAATGTGTTAACTACAATTAGAAAAACAACGGAGTAAATTTGTTTTTTTTTTTAAATTACCTAACAAAAAGTAACTCTATCACTGCTCATTTAGTCACACAGTTATTTTATATTTTGTATACGTTTGAGTGTTATATCAATGTCGTCTCATATGCAATCCTAGATGGTCTGACCTGGCGAAGGAGCGCCTGCACAGCGGGCAGGTGAAGGGCCGGTGTCCGGTGTGCTTGCGCGTGTGTCGCGTCAGCTCGTCGGAGCGCGCGAAACGCCACTCGCAGCCCGCCCACCCGCACGAGTATGGTTTCTCACCTGGAATATACAAGAGAAATCATACTAATCATACTTCATACAAATATTATAAATGCGAAAGTTTAGATGGATGGATGTTTCTCAGAGTTTGTAGCCTAAACGGCTGAACGGATCTTCATGAAATTCGGCACAGATGTAGAGCATAGTCTGGAAGAACACATAGGCTACTTTTTTGAAATAGTTACGGTTCCCGTGGGATGCATTAATTTTGTATTTTAATGTTTACTCGATAATTCTGCAACGGTTCAACATATCTTATTGAAATTTGGCACAGATATAAAACAAAGTCTGGAGTACACATGGGATGTTTATCCCCGAAAAATATCCGGTTCCTAAAGGAACACGTAGTTTTTTGTTATTTACATAGTTCGTCTGTTTTCTAATACCACGCGGACGAAGTCGCGGGCAACAGCTAGTTTGAAATAAATCTCTCACATTTGTTTTTTATTTTCTACATTTGAATGAGTAATTTGCTCTCACCTGTATGTGTTCTTTTATGCGCTTTCAAATGTGAACTTTTCGTGTAGACTTTATGACATTCAGCCACATCACATTTGTGAAGTCTCTTCCTACCGTGGCCTTCCTCGTTATTATTGTTAACAAATTCATTATCGATACAAGGTTTCTTTGCAACATCGTTCGGTTTCGTATAAGGTTTCCTTTGCGTTAGCTGGTTCAATGAACCGGTTAGTGCGTTCTGCAGCGCTGTGTTGAGCAAAAAATTCTTAATTTCTACATCAGAGGTTATGTTGGGTTGGTTCGCGCGCGCCATCGGGAACGTTATCATTGGCGGCAAAAATGGCGGCTTGTTCGGTGACAGTTCGAGAGTCGTTTGTAAATGCGTTCGCGGGGTAAATTGCGGTGTTAGTTGTGGGATCGGAGGTTTTAATCTGAAAATAAAAAATTATAACTAAAATTAAAATCTACATAACAAAACGTTCTGGATTCAAGTCAGAGTTACTTAACGAGCCACATACTTGTTTACATGGTGTCTATACTTTCTCGCACTCCGCAGGTCTGGCCCTACTTTAATTTTAGGCACTTGATGACTCGTCCTGAAATGTTAATTAAGTTAATGAAAATTTGCTGAAAAAAATCAAAGTTTTATTTAATGTAGTTAACAATAAAACTTACTGAATCGGTAGTTGTGTGGACGTTGATTCATTATGTATGATTGTCTTTGAGGAAGTCGGACGGGGGCTTTCTGAAAAAAATAAAAGATATCTTATAAAATTTACACGAACAAACCTGGGAGATAACCAATGTGGTCATCAGTAGTTTTACCGTAGGAGCAGTAATCAATACTAATTTATTAGTGCGCGCAAACTGCCCCGAGGCGGCTGTTCGTCTTATTTGAAAACTTTGTACCGACGTAATTTACGGAAATGTTACTTGAAGACTACCACTAGAATTATAGTTCTAGTTCAACTTATAATGTGTAACATAATTGCTTGTAATGTGTAACTTTGTATGTCCTTATTAATTTAATAATATCTAATAGTATCTAATTGTTGTTTTTCGTAAAGACAAGTTACAATATTGTTTTAATATCTTTGATTTATTTTGATTAGCATCTTTGATCTTTAATTATAAGCAGTAGCCAAACAGATATTGCAAATTTCGAATATAATGTTAAGTTTCCCCTATTGAACATGTACATAAACTTTTTGTTATCTCTTTTTTTTTAAAGAAAACGATAGAGACGCCAACACATGTAGTTTCGGCTCCTTAACTTACAATACTAATTTATTAGACCACCTTTCAAACCGGAACACATTAATTCAACCAACGTACAACAGATATGCGACACGAAGCAAACATTTGTTATGCGATCGAGTTCTAGTTTGAATCGTGTCACTCAAGCTCATTGGACACGAAAATTTACATATAAGGCAATTAAAATACCTCGTACCGGGCGCGGAGAAGGCGAATTAGTACGGGGTAACGAAGGGCAGGCGAGCGGTCGCGACGTCCTTTCTAATGATTATATACTCTACACTTCTACAGTTCCGTTTACGATCCCGTAATTGTATTCATAAATCTGCTAACAACATAATTGAAACAACTTTCCATGAATAACACTATAAAAAAACATATTGTGGCAGATCAATGCCACATACGAATAACGCGGACGCTAATGTCGAATATTCGCGTTTTCGTACTCTAACATTTTACCATGTCTGTCTTTGCAAGTGCTATATACCCACGAAGACGAGGGTGCAAAAGTTTATCTACCCGTCAGCTGGATCAGCTTGCGGACATTTATCGTGAAAACTGTATCAAGTCGCTTTGAGCGTGAATATAGACGATTGTAACTGCGGATCCCCGCTGTGGAAACATTTGTACAAAACATACTGACATTTTTAAAATTAAATCTAAATATTTCTTTAATCTGTCCCTAAATCAATATCAATAATACATATTACATACTAAACATATTAATGGACTTCCTTAGTACTTCATGAGTTTGTATACAACAGTTATACGTTTCCTTTTATTTATTTTTTTCATTTATTTGGGTAAATAAACAATAGCACAACAAGAAAAAATGGTACAATACAATACCATAGTATTAGTAGATGATCCAAAACTTTACCACGTAATTCTCTAAAAAATAACAAATTATAAGTTGGCTAGACATTCGAGTAGTTGTTGATATAAATAATATTGATAGTAAATAGTTATAAATTGCAGTTAGTCAAAAGAAATCTATCTTTCTTAAAGGAATTTGGACCACACATTGCAATTGATTCTCACACTTTACTTACAATAACGTGTGAATTACATTTGGTAGTTTGCACCGTGCGGTTGCGACAAGGTGTCCCGTAGCAAGCCAGCCAAAGCGACGCCATATTCGGCTCGTACGGCCTCTAATAAATTTTGTATCGAGCTTTATTGAAAGGATTAGTTAGAACAACGACTTTAACTTATTTATGAGTCTCTAAAATAGCTTAACATATTTAACAAGGTTGCGGAAGCATTGATTTATTGTAGAAAATTTTGCTGTTACATAAATGTAGGAAACGTTTCAATTATCAATATGTAATTAAATATGCTTACATAAAAGTTCAAATAATAGGTGATTAATCAATTTTTTCGCGTTCTTACCAATGTCTATGAATGGATTGAATATATCAAGTTGCATGAGCGGAAATATTGCAAAGTAAAAAATGTTTTGTTGCATTAATTTGAAATTATTTCCAAATCATAAAATTTTATGGTAACATTTGTAGGACACGGAATAACAAGTGTTAACACGTTGAGTGCCATCGATTTTCTGTACGTGTATTGACATAGAAAGTGTTAGGTTAAGGCTATAATATACAAAGATGCGATATGAAAATAGCAAAATGAGTATGGTTACTGCATAGATTATTTTATTTATATTTTTTATGCGAAATACAAAAATCCTTTTCTTTTTTGTAACACTAGATGTCGCTGTTAGATCTTTAGTGGGGGTTTATCTATCGTTCCCATATCGGCATCTTTGCTACGCATATTGCTTTCTAAAGGCATTCAATTTATGATACGACACGTTGTAATAGCCTGCCTCATATACATAGTCATTTTACTTTATGCCCTCTTAAATCGTCGTGTACTGTTGCAGATGCATTTAGAGATAACGTTTATATTAGAGTCTAAAATATAATTATTGAACTGAAAGCTATACCAAAGTGTACATTTTGATCACAACGACATTTTTGTATCTGTGTAACTCATTAATATACGTAGATTATTCATAATAATATACTCTAAAAACCCTATGGGTGCGCTCATTAAAAAGAAGATAGAGAAAGCTACTTATAACATCGTGAATATTTTTCACAGCAAATCTAAGAGCGTGCGCACACTTGAAACTAAACTATCGCACAACTGTTTAGTCTCGCTTTGATTTCTATGAGTTTACATGAAGGTGCAAACTACTCGATTTTTAGTTGTGCAAACAGATCAATTGGCTGCGAAACAATCGACAATCGCACAAATTGTGCGATAGCTTAGTCAAAGATGTGCGATCGGACTAAGGGTTATTAAATAAGTACAAAACGTTCTTAAAAACGAAAGGTTAAATGTTAAATTCAGTTTTAAACACAACACGTACTTCGTGTAACACTAGGTTATACAGAAGTCTCTTAAGATAGTAGTGTAGATAAGCAAATACTAACAGCTTGTAATGGATTTCTGAATCGGGCATATATTTGAAATAAGGAACTACAGTTACACACGAATTCGTGACTTTCGACACAGTTAATTCAATAAAATACAAATTGCTAGAGCTGTAGTACCGCTACACGCCAATAGATGGCGTTACTACTACAGTTACAATTGAATTTCATAGGGTTGCCAAAATTAGGTTAACAAATTCGTTTTGAAATTCATAGACACTTATTGACAATTATCACATTCATAATCGTATGATATATATATCTATAAGCCTAAAGACGCCTAAGTTTTCTTTACATTTAATTAAAAAATATCAGATCACCAATTCATAAAGTTGTAGGCCTGAATTCTGACAATTGAGGAACAATTTGTATCTTTGTCTGTCTCTACACATATTACAATTATTATTAATGATTAAGAAACTACTAAGCATTATGAATATATTAATATATCATTAGAATTCATATTGTAGGTCAGTTAGTGTGAACTTGTCTGTAACGAGGTGTAAACCCTAGCATGTTTAACGCGGCCGCACGGGCGCACGGGCGGGCTTATGAAATTGTACTCATTGTGTACCATTTAAGACCATCGCTATGTGACAAAGCTTATTATATTTGGTTGTACGCACAGTATGACAAACGCCCTTGTTAGCGCTGAATAGTACCTTATTTATGGCTTAATCTTGAGCTAAGCTTGCTACTGAAATGTGGCCTAAATCATCGCCGTTAGCGGGTATGCATTCAAAATACTAAGTATACATGAATTTTAGAATACGATGAGTTTCAAATAAACTGTATAGTACACATTTTTATCAATGTTGCTCCAAATTGAATGACAGGTATGACTTTTTTGTATATGACTTTCCACAGCAGAAACCCACGGTTACTATTACTATAACAACAATCTACATCTATTTAAACATATCGGTCTTAAAACTATAGTAAATAATACCGTAGACACAAGTTAGAGACAACAAATACACAACATTTAAATACCTTTTCTATAGAAAAACCGATTTATCGCTGTCTAATTATGCCTTTTCCATTAATTAAATCATCACAACTTGTAGCATTTTGTCAAATTATCTTCAAGCAAGATTGCTTGGAATCTACATTATTTTTTTTTAATTTATCTAAAATGTTAAACAAAAAAAGGTTAAACGTAAAATCGCTATTCGCTTATGGCTCGATAACAATAACATCTCGAATACCGTGTAGCAAGCAGCCCGCTAACACCTATCTTATAGGCATCGAATTGGAAATAATTAGCAAGCGCGTTAACACTTCGGTTTCTCTGTCTACCAATTGTGTTAGCGATTTGCGTACAATATTTATGCTTGGTTTGTATACGTGAGAACTTTATACCAATTGTTTATTAGTCCAATCCAATTATATTTAATTGTTGTGAACTAGGTAAAATAATTTATAGTTTATAGAAATATTTTAGAATTTCTATCTAACTGTCGTCAGCTTTTACGAGTCCCTACCGAGGGGCTCGAGCCTACCCTTTAAGAACTGGTCTCAGTCAACCTACGTCCAATGGTTGACTACACCACTTTGAATATTTCTATAGATCTCTGCACGCTAAAAATTGGATGTTTAGAGATCACCTATTATCTCTTTAGCATTGTGATAGAAAAAGTCTGAATACATAACTTTAAAAAAAATAGGAAGCATTAGAATAAGATTTTATTTAGCGTTTCGACGGTTTTAATTATTCAGTTATAATAACAGCTATTAACAGCTTTAATTAATTCGAAACTTTAATAGCATAATAACTATATTTACTTTTAAATCTTTATTTTTACACGCGTTAATAGACATTATCCTTTAATCAATACTTAATAACTGAATTAACTTAAATAAGAATACAATTTTTTTTGGTATTTCCGATGGGAGGTTGAAGGCAGTTGATTTGGAACATCAAATTGGTTGATTTTTTTTTTTTATATTATAAAGTGGCATACGAGCAAGCGGCCACCTAAATCCGCCAAAATGGCGAAGCGACCGCTGCCCATAGACTTCCGCAATTGCAGATGCTTTGCCTACCCTAAATCGACGGAGAAGGAGACGCACATAAAGAGGATATTTCCTCTTCCTATACGTCTCCTCCACCGTCAAATCCACTTTCCCATCCAATCTTTTCCTAATAAGAAGAGGGTGGAACGGAAAAGGGACTAAAATTGGGCCTCCGGCACCACACTCATCAGACGAAACGCGAAATTGCTCCCACTTCACGCCTGTCTTCTGTGTGGTCGTGGTATTACACCGGGCGAGCCGACCCATTCGTGCGAAGATGTTAATGCGGGCTCTACCACTGTCCGAATTTGATTGGTTGATTTTAATTACTTAATTACGTATAGTTTTAACTAACAATCGGAATAATACTCCGATATTGATGTTTCAATATAGAAGAGCGTGTAATTGAGTAGTTAAACTCAAGTAGGTTAATCGTTTATCGATTATAATATTCGGCAATAATTTTTGTACATGTGCGAAAATATAGCTTCTCAGAAGTGTATTCTGATCACTTCAGTTCTTCTCATTTAATAATGAGTCTGTAACAGTGAGTCTCCACCATAGTTAGATTGGTAAAAGGCAATATAAACCTGCCACCACCTGTCACCTCATTTTCTTACAGGATTGTAATAGACATGATCAAGAAGGGAGTGATGACTGAGGTGACGGATGATAGAGTTATTTGGAGGACGAAAACCCGGTGCGCCGACCCTACGGGAGTCGTATAAGGCAGGGGAAATGATGATGTAATAGACAGTCGCCCGCGAGTTCGTCATTTTTACATAATGAAAAAAATACCAGTATCATTGGTCAACATAAGAAAATGTATTAATTAATTAGTTTGTTGTTAGTGTATCAAAAGTACTTTATAGCCACACGTTATTTCTTCTAACGATTTTCCCCGATCGCATTCTAAACAATACATCATGTTTTGCTATTGCGATGGTTGATGCTTGATGCAAATGGTGCAACTGCGATAAACAACGTTTTGTGAATTTCGAATTCAGTTATTAATCATTTCTTTATGAAACGCGCACATCAATAACGTTGCGAATTCGGTGTTTTTGCACTAAAAGAACGTCGACCACTTTTTGCACGACGCACCTATACCGTACACAGCTTTCGTGAGCAATTAAATATTCACATTTGTGCGTGTGTTCATTCAGCTTGAACGCAACTTATGCTATGTTACCTTGTGTTAAAAATCAATACAGAATATGTTAAGCAAATAAACTTTTAGGATCAACGATTTCTTTTATCTTTAGTGATATTAAGGAATAATTAAAATGATGTTGGATATACTAAAGATATACTTTTTTTATTTACTGGTCAAAAACATAAATTGAAAAATACAATAAAAATATTAGAAGCGGTACAAAAACCCACAGGATTTAAGTGAAATCAATTGTCGCTTAGTTTATAACATATAAAAACATAGACTATTTTACTCACAAATAACGCTGCTATTCAACGGTGAAATAATTTGAAATTATTTTTTTATAAAAAATATTAGTAGATTTTTGTTAATTTACTAATATTTCCTTTAACCATTCCAACAAAGCTCTAGACTTGTGCTAGGATATGGTACACGACAATAGTCGAATGGCGGGATTCGAACCCTCGACCTCACGATCGGTAGTCCGTACCCCAAACCATTAGGCTATTGGCGCTTTGAATTTTATTTTATTTGAATTATATATGTTGATTTCGAAAAAACATCAAACCGACTAGGAGAAGGAAGACCGATATCCCATCTAAATATAACAGTGATGATATCTTTTTAATAAGTACTTATGCACGTATTTTTATTGAACCACTTAAGTGAATGCCACGTTCAGGGTCCGAACATCGTTTATGCAGTAATGTTGACCTTAGGCGACGTTGTACCGAAATGTATCAGTTGCTACTGGCGTTGTTTGTGTAAGTCATAAGAGACAGCGGGTACGGGAGACGGGGTAAAGTAATGTATCTCGTTGTGTTCTATTCTGACGAACTGTAGTCTATACGTCTTGTATTCGTCTACGGTATGTCAAAAAGAGATAGCCAGTTGGATTAGTTTTTTTTTATAAATTAGGAGATACGTATCTAAAACCGACTACCACGAAATAATGTTCGACATAACATATTCTTATTGCGATAAAAATAATTCGCAGTCGTCTCTCGCTTGGACCAAATTCGGAAGCGGTTTAATGCATTTTTAAACACTATTATGGGGTGAACATAATCGTAACAATAATCGTTTTCAATTTGCATATTGACACTTGAGAATAAAAAATATATAAAATAAAACTTAAATTAAATAAAGAGAATCATATTTGTAAACAGGAACATGCCTACAAGATTTTCCACGTTAAATAGATGGTTTAAAAAAGGTATCAAAGAGCATGTACTTATATTCAGCGTGCACGATTTAAAAAAAACTTTTTCTACTAGGCTTAATTTATTTGATTTACTCCCCGCAGAGAGATTTTAGAGAAACCCAAATTTTAATTAGCCTGCTTACTTATATGGAAGTGAGTACTCGTATATTTATTAAAATACGTTATAAGGAAGCAGGTCGTAATTTTGTTTTGGTTTGTAATTTTCTTTTGTAACGTTGTAATTTTACTAGAAGAAATTTTAATTAATTCATGATATTTTTTGAGAGCGTCGGTGGCTCAGTGGTTTAAGCACTTGACTTGTAATCTACAGGTCTTGGGTTCGAATCCCGCCATGTACCAATGTGATTTTCGATTTTTCGAATTTTCATATGTACATAATTTACCCGACGTTCTTACGGTGAAGGAAAACATCGTGATGCAACCTGCACATATCAGCGAAGAAATTCAAAGATATGTGTGAAGTCAACCAACCCGCACTTAGCCAGCGTGGTTGACTAAGGCCTAGTCACCCTCACTTAGGGTAGACTCCGAGCCCCTCGGTGGGGACGTATAGTGAGCTGGTGGTGTATGATATTTTTACAGCGGCTTTTAATAGATTCTGTCAAAGTTTCTCTTAAATTTTCCTGTACCGACTTTATACATCTTAACATACAGTTTCTAATAGAATTTACAACTCTTGATCGTATTCATTGAAAGCTTCGATGTTACCGAAACGTAATAAATGTAAATTTAGCTAGTAGCCTTATCTTAGTCCGGAGTGAACATAAAATAGAGTTGTATTATACGTTAAAGCAAAATCAGAGCGGCTTATACAAGCTTTGTTGGTTGTAATTCGAAAGGCGAATGCGACACTAAATCTAGTACGTGTTGTGTACAGGGGCCTTAACAAGGGTCGGTACGTCGCAGGAGATTGTCGCAACTAGGATATTTATGAAAAGTCCAAGTCGTGAGTTTCATTAACAATTTACGGCGTCCATTATATCATTGTGTAGTGCAAGATCGTTTATTTATTTTAGAGAAAACATTAAATGTACATTGAGAAGACATTTATGTCTTAAGTGACCTAATTGAACGCTGTTACCACGAATTAACATTACAGCGTTGACGACTAATAATGGTAACTAATATTCACATTATTGTTGTGAATTACCTTATAACAAATAATTATACAGCAGTAATAATCAATTACGACAACAATAACTATCAGCAAAACAGCTTTGGAATAAGGTTTTACTGACATCTTTCTAGGTAATGGATAACTTTCGAATAGCCGAATAAAACATATGAACCGCGACAATCCTTAGGAGAGCGGACATGATCCCTTTCACCGATGCGTCTGTGCGTTAATTAACGAGGGATAGCGGCGATTGCGGCGTAGTAAGGAACGGTTATACAACCCGCTCAGATAACACACGCGATACTCCTGTAGTAATTGCGTAGTGAAATTTGAAAGGATCTTTATTGCTTCTTAATATACTTTTATGATATTCTCTGCACGACTTTTCTTAAAACAAGAAATAACATTCGCTAGCTATTGATTTTGAAAACCGAGAATCCTGATTTTATTCCCAGAATTAACAGTTGAAATTTGAACGGTATTATTTGATTGACAATTGAATCTTGTTTTTTTAAACGAGTAAAAATTAAAAAGTTTATGGAATTTAAACGTAGTCAAAACACGATTAGATTTAATATCTTATAACCCAGAAACTTTATCAATTTCAAATCTACAAGATTTATTTAAATATGTATTATGAATAATATTGACTTAAATGAAAATTAATCACAGTTAGTCATTATGACTGGCGAACTAAAGAATAAATTAATAGTAAAGGCCGTGATATATAACAGTCATAAATAATTTGGAATAATTTGTATGGAAACACTGAAGTATTAGCTAGGGTTATTTTATACAGAAGTCAAGATTGTAGCAAAAATCATTTACTAATTTTAACAGTAAAAACAGGAACGTCAATGAAAATTATACAACTTTACATGTGCGTAATAATTGAAGACTTTTTCTTAGGAAATTCCTTCATGTACATACACATACGTGCTTTGTACTGAAAATATGACCTATGTAGGACTTGTACCGATTTATTTACACGTATTTCATCCGCTTATATCGTCAGGGCTACGAAAACGCTCTCTCTACTACAAACTTTGCTGCGGAACCCAAACGAAAACTACTTAACGATCAAGAAAATGCGTCCAGCTAGAATAGAACCGTATAAAACGATCGGATTTTACAAGAATTTGCAATCATAAAGGCGGTCATGAAAAGTCGAGGCCGGCGAAACGATGCGGACGTATTACAGGATGTGGCCGGTAGCGGGCGTAGGCAGCGTACTTGCTAACATTTCAAGTCTCCCATCACCGCGTGTCCGGGGGACACTTCTAGTTTTTTGTTATCATTGATATTGACATTTTAATTGTTAAGTCCGGAACATTCGTGTTCTTGTTTTTACAAGACCAATAGCAAGTTGTCAACTTGAGTTCAATTCGAATTATGAACGTCTGCGAGAACATGCTAAAAGTTAGCTACGAACCTGGGGCTAATTAAAAAATAGAACAATAAATATTGGAAAAACTTCACCAAGCGTTTATCTAGCGGGTATTAAATCAGAACAGAATTTATGTTCTTAGAGCAAACTTACCAAGGGTGCGAGGCGGGCGTCGAGGCGTGTGTGGTCGTTTCAGGCTTAAATCCACCGGCTCCAGCTGAACTGGCGGTTCGCATGCCTGAAATATCGGTTTAGTTGTTTTAAAAGAGAAAAACATATTGTCCACAAGATGCTAAACAAAGACCGAATTAGTGTTTATCGATCATTGAAAAACATGTAGGGCTTAGACAAAATAAAGAAAAAGATGAGTTGGGTTCTCATGGAGACCGAGGAACATGATACAATTTTTAAGGGTCTACTCACGCAACAAGTGTAAGGGACAGAGCTCTGACCCCTTAGACAAAGTGACATTCCATTAGCGATATCGCTAGTAGAATCAACAATATGTGTCAAAATGCATGGGAATGAATACGTGACAAGCACGTGATTTATCGAATCATTTCTCACTTCCATACATTTTTGACTTTTCGATCAGCGATAGCGATAATAGAATGTTACTTTGTCTAAGGGGGCTGATCTAATCGCAATTAATAGCAGTTTTATTCCTTGACAGACCGAAGAGAACAGACATCGAACGAGATAATCATTGATGTTTGAAATAGCAACGGAAATCTAACGTTTGGACTAGAAAGTTCTAACCATGAAATGCTTTAATTAGACGGCAGATCTAGTTTTTAAGTTAATTAAAAGCAGATAAAATCTAGGTACAACTGACAGACGATTGCGCTTGAAGTTAACATTACAAAACGTTGAATCAGTATTGGAGAGAATGACTTAATTTAAATCATACTAATCATACTAATATTATAAATGCGAAAGTTTAGATGGATGGATGTTTGTTAGAGTTTGTAGCCTAAACGACAGAACGGATCTGGATGAAATTTGGCATAGATGTAGAGGATAGGCTAGAAGAACATAACTTTACTTGCTTTTGTTTTTTTTTAATTCCACGTGGGCAGACTCGCGGGCGAAAGCTATTATAGTTGCTTATATTAAAATTATAATTATAGTTACAAAGATAGAGGGAGACGAAGAAAGTCTACAGAAGTATATGCGATGACATGAGAATTAAACTAACTATCTTATAAGATTAAACGAAGTTCTTGTCATGTCTTATCCAAACATTTCCTTAGTATTGTAAAACCTTCGTTTATCGAAATGGTCTTTTATCATATCGATACTGTTTATCTCTATTGCTTTTAGCCGAAACCCTTTCTATTTAAACTTTCCTATAGTATTATGCAACTAATTGCATCACAGCTCACTTTATTCCGAAATCTATTATTTATTTTGAGAACGGTAACAAGTAACGCTAAAGTGTTCGTGTGAGAGCTAACACGGCTGTCTTGTGTGCATGAAATATGGTAAGTAAGGGTGGGGCGCTACTGTTAGATTAAATTATTTGTCTATTTAATAAAGAGACAGTGAAGAGATATTGTATTTGAGTCAGTATAGATAAATAAACATAAGTATATGTTTCTCCTAAACCATTGATCAGATTACTTTGGTAAAGCATCCTGAGAATGTCCGTGATAATTTCTGGCAAAAAACAGAAAAAGTGTTTTTGGTCTGATTAAAATACATGACTTGGATCTCTTAAAACTACCATGTTGTTTCCTCAGGTTATATTGCATAGTCAAATTCGCTCATCGTACCGCCACGCTGTCACTCGGGCCGTACATTCGCACTTTAATTGCAGATGAGTCGTGCAGAAGGCGTTGCGTAAGCGTGCGGTCGTGCGCCGCTGCCCCGCCCGCCTCTATCGCACTGCATTAACGTCGCCTATGATTTATCACGCGCCTCACACCTCGACAATACCAGAATCCAAACGAGAAAAGTAGCGCGTAATGAATAAATTGATAGTCGAATTGTTTTAGATAATTCTAAAGAGCATATTAATGGTAAATGACTGAAATGACAGAAGATCGATCGATATAGAGGATGAAAACCTGATGCGCTTACCCCATATGAGTTGAATGTGAATAAAGAGATGCTGGTGGATCCTATGGTCCTTGGGTCATGGTTTGGGATCCATTAGTAGCAAACAGTTAGAAACTGGATGAACAAATTTAATGTGGCCCTTGGCTCCTTCTAAATGTCATATTAACGTGTACCAAAGCAGTAATTCTCAAAAGAGACATTTTTTAGATTGTGTTTGATTCTTACATCAATGATACGGTTACAGTAATTGCTGTTCAATGAAATAGACCAATATTCTTATTTAAGTGACTTCTGTTAACTTAATATAACATTGCTAACAAGCTATGTTATTCCAAGTTGACTAATTACAACATCACGTAAGAACAGTCATGTACCGTTTTCCAATTAGCCCAAATCGTGAGGGAAAGTAAAGTGTACAGGGTAAGTAGAGGCTGCAGAATTAAGTATTCAAAGTTTCTTTTTTTCAATCTTCGAAAGCTCCTCCTACTAAGTTTTTAAGGCGGCAAAAAAGCAGAGGGCTTTCTAATGTTCAATGTTCCGACGCACATTAACATGCGTAAAAGCAGGCACCACCACCGGGAACTGCATATGCGTTTTTGGTTTTATAACACTACTTGGTGTTGCTCGCGACTTCGTCCGCGTGAAATTAAAAAACACAACTTATATTACTCACAGATAAATTACCTTTCTAATGGTAAAAAAATTTAAAAAGTCGGACCAGTAATTTTTACGTGAATGAAATACATATAAAAGTACAAATCTTTCCTCTTTATAATCTTACTAATCTTACTAATATTATAAATGCGAAAGTTTAGATGGATGGATGGATGGATGGATGTTTGTTAGAGTTTGTAGCCTAAACGGCTAAACGGATCTCGATGAAATTTGGCATAGACGTAGAGGATAGTCTGGAAGAACACATAGGCTACTCACTTTTGTTTTTTTTAATTCCACGCGGACGAAAGCTAGTATTAGTATAAATTTAAGAATACCCAAGTAGTAATTGTTTGGAAATGCCGCTAAGAACAGATCAATCCATACCGCGAGGAAAAGAATAGTTTAATTAATAATGATGTTTGAAAAAATAAAAAGGTATAGTATATCTTAATTTAGCTAAAGGTCGTTCGTGTAAAAGATAACAGTAACCTATGAACATGATGATAAAACGATCAAGATCGTGCCAAACGGAAGGCCGCAATCTCAGCTAATGTGGCTGTGGGCAGTAATGAGTAATATTATCATACGCCGCCCTTATTACTTGCCTGTGATAAATCATCTTCGTCCAGCCATAAATCATATCAACGAACTCATATTAACATGTATTGCGGTACGGATTAAAGACGTAAAAAAATTATCAGCCCTGTCATTTCATATTTGTGGGGGAATTACCTGAAGCTATCTACCATTAGAAGTGATAAATATCGTACTTTAGGTTATAAAAAACATTTCAAATTGCATTTTATATAAATGTAATATTTTGAAATATGGCAGATGATGAAATGATATCTTCATTAATTTAACTCAAAAGGGTTTTGCATCTTATTTACGACCTTTTGGTAAGTTGTATGTCCACTTAGGTGTTATCTGTGTTAAATGGTAAGATCACGATAACTTGAAGTTAACATTTCAAGTTATGAGCTTAACTCAAAACAGCGATATTTCACTTTGAATGGTTTATTACGTCTCTACTGATCTACGACACGAAGCGTTAGAGTACAGTGGGGTTTGTTGGCGGTATTGTACTTTCATAGGCAAAATACACTTTCAAACTATAAAGTAAGTGAATCCTGTAACAATAGTATATTCCAACATAAATAAACGGTGTATAGTGCAGTTAACGCTAATCATATTAACATTAGAAAGCTTAGATGGATGGATGGATGTTTGTTAGAGTTTGTAGCCTAAACGGCTGAACTGATTTCGGTGAAATTTGGCATAAACGTAGAGGATAGTTTGGAACAACACATAGGGTACTCAGTTTTTTTTTTTAATTCTACGCGGACGGAGTCGCGGGCGAAAGCTAGTGTTTTATATGATCAAAACATTTGTAGACTAATCTATGTGTTTATTTGTAAGAAAGGGCGGGTAAAACATTTTTTGTGTAGTATACTGCGAACGGAGGCGACTGTACAAGCGGTAGACAACTAATTGCTTCTGCGAAGCTGACCCCAAACGGCTTGCCGCCGAACAATTCAACAAAGGTGTTTAATTTTTTCTCAATTCCAGTAATCTTAGAACATCAAACTCGTTATTTGGTTGTTGATTTTTTATTCTACATTTTGCGTGACTACGTGTAGCCTCGTAGAGTCGCAGTTACAAGGTTGGATTGTATTTCAACTTATGTCTACTCTTTACCTTTACGTCTTTTGTTTCATTGGGATAAGTCAGCGAATCGTTACCGTGTAGTCGCAGATTAGCTTTGATATCGGAAAGCGAAGCAATACTTATATTAAAAAGTGTTTTTCCTATTATAAAGTGTTACAAGTGTTTCGGCAGTGAAAACCCCCAATTACAAAGGCGTCAATTGTAACACGAAAGTGTAATTTTTAACACGGAAATCATCATAACAGAAAAAGCAAACCGTCACTACTATTCACGCAAAGTATGAAAAATAGAGTGTAGTGTAAACTATACTTTATACGGTCGAGTAAACAGTTTCACAGAAACGATAGAATACAAACAAGCAACAAAACAGTGCATACATATTGATTTCTGTATCATAATGTATTCATTAATAAAATCATTAACAGCGATGCTTAGACAATAAAAAATTCATTCTGCTTAGTATGGACTGACTTTACATAATTTTATTCCCCTATCGTTTTTTATTCTTCGCTCGATAAAATGCATAGAGAACTGTGTACTGTTGAAGGCCTACTTCAAGCGATAGACGTTGCAAGCTTACGATATGATATTTTCATCATAAATAGTTTACATTTAGTTTATACATTCAACTTTATCTTAAATTTTGTTGTACACGCCACGGATGATGCAAATCACCAGTATTTCATATTGGTATATTTAGAGGACTGCATGCATGCAAAACTCATAGCAACATATTTTTTTTTTATAATATAAGGTGGCAAAAGAGCAAGCGGCCACCTGAATCCACCGAAATGGAAAGCGACCGCTGCCCATAAACATCCGCAATTGCAGATGCGTTGCCTACCCTTAATTGATGGAGGAGGAGACGCACATAAAGAGGACATTTCCTCTTCCTATGCGTCTCCTCCACCGTCAAATCCACTTTTCCTTCCCATCCTTTCCCTGTTAAAAAAGGGTGGAAAGGGACTGAAATTAGGCCTCAGGCACCACACTCATCAGACGAAACGCGGAATTGCTTCCACTTCACGCCTGTTTTCTGTGTGGTCGTGGTATTACACCAGACGAGCCGGCCCATTCGTGCGAAGATGTTAAAGCGGGCTCTACCACTGGAAAAACTTAGCAGGGTTAAGAAAGTAATAAGTTAATTGAAACAATTATTACTCGATCAAAATAATGATAGATATTCAGGCGATACGCACGTCTTTGTTGCTCGATTAATTGTGATTAATAGTTGCAGTAGCACGCAATAACATTGATACTACTTGATATCTATTGTGTTTACCGAATGCCCTACACGATGTTAAGAAAAAAAAAACTGCGAAATTATTAATCTATTTTGATTAATTCTAAAATGACTTAAAACAGAGATGGCTGAAGCAGATCAACTGGATACCCTGAGCCACAGAAGTCCCGTCAGTGGCGTATGTAGGCAGAAAATAAACCTACATGGCGAATAGAGGATCTACTAGTTGAAGAAAAAATGTAACATTCAGCCAATTCAACCAGTAAAATTTTGACAGAGGTCTACATAGTAAAAAGTTTGAAAATCTCTGAATTAAACTATACACAAAACGTACCAGATAGAGCCAAAACAACAGGTACACAATTTTCTTCTAGTAAAAATATACCTAAGTCGGACGCAGCTGACCTTTCACTTCGACTCCGACTTTCATAGTTCTCACTAGGTTGCAGTCACCTTTATATTAAAAATATTCAGCAAAGTAGCAATATATAATGTCAGATGCGCATCTGACAGGCAAGAGGTGAGCAGAGGGCGCGGCAGCTTTGCTAACACTTCGTCAGATTGCATTTTGATCGAGTGGAATCTGCCATGTAAGAAATTAAATTATACTTCGTGATTGAGCGATGGCGTAAGCTTAGATTTACAAAAATAATAGGCGAAGTTTATCCAATAAGGAATACGTGTAATTTTCGGGAACGCAAAAAGTTTGAGTATGGTTTTCTAAAGATTTTAATTATACAAACGTAATAATCAAGTTTGGACATTCACCTATCGTACGTCCATATTGGCAACGAAAAAGCGGTTTACGTCGGAGCAACTGTAAAGATTGAAATGCGTCATTATCTATAACGTCAATAGTCAAAAAAATCACTTTCCAAAGACTTTTTTCGCTTCTTAACTTTTTACGTTACGAGTAGTGATATTTGTTGCCACAAATCTTTCTATGTTGCCATCATTTTTTTTCAAGAGCTCTCATCAATCTTTACAACTACTGATTGTTATTTAATATTTTAATGTCCGACGTCAATAACGTATCTATACTATTATAATAAAGCGTAAACACACACTTCTTTGTTGCCTAAGATATCAGCAATTACAGCATATTTTTGAATAATTCTTTCTTTAATAAAATGCCCTACACTTACGTCACGCTTTAGGCTATATATTTTCACGCCATTAAACTTAGGGGGTAAATATTTTGGATAAAAACCCTAATGTGGGAAAGAGACTATAAGTTGCTGCCAACATCAAGGAAGCAAGATTGCCATTGTAAGGTAATTGGTATTTTGACATTTGCAATTAAGAATTTGACAAATGTAAACAATATTTTTTTTTATAATTTCATGCGGATGAATCCACAAGGAACAGCTAGTCTTAGATATATTAACCGGTTTAGTGAAGCTTATGTTATGCTGTGAAAGTCTACCCTTCCGTAGATAATCTGTAACCGCGTTTAATAATTTAAATAATCTCTTATTCCCTCGAAAACTTTTTAAAGTCCCCTAAAGAAACATAAGTGTATACTTACTTTTTGTAAGCCGGATTTAAACGCATTTATACCTATAGTTGTATACTAATTATTTCTTTTTCGGTAAGCATTCCGTTAGTAAGCCGGTACTTCCCGTTTAAAGATACTTTTGGCTAATTAAATCCGGATTTTGCCCAATTTTCATGTTAATGAGTAAGTATTTGCATGCAAATGCCATGGCGCTCCCTCCAAATGCTTATAATTAAAAGATTTTTCTTAGTTGTATTGGTTTGTTAGGCAGGTTTTAGCCTTTTAATTTTATCGCTCCTAATTTCGAGAATCTTTTGCACCAAAAGCAATTGATTATTAATTAAAACAGAAAACAAAAAGAATGCGTTCATAAACCTAGCATATTGTACCAAAAATTTGAAAGAATAAAACTGGATTAAAAGATATAATTTTATTAAAACTTAATTAATTCTAGCAGCTATCCTTTTACTGTAATCAACAAGTATGTAGTATAATTGATATGATAACAAAAGATAAGGTAAAAATCTTCAAAGAAGAAAAGAATCACTTTAGCAATCGACCCATCTTTGTAACGAAAGACTCACGTTTCAGCAACGCAATCTACGCCGATTTGATTTTACAACATTCTCGTGTCTATAAGTATTCATTTAAACTAACAGTACGTGATTTAGTATCACCGCAGCGGATTACATAGCATGCAAACTGAGCAATAGTTGTAAAAACTTAATATGGTCTTCTAGTTGACGTAAGAGGTCCATTTAACGGCATATCATCCAATCGGACTAACGAAGCACTGGCAGTTACTTGCGAAACTATTGTGGTGTTCTCAAACCTCAACGAACATCGATACCGTTGAAATCAAAAGGGTCTAATTTGACGTGCGATTTGAATATGGAATCGACTCCCGCGCACAGATCCCTATCATTAATTGATCTATTGATTTCTCGCTATCTGATCGAACAAGGGAAATTGTTAAATGCTTAATGGCTTCTGTTTTCTCGCAATATACATATTTATAAATCATAGCTGTTTTATTACAGAATTTTACTAATATTTTTTTTAAATAACATTAAGATATCACCCAAAAGATATTGCTTCCAAAAATAATGGAACCTTTATTGTATTTACACTATTATTATGTGATTTTCTTACCTCCATAGTATTGGGCAGCATGACGCCATCGCGGCGCCCCGCGCCCTCTCTTTCATCCTGAAAAAAATTGTAACAATAAAATATACATTTAAAACAATCGCTACATTAAAGGTTAAGGGGCCATATCGCAAAAAGATCCACGCCATATGAGCCTCAGAAAAAAAATATTTCTTTATGATTAAAGATGATTCTATTATTTTGTAAAACCTTTTACGTCGCATAGGTGAAAAAATTGTACTTCAACCAACTTTGCAATAGTTTGTTTTAACAATATTTTTAGTAGAAGGATTTTGTTTTAATTAACTTATAAATGTTAAGGTTTGCCGCAATATCGTCGTGTCAATTATCTAGAACAAGATCGCCGGCGTAAATTATAGGCCGATAATTACATAGTTTCATAGCTAAATGACCATTTAATAAAAAGGGGAGGGAAAGATGCCAGGAGTTAGATCACCGTTAAATTAACCGTAAGATAGTTACCGCATGGATTTATTTATAAAACAAACTGAACAACATTAAAACACGAGACACTGATTTTTTTTACATTAATATTTATCAGAATTACAATCAGTTTACCTTTGATTCCTATGAGCTTATATGGAGGTGCGCACCCTACTCGTTTATACTAATGGGCTGCGAAACAATCCATAATCGCACAACAGATGTGCGATAGTTTAGTCAAAGGTGTGCGCCCGCTCTAACTGTATAAGAATGATATTGAAAGTAATAAAATATATGTCCATATCGTAAGTACAAAATAGTTACCGCGGTCGTAAACCAAGATATAGATCGGTTCTATTACCGAGCTGCTATATCCCATTCAATGTCGATTGTTATGCCCGTTGGCAACATTTCATATCAACATCTGATATGTTGGACGGATCTTGTATCGGCGTGGGCTACCCACCCACCGCGCTACGCTTTCTTATCGCCAATCACGATCTGACATACGCAAACTTATCGCCAATCACAATCTGACAATGTCCTCATGACCGGTTTGAACTTATAAAGTCTCACACCTGTCGCTCTAATGGTTAGTCACGGGGTAAAAATAATGCACAAGAAATAAAATAAAAGAAATTCGTAACTTTATGGTAGTGAGGGCTTTTTAACACAATCATACCACAAACGTAGTTTAGCAAACGTCTGTTTTGAATTAAATTATGTTGAGCAGAATATTTGTAATACTTCGTCCAGATGAGGAAAAACAAAGAAAATAAGGGAAATACTAGAATTTCCACAACATTGAAGAAAAGTTATCTAGGCGATAATGTTATAAATTTGTAAGTCGGTAGCATTAAAATATTAAAATCTTTAAGTTTTCGCAACTCTAAATAATAATTTCGATAGCCATTTACAACGGCCTCAAGTCCGTAACATTGGTCACGACATATCGCCGCATCAAACCAGGGGGACAAATGCGTAACGCAACATTCGCCGAATGTCCAACGGCCAGTGAAAGCAAAATGCTAAGTTCCCACGATACCGTTTCGGCTAGGGTTGGTGAATGTACGAAATCGTAATTTAAATAGCGTGTTACCTAAACAGGCTAACAAGTGTACGAGATAATGCGTTAAATAGAATGTAACACTTCAAATACTGCAATTATGAAAGAAGACCCTATACTTTAGACGAAAACTTTAACACTAACAAAAGCACAATTTTTTCTATTGCACAAAACGATATTGACTTTAAACTATAAAGAGTAAAGATGAAATACTATAAATAAATCTAACCTAACAAAATTATCAAAGATAAAGGTACGTCTGTTTTAATATTTACAAAATAATACAAGCATAATAATCCAACCAAAATTAGAAGACGACAATTGTTTGCCCAACAATATCCAGATATAAAAGAAGAACATATTAGAATTAAAATGATTCATGATGGGAGAAAATAAAACTGGCCATCGGATAACAAATCCGAAAACGAGATAGATAAAAAATCGTGTTTCGGCTATATCTGATAAGCATTCGGGGCAAATGTTAAATTCCCACGATACGATTGAAGATGAGACCATATAAAACCCGATGCTGATCAAAAAGGTCACACAATTTCATAAACGTATTAATCAACCATAGTTTACATTTACTTGAATAATGTTAATGAATTCAATCGAATAAGCAATTAATTTATATTTGACAATAGTTTTAACGTAATCTTCTAATCCAAGACCTAACAATTTCAAGTTGTCTGTAGTGTGTACAAACATCTTGTTACTACGAGTTACCTTAGTACCTTAGTAGTTACTTTACTGCCTGTAGAAAACAATATTGTCATCGAAATTGTTTGCAGAAATCTTATTCTAAGATCTTTCCTCGTAATTGTCAAATTTTGATTAGGACATGGGCTAGGCCAAAAAATAGGACCATACTAAAACGAACGATACGAATAAGGGGAGGGATTGCATGCTATTAATATGGTATTAATGGTAGCAATCCCTCCCCCCTTAGACCTACCCTAAATCATCAACTGGCTACGCCCCTTGGTTTCAGTAGGCTGTTTTTAATTCTCGCTAACTAAAGCCATCACATTTCCTTATTGTTTCTATTAAACAAATGGATATCTAAAACACTGAAAGGAGATACAGTTCTGGATATAGCTTGTTCTAGCTTTTAAATAGAGAAGCGATAGCCCTGTAGTCTTGCGCGTGAGATGTCACTCGTCCCCGTCGCACTCGCTTTGAGACATTCGGACAGACAAGGACCGCCGCGTCTTACTTATCATAGGATTTGTTCTATTTGGTACTACGTACTTTCCTTTCCTACTGATGAAAAATATTACCTTAATCTGAAACTTGGAAAATCCGCTAAATTGGACCAATTGTACTAAATACATTTCAAGTGAAATTAACATATTAAATTGATTCCTGCAATCTTAACCACATCGCCGTCCCTTTTTGTAGTTTATCTAAATTGCGTCGTATTGATTTTTATTCTGCCTTTCACAGTTTCTTCATAGAAGCTTGTAGTCCCATCAGATATTCATTCTTAAAGCCCTAATCTGCAATTCTACACTTACAATCTTCGGTAGCTGATTTTTTTAATTTACAATGTATCGTCTTGGCAACATTACTGTATAAATGTGTAAGTAATATAAATTCTTGATACTGGTAAAACGTTTTTACTCTTAACGAAGCCGTCTACGATACGTTGTGCTTGAGCGAGCGTCTTTTTTCATTAGAAAACCTATTATTTTCACAGATGGATAACTTATAAACGTTTAGAGTGAAGTCGTACATATTTATGATTCTTATTCACGCTCCCACGTGTTTTTTTCAACACTAGGATGAACAAGAGAAAAATCTGTTATGAATAAACTTTAGAATGAATTTTCAAAATGAAAGTATTAATATACACCTTATAAACGTCGTTTGAAGATTTTAACAGTTTATCTAATGTAAACAGAAGTCGATAAAATTAATGAAAGGTGTGAAATATCTAACGGTTAAAGCATTTCAATATCTCAAAAGGTTTTATTACACCATTAGCGCTATTATTCGGCGTTAAATTAACTTTACCACTAATAGATAGCGTTTAACCGATGTTCCATTAGGCACAGCCGTCCTCTCAAGATAACCGACGCACCGATAGTTGCAAAAACATCATCGTTTTAATGATCAAGCAATTAACTAATGAAATGATGTCAAATCAAGCTCTCGTTCTTACATAGACTTCAATTAAACTCTAAAACCAATGTAATGTTCACTTGAAACCATTCAGAGGCACGGCGCTTGCTGGGAAGAATTCACGTTAGCAAATCATCACGAAATTAAACTAATTACAAATAAATATTGAGAAAAAAAGCTGTTAAAAATGTCGTTAAACCAAATCAGGTTAGATATAGAGGAGTCTTTAAATTAGTTACATATTTCATCAATTTTTTTCCTAAACATATAAGACATCAAATGACTCTAGAAGTTTGAATTGGAAAACTTTTACTATTATGTAAATAGAAAATCATACTGTCTAAAATGATAAACAATAACAATACTTTAAAAAAAATTAGAAACCCCACTGACTAGTCCCGACATTTTAGGGATGAACACGAATCCAAGAAACTCTCTCGTCAAAGTTGGTTTATTCGTTTAGACTCAAAGCCATTATATTTTTATTACAACGGAATTTACATATTTACAGACCTACATACGTTAAACAAACCTGCATACGCGTAAAACGTAACCCCCTGTCATTGTCTTTCTTTAGATTTATATAGATATCAAAGTTCACTATAATCGGTAAGTATTTATTGATGTTAAAATGTCAATTACTATAATTCATCATCATTGAATACAATAGATATTGGGCACGCTTTACGTCGATTTATTTAATTTATGCAAAAAATCGCATGTTATTGCACAATAAGTATTTAACACATTTTATTAACGTTAACTTAAACGGACAGTAAGCAATTTTAAAATGAATAATATAACACTTGTTAAAATTACAGAGTTTCAGTTATATTGTCAGACAGTTATGTTAAAGGTTAGCGTGGTATGGACATGTTATGCGACGAGACGATGGGGACATAAACCAGAAAGTGTTAAGAGTGAATGTGGATGGCTACAAAGGAAGAGGAAGACCGAAGAAAGTATGGATGGATTGTGTGAAAGAGGATATGCTTAAGAAAGGAGTGGATTCAGATATGACGGCTGATAGAGATGTATGGAACAGCAGCACATACTGTGCCGACCCTCCATAAGGGATAAGGGCAAGTTGATGATGAGTTATGTTGTCAGAGTAATTCCCGAAAGGCCGATAGGCCCACCGAGGGATCGAACTAATTGGAACTATACCATTGGGCCGATCAAATCTATACAATCAATAGACCCAATGGGGAAAAAGTCCCAATGGGTCAATTAATCGGTGGGTCGATCAACCGGTGCACCGATCAGCCCAACGAGAAACACCCTGTAGTTTGAGCAGTGAAAGATGACGATGATGATGTGACGCTTTCTTGTAATTAATCTTAAAATATTTGAAGGAAAGTGGTAATGTCGGCTATAGGGCCGAGTATAACATATTCAAGTATAGACTTGAATATCTTTCCTTATCACGTAGTACATCTATTAATTAAAAGCTGCTCACAATCACACCGGAATGCATAGAGTATTGCATACATTTAATTTGCTCCATGAATTTTAAAAGGCTTTCGATAAATCCATTCACATAAAATAGAGCAATAGATCTTGTTTGAGGCAGTTTATATGCAAATTGCGATGTCTAATTTCGACTACTGTAATACTCGTTTAGTTAGCAAATTGTATAATTTTATTTAATTAAGAGTAACAAATAGGTTGCAATTTATATTACAAGTTACTCGCCTTCGATTCGCTTGCACGGAAACTTTCAAGTTTATATAAGTTACAAATCTATAAATGAAATATAACTTTCTTTCATCGTTTAAGTCAAGTCAGGCGTTGTGGTTGCCAGTAGCATTAGAGATGCACTTAGTCGTCTTGAGCAAAAATGTTACCCAATACAAGTCTTTAACTGAAATTAAAACAGGAAATAGCCTTATAACTACAATGGTAATCTTTATGTTCATTCTAATAAGAATACAGACGTATTTAATGGTGTTCATCTCCATGTAATGCAACAGGCAAATCACGATCGCACGTTACTGGGTGAAGGTTGCGAGAAAATCGCTGAGATGCGGCAACCGACAACCGACCCGCCTTGCCTAAGGCCGCTGACACACCCAGCGCGGCTAAATAAAGACCTTTAACCTGGATTACAATTATTGTGAACACGATTTGTTACGAAGACGACACTTATTTATTATGTCTCCATCTTTATACAAATTTCTATACATACAAGTAGTTGTTGATATGCCAATGCTTGTTTTAGCATAGGTAAGGCTTCTGTGTCGTTAATTGGTCACTAAAGGAGTCTTACCATAGGTTGAATATGAGATCTAAGAGATCGATTAAGTAACTATTAGGCAATCGTTTGTTGTTATATAAATATACTTAACTGAAGTGAAATAAAAATGGTTTAGTACTCCAAACGTCAATTACATTTTAGATTGTATGTAAATCTATCTTATAAGCGCTTTTGTAACCACATTTGGCAGTGACGAGCGTTAGATGCATCACGACCTTGCGATCACCGCGCGAATACGTGTCTGATATATTAAGGTCCATACCACGCCTACCAGTTAAACATCCGGCTGTGTGTTACTTGTTTTATACGGAAGTTACTAGTAATTATGATTAAAAAATCAGTTCGATTGACTCTATCCCAGTCATGTTCTGGAGAATCGAATGGAATGATATTTCACTAGTCAAAATCGTTTAAGCCGGTAAAAGGAGGTTGAAGACGTCCTTATAAACTTCTTGTTGAATCCTTCTCAACCAGTTCGATGACATACTCGAGAAATTCGATAATATAAATTCGGTATCTGAGTTTACGAGTCTTGAATTTTATATCGTCATTGTTTATTTATCACTTTAAATACAGTTTACGTGAAAGTTATGTACTTAAAATTTGTGATATTTACTATAATACAAAAGCCGGGTTCTTAGCGGATCTTGTATAAAATATTAGCCTAACCTAGTTGATTTATACTTCATAAATAAAACAAATAAGGTTTGAATTATTTATAACAGAGATAACGTACAGCACCGCCTTAAGATGCGCCTTGCGTACGGGTGTGGCGAAATAAGGCATTTGATTAATGGAATCACGCCGTGACCTCTATTTTGACCTTACTCCACAAAATTATAATATAATCGTTTAATATCAATGACTCGGTAATGCAAAATTAACCTACAAAGACAGTAAGAAACAAAAAAATATATTTAAATACCTATTTTACTATATTCAGATTTATTCAAGAGGATCATTAATCGTTGCTGGTCAAATGGTGCAAAATATGGCGAAACAGAGACGGAATGAAAGAGTCTGCATTCCTTAAATCCGACCCTGGTTTCAGCAGACGAGACCTATCCTCAGTTTTAGTAGTCGCAGCTTTATAAATTTGCATCGTTTATTTTGTCTAAATATATTTTTTTACCATATTGGTCGCCTAATCACTGATTGCTCTTGGCTAAGGTCTTAGAGTGAAAACGCTACGGGCGAAGCTCTCCTAAAGTGACTTGTAACTACTCAATCTTTGTACTAACAAGTATTTGGGGAGAAATAGGTATAGGGGTATGTTTATATGGTAACTTTACGTTTAAACAATAACACTTACCATGTAAACCATTAAGCGCCTTTTTGCTGGACCCCACAGTCATGTGCTTGTGTACACTGCAAACAAAAACAGACAAGTGATAGACACGTTTTAAGGATAGACAGAGGTGTCAAAATAAACTTCCATAGACTTCATCAATCTGTAGACACGTACGTACGTTTTAAGCCAATGAGGCTTTATGAGGGGGTGACAGCTGTTATCATACTAATATTATAAATGCGAAAGTTTAGATGGATGGATGGATGAATGTTTGTTAGAGTTTGTAGCCTAAACGGCTGAATGGATTTCGATTAAATTTGGTATAGATGTAGAGGATAGTCTGGAAGGACACGTAGGCTACTCACTTCTTTTTTTTTTAACTCCACGCGGACGTAGTCGCGGGCGAAATCTTGTTATGGTATTTTTCATAGTAGTGTGTACATCTATTTTACGCTTTTCGTTTTATTCGAATAAAATGTAAGACAAGTTTTACCACTATCATACAAAGTTGCCGTCGAGATTGTTAAAGCAAATTGAATTACCACAAGTATTAATACTGATTCAACTAAGTCATAAAATGATAGCATCACCCGTTTCCGTGTGTGACAAAGTAACATACGAGTTTCTTCATTTAAAATTCAACAGATCTTGGTCTAATTTGCAATAATCAAAGCTTCACGTAAATCAATCCTTAGTAATGTGTTCTGCAGTTTTTGCAACTGTAATGAAATCGATATTACTGTAAACGCCTTTACAACGGGTTTCCATTCACGAAAAAAATAACAAAAAACAAATTGGTCAGTTTAAAGGATGTGGATGCAATTTTTAATTAATCATTTTCCGGGTAGTTTACATTGAATAAACGTATGCTATATTGATTTTTAATTAAAACCAACTATTGCCTATGACTCCGTCGGAGCAGAATTAAAAAAAAAAACTTAATGAGTAGATTATTTATTCTTCTAGCTATTCCTTATCCAGCATTTTGTCCCAATGCCGTTGAGATCTGTTAAGACATACTGGAGATATTTTCAAACAAACAATCATTCATTTATCTATACTAAACTTTCGCATTTATAATTTTAGTAAGAAGTAGGATTTAATAATCTTAGGTGTAAAGGATGTTCTAAAAATTCTAAAGTCTAATAATTTCTTAAACAGAGGAAATACAATGCAAGAATGGAAAAGCAACATTTTATTGAATCTTACAAAATACAGTAACTTAAGGTGTCGCTGGCCACATTCCTATACTTCAAATAAGTGATACTTAAAAACTTCACACCTTTAAGTTATAACTATACTTATAACTTACTATGAAAGATTTATATGCGATTTTAAATTCAAAATGCACCTTATATCAATAGCATAGGATTTACTTTACAACATTTTAAATAGTAAGAACCATTCATGTTCAATTTGTGATAAAACTTATATGGTTAGATTGTTTTTCCATGTATAGAAGTTACTTAGTCACTTAGCCTTTATATTTGGAGTCCAGGTAGTGACTTATTTCGTTCATTCATTTTAATCTTGGACAAATATCCTCTTTGGAAATAACACTGTTTGTTATAATATACAATTGTCATTTTAACACATTCAATGCCACTACTATCTCCAATTCTAAAATCTAACCCAAATATGTGAAATATCATATTTCATGAAAATTTATTGAAATAATTTAAACTAGCCTTAAGTTATAAAATTGTAATCAATTTTTAAATAAAGACCTAGCACTCACCACGCCAAGGGGAGAATGAGAGGGTGGCATAGGGCCACCTATGAAAAAAAAAACAAATATGTGGCGGTGAATGGGTTAAAATGATATTTTTATAATGTAATACATTTAAATATACTTACAATGTGAAAAATATGTAGAATCTTGAGCAGTGCAGAAGTAATATTTACTCATATTTAATTCTAATTATAAAAAAAAACTACATCTAATACTGGCCTTATTTAACTTAATACTTGACTACTACTACCCTCACATTATGACTGAGAATTAAAAAGTAAAATGAATGATCAACGGAAACTAAAAAGAATTAAAGTCACATAATCAAGATTTCATATTAAAAATGTTTGAATGACAACTTCTGTGTTCCATAGTCAATTATTGGCATAGATATCTGTAACAAAGAAAAATAATATTAGAACAAAAGTTTAAAACATAGAAGAATAATGAAAATGCATTGGTAATAGATACAAAAGCAGAAAGACAAGCATTTATTACTCAAATAAAATATTACTACAGCCCACGGAAGAATAGAAATTTACTGTCACTATAAAGTTGAATTTAATAGAAATGAGACATCAAAGTATCTAAACAATTATACCTTTATAAGGCTGTAATTGCAGACTTATTGAAAAAATATGTATGATCAAATTAAAACACTTTCCAAAATAAATACAGACAAGAAATGGTATTGTCTGCCAGTGAATTGTGCAAATATAATTTCTCATTTTCATTTGAATTAAAAAAAAAACACAAATTTTGGATATACTTAAATAACAATACAGTCTACATTACACCTAAAAATTAATACCAGCAGTTTAGGTAAATTAAACTTTTTTATGAAGGGTCTCAGGATGATTGTAATTTAGTAACTTGTTGATATTAAAGTTTCTAAGCCCTTAAAGCAAAATATATTTTGGTTACGTACCTGAGTTTATGTTATTATAAAGGTTATAATGAAACCTTTGCCACGTATTTCACATAATTTGTCTAAGCCACTTCTAATGTTACTTTTTGTAACATTTAACCACAAAAAACCATCGTCATTCATTGAAATAAATAAAGTCCCATACGTCACGTAAATATTTTTATCGAACTGTCAAACTGGCACAACTGATTTACAGAGAAAACTTTTGCATCAGCTAGATTAGACGAAACGGAACGTTGAAAAATTAAAGATTTTTTTTGTATTGGAAATATTTATACCGGGAAGTTTTGTTTTTAGCGTGCTATTATATTGAGTGCAATTTAACTTAAAAACACCGCTATACCGCCGCGGCGGCCTTCTAACACTGCATAGGTAGTACAGTAAGGTACAGTACGATAGTATTACGGCATTTGCAACCACTCGCTTGGCCGGTTTACGCGTGCACTAGACCAGGCTTAGCACAATAATACAATGCCATAATAATTACGAGATAATTACAGATTTTAAAATGCTCTCGATTTCTATAAATACATCGCAAAAACAGTTTGTCTGCATTTTTCATTCGTTTATTCTAAATATTAATTTAAAAAAAAAAAATGGATGTAATGAATGTTTGTATTAATTACATGCATCTTTTCATCGTATCTAGGATTAACAAAATAAATTAAAAAGAGTCCTTTATTTATTTCCTTTAGCTGAATTTGCTATGCCAACGCCATCTATTGTCGAAAAGCAAAAATACGCTTAAGTTAAAAATACTTGTAATTGTGTTAAAATTACCACATTTCAAAATATCCTCAATTTAATCACATTCAAAAAATGGACGAAGGATTGCGGATATAGGTGCAAGGATATAGGATATAGATTATGAAGATCTTATTTGAAAATTGTAATAAAAAACAATATTTATTGAGTACAATTTTATAAGTAACTGTTAAAAACGCCACTAAATTATAATAACAATATGAAATTCATAAATGTTTCAATAGCTTAAATATTTTCTACAATGTTTATAAACTAGATCATTTCAATACGATTGACATTTGTGCCTTGTGTTTTATCTATCCCCTCCCAAAAGAACAAAAGTTTGTATTAATTACATGCATCTTTTCATCGTATCTAGGATTAACAAAATAAATTAAAAAGAGTCCTTTATTTATTTCCTTTAGCTGAATTTGCTATGCCAACGCCATCTATTGTCGAAAAGCAAAAATACGCTTAAGTTAAAAATACTTATAATTGTTTTAAAATTATCACATTTCAAAATATCCTCAATTTAATCACATTCAAAAAATGGACGAAGGATTGCGGATATAGGTGCAAGGATATAGGATATAGATTATGAAGATCTTATTTGAAAATTGTAATAAAAAACAATATTTATTGAGTACAATGTTTATAAACTAGATCATTTCAATACGATTGACATTTGTAATGTTATTGATGCCTTGTGTTTTATCTATCCCTTCCCAAAAAGACAAAAGTTTGTATTAATTTAATTCTATCTAAAGCAGAACTTGAAACAAACAAACAAAAAACTGTCATAAATTACAATAAAATAGATTTTATAATTGGTCCAATAACATAACCTATAGCTAGGATACAATACCATAATACATTTAATAACAAATAAGCATATAAAAGTACCAATAAATAATTTAATACTAAAAACACATTTTGTTTTAAACTTCCTTTTTTAGTATCCTTTAGGCCGTCTTTTATGATATATTTCCGTATTCCAATCCACCATATTAAGACAGTCTCCGTCCAGTTTATTGTCGTTACATCAAAGTTGAATATTAACTGATCGGTGGTCGACATGCTTTCGAATAATTTTTTAAGGTTCGTGTCGTCGAAAAGCCAATCGTGTCTAGTGAAATAACTCAAAACATGCTGTAGTTTGTACATTTTACTATACAATTTCACGAATCTAGAATTAAAAGGAGAATTATATTGGATGGACAATTTTTTATATTAATATTACAACAAGTGGAGGATAGCACGAAAATTTACGGGAAAATGTTTATAACGTCATTGATAAAATTCGTATACGATTTGTCATGTACTTTACGTCCGTTACTCTGCACGAATCACATACAAATTTTGTCGATGACGTTACGAATACTTTCTCGCAAATTTTCGTGTTATGACTCTTGATTTCATAGGACATACTTAATATTAAATTTGCATATTATAACTCGGAAATTTTCCGATTAAAAGCTAGTAAAATGCTAAACTTAATAAAAATCGATATTCACCTTCTTTCTTTTCCAATCAAGAAACAAATGCCGTCTACAATATATGCAGGAATAAAGTGAAATAACCAAGATAATATCCAGAACAAAAACGGGCTATTCGTCTCCAAAACTCCAGCGTACCATAAAGCTCGTGATGTTGCCAGTTCTTGCCTGTTTCTTCTCATTATAACACCAAGTTCACCTGAAAATTACAGTCATCGTATTGAAAATTTTTAGGGATTTATTTTCAGTTTGTTTGGTTTATTTCAAAATGAAATTTTATCCTAATCCGTTGTGGACTTAAGGAGTAACAAACATTATTCCAAGTAAAAATTAGTTGTAAATGATAGTAAGAACTAAGACGGCAAGAAGTAAAAGAAGAGAGAGAGAGGACTGTGAGTTAATAATTATAATATTCACCCCATGTTATAGGATTCCTTATATTGCTGACTGTATAGATCTTTGCATTCCCGTGCACGTCAATCTTACGTCCCGTCTCCCAGCCGGCGGCTATAATGGCGTTTGTTACTAAGTGAGCGGGAACAAAACTCATTGCGTTCTCTAATTTAGCGAACACCACATTCATTAGCCCCATCCCTAAACCTAATAACACCTGGAATAATACATAGTCATTATGTTTATTATTCCGAATTCTTATTTTTCTTATCTATCATTCGAATAATACTTAATTATTCTTCGGATTCCTAAAAATCAGTTACCAGTAGTTCAAGGAAAATAGTAATAAAACGTTATTTTTTTTATCTATTATTCGAATTATACTTAATTATTCTTCGAATTTCTAAAAATCAGTTACCAGTAATTCAAGGAAAATAGTAATAAAACGTTATTTTTTTTATCTATTATTCGAATTATACTTAATTATTCTTCGAATTTCTAAAAATCAGTTACCAGTAATTCAAGGAAAATAGTAATAAAACGTTATTTTTTTTATCTATTATTCGAATTATACTTAATTATTCTTCGAATTTCTAAAAATCAGTTACCAGTAATTCAAGGAAAATAGTAATAAAACGTTATTTTTTTTATCTATTATTCGAATTATACTTAATTATTCTTCGAATTTCTAAAAATCAGTTACCAGTAATTCAAGGAAAATAGTAATAAAACGTTATTTTTTTTATCTATTATTCGAATTATACTTAATTATTCTTCGAATTTCTAAAAATCAGTTACCAGTAATTCAAGGAAAATAGTAATAAAACGTTATTTTTTTTAATCACGTGGATCTCTTTTTAAAGAAGAGATTAAACATATATTATATACGAGCCGTTGCTCGCGTCTTCGCCCGCGTGAAATTACAAATATAACCTATTACGTTCGCCCTTTTTTTCAACCTATTACCAAAAGTATTAACTTAGTAGTAATCTACGTAATAACAGAAATCTACCGATGCAAGATTCCAAATTTCTAAGTCCGGTAGCTTGTAAGCTGATTTTTCGGTTACCCTTATTGTTTGTGTTCGCGATATCTTCTAAACTATTAGTCCAATTTTAATACTGTAAATGACAATTTTATTCTACATTAAATTCTCCTGATAACAAATGCATTTATTTGGATAAGGATAAATATTGAAACCAATAAATAATTTAATACTAAAAACACATTTTGTTTTAAACTTCCTTTTTTAGTATCCTTTAGGCCGTCTTTTATGATATATTTCCGTATTCCAATCCACCATATTAAGACAGTCTCCGTCCAGTTTATTGTCGTTACATCAAAGTTGAATATTAACTGATCGGTGGTCGACATGCTTTCGAATAATTTTTTAAGGTTCGTGTCGTCGAAAAGCCAATCGTGTCTAGTGAAATAACTCAAAACATGCTGTAGTTTGTACATTTTACTATACAATTTCACGAATCTAGAATTAAAAGGAGAATTATATTGGATGGACAATTTTTTTATATTAATATTACAACAAGTGGAGGAGAGCACGAAAATTTGCGGGAAAATGTTTATAACGTCATTGATAAAATTCGTATACGATTTGTCATGTACTTTACGTCCGTTACTCTGCACGAATCACATACAAATTTTGTCGATGACGTTACGAATACTTTCTCGCAAATTTTCGTGTTATGACTCTTGATTTCATAGGACATACTTAATATTAAATTTGCATATTATAACTCGGAAATTTTCCGATTAAAAGCTAGTAAAATGCTAAACTTAATAAAAATCGATATTCACCTTCTTTCTTTTCCAATCAAGAAACAAATGCCGTCTACAATATATGCCGGAATAAAGTGAAATAGCCAAGATAATATCCAGAACAAAAACGGGCTATTCGTCTCCAAAACTCCAGCGTACCATAAAGCTCGTGGTGTTGCCAGTTCTTGCCTGTTTCTTCTCATTATAACACCAAGTTCACCTGAAAATTACAGTCATCGTATTGAAAATTTTTAGGGATTTATTTTCAGTTTGTTTGGTTTATTTCAAAATGAAATTTTATCCTAATCCGTTGTGGACTTAAGGAGTAACAAACATTATTCCAAGTAAAAATTAGTTGTAAATGATAGTAAGAACTAAGACGGCAAGAAGTTAAAAGAACAGAGAGAGAGAGGACTGTGAGTTAATAATTGTAATATTTACCCCATGTTATAGGATTCCTTATATTGCTGACTGTATAGATCTTTGCATTCCCGTGCACGTCAATCTTACGTCCCGTCTCCCAGCCGGCGGCTATAATGGCGTTTGTTACTAAGTGAGCGGGAACAAAACTCATTGCGTTCTCTAATTTAGCGAACACCACATTCATTAGCCCCATCCCTAAACCTAATAACACCTGGAATAATACATAGTCATTATGTTTATTATTCCGAATTCTTATTTTTTTTATCTATTATTCGAATTATACTTAATTATTCTTCGAATTTCTAAAAATCAGTTACCAGTAATTCAAGGAAAATAGTAATAAAACGTTATTTTTTTTAATCACGTGGATCTCTTTTTAAAGAAGAGATTAAAAATATATTATATACGAGCCGTTGCTCGCGTCTTCGCCCGCGTGAAATTACAAATATAACCTATTACGTTCGCCCTTTTTTTCAACCTATTACCAAAAGTATTAACTTAGTAGTAATCTACGTAATAACAGAAATCTACCGATGCAAGATTCCAAATTTCTAAGTCCGGTAGCTTGTAAGCTGATTTTTCGGTTACCCTTATTGTTTGTGTTCGCGATATCTTCTAAACTATTAGTCCAATTTTAATACTGTAAATGACAATTTTATTCTACATTAAATTCTCCTGATAACAAATGCATTTATTTGGATAAGGATAAATATTGAAACCAATAAAAGAACGCTGCAAATAGCGTTGGATTTTTAATTCATTTTGTAAACACAAAAGTGGTTATTGTAAGAAAACCGTTAAAGATAGATATATGCTATCGCGCACTTTTCTGTAGAACTTTTTGAGATCTACAATTCCTTCATACATCATTTTTATACACCTCTAATGGTTTACGCAGCGTAAACCGAGTAAGGTAAAGTTTAGTGATTTTCTAACGCCGGGGTTCAGAAATACGCTTTTTAATAATAGTTCCTAATTATTAGTAATAATAAAATATAGCCTATGTTACTCACAGATAAATTACCTTTCTGATGGTGAAAGAATTTTTAAAATCGGCCCAGTAGTTTTTGAGTGATTTCAATACATACAAAAATACAAAAATACAAAAATACAAAAATACAAAAATACAAAGTTTTCCTCTTTATAATATTAGTATAGATAGATAAGAGATAGTTGAACCTTCACTTAAAACATTTTTCACATACTAACGCTATCTATTAATAGATCCTCAAAACCACATGTCAATCTTACTAATATTATAAATGCGAGAGTTTGGATGGATGGATGAATGTTTGTTAGAGTTTGTAGCTAAACGGCTAAACGGATCTCGATGAAATTTGGCATATATGTAGAACATAGTCTGGAAGAACACATAGGCTACTTGCTTTTTTTTTTAATTCTACGCGGTCGGAGTCGCGGGCGAAAGCTAGTATAATTATATTATATTGTAAAACTGTTTAGTTTATTTTTATAACAAAAGATGGAGCTTTTTGTAATTTTGTAAAATGTTTTATTGCCAATACAAGTCACAAGTGGCGTACTAAACTTGACAACATATTGTATCTTTCAAAGAAAGTACCGGTGAAAAAGTTCACTATCCATCGACTATACATTTTTAAATATTGACATCCTTGTGAAACCGCGAGGATTTAGTGGCGAAGCATCTGCCTAAATTATATCGTTATCTCTGTTTTTTGAAAGAGAATGATAGGGAAAGCAATGTATATACGTTCCTGTAAGTTGTAAATACATAAATTCATAAAACAATTACATACTCCACTTGGTCCGTATACGCTACTCATGTCGATCCAACCTGGAGTTGGCTCTGTTATCGGTGCTATTACTGGAAACAAAGTAACACAATATGACAGTTATCACTTGTACCGAAGAGGTCAACACATTTCATAACACGCTGTTCCCCTGCGGCTTCAGCCGCATGAAATTATAGAAACTTTATTTTTCTGAAATTTTCAATTGCAAATGCTTTAATGACAACAAAGGCCCTTGATGTTGGCTGAGAATTGTTTGGCATGGCAATTTTCCCTTTCCCGCATTACGGTTTTTTCCAAATTATCTACTCCCTAAGTTTAATTGCGTGAAAATTACAGCATAAAGCGTGTTGAAAGTGTAGGGCTATTAAAAAAATAATTATTCAAAAATATGCTGTGATTGTTGACATCATATATACGAGTAACTAAGTAGTTAGTGTGTGTTTACGCTTTATTATATTATATTAGTATAGATTTCTTACAAATACTTTACCGATTGCAGGTCTAACTATGCAAACAGGCATGTCACTTTTTATTGTACGTACAGTCTCTTCGGCTATTGCCTTCGTATACGTATAGGTGTTTGGCCACCCGTCTGTAAAACTGAAAATAACTCTGATTCTTACAACTCTGTTAAAAGTTCCTTAATAATAAAATCTTAGTAGAGGTATAAATAAATATAAATTTATAGAGAAAAAGAGAGGCCCAATTTTAGTCCCTTTCCCGTTCCACCCTTTTCGTATAAGGAAAGGATTGGATGGGAAAGTGGACTTGACGGTGGAGGAGACGTGTAGGAAGGGGAAATATCCCCTTTATGTGCGTTTTCTCCTCCGTCGATTTAAGGTAGGTAATGCATCTGCAATAGCGGATGTCTATGGGAAGCGGTCGGTTCGTCATTTTGGCGGATTTAGGTGGCCGCTTGCTCGTTTGCCACCTTATTGTGTAAAAAAGAGATAAAAACGACGCCAATAATAGATCTATTGAAGTAGAATAAGCGAGTGAGATGAACAGATAACTTACAACGTTGTCATTCCTTCCAGTTGCTCATTGGATAATGTTTCTGCTAATTTTATCATTATTTCCGGACTTAACGGTGGCTTTTGAAATTGCTCAGGAACGCTGCCTCCGATACGATCATTCGTCGCATGTGAGTAAGCAGTGGAAACGTACACGAATGCACGAAGATTCTTACAAGCTCTGCCCAAATTTAGTGTCTCTCTAGTACCCCTAACATTACTTATCAAGGCGTCTTTTAAATTAGCGTCGAATCTTATATTTGCTGCTATATGAAATATTATGTCCACCTAAAAATGTATACCTTTTTAAACTTAAATAATAAACCTTATTTTTCATTATTTAATAGATAAACTAGCCTCGGTTCACGAGTCAACTGATGATAGAAAGATAGTAAGTAAGTTTCTATTCTAATCAACATTATTTCTGACCAAACTATTTTTATCTAAATCCCTTAGAATTCATTTATTTATCTTTTCTTTTCATCATCTCCTCTACCTTATCCTACTCCCGTAGTGTCGGCGCACCGGGTTTTCGTCCTCCAAATAACTCTATCATCCGTCATCTCAGTCATCACTCCCTTCTTGATCATGTCACCTTTCACGCAATCCATCCATCACTTTTTAGGTCTACCTCTACCAATGTACCTCCACAAACATAACTAACGTCCTTCTTGTTACATGCGATTCATCCCTCATAACTTGCCCATACCACGTTAACCTTTTACTCCTTAATTGCTCAACCACTGGGGCTACTCTCAAACTTCCTCTAATATACTGATTTCGTATATCCATTCGTGTTACCCCACACAGCTTTTCTTTTATTTATTTCATACTAGCTTTCGCCCGCAACTCCGTTCGCGTGGAATTTAAAAAAACAAAAGTGAGTAGCCTATGTGTTCTTCCAAACTATCCTCTACATCTATACCGAATTTCATCGAAATCCGTTCATCCGTTTAGGCTACAAACTCTAACAAACATCCATCCATCCATCTAAACTTTCACATTTATAATATTAGTATTTCATATTTTTAACAAGTATCGGTAACACCTTCGATATTGAAAAATAAACATTTTCTAACCGTAATACATAAATGATCTTCACCTCTAGGTCATGGTTGTAGTTTTATTAATTCGCATGTACTGTATTGACTATTAATTAAATGATTTATGTTAATGCTTAATTACGTTGAATTAGTTTAGATTTATTCAATGTGCATTACATATTCGCGTGTGCGGCTTACTCTAAAATAAACACGGAAATGTTATGCATACAATAAATAGGTAAAATTGTATTTGCATAGTCAATGCCAACGCCATTCCACTATTGTCGTGAACCATAAGCACAAGCCTAGAGCTTAGTTGGAATGGTTAAAGGAAATATTAGTAAATTAACAAAAATCTACTAATATTTTTATATATTAAAAAAAAAGATATTAAAAAAATGACGTTTCTTTCCGTCCCATTGTAGTGATACGATGCGATCCGCATCATCTAATTATGTTTGATTTTTTCGAATATTCGAATTCGAAACGAATATTCGAAAAATTGTAATCTTGCTAATCCTACTAATATTATAAATGCGAAAGTTTGGATGGATGGATGTTTGTTAGAGTTTGTAGCTTAAACGGCTGAACGGATTGCGATAAAATTTGGTATAGATGCAGAGGATAGTCTGGAAGAACACATAGGCTATTCATTTTTTTTTTAATCTCACGCGGACGGAGTCGCGGGCGAAAGCTAGTAACAATATAAAAACGTACCAAGTCACAATTTTCATCTTTCCTATCTTTCCTATATACCTATCCTGTAACGTATTGGCCTCTAATTCGAAAGCAAAATTAATTATTAGTACTGTACCGACGATACCAATAAAAATAATTATTTAAATTTTTACATACTTAAATATTTACATATTCCATCAGATAGCAATCTTGGTTTTTATAGCAAATATACCAAAAATTTATATCCTTATTCCAATTCTAGTTTTAGTTGCGAAATCATAATATTTAAATAATTTTTTTACCTCGTTGGCAATGATCTTCCAATCATTATCACTGATACCAAGTCTCTCCTTATTGATATCTCCTTCTATTGCTACTACCTTGGTAATGAAGTTTGGTTTCTCTTGATGCAACAATCCGAAAACCTAAAAAATGTTATATTCTCTAAATAACTAATTAATAAAGATGAAAGTTTGTATTTTTATACGAGTATGTATTGAAATAACTCAAAAACTACTGGACCGATTTTAAATTCCTTCACCGTTAGAAAGGTAATTTATCTGCGAGTAACATAGGTAAAGTTTTTTAACATTTTTTTTTAATTTCACGCGGGCGAAGTCGTATTCTCCAAATTAGAAGCTCCCAATATTTTTTCTCGTGGACCCCTATCAAAGTTTTAATACTTGAGGGCGGGGAGCGGCTATGCGACATATACAATTCAAATTATGTAATGTTTATTATATACTAGTTGTTGCCCGCGACTTCGTCCACGCAATATTAAGATAAAGAAATAGCCTATAATATGCCCGTCTTTGTCAGCTACCCTTCAGTGAAAGTGCGGTCGAAATCGGCCCAGCCTTTCTGGAGATTGCCCGGAACAAACGCGGCTTGCGGACAGACAGACAATTTTTTTTAAATGCGATTTTCGTTATCAGCAACGCATATTCATCTTCCCGAAATCTGGGATATTTCTTTTGATATTACAAACAGACACTCCAATTTTATTATATGTAGGGGGAGGGGAGAGTTTACAAGCCTATGTGAAATATTGGTGCCCCCTTCTGGCTAATTGCCAATTGAGCAATGTTTGGAACACAAGTACTTCCAGTTTCCTACTGCTTGTGCTCCCAAATATAAATCAAAATGAGAGTAAAAAAAACTCACGGGATCTTGGAAAACTTCTTGTATCCTCTGCTGTACGTTTTTATTTTTCTTGGTACGAATTAAGATGTAGATATTTTTCGGGGAGCACGCCCTAAAAAGATTTATAATTCTATTTTCATAAATTTTATTAATTTAACATAAATTATTATATAATATAATTTAAGGCTAATAGATAAAGTTGATGTTAAGAAGTCGAAATTAAAAAAAGGGTAAAGTTCAAAAGTTTCTTACCTTAATAGTTTTTCTATTACCAACTTTCCAATAAATCCCGAACCCCCAGTCACTAAAACCGAACTACCTTCGTAAAATTTTTGTATATTCGAATCACCAAAAGCCGTTGTCTTCCTAAGTACTTGCTGGCGAGCTATTACAGAATTCTCAATATCCTGAGCGATATCCATTACTAAAATCCTTCTAATATTGAAAAGTATATTAAAACCTGCTAATAAACACTACTAACAGAATTAATATTTTAAAGGATACCATTCGTTTACTAACTTTATATTAAATGACCGTATGCGCACCTGTTTCAATTTTTATAAACAGCATACATCTAGGTATGAATATTAATTACTTAGAACGTTGACTATATACATACTAACTATTCCCCGCGGCTTCGCCAGCTTATATATTAAAAAACCACAAACAAATTCTCATTCACTCCTTAAAAAAAAAGAGTATTCAATTTTTTTATCAACATTTATTATGCAATTATTTTTAGATTTAGATTAATAATTTAGATATTACGCGGAGTTCAGTTTTCTTTTTTTTTTGTAGTAGTCTATTTTTTCTTCTAAGCTCGCTGAAAAAAAAAACAACTGTATATCTATTACCATAATATTTTAATTATTAAAGTATAATAATAGCTATTTAAATAACGGAAACTAAAACATCGTGCTAACTAGCGTTTACACATTCCTGTAGTGTGCCAGTGACTGGCATACAAGAAAGCCAGCTATTGGCATACTTTGCAGGCTATTAGGCACAAACAATTGATGATATAATAGTAAAAATATATTAAAACTTACAACATGTTTCTCTCTTCAATAAAGGTACATAAACCTTGGGTTTAACGCCTTGCAGTAAACAGTCAGTGTAAGACAAAACTTTATCTTTCTGGCAAATATTATTTTCTTCCTTACTTCCAAGTCTATTATATTCAAACTCAAATTGACTAAGAGCATCACGAATCATAGTTGATCTGAAAACAGTTTTTTTTTATAATACAAGGTGGCAAACGAGCAAGCGTTCAACTGAATCCACCGAAATGGAAGGCGACTGCTGCCCATAAACATCCGCAATTGCAGATGCGTTGCCTACCCTTAATTGACGCACATAAAGAGGACATATCCCCTTCCTATGTGTCTCCTCCACCGTCAAATCCACTTTTCCTTCCCATCCTTTCCTCTTAAAAAAAGGGTGAAAAGGGAAAGGGACTAAAATTAGGCCTCCGGCATCACACTCATCAGACGAAACGCAAAATTGCTTCCTCTTCACGCCTATTTTCTGTGTGGTCGTGGTATTTCACGGTGGCTCAGTGGTTTAAGCACTTGACTTGTAATCTACAGATCTTGCGTTCGAATCCCGCGTGTACCAATGTGATTTTCGATTTTTCGAATTTTCGTATGCACATAATTTACCCGACGTTCTTACGGTGAAGGAAAACATCGTGATGCACATATCGGTGAAGAAATTCAAAGATATGTGTGAAATCAACCAACCCGCAGTGGGCCAGCGTGGTTGACTATGGCCTAGTCACTCTAATTTAGGGTAGGCTCCGAGCCCCTCGGTGGGGACGTATAGTGAGCTGCTGATGATGGATACACATGCCAGTAGCTGGCATACTTGTATGCCAATAGTTTCGTTTTACTGGCATGAGTATTTCCGACTTTACGCTATTTAAATATTTCAATAATTTTGTGGCAATTGTGCGATAAAATGAAGTGATATTTAAAAATAAAACGAATGTGATTTGAATGCATTACTTGTACAGTTTATTATTTAAAAGCGGTTAATCGATTTTATTAATGCTATATTTTGGATGGACGGATGTTTGTTACTAATCAAAATTTAAGACTGATGAAGAGCATACTCTGGAAGAACACATAGCTACTTACTGATTTTTTTTAAATTTCGCACAAAGTCGCGGGCAAAAGCTAGTTTGATACATTTTCAATCCTGATTTAAGTACTTACTTTATACTATGTATTGTCCAATCGCCTTGCAATATTGTTATAACAGACTTGAGTTCATCTACATCGTATATCCATTGACTGGAGTTTTCTAATTCATAAGAACAGTGAAATAGATTTAATGGAATATCCAACGCCATGTTGTACTGTGGTTTTCTAAAACATTACATTGAAATATTAACACAATCATACTAATATTATAAATGCGAAAGTTTAGATGGATGGATGTTTGTTAGAGTTTGTAGCCTAAACGGCTGAACGGATTTTGATAAAATTTGGTATAGTGATAAAGGATAGTTTGGAAGAACATGGGCTACTCACTTTAGTTTTTTTTTTAATTCCACGCGGACAGAGTCGCTGGCGAAAGCTAGTTTATAATAATAATAAAATGTTTGCATGTTTGTCAATGCGCTTATTAAATTATTCTGATTGTAATAAAACTTTGGCTGGGTGTTTCTACCCCAAAAAATATATATCTAGATTGTTTTTTAGTTCAGTGAATATCTTTTAACTTATTTCATTGTATCATTTTAATTTGTTATAATATAAGTAGCATATAGTACAGAAATAAATGCTATAATTACAATTAGAGTATTTTTCAAATTATAAAAAAATGTACAGACCTCGGATTGTTTTCAACATCCAGTAATTTGTTGATAACATCTGGTTCTTCATTCCCTTCTCCAATGAGCAATAATAATCCCATAATGCATCTAATTTGATGCCAAAGAAAAGCATTCCCTTCTATTTGTAAACAATACATAGATGTCGCTGTAATTAAAAACAAAAATAAACAACACAATTAAAAAAATAAGGAATGGATAGGATATTCTAAACTTACGTTGATCTTTGTCATTATCGTCTATTGGAATAATATCTGCATTAAATATTTCTCGATAAAATTCTGTAACACCATTTCCTACATCCATTTTGCACAGATTCCGAAAATCTTTCGAACCAACAATAAAACTGCAGGCTTCTTTCATCTTAGCTAAATCGAGATTTGACCGCGGAAAGTAATATTTGTACTGTCGCTTCTTACAATCAAACCTGTATAAAGAAAATTAAAATACTAATTGTTAAAAGATCAAACTGTAGATTAAATTCAATTGAAATGAGTTAAATTACAACAAACTGCCACAAGATGGCGCTTAAATTGCGAAATTGCTGTTGCTTATTCCTAATATTATAAAGAGGAAAGATTGGTATTTTTGTATGTAGTGAAATATCTCAAAACTACTGGGTCAATTTCAAAAATTCTTACACCATTAAAAAGCTATCTTATCAGTTAATAACATAGGCAAAATCTTTTACTATTCTTTAATTTTTCAGTGTCAAAATCATTAACAGCTAGTTTATGATAAGTTAAAAAGTTGCATACATTGTCCAGCTTGATTAAAATGAGTATAGAAAAAATGATATTTTCTATACATCTACAATAAATCCAATTTTTCTTACAATCAACAGAAAAGGGAGGGGAGCATTAAATTGAGTCTTGGCTCTAGTGTTGCCTTACCTAGCACTATAGTCAGGTCTATCATCAGGTATTGGCATCCATGCTACCACACGAATGTCTTTTGGTAGGAGACGATTCAAGGTCTTGCAGTATGGCAACTCTGAATTTATGGATTCCGGATTATTCTGTTGGTCTGTGGAATGCTTGCTTCTTAGTGAAATTGAGATGACCTAGAAAAAATTGTTTATTAACTACTGGTTCACTTAGGAAATTACATGATCTTACTGATATCATAAAAGCGGAAATTTAGATGGATAGATGGATGTTAGAGTTTGTAGCCTAGACTACTGAACAGATCTTAATGAAATTTGGCATAGATATACAGCATGGCCTGGAAGATCACATAGACTACTTGCTTTTGTTTTTCTTTATTCCACGCGGATGGGGTCATGGGCGAAATATCTATACTTCTATACTAATATAATAAAGTGTAAACACACACTTCTTTGTTGCCTAAGATGTCAGTAATTACAGCATATTTTTTAAATTAAGAATAATTCTTCTTTTAATAAAAAGCCCTACACTTACGTCACGCTTTAGGCTATATATTTTCACGCCATTATACTAAGGGGGTAAATATTTTGGATAAAAAGCCTAATGTGGGAAAGAGACCATAAGTTGCTGCCAACATCAAGGAAGCAAGATTGCCAAGTTTTGTCATGTCATGTCATTTTTACATTTGCAATTGATAATTTGACAAATGTAAGCAATGAAATAAAGTTTTTTTATAATTTCACGCTGATGAATCCGCACGCGAACAGCTAGTACTTTATATTTCTTTAATTTACAATATAAAAATAGCTTAATACCTGTCCAAAAGCACTAACACCTTTGTCCGTTCTACCACACCTATGATACTGAGATGTTTCCCGGCTTTCTATCAGACATGACTTGGTCAGAGCATGAAATAAATGATGTTCAATAGTTTGTGTTGTATCCTCCTGCACCGCCAGCCCTTGGTAGTTCCAACCAAAATATACTATTCTTAAAAGGACTCTTCTGAAGTGACATCTGAAATGTTAGAACTGAAATTTACCGAAATAGTCCAGTTGGGGTAAAAGGGTTCACGATCCATAGGAGGTTTGAGAGGTTTTTCAAACTGAAGTAACATAGCAGGTAGTTTACCAGAAGTGGTAAAGTAAAAAATTAGAGTGCATTGAAGCTAAAGGTATTTTATACAGAAAGCATAGTCATGTGGATATTAAGGTAAAAATAATATGATAATTTAATTAAAAGTTAAATAATTTGAAATAAATAAACAAACATCTTACTTCTTAAAATCAAATTGCCTTTTGTTTACTTCTGTACTAGAAATCTGTTCTGCATTGTTGTTTTTCTTGCTTATGATATTTTTTAACTGTAAATTATGTGCTTCTAGTTGCATTATTTTATCAACTAGGTCCTAAAAACAGAAAATGTTATTATCTCATAATTTTTAATAGGTTATCTTACTTAAAAACGAACGAACATTTTTATCTAAATTAAGAAGCTCTTCACGGGATACGCTTTTTGTTTTCTTCTGCTTTGGTGGAAGTTTAGCCATTAAGATAAACTTTTTTGTTTAGTTTATTCAAAAATTACAAGATTCCGATTTGGTTTGTATATTTTGGTGATACCAATATCTGTCACTGTCACAATCACATGTGACATTTGAAGTTTTTGATAAGCAACTTAAAAGCAATACTGCCATCTATGATCATCTTTTTACAACAGCTAAGTTGTGACACGTAGTTTATTAAGATCATTTTTACACAAATAGATGTCGTTGTAATACAATGAATTGTAAATATTAAAGATAAAACATAATCACGCCCGTATCTCAGAGGAGTAGGCAGACACCACATACCTCCTTTTGGCTCGATCCTGACACACCTCCTTCGCCTCTTCTGCATTCATACATCTTTGCATACAAACTAGGTGAACGGTTAAAGTCCGTCTTAATAAAAATGTAGGTAGTCTATTCGGTGGTTGCAGGTAGTTTACAAGTAGATGTATATTTTATCTCTTGTAAAAGCAACGTAAATAGTTCGCAAAAATATTAATACATATAACACTGGGTTATATAACTTGAATACAGAACTAAATTACAAAAAAAAGTTAAGTCAGCAGTAAAAAAATAAGTAAAGCTATTGCTGCTCAGCGAGTTGTTCATCGACGCTCACCCAAAACAATTTATATTTTCTCGAATATTATAATATTTTCTCGAAGGTCGAAAACGAAAAATAATGAAGTGGCGCCAACATTTTGACATCTGTCAAAGTCTTTCCGTAAATGTCGTGTAAAATTTTAAAGTGTGAATTATCGTTTGATAAATGTATTTTAAAAAATAGACTTTGTGTTTTTCGAAGTATAAAACATATATACTGGAATATTCATCAGGAGTTTCGTCGTTGCAGGTAAGTTTCATGATATTATTTTTAAGCAAGCTTAAAGTATGTTTTCATGGCCTTTTTGAAAAATAACTGGTGCCGACTGTAACTGTATTCCCATTTTTATTTCATTGCCTAGTCGTTCTGTTTTAAAGTATTCTATAATGTCTTGCACGCTCCACATTTAAATTGATTGGCTATACAAAAGCTGGTGATTTTAAGCCCTATAGATTGTAATATTGGGACGATTATAATAAGATCAGATACATTATTATAGAAATCATTCTTTATAGAAAAGTACAATGTAACTAATACATTAATTTACAAATTTATGTTTTGACTTTTGCAAATAACGTTTGATTACGATCCTACCTAATGGTGATCCAAAGCGTTTAACGCTTTTAATAATGCACGGCCTCCTAAAACAATACGCAATAATCGTTTTTACAGCCTTTCGTCTTATAGCCAAATACATTTATTTCTTACTTATTTTTCCATATAACGATTGTCAACGTATTGATATGCTGAGATGCAGGTTACCGGAAATTTATTTAATTCGCTTATTTGTATGTTGGTAAAACAACACAGCTTATGTCAGCTTTCTATCCTTGGAAATGTTTATAAATTACGTACGGAATCAAAATTACTCGAATTTTTTTTAGATAACGAAATAAACGTTTTCGTCAAGTATATCTTTTATCTTTGCTTCGTGTCGCGTATTTTTTTTTATTATGCCAGTCTAATTAATTCTATAGACAGGAAAATCAGATCGATTGATAGTATGCAAGGTCTATCATTGAACCTGAAATAGAAAACTACAAAGAAGGTTATCCAGTATATTGTAGTCTATCGTAATCTAGGTTAGTGGTGTTAATTGATTTGTAGCATGCATTTGCTTTTATAAATCTATCTAACAGTGATAGAGCCAGCTTTAACATCTCAATGCGAATGGTTCGGCTCGCCCGGTGCAATACCACGACCACACAGATGACAGGCGTGAATTGGGAGCAATTCCGCGTTTCGTCTGATGAGTGTGGTGCCGGAGGCCTAATTTTAGTCATTTGTCCTTTCCACTCTTTTCTTAAGAGGAAAAAATGGGACGAGGAGGAGACGCACAGAAAGGGGACAGATCCTGTTTATTTGCGTCTCCTCTTCTGTCAATTAAGGGTAGGCATCGCATGTCTATGGGCAGAGGTCGCTTCGCTCTTTCGGCGGATTCAGGTGGCCGCTTGCTCGTTTACCACCTCATGTTATAAAAAATCTTTAGAGCGGGTGCACACCTTAGAAACAATCAACAATCGCACAACTGTTGTGCGATTGTCGCTTATTTCGCAGCCCATTCAACTGTTTTGCACAACTAAATATCGAGTAGTGTGTACCTCCATATAAGCTCACAGGAATTAAAGCGCGACTAAACAGTTGTGCGATAGTTTAGTCAAAGGTGTGAGCGCGCTCTTGTTTCAAGATTTATCAAGTGCCAGTCACACAAGCTTTGAATTGAAAAAATGCCGCAGAAAACATGTTTTAATTCGTGTTGAGTATTTGTATACGTTTAAGAATTGTATGAATGTTTAAAGTAATTACCATAAGATAACGTATGCTCCTTGGTTTTCCTTATTCCTTAAAAATATAGCGTGTACGTATAATTTTAATGGCATCATTATTCAATCATACTTCATACTAATATTATAAATGCGAAAGTTTAGATGGATGGATGGATGTATGATAGACTTTGTAGCCTAAACGGCTGAACGGATGTGGATGAAATTTGGGACAGATGTAAAACATAGTTTGGTAGAACACATAGGATACTCGCTTTTGATTTTTTTTTAATTCCACGCGGACGGAGTCGCGGGCAAAAGCTTGTATCTTTTATAACTATTAATTACTGTAGTATAGCTTCAGTAGCTTTTTAAATAGCAACAAGTTAAATGATTCGTAAACGTTATTTTGCGATATACAAATACACACATAAAAGGTAACATGTTAAGATTGAGCTGATTAAGGAAGGCGATAATTTGTTTCTTCCGGTGAAACATACTTCATACTAATGCTATGCTATAATATAAGTGCGAAAGTTTGGATGGATGGATGTTTATTGCTATCTCGCTGATAATTGGCACAGATGTGGAACGTTGTATGGAAAAATCATACTATTACTACTTAAGTTTTTTTCAATTCTGCTCAGAAGACGCTTGGAATATATAGTAAGTAAATAAGGAATATTCTACAATGAATATAGGCAGGCATACAAGATTGCTTTATTTTTAAACATTCAAAAACTGTTTATTCTGTGGACAGATTACAGGTTTCCTGTTTTGAGGATAAAAGTAGATTAAAATAGTCATTACTGGTGTTACGAAAGGCGTTGCGTTATGCGGTTGCCTCGCCAGCACGTAACACTCTTAACTAAGTCAGCGATAAACCTGACTAAGATTTTATGACGTCATATGACTCATGGTATTATAGAAAACTAGCTTTCGCCCGCGATTTCATCCATGTGAAATTTAAAAATATAGCCTATGTTACTCAGCAATTACGTAGCTTTTTAATTATGAAAGAATTTTTGAAATCGGCCCAGTAGTTTTTGAGTTATTTCAATACATACAAAAATACAAATCTTTCCTCTTTATAATATTAGTATAGATGTGTTAAGATGTAAAACGAAAACTTTGTATCCTTTTGTATGTAAATTGTACTTGGAGAAGAAATGCATAAAGCGATTTAGATAATAACAACTTTGAAGTAATATTGTCGAATTTCGAATAAAGGGCGACCTGATTAGGCTCCGATTTGTACAAGCACTTTTTTAATGCTAGGTATTGACTTTTTTATCGTTTTAGCTCATACGAAAGCTTTGGAAACACTTTTATTTCGTACATCCAGCATTAAAATGTAATACTGCGATAAAGCGCTGCCGTATGAACGGATAAGTGAATTTATTTTATTTCAGCGTTTTTTTGAACGCGTTTAAAAGAGCCTGTGCGAATTGGGGTTAAATGTTCCAAAATAATTGACGGAAAATAAGCTTGTGTAGGTTGCTGTTGCTATTTTGATAACGATCTTGAATAATGTTAAGTTCTGGGTAGTTAACTCTTAAATTATTTCCCTAAATATACAACACTGTCCTGTTACAATAAAGCATCGCTAGTTGATCAACCATCAAAAGAAAAGTTTCACTTCCACAGTTGTTTTCTGTTTCTAATGACATTTTAAACGGAGGTTCTAACAACCTGGTACAGAATATAAATCCACAGAGCAATGAAGAACAGAGCTCACTTGTAATAATGTTTAAATATAAACATTTATGATATAATCGAAACCGATTACGTCTGTATGAAATGGAAAGTTGTTCTTACAAGGCGCGTAAACAAAACTTGATAATGCAATCAATATGTCCTTATTAATGAATTAAAATGAATAATATATGACCTTTGCTAAACTCTCTTTACACATAATAGACTAGAGTTCGTTGTCATTCAATACATGAAATACATAAAACAATTTCTTAGATGTAAATACATTTATTTAATCTACTAGCTATTTCCGTGCGGCTTCATCCGCATGAAAAAATAAAAACTTTATTTTATCGTTTACATTTGTCAAATTCTCAATTGCAAATGTCAAAATTACCTTTCTTCGTTAATGTTGGCAGCTTGTAGTTTATGGTCCCTTTCCCACATGGAGTTTTTATTCCAATTTATTTACTCCCTAAGTTTAATTTATACTTATCTATCTATCTATCTATAGTATTATAATAAAGCGTAAACACACACTTCTTTGTTGCCTAAGATGTCAGCAATTACAGTATATTTTTAAATAATTATTATTTTTTTAAATAATTATTACGCTTTAGGCTATATATTTTCACGACATTAAACTTAGGGGGTTAATATTTTGGATAAAAACCCTAATGTGGGAAAGAGACCAAAAGTCGCTGCAGACATCAAGGAAGCAAGATTGCCAAATTTTGTCATGTCATGTCATTTTGACATTTGCAATTAATAATTTGACACATGTAAACAATGATGAATGAATGATGAATGGATGAAATCGCAGGGGAACAGCTAGTAGTATGATAAAATATAGCCTAAAGCATATCGTAAGTGTAGGGCACTTATTAAAGAAATAATTATTCAAAAATATGCCGTGTTTGCCGACATCCTACGCCACGAAGTAGTGTATGTTTACTATATTATAATTCGTATAGATGTAACTATTAACTTGATACAAATAAAATTAGTGATGCTTGTTGCTTTCTATCAGCGGTGGCCCTACCACGTATCATCTCGTGACTGGCGTGTAAAGTGATGCACGTAGCGAGTTGAGGTCGTAGTTGCGCGACTGACCCCCATCCGGTTGGAGTCCGGAGTTGGAGACACTTGGTGTTACGAAACATATTGGAGGTCAATTGCCCCACATGATGGGAAAGACCGACAATGCTCTCGCCTAGGTCATATATGTATTGATGTCCTCATAATGCTTTTATTTCAATAAATTTATTCGATATTTCAAAATTTTAGATTTCTTAAATTGGTATGTTAAAGTTTGTGAAATTTTCAATTATCATATATCAACATATAATTATTATAGCTATGTAAAATCTCGCAATTTAAAAATAGAATCGACTTGTGAGTATAAAACAAATGCTAAGACTAGTGCAGAAATGAAGAAAGAAATGGAAAACGAAGCTTATCAATCTATACTTCTATACTAATATTATAAAGAGGAAAACCTTGTTTGTTTGATTGTAATGAACAGGCTCAAAAACTACTGGGCCGATTTTAAAAATTCTTTCACCGTTAGAAAGGTTGTTTATCTGTGAGTAACATAGGCTATATTTTTTCATTTCTTTATTTTTAAATTTCACGCGGACGGAGTCGCGGGAAAAAGCTAGATTTTAATATTTTTGCGTATGTTAACCCCATTTATCAGATTACCGTGACTTGCTTCAGTAATGTATGACATATTCCCGGTTATGCATTTTATCATGGCCTTACCTTGGCGTTGTTACCCATTATCGTATCATGATTCCGACACCTATAACACTGTGGTAAGTAATTACACTTTGACCAAGACATTTATGTTGATAATTACATAGTTCTTTTTATTAACTGCGACCCATTAAGTCCATTACTGACATGCAAACTTGTAAACACTCGTGGTTACGTAATAACGTTTTCTACTAAGAAACGAAAGACTTGTTTGTAACTATCGCACGTCATAACTAACCTTTTGATTCTAAGTTTTTTTAGTCATTTATCTCAAAAACCTCACATATAATCTGTGCAAAATGTGTGCCTAAACATTCACGAACTTAAAACGATGTTATAGTATGTACTGTAATGTAAAAAAATCTTATATATTTAGTAAACATAGAAAGGTTAATGCAAGATGATTTTGATCGTGTAGTTCAATGGGCGCATGACAATGGTATACTATTAAATATAGAGAAAACAAAGTCGATGCATATATATTCACCCCATAATAGGAATGCAAAGAAGGCTGCAGCACACGGGATTCATGTCATTGGTCACTCATTTAAATGTTTTCACCGTGGCAATCAGGATATGTGCAACTGTCCGAGGGTAGATTGTGTTACTACTTTTAGGTACTTAGGCCTGACAATTGATAGCTGTTTTAACTGGCGCCCGCATATTAATATTGTTTGCAATAGATTGAGATCTGTGTTAGCTAAATTATATCAGCTCAAAAGAGTGGTGAACAAACACATTATGTTCATGGTATACTATGCGTTAGCGGATTCTGTCATTAGTTATGGGTTGGGTTCATACGGGTTAACATTTAAAACTTACACTGAGCAAATAAAAAAATTACAGATACGTTTAATTAAATTGATTGTGGATAAAAAAATTAAAGATAAACATAAAAATGATTATTATAAGCTTTTTAAAGAGTGTCAGATATTGCCTATAGATAAGAAAACACAGTACTTAATTATGTTACAAACATACCATGATGAGAGGCCTACCGAGGTAGTTGCTAACAGTTATACCACTAGGGCTGCCGCTGCAGGTAGACTCCGCGAAGTCAGAGCGAAGATTATTATGGCGAACGCACTAAAAATTTTGTAGTTCCTAAATATATTAATAAATTCTTAAAACATGTAACTAGCGCAACACCAATCAGCAGGGCCTCCCTGAAGAGGAAACTAAGAAATTTGTTATTACTGTTATGATAAGTGTTCATATTTCATTTTTTCTTTCATCATTTCATATAAACATTTAAAAAAAAAATAGTTAAGGTTTTTTGCTGTATTTACTACTTTTGTTTTTTTGTTTTTCATTTGATTTGTATACTATGTTTTTCTTTATTTCATTGTAATTTTGCATTCTAAAGTGTATAATGATTAAAAGGTGCGACGCCTATAAACCATGTAAGTGGTTTGGCGGGAATGACTTATGTCTTATTATGTATTATATTTTGGAAATAAAGAGAAAAAAAAAAAAAAAAAATAAGAAATTTAATGAACATGTTTTCGTAGCTACGAAATCCGTCATCGTTCTTCAGTTTAAGAAAATTTATACATCCTACAAATAGTTACCGAGTTACAGGTATGAATATAAAAAGTATATCATTGAAGCTATGTTGTTAGTGGTAAGCGTGAAACTGAGCACCATCTCGTGCGCGACCGCATAATTAAGTCGGCAACCAGCGCGGAAACAACTCTCCAAACATCGACTAGTCAATCATTGCACATATTATATGTTATCTTAGACTTTGTCTCATTTAAACCAACTGTAGATCCCTGTTTGTATATAAATGTAAATATACTGAGAGTTCATAAGAACTGGACCAGTGATATTCAAAATGAACCCGTAATTCTTGACATGTCTTTTAAATTTAATGGTCAAAGTCAAAAGTAGTAAATGACTGGCATTTCATCTAAGATCTCCAACTATCGATCTCGACGAATCATTTGAGATGTTTACGCGTTCTTTTTTAAAGCTGAGTAATTTTGTAACTGTAACCTAATTCTAGCAACACTATATAGCTTAATCTGTTTACGCCGGATGTATATTATCTTTTTTCTTTATCCTAGAAGCTTGTAGGGATTATGTTAAGTAGGTTAGAATCCTTTAAATGTGAGATTAAGACCCGTGACCCAAAGAGGGAATCTTTATAGCTTATTGCACAATTTATTGCCTAATTTATTGCATACTTGTTGGTTATTATGCCATCGATGTGTCATATTTTGACGTATGTGTTCCCATTTATGCGTTTTTAGGACAGATTTTTACTGTAATTTTCATTAAGATTATATTGACAATTCTTTTTTTTGTTGTCACGGGGAATGCCTTTACGCACTGCACCGTCCGTGCTGCGGAGGCAGGGACAGTTTTCGTGTGGGACTCCCGGCCTTATATTTCGGCCGGACTACCTACTAAACCCGGCGGTGTTCTCCTTCGCCCAACCGGGCCGTGGCATCTACGTTAGTTTATCCACGACCGGCTAGGGGGAGTCCCTTGGTAGGGGCTCGACACGTGTAGGGAGGGGTCAGATGTTAAACCCCCTACCCTATGATGATGGCCCCCCTCGGAAAACAATTCTATCGCAGTCGGTTGTATTTTTATTTTTATATTCAGTTTATTGATATTACAATATTGGACCCAATTCAAATACTATTATTTATTTAAATTTATTACATTCCAGTCTCATATATTTAACATCGTCTTTATTAGTCATTCACATCACGGAGCTACAAAATAAATATCTTGACAATGAATACTTCGCGGCAACGGCCTTAGATCTGTTTATATGAGTCGTCAATGTTACTTCCTACATTCTTGTCAATTAACTAATACTAAATACGATCTTTAGTTTGTGAAATTGTATATTCAATATTGCATGTCATCACTATACTGAAATCACCAATTATCATGTCTAGACCTATAGTTGACATTTACTAATCATACTTATTACTTCATACTAATATTATAAATGCGAAAGTTTAGATGGATGGATGGGTGTTTGTAGCCTAAACTGTTGAACGGATCTCAATGAAATTTGGCATAGATGTGGAGGATAATCTGGAAGAACACATAGGCTACTATTTTTCTTTTTTTTAATTTCACGCGAACAGAGTCGAGGGGCGAAAGCTAGTGTACTATAAATATGTTTTCAAGCAAAGCTTTTTTGGCTGAATAAGGATAAATTAAGTCATTAACTATTTTTTATATTCAAAATATTTAGTAATACTATAATAGAAATGTTATGGAGAGGTAACTATTCCACTTTCTTCAATATCGTTAGTACTTATTGAATTAAATAATTTAAGGGCAGATACCGAAATGACTTTTAAACGATTTAGGGGCTTTCATGAACATACTCCGAATTTAAATCCCTGCAACGCGTCAAATATTAGGCGATCCACTTGTTTGCCTTATTTTATAAAATAACTAGCTGTTGCTCGCGACTTCGCCCGCGTGAAATTACAAATATAACCTATTACCTTCGCCCTTTTTTCAACCTATTACCAAAAGTATTAACTTAGTAGTAATCTACATAATAACAAAAATCTACCGATGCAATATTTCAAATTTCTAAGCCCGGTAGCTTGTAAGCTGATTTTTCGGTTACCCTTATTGTTTGTGTTCGCGATATCTTCTAAACTATTAGTCCAATTTAAATACTGTCAAGAACAATTTTATTCTACATTAAATTCTCCTGATAACAAACGCATTTATTTGGATAAGGATTAATATTGAAACCAATAAAAGAACGCTGCAAATAGCGTAAGGTTTTTAAATCATTTTGTAAACAAAAAAGTGGTTATTGTAAGAAAACCGTTAAACATAGATATATGCTATCGCGCACTTTTCTGTAGAACTTTTTGAGATCTACAATTCTTTCATACATCATTTTTATATACCTCTAACGGTTTAGGCAGCGTAAGCCGAGAAAAGTTAAAGTTTAGTGAATTTCTAACGCCGGCGTCCAGAAACATGCTGTTTATTAATAGTTCCTAAACATTAGTAATAATAAAATATAGCCTATGTTACTCACAGATAAATTACCTTTCTGATGGTGAAAGAATTTTTAAAATCGGCCCAGTAGTTTTTGAGTTATTTCAATACATACAAAAATACAAAAATACAAAGTTTTCCTCTTTATAATATTAGTATAGATAGATATAGATATAGAAGTATAGATTAACATCTTTGACTGACCAATAAATATCTTTCTGTACATATTTTGAACTAGCTGTTGCTCGCGACTTCGCCCGCGTGATATTAAAAAATATAGCCCATTTACTCACTGACAACGTAGCTTTTTAAACAAATCTTTTTTCTTTATAGTTAATATTAGTATAATTAACCTCGAAATAATGACATCAGAACAAGGAAAATGTTATCATAACCTTTTTAAAGTGCATACATATGTCGTTTTAAAATGCTCCAAGTCTAGTGTGACCACTTTCCATCATGCGATCTGCGGACCGGTTTCAATGATTGTTTGTAAAAAAGTCTAGTCGGATTTCTCTTCACTCTTTCTTTAATTGTTTTCATTTATCCAGACGCTACGGTCATAGAAAATAATCAATTACATTGCGAGTGTTTATTAATCGTTTATTTCGTCGTATTGTGCATCGGCGCCGTGGCTTAGTTGGTTAAAGCGCCTGTCTAGTAAACAGGAGATCACGAGTTCGAATCTCGTCGGGGCCTGAGCTGTGTTGACTTTTTGTATATTTTTTTATCTTGTTAACTCTCCCTTTGTCAAACGGGACCTTTCGTGTAAACTAAGGCCATTTTAGATCATCTTTGAACAGTATTAGTGTTCAATAAAAATCCCATTGATAAATTCGTAATTTTTGTATAGGGAATCGATTTCTTAAAAAATCTCGAGAAATTAAGTTCAGGATGTGAACTGTTTGCTGACAGGGTCGGATTTGTTGATTATATTATAAAGGTCACGATCATTTATGTAAACTGTACGGTTAATTGTTAATTATCATTAATAATGGTTTCCTGATTTCAACTTAAAATTCAACCCTGTATTTATGTTAATGACCTTACCATGTAAATGTCAATGTTTTTATTTAGTCTTACGTATCTTTGTAATGTTAATTAATACGAATTTTTGTATTGATACAGTGATAAGATAAAAAAAATATGTAGTATAATTTAGCAAGTTTTTACCTAGGTAATTGAAATGTGAGCGTCAATGACATTTCATCGTGGATAGGAAATAAATTTCCTTTACCATTACAAATGTGTTAGCTTAAAATTGTATTATCTGTATACTAAGCTACTATATTTGCATATTTCAATGCAGTGTAAGTATAAATTTGTCAACTTCTCGCACAACAATGAAATTACCCTTGTTATATTGTTTTCAATAGGAATAGCATTGTCGCAATGTTTACGCTAAATTTAACGTTAATTCCGTCGCAAATTCAAAGATAACGTAACTTGATTGTATAATATTATCCCGTTTTTAACATGTTAAAGAAACTTTAGTACGCTTATTATCTATACTAAAATAATAAAGCGTAAACACACACTTCTTTGTTGCCTAAGATGTCAGCAATCACAGCATATTTTCGAAAAACTCTTTTTTTAATAAAAGGCCCTACACTTACGTCACGCTTTATGCTATATATTTTCACGCCGTTAAACTTAAGGGATAAATAAATTGGAATTGATAATTTGACAAATGTAAACAATAAAATAAAATTTTCATAATTTCATGCGGATGAAGGCGCACGGAAACAGATAGTTTAGAAATAAGCTGAAATCTTCTTACTGGGTTTAAAATGTGTAGCTTGTTTATTTTATGTATATTTTCGTAGTTATCGTATCAATGTAGTTTATCTCACGAAGGCAAGCTGTCGACCTCGGCAAGTCGCACAACAAAGACTAGTCATGAGCACAAAAAGCATTTGGTAGCAGTTATATTTCTTGCCAAGTTATGATGTGACTATCATCGACTAACATTAACATACAATAGTTGCCACTGTTTTGTCTCGATGTGAAGTCTTTGAACGTTATATGATCTTTGTATTTTATATTTACTTGTTAACTATAGCTTGTGGAAGAATCTAGTAGTTTATTAACGTGGTTATGTTATTAAGAAGTGGTAGAACTAAGAATATTGAGTCAAAAAAAATATATAACTACTTCAGGCCCCGACGAGATTCGAACTCGTGATCTCCTGTTTACTAGACAGGCGCTTTAACCAACTAAGCCACGGCGCCGATGTGTTACTAATTGAATTTGTGTTGATCCTTATAAAATAATCAATATAGCGAAGCTTATGAAGTTTAATCTGAATTTAAAATGAATTAAGATTAACTTAGTTAATTCTTTTAATAATTTTCGCACGCGAATCCGTTCTCGTGGAATTCAAAAAAGAAACTAAGTAGCCTATGTGATCCAGACTATCCTTTACATCTATGCTAAATTTTATTGAGATTCGTTCAGCAGTTTATGCTACACAGTCTATAAAACATCCATCCAGCTAAACTTTCGCATTTATAATATTAATAAGATTGAATTAAAACTTAATTATATCGATGGAAATTACAAGTATTCGTGTACATCAATGGTGCTATTCCAAACTTGCGATCTTCGTAAATTGCATTAACTTCAAGTTGGGATTATTAACAACTCATCATCAACTTGCCCTTATCCCTTATGGAGGGTCGGCACAGTATGTGCTGCTCTTCCATACATCTCTGTCAGCCGTCATATCTGAATCCACTCCTTTCTTAAGCATTATTAGGGGATTATTAACAACTATGAGTAGATATATGGATGATTATAAACATAGAATGTCAACCATATTCTATATTCTTTAGAACAAAGGCCATTCTCTTTGTTTATTATTTATGTCTCGTAAGATCATAAGGTCCTAAAATCATCAGTTCTGCAAAACATATAAGTCAATTGCAGTGATTGGATTTATCATAATGAATCATATAGTTTGAAACAAAAGAGCTTAAGGTGTTGTGAGTCAGGTTTGTTGCTGAGGAAGGCCGTGTTACACTATACAGTATGTTTGTAAAAGCTAAAGTGCGCTTTTTTTAGATTTCTTTTAGGTATGGTCCGGCACTCGGTGACTTCGAATAAATCTCTTAATATTTTTTTATATTCTTGGGGTCCGTGTATGGCTGATCTTCTCTATTCGACCTTATTCCATAACACCTGTTAAGCTCATTGTCTCCGTAATTCTTCACAGTTTATTAGAACATTGATTGTACCACCATAATCTTTTAAATTAATGTTTTCTTAAATGATAATTTAAAATGATATTAAATAAAGATTTAGATGGCGTTCAGTTGTGTATTCACAAAGTTACAAAGGCTTCCGATCAGACAACCGCAGAGTAATTAGAAACACTCTGTATACCACAACATTCACCGTCTACCACAAAAGCGATAGTTATGTGGGAATAGATAAAAATAACAATGCAGCTGACAATGGATTAAGCAACAGAATTCGCACACGTTGCTACAATCATTTCGTAATAGCACTGATTTAAGCGGCTAAGAATTATTTATTAAGTGGATATCATAAATCACGTCTGCTAATTTTTAACAACTGGTATTTACAAAATGTTTCAAAACTGTTGTGGATATTAAAATCTCTTTTATTTTAATATAACTAAATAAATCTCACTAAAGCAGTCTGTTTTAAACCGTTCTCATACTAATGAAAATAATATTTTTATTCAAGGTATTAACAGCGTATTATTTGGAGAACGTGATTTCTCAAATAGAAAAACATTATTAAAAGCTTAATTTTTGTCAGTGTTACTTACAATAATAATAAGCAAATGACAATAAATAGGTAATTTAATTTATAATGATCATGTAAATCGTTGTTTTATTGCTAAGTATGAATATTGTGTTCGAAATTGAATGAAATAGCCCACGACGGCTGCCATGGACGCGCGGATTCGTTTCGCTTGAGTAGCGCGCGTTCTAAATTCATACGCATTCGAGAGGTTGCTCTACTTGTTTTAGAGTTCATTCTAATATTTTTACACATTTTGGACACCACGATAAGATTTTATTATCTAAATAAAGTAAACTTTTAACCCATTAATTAAAATGTGGTAGTCTTTATATTGTATCTAGAGAGAAAAAAAAATGTTTTTGTTATCCATAAATCGAAATCTAATTTATTATAATCATTTTATTTATTGACTAGCCGTTGCTCGCGACTTCGTCCGCGTGAAATTATTGAATAGTAATTACCTTTCTAACTGTGAAAGATTTTTTAAAATCGACCCAGTAGTTTTTGAGTTATTTCAATACATACCAAAATGCAAAAAAAAAAACAAATCTTTTCTCTTTATAACATTAGTATAGATGAATTAAGAAAATATACACCGTAATTAAAACGTTTTTTATTTTATTTAATAACGACAATATAGTTAGCATCTCCTCATTACTCGTTTCTTCGTACTGATTTTAGACATTAACTGCGGTGTTATTCTGACAATATTAATGTACGGAATCCTATAACAAAGACAGTTCTGTCATGATATGCCTGTTAAACATTGTGACTACTTTGTAATGCGACGGACGTTATCATCCGTCACCTGTTCTACTAGCGAATTTGAATGGGCATATTGTTGTAGAGAGTAGCTTATACACCAAGTTAAGAACTTGAAGTTAACCGTATATAGTAAATATCTTATTTTATTATAACTAGTAGGAAGATGTTGGTAATAGAAATAGTGATCTAAAGCAGCAAACAGTTGAACAATGTATATCTTACTAATATTATAAATGCGAAAGTTTAGATGGATGGATGGATGTATGTATGGATGGATGGATGGATGGATGTTAGAGTTTGTAGCCAAAACTGTTGAACTAATCTCGACGAAATTTGGCAAAGATATAGACGATAGTCTAGAAGCACACATAGGCTTGTTTTTTTTTAATACCACGCAGACGAAGTCGCGGTCGAAAGCTAATCATCTAATATTACAAACTTATTTTTCAATGTACATATTTATTATCAAATTTTACCGCCGTAATATACACAAGCTGTACATACTAACCGTGAAATTCCGCTTTCCTAACACTATTGACCAACTCAGTTCAATACAAGTGTTAGATTTCAAAGAGAATGGGAAAAATATTTGTTTACACAAGTTGTTTAACAGTGGAAACCCACCGTAAGACAAGACCGTTAAGATATTGTCATTATTTATATTCGTCTCCTTTCAATGGAAAGGCATCGACGTCACGAAGTAATAAATTATGCAAAACATCTTTTAGCCGGTTTTTTTTACAGCAGGATCTTTCGCTAATGTGTAATCGACAAACACTCGTATGTATATTATACAGTAGGTCTTAAATCCCGTGAAATTGTAAAAATGTACACAAGTATTAAAAACACGATTAAAAGCTTATAACGAATCTCGCTAGTAATAAGACATGGCGTAAATATTAATTCGAGATGCTCATAATCAGAAAAAATATTCAGTTCAAGTGTTTATCGGTTTTAAGAAAAAAAATTAGGTAGTCAATTGGTACATTCAAGTACAAAAAACTAGTTAATATGAAACCAATAGTAGTAATAATAATAATAATTGATGATTGTCATAAACACTTGTCGTTTAATATAGTTATGAAAGAAAAAAAATGAAGGGTTCATTTTTTGACCGACTTCCCAAAAGAAGGAGGTACTCAATTCGTCTGTATGTTTTGTTTTTTTTTGTTCCCTACTGTTACTCTGTATTACATCTACATACATAGCTAAATGTTTTCTTGTAAAATGTATAAGTTTAGCATTTAGAATCGACTAATAAAAAACAGATCGCGTTGGCATACTAATGAAATTAAAAATCAATAAGGTGTATTTCTCAGTCGAGGTCGTAATCAACCAGTTTGGCTGTTTTTCAACTGGTATTTTAGCGGATATAACATCGAGTGTTAAAAATATATCTTTAAAGATATTCAATTTTACACTTTGGATAAATTGCATTTTATTTTTCAAATATCAAACAATCAAAAATTGATTTCGTTCTTTTTTTAGACTTGCTGTTGCTCGCGACTTCGCCCGCGTAGAATTAAATAAATAATAAAAATATAGCCTATGTTACTCACAGATAAATCACCTTTCTAACAGGGGATTTTTTTTTAAATCGGCCCAGTAGTTATTTCAATACATACAAAATACAAATCATTCCTCTTTATATTATAATATTAGTATAGATATAGACTAGCTGTTGTTCGGACTACCCCCGTGTAAAATTAATAACGTAGCTTTTTAATCGTAAAAGATTTAAATTAGCCTAGTAGTTTTTGAGTTATTTCAATAGTTACAAAATACAAATCATTCCTCTTTATATTATAATATTAGTATAGATTTCAATATTACTGAGACTAGTGCATCCGTAACAGCTTTAGTACACAAAGGCATGTCAAACATCGCACCTAAGTGCAGTTCTCACATTCATGGGAAACCTAACACTACGTAAAATTCTAGTCTCTAAAATCTCATATGCAAATTGAAAAAGTTACACAAGACTTTACGGTTTACAAAATGTTATGCAGTTTTCAAATCCATACAAATGGTGTCGCAACGATGGTTTATAAAGAGACGACATGATCAAATAAAAATATTAACGAATAAAAAAACGAAAGGACATTGACTGGGGTCAAATAATTTAAAAGACGCTGTATATAACGACTATCAGCGATAAAAAAACAAAAATTGAACATCGCTTCTACCATCGATTAATTTTATTATAAAAGAACACAGTAAACAAGAAAGGGCATGATGGATTCTTGCGCAATATGCTCGCCTTGGACAAAGGACTCGTTGTCGTAACCACATTGTAACTTGTAACCGACAATGGGCCAATAATTACCGTCAAAGTATGCACAATATCTTCCGCTACAGGATCCGAGCTTCCCAATGTTTTGAAATAATGTTCAAGTACGCATGAGCTTCATTTTGTAATGAGGAATGCTTCAAGATGACGTTACACTACGATTATTGGAGCGCAAATCCTAAGTATTAGTTCAACATTTGGTGTGAAATTAATTTAAACTTATTGATGATTGATTGACCATCGTTCTACTAGTGATACTACTACGCTATGTAGGACAAGGACTCCCATTAAGGCAACCTTTAAGGTCGACACAACCAGTAACCAAGCAGCAAGCGCATCATTAGATCGACATTGCCAAATCACCTACATTTTTCTTAATAAAGAATTCGCACCAAAGCATCCCAAGTTTGTTAATGTATGGAAATTATAGAGGTTTAAAACTAAACTATGATAGAATCGCATAGTAACTAACAAGCGATAGGTCTTAAATTGTGTTTTAATGTAGGATTTTCGGTTACATTTTAGTTAGTAGTTTAGTTAGTAGTTTCTTTGGCATTACGGATGTCCATGAGCGTCGTTGAACATCTCGGTTTTCCCGCTGCTCGTTTGCCCCCTTCGTTTAAAAAAAATAAAAATAAAATGACTTGAGAGTCGATGTTGGCTGTTAATCCTGCTAAACAAAGTTCATTGGTCTGGCTTTGTTTGCAAATTTTTAAGGTATTCTTTGTGTATTGTAAGGGTTAAAAGTTAATAAATTGTTTCCGAATTTGTCTGCGGTTAACGGAATTTGACTTCTGAGGACATTTAACCCTCGTTTAGTGAACCTTCTGACAAAAGAAACCTCGCATTATTTATGTTGCTTGAATTGTTAAAAGCATTTTTCATTTGCGAAATATGCATATGCATTTTAGTTTATTTTAGCATTTGAACTTTGGCCTCGATAAAAATAAAACGTTTTTATTTCATTAGTTTGAATAAAATATATAGAAATATTGAATAAGCAATCGCACCAGAAATTCAACAGCCAATTTCGTTTTAAAATATTTGTATAGTTTTTGTGACATTATTAGTTTTTTTCCATCAATAACTGTATATTCTTTGCTATGTTTTATAATCGCTTGAAGCAAAAAACGTGTAAAGCATTTTATTTGACCTTGATCATCAAAAAAATTATGACCTTAAATTCTGAATAACGACGGTGGAACTTATTATTTTCTATACCAAAAAAATTGCAACAATTTTTTGTCATAAAGCATACTTCATATAAATATTATAAATGCGAAAGTTTATATGGATGGCCTAAACGGCTGAATTAATTTCGATGAAATTTGGTGTATGATAGTCTAGAAGAACACATAGGATAGTTACTAACTTTTTATTAATTCCTCGCCGGCGAAAGCTAGTTTGTTTAGTTAGGCATGTTTATTTATTTTTAATAAAAAATGACCTAGCTCTAAGGGCCTAGGTAGTGCTGGGCGTGTTAATACAGCGCTTGTTGATTGAAGGTCAGTAGTCCATGCCCTTATTTTGCAAGTACGAATGCAATGAGACGTTAAAGGAAAACCAGTTTATTGAAGCCTATCCATATTTATGTGTGCGTATTGATTCATGCATTACCAGATACTAGGAGTTTTACCAATACGTTTGTATGTTTATTATTTATACTATAGCATCATTGAAAAAAAGTAACCAGTTTAATCGATTGCACAGCTATTTTACAATGCAGGTACTATTTCTTAACCCTTTACAAGTTTAGAATAAAAGTGTAAAAACGTAAAAACTAGTAAAGTATGGTCCAATGTTCGTTACCTGATTCCAACTGTAATATATGCTTATGTAGAAAGCGGATAATTTACACTTTCATACTACACTTTTGACCCAAGCTCCATCAAAGTAACTAAATAATAATTAAGAACGAGTTCATACAAATTACCCTGCTTTTACTCCTCATGCGTATCATTGTTATGGTGCCATTATCATTCCTCGGTGATCAAGTGTGACAGCCGAAGCCGCCGCTCCCAACTAGTTTTGCATAAACCATGTTTACGCAACGTGCGTTGTGAAAGTTGCGTGTTCATTTGCCAACCTAAATGAATCATTAGCGTTAAACGAAAATATGTTTTAATGTTAACGAAATAAGTGTCCTTTTCAGTCGAAAGTTGAGCTTATTACGCCAGCTTCGTGCCGGAGACGGTCTTAATCAAAATGGCGAATTGTCACCGATATGTCACTGAGCAATGTGCATCTGCTTTTAAATATTAAAGGATTTTTAATAACCGTTATTATCTAAAGTTATTATCAAAATAGGATCGGAGTTACTTCACTTCTATTTCAGTTTAAACCTAACGAGATACTTAAAGCAATTTTAACACGTACCATCTGCAGACCAGTGAAATCATGACGTCCATTATATATATTTTTTTATTTTATTCCTTAGATGCATTTAGTTAAAAAGGTGTTAGCTTACTTCATGGTTTAATTTATCATAGCTTCGATTTCAATTCATGTTATTTATCTTAATGGCTGGTTTTACTCTTGGATATTATTTAAAAGTTCCCACTATCACAAAGGTTAAATAAAAAATGGACCTTCCTTTGCCATTTCCTCCTCAAACATAAACATCTACTACATTCTAGTGTCTTCTATATTATTCCCACGTCTTTTATTACGACCATAATAGTTAATCTGTTATCTATACATATAATATAATTGGATTGTCTGTTTGTAATATCAAAAGATAAATTCCAGATTACGGGAAGATTATGTATTTGCGTTGCTGATAACGAAAATCGCATTTGAAAATTTTTTGTCTGTCTGTCCGCAAGCCCCGTTTGTTTCGGGTAATCTCCGAAACGGCTGGGCCGATTTCGACGGGACTTTTACTGGAGGGTAGCTGACATGGATAGGCATATTATAGTCTACTTTTTTTTAATTCCGCGCTGTCAAAATGGCGTAACGGGTGGTCCAAATTTGCGTTAACGAAGTTTGCGGACGACTGCTCGTTGCACATAAAATTGGAATACAATAAGATGTATTTTGTTAATTTAATACACATTATAGAGTTTCGTGGCATATACGAAGCTTAAATGATCATGATAATGAGGTTCTTCAAACCAATTTCAATACATGGTTAACAATGGACGATTCATTTCCGTCTTCGGAATTTATTGCAGTGCTATAAGAATCAATTAACCCGATCATCAAGAGGTCTTCACGTACGGTGTTCAGAGGACACGCTTAACGTTAAATATCTACACTTGCTCGGCCTTGACATTAATTTATTCAATATCTCCCTGTCCTTAACCCACTCTACGTGGAACGGCGCAGGTTTTCCTCCAGATTGATCTATCGTTAATAATTTTAGTCGTCTTCCTTTATTAAGCCAGTTTCCGTTTACGCAATCCATCAATCTCCTCGATACATTTGAAGTTTATTATTATGACTAGCTGTTCCTCCCGTGCGACTTCATCCGCATGGAATTATAAAAACTTTATTTTATTGTTTACATTTGTCAATTTCTTAATTGCAAATGTCAAAGTTATATGTATGTTTTGGCAACCTTGCTTCCTTGATGTTACCAGCTTGTAGTTTATGGTCCCTTTCCCACATTAAGGTTTTTTTCCAATTTATTTACCCTCTAAGTTTAATAGCGTCAAAATATACAGCATAAAGCGTGTCGTAAATGTAGGGCTTATTAATTAAAAAAACTATAATAATAATTCAAAAATATGCTGTGATTGCTGACATTCTTCGCCACGAAGTAGTGGGTGTTTGCGCTTTATTACTAGTATAGATTAGAATATTTTACAGTTGACTATCTATCTGATGTTTTGGTAAATCATTGATACTTGTCTAACTCTATTATTATCACAACAATCATTTTATCTCGATTAATAATAGTAATACGAAGTAATTCCGCAAACACCAAGGTGCTTCCGCTATTATTTTATGAAAGACGAATCCTGAATCAGTCACGGTCTTATGAAGACTGAATGGAATTTATCGACCAAAAATGTTTAATTAATTCTAATTGTATTTAATTATGTAATGAGTAACAAATGTATTATCTATTAAGAATTTTTACTTAATATTTTAGAATTGTAAGTTAATTGATGTCCTACATAACGTATTTACGCGTTTTAGCACGATACTAAAATCCAATATTTATTTGATCTGACAATCCAGATCCATCTCAGAATATCTGTATCCACTTCATTCATCAAAATGGCTTGTTCTCCGTCTTCTATGCTGGTAGTATATGAAGCTATTTATTCAATGCTTTCTTGGCCCTCTTGTATTCCACATTGTTCGTTGAAATTATTAGCGCTCCGTGCCGTATCTCCTTATATGGTTTCAATCGTGGTCAGTCAGTTATATTAATCATGAGTAATCTGGATTCTATCAAAATTTGTAATAACATCACTTGTATCGATTGCGAATATTACACAAGTGTGAGCAGTCTGTAATCGTATTTTTTTTCTTTCTTACAACCGGACAAATATCCGGGTTACCCAGTTACCAGTACGTCGCGAAGTGTGTAATAAAAACACCACTTACCTAACGTCAAATAGAATGTCTTTCCGGTAATGCAAGATTCACTTAAGTTTATTATATTACTTTACTTGAGTTTTTACCACTAGATAAAAATACAGACGTTTAATTACTAAACGCCTGTCCCATCACATTGTAAATTGTCTAACAATCCAACGTGTAAAATATGTGACGGGAATATCGGATTTTGTCCTTATCTGACAGTGACGTCATTTTTAAGCTATCTGAGCCTCTATCAGCCTGTGGTGGGACAGGCCCTAAGACCAGTATACATTATATCAATCCAGCGAACGATTATAGATAATTTAAAACGGGCAAAATGTAAACCCACCCTGGAATTTACTGTTTGGGTTTAATCAAAGTGGGTACTGGCGTGTTAATCGTTAACTCGATGCCATCAGCTAAATGTAATATAATTTTATTAATATTCCTTCTTCTTCTTCTATAGCTCTACAGACCTTTGTGGGCCTTGGCTTGGTTCAACAACTTTTTCCATTTCGGCCTATCTCTGGTCACGGTCCTCCAGTTTGCTATGCCAACGTTTTTCGCATCTCGACTTATGCCGTCTATCCTCCGGAGCTTTGGCCTCCCTCGACTTCGACGACTCTCGGGATTACTCGTCATAACACATTTAGGAACTCTAGTGTCATCCATCCGCTTCCGCCCGCCCATCTGAGCCTGTTCAATTTAATGTGTCCCGTATCAAATTGATATTGCTGTTCGATAATAATTGAAAAAGTTTTATCTCATTCGATTACTGCTCATTGCGGATGCAATGTGTTATCAGGAGTATTAATAATAAACCTGTACCTGTATCAAATAAAACAAGTTCTAAACTGCAACTGTCATGATGTGTATAGTCAAATTTAATGGAAATGGGAAATTAGTTATATTGACACATTTCTGCTGGCAATGTCATTGATTGTTTAGTGTTTTAATTGATGAAAACGTGTCTGTTATTATTGTATATTATTATTATTAAAACTGATAATATTGCCTAGTTACAATTTCGCATTTCTATTGCACTTGACTATGTGTGCTTCATAATCGGTTTTATTTTGAACTAGCTGTTCCCATGCGACTTCATCCGCATAAAATTATGAAAATTTTATTTTAATATTTACATGTGTCAAATTATCAATTGTAAATTTCAAAATGACATGATATGATGACAAACCATGGCAACCTTGCTTCTTTGATGTTGGCAGCAACTTATGGTCTCTTTCCCACATTAGGGTTTTTATCCAATATATTTACCCCCTAAATTGAATGGCGTGAAAATATATAGCCTAAAGCGTGACGTAAGTGTAGGGCTTTTTATTAAAAAAAGAATTATTCAAAAATATGCTGTAATTGCTGACATCTTAGGCAACAAAGAAGTGTGTGTTTACGCTTTATTATATTAGTATATAGTATATAGATATAGATATATAGTATAGAGGTATAGATTCTTATAATTTGGTGGGTAATTACACAAAGTACTTATACAGTTAACAATCTTCTAAATGTAAAGTCTGCTCCGAAGCGTATGTATATTCAGAATTATTGACCGACTTCCCAAAAGAAGGAGGTACTCAATTCGTCCATATATTTTTTTTATTTTTTTTTTATGTGTGTTACGGCATAACTCCGCCCCTGGTAGACCGATTTTGAAAATTCTTTTTTTATCCGAGAGGTAGTGCTTGCAGGTGGGTCCCATTTTTTTGTTTGATTTTTGGAGTCAAAGACTACGGCGTAGTTAAATAGTTTAGCTCAAAATTGCGTGACGAAATTTGGTGTCTTTTTTGCTTTCTATGCTTACGTAGCCTAAACTATAAGACTTACACAAAAATTATGTATGGAAGAATTGTAGCCCTTTAAATTTGCTAAATAAAAGTCAGCGATAGCATGTATCTATCTATTAAGGTTGTCGCACAATAACCACTTTTTTCATTAAAATTTCGATCAAAATCTATACCCCACTTTCAACGCTATTACTCGTGTTCGGTATGGATCCTTATCAAAATAAATGTGTCCATCATCAAGAGAATTTAATGTAGATTATAAATACCCTTGGAGCTGTGTAATTCCGATAAATAGTTTAGGAGATATCATAAATAGCAAATTACGAGTCGCAGAAAAAAATACCAACTTGTAACAAAGTTTGCTTTCTTGGCTTACGTAGCCTAAACTATAAGACCTACATAAAAATGATGTATGAAAGAATTGTAGGTCATTCAATTAGCTGAATTAAAGTCTGCGATAGCATATATCTATCTCTTAAGGTTGTCGCACAATAACCGTTTGTTTCGAGAAAACCGTCAAATAAGTGCAATCGACTTTATTTAAAACGCTTTTATTCTTATTTGGTATGAATCCTTATCCAAATAAATATGTTTTCACGATAGAGTATTATATGTAGATCGTAATTGCCTTTTACAGTATGTAATTCTGTGCAAGATTCTAGAAGTTATCAAAATATTAAAACTCACGGGCAACAACGGCACGCGGCCGCACCGAATTATGAGTGAATGATCGCAACGATGTATTAGTTGTTTACTTAATTTCTTAGATAATCGATTTAGATAACTCATTATTTGTTTGAAAGCTAGTGATTATCATACTGCGATGTCTAGATTCACTAAAAATCGAGAAATAAATAAACTTTTTAATAAAAAACAAAACCGACTTCCAAACAAAATACACTAAAAACAAAATCTTCTCAAAAAAACAGTACACTAAAAAGTAACGAAATAATTTCTTGAAAATAGTAAACCTCCCTTATTGTAGCTGTTATGTCTATATTGTACAATTATTATTACTTTGAAGTCGGTGTCAGTCATTACTAAAAACGTTACTATACTTTCAATTGTCAATTGTTATGGTAAAAATGTAGAAAACCTTACGTAGAAATATCACTGCATATACCTCGGCTGACACCGACATCAAAGTGATAATAATTGTACAATATAGACATAACAGCTACAATAAGGGAGGTTTACTATTTTCAAGAAATTATTTCGTTACTTTTTAGTGTACTGTTTTTTTGAGAAGATTTTGTTTTTTTCACTGTCCACTTTGTACATTGAGTTGATTATATAAAGTTATCGTGAAAGGGAAAAAAACCTGTTATACAGAAAGTAAGTGTTGCCAAAACTTTGTATATTCGAGATAAGGTAGGTCGCGAAATTTGCATAAACAAAATTTCGGTTGTGCACAATAAATTTGACTAGCGGCAACACATTGGTCGAAATTCGCTCAAAGTTTTATATTCAATTTTTTATTATTAAAAATTGCTTTGTTTTTACTTCTCTTAATATTAGTTAACTTAATTTGTGTCAAATATCACGTTCATACATTTGCGCAATTTCCTTAAAATAACATAGTTACAAAGTCTTCAACTCACTTATTAATTTAATGGTTTGGATATAAATCTTGAGCCGTTCGGTATATCTCAATACAGAGAAATTGTTAGTTAGCATTAATTTTGAAGGCGAGTTTATTGTTCCTACAAGGCCACGCGCCCAGAGTTGTGATCAAAAATCGATTATTTTGCAAAAATATTATGCTTTTTATGCGTATTGTATATCCGTAACTTTGCAGTTAATTTCACTTACTACAAGGTCGCTACTACAAAGCACCGCAAGGTGATAAATCTAACATTGTTTTTTTACTTTAGTATCTTCAGTCCTAGTCTCAGATGGCCTGAGTAATTAATTGAATATTTGTTACCTTCATGTAAACCAAACTTGATGTTCCTACTCATAGTGTCTTAAAAGTGACTTATTTTTTTTTAATGGGCGGCGCCATGCCGCCCTCTCGTATCCCTAACATGTGTGATCAGGGATTTTGGGTACAGCTTTATTTCCTCACTAGGTTTCGCCCGCGACTACGTATGCGTGGAATAAAAAAAACAAAAGTGAGTAGCCTATGTGTTCTTCCAGACTATCCTCTACATCCATACCAAATTTTATTGATATCCCTTAAGCCGTTTAGGCTACAAACTCTAACAAACATCCATCCATCTAAAATATCGCATTTATAATATTAGCACGATTGAAAGTTTCTATTCTCTTTGAAAATTTGCAATATTACTTACAAACTAATATCACATTTAGTGACTTTAATTTAAATAAAAATGGCGTGCTTAATGTTCGCATCTTGATAGGTTTCTATTCTTGGTTGTGATGTTACTGGTTTAACGTGTTCCAGCAAACACAACATACTAACTGGTATCATTTATATGGCACGAGAACATCAGCAACCCGACATCGTTCTAATTGAAGACACTCGTATAATATTAGTTCTCGTACATGTTTAGTTTTTGCTCGCATGTTACGAGGCCTTTGAAATTAATAATATCCTCAGTATCTTTAATGTTTTAATGTTTTTTTAAACTATACGAAGAACTAATTTTTGTTTTTCATTTAATCTTCATTTTAAATGGATTTAACGATAATGATTGTCGATTATTTCTGTTCCTTTTTTACTTAAATTGGTTTCTCATTTATGATGAGTTTCTTTTTAATGTTTCGATTCAATTATTTACATGCAATGATTTGAGGGACACTACATTCTAGATATACGACTGATACTGCTTCAAAACAACTTTAAGCGTCATACATATTTGTTTTTAACTTATCTTTGTCTTCAACTTTAAGCGTAACTCTCCTTGAAATATTTAAATTCAAAACAACTTAAGTGTTCTTCTGTCTCTTCTCTGTGTTCTGTATCTTGTTTGTTTCATTCTTGTTTCAATATAATTTAGCCATAAGTAAATATGTAGTAGTTAAATTATCTTCTTTTAATTTCATGAGTAATTTTTTCACGAATACATTATCTCATTTTACATACCTAATCATGTTAATTTGCACAGACTGACAACTTAATCAAGGATATGTCCGCTGTGAGCAGGTTGATGATGATGACCACTCAAGGAAACTTTGAATAAATACAGTGAATTTTCATACCTAAATCGAGTTTTATGATTGTATTTTAGGTATGGCAATTAAACTTATAACTATAGTGGACAGCGGTTCACACTTTTTTAACACAAATTATTGTCAATTAATTTCAATGGAGAATCCCATTCTGTGGAAGGCATTGGGAAAGACCTATGTCTTGTGGTGGGCAGACAAAGGCTGATGATGATGATGTTTTAAATAATGAAACTGGATCTATACGAAGACCTATCATTATCTGACTGTAATAGTCAATTGTTTGGTCTAGATTATGCATTCTAGTGCACCTCAACCAAACGCATCATATGTTCGTAAATTATTAACGAACTCAAATATTTTAATTAGGAAAATGACCTTCAAGACTTGAAATGAACCGCTCGACCTTTGCATGTACAGGTGTATAGTGCGAGTATAAATATGACAGTGTAATTTAGTAAAACCAGAAAACACGTCGAGCAAGCCTCGTGACTTTGTAACATTTTGAAATATGCATATTAAACAAATATATACAAGATATAATTAATTCCATTCGATGGTTGTAAATAATTAAAAAAAAAGTGCAAACAACGATTGACCTTTTTCTGAGAAACTGGATAAATTCCAGCTTTGTAGCAAAAAATATGTTTTTACGAGCTTTCGCCCGCGACTTCGTCCGCTTGGAAAACAAAAGTGATTAGCCTTGTTCCTTGCCTTGTTCCTTCCAGACTATCCTATACATCTATACCAAATTTCATTGAAATCCGTTTAACCGTTTAGGTTACAAACTCTAACAAACATCCATCCATCCATTTAACCTTTCGCATTTATAATATTAGTATCATATAGTGATTTATCCTTTATGGTCGCAATTCTTCTTGTTAATGTTTAAACAGTACGTTTCAATTACAATGTTAGTGAAATAACATTACTAACTTGCAAAGAAGCATACGCCTATTGCTTGAAAAATCCACCATTGACCAACGAATATATTGTCTAACTATATCTCCTTCAGTAGTCATATGCAATACTATTTAATACTAGATTGTTCTAATAAACAAAGGTCTGATGACCGTTATCTTAATTGTATTTAAAATGCATTTAGAAGTAACTAATCTGTCGTAAAGTGATGACAAAATGATGACTAAAGTCGTCTGTTTGAAATGTGATACGTATCTTGAAGTCGTTAGACTTTTACATACCAATGTATCAGAGGAATATATTGGTTGGTTGTGCTACAGAGTTTATTTACGTTGTTTATTTACCATTTTGAGAATTATTTTTAAAGATATCATTGTGAATTTCCCCATTGGAATGAAGTCACGAAAAGGACTGAGGAAGGATGCAAATTACTAATCTGATGTCTGCGTAAAGAAATAAAAAGTTTTAGATTTGAAGGTATAATATGGTACCTGAAGCTAAATAAGGATATTGTGTTAAATGTGTTGATGAAGAACGTTGTACCTTTCAATGTCAGAGCGAGCAATTATTCAGTTCAATTTGATTGCTAATAAACCTTATCACTTTAAAAACCATTCCGGCTAATCACGTTTATTTTTCCTATAAGATTTTTCTCTTGTTGCAGGAGCTGCGCACACGCATGCCAACGCTCCCATTGCCTCAGTCGACGTCAGACCGCCGCACGGAAGGGACGTGTCGATCCGTATTTACATTCTGAATAACTTCAAACAAAATAAAAACTAAATGGAACGACACTGGTGATTTAAGTGTTGTGCTTGTGTGTGACGTGTCTGTGTGTGTTGTGGTATTTTTTTTTATTGAATTTAAAATAAAAATAATTGACAGTTTAAAATGCAGGGCCGCGACAAACTATGCGCGAAGCTCTCCAGCGCATTCCTCAGAAAGTGGTGTAAGTATAATTCATTTGTTATTGACAACTTTATTATTATAATTTAGTATGAAATACGCTTAATATTTTCTCTGCTTTAATAATTATGATTACGTGGAGCTATAACTGGCTTATCCATACTAGCTTTCTCTTTTTTATTCGGACGTCTGTTTTTAACATATTTAATGAAGGGCGACGGATTTGTTTTTTATCGCTCGCATGTTAAAGGTAATTTCGTTATTATTAGCCAATTTTATTTTTTTAACAATGATTTATTCTTGTTTACACTATTTTTTTCACGAAGACGCGAGTTCTTCAAAGTCGAAAGACGATATCATAAAAACTTATCTTGATTGTTTAGTTAAAAACAATATGTTAATTACATAGATTTAACTTAGAAACAACGTGACATATCGATACGGTAGTAGTTCAAGAAAATGGTGCAGATATTCATTAGTTATGAAGTGGTGTAATTCCAGAAAAATTATTGAAAATTGCGGAAAACGAATTGAAAAATTCGTTCAGAAATAAATAAAAAATCAATTAACCTGTATCACGTTTCTTATCTCTATGACTTCGAATTAGGACCAATTAAAAAATAATAATACAAACGTAGGAATAATAACTAGTAGCAATATCAGATGGAATTTTTTGCTTTAACAGTGAGTTTCCACTGCTGAAACATCTGAATGAAAACTTATTTGTTAAATATTTTTGTAAGACAACGAACGACGATAACAATAATGTTTTCACATGTGTTTCGGCTGTGGAAACTTACGCTGAGAAGAAGGGTTCTTTTAAATGTTAATATGGATAGGGAACTATTATACCTGTTTACACATGGTTTAATTCAAATCTCCTAAGTAGCGCAGTTACTGTAGTATTTGGGTTTTATACGACTCGTGGGTTCCAAGCGATTCTTTAACTCCATCTTTGTTGTTCGTTTAATCTTAACATTACTAACTTCTATCATTATAAGAACATATCCATCTTACTTATATAATATTATAAATGCGAAAGTTTAGATGGATGGATGTTTGTTAGAGTTTGTAGGCTAAACGACTAAACGGATCTCGATGAAAATTGACATAGATGTAGAGTTTAGCCTGGAAGAATACATAGGCTATACACTTTTTTTTTATTTCCACGCGGTCGAAGTCGTGGGCGAACGCTAGTTAAGAAATAAAATAATCTAGGATGATGTACTTTGACGGTCATTTTAGTGATCTCAAAATTTGTTAGTACTTTACATGTTGTCACGTTGTCCTCAAAAATGTCAATTAGCAACAATTAATTTAACCTTAATAGTATTTAATGATTTAAAGATTTTAACGACTAAAATGATATAAATGTTTATTTCCACCAGACACATAGGTTCATAACTATTAGTCCAAAGAAAGCGGAGCGTTAAATTGAGAAGCAAAAGGTTAGCGTGGTATGGACATGTTATGCGAAGAGACGATGGGGATATAAACCAGAAAGTGTTAAGAATGAATGTGGATGGCTACAAAGGAAGAGGAAGACCGAAGAAAGTATGGATGGATTGTGTGAAAGAGGATATGCTTAAGAAAGGATTGGATTCAGAAATGACGGCTGATAGAGATGTATGGAAGAGCAGCACATACTGTGCCGACCCTCCATAAGGGATAAGGGCAAGTTGATGATGATGATGAAAGCGGAGCGTTACAAGTTCGAACCCTTTGTTTACAAAATTGTCTTGATTTAAACATATAATAACGTGAAAGGTGACACGACCAAAAAGGGAGTGATCACTGAGATGACGTATGATAGTTATGTGGAGGACAAAAACCTGTTGCGTCGACCCTATGGGAGTAGGATAAGGTGGAAGATGATGAATAACGCGGAAATATTTTTATTTTGCGTTAAAGACGACATTGACATTATGATCTTAACGTAAATTGCAACTTGCTATTACATTTTGTATGGTCTTTAAATAATATAACTTGATTTGTAATTTTGTTCAGTCTCGTCATAATATTATATCTGTGTGTTGATGTTTCTAGAGCCAATATTATATGTTTTTAATTCAAATGGAAAATTATTATTATATGATCCCCGCTATGGAATACAATAGGCAAAGTTTATGTTCGTTATACTTTATAACGATTTATAAATTGATACAGGGACAGTGAAACAAAAATTAAATGTCACTAAGTAATGTTTTGCTTTTCAAGGTCTATTTACTTGAAACTAATTGCTAACATTAAAAAATTAGATCTTATAATTTAATTCAGGTAATTGTTCGAATTGTAAAATGTTTTTATACTCCATGTAAATCTTACTTCTTACTAATATTATAAATGCGAAAGTTTAGATGGATGGATGGATGTTTGTTAGAGTTTGTAGTCTTAACGGCTGAATAGATTTTGATGAAATTTGGTACAGATGTAGATGATAGTCTGGAAGAACACATAGGCTACTCACTTTGTTTTTTTTATAATTCCACGCGGACGGAGTCGCGGGCGAAAGCTAGTTTGTTTATAAAATCACCTCCTCTCACTGAAAAATAACACAAATAGATAAGAGAATTTAAGTCGAAAATTACGACAAAAATTGTTAATTTATTGCGTATAAACCTGTTTGGAATTTCCTTTGGTATTAGGAATGGCATTCGATATTTTTTTTATTATCTATGATCAAATCAAGACTAATAAATGGCACATTTTAAATATACGAGACTGGTTACTTTGCCAAGTCGACTGTGATTTTGATGAAAATATGTAAGAATTAAGTCAGTAGACGTCTAGCTAGAATTAAATTTTATGTACAGATTCATAATAAAATTAAAAGTTTTTAAATACGTTATGAATAAGTGATACTGCCAATTATTAAAAAAAAACATAAAGAATGTAGTTTTCGTAACTCTATGTTGACGTAATAAATCTATTAATACTTTAGTCGGAGAAATTCGCAGCAACATAATTCTAATGAAAATGTAATATGTAATTTATAAAGCACTAATTTTAAACAGCACACTTAATTAAAGTAAAAAAAATCTTAAACCACGACCACAAAGGTGTGAATCTTTGTTTATATTTTCCTATATTTTCCCTTAATTAATTACTTCCTACATGGTATATTTTATTATTATTATTATATATAATCATACTTTAAAAAAAAGTTTACCGTAAGTTTCCTTTGTGATTAACCATTTTTATATATCTACTATATTAAGTGATATTTGATAATTTATTAATTTCTTGTAACCATTCCGTCTAAAGCCATCTAAGTTCCGTCAATTTTAACTGTACAGTTAAATTTTTACCTCCACACGCACCGTTTAAATGATATTTTCGACTGTTCAGTTGCAACCGTTAGTTAGAATTGTTTGTGACGGGCTTAAGCTCTAGGCTTGTGCTAGGATACTTAAATGGTATACGACATTAGTCGAATGGCGGGATTCGAACTCTCGACAACGTGATTGGAAATTCATTCTTATAACATACTAGCTTTCGCCCGCGACTCCGTCCGCGTGGAATTAAAAAAAAAACAAAAGTATGTAGCCTATGTGTTCTTCCAGACTATGCCCTACATCTATGCCAAATTTCATCGTGATCCGTTCAGCAGTTTAGGCTACAAACTCTAACAAACATCCATTCATCCATCCATCAATCTAAACTTTCGCATTTATAATATTAGTATGTTTGCTATTTTAGATAACAAGTAACTTAATTGGCAACTACTTTTTTAGATTGCTCTTTTTAATGTATTTGTTAAATTGTTACATAAGAATTCTAAGACTGAGATTGATGATAAGTTCTAAGAAAATTGCAGGAAATAATCGATTGAATGACGTGATACGTCCTTGCCAACCTGTTTTATAGACGTCAGTTATTGCTTTTTTTTAAATTCCTAATACAATGTGATTTATTAGAATTATGAAGTTTTATTAAATTAATAATCATCATTAACAGCCATAGGTCGTCCACTGCTGAACGTAGGCCTCCCTCATCGATTGCCACGATGCCTGGTCCTGTGCCGCCCGCATCCAGTGCACTCCCGCAATCTTGACCAAAATTAATAATAGTAATAAATTAATAATAGTACAAAAATATCTCAATTATTATAAGCTATAAGCATTTTTATATAATTTTTACACATAAATACACGTTAGGAATACTTATTAGAAATCGAATGGGAAATAATAATGTTATTGGTTAGATTATTACTTTTACTCTATCTTTGAGCTTTTATTTTAAAAAAAGCTAGCTTAGCTTTATTATAAAAAAAATCTGTATAATTACGAATGTAATATAAATACGATGCATAAAACGTAACAGATAAATAATATTATAATGTCTGAATGTTTGATTAAAATTCTGTTTGACGTAAGAGAATTGACTAAGCAAATAATTGTGACCCATACAAGTAGGACTAGCAAATATTTAATTATTATAGTATTTATATCATTTAAAATTAGATAAATAGGACGAATTAATATATGACTCAAATAGTCCATTGAATAAAACAAGTTGGTATTATCAATTTATAAAAAAAATACAATAGATAATTTGAACGAAATTTATAATATTTTTTATGTAACAAAAATTTTAAAATCTTAGTAAACTTTTGTTGAGTCTAAGAAAAAACATGCAATAAATCCATTATTTACTTATTATAAACACAAAATATGGCTGATCTATCATTTCCACTAAAACATTGTATTTACGCTTTTTTACAACTAACGCCACCTGTTACCATACCTCATAAACGCACCAACTGAACAAAACATAACGCACTGAACGCGCCGCTTAGTCGTAATATTTACTGCACTAATTATTCTTTAGTGAACTAATAAAATTATTCACAGCTACTCAGGGTACTTTAATGAACACTAATGGAGTTCCTTAGAGTGGATTTAGTAATTACTCTTAGGGAATCGATAAGTTAATCTGTCCTTAATTCTCAGATTAACTTAGCGATTGTGTTTGTCACATTTTAAATATCTTAACTATAATTGATATCCTTACTGCAGAGATATGCTTTGTCCTTGACATACAATCAGTGTCCCTTTATACCGCTAAGTAATTGAATTTCCGGATTACAATCCGTCTTTGCTCAGTCTCATTTATGCTGCAATTTAATAGCAGTTCGTATCGACGCTCATGCAACAGAGCACGTACTCGGTTTTATTTTGGCAATGACGTAGTTTTGTACGTCTTTGACTACCATCGTCTTGTTTTACATTTTTCCTTATTACTGCCATCATCAACTTGCCTTTATCCCTTATGGAGGGTTATCCAAGTCATTTTTCCTTATCACTGCAATAATTTTTATTGAAAAACGGTTTTCGGTGAAAATAATAACAACCATGGTATTAGAAGTAAACTAGATATAGATTGTTATTTTTTTAGATCAGCTAGATAATATAATGAATTGTTTCCTGATTCAAAAAAACTAGTTAGCCTTATATTGATTGGTAATTATTTTACTTATTTTATACCACAGTCAAGCAATTTAAGGCAGCTAACACCTTTAGTTTTAGCTTCTATATATTTTTATAAAATTTTGATTTTTATGTTATGCGGGGGCTTAGTGATCACAGGGTATCTTTCTAGTTCGGACACCAGTTCCCTGCCCATAGGGGAAAAACAATAAAGTTGTTTTTTTATTATATTTGTTATATAATGTATTTGTGTTTATTCCATATTTATGTATACAATATGTTTTTATTAAACCATTTGTAATACAAATAACCTACAATAACAAGTTTGCTTGTTAATATTAATATTTTAATAAGCTTGTGTACTTTGTCCCCGGAGATTTCTTTGCTACGGCTTTGGAAACTGGTTTTTTATTTGAGATAAATCTGGAAACTCACATACGTCATACATATACAGCACTTATCATGACAATAAATCTATTTTTATTTTTTCTGTTCTTTCCATAAACAAAAGCTAGTATGAATAATAATCTTGTATGCCAGGTATTTCCTATTTCCTTTATTTACATATCGATGACGATAGATAAACAAATGTATATTGAAGACTTCGAAACAGACAACACGAATAGCACAAAAACAAGTACAATTTTCGTGTGATTATAGTTGATCGTGTTTCTTATTTGAAATTAAAGTAAAAAACTAAATACAAATATTTTTTGGACATATTAGTAACTAAGGAACAAATTTCTTTACACAAATCGAACCTCATTCATATACGTATTTAAATGAGGACAATATTAGTTACACACCGCGAGGCTGTACGTCGGTCATTTCCTCTAAGCTATTAGGTAACGCTTAGGTAAGTATGACGAAAACTATACTATGGTAATAGTGTTTAGTAAGAGCACAATCTTCGCTCGCATGTGAGGGTATACTTTGTAAATGTCAGATACGTTGGTCCACAATGTTGACACAATCCGTCACGAAAATATGACTAATTACATTTTTAAATGAACTAAATAAAGTATGCACGTGTTTAACCTAATGGCGTACGTATCTGATCTGAATGCCATGGAATAGTAAAGAGGTAGGTTAAATGGAGAAAAATCTAACGTTTGCCCTTGTTACAGAAATCTCTATACAAAACATCTAGACCCAGTAGCTTAGGTCTTTCGTTGATATGAATTTGGTTATTTTACACATATAGATTATCTATACTAATATTATAAAGAGGTAAGATGTGTATTTTTGAATTTTTGTATATTTGTGTGTATTGAAATAACTCAAAAACTACTGGACTGATTTCAAAAATTATTTCACCATTAAAAAGCTACGTTATCACTGAGTAACATAGGCTCTATTTATTTTAATTTCACGTGGGCGAAGTCGCGAGCAACAGCTAGTATTACATAAAATGCAAAGATAGTTATTGTATAAAGAACTAGCTATTGCTCGCGACTTCGTCCCCGTAGAATTCTATAAAGTTAAAAATATAACCTATGTTACTCAGTGATAACATAGCTTTTTAATGGTGCAAGAATTTTTGGAATCGGACAATTAGTTTTTTGTTATTTCAATACATACAAACATAAAATTTTTTCCTCTGTAATATTAGTATATAGATTAAGCTTTTGTTTTTTTAATGTTGTACTAAAACGAAACTTTGCATAAATTAAACATTTATTAACTAGTCAGTTATGGTTTGATTCTAAAGAGACGAGGTTAAAGCCTTTTTTGTTGTTAATCTGTGCCATTATGTTTTATTGCGTAAAACTGGCCTTGGTTTCTTTGGTAATTCGCAGTTAGTAATAATGTGCATTTTAAGCGAAATGTTTTTTTTACGATGAACCGTCGCAATGATAAGTAAATCGTCTTAGCATGACTAATCCTTACAATTGAAGTTTTTTATATGTAAGTAAATTAAACTTTGTCCTACTGCCAAATCATACTTCATACTAATATTATAAATGCGAAAGTTTAGATGGATGGATGGATGGATGGATGTTTGTTAGAGTTTGTAGTATAAACGGCTGAACGGATTTCGATGAAATTTGGTATAGATGTAGAGGATAGTCTGGAAGAACACATAGGCTATTTACTTTTCTTTTTTTTTAATTACACGCGGACGGAGTCGCGAGCGAAAGCTAGTTACAATATAAAAATTAAATGATGTTATTTTTAATCATACATAATGTCTGACTTGTATATTTCGTTGATATTGCAGCGACTACTAAAATGATTACAATCGAATGAATATTGAGGAATTCATTATAATAATTAGTAATTAGGTTTTTTTAAAGAAACAATTGCCACGATATTAACTTTTTGTATTCCAATGTAAAGATAATTAACGGTTGTGTGAATGCTAGTTAATATTATTACATTTTCAGTTAGTAAAAAAACTAGACATAATAGTTAAAGATTTGGTTGTTATTTACCTGGTTCTATTGTTTAAAGATATAACTAAACAACCAAGTAAACAGTTTAAATACAATAATATTTGTTACATGTAAACTAAGTTATCTAAAAAAGTTTCCTGTTAGTTTTGAAATCCTCGAATATTCTTGTAAGTGCTTAACAAACACGGCAAGTGTGAATATATTATGACGCTCCGATGTTCGTGTACATATGTACATATATACATTTGTGTATCATATCACAGCGACGATGGCTAAAATTAGTTTATTGATTTTCACATATTCGACCTTTATGCCACAAAAAATACTAATAAAAAATCGACATGGTATAACTTCCATCATCATCATCAACACAGAATGCGGTCTTCCGCTTTCCGCATCTATAACTTCCTTCGATATCCTTTAAATATTAACACATTCACCACAATTGACAACTTTTCTGTTTTTCGTAGTTTCTATGTAAAAATGATTTTAAAATAGTGTTTGTAAATTAGAAACACATGGTTAGATATGATTGTTAGTTTACAAAAATTATCAAAATTAGCAATGATTAAGCAATAATGTTTTTTTCTGTGAAATTTATTGTTCAGCAGTTTCATTTCAGTCAGTTTAATAACCAACCAAGTAATGCGTAGATTTATTATTATACTAAGAGTTACAAACGTTGGCAACTTATTGGCAGCGGCCGTTTGCTCTTTGACTAAGATGACGGAAGATAGATTAACCTAGACGATAAAAATAACAATATAAGGAGAAGGGCGCACATTGGGCTGTATCCAGTTGCTCCATAGACAACTTCATCTGATGTTTGAAATGTCTTTTTTTGCATGAATATATGTATTAGTAAATACATACGTTATAGCGTAAATTTATCTTATATCGATGTTTTTGGCGCAATTAGAATGTTTTCTCGGAAAATTTGTATGGAGTCGGCCTCAAAATTGCGATAACTCAGCTATCGCACAATTGCGCCTTATTTCCTCTGAGATTATGTTTGTACAACTTATAAAGATTTTTTTGGTATACTACTGAAAACGGGCACGGGTGCGATTTTCGACTTATTCAAGGTCAAAGGTTATAAAAATTACTTTTTCGCGTATTTCAGCGGAATGGTTAGCTTTATCAAAAAGTTGACTAGGGCGAAGTTGTAGATCATGAAATTGCCTATTAAATATCCATACATACTTTTTTCATAAGAGCCATAGTTTCCGAGATATAACGATTTGCCCATCCAAATTGTACAGATTAATATACCCGATACTTTAATAACTAATAATTCCTAACCACTGGAACCAGAGGCTTGAAATTTTGGGGAAAAGTTTCTATTACTGTATTAGACGAGCGCTAAGAAAGGATTTTACGAAAATCATCCCGTAAAGGTCCAACGTGGGGGTTGAAATTTGCATGGAAAGATTTTATTCCTCAAGCAAAGTGACTTGTCAATTCATAACGTATATATTTGCACGTATATACATGTATATATTTAAGATAAGACATTAATTAAAGACATAAATTAAAGATAAGACAGAAAAAGTAAAAAAAAAGAATGATACCTTTGTATTCAATATGATATTGAACTTACTTACTTAAAAAATTAACTAATTCACTATCAGTATATTCATTTTCAGAATTAGTTTCTGGTTCACAAAGCGAAACTGCAGAACTCGATTACATGATCCGATTCTTTGCGATCCAGCAGATCCAATCCTTCGGCAAAGTAGGTCTTCCTCTTTTTAATTTCCATTGTGGGCCTTGTTGCCGAAAGAAGCCGTTATGAGCAATAATCTCAGCTCCATGTATTAATATTTTGTGAATGGTGACAGGCATTTTGTACCAACCATATAATTCCACAAACTTCTCAGCCGTCTCTAATGTATGTTTTTTAAACTTTTCTATATTTATATGCTCACCAGACGTTACAGCTTATAAAATTACGGCGAATCTGCGGATAAGGTCTTCATTCAGCCCCGTTATGTCAGCAGTTTTTTTCGGATTTTCATAAAATCTTCTTGCCGTGTTCCCATCATTGGTGGTTCTGTGACCTTGTTTGATCATGTCTATGAAGAGACTAAGTTCCATTTGGAATCTGTCTCTAATCATCTGCTGCCTCAGTTTTATGATTTTCTCTAGCAGCCCATTTTTTAAAGTTTAGTCTGTACGAGATATGCAAGAGGCACTCCATCATATTTATGCGTGCATGGAGTGTACGAGTAGACTAAGAAATATACGTGCAAATATACATATACGTTATGACTTGACAAGTCACTTTGCTTGAGGAATAAAATCTTTCCATGCAAATTTCAACCCCCACGTTGGACCTTTACGGGATGATTTTCGTAAAATCCTTTCTTAGCGCTCGTCTAATAAAGTAATAGAAACTTTTCCCCAAAATTTCAAGCCTCTGGTTCCAGTGGTTAGGAATTATTAGTTATTAAAGTATCGGGTATATTAATCTGTACAATTTGGATGGGCAAATCGTTATATCTCGGAAACTATGGCTCTTATGAAAAAAGTATGTATGGATATTTAATAGGCAATTTCATGATCTACAACTTCGCCCTAGTCAACTTTTTGATAAAGCTAACCATTCCGCTGAAATACGCGAAAAAGTAATTTTTATAACCTTTGACCTTGAATAAGTCGAAAATCGCACCCGTGCCCGTGTTCAGTAGTATACCAAAAAAATCTTTATAAGTTGTACAAACATAATCTCAGAGGAAATAAGGCGCAATTGTGCGATAGCTGAGTTATCGCCAATTTTGAGGCCGACTCCATACAAATTTTCCGAGAAAACATTCTAATTGCGCCAAAAACATCGATACAAGATAAATATTACGTTATAAGGTATGCATTTACTAATACAAAGCACATGCAAGCGAAAAAAAGAGACATTTCAAACATCAGATGAAGTTGTCTATGGAGCAACTGGATACAGCCCAATGTGGGGCGGGGAGATAATGATGATGGCCGCTTGCTCGTTGTCATCTACAAAAACCATTTCGTACTCGCAATACAGAAATCTATGTATCTTTTGTTTTCTTACCCTTTACTAGCTGTTTATTTGTTATTGTTAAAATTAAAAACCGATTACAAAATTGTTTTAATCTGTTTGATATTTTCAGCACGGCAATGTCGTATTGTTATAGACAGCGTTTCGGTTGCACCTTGACCTACAACAATATCGAGCCTGCGCTTGAAGTGTTTGCGAAATTAAATACGAAAAGATCCGCTATTTATACAATAAAACATATGATAATATTAACCAAAAGCAGATAATAATCACTATTCCTTCCATTTTGTTACGCCCGCAACACACCTTTAGTTTTAACCGAACAGTGCAGTTTTACTGTTCAGGTTAAACTAAAGGTGTTTAGCGGGCTTTATAAATATGTGTTGTAAGATGTTATTTAATTAAATTTGACCTTGATGTTTTATGTGCATAAATATAAGCAGACAACTTAAGCAGATTTCTTGTTATAGTTTTTTTGTAAAATACCACACAAACTTCTAGTTTCTTTTGACCAGTTATCTGTGTTTTTACAAGGCTCGATAATATATTCCCGCAGGCAACTGTTTCTAATAGGATAAAATATCAAGACTTATTACCTTGGAATTAATTAATTTCATGTAGTTATTGTTAGCATGTGGGAATTATTTTTTAATTTTAATAATTAATGATTTATTAGCATATAATATTATATGGAATTGAAAAATGCGGATATTGTGTTGAAAATATTTGTTTTTCTTTTTATTATCATGAGCATTTGTTAAGGACGTAAAGTAACCTGACATGACTTTAATGTTTTTTTTTATTATACCGCATCAGCAAAATCGCGAGGAAAGACTATGTGCAATAAATATGAATTATTTATTGAACTGATGTATGGAAGGAAGAATCTAAATTTATGTTTCAAGAGGCAATCTATATCCTTCAAGACAGATCGCGTCAATTGTTAAACAAATAACGGAAAATGCCCGCACTACGGTGATTTATTTCACTATAGCGTAGCGCTGTTTAAATGTTTTCCTGTATAATTGCACTGGAAACTTTTTTTTCTTTTTATTTTTTATAGGAACTTTGGTTTACTGGAAACTTAATGTTGCGTGAATCTTGTTAAATATAATAGAAGATAAAATTATTTTAACTATAACAAGTATTACAAGCAGAACTCTGTAGTAATTATCAAGTAAATATTATCTATACTTCTATACTAATATTATAAAGAGGAAAGATTTGTATTTTTGTATCTATTCGAATCACGTAAAAACTACTAGGCCGATTTTAAAAATTCTTTCACCGTTAAAAAGCTACGTTCTCACTGAGTAACATAGGCTTTTCATTATTTTTTATTTCACGGGGACGAAGTCGCGAGCAACAGCTAGTAATGTATATAAGTAAACATTAATGTTTCAATTACTTAGAATATATATATCCATGAATAAAAAGTTGTGTGTGTACCTACTTTATTACGAATTGTATGTCGCTTTAATTGTTGTTGATAAGCTTAAAATATTCAAAATACATGTTTGATAGCGCTGTACAATAAAAACGTTGTCAGGTCAATTAGCATTAATTTCGTATCATACATTTTTACCGTGGATTTTCACTGTCAAAACAAATCAGAATTATCATTTCTCTGACTCTTAAAACAATAAGTTTTGTTTCAGCAGTGGATATCTGCCCTGAAAAAAAAATGTTTTGGTAAAGCGATAGCAACGCCATCTGGTACGATAATAAGTTAATTCGTGGTCTATTTGTCTTGTAGAGGTTTCGTCTATTTATGATATTTCTATTGTTGTGCAGACAAATTTTGATTGGAATTAATACATTGTAATCTTTCTCTTTTATGCATAGATTTATTAATAACTAGCTTTCGCCCGCGACTCCGTCCGCGTGGAGTTAAAAAAAAGAAAAATGAATAGCCTATGTGTTCTTCCAGATTATCCTTTACATCTATACCAAATTTCATCGAAATCGGTTCAGCCGTTTAGGCTACAAACTCTAACAAACATCCATCCATCCATCCATCCATCTAAACTTTCGCATTTATAATATTAGTATGATTATGATGTTAAAAGGCGTAAACTAGTCTACTCCTCAGTTAGTCGATCAATATTTTAAAGTGTCGTTTAATGGCCACTGAGTTATCGCTTGGAAATATAGAAATATTTCTTTCGATTTGCCGCAACTAAGTGCTGGAATGACCTTCCACCTCCTATTAGAAATTTGAAATCTGTTAATTCTTTTAAATTTAAATTAAAAACACTTTTAATCACTACACAAAAATCCAGCACATAAAACATAAAATCATACCCTGTACCCTGTTTGTATTTTGTATTAATTTGTGATTACTGCCAATGCGGCTAAGATATTTTGTAACTAGCTGTTCCAGTGCGGCTTCGTCCGCGCGAGCTTTTAAGGACTTTGTTTTGTTGTTTACATGTGTCAAGTTCTCAATTGCATATGTCAAAATTATTTTGTGACAATGTACATACATATTATTTTGTAACGGAGAAGTTTGTTAAATTGTATAAAACATCATTGTGTACTTTATGTGTAATGTAAAATGTATTAGTGGTAGTGCCATCTATTATCAATGACCACGGAAGATCAGCACTTGTGCTGAGTGGCTTTATAATAAATAAATAAATAAATAAATAAATAAATAAAAATAAATACACTAAGGGTCTAGATAATTAACTATTAAATGTGACAGTTAAAGGCAACTCAATTCACTGTGTCCTATCAACTAATGCATGTTAACATGTCTAATTCAATAGATTCACGTCAATATAAACACGTCAAATGCTATTAATTGATTATGCATCAATATAAGCTGTATAATTTTCCTCTTATATGTTAATAGAATCAACGTCTAATGCTATATCTAGGGTTGCCAAAAAACGTAGAACCGCACACTAGGGTGAAGAAATGACATGCCAACCCTTGATTTTATTAATGATAATAAAAACAAAACACAATCGACGTCTATTTGAATTCCTTCCTCTTTTGTTTGGTCGACGTCCACTCAGATCCAAAATGAAGAGTTGACAGCCCTAACTGAAACCCAACGCTTTGTTAAACGTGTTGCGGAAATCGAATCTTTGTTGATATAAATATAGTCAGCATTATGTTTATCACAAATTCAATTGAAATCACGTATGAATGTGCAGATTGCTGACCAAGCATTTTCGTCACATTTCATATAAATACTATACTAATTATTAACTCTGGTTTTCTCGGAAGATTTTTTTAGGATTAACTTAGGAACTGATTTCAGGAATTCACAACTTGTGATGAGTACCATTTTAAAATTTAAAAATTATTATACATAATTTGGCAAATGTAAATATTTTTACTTTCGTTGATTTGTTGAAATTAACAAGTGTTGCCGTTTAAGTTTTTTAGTTTCATTTTTTTTAACATCTCTATGTTCCAATGCTTAAAAGGGAAATAAAGTCAGATTAAACTGGCAATACTATTGCAAAACAAAGGTATTGTACCCCAAAATCACGAGCTAATTAATAAATTTCGTAAAATGTCCTCAAAAATCGATCGTATCCATATTATCATGATCTAGCTACGAATGCGCCTTACGAAATGCACGGACAGATAACTTACTCGGTCAAACAGCGGAAAAAAAAACAATTTTCACAAGTAAAACCTACTTGCACGGCGCACGGCGACCAGTCGCTCTCGCGCCGGCGCGCCCGCTGTTTCAAAATGGCGATCTGATTCCCGCCATTATCGAAAATATACGATACCGTTAAACTCGAATTATGGCGCTGAAAGTCCAGTTGTCTCGTTATGTTGAACGTGTGAAGGATAACCGGGGGATAAGTGAGTGTCCACGTGTCATATTTACGTAACTTTACAGTTTACGTATAAATTGCGAACGTGTTTGTGGTAGCGTGAAATAGAAATTCCGACCTTCGATTTATCCAATCTTAAGTGATTAAAATAATATCTTATATCTTAGTCTGATTATAAAAGTGTTCGTATTACTTTCTCCTTAAAATTCCAGCTAAGTTTCTATCACATCTTAAAAAAATTGGTCCACTAGCGGCGAAGTTATTCCGTAACACACATAAAAAAACATACAGACGAATTGAGTACCTCCTTCTTTTGGGAAGTCGGTCAAAAAATCGTTGAATTTATTACCAGAAATAATATAAAGTTGTCATTTGAAATTCTACTTAATTACATTACAATATAATTAAGTAATATATCCCTTATACTTAGTTTTAATGCCGATTAACTAATGTGTAAATTAATGCAATTAAATGATTGAAGTATGAAACCATTGCAACACTTGTATAAAGAATTCGCTGCAAGGGACAAGTGAATGTAAAATTTACGCAACTCATCTTCAAAATATTCATATAATGTGTTGAAATGAAAGATAAACAATTGCATTAATGTTAATATGTGTTCCTGTGCTCATTATAAATGCTTACAAATATCGCTTCTGTTACGAATATCAGAGGTCATTAAATTGCATACAGTTTAGTCGAAGTTTGTTAGAGCAGAGTCAAGATATTGCCCAAAGAAGAACCACTTTCTATTATTTAAAGAGCTGTTTCGTAACTTTGGAAGTCTCTTTTTGTCGTATTTTTTCCAATAAAGTTATCTTGAATGCAACAGACAATCTGCGGTAAGAAACTACAGCTGTGGTAAGAGTGGGTCACGAATGCAAGACCCATTACCTTGCTAAATTAAATTGTACCAAGTTTTGTATGATTTGTAGTAACTGGTGAGATATTATGTAAATTTGTATGAATAACCCAGCTGGGAATCCGGGCGTAAAATAGTAACTTTCCGGTATACCGCTTGGCTAAAAGAAAAAAACAATTAATGCACAGTAATGTTTTTCTATATAAAATTAACAAAAAGCAGTTATAAACCAAGTCCTAGTTATCTCCATTTGAGTTAAAATTATTTACTTAACTAGCTTTCGCCCGCGACTCCGTCCGCGTGGAAATAAAAAAAGTGAGTAGCCTTAGTGTTCTCCCAGACTATCCTCTACGTCTATACGAAATTTCATCGAAATCCGTTCAGCCGTTTAGACTACAAACTCTAACAAACATCCATCCATCTAAATTTTCTCATTTATAATATCAGTAAGTAATAGTAAGTATTACAATTAAGGTGTATAAGTGTATAAGCGATGAAGACCGTACAGTTCAATTTAACCTAAATTTAACCTCCCAAAATTGTTGCTGAATCTCTGAAAAGACCTTGGCAACACGCTCATCGGTAACACACAATGGTTTATCTGAACAATCGCTATTGATTGCATCTCCCGCTTACTCAGCTGTGGTGTCCGCACATCAGATTATATCCGGTATTAAATAATATCACGTTTCATGTCAATTTTTATTTAATTCCCGGAATTATAACTTTGTTATTGTTACATAATGCCATCCACCCACTTGTGTACCATAACACCATCTGGGAGCATCATAAGATGTAGCGAAGCAACAATCAAGTAGATTTTCCATAGTTAACTCATGACAAAGCGTTACCAAGCAATGGTTTCCACACAGTACTAGTTTTTGCTCGCAACAAGTCTTTAGACTTTAGTAGCTCTTCAGACTCCGTTTTATGTTTGTTATTAAATCGATATCAAATTTTTATTTACCTATTTTTTCATTTTATATGAATTTCTTGTGACAATAAACAAAAAAGAATTCTAGCCGTTCACGCCTGATGCTGTGACTGAAGCATATAGGGATTTATTTCTTTACGTATATATTTAATTTTTGAAATAACTTATTATTCAGGACATTGTATTTGTATTCTTTCGTGGAATCTAATACAGTCAATCGAACTTGTTTTTTTATTGACAACAATTAGAACCTGTTCTAACACTGGCTGATAAAGGCTCAGATAGCTTAAAAATGACGTCACTGTCAGATAACAGTGGTAGAGCCCGCTTTAACATCTTCGCACGAATGGGCCGGCTAGCTCGGTGCAATACCACGACCACACAGAAGACAGGCGTGAAGTGGGAGCAATCCCGCGTTTCATCTGATGAGTGTGGTGTCGGAGGCCTAATTTTAGTACCTTTCCCTTTCCACCCTTTTCTTAAGAGGGAAGGGTGTGAAGGAAAAGTAGATTTGACGGTGGAGGAGACGCATAGGAAGGGGAAATATCCTCTTTTTGTGCGTCTTCTTCGTCGATTAAGGGTAGGCAACGCATCTGCAATTACGGATGTCTATGGGCAGCGGTCGCTTCGCCATTTAGGCAGATCCGGGTGGCCGCTTGCTCGTTTGCCACCTTTTCATATAAAAAAAAAGATAAGGTTCAAATCCGATAATTCCATCACATATTTTACACGTTGGATTGTTATCAGACAATTTACAATTTGGTGGGACAGGCCCTTAGAATTATTGAATAACTCCGTAGTTTAACTTCATACTGTTTCCTGATTGTTTAAAAAGGAGAAAAACATTTAATGTTTTGTATTAGTGTTTTATAAATCGCCAATGTATACAGTACCGTAACAATGCAGAATCAATGAGTTCAACGTTAGTGGAAATAACCCTTAACGTTATTTATAATAGTGAAGGGGCCTTCTAATGTACTTGACGCAATGACTGGCTTACTGTATATACCTAAGTTAAACAAGAAATAAGTTTTTGAGACACTATACAATGTGTCCCAAAATTCAATTATATGCAGCAAAATGATAGTTTTAAGGTAGATTTTTAGATAAAAGTTTGTAGAAAGGAGTTAGTCTATTTTTTGATACAAAAATAAGTAGTAACATTGATTAGTTAATTATTTTCAACTAAAACAAAAGCTGGATTAAACTTTAAAATAATCTTAAAGCAATTTAATTTGTACCAGAAGTTGTGATTGTTTCATATCTATTTCACCATAACTTAATTTCCCTTATTGCCATAATTATCTGTGACACAATCTTCAAGGTGTTCCTTAATTTTCTACCTTAAAGTGATGATTATAAAAAATATTTTCGTATAACAGTTTTCTTATAGTATTTGTAGACAGTGTTTCCGTTCTATTGCAATCAGATTTACTAAAATGCAATTAATATTAAGTTTCGTCAACACAAGCATATATCAGAGTTCCCATGCCTTATACCTTGCGTAGAAAGGAGAATTTCATAATGTTGTTGTCATTTGCTAAATAATTTCTAATCCAAAATACGTTTAAAGTGTTATCATTCATGTCTTAGTTTTTTTTTTTTTTATAATATTACAAAACATATTTAAAATACAATAAAAACTGATAATGAAGAAGATAAAAAAAAAAAAAAAAACAAATTATACACAGGAATCAAAACAAAAGGATATAAAAACACTAGCTGTTCCAGTGCGATTTTATCAGCATAAAATTATTTTATTGTTTACATGTGTCAAATTGTCAATTGCAAATGTAAAAATGACATGACATGACAAAACTTGGCAATCTTGCTTCCTCGATGTTGGCAGCAACTTATGGTCTCTTTCCCACATTAGGGTTTTTATCCAAAATATTTACCCCCTAAGTTTAATGGCGTGAAAATATATAGCCTAAAGCGTGACGTAAGTGTAGGGCTTTTTATTAAAAAAAATAATTATTCAAAAATATGCTGTAATGGGGATGTTTCCTAATGTTACAAATTCAAATAAAGTTATGTTTAATATTTTAAAGACAGTATTTTAAAACCTATAATAACATTTGGAGACCTTGAATGTTTGTCTCAATTGAAATATAAATTAAAAACGCTGCATTATTTTTTACCCTCCATTACTCGATCTCAAACCCCAATCAGAGCTCGGTGACGTCGCTTCTTCGCAAACAACATGGCAGTGTGGCCTGCTTCAGTGAATGTCAGTGCATTTTGTAGTTATAATTTTTTGTCTAAATTATTATAATAATTGAGTTTTCGTGTGTTATATTATGAGGACTCCATTATTAAGTGTTTTTATCTTTACGACATATTTACGAGCAAATGTTTCGATCAATATGACGAAAAAAAAAATAGTAAAACCTATTTGAGTAGCTAATTCAATTTGCATCTGGTCACATTGAATAAGCTGTCGTCAGTATTTGTCACAATTTTATAATCATAATTACAGTTACATTTTTTAAATTGATATTTTTGTATTCATAATTTATACTTAAATGTTCTTTGCCATAAATAAGCAACAAAAAAAATATAATATGTTGAAAGTATAACCTTCTCTTCAAAATTTCGTGTTATTGATAAAAGATTTAACATAATGGAAACTGGATTCATCAAAGAAACTTAACGAAAATAGATTTTTTGTTGGTGACAAGTTATTTTACTAGAAACAAGTATTTAGTTGTACCGGAGTTGTGAAACATGTAAAGATTTTTTAATAACTATCAAAATTCAAGATGTCTGTTTTAGCATGACTTTGACAGAACGCGACGCGAGGTTTGTTAGCAGAAAAAGTGACGTCATGAGGCGTATTCGCGGTCTTTCGAGAAGTTGTTTTTAGTTAAGTGTTTTTGTAATGAAATGATGCGTATATGATTTTATTACATTTTTTTTTGTGTTTAGATATGGATTATCTACAAAATAAAAGCAATTCCAAAAATTAGGCAACATGCCCATTGCTGACATCTTAGGCAACAAAGAAGTGTGTGTTTACGCTTTATTATATTAGTATAGATATAACAAAATAAATCTTTAACAACAATCAACGGTACAATTTCATTGCTATGTGTTGAACAGTGATTGAATAAGCGTGTTGAAACATAGTTACGCGTGGTTTTTATTGAGATGTGACCGAGGAGACAGTGACAGTGAAAGTTTGAGTGAAAATGAATCAGGCACGTATTTATAGACCTTTACAGCTAGGAGTGTTATTGCTTAGATAAGAAACATATGTCTTATGACCGGTTTCCCAGCTACATTTAACTATTCATCAGTGTTTTTGGTTTGTTAAATTTATCAAATTCGTGTCCGAACTATGTACTTGAGTTTACTCCGGTGCACTTTTAACCTAGCACAGATAAATCATAAGGTTATGGTAAAATGAATGGGAACTTCAGCAACCCAGCATAAGTAAAATAGTTGACAGTCCTATAAATGCGTTTAATGATAATTATTACTTAGGTTCTGAATCCCACTGAATCGTTTTATGAAGCTAAGGCGATCCGCCCTCGAACAGTGGTAAAGAATGTATTTTTTAACATATTTTATATAGGAACTAGCTGTTCCCGTACGGCTTCATCCGCATGAAATTATGAAAATTTTATTTTATTGTTTACATTTGTCAAATTATCAATAGCAAATGTCAAAATGACATGACATGACATGACATGACAAACCTTGACAATCTTTCTTTCTTGATGTTGGCAGCAACTTATGGTCTCTTTCCCACATTAGGGTTTTTATCCAAAATATTTACCCCCTAAGTTTAATGGCGTGAAAATATATAGCCTAAAGCATGACGTAAGTGTAGGGCTTTTTATTAAAAATTTTCCTTGTCATTGGATTTTTTTACTTGTTTTTGGCTAAATGCCAATCAAAGTTCAACAAATTAATAATATTTAAATGACGATAAGTCAGTTTTATTTTATTAAAAATTTTCCTTATCCAAAAAATCTGTTAATTAGTATCAGGATACTAAATACAGGTATTTGTAACATAAAATGTTGTGGCGAATAATTTTAAATAACTTTACTGGTTTTTAAAAGTCCCACTTATCTATTAGAACTCTAAACCCGTTTTGTAAATTAACCTGTTATAAGATAACGTTTTATTATGTGACGAATAAAAATAAATATCTTATTGCTAATAAAACTTATTACCATCTCTATCTCAGAGTAACAAATTAAATTACAATATCTATACTAATATTATAAAGAGTAAATATTTGTATTTTTGTATGTATTAATAACTCAAAAACTACTAGGCCGATTTTTAAAAAAAAAATCCTATTAGAAAGGTAATTTATCTGTGAGTAACATATAGTTTATTCTTTTTTATTTTATTAAAAATTTTCCTTGTCATTGGATTTTTTTACTTGTTTTTGGCTAAATGCCAATCAAAGTTCAACAAATTAATAGTAATTAAATGACTATAAGTCAGTTTTATTATATTAAAAATTTTCCTTATCCAAAAAATCTGTTAATTAGTATCAGGATACTAAATACAGGTATTTGTAACATAAAATGTTGTGGCGAATAATTTTAAATAACTTTACTGGTTTTTAAAAGTCCCACTTATCTATTAGAACTCTAAACCCGTTTTGTAAATTAACCTGTTATAGGATAACGTTTTATTATGTGACGAATAAAAATAAATATCTTATTGCTAATAAAACTTATTACCATCTCTATCTCAGAGTAACAAATTAAATTACAATATCTATACTAATATTAGAAAGAGGAAATATTTGTATTTTTGTATGTATTAATAACTCAAAAACTACTAGGCCGATTTTTAAAAAAAAAATCCTATTAGAAAGGTAATTTATCTGTGAGTAACATATAGTTTATTCTTTTTTATTTATAATTTATTAATTTCACGCAAGCGAAGACGCGAGAAACTGCTAGTGTATTATAAAGGTGTTGGCAATGAAATCTCATGTAAAACAATGATGAACAAACTGTCATATCTGTCTCAATTAATCACAGATAAGAATTTATTGTACGAAACTTTTCTGAAGTACGCTAAGGAAAAGAATTAAACGACACCGTGACTTATAAAAGCTTGAACTAAAACCATCGTTATTATATCTAGTTATTCAATTAAAAATATGAATTACCAATGTCTTTATGTTTATAAAATCCTTAAGTAACTATATCAAATGAAAATTGATAACTTCCATTTCATATTAACGTTTAACACGGGTCAACAATATGTAAACATCCGAAATTCAACTTAATTACAAATCGTTTAAGTCTATAATCACTTTACCGTGTAATAATCGACATGTTTTCAAAAACATATTCGTACGTAGAACGTTGGTGTTTGGAAAATATTATCACGTATTGAGTTTCGACGAAGCGACTCTGTAAGGAAATCGCCGTATGTATGTAGTGCGTCGGCGTCGCTGTGTTTATCAAATTGAATCGTTTCTCTACACTCTCTAAACATTACTTGATGATGATTCATTGTAAATAAATCAGTGCGAAATGTGTAAACGCTATAAAGGTGTACGGAATATATCTACTTGTCCTACGTATGTGGTAACTCGTTTCTTGAGCAAAATCATTTTTTTTTTTTACTATTCTTTTAAACAAGATCTTGATATTAGTGATACTTAATTTGTATATTCTGTTGTAATTAATGTAATCTTAAGCGAAAATTAAAGACGGCTCAACTCACATTTTAACCTCCGGTGACGGCACCGACTAGTTTCGGACCCATGGGGGGTCTATCTTATCCGGTCGGTGCCGTCACCGGAGGATAAAACGTGAGTTGAGCCGACTTTAATTTTCGCTTAAGATAACACGATAGTTTAAAGAATTTAATTAATTTTATCTGCATAAATTAATAAGGTTTTGAATGGAGTTATATTTAACATAGCAACAAAACATAGGCACTATCTTAACGTTCCAACTCCATATAAGAATATTATCAGTGCATTGGCTTATGACTGTAGTGTAAATCGGAGGTCTCTCTTTAGATTTTTAAAAAAGAAACTCTTGAACTACAAACTTTCATTTCCCATATAATTTAAAAACAAAGTAAAAAAAAATATACATGATTTCAAATTCGATTGGATTTTGATCTGGTAAGAAATAGCAAGCTTCCTCCGTAAAGGCTGGAGAGAGATTAAAGGTCACTCCCGAGTTAAGATTATAATGAAAAGTACTCGTAATAATGCTTATCTTGATGTAGCATCAGCATATTTAACAGTGGTAGAGCCCGCTTTAACATCTTCGCACGAATGGGCCGGCTCACCCGGTGTAATACCACGACCACACAGAAAACAGGCGTGAATTCAGGTGGCCGCTTGCTCGTTTGCTGCCTTATATTATAAAAAAAAAGCATTAGCATATTTCTATGTAGAGTGCATAGAAGCTGTGCATATAACAATATTTAGGAGTCGATATTAATAGTGTTTATTTTTAATTTCAGGGTTCGTGCTGGCTTCCGCAGTAGTGCTACTATTGTTGGGCATAATATGTGCAATATTCTTCTCATCCTGGGTCAAGTTATTCATTGATCATGTAAGTTAAATGTATATTAATTAGACAGACTAGCAGTTGCCCGCGACATCGTTCTCGTAGACGTAAACTTAGAAAAGGCCCACAATATTTTTGGCAGTGTGTAAAATAAAAAAAAAATCTCCTCTCTTTAGGCATTTGAAGAAAAAAATAGAATGTAAAAATGTTAATCACACTAATATTATAAAGGCGAAAGTTTAGATGAATGGATATCCATCCATCCATCCGGATGTTTGTTAGAGTTTATAGCCTAAACGGCTGAACGGATTTCGATGAAATTTGGTATATAGATGTAGAGGATAGTCTGGAAGAACACATAGGCCACTCACTTTTGTTTTTTTTAATGGCACGCGGACAGAGTCGCAGGCGAAAGCTAGTATTAATATAAATACAACATTACATAACTTATACTACAATAAATCGTTTAATGAGTTTTCCTAGTACGTAGTTTTTGTACTATAGTAGTACTCGTATTATAAAGGTTATCGCTGTTTAAAAACCATAAAACTTTCCATAGCTCTTTTTAATTGGTTATGTTAATACTCATGTTGTAATGTGACCTTCACCTAAACTGTTAATTTTGAAATAGTTAAGCTTAAATAAAATCAATAACTATTAATATTAGTTTCGACAATATGTAAACAATGTATTTTGTAACTTATTCTGAATCAATTTTTATTATTGAATCTACGTATGTTTGTAAGTGCAATAGACGGACTATCCATTAAAAACTTTCTCAATTGGTCTATAGTTATTTAGTTGGTAAAATACTCGAATTGTAAAAACTTGATACACATCAAGTTTTCTGGAGGAAATTTTAAATTGGTGATTTATTAGTAAAAACGACATTTTATATCATACTTCATACTAATATTATAAATGCGAAAGTTTAGATGGATGGATGGATGTTTGTTTGTAGCCTAAACGACTGAACGGATTTCGATGAAATTTGGTATAGATGTAGAGGATAGTCTGGAAGAACACATAGGCTACTCACTTTTGTTTTTTTTAATCCCACGCGGACGGAGTCGCGAGCGAAAGCTAATAATACATAATTGTAAAGATTTAATAGGTTTCTAAATTTCTTTATAAAATGAAGATGCGTTGCTTCAGTTTTTTCTTTAATAAGGAAATATTTAACATTACCTTTTTGAGTACAATATGCGGACTAAGTATATGAAAAAATCTCTAACAACGGTAGATTTCGTCCATAATACACTAATCAAATCCTACGCTTTTATGTCAGAAAAGTGATACATTGTAAAACTCATATTCGTATAAGGTCATTGACACACTTTCCATTTAAAATACAAGATTCGCAACGGTGATAGGTCTAACATAGTGTTTGTTGATTCATTGGCTCGTGAAACTACTACTTGTACGTATGTATTTCTACGCGAATTGCGTACAGGAGCGTACAAAAGAAATCGTTCTATGCAACGAATTTTCGAGGTTAACTGCTAACTTATGCGTTTGTTGCGTTTAGAAGAAATAAAATTTGTGTGTATGGAAGACTTGATTGTTATATTATACAAAGATATATGAAATTTAAAAAAAAATGTTTGCCATACATCTTACTAATTTTGCTAAAATTATATGCGAAAGTTTACACACATTGACGGATGTATGGGCTTTAAATATCTAAATAATTGATTTAAAATTCGTGCAGACGAAATCAAGAAGCAATAGCAGATAGGTTATAAGCCCATAAACATTGTTGATAACAGAATATAGTTAAAAACTATTAGTTCATTGAAATAAAGTTTTCCCACACAATAACAATGAGTGTTAATTTCGCATGCCTCGTGCTAAAAATAAATTCTTTAATCTTATTCATACATCTCGTGGACTACTGTTTGTTGGAAACAATTGTTCTGTAAGATATTTTAGTTTCGCAAAGCGGTGCGAATCGGCAATTATGGCCGCTCGCCGGCTCGACGGCTCGCCTTCACCTAAATATTTACCAGTTTAAGCGTTAGTTAAGTTTATACGTCGATAAACCGTTCACTGTGACGTAGGCGGTTCGTAACGGTATCGAACTTTGTTACGAGCCCATTCATACATTTTTACTATGACTCGATTTGTTGACATGACTCTCGATTGTTTTTTCTAAAGATTTTAAACACTGAAAACTATATTTCATGGATTTAAATCGGGAATTTCTAAGTAGGACCCCAAGAATCATTTTTTTATTCTTTTATATTTTTCATTTTAAAAGTTGTTTGTTCATAACAGGAGCTGGTACTCCGCCCAGGCTCGATGACGTTCGAGTGGTGGGCGCGACCGCCGGTGCGGCCGTTCGTCAATGTCTACGTCTACAACGTGACCAACGCTGATGAGTTCCTCAACAACGGCTCCAAGCCAATACTCGATGAGCTCGGACCATACGTCTATTCGTAAGTACAATCTGCAATAATCACACAAATTTGGATAAAGATGTTGCTATTTCGTCTATGCAATATTACAACACCTCCCATAAAGAATTAGTGTATTGTATTATATAATGAAACAACGGTCATATACCATAATTTTAACAAACATACCCTTGGCGTTGTGGATGTCCATGGGCGTTGGATCAAATCATATTAGGCGATCCACTACTCGTTTGCCCCAGTTTTAAAAATAATGATTGTGAAAAAGAAGAATGTAATATAAAGGCTATAGATACTCGATAAATTAAGAACCCAAGTAGTTTTAATTAAATTATAAAAAAATCTGTCTCAGATGGTTATAGACTCACTACTAAATACCTCAATTATTGCGTTAGTAACACGTGGAATGGATCGGCTTCTGTTCAGTAAATCGTAGTGATGTCGGTGTATCCAGTGCAGTGTTATATCACACGTGTTGTAATTTATTACCGAACTAATCACCGCTAGGGGGCGCTTGCGTCACCTCGTAGTATTTATAAAACTGTTATATGTTATTCTGTAAAATGTGATACTGACTTTCGAATACATGCTAATAACGCCTTAACAATAGTTTAACTTAATGATTCCTAAAGTAGACTGAGATCCCCTAGGGTTTTTATTTCGGGAAAAATTGAAGGTTTATAAATTGTAAGAGAATAATCATTAAAATGGATTTAATAAAAATTATCACAATTAAAAGAATGGTATAACATATTATGTTCGAAAATAAAGCGTAAAAAAGATAGATTTAAAACATTAGACTTATTGTTTACAAAATTTCAATGATATAGTCTTGAGTTCCCACTAAGAAAAATATTGATGTTTGCAAATATTGTTCTTCATAGGAAATTCATTGTAGTATTGCTTACTTAAGGCGAAGCCGAGTCACGCATGACTAATAACAATTGTTGACTGTTTGCTTAGCTCTTACGTATTCCGTGTACAAGAGATGTACGATACTTATAGTAATTGAACGATATTTACGTTTATCATATTGATAATTTATTTACATTAGTTTATAATGTAAACTTAGGTAAATTAAGGATTTATGAGGATAGATAGCAATACTAAAAATAAACTGTCTCTGCAGCCCTAACCACTGGTTGCTTGAGTCATCGGATTCTGCAGCCGGTGGTGCTCTATTTTTTATATAATATGTTTTATTTTATCTTTTATATAAAGCATGTAAAACATACTATATAGAGAATAAGGAATAAAGATATATGAGAACTAAAAATAATAAATACGTTCAATAGAAGGGATGTTATTCAGCTTGTCCTTGTAACAAAAAACGATCGACCTCGACTTTTAAAGGAAATGATTCGCTTCGAAAATAAACTCGAAGTTTTCCTTTTAGAGAAAATATAGGCAGATAAATTTTACGTTCTTGAATTTCATTTTCCTGGTAATATTGTTTTATAAATCACTTTTTATTTTAAAAAGTTGATCCGTGTAATATTATTGAAAGAAACTTTTTTATTTGTTATATCGACTTTGTCACTAGAGCAATTCCACATATCACGCAATATTGCGTGTTGTTATGCGATATATAAATGTGATGACCGATATCTCATATAACTCTGCACCTATATACGTTTTTCTATAATAAATCAAATATTCTTTCCAATTAAAAAAGAAAGAACACATATTCATTTGATGTTATCTAAATTGTTTACATCTTTACTCAAGTTCAGTCTCCACTGTAACCTTGTTTAACTACAATATTGTCATCCCTATTATTAATGGGATCCCTATTATTATTCCTATCTAGGAAAAAAATCGTTAATCTCCATTTATTATTTACTAGCTTTCACCCGCGACTCGTCCGCGTGGAATTAAAAAAACAATAGTGAATAGCCTGTGTGTTCTTCCAGACTATCCTTTACGTGTGTGCCAAATTTCTTCGAGATCCGCTCAGCCGTTTAGGCTACAAACTCTAACAAACAACCATCCATCCATCTAAACTTTCGCATTTGTAATATTAGTAAGATGAGACCGTTTGTGAACAGGGAGGAGTGGGAGAAGGTGAACATAACCGACAACGAGAACGGGACGCTCTCCTTCCACTACCGGCGCACTTACACCTTCCAGCCAGATATGAGTGCTGGACCGGACGATGACGTCGTGGTCGTCCCAAACATACCCATGCTGGTGAGTAAGAAGTATACGTAGTAACTAGTAGAATACGTATCAAGAACGAGACTTATTAAACTACTAGCTTTCGCCCGCGACTCCGTCCGCGTGGAATTAAAAAAACAAAAGTGAATAGCCTATGGGTTCTTCCAGACTATCCTTTACGCCTGTGACAAATTTCATCGAGATCCGCTTAGCCGTTTAGGCTACAAACTCTAGCAAACAACCATCCATCCATCTAAACTTTCGCATTTGTAAGATTAGTAAGATGAGACCGTTTGTGAACAGGGAGGAGTGGGAGAAGGTGAACATAACCGACAACGAGAACGGGACGCTCTCCTTCCACTACCGGCGCACTTACACCTTCCAGCCAGATATGAGTGCTGGACCGGACGATGACGTCGTGGTCGTCCCAAACATACCCATGCTGGTGAGTAAGATGTATACGTAGTAACTAGTAGAATACGTATCAAGAACGGGACTATTAAACTACTAGCTTTCACCCGCGACTCCGTCCGCGTGAAATTAAAAAAAAAAAAGAAAATAGCCTATGTGTTCTTTCAGACTATCCTCTAGATCTATCCCAAATTTCATCGAGATCCGTTCAGCCGTTTAGACTACAAACTCTAATAAACATCCATCCATCCATCTAAACTTTCGCATTTGTAATATTAACGAGATAGTAAGATTATTGTGAGATCCATTTTTTTTTTGGATTTGGTATTTCTGTTATAATTCTAGCATTTTCTTAAACTCTTAAGCATCAATTACAAAGTATACTCTATTATAACGGTAGAAAACAACTGCACTATGTTTGTAACAAAAATGTAACATCTACTCTGAAACATGATCTACACTTATATTTATAATTTAATTGTAAGATCTTAATACTAGCTTTTATCTCATAAATGTCGTAATTTCCAATATGTCTTCATAATTACATAACGTCTTCAATTAAATACTATGATAGTGTTATTATAATAATAACCATACTTTACGCTATACTTAAGAATATTATGTACATTTAGTACGAACTGATGACAATAAATCAAATGGTAACAGGGATTAAAGTCTCCTGGTTGGTCTATAGTATATTCTGGATTATATCGAAGACATTTTTTGATAAATTATCTATGATACACAGTCCTCAATAGAATTGATTTACAGTATAATAGAGAGGTTATTCATTGCGAAAGAATTTTGATGTATATTAATATAATAACCTTAAATATATCTTTTAAAATGATTTCCATTGTTTAAAGATAAATGTATAAATTCCACAAGACTTTCCAATGTCGCGGTTAACGCGTAAGCGTTAGGAATGTGTGATAAATAACATTAGCCATAATTGATCAATCGATATTGTTTTTAATCGAACGTATTAGCATTATAATTGGATAGCAGACTGTATTGTCGCGAGTCATCTGTCACTAGCTTTATCGGCCATACACGAACCACTTCTATCAAATGGTACGCACAGTTTCAAGCAGTAGGCGTTGGTGATCTCGTATAGATTAATAGTCCTACGTTGGTGATTGTTGTATTCTACTAACTATATCGGCCGTACCCCAATAATTTGACCCAATAAGTTTGTTGTTTAAAATAGTATGTATATGGCCACCCTTATTGAATGCACGCTCTAGCCCGAGTGAAAGTGGCACACATCGCTTCGCTCTCCTTACATGATCACAATTTCGATGCTCTATTGTTTGGGTATTTTGAGATATTTGAATGTTCAAGGTCTACTGTTACTGGTATAAATGGGTTAAGGAATGTATTTAAACATAGTATAGATACATTATTATTTGTTTTATAACAATAAGATTGATTTAAAGTTAGGGAAAGTAGCACAAAATATAGACTCACCTTATTGTCTGTAATTACGTATATGTAAAAATGTTTTTCTTTTCCCAAATTAAAAATCAAAACGTTTTCTGTACCTAAGGAATATTCTTCTTGGTAACTGTTAATGTTAATAAAAATTATCAAGATCATTTTATAAAAGTAAAAGCTATTCCTTGCTAGCAATTTCGTATGATGTCATCGCGACACAGATAAATAATCAATAGTAAACGCGGAGCATGTCAGAATAATAGTTGAGATGTTTACATGTCTATAAACTCTTCTAACCTTGTTTCTAGCATTTCTTATGTTATTATATAAAAGGGTGGCAATGAATGATTTAATGACAATGCTCACTCAATGTTACTTATGTATTATTCTAAATTGTTACCTGGAACAATCGAATTATGTTAAACTAGCTTTCGCCCTTTCGTCCGCGTTGAATTAAAAAAAAAACAAAAGTGAGTAGCCTATGTGTTCTTCCAGACTATCCTCTACGTCTACGCAAAATATCATCAAGATCCGTTCAGCCGTTTAGGCTACAAACTCTAACAAACATCCATCCATCTAAAGTATCGCATTTATAATATTAGTAAGATTGATAGCTACAAACGCGAAGTCCATCAGAAGAGTATTGTGGTTCCCAAAACTGCTGATGCTAGCTGTACTAACGTTCGGGCGAGATGTCTACGGCTCCCTCTTGTTTTTTTTACCATAACTAGAGGGTTAACCCTTAACTTCATAGTGTCCAGTGTGACGAACAACTAATTTAAAGAAATCTACTGAACTACTATAGAAAACAATACGTGATTTTGATTTAAATGTGTTGTTAACATATAATATTTTTTGCTACATAAAACTCCGTCGAATTAAGGGTTAAGATTGTTATGTGACAATAATCTGCAGACCTGTGGGGCCTATTTCTATCAAGCGCCCTGCTTTGTCGCCCAACGTTTAAATTTAACGATACACTGTGTAGTCGATGCTATTGACACTAGGAAGGTGCGATATGAGATAACTGTACGGTTCCGTATCGACGGACGTTCCGGAGCGTCGATTGTTCCGTCTCACAGACCGCCTTGATCGTACACCTTCACCTAACACGATAGCTTGCGCGGTAACTGCACACATCGGCAATAAACCCGCAATATTGAACCTATCAGTGTTTTATGGGATGCATCATGCATATTGCATAACTCGATTCTCTGTCGATGGTTTCTTAGTCAGCAGCGTTTAGTGAACGATTCGATGGATTAGAAACTCCACGACGCCTATTTTTCCTCTCGTGTATAATATGAAATCTTTTTTATATTTAATTCAAATTATGATCAACAATCGAGAGTCTTTAAATCGATTAATTGAAATTGATATAACAAAAAGGTAGTTTTTTTATTATGGACCAAAATATATCTGATCCACTTTACTTATTTTGCTTGTTTATTGTACAAGTGTACGTTATTAATGTGTTAAATAGCGAATAGAAATCGTTGAAGAAACGTCGATTATCACAGTCCATTTGTCAAGCGGTGCGTAACAGAAACCCGCACATTTGACGATGAGGTCAGACTGGAAAGTCGGCCATATGTGCACTGCACTCCACGTGAAATGTACGAAACCATTGTCTAAAATTTACTGCTATCCTGTGCTAATTATACACACAAGTAAAATCTCTTAGTAACATGATAATAAGATAGATGTCGTTGGCCTTTGCGGAAGGCGCAGGACCTCATTGTGTGGATAGAATTGGAGAAGACCTATGTCCAGCAGAATAGACACTGATGATGAATATAATTCAGATATTTCTTTCATTTAAATAGACTAAACAGCAAACTGATTTTATTACATTATAAAACGTTATTGAAAAGTAAAATAGGCTGAGCATCTTTTATGGAAATTTCACTAAAACAAATGTTTTATCTCTCTTTTATTTTAAGTAATGAGAGGGATGGCAATATTTTTTACAGGTGTCGATTATACAGATAAACTTCTATACAATTTTTTAACTTCGCCAAGTATAACTCGTTTCACGGTCGTTTACAGGTCTTGCAATAAAAGGAATTTACATTGTTACGCGATTCTAAAATAGTTATTTTAAGTAAGCTCCTTAACTACCAACTAAAACAACGTGACCTATCTAAAGAATAAATCAACTCGTATTCATAATATATCCAAGTGACAGTCCAATAATGAATTTCGCCCGTTTGTAATTTGCCTGGGAAAATTGTAAAAATCGTGTATAGCACATCCTACGAATTCATTCATAACGTGACAAAATGATATTTAAACGAATAATTTCAACACTATGTAAAGATTCAAATCTTTGCGAAGTGTTCGTTTTGTCACGTCATGCAATTTCCCTAGGCAAAATACAAATAGGCGGAGTTGAAGATCCGGAGGTGACTTCAACATAACATCACGATATATGGACGTCTCTGGAATTACTATCATCGTATAATTCATTATCAAAGAGATTTCAACTTTATGTCTTACGTGTTACATCTTCTATCTGCATGTTTCTCTTATACATATGACCTTCCAGTACCGATGTACTCCTAAGGGCAACAACCCATTACATGCATTTTATTCTTAATCAAGAAACCTGATGTTTATTTTTGTATTGCTTAATTGTTTTTTTTATGTTAATCCTGTAAGTACACACGCGAATATAAAATATAATTATAAGATGTGATTTTTTATTCCTTTATATTAATGCACGTATTATTTATTATTTGAATTTGATTGTTCTTTTACAACTGAAGGTATGTAAGTGATGGATGTTACTATATTTCAATATATTTTATTAGTCTCGTAAACCTTTCTTCTGTTTGTATCTAACCGTCGGTTGACACTGTAGAAACGCATGTATAATATAAAACATATTTTCATATGTCCCATTAAAAAAAATATTATTCGGTAAATGTGACCGATAGATTAAAAACATAAAACGCAAATTAAAGCTTGCGAGAAAAAGAATGAACTATGAATAAGTATAATTCTTTTCTATATTTACAACTAGCGTTTGCACGCGATTTCGTACAGGATTTAAAATAATGTAGTAATAAAAATACGAGTAGCTTGTAACACTCGGGAATAGTGTAACTTCCCAACAGTGAAAAGCTTTTTAAAAGGATTCAGTAGTTTATATGCCTATAAAAATAATTATTTTTTTCCTCTTTATAATGTGAGTGTAGATTTAGATAAGCTTATTTCTTATACATGTTTTCATATTAAAAACTAATGATTCAAGTTGAATAACCGGTCAAGTAGACTTGCCGTGCGTACGCGCAGTCTATTTGCAGAAAATAAACATTCCTTGTGCACGCGACTTCTATGATGAAAGTAAGATAGTGGATGCGACTACACATACGAACGTGTGTCGCTTTGTTTGCATTAATGTGTTTGTTTCATGACACATTCTCTTGGTAATGTCCATAGCATCTTTTACTACTAAATAAATTGCTTCAAGGGTATAAAAACAGATACAAAAAAAAATCATTTTTTAAACTAGGCATACATATTTGTAGCTTAATAAAATTTACTACAATTGCTTAATTTAAAAATTGTCTGAAATGTATTTGCTATTGCTCCGCAGTTGTAACTAAAAGTCTGACTCCCCTGGCTTGTTTTTTATTTTTCAAAACCGGTCAAACAATTTGTTTCGACAACGGTGTTTTCAAAGATAATTAATTTTAAAAGCATATTAATTAAATACGCGGTTTTTCCGAGTGATATAATACTGTGAAGTTTACATCCACAAATAAAAACTATATGACCCTCATTTAAAAACAATTATATTTAGAATTTACACGTACAGAACATACAAGATATTATAAGCATATTTTTCTATAGTATATCAAAAAATTTGATGATAATCAACTTTGAATTTCTAAACGATAATTATTCTATAGTAATATAAAAATGAAGGATTCAATTATAAGTATTAAAGCTTACTCATGGAGGTGTTAAATTTTACATTCGTCTCCATATAATAGACTTCAACGATCCACACCCATAGTCCAGTCCATAGAGTAGCGGTACACAAGAATAAATTATGTTCATAGACCGTTATGCATACAACTCGCCGCCGGCCAAAGATCGATGAACGGACAGACGGATTTCATTTTTTCACTAAACATAAAATAATTAAAATACTGCTTTTATGTTTTTTGTAACATCAACTCTAGTTGAATGCAGCAAAAAGTTTTATTAGTATATTTAATTGGAGATTACAAATAAAAAAAATTAAGTAACTTTGATGAACAAATTGTCGATCAAAGATTCATCGTCATCTTCCTACCCTACTCCGGTAGGGTCGGCGCGACCGGTCTTGTCCTCCACATAACTCTATCATACGTCATCTCAGTCATCACTCCCTTTTTGATCATGTCACCTTTCACGCAATCCACCCATCTCTTTCTAGGTCTACTTCTACCGGTGTATACCATTACATATATAACTAAAGACTAACAGAATTAAAATGGATTTATGTTTGAAGTAAAACTTTAAGTTAATGATATTGGCTATCCAGTTGGAGCCAAAACATATATCAAAATGTTTTATGAAAATTTAAAGTATCGGTAGGTAAGCATTTAGCGCAAGCAAGTAACACAGACGTGCTAATTGGCGCTCCGCAGCGTTTGCACGAACTCAATCTACGTTTGTTCGCAGCACGACCAATCAAATGCTCATATTTATAATGGCGACTCATACTTTAGCAGTAAATGTGACGTCAAAGTAAATTTAACTATCAAAACACTTAATAGAATTAACACTTAATATTTGCTCTCATAGTCATTGAGGGACTCTCATAGTGACAACTTCAGAATGCCAGAAAACTCGGTAGCACAATACTTATGTTATTTTAACATTACTACATGTAAATCACCGAAATTATGAGACGGGTCACAGAGCGTACGAAATTTTGCGATTACGTAAATGGCGGAAGTTACGAACGAGTGCAAAACCGCAATTGACCCGCTTCTGTTCCGTAACAAGTCGAAAATTAGTGAAAACATTTTTTTAATGGCTGCATAAAGTATGGACACGAGACGTTAAAAACATGTTGCTAATAAGTGTTAACTAGCGACCAGTCCCAGTTTTTAGAAAATTGATAAACAAAAAAAAGTCACTCACTGATTGAAACGATTAAAATGGTGGATTCATTATTAAAAAGGGTTGAGTAACTTTGAATTCAATTGTAGCAATTGTAGTTGAATTAATTCAGTACAAACAAATCTTTTCTGTCATCAAAATAGTGTACAAAAACATATTCGAAGAACAGGTAAAATTCAAGCAGAATTGTTCGTTTGTAAACTTTCCTGACCAAATGGAGAAAAATAAACAAGCATCAAACTTGTTGTTAATTTCCTATAAATGCGGATTCAATGAGATTTCATTAACAATGAAACTTATGGAGGAAAGATTATTTAACGAAAAAAACAATGAAAGGAGATGAAGGGTGAGGAGAACAATTGGCCTATTGAAAATTTAAGAAAATCTCTTGGAAAACTTTATCTTCAAGTTGAGTTGCACCATAAAGATGATCTTCGTTAAGACACGATGACAACCTTCGTCTGTTATCTCACATCGAGTCAAGGTCTTATCTCAGGAAGTCGTGACTCGTGACTTGTCGACCTCAATGCGTTTTTTACTTAACTTATAGGTAAAGGTGAGCTTTTGTACTTCACATATTTTTATATTAAGTAAGTACTTAAGTATACTTGATTTTATCCGGACGTTGCTTAATAGCAATCTTAAAACAAGTGTAATAATTTTATGAATCGTTAATAAACACGCTTAAAAATACGGAAGAATAAAGCTACTGGTGGTTTAAAGATCTTTTTATATCATAACAACCACGCATGGATAGTCGCGATTAAAAGTCGGTATAAATAAAAACGGCTTGAAGGTAGTAAAAGGAGTAACAGGTTCCATCTTAAACAAGCGTGTAGTTGCAATAATCACGTACTTAAATCGTGACCGCGGCCTTTTCTGCGAAACTGTACTGGAAAATAACTCACAGAATCACAAGGATATGTGACCTGAGATACGTTTCATATTAGTTTTTTATTTACCTAGATATGAAGATAGAGTGATTCCTTTTTATCTATCTATCTATACCCCAGAACTCCACTGACGTTACCCCAGTTTTACCTCAGAACTCCACTGACATTAGCCCAGTTTTACCCCAGAACTCTACTAACATTACCTCAAACATATTGTCACATTATCTTTGACGAAATAGAGACATTTGTAAATACACCATATTTACAATTTTCGGAAATAACCATGACCGCCAATTGTGCCTCAGAAATTAATAGATATTGTCTGCTATCATCATCACCCCTACCTTATCCTACTGCCATAGTGTCGGCGCACCGGGTTTTCCTCCACCAAATAACTCTATCATCTGTCATCTCGGTCATCACTCCCTTTTTGATCATGTCACCTTTCACGCAATCCATCCATCTCTTTCTACATCTACCTCTACCGGTGTACCTCTCCACATTCATAACTAACAATTTTCAATAGATATTATCTGCTAGCTTTTTAATATTTCAGTCTTGTTTAATGTTCGTTTCTTTCCCAGAGCGCCACATCCCAGTCCAAACACGCAGCGCGATTCCTTCGTCTCGCCATGGCATCTATCATGGATATTCTGAAGATCAAGCCCTTCGTTGCCGTGTCTGTTGGTCAGCTACTCTGGGGCTACGAGGATCCTCTGCTCAAACTCGCCAAAGATGTCGTGCCCAAAGAACAGAAGCTGCCTTATGAAGAATTCGGACTCTTCTATGGGGTAGGTTTATTCAGAAGTTATAAAGTAATCAATATTAAGTTATATTTAAAGTTAAGGAATGTGAACATTCAAAAACTGAAGAAGTGTAATAGCCGAACACAATATAAGATGAATATAGATTGAATTTTGGTTAAGTTAATAAATAAATCTTAATTCCAGAAAAACGGCACCTCCCCTGACATAGTGACTATGTTCTCCGGCGCGAAAGATATGGCGCACTATGGCATCTTCGACAGGTGTGTTAAACATTTTGTACTTTTATGGTAATCTTAAGAACGGAGAATAATTTACTTTCTACGTAAGTACTAGCCGTTTATTAATTGGTTGTGTTTTACTTTCTTTTCAGGTATAATATGCGAGAGCGTCTTCCTCACTGGACGACAGACGAATGCAACAGCATCGCCGGCTCAGACGGCTCCATCTTTCCGCCGCACATTACTAAGAACGACACCCTCATGGTTTACGATAAGGATCTCTGCAGACTTCTACCACTAAGGTAAGTCCACACACATTATGAGGTAAAAACCTTAAACCAAATAAATACCGCCATCTGTTGAGAAGAACGATAACGAACCTGTATATTTCTATAAATTACGAATAAAACTTCATCATAATGGTCAATAGAATAGGGAAAAGGTGACAACGTTCGTGTGAACCCGGAAAGAATAGCTTGTACTATAAAGATAATTTATAAACAAATGTATAAAAAAAACAAAACTTCCATAAACATAATAATCTACAAACAATGATTGTTTCCCTGTTTAACAGTCGCGAAAGTCACAACAACGATCGGGTCGAGAACAATGGCCGCATTCGACTCCCGTGAGACTCGCGTTACATAACCTGAACCAAACGCGACTTAACGCCAAATATTAACTCTCGTGAATTTTAAGGTTTACGTGTTAATGCTGGATATTAAAATGAGTTTGATGAAGTAATTTGAACTTGAAATTCAATAGTCTTTCGATAGGTTCGATCGAGTTAAAATTTAGATATAATATAATACTTTTGCCACTTTATTAAATGAAGATAAAATACGTCTTAAATGTGGCTGGCCAATTTTTTTTATTGATAAATCTCTCACAGCCTTACAAATAAACACGGTATAAAGTTAAACTTAGGATATATAAGCAAACATTAGTACAAATTTTGCTTATACTCAGTTTATTCCTAAATTTACCTTTATACCGCGTTTATTTGTAAGGCTGTCAGAATATAATACTTTGACAAGAGATAAAGTATGCACGAATTTAAGTGGCCAAAAACAATAACGCCTCAACCCCTCATAAAGTATAATGGTCACTAATGTGCGACATCTACACTAAGCAACGAATTAACCATTAAAACACGAACGTGGTTGTAAGACCTTCTTAGGTCAATTAAACGAAATGTTTCTTACGCTTTACAGTAATGAATCATTTCTGTAATATGATTTCTATTAATCGTATATTCACAGGATATTCTATTGAATTTCGATTTAGTCAGGGTAATTCCTGTTTGATTATATACGTTAGTATCAACAAATATTCATAGTCAAGTCAAAACAATAAACAGCGTGACAAAGAGTCATCGTGAGTCAGGCGACAGACGTACACTAACCACAACAATAGCTTCTTAAAACTATTGTACGGTAATGCCTTTACTCGCACACCTTTGTTTATCAATGTACGATCGCGGAAATCTGCGGTGTTTCACTTTAGGAAAAATTGTCTTGTTTATTCCAACGATACAATCTCCGACTCTTACTACAAATAACTAACTAGATAGCAGTGAGTGCAAACGAAGGGATTATATTAAAAATAAACTAGCCGTGTATCGCTAACCGATTTTCTTTAGTGCAGACACATTTATAAGCTGCATTGTATTGATGTTGTTCCGCGTCTTATATCAAAAAGTTGAAGATGGAACGCCGACAGTTTCCCTGATTGTACAAACACTTGTTTCGTTTTCCTAAATGATTAGTATGAAGCTTTTATATCGCTGTAAGAAATACTAGCAATAATTCTTAGTTGAAGGTACTGGTACTGAGCTATATCTGAATTATCAATAAGAAAGATGGACTTTGACATGCTTGACTTTTACATTTGAGTAGATCACGTGAAAAAATTTCTTACTCAACTTATTAGTAACATCGATATCAAAACTATAATCTTCATTATTAGCACAATTTATTTTCAAATTCATCACATAGTTTCTACCTATCTATCAATTCCAGGTTCCTTGAGGAAGTGGAATCTAAAGCAGGCGTGCAAGGTTACCGGTTCACTCCGCCAGAGGACGTGTTCGCGGCGGACGAGCACAATAAGTGCTTCTGCCCAGCCGGCCCGCCCTGCGCACCGCACGGGCTGTTCAACGTCTCACTTTGCCAGTATGGTGAGTAGATTAACATTAAGAACTAAATACGTGAAATAGCACAAAACTATAATGAAGATACTAGTAATTTCATACAAGAGGCGGATGACTATGAACGTAAGAGTTGCGTTATCCTTTTTCCTTTGTTTTGTTAACCTTTTTAATTACATTTAGAGCGAGCGCACATCTTTGACTAAACTATCGCACACTGTCGTGGCGATTGTCGATTGTTCCGCAGCTAATTCAACTGTTTAATCGAACAACTAAAACTCGAGTAGTGTGCGCACCTCCATATAAGCTCATAGGAATCAAAGCGCGACTAAACAGTTGTGCGGTAGTTTAGTCAAAGGTGTGCACGCGCTCTGTGTAATCAAATCTCTTAATAGAAGGCTATCAAAAGGGTTAAGTACTCCTCGGCAAGATTTTCTAACTGTTGTTGTTTGTCTGTAAATTTAGCACTGTTTGTAATAATCTTGTTTTCATTTCCAGATTCCCCAATAATGCTGTCTTTCCCTCACTTCTACTTGGCGGACGAGAGTCTGCGGGCCGCGGTGGAGGGCATCTCGCCACCCATACCTGAGAAACATAGACTCTACATCGATGTACAACCGGTATGTACTTATCTTGAATTTATTTTCGAAACACACATAAAAATATATCCACAAAGAGACACGGCCAAATACTAGAATTCATTTAAATATGTAACAGCGTCTTCAACAAGGTCCCGTTAAGCTCCAAATTCCTTAGAAATTATGAACGGCTCTTACGGAGTATTTAAAATTCGTTTCAGTATTTAGCCATAACAAGCATCATCATCAACTTGCCCTTGTCCCTACGGAGTGCACAGTATGTGCTGCTCTTCCATACATTTCTATCAGCCGTCATATCTGAATCCACTCCCTTCTTAAGCATACCCTCTTTCACACAATCCATCCACACTTTCTTTGGTCTTCCTCTTCCCTTGTACCATACGTTCATTCTTAACACTTTCTGGTTTATGTCTCCATCCTCTCGTAGCATAACATGAGAATACCACGCTAACATTATGCTTCTAAATTTCTTGAAAATTGGCGCTACTTTATTTGGCCATCAGAAGCGCGTCATATTTGTGGTGTTGTAAATGCATTATGTTTGTACAGGAGATGGGTATAGCGATGCGAGCGCGCGCACGCATACAGATCAACTTGGCGGTGTCGCAGGTCGTTGATATCAAGCAGGTCGCCAACTTCCCAGATATCGTCTTCCCCATACTATGGTTCGAGGAGGTGAGAATACTTTTATCTTTATAGCAAACTAACTTTGAATTTATGTTACTATAACAATCTATTTCCCCTTTTATCCCTGACCACTGGTTGCTTGATATATCGGAATCCGCCGGTGGTGCTTTAATCTCACTTCTTAGTCTTAGTCTTAGTAATATTATAAATGCGAAAGTTTAGATGGATGGATGGATGTTTGTTAGAGTTTGTAGCCTAAACTACTGAACGGATCTGCATTAAATTTGGCATAGATCTAGAGTATAGTCTGGAAGAACACATAGGCTTACTTGCTTTTGTTTTTTTTAACTCTACGCGGACGAAGTCGCGGGCGAAAGTTAGTTTTTGTAAAGCTTTATTGTTTTGTACTTTATAATGTAAAATGTATTATATCATACTAATATTATAAATGCGAAAGTTTAGAAGGATGGATGTTTGTTAGAGTTTTTAGCTTAAAGGACTGAACGGATCTCGATGAAATTTGGCATAGATGTAGAGGATAGTTTGGAAGAACACATAGGCTATTTACTTTTGTTTTTTTTTAATTCCACGCTAACGTAGTCGGGGGCGAAAGCTAGTATAAAATATAAGAATACGATTGAACAAGATGTATAATCCGTGTGTGACGTCAGGGCATCAACGAGCTGCCGGAGCAGGTGTCGTCGCTGCTGCGGCTGGCGACGCGCGTGCCGCCGGTGGCGCGCTCGGCGCTGGGCTGGGGGCTCTCCGCGCTCGGCCTTCTGCTCATACTGCTGGCCGTCACCTGCCTCATCCGGTAACTGCCTCCATAATAACCTCATCATACCCCCCTCCCCCAGCAACGCCATCTAGTTTAAATATTTTGAAATCATCGGTTTTACGTCACAAGTAAACTTAGGTCTTCTGTACATGTTCTATGCTGGGTTTCCACTTATTTTGTCATAACCTAGCTATTCATTAGTGTTAAGCACACCTTCGTTTCGACGGAGTAAAACTCGAGTTCGGAAACGCATTTTATAAATTTAATGAACCAAAAACATTAACGAATGGTTAAACGTAGGTAGGGAACCGGCCATTATAGTTTTAAAATCAAGTTTATATGTTACTAATTGGTTAGGTAATTAACGAATTGTTCAATAGAATTGTTTTAACCTTTTGGAATAACGAGAAGGCATGTACTTATTCTTATATTTAAATTATTGTATTTGTTTTTGCAGATCATCACACCGGCAGAGCACGTTGAGGCTGGAGGGTCACGCGGTGGCGAAGGCGCCGCCCGCCAAAGCCCCCGGCAAAGAGAACGGCTACGAACTCAACAACAGAAGATAACCTGTAAAGTTATATTTTAATTTAATGACAATATATTTTTTCATACAAAATGTCTTGAGACTGACGATGAAGAGTTTTAGACATTCTTACTTCTTATTCATCAAAGACATAGAACCGAACCATAGAGAATATTTTTGACACCGAGATTTGACGTCTTGGATAGAATAATTTATTTCTAAAATTCTGATGTTATTTCCATTTAAATATATTTTAATTAAATGAAAATTATTAATTCTTTAGGAATTTATCTTGTGACAAATAAACTGCTAACTCTATTGAAATTGAATATCAATTCAGTTTGTCTAAAACCGGTTATACTGCAGTTAAACTGTTTTTGTTGACTAGAAAAGGAAAATGGCGAATATACTCCATAAAAGGAACTCTTAATTGCACTTTATAGATAATTCTTATTAAATTTTATTTTTATAGTTGAAATGTCAAAATGACATTTTGATTGTCAATTTGACATATTCACACAGAGTAGTTTTTTATACCAATATGTTTTAATATCTATAAAATCCTATAAAATCTAACCGTCGGTGATTAGCAGTTGGGGAATAGGGTTAAGTAAATATTAGCATTTTTTACTTGTGTAGGTACCACCTTATTATTTTGCTATAAGTTCTTTTCCTTTTATATTTTAGTCTTTTACATCGACGAATGTGATAATGTTATATTTCCATTATAGTTTTTATTTTGAACAAATTTTAGAATAAAACAATTTCAATTTAATATAAAAATTGCATGCGAGACATTTTAAAATTTGATTAGAATGACTTCACTTTAGCATGACATTAAAATATAAACCATAATTAGTGACAATATCACAACTGTAAATATTATAAATTAAATGTAACTTAGACAAAGTGCAGGCAGATATATAAAATATTTTTTATATGGGGCAAGTAACAAATCGCCAAACTCTACGGATATGTTTTTGAACGTTTTAAAAACATATTATAGTTTTTTTTGTATAATCGTTCACCGCATTTTGCTATAATCAAAAGATAGGAAACATAAATTGAACTTATTTTAATTAGGACAAAACGTACGTAAATAGTCATAAGTACGCTAACTTGGACCTAAATAGCAACGGAAATATTCTTGCTTTACGTTTTTTGATTTTAAAAATAATTGTGTTCGACCATATTACCGATATCTACTAGTCTAATATGGGTCCGTCCTTATATTTTTAGGCGTACTATTAAATCTTTTACCATTTTACTGTTTGTAGTCTTAATCGCGGATTGGTTAGAATCTAAGTCGTTTGTTGTAAAAAAAATTAGAATGATTTGGCTGACAGCCAGAAATGTTGGTATAAAATAAAATCACATTTGGTGTTGCCACCATGAATCTCATATGCTGCACAAAAGACAATATTTTTATACTAGTTAGGATTATGTATAAATTAACTTGTATTGACTCCTATGTATAATCTATGGCCACTATATTCATGTTTGACAAAAATGTTACTAATAATATTTTTGTGTGTTAATTTGTATAAATTTGTAAGTATGGCAACACTTTATGTAACTAAAATTATAAAATTGTAATTTAGAATTACAAAAGTGAATTTTTATTATACAGATATCTTAAGTGTTGCCATTTATAGATTGTTTATTGCTCAAATTCCGTACTTATTTTTTTCCTTAACTGTTTAATGTGTGTAAATGTTAAAATTATTCATTAATGTAAATAAAGAAATAAAGGTGTAAGTTACATTATTTATTTTTGTATCCTTTTATACCTGCTATTCATATGGGACAGTTGGTAACATCACTGCCAAATCAACTGTCGCCCTATTCATATTATTGAACCAAATAACCAAAAAAAGAGCTTTTCAAAGGGAAGGAGAAAGATGGCAGTTGATATTTGTTATTGCCAATCTTACAACAGTGGAAATAAATTTTTTGACCTCCATAAAAAGTTAAAAACGTAGAATCTAAGGGCATTAACCACATACACTTCTCAACAAATAACATGCAAGGGTTCCGGGTTTCATCAAACAAAAGTTATATTTTACAGTTTTATTTTCATTACGTGGCATTACACTAAACAAGCCTATTATGTATTAATAGTTGATATATGAAAAATGAATCGATAAACTGTTAAAATAAATATGATGCATTTTGTAAGGCGGACAATTCACGCAAGTGCTTGTAACATACATCACTTGTTCACTATATAGACAAAGTTATCTGGTCCGGTGAAAGATGTATTTTATAGATTGGTTGTCATATGTAAAACCTTATGTAGGTTCTACATATATGTCATAGACTATAGAATCCAACACATTATCTATGGACCAACAAGAATAACCTTGTGGCCCTTTAACATTACACGCCAATGACCTATAGTAATTTCGTTTCACATTGACCACCGGGTCAGATCAGTTGTCTGTTTTATTGAAAAATATATCTTGTATAACATTCTTAAAATAATTACAACCTATATGATTCCTAAAAATATAGGAGAGGAAATATATACAAGCTGCATAATTATACATTTCATTTCTACATAATACATAGTTAGGGTAAATTAAAATTACATTAATGTAATAAACCATAATGTAAAGACAATGGGAATTTGACTACATAATGTTAAACTTGAGTCTAATGACATAACTCGTGACGTCACGCGTTGTCTGACGGTAAGTATTAGGGAGAGTAACCGGCAAACCCACGCAACGGCTAACAGCTTTCTAAATAACATAACTTCACAAAACTCTCAGTGAAATCTTTAAAATGTCCAACATCAACAAATAAAAAATTAAGGAATTGTGATATGATTTTTTTTTTAAATTTGAGGTAGATGATATGGGCAGTGTTAGACAAGTTGGCTAGGAATTACATTAATTTTGACGCTTAATTATTTCATTTTAATTAAGCAATGACATTTTAATAATAAATCTAAGAGGATATATCCCCTTATTATGCGTCGCCTCCACCGTCAAATCTACTTTCCCATCCAATTCTTTTCCTTACGAAAAGAGTGGACTAAAATTGGGCCTCCGGCACCACACTCTTCAGACGAAACGCGGAATTGCTTCCACTTCACGCCTGTCTTCTGTGTGGTCGTGGTATTTAGAATTATTTAATTAATCAATCTTATGATAATCTACCGAAACCATGAATTAAAAAAGAAACTTTGCAATAGAAGTTCAGCACAAACGATTCTAAGAAAATAAATTATTGAGACTACCAAAAGTGAACCCTCTCTTCCACATTTGTACAATAATAATTCTAATATAATATATATTGGAGTTTCTTTAAAACAGTTATTGAACAATTTATTAAAGTTAATTGAAATACATGTTTATCATTGATATATACAAGTCAAATATTTATGTAAAAAAGAGAATATATTTCATAATTGAAATTTTTACAATTTTATTCATGTGAAAAAAAAACTGAATTTTATATGAAAAAGCAATAATACTTTTTATATCAGACATGAAAGTAAAAAGATATCTTTTAAAATGTAATTTTAAATATAACAAGAACATATTTTCAATAAAAATCTCTTACTTAATTAAAAAATAGTCACAAAGTCTCTTACAATTTTTACATTATTTTTTATAACTTACCATAATTTTACCCGTAATCATTTAGATAAAACCTTCAAATAACATCCGTTGTCAAAATAATATTTGTTTTCAAACAGGAAATTGAAAAATAAACTTAACTTTAAAAATTGCAAATATATTATGCATTTTTGAGATAATTTTCACCAAATATTTTCCACCAATAATTTACAAATAACACAAAAAATATTACAAACGTAAAAATCCCCAAGAAATAACAGATATACTTTGACAACGATCATGTTGAAAGGATTTTTAGTGGAGATAAAATGGCTCTCACAAAATCATGAGGCAATCATTTCATTGCAATTACTCAAAAGAGTAATTTAAACAAAAACACGTCTTGCGCTTTTATATATATTATAAAAACATTCAAACAGTTTTATACCGTAACTGTAACGTGATCTTAATAAAACTAAACGCCTAAACGAAAAAAAAAAAAACAATTTTCATTCTTCAGCTCGACGTAACATATTTTTAACAATATTTTGAACATTCAGCCACTTTGAGTCGCTTGAAGATTTAAAAAGTCCAGTGTTTAGTGAAATACTAAAAAATTCGCTTAGTCGGTTTTATACATTTTTGTTTTTCTTTACATCGTCCATACATTATTATTTTTTTTTACATCGTCCATACATTTTTAATTACTTATATTTTTAATTTTTACCCAAATCTTGGTTGATTTCAAATATTAAATTTAACTATTTTCATTACTACATATCATTTACTACACTTCTACGTAGGTATAAATTTTTAGCGATATTCCAAACGTAAAAAAAATACTATGTCAGACTGTGTGCATTATTGCAAGTAAAAATAAAGAAAAAACATTGTAAAATAAGCAATGAATTCATTTTTAAAAATATATAAAATCATAAAGAAATTCAGATCATAAAAAATATACAGTTTTTGCAAATAAAAGTGCAGAAGCAATATTGTTACAGTAAGGGTGCGTTTCCACTACCGACTGTTGGCAAAATATACACAAATAACACTCGTACTAAAATATAACTATTGTTTTTCTCTTCGTCATAGAGGTATAATAATTATCATATATCTTGGAGGCTCTTAACCCTTAAATGCATGATTTTTTTCTTGAAACGAATAGTAAATTGAACATAGATTAAGGAAAAATAAAGAAAAAATAGTTTTTTTTTTCAAAATAGACTATTTTTGTATTTTTTTTTATTTAAAAAATATTAGTATATTTTTGTTAATTTATATATATTATATTATTCTATTGGGTAAGACTGATGTATAAATGCATCATCATGCATTTAAGGGCTAAATTCGCGCGAGTCGCTGCGCAGGACACTATGTGAAGTGTTGCGGGGAGAGGGCATGGTGGCGCACGGTGACCTTGAGCCGCCAAGATATTTGAAAAGAACTATATCAAGCTTGAAAATAGAAAAACTCATCAATCGCTTCCTTTATTAGATCATATTAAAGTAAATGACGAAATTAGTTTAATTTTTTCCGCAAATGCGTTTTATATTTCGGTCGTATTTTTTATAATTTTATACAGTGATGCGTTAGTGGAAACGCGGGTTTTCTATTCATTTTGTATATCTCTTTTTTGCTTCTTTATCGGCAAAGCTGTATGATTTAATTCATTTGTATTTTGAGTTTTTATAACCGATGTATTATTAATTGGTATAACATTATTTCCTATGGCATTTGCACTTAATACGTTTAAATTGTTAATAGCATTGTTTAAATCGATTTTAGATACTTTTAATATTTTCCTCGTTTGTATTGGCTTTGATTGTATTTTACTTATTGCTGTTATATTTTTTATATTTGTCACATATCCGCTCCCACTCGATGCTGGGACGATTATTATATTTTTTATCGATTTAATTTTTTTTATTTCTGGTATAACGCCGACAGCAACTTCTTGATCTGCTTTACGTTTAATAGTACCATCGTATGGGATAATCACATGTCTTTTATTATTCGGCGATGTTTTATTATCAAAATCATTTTTATCTATTGTTATAATTTGTCGCGGAGGGGTCACTTGTTCTTTCACTTTAGAATCAATTTGAACGTTGTTTTTAGATATGACTTGTATTTTTTCCCTGTCCAATTTCTTGATAGTGACATCTCCATCTTGTTCTCGTACCAACATGAAGGATTTGAAATCTTTCTTCACATCGCTGTCGTAAGATGAATATTTCACAGAAACAATTGTATTAGCAACTAACATTGACAACTCTCTGTTACATATTTCATTGAGCAAATGATTAACAGAGTTGCCTGAACAGTTCTCTATAGCTGGATCAGCTCCGAGTTTTATTAAAGTTTCTATTGTCTTCAGATAATTGTCAGCTATTTTGGATTTGTTGCCTCTTTCTGAAATTGATGTTGATAATTTAGTTTTTAATTAAGTTTAATTCGATATACGAAAGTAATACATGAACAGAATTAACGATAATTAGCGATAACGTAGCTTTTTAATGGTGAAAGAATTTTTGAAATTGGCTCAGTAGTTTTTGAGTTCTTTCAATTCATACAAAAATACAAATCTTTCCACTTTCTAATCTATACAAATAATCAAATTGAAGTGTCTGTTTGTAATATCAAAAGAAAAATTCCAGATTTTGGGAAGATGATGTATTTACGTTCCTGAAAACGAAAATCGCATTTAAAAAACTTTGTCTGTCTGTCTGTCCGCAAGCCTCGTTTGTTCCGGGTAATCTATACTAATATTAGAAAGAGGAAAGATTTGTATTTTTGTATGTATTGAAATAGCTACAAAAACTACTGGGCCGATTTTAAAAATTCTTTCACCGTTAGAAAGATATTTTATCTGTGAGTACCATAGGCCATATTTTTTAATCTCACGCGGGCTAAGTCGCGAGCAATAGCTAGTAGTAGATATAAGTGCTTACTTTCAGCGTCAATGCAGGCGGTGGCGATGGCCTCGTACAGCGCGGTGTTGCCGCAGTTGGGCATCGGCAAGTTGACAGTGCTCGTGTCGGATTCCAGCAACATTTGTACGTTGGCATAATTTCCTTGTTTACTGGCAAGCATTAAGGGCGTATAACCTGTAAAAAAAAACATTTATAGTGGAGATTTATAACTGGTACTAATAAGCTTTTAGTTTAGTTAAAAGCGATAAAAAATTGGGACGTCTATAAGAATTTTTGTAAAATCTGTTAGACATTTTGACGAGATATTTAATGGAAGGTTATTAAGATCATAGTTACCGTGACTATCATACATTAAGGAGATTTTAGAAAGAAGATAGTTCACGACCAATTCGGGCTTCATTGTCTCAAAATCCGGTCTCCAGAAATCATTTTCCTCGAGGATGTGTCTGGAAAACAATTCATTTTTAACACAATATAACACAAATTTAGTTTTAGGGGAAATAGTTCTTTTCTTTGTAACCTGCGATAAAACACTTCAATTTTATTTACAAATGATGCATGCGTTCTTGAAATAATGAGTCAATCAATAAGGGGAAGTACCAAAACTCACTATGAACACGGCCAGCTTTCAGACAATGTAATGCCACCAAATTACTACAAAAATGATGTATTGCATTGAATCTATACATATAAAAAAACTAGGAGTGTATGTAATATCAAAGGAAAAATTCCAGATTTCACGAAAATTATATATTTGCGTTGCTGATAAGAAAAATCGCATTTAAAATTCTTGTCTGTCTGTCTGTCCGCAAGTCGTGTTTGTTCCGGGTAATCTCGGAAACGGCTGGGCCGATTTCGACCGCACTTTCACTGAAGGGTAGCTGATATTGACGGGCATATTTTAGGCTACTTTTTTATCTTAATATATTGCGTGAAAGAAGTCGCGGGGAATAGCTGGTTGCTAATAAAATTGTGTTGCTAACAAAAAAAAATATCATAACTTTCCAACGTCCATTAGGACGAAAACATCTTCAACATTAGATTTAGTCTATCTGGGAGATTTGCCGTCACAACCCTTAACTGGAAAAACTTAACTAAAATGTTCGCAAATAAAAATGAAACTTTAAAACTTACCGTGCATTATTCTGGCAGCAGTTTATGATAGCTTTCATGTGGTCTGGGCTCATCTCGGCGGCGAGATGGACGGCGGTGCGCTGCTCGTCGTCAGTGATCAGCGGGTTGGCACCATACTGCAGAAGTACGGCGGTGCACGACGCGTAGTCTTGTATTATGGCCATCTGGAGAGCCGTCTGCAAATAACACATTCATAGTAAAATAATACATCCCCTTTCTGCCCGTCTTCTGTCGATTAGAGGTAGGCATCGCATCTGCAAGCGTAGATGTACATATATGGCCTACGGTCAATTCGCTGTTTATGCGAATACAAGTTGCCATTTGCTCGTTTGACACTTTTATATGAAAAAAATCAGATTTTCATCTTCCAGGTCCTTTTTTTTTTCCTCCTCCATCCTCCTATTTTACATTATTTCATGTCGTCACCCCCTTCTTGAGAATATCACCTTTCATTTTATCCATCCATCTATAGCCTTATACTTTAATCTAAATTAATCTAGACTAATATTATAAAAAAAAATAAAGAGGAAAGATTTTGATTTTTAGATTATTGTATGTATTATAATAACTCAAAAAGTACTGGACCGATGTCAAAAAATCTTGCACCATTAAAAGGCTATGTTATCACTGAATAACATCTTACTAATATTATAAATGCGAATGTTTAGATGGATGGATGGATGGATGGATGGATATTTGTTAGAGTTTGTAGCCTAAACGGCTGAACGGATCTCGATGAAATTTGGCATTGATGTAGAGTACAGTCTGGAAGAACACATAGGCTACTTAGTTTTTTTTTAATTCCGAACGGATGGAGTCGCGGGCGAAAGCTAGTAGGTCATGATTTTGATTATTTTTTTAATTTCACGCGGGCGAAGTCGCAAACAACAGCTAGTTAAAAATAAGGACAACTCTAATTACACATAATTAAATAATTTTACTAATTAAAAAGTCCTAGTTAACTATATGCTTAAATCCTTAAGGTAAAAGATCCCAACGAAGTTTAATGTTTATATCTTTCTTATGTATTTTGTACTAGCTTTCGCGCACGACTCCATCCGCGTGGAATTAAAAAATACATAAGTAGCCTACGTGTTCTTCCAGATTATCCGCTACATCTATACCAAATTTCATCAAAATCCGTTCAGCCGTTTAGGCTACAAACTGCAACAAACATACATCCATTTCGCATTTATAATATTATATGACTAAATAACAGATTCTAAACTCGCTCCTGTTGGTCATCCATTATACGAAATTATTTTGTGCAAAAACGTATTATTAAAATAGCAAAATAGTTGAGGCAAACCAACCATTTCTTATCTCTAATTCCTTTTAACCCAGTAAACAGACATATTCAGCAATACTCCAAAAAAAATTACATTTAAATCACGGGACTTCCCCGAAATACGTTTCCATTGGCTGTTGCTTGCATAATTGACGCCGCTACGTATCAAATTGCGAGCGACATCAGTTACAAATTACAAACCAATCACAACACAAGATTTATCAACATTGACTACATAAAAAGATAACATTGTTTCATACATTTTACGTACATTTATTTCAAATACGTACACGCCCCGTGACTTACATCGTAGAAAAATGTACAGAATCTCTATATAAAAACATTAAAAACTCACGACACTCGTCAATACTGATATTATATAGAGGAAAGATTTGTATTTACATACATAACAAATTAACTAAAAACCACTTGACCAATTTTAAAAAAGGCTTTTTAATACCACGTGGACGAAGTCGCGAGCTACAGCTGTATACATTATGTCTATTTTAAAAAATGGGAGATGATAATATAATCTGTTTTGTACAAATATTTCGTTAGTAGAAATCATTAAAGAGAAATAGATCGCGAATTCCATATCTGACCTACTACAAACACGCTTACGAATACAAACGACCGGGAATCGATTCGGGAGTAGCTCGGAGTCAATCGATAAACACGGGTTCATTGGACGAATCATAAATAGGGCTACCAACTCTTCCGGTTTGCGGGTTAAATATCCTGTAGAGATCCGATAAGGTGGCATCTCTACCCGCGGTCGTTTCGCTATTTTGGCGAATTCAGATGGCCGCTTGCAGGTTCAAAATATTAGTATTTTCTTCGTCCGTCAAGAATTGACAAATTGGTGTTTTTTTAGATAATTGCTAAAACTATATATATTTCAATAGTCTGCTTTTATGTGTTGAATTCAGATATGACTTTCGATAGAGATGTATGGAAGATCAGTACATACTGTGTCAACCTTACCCCTACGGGACAGGGGCAGATTGATATTACGTGTTTTAATCTGTCGAGTATTTTAATTTGTTTCAACAATATAGCTTTTTTATTTAAATTTTTTCAACAATTTAGATATTGTCTGAAATGAAACTGGACAAAAACAAACTGTATTAAAATAAATCTAAGTCGTGGTAAGTAAAGTAACAAACGCTTATTAAAAAAGATACCAGTTAATCACGTCTTACTTATTCTCTTCGGAAATGAATGGAAAATTCCACGAAAACGTTTACAAACGTTTATCAACTTCTATCTCGTTACATAGATAAAATAAATGCTTTGATATAAACTGTACTTAAAACGACAAACATTTTAAGCTTCCTAAGTCTATATTAATAATATAGAGAAAATATTTCATTGATCTGGATAAAATCATAACCTACTGGGTTTCTTTTTATGTAACAAACTCGAGAAAAACTTGCTTTAGACCCTTCCGACCTATAACTAACTATAATAACTAACTTGGATACGTAATTAACATTTTATACTTTTTAAAAATTATAATAGCTCAGGGTAAACACAAAGCAGTAGTAAAAATAGTCCACAAGGCCTGGCCCTGCGTTACGATCTCCGACCCGTTTAGTCAACGTCACCGATTGACAAGAATCTTACTTCTTACTAATATAAATGCAAATGTTTAGATGAATGGGTGTTTGTAAAAGTTCCCTCTAAAATGACTGAAAGGATATTGATGATATTTGGTATATTTGTAGAGCATAGTCTGGAAGGACACCTAGGCTACTTGTTTTTGTTTGTTTTTATTCCATGCGGACGGAGTCGAGCGCGAAAGCTAATAATGATATAAATTTGTTAGCAAAACGACACTCAGGTGATGTTTGGTGGACGAGAATTTTACTAATGTGTGTTAACCTTGATACCCATTTATCAAAAAATTGTACTCACAACATTTTCGTTTGCAGGTATGTCCACAGATTCTTGTCTACTCTTCAGCACAACACATTGTCGCCGCAGCATGTCTATATCATTGTTTAACACCGCAACATGAATTGGTCTAAAAAAAAGACACCATATTAAAACTATGTACTTCAAACAGTAAATCTTTATGAACTGATTTCTATCTTTTTTTTCTTGATTTATTCTAAGTCAGAAGATTTTATTTATAGATGATAATTAGGTGACTCCGACTATTGTAACTTTGGAATACAAGTTCTACAAGTCAATGGATGTACAATAAAAAACCAAAACCACAGTTCACCTTTTTACGCTGCTTTCAAATTTACATATATTTTTATTTATAGATGATAATTAGGCGACTCTGACTATTGTAACTTTGGAATACAAGTTCTACAAGTCAATGGATGTACAATAAAAACCAAAACCACAGTTCACCTTTTACGCTGCTTTCAAATTTACATATATTTTTATTTATAGATGATAATTAGGCGACTCTGACTATTGTAACTTTGGAATACAAGTTCTACAAGTCAATGGATGTACAATAAAAACCAAAACCACAGTTCACCTTTTGACGCTGCTTTCAAATTTACATATATTTTTATTTATAGATGATAATTAGGCGACTCTGACTATTGTAACTTTGGAATACAAGTTCTACAAGTCAATGGATGTACAATAAAAACCAAAACCACAGTTCACCTTTTGACGCTGCTTTCAAATTTACATATATTTTTATTTATAGATGATAATTAGGCGACTCTGACTATTGTAACTTTGGAATACAAGTTCTACAAGTCAATGGATGTACAATAAAAACCAAAACCACAGTTCACCTTTTGACGCTGCTTTCAAATTTACATATATTTTTATTTATAGATGATAATTAGGCGACTCTGACTATTGTAACTTTGGAATACAAGTTCTACAAGTCAATGGATGTACAATAAAAACCAAAACCACAGTTCACCTTTTGACGCTGCTTTCAAATTTACATATATTTTTATTTATAGATGATAATTAGGCGACTCTGACTATTGTAACTTTGGAATACAAGTTCTACAAGTCAATGGATGTACAATAAAAACCAAAACCACAGTTCACCTTTTACGCTGCTTTCAAATTTACATATATTTTTATTTATAGATGATAATTAGGCGACTCTGACTATTGTAACTTTGGAATACAAGTTCTACAAGTCAATGGATGTACAATAAAAACCAAAACCACAGTTCACCTTTTACGCTGCTTTCAAATTTACATATATTTTTATTTATTAAGTTAATTTAACTATAGCTAATGATAGTCTACATAGGAACTATTTTAAGTACCTCGGTTCTCTAGTCCAGTCCGACGGTGGCGTTGACCGGGACGTGAAAAGCCGAATAAATGCAGGTTGGATGAATGGCGACAGGTTACTGGTGTGACTTGTGATCCAAGAATGCCTCTTAAGCTTAAGGGACAGATCTACAAGTCCATCATTAGACCTGTCGTATTGTATGGATCTGAATGTTGGGCCACCAAAGTTGCGGATGAAAGGAGATTGCATGTGGCTGAGATGCGTATGTCAAGATGGATGTGTGGTGTGACTAGAATGGATAAAGTTAAGAATGTGTATATTAGAGGAAGTTTGAAAGTAGCGCCAGTGGTGGAGAAATTGAGAAACAAAAGGTTAGCGAGGTATGGCCATATGCGACGAGACGATGGGGACATAAACCAGAAAGTGGTAAGAATGAATGTGGATGGCTACAAAGGAAGAGGAAGGACCGAAGAAAGTATGGATGGATTGTGTGAAAGAGGATATGCTTAAGAAAGGAGTGGATTCAGATATGACGGCTGATAGAGATGTATGGAAGAGCAGCACATACTGTGCCGACCCTCCATAAGGGATAAGGGCAAGTTGATGATGAGTCTGGAAGGACACCTAGGCTACTTGTTTTTGTTTGTTTTTATTCCATGCGGACGGAGTCGAGCGCGAAAGCTAGTAATGATTTAAATTTGTTAGCAAAACGACACTCAGGTGATGTTTGGTGGACGAGAATTTTACTAATGTGTGTTAACCTTGATACCCATTTATCAAAAAATTGTACTCACAACATTTTCGTTTGCAGGTATGTCCACAGATTCTTGTCTACTCTTCAGCACAACACATTGTCGCCGCAGCATGTCTATATCATTGTTTAACACCGCAACATGAATTGGTCTAAAAAAAAGACACCATATTAAAACTATGTACTTCAAACAGTAAATCTTTATGAACTGATTTCTATCTTTTTTTTCTTGATTTATTCTAAGTCAGAAGATTTTATTTATAGATGATAATTAGGTGACTCCGACTATTGTAACTTTGGAATACAAGTTCTACAAGTCAATGGATGTACAATAAAAACCAAAACTACAGTTCACCTTTTACGCTGCTTTCAAATTTACATATATTTTTATTTATTAAGTTAATTTAACTATAGCTAATGATAGTCTACATAGGAACTATTGAGGTGCCGCCATGTAGGTGATGACATATACAATGACAGAATTTAGGAATGATACTTTTCATACTATATATAATACTAGCTGTTGCTCGCGACTTCGCCCGCGTGAAATAAAAAGTAATAAAAATAGTATGCCCATGTTACTCACAGATAATAAGGTGAAAGAATTTTTAAAATCGGCCCAGTAGTGTTTGCGTGAATCAAATACATACAAAAATACAAATCTTTCCTTTTTGTAATATTAGTATAGATTATAAATGTGAAAGTTTAGATGGATGGATAGATGTTTGTTAGAGTTTGTAGCCTAAACGGCTGAACAGATTTCAATTAAATTTGGTATAGACGTAGAGGATAGTCTGGAAGAACACATAGGCTACTCAGTTTTTTTTTATTGCCACGCGGACGGAGTCGAGAGCAAAAGCTAGTTTTTAATATACCATATACCAATATAAACATTGTATGTTTAATGGCACCAAGCTGTGTTAACATGTTATGTATAAATGTTTTAGTTGAAATAAATAAAAAAAAAAAAAAAAAATTACTTACAAATTGCCATCTTCATCTGTCTCTAAACATAATTTCCAGTCAATATATGCTTGATACCACATTACTTTAGAACGTTCACTTGGGCTTAAAGTTTTCAATGTGTCGGGTGTTGCGATATGGAAGTGATCCTCAGTTTTGCCGTGAATTAACACTTGGGTACCATCAAGCATATTAAGTGTAGTTCCTTGGCTTGCAGACTCTTGAGTATGTTTATCAATATTGACCAATATATCAATAGGATTATCTATTAAGTTTGTTAAGCCGCCCAAACTGTTAATAGATATATTACCACAACTTATGTCTGATATATTACTGTCCTCATCAACAAATTGTCTTAATTCTGGTAAACTTGTTGCATTGCTCCTTTCCGTTTTAGACACCTCATTGTTGTCTTTATACACATTATTTGAAGGTTTCTCAACACATGAACTACTATGAGGAAATTTTAAAGCACAATTTGTGTTTTTTTCATTTAAATATTTATTATCTTTGTGTAAATTTTCATCTGAATGATTATCAATCTTTTTGTGCTTTAATTTTTCTTCTACATCAATTATCTTACTGGTGTCTTTAAAATGTTTCGGTGTTATAACAAGTTTCTTTACCTTGTTCTCTTCTGGTTCTTGGACTACATAAGGTGTTAGATGTGGTTTTCTTATTTTTCTCTTTTGTTTCAGCCTTTGTATAAGATCAAAGCAAGTTTCATCTGTTTGGCATGAAGAATTAGTTAGCTTTACCCTATTCTCTGGACGCTTTAAATCAGTTTGACAGGAAATATCTATCCTTCTCTTTGAGACTGATAATAAAGCAAGAATTGCCTGTACCCGATACTCCTGGTTGATAACTGAACATAAAGCTGCGAAAAGTGTGTTGTAATTTTTTTGGCCAATCACTTTTGTCAATTCGTCAGATGTTAGTTCAATGATATCAGAGGCCCCACGCCTATACTCCGCAGTTGTGCGACTGTTGTTGCTAAGTACGTTCAACTTATTAATAATCGTCAAATCAGGGTATTCCCCCTTTAAAAAATCTCCCGGCGTTGACGTATAAATAACATCTTCTTTAATAGTGTTCACCTTCTGCATACTTTGGAATAATGGCGTGTCCCTAAATGTATAGTTTCTGTTTAACACGGTTATGGCATTCTTTTTTAAGATAAAAGGCGCCTTTTTATCGATATTCATGTTTAGAAATGTCCACTTGAATTAATCACACTACTAACCTTAGCCTAGTTAAATAAAACGTTAAAACTATTTCAGTCAATACCAGATGAACTACATGCTAATTAGTTATCAATATAAACATTATACACCTCTTAAAAATTAACATGACATTAGGTTACCACTATAAAATATTAAAAACTTTAATTTAATAGTATAATTCACTTTTTACAATATTTTTGAGGTGAAGTCCCGCATCACCAAAGCGATACCAAAGTGCCAAACTGAAAAATATAAATATATCTAAACCATAGACAAATGACAGACGTCAGTGGTACCAAACCAACGATATTTTACTTTGAATAATTTAGAAAAAGGACTAGGCAAAGTGCCGCCGTTTTAATAATAAAAAAATGGCACTTTAGGGGGGTGAGGTAAAGATATTAATATATATCACATATGTGCATTACATGCTGACAAGTAAAATTTAAAAGGTTTGATTGAATTTAGAAAAAAAAAAATTATGTTACTGTTTCTGTCGTCTAAACAATTTAAAAATAGTTACGTACAAAATACGTTTACGTCTTTACGAACGCTCTGATAAACAATTTACATGTACAAAACGAGTGCAATGGGAAAATTCGTTGTTTTTTGTTTGGGCGAAATACGTGATCATAACAGGTCCTATCTTTCATAGGCAAAGTGTAGTACCATAATCATTGATTTCTAGATGTCTGTGATCACAATATTATCTCTGATCTTTTAGGGTTGCTATTTTATAACAAATATTGTGGACGACTAATAGGGAATATGAATGCATTATTTTTCTTTTTTAAACGATTCTACTTGATATAAGATAACCAGAAAAAATTGTATTAATAAAATTCAACCATTGAGTTAAAAAAAAAATTACGATCATTTTCGTGCGACTAAAACGCGCCGGAGTTGGCGTGAGACACGTGACGTCAATCTTCATATTTAATGCATTTCATTCATTTAATTCATCACATTCGCTCAGATGTCACTTCAATGTAAAAAATAACCACAGAGTATATAGTGGTACAAGCTTCTTTTGGCACCCGGCAATGAGAAGTGACATTTAATGTCAGGGTAATAGTGACATAGATTGTCAGTTCACTTCGCGTCATTACTTTACGCATTTTAATGTTATTCCATGAAATAAAGTGATGAAAGTGTTTAAAAGTAGTGCAAGAGAGTTTTTTTTAAAGGGGGAGATATATTTATCTCTGAGAAGAAGTAGGGGGGTCCAGTAATTACATTTGAAAATGTGAATCATCTTGTGTCTGTTGCAATCAGAATTTATTACCATTAGTTAATCAAGAAATTCCCTAACTCTCAAGGCGACGCATATTTTTAGATTTGTAATTTAAAAAAAAATGTTATATACTAATTGACTTAAAAATATTTTGCTGAAAGTTGTTTTATTTTCTATTTCAAATTGCAGTGACCGACCCTTTATATTAACGTGTTTTCTGCACCTGGAAGTATGGCCTTCTTGACATAAATTTCATATTTACTTACGTAATAAGGAAATTACTGTGTGTACTCAGTAATGTAACAAAAACTAATTATCTGATAATTTTAAAACGCACAGTTCAAACCATACCACATAGTCGTACTGTGCGTTGATTATAAACAACAATCATTAAAATTTCTATTATTCTGTAGACGAGCGCTAAGTAAGACTATTTCTATTATGTTAAGACTATTCCTTCCCTAACTGTCTCTAGAGAGTGCATTGCTAAAAGTTTGCTACAAAGATTCTTTAACTATAGAGCCTTCTAACCGACAAACGAAGTCTGGGGCATTTCCTAGTTACATTGTAAGGTACAAGTACTTCCTTTACAATTTGCGTTTTCGTTTTCAAAAGGAAAGAATTTCCCTTTAATGCGGACATATTACCTTGCTGGTAACCCTAAATGCTCAGAGGCGCCACCCTGTCATTGTCAAAAAGGTGCCATAAGAGCCTTGTGGCACTATATAACATACTGAAACCCTCAGTATATATCACAGAGTACTTTGTAACATACTGAAATTGGTATATATATGTATTATCTAGGACTGAAACCAACAAAGTATAATACAACAAACAACATTGGTTCTCAGAGTTATCAAAAGTCAAAAATCGATTCATTTTTATTATTCCTGGTATAAATAAGTAGTAATTAATGATTCTTTTCATTATTTTTTCTTTACTTTATGAACTTAGCGAGGGAATTTAAAAAAACACACTTTTTAATCATTAAATTTCACCACTAAATCTCATTAAATTAAAAAAAAATTCTTTACAGGTATATTTTCATAATATGGTACACTTCTGTTACAATTTAGTGCTAGGAAAATTTTGCTTTAAACACACTTTTATTATAAGACGAAACAGAAGGATTCCGTGAGGGAATATACTACCGATCGTATTGACTCATTAGAAAACAGATCTGGTTTTCGCAAGCTTTACCACATTTGAAATCTAGGTTAACAAATAGTAACAACTTTTGAATACAAAATATTTATTCACATTATTTTCACAAGAGATCAGACATTTTGGGATACATTTTTAAATAACTTCAGAAAAAAAAATTGATTTATTTAAAAATTTAGTAACTTATAGAAAAGAAATGTTTTAACAAAATTATTACCGTGCAGTAGTGGTAATCCACGGATATTCACAGTTTAGCTAAATAAGTTACAACTACGGGCTAGCTAAGAATTTAAAAAGCCTGCCCAGGGGGTGCTTCAATCGGCAGCATTATTCCAACTACTTCAAATTACCATTTTTTCCGCAATAGAGGGTTTTATGATCCTGGTCAAGCCATATACAATATTACTTTATATTAAAGTTAACATTGTAATAAATATATTTGATATAATTTACTTGCAGTCTTAGATGGCAGTCTTTAAACACACACTTTTGACAAAGTTCTCTGTTCAGTGGCCAATGTATTTAATTAATACAGAAAAAAATAATAGCTATAGTGCTTGCTAGCGATGGTGGTACCAACACTTGGGAAGATTAACTGAAAAATTGTTCAGTTTTACAAAACATTTCACAAGTTTTATTAAAAACATAATTTTAATTTTTAACACTCTAAACCAAAAGGTATGTGACATAATATTTTGTCTTTTACTTATGTACTACCTGTCTTATATTCTAAAATTTTATAATGATTCTATTAGTCTATGGTTTACATTTTTTTACGATCAAGTTTTATGAATATGGACTTAATGAATAAATAACCATCACTGTTACATTAATAAAACCATGATTTTTACTTTAAAAAGGAAGCCATATAAGAACACATACAGTTAAAAAAATATTTCACCTAATTATTAATTAATATTTGACTTAAGAACCTGCTTTTTATAAAACAGTTCAATTTAAGGCACTTGGTCACTGAATAAAAAAAAATTAGCCTCGGTGGGCACATACTTGATATATAAAATTAGCCTTTTTTATCAGTCTACTAATAATATTACACACATTATATAAATCTTGAAAATTATGTTAAGGCGATAAATAGGTGGGTTTCCTTACACAAAAAAGAATTAACAAGACAGTGTTGACAGCTAAAATATAATATTCTTGAACACATTTTAAATCTTACAAATTAAATGTCCAACAAAGAGCATATTGTTTATAAAGTTGCCAAGATTTTTACTTGCTTTACCACATTTCAAGGAAAAACTTGTCTAAACCTAAATTTTATATTCGCATAGATTCTTTGAAAACCTTATTACTTATTCTACTTAGTGATTTTTTATCCACATTTTCAATTTTAACAAAAACATAGTCTACAATTAAACTAATCTATAAATCAGTCAGAAAGGTAAGGCGGGTAATTGACAAATATTCAAACCCTTAATACTAAAATAATAATAGAAACATTTTTACTTTACATAAATGGCCAATTCCAACAGCTTAAAAGATATTTATAGTTAAAAAGAGACAAGATTTCTGACCCTGTGGGCACTATGATAGCTCACTAGTCCTGTTTTTGACATTTTCCATGACCATATAGATTTTACATATTTTCTATCAAAACCAACCAATAAAAACAAACCAGTGCTTCTCTTACTAAGCTAGACAACCTTGTTTGAGTAAATCTATCAGTTCATAATCATAAATGTGTTACATTAAATACATTAAATTACAATTAAAAGTTGATAATCAAGAATGTTGTATGTAAGATATGCATGTAGTCAATCAACCCGCAGTGGGCCAGTTTAACTAAGGCATATTTACCTCTAACTTAAATAGGCTTCAAGACCCTCAGTGGGGATGGTTAACCGAAGATGTTATTTTTTTAAAGGGAACTACTGTCACGGTTTGTTTTTATTTTTATTTATTACACAGCACACACTTTCATATACTTCATCTTGATGTAATAAACAAACATTTTTTAATGACATGACAGTTATTATTTGTGATGATTACCATTTTATTATGATCACAAAATTTTACTATTACCAAGATACTTCTGTCCTTATTAACACTAAAGTTTTAATCAGTCTAATTCACTATTCAGTCTATCATTGTCGTCATCTAGCTGCATACCCTGTTGTTCATTAGTCTCTTTCATTAAATTTAAATTACCATTACATTCTCTAGAATCATTATCCATTCCATATACTAAATTATCAATTTCTTCATTAATATTCTTATTTGATAATATTGCGACTTGTGTCATCATTGATGATAAATTTCTAAAATAGTTCTTCATGTTCAATGTCATTGCCGCCATCATTTGTTTTTCTATACTGGTAACACTTTTGCTATCTAATTCTTGTTGAATTTCATCTCTTTGTAACGTCTGAGGCATCGAATTCAATAAATTTGCTAATATAGGATTTGCTCTTAGAGTATCTTCAGTAGAATTTTCGCCAGAGAAATTTTTCCTTATATTATTATCATGATTTTCTTTTTCACTATTTACATTGTCTGTTAATGTTTTTCTTAAAACATTCACACTATTTTGATTCTTTGGTACATGAGTGCGTTTATGTAAAAAGAACACATCAGGGTCTTTGAAACACTTTGAACACTCTATACATTTATATGTCTGTTTTATACTGAAATCTTGTATTTCTGATTTATTAGATCTATATGACGTGATTGAACTCTCATTATTATAGTTTTTAGTAACCAAATCTTCTGGAAGTTCATTGTTTATTTTATTCTTATACAATAAATGTTCAATTTGTGACATAGTTTCATTAAATTGACCTGAACTATTACTTGACATAGATGAGGAACTCTCTCTATTGGGTGATGATCCTTGTTCTGGAAGAATAAATAATTTTTTTGTCACTGACATAACACATTACAAAGAAGTAAAAATAGATGGGTATTTAGAAATACTGCAGCAAATAGGAAGCACTTTTTCAGGTTTATGTTTTAGAATTAATTTTATTCTATATTATCTGGTGGCATAGATCAAGTCGCCATATGAATTTGCTATAAAAGTGACGTAACCTGAGTCCATAGACAACTGTAGTAGCATTGTCTACCATTATTCAATGGAGGAGGGGAAATACAGATATAGAATATTTCCCTTTCTTATGCCACTCCATCTACATAAAACCCTTCCAATCAGGTGGGAAGGAAAAGGGAACTTAAATAAGATATAATAAGACAAAACATGGAATTACTTCTACTTCACACTATCGTTTTTGTGGTTGTGGTATTGCAATGAGCGAGGCCCCCCATTCAAGCATAACATATTAATGGCGTCTAACACTATTGTGTAATTTTTATAAAACAATATTAATTGAGTGCAGAGATTATCTGTACATATATTTAATACAATTTAATGGTCAAGTTAAAAAGGTATGCCCAGATTAGCTTCTAGAGAGCTAAAAAAATATTATACTAACCATTGCACATTGAAGACATGCTAACTTCCCCAACTTTAGTAGCATTTACAGCCAGCATTGTCTGCATATAAATGGCTTGTGCTACTTGCTGCAGCTAAAAAAGAAATAATAAAACATAATACATTAATCAATCAAGATTGAGTTATTCTTTAAAAATTGCAAATTTTGTTTGTTCCAAAATGAAATTATTGAGTCCCAATATTAATATCAAATAGAAAATATTAGAACTATAAATAATTATTTTAGTATACATATTTACCTGGGTATCTATGATACCGGTAGGAAGATTCAATCCTCTATTTCTAGTCTTAATGCTATGTACAGGTGAATCAGACGGCAGATTCTGTGATGGGACTGCATCTTTTCGTAAAGTTCTCCATTGACCTATAATTTAAGTCAAGGTAAATTTTAATACTTAAGCAACTAAGGTAATACTTAATAACTTAAAAAGTTGTATAAGTTTGAGGTTAAATTTATATACCACAAAATATAAATACAAGTAGTTTCATTGGAATGAAAAATATATCCCTTTTTCAATGCCTCTATATGTTGTCATATCATAATCTCAGTGTAGTTTCAATTTTTTTATGCTTTTCTTATAGGTCACTTCTTAAAAGTAATAATGTTTTAAAAGTATCAAGAATAGGCACTTTTATTAAAAAATCAAACGTGTTAACTGTTTTTGTTTTTACCTTTGTTTTTGCCGAGGCCCGTTATTGTGTAATCATCAGGTTTGAAATGTAGACTACATACTTTAGAATATTTTGTATAAGGTTTTCCTCTTTTTAAAATTTCATTCCAAAGTTTTGCGAGTTCTTTGTCCTTTGGAAATTGATGAAAAGATACATCTTTCACTTTTCCGGCCATAGATGTGCAACGAGGAACAGTGCAGTAATAAGGCATTTTTAAATTTTAGAATATCAATGTAATTTTTTAACCATTATTCGATTAAAATCAATATTAATTATTATCATAAACAAACAGAAAATTAAGGGAAATATCAAAACAAACTCTCACTAAAGTTCCAACAGATGCCTGAAAGACAGATGCCAAAATTATATTTTGGCCAGCTGCCAAAATGTCAAACTGTTGACAAAGTATTTGAACATGAACAGATAAGAAAATTATTTGATTAAAAAAAATAATACATAAAGCTAAAATATTGCCACAAACAACTTTGAAACAAAATATAGTTACATAAAAATATTAGGTCCAATGAAATGTAAATTAATACCAAAAGATGTTTTTATTAAGGTGAGAAGGGATGGAGAAAGTTTTACAAAAGGGACAGGAATCGTAACTCGTATAAAAAAACAAAGATAATTACATATTTAGCCCAATGACAGGCACTGCTATCGGTTATTTCTAATTTCAGGAAATATATAAAGGTTCTACAAGCCATAGAAAATTGCGTAAAAAACAAAAATGTCTCCAACATAATAGCTTCAGTATAATGCCTGTTTTATATTTGGCGAGTACAGTTGGATAGTAGAGTAGTACTGGCACGAATTGTATGAACTCACTGGCGTCAGCTATTGTTTACATTATGCCAGTTATGTACCAGCGCTGATTTTGACAATGTAAGCCTGGCACAGGAATTGTTTTTAAAATACGAAAAAGAACTTGACATTGGCCTAACTATAATCTGTTTATTTGTCTAATGTCTATGGTATATTTATGGTAAAAAGTAGCCATTTTACAAAAAAGTGGGGAAGGGAAAAAAGGTGAATACATGTCAAATATTTCAAGGCTGCAGTGTGATGATTCCGATTTTAATAAAAGTGATAACGATCTCAACAAATAACCATTTTATCTACTCTCTAAATTAATATAATTTGATGCCTTACTAATGTTATGAAGTTCGTATACAAGCGGGAATCGGCATCCCTACAAAAACTTGACTTTTAACAACAAAGGTTGCAGTGAATTTGCAATGGGTTATTATTGTACTGTACCACAGTGTACATCACTTGCCGGCAAGACCAAAAATGTTAAATTCCATCGATTTCCACGCGACGAAACCATGGCTGAGAAGTGGAACATTATTCTGAAACGCGGCAAACCATTTACAAAATACTCCAAAGTGTGCAGCCTCCACTTTACTCAGGCCGACTACAACGTCACTACAATGGGTAAGAATAAAGGTATTTGGGTTTTTCCATGTCTGGTTACTATACTGCACTGTTACTCAAAGAATTTTAAATGAGTCACCTCCAGACATCGCATATTTTCTTTGTCAAATTAAATTGCCGGATCACACCCCGGATATAAGTGGTGAGAAGTTGTTATGGATTAAAAAAGCTTTTTCTATATTCAGCAATATTGCTATGATATATTCTTATTAGAATCTTATTAGACATGACATGCTTGGTGTTGCTATATTGTTTACAAACATTGTGTTTGCTTAGCCTTAACTTTTTTGCACTTAAGGTGGGTTAAAGAGAGTTACTGTCTGTTCACTGAACATTATGTTTTGATAGATTGAATAAAATTTCACTGTTATCAAATGTTAGTTAGCAGTCTTATATGTACTGTCCTGTATATGTTTATAATATATTTAAACTTATATTTTGTTATGGAATAAATCCTCTAGTGTGGTTTTCATTACCTGCCTACACAAGTTTGTGTTTATATATTAACTTGATATTTGTTTTTGAATATTGCTTTCCGAGCAGAGTTGGTTCACAATACTATTAATATACCTTTAACGGTGTAGTATTTCATAGTATTCCTAGTCTTGTGTTATGATTTATTTCACACATTTTAAAATACTACAATCATTTAAAGTGACAAAAAGCCTATGAAAGCTTTTCATTACAGGTCTTTACCACCAATATTAACGACCAAAATTGGTCTATCCTTTGATACCAGCATATTATGCTGTGCATGGTTGTAGCACAGATATTTTATCCCATGGAAAACACTTATCTGTTGTGAAGGTCTATAATAATGACAATTATAAAAAAGATCAGCCACAAACATCTATACTTTCTATACTATATACTATACTATTATAATAAAGCGTAAACACACGCTTTTTGTTGCCTAAGATGTCAGGAATTACAGCATATTTTTGAATAATTATTTGTTTACTAAAAAGCCTTACACTTATGTCACGCTTTAGGCTATATATTTTCACGCCATTAAACTTAGGAGGTAAATATCTTGGATAAAACCCTAATGTGGGAAAGAGACCATAAGTTGCTGCCAACATCAAGGAAGCAAGATTGCCAAGGTTTGTCATGTCATGTCCTTTTGACATTTGCTATTGATAATTTGATAAATGTTAACAATAAAATAAAATTTTCATAATTTCATGTGAATGAAGCCGCATGGGAACAGCTAGTAATTTATAAATTGAAAATGGAATGATGATTTGCAAAGTATTTAATGCTATAATCTCGGTATCTATTTGTGATAAATATTCACTAAGTGGAAAATAATTACACCTGAAAAACAATATTTTAAATATACAAATATTTGTTTCCAATACCAACTGCACATAAGCAGGAATATGTAATATGTCCTATCAATTTTCCAATTACTCTAAAATCTTTTTCGTAAGTGAATTTGGACTTTGCTTTGATTCAGATAAAGATGTCAAATTATCTAATAGGTAATTCTGTTTTGTAGAATTTATAAATGATAATGAAGTTATTCCATATGTTCTTATATTGTGAAGAATCGTTCAGATTTTGTGATTCGAAGATATTTTATTTTCTTCCATTATCCATGCATGCAACTCTGGGTAGATGTTAGTCATGCGTTTATTTTTATTCGCTATGATGAAGCCTGGTTTTCCATTTTGCGTATTTTTAAGTGAGTTTCCGCGTGAAACGTGACTAAATATGCATATTATTATGGTTGTCAACCAGCGACAGACTGCACTGGTCTTACCTTAGCTATCGAAATAATATCAACAACATTACATTACATTACATTTTGATAGACGGCATTTGGAGACTCATATCAAGTACTTTCAGATGTTACGCTAAGCAGTTTGTATCTTAGACACAAAATTAAATTGAAAACCGCAACTAATATATGTTTATCTAAATAGCTTATTTTACTTCTTACTAATGTTATTAATGCGAAAGTTTAGATAGTTGGATCTTTATTAAAGCATATCTCCAGAACAGCTTTACGTAACCCTTGGAAATTTGGCGCGGATGTAGAACTTAGGAACAATATATATTTTTAATTTCGAGCGAACGCCGTCGCGGGCGCTACCTAGTGTTCCATAAATATAAAAATTAAAAGATCAATGTTTCGGTAGCAAACACAGTCGCCTGTTTTTATTTCATTCTTTAATCTCATGTTATTGATTCTATCAATCTGTAAGTGCATATAAGGAAAACTTTTTAAGTAATGCATGTTCTGACATAATCGACTCTGTAATTAGCATCCTCGTCGTCACGCTTGACTCGCATTTGTAGAGAAAAAATAGCTCATGGTTTACCTTGTACCTTATTAAAGGAAAAAAGAAAAGTATTTACATATCCTATGGTTAACTTGTATAGGTATTAGGCTTGGTACAAAACATTTTTTTTATATCAGTAGGTGGCAAACGAGCAAGCGGCCACCTGATTCCGGCAAAATGGCGAAGCGACCGCTGCCTTTAGATATTCGCAATAGCGGATGCGTTGCCTACCCTTAATCGACGTAGGAAGAGACGCACATGAAGAGGATATTTTTTCCCTTCCAGTGCTTCTCCTCCACCGTCAAATCCTTTTCTTATAATAAAAAGGGTGAAAAGGAATAGGGACTAAAGTTGGGCCTCTGGACTAAAATTAAGTAGAAATATGTAACATGATAATGGGGTCTTCATTTCATAGAACTCTTTATAATTGAATCATACTTTTTTCTAAACGTAATAAATCGTTTTTTTTTTTTTTTTTATATCATTAGGTGGCAAACGAGCAAGCGGCCACCTGATTCCGGCAAAATGGCGAAGCGACCGCTGCCCATAGACATCCGGAATTGCAGATGCGTTGCCCACCCTTATTCGACGGAGGACGAGACGCACATAAAGAGTATATTTCCCTTTCCTATGCATCTCCTCCACCGTCAAATCCACTTCCCCTTCCCATCCTTTCCTTATAAGAAAAGGGTGGTAAGAGAAAGGGACTTAAATTAGGCCTCCGGCACCACACTCATCAGACGAAACACGGAATTGCTTCCATTTCACGTCTGTCTTCTGTGTGGTCGTGGTATTACACCGGGCGTGCCGGCCCATTCGTGCTAAGATGTTAAAGCGGGCACTACCACTATCAAATCGTTATAAAGGATCACCATTACTAGCATCTTTTACAATCAAAAATATGGCACACATATCTATAGATACTGGACGTCAATGAATGATTAATTTTTAACCAAAATTTCACAAATCTATTCTGATCTATTTAGGATATTTATTGATAAATGATGTTTATTGTAGACTAGCTTTCGCCCGCAACTACGTTCGCGTGGAGTTCAAAAAACAAAAGTCAGTAGCCTATGTGTTCTTCCAGACTATCCTCTATGTCTATGCCAAATTACATCGAGATTTGTTCAGCCGTTTATGCTACAAACTCTAACAAACATCCATCCATCCATCTAAACTTTCGCATTTATAATAATAGTAAGATATATTAGGCTGATACGCAAAAATTCTATCCATAGGTTATTCGTACTAGATTAAATCAAAATTAAATAATTTATTTCGAGTGTTATCAGAAACTTCCTGATGCATTCCATTTTATATCGTAACACAAATGAAGTCATATACAGATATAGAAAATCTAGTGTGCAAATTATCTCATATGTGGGACTGTACATTGTGTTTAGAGTTGATGCAATAAAAAATATTTCATAGCAATTACTTTATTGAACTAATTATAGAAAAGAATATGCTTATGGTCCGGTTTATGGTAATTTCTCGTGAAAATTTTAAATAATTTTAGTAAACTTCCCGAAGAAACATTTGTACTAAAATACATTGTTATCTTCTTTCTCTTAGAGACAGAGATGTCATGTTTCATAAACATATCTTTTCTTTGTAGGGTTTTTATTTCATTATTTCATTAATTCCATATTTTCTTGTATCACATGATCATAAGGATATTGTATTAACTATAATTTGTTGCATTATTCCAGGACAATGGAAGACATTAAGTAAAGACGCGATGCCGACCCAGAATCTTCCCAAGTTGAACCCGGACGGCTCAGTAATGGTCATTCGCAAAAGTCGCACTGTTAAATACAAGGAGAGTAGGAAAGACACTATCAGGTAATTCGAAATCCACTTGTGGTCCCCATTTTCGAAATTCAACCATAACCGTTTATCCATTTTTTTTTAAATTAACAACAAACTGTAGCCAAATTCACGTTGATATGTTTACGCAATTCACTTAAGAAGTAACGAAGTTTTCACTTCACATATTAAGATTTTTATATTCATTTATTTTACACTAAATCAGTATTGAAGCATCTGAACAAAAGTATTATCATTTATGCTTTATTTTTTAAGGAGACCAAGAGGAGAACAAGATAATAATATTTAAAAACTTGATTGTCAATGTTGATTAAAATATAATTTCTTTTTCAGTGTTAAACCAGAAAAGTGGTGCTTAAATAGTCCGTCAACAATGCCAATCAATACTCCAGAGAGAAATCTATTGAATGAAAGTTCAGATAATGTAAGTACATTTGTCAACATCCTACAAACATGGTTGTTGCCTGTGGAAGGGAGCAGTAAGGAGTAAGGAGTACCCCTCCCCCTGGTGACACCTTACTCACGATTCCCTTACCTACAGACTCCATAAATCCGTAATATATTCAATAAAATTATTACAAATAAGACTTAATAATGTGGCTTTCTCCCCTTAGATCTATCCTAAATTTTCGGCTTGCGATACCTACAAACGAAAATAGTAGGAAACCTGTAATTTTAAATAAATATTTTGATATTTTATTCATTACGTAATTTATTTTATGGTTACATTATTATTTCGTGTGGTTAGTTTACCATTATATTTAATTAGGAATTCCCAACTGATAGTGGTACATCATGTGATGTAAAATCCCAATACATAAAAACAAACACTGCATTTATATAATATCTGAATTTAATTTGAATCATATATATAAGAATAGATTTAGATAGTGATACTAAAGATTGTAATTTTGTAAATAATAATAAAGAAAAAACTATTGAATATCACAATCCATCAGCGACGGATGAAAAGAAACTAACAAATTACAATGTCCCTAAATCTAGAAATATTTTTTTAGCTCTTTCTACTAGTAAACTTTTGAAAACGATATTGATGTCTAGCCAGATTATTTATATCTGGCTAGATATCAATAAAGCGCTTCCTCTCTTAATCACCAATCTATACTAATATTATAAAGAGGAAAGATTTGTATTTTTGTATGTATTGAAATAACACAAAAACTGGGCTGATTTCAAAAATTCTTTCACCATTCACCAACGTTATCGCTGAGTAATATAGACAGTAGCATATTTTGTAATTTCACGTGGACGAAGTCATGAGCAACAGTCTCAGTAAATTGTATTTTAATAAATTACAGCTCGCGTATCGTTTCCAAGCTCTCAACGCGATCGCCAATCAAATTTCACCGCTGCAGCAACCTGTTGATAACTCAGAACAAAAATGTCTACCCGTCAGACCGAAGAAGCAAGACGCGTACATGCAGACGGACCCCATTCTGTCAGAAGAAGATGACACACAACCGAACAATAGTTACAGCGAGTCCTCAGAAAAGTCATTCGAGTCAGACCAACTTGACACATATCCAAGCCAGTTGACTTTCCAAAGGGAAACTGATAACTACGAAGAGGACATCAAAAAGTTCGACCTGCCAGAAGATTATACTAAAACAAATGAAGACTTTATACCACAGACTAACGAAGAATACAATAAAGAAGCGGAAAAATACGCATTGGAACGTAAATCGTTAAATGGATACGAAAATACCCAAGTGGATGCGATGTACGAAAAGCAAGTGATTGAAAACGGATTCGAGAAGATGCCGGAAATGTACGCGTATGAAGACAAACAGGAATATACGAACCGCAATGATAATTATATTGCTTATACGAACGGATATCCGAACAGCGCGGAGGTGTTAAGGAATCAGCAGCACAATCTGCAGCTGCTGCAGGAGCCGCATAGGATTACAGAGAATCAGAACTTCTTTAACGAAAACCATATAAAACAAGAGATAGACTTTGGTAATGATGATGACAAGTACTTATATGAGCGTACAAAGGATCCGATAGGTAATTTTTTTTAAATAAGTCGTAATCACACATGGTCTGTCTGCCTCTGTAAATTAATAATTTTAAATTAATCAAGTTTTCTTTGATCAAAATCTTTTATTGTAATTTTTTACAGATCAAAATACCATGTATAACGAAAATCAAAGACAAATAGAGCAGCAGAGGCTGTTGGAACAGATACAGCATCAAGTCAAACAGGAGCAGCCAGAAGGAAATAATGGTAAGAATAGTATTTTCCTATGTCTATTATAGAAATTCTATTAAGTGTTTTTCGAAGTAACATACTTGTTACGTATAAATATCCGAACCACGATACTCTAATGTGATCCGATCAGTGGAAGAATATTGTTTTCTCTTTTATTTCAATGGGAGTGAGGGAGATAGAAATATAGTAATTGGCAGTATTCCTATCTCCCTCTACATTTGAGCATTTATGTCATTGTCACCTTTGCGTTTTCAGGATGTGAAAATGTAATGCAGCCTCAGAGCAGTCCGTATTATCCAGCTAATGCAAATAATACATCAGGTGAGAGCAATCTACTAATAATATAAAAAGTAATTATTTATATGTTTGTCTATAGTCTATTGTAATATTATAAAGAGGAAAGATTAGTGTTTTTGTATGTGTTGGAATAACTCAAAAATTACTAGGTCGATTTAAAAAAATATTTTACCACTAAAGAGCTACGCTATCGCTGAGTAACATAGGCTATGTTTTTTTTACAATTTAGTTTCGCGTGGACAAATACGCGAGCAATAGCTAGAAAAAAATAAACTGAAAAATTATTGAATAAATAGGTTATTAAGTTAACATAGGCTATGTTTTTTTTACAATTTAGTTTCGCGTGGACAAATACGCGAGCAATAGCTAGAAAAAAATAAACTGAAAAATTATTGAATAAATAGGTTATTAAGTTAACATAGGCTATGTTTTTTTTACAATTTAGTTTCGCGTGGACAAATACGCGAGCAATAGCTAGAAAAAAATAAACTGAAAAATTATTGAATAAATAGGTTATTAAGTTAACATAGGCTATGTTTTTTTTACAATTTAGTTTCGCGTGGACAAATACGCGAGCAATAGCTAGAAAAAAATAAACTGAAAAATTATTGAATAAATAGGTTATTAAGTTAACATAGGCTATGTTTTTTTTACAATTTAGTTTCGCGTGGACAAATACGCGAGCAATAGCTAGAAAAAAATAAACTGAAAAATTATTGAATAAATAGGTTATTAAGTTAACATAGGCTATGTTTTTTTTACAATTTAGTTTCGCGTGGACAAATACGCGAGCAATAGCTAGAAAAAAATAAACTGAAAAATTATTGAATAAATAGGTTATTAAGTTAACATAGGCTATGTTTTTTTTACAATTTAGTTTCGCGTGGACAAATACGCGAGCAATAGCTAGAAAAAAATAAACTGAAAAATTATTGAATAAATAGGTTATTAAGTTAACATAGGCTATGTTTTTTTTACAATTTAGTTTCGCGTGGACAAATACGCGAGCAATAGCTAGAAAAAAATAAACTGAAAAATTATTGAATAAATAGGTTATTAAGTTAACATAGGCTATGTTTTTTTTACAATTTAGTTTCGCGTGGACAAATACGCGAGCAATAGCTAGAAAAAAATAAACTGAAAAATTATTGAATAAATAGGTTATTAAGTTAACATAGGCTATGTTTTTTTTACAATTTAGTTTCGCGTGGACAAATACGCGAGCAATAGCTAGAAAAAAATAAACTGAAAAATTATTGAATAAATAGGTTATTAAGTTAACATAGGCTATGTTTTTTTTACAATTTAGTTTCGCGTGGACAAATACGCGAGCAATAGCTAGAAAAAAATAAACTGAAAAATTATTGAATAAATAGGTTATTAAGTTAACATAGGCTATGTTTTTTTTACAATTTAGTTTCGCGTGGACAAATACGCGAGCAATAGCTAGAAAAAAATAAACTGAAAAATTATTGAATAAATAGGTTATTAAGTTAACATAGGCTATGTTTTTTTTACAATTTAGTTTCGCGTGGACAAATACGCGAGCAATAGCTAGAAAAAAATAAACTGAAAAATTATTGAATAAATAGGTTATTAAGTTAACATAGGCTATGTTTTTTTTACAATTTAGTTTCGCGTGGACAAATACGCGAGCAATAGCTAGAAAAAAATAAACTGAAAAATTATTGAATAAATAGGTTATTAAGTTAACATAGGCTATGTTTTTTTTACAATTTAGTTTCGCGTGGACAAATACGCGAGCAATAGCTAGAAAAAAATAAACTGAAAAATTATTGAATAAATAGGTTATTAAGTTAACATAGGCTATGTTTTTTTTACAATTTAGTTTCGCGTGGACAAATACGCGAGCAATAGCTAGAAAAAAATTGTACAAATTATATATGAAAGATACCATTTCTTGCTAAGCTTAATTATATTGTGTCATAATTTTTATTGTCAAATTAAGAATTATATTTTATGAAAGCCATACATTACAATTTTACCATGCCATAGACTAAATATTTGTCAATGAATCCCTTCACTATCTTTTTTTAGCAGGGCGTTTTTATCCTTTTTTCTGTCCATCTTATATTTGCGATCTAAAGGATGGTAAAAAATATCGTTACTTTTGACATACAACACTTGACAGATGACAGTTTATAATGTATGCGGATAAAGTGGCAATATTTTTTTACTCTATGCTCGAAGGAATATGAAGACAAGTGACTTATTAAATTGTAATGTATGGCTGCTTCTTTTTGTTTTATACATTTGATTTTAAGATGAGCAAATGTGTCATTAAAATTTTACTTTATAGTCTGTGCATCAATATGTGTTGAAAAATTATTTTAGCGATGTTTTATTGTAATTAAGAATTATATTTTATGAAAGCCATACATTACAATTTTACCATGCCATAGACTAAATATTTGTCAATGAATCCCTTCACTATCTTTTTTTAGCAGGGCGTTTTTATCCTTTTTTCTGTCCATCTTATATTTGCGATCTAAAGGATGGTAAAACACGTACAGTATTTGTTGATTTCAAAAAATATCATTACTTTTGACAGATGACAGTTTATAATGTATGCGGATAAAGTGGCAATATTTTTTTACTCTATGCTCGAAGGAATATGAAGACACGTGACTTATTAAATTGTAATGTATGGCTGCTTCTTTTTGTTTTATACATTTGATTTTAAGATGAGCAAAAGTGTCATTAAAATTTTACTTTATAGTCTGTGCATCAATATGTGTTGAAAAATTATTTTAGCGATGTTTTATTGTAGATATATTTCTTTTATCTTATTTTAGATATTCATATTAAAACGAAATAGAATGAAAGTCACTTTAGTTGCATTTTAATTTTAATGCAATAAATAGCAATTGAGTCAATTTGATACTAGATTTGTCTTACTTGTTAAAACTTTGAGTAATACGAAAAAAAAACGTTTTTTTCTATATCCCTGCGATGGTGCCAAATTAATTTATCTAATCGGTTTTGTGTAAGCTTTTATACATGCAATTATATATTTTAGAATATCTCAATAGATGCACAGACTATAAAAGCTGTATAATGTTGCCATTAGTTTTGTAACTTTTAGATTTTTTTATAGAGTATTGTTTCGATTGTTTCATATTTTTTTGTTTCTGCACATAATTGAGAAAACTGTTAAGTATTTTATTTGTTTTTCTTTTTATTATATGTACATTTAAAACATAGTTACCATTTAGTAATTTTGATATATTTGTATTATTTCATATTTACAGATTTTATTTCTATTTTGACGTAGAAATAAACATGAAACCTATTTCTATGTATAAATTTTCTATTTTTTTTTAATTCTTGTCATGCGAAAATCTACTCGTCCAATATTCGACGTGGTCAAAATGAACATTGACATGTAAAAAGTTATAATTTTTATTGCACGTTTCCGTAAAATTTTATATTGTTTAGTTTTATATTTTACTAAAAAATTTAAGGCCATGACTTCTTAAGTCGATTTTAGGCAGGTTATATTTATGTTGAATGGTGTAAACCACTCAGTAAATATTTAAGGAAAATCATTAAGTTGCATATTATAAACGATTAATATTTTCTACATAGGTAATGTTGAATGTGAGGTTAGAATTTAAATTGCCTTTTTTAATCATGGTTTTTAACTGAGTATAGTTTGTCTAAATAAATTAGATTAGTTTGACAATTCATGTCAATTCATGTGACAATTTAGTAGGGATGGGTTGTGTAAAATCGATAAATTTTATTTAAACCGAATATCGATAGTTCATAATTGTTCGCTGCGTGTTTGTTTCGTCACTACGATACCTGTCTATTAAGTACGGCATTTGCCTTCATACAAATTGAATTCGATATTTCATATACATCATTTATCAAACTAATCTATCTTATTTAGACACACTATAACCTTTGCTTTGTACCATAGACATTTGACAGATGTCAAATTTAAAAAAATATGGCGGGAAGGTAAATTAACGGCGATGTTGCGATGGAAGTTACTAAACAATTGAGGAAGTGATATTTTATCGAATTTACGTGGCAATTGTAATATTGACGAGTAAATATTAGCAGTTAAGGGAAGTTTCCGTTTCGTTACATTTTTTTCGTTAACTTAAAAAGTTGGTCTTGCCAAAGTTTTGACGTTTTGTTTTTTTTTATTTATTTAAATTCTAAAAGCTACGTCAAAGTCTGTATTCTGGTAAATTAAAATAGGATCGTTATTAAGAAAAAATAGAAAGACTTTGATGTTTATGTTAGTTTTTTTTTGGTGCTCGTTATGTATTTCTTCCGAATTCTCTTGCATTTTGTCTAGTTAGTTTTTTAAGATGTGTAAATGTTGAGTACAATGTTTTTAAAATCTTAGTACGCACATATTGTAGATGGAACGCTAGAGGTTTTTTTAAAGATTTTTTTTTCTAGTTTACAAACATTTTATTTACCATAGATTATAAGATATTAAGATTGTGGGATGGTAAGACTTTGAATAAAGCGAGAGCGTATTTTGAACTGTTTTTTTTTTAAATCACAATATTCGAGTATTTTAAAATTGTTTCTTGATTATTTTGTACGGTTTTCGTTTTTTCTCGATATGTGAAGTTGTAATTAAAATATTAAAAATCATAGGGATATTTTAAAATGTGAGAGAAATAAAAATGTTTATATTTTATAATTTGTACGCTCTAAACAGACCAAAGCTGTGAGTTAATGTAAAGATCATTGAATAAGGAATAATGAATAATGATAATACTAATGCACACATTGAATTCAATCCAACATTAGGTCTCCACTGTTGCAAAACATGTATAACAACATTATTGCTGTCTCGCTCATACTCTTTGAATGAAACAGGTCTCATGATAATGTAGATTGAAGTCAAGTAAAGTATAATTTCAACAGAATTATAGCCCAGTGTAATGTTAATGAGAAATTTATACTTGTTTATAAAATCGTCATTTAAAACCTGTTTTGAAATAGTGAATACTGTTTTAAAGCATGTTCCACAGTAGAAACTACTTAATGTATTGGTATACACGGTTTTCGGTTATGACGTTGACAACCGAATTTCCTAACTAAACGCTACATACATATGTATGTCGCTAGACCCTTTACTCCTGTATACAAGCTTCCTTCCAGTAAAAAAGTCTTATCAAAATTGGACTAGCAGTTTTTAACAAATGCTGATAGACAGACAGATAAAAATAAAAATCATTTTTATATGCAAATATTATATTTGCGTTGCTCACGATGAAATCAGCGCAGGAATTTTGTACAATATTAATATAACTGATTTTATTAAATTATTCAGAAAACCTTTTGCCTACGTAATTACAATAAGTGATTGGATGAAAGTTGTACAAAATGCTGTAAATGATGACGTCATCCATGTATGAAGGTTAATTGAATGTGTGCATTGGATCTTACGCGATTTTTATATGAAAATTTAAAACTTATATAATGTAGGAATTAAGTTGTGACTGTCACTGTATTGATATGGAATAGAAATTAAAAAATAACCGTAATTAAAAAAATCTAAATTTTGCTCGCCTTTGTTTGTTGTGAAGTTAAGTTTCTTGGTTTGTTTCTAATATCAAAACTTGGATAATTTCATTTAAAAAGAAATTTGAATGAATGGCCATGGAAATTTAACCGAAAAATAGTTGCATACAATTGGTTTATATTCAAAATTGTACAGTTACAAAAGCAAGAATGGAATATTTGAATTTTTACTTTATTTAAGTACATATTATAATTATCAAAACCACATCCATACAATTTAAAGTACAATTTTTAACACTAAATGTGACAGCGGTATTACTTAAAATTAGTGATGTTTATAATTTTCATATAAAAAGCGTGCTTAGTATTTAAGAAGAATGAAGATGTTATTTGCTACATACATTTTTGTTTATATATTTTTTACAGCTGTGGCCATTTTCAAATAAAATAAGTGAAAAATCTTATAATTCTTTCAATTAAATCCTTGTATTCCATACTTCTGGTTGCGGTGAAAGTTATGTCACCGATCTATCGCGAATCCCGCCTGTTTGTAAAATGCCTACGCAAATTGCATATCAAGACAACAAAATGACGTTTTATATTTTGATTGTCGTTATTTTCTGTGCAACCAACGGAGCCTCGTGCTGGCGAGAACAAATGACAGTGAACAAATGAACAAAACTGCAAATGCCACCCCATCTTACCAAATATAACGTCAATTGCGAAAAATTTTTCTTAGAAAATTATAATATAATACAAACGGATAGTGTTTAAGACTTTCCGGTGCCTCGTGAATTAATAAATAGAAGTGCTTTCCACGACTAAAGATTTAATTAAAATTATATCAAAATAAAGCGCTTATTTTCTACTAATAAAATATTAGATGGTAAATATCACTCGTTTTCTGGTTTCAAAGATCCAATCCTTGATACACCACTGCTAAAAATTAACACTAATAACCTAATTAATCCCTTTCCCTTTGCACCCTTTTGTTAAGAGGAAAGGATGGGAAGGAAAAGTGGATTTGACGGTGGAGGAGACGCATAGGAAGGGGAAAAGTCCTCTTTATGTGCGTCTCCTCCTGCGTCAATTAAGGGTAGGCAACGCATCGCAATTACGGATGTTTATGGGCAGCGGTCGCTTTCCATTTCGGTGGATTCAGGTGGCCGCTTGCTCGTTTGCCACCTCATATTATAAAAAAAACATATAAATACGTTTGGAATCTAAATATTGCGTTCAAAGATGTGTCAAAGCGACGGAACAACAAATTAAATTAAAATATCCTCGAACTCTATGTGTATTCAGAATATTTAATACAATTGGATATTCAGTGATTAACTTGCGTGGAGCCATAGGTCAGGGAATGATCGCGACAATGACCGCATAGTATTAACGGAATATGTTTTCATTTTTAACATATAACGGTACTAGAGTTTAGCATGGTTTAATGAATTTAAAATTCAAAGATGGCGTAAAAGTGTAGTTACCACGAGTTTATTTACTACTACAATCTGGGAAATCTACTCATGCGAAGAAGACAAGAAAAAAGAAATCTCTGAAAACTCTTAAGCGATAAAAGTCTACGCTGAAATCAATTTGCAAGAATCGTATCGTACTATCGAGGAAATAATAAAAATTGAACTAACATGCGACACTTCACACATTCTTCTGTTATCTCTATTTTTTTAAAGGAAATGATGGGGACAGCAATATTCTAGCACAGAGGTTTTATGATACTAGATATGAACCGAAAAATGATCTAAATCTATGCTTTGGTCTGATATAACTGGAACCATTGCGTTTGTTCCCTCGAATATGCGTTTATGAGTAGAGTTCTATTCAAATAGTTTGTCGGCCCAGGGTCATAGGCGCTCTCCGCGGTGTCTTTTCCCCACACCGCCGTACAAGTAAAATTGTGTTCTGTACCGAGGTACGAGGTACGAGTCGAGACTCGTGCGAAGTTAAGAACTGCCAAGATATTAAAACTGCAGTCAGAAATATGAAATCATTGTGAAATATTAAACACTTGATTTTCAACAATTACTTAGACCTTGCAATCAAACAAGAACGAAGAAAAAAAAAAACAAGAACATTTTATTCATATACTAGCTTTCGCCCGCGACTCCGTCCGCGTGGAATTAAAAAAAGAAACAAAAGTAAGTAGCCTATATGTTCTTCTAGACTATTCTATATATCTATACCAAATTTAATCGAGATCCGTTCAGCAGTTTATGCTACAAACTCTAACAAACATCCATCCATCCATTTAAACTTTCGCATTTATAATATTAGTAAGATTGATTATAAGAATTCGACAGTTTTATTTTAGCATTGGTATAAGCAAATAAGCAAAAATGTCCATTACAATCGCAAGGTGATGCTTAATCGACGAGAAATAGCAAACAACTAATTGGAATTATTGAATAAGCAGAAATAAAGTCGACGCAAGATCATCTTTGGCCTAAAAAAAATTAAAACCAAATCGATGCACGCTCATTATATTATATAGTGTAGTTGATGTTGACTTTTATATGATGATACATATATAATTTTATACAAATGATGCCGTTATTCGTACAATTTTCTGATAGTAATATGACTAGTGAGATTGTGAATTGACTGTTTACAATATGACATGATACCTTATATAACACAGCAATGACATCTTTAAAACGAGTTTTTATTAATAATGAATACATGTAAATCTAGATTCTATTTAAATCAAACATAATTTTAATCACATTAATAAACAAATGCTTCCAATTCAATGTTATTTTCTTAAATATATTATTCCACATTATTATTTAGCCATTTACCCAAGACCATATTTACATTTTTAATATTTAAAAGTTTTGTCAGAATGAGAATTTTTATTTTGTGTTTAGTTTTTTGGCGCACAATTCTTTGGCATCTAAGAACATTCTACAAATATCTCACTACAATTATCCAGTGATGAAATACAGCAAAGACAAACAATGTGTTTGTTTGTATGTTCTTACATGGGGAGTAGTGAACTCTACTTTTCAGGAGGTATGAAATATATTTTGGTTTGTGTGACATATACCATAGTTTACCATGGGTTTTCCCTGCAAAAACATCCGTGTGAAAATATGTTCTTATCCCAGCTTTTTCATAGAAAACGAGAGAAATGAGAATATGTGTTATATGAAGATTTCAACAATGGAATCGCAGCACGGGTTATAGTTATTTGATCTTAAAATCACGAGCGTACGTGTGTATACTTCCTGATTACGCCGTGTCGAGGCCAAACTCTCGGTCAGCAAATATGGACGAACTGAGATTCCGCCAATGTAAGTAAAAGACTTTATAACTCTAGTCTAGAACAAGTTTCACTCTAAAATTGCTTAAATCTACATTCTTAATATTTGTTGATATACTTTGCATAAAGTAATAATTAGCATATATTGTTTTTCTCTTAATTTATTTCAATATCATGTTTCAATGCCTCGCGGTCCTCGTGGGTACTGGTTTTTAATCTATGCAATTAATTGATTTAATATTCGTATCAATATGTTTGTTGCAGATTTTTTAAAGGACAAAAAAACACGGTAGCTGTCGATGCACTGTAAAATAATTGTCATCCCACTTATTCTTTATGAAAAAACTGAGACAACGATACGTGTAAGGTAAGTGACACTGCAGTGGAATTTTACGGAAAATACGACGCAAAAGTTCTGCGGCAGAATATAGATAAATATGTATTGTGTTGTAGCAAATACAATTGTTAAAAAAAATCAACAACTTTTTAGCGACTATACAGGTGCAGCTAGAAACCGTTCCCTTCCCCTAATCATACTAATATTATATATGCGATATGCGAAAGTTTAGATGGATGGATGGATGTTTGTTAGAGTTTGTAGCCTAAACGGCTGAACGGATTTCGATGAAATTTGGCATAGACGTAGAGGATAGTCTGGAAGAACACATAGATTACTCAGTTTTTTTTTGTTTTCACGCGGACGGAGTCGCGGGCGATAGCTAGTAAATTATAAATATATAGAGAATGGAATAAAAAAACTTATTTTTGAAGAGTAGTTACGAATTAATTTAAAAATTTCATATTAAGGATAATATAAGACTTGTCCATGTAAATAATGTTAGCCAAGGAATTTTATTATCTCCGTAACCATAAACTTTGTCCGGGTTCGAAGATTCCCTTTGCATAACATGTTATTTCGTTTTAATGAAATTATTATGTATCTATAGATATGTGCGGGTAAAATCTATTAGAATATTTTAATACATTTATATTTTAACGTCACAAATGACATTATTTAATGTAAATTAAATCACGTGTATTTGATACAATAGTAATTCAGGAGTATCACATTTTTGTATTGAGTGTATATCGCTCTCTTTTGCTCTACCTATGTTGTGGATCTTTTGTCTTTTTCATGTAACGAATTCATTCTCGAGGTGTGCGTCAACCCTCATACGATATATGTCATATCGATATTACTAAACTCCCAATAGTTTAGCTTTAATGTGTTACTTATAATTTAATTTAGTGCCTGTCCCGCCAAATTGTAAATTGTCTGATAACAATCAAACGTGTAAAATATGTGATGGAAATATCGGATTTTGTTCCCTTACCTGACAGTGACGTCATTTGTAAGCTATCTGAGCCTCTATCAGCCAGTGGTGGGATAAGCACTTAATGTTGTGTATTTTCTCGTTTCAATAACTAAAGACCCATTTGGGCTAAATTTGTAAAACATATTTGCTTTAACAATAATGTGTACTTCATCAGAATGCATCCGTAAAATGCTTAGTTAACATTCTCATTACTAATAAAATTAGTAATTATTAAATAGTTAATTTAAGTAGACGTCATCAATATGCGCTTGACCGGATCGGTCTTAAATCTTGGATGTATCCCCGCCATGTACCAATATGTTTTTGATTTTCTGATTTCATATTTTCATTTAGTCGACGTTGTTACGGTATATCAGTGAATGATGTAAATATGAAGTCAACCCGCACAGAACCAGCGTGATTGATTATAGCCGAATTAACCTTATCACGTTCATGCGATGCGATGCGATGGTGAACTGAAAAGACGTCAGGAATATATTGATATCTTTTCTTTATGTACGAGAACGTTTATCAACTCCCGCACCAGATGTGAAACAATGACAACTAGCTACCGCACACTCCGAAACTCTAATTTTACGGAGAAATTACCGTAACTGATCATGTGAAATTGGAATCACATATATTGATATAAGTCCTAATTTAGACAACAAATACGAGACATAAATTTTTACAATGTTCTAATGAAACTGTTGTATGTTAAATAATGAATTGGAATGATGGTGGATAGAAATGACGAAATTAAAAAGTTTGCCCTTTGTGTAGTAAACCTTTGACTTGTATTGTACACGACTTAGTATATTGTTCTCTACCTTGCATCGCCTTGCTTTATAATTTTTCTGTAGACAGTCAACGTTCAGTCGTGGGAAGAAACAGTCGCCTGTTATATGTGTATACAATCGCTTATAATCAGTGTTAATAAATAGTAATCACAGAAAAGGTAAGTAAAATATTTATTAAAATTTCAAGTAAAATAAATTACGCGATGGAAATTTTATAAAAAGATTAAGAAAAATTCTTCCTAAATGTCTAAGTTTGAACAATAATCCGAAAATAGTATAATAAAAAAGGGTAACTCATTACCATCTCAGAATTCAGATTTAACCGGAAGTTCACTTGACTTCCGTTGCAAGAGATGCAGAATAAAAATAGAAAAAAGGCTAAATTTAATGTTGGTAACTAACAAGTTACCATTATTTTTTTTGTATTCTTTTGCTATTTCAAAGCTGTGTTGTGTTATGAACTTTTCGATAGTGCGGTTACTTTTTAAACTTAAAAGGCAGAATGTAGAGTTAGGGTTTTAATGGATTTTTTTTGTATTTGTAAGGGAAATAATTGAATGGTAAATAAAAAGTACATGAATTTCAAACAAGGCTAATCGGCTCTTGAATCTTACTAATTCTTACTAATATTATAAATGCGAAAGTTTAGATGGATGGATGGTTATTTGTTAGCGTTTGTAGCCTAAACGGCTGATCGGATCTCCATGAAATTTGGCACAGGTTTAGAGCATAGTTTGGAAGAACACATAGGCTACTCTTTATCTCGGGAATAGTTAATTTAGTTTTTTAATGTTTACTCGATCATTCTGCAACGGTTCAATATATTTTATTGAAATTTGGCACAGATATAAAACAAAGTCTGGAGTACACACGGGATAAGGTTCATCCCCGAGAAATGTCCGGTTCCTGAGGGATACGTAGCTTTTTGTTATTTATATAGTTCGTATGTTTTCTAAGACCTCTCGGACGAAGTCGCGGGCAACAGCTCGTTATAAATAACTTTAAAAGTGCCAAGCAGTAATTACTGCGTTATATTTAATTTACATTGAGGTTTTATACATACATAAGTACGTCGTTTTAGTTTTATTGTAACTAACAGCTTTAATCGTGTCATTAGTGCATTGCTGGCCTTGCAATCAGCTATAAATGCATCACTTTATAACCTACAATAAAAATAGTTTCAATTCGAAACCGGAATTTAAATCCATCAAATTTACTTGTAATTCCTCCTCCTCAAATTGCCATTTGTTGATGCCGCCATTTTCTATTCAGTGATATTAAAATTCCCCTATAAGTACTAGAAAGGTTAACGTGTATTTTGACTATTGGTACTGTGTGTAAATTTTCTCTGTAGCATGCTGCAGAGAAAATTGTGGTCCTTTGTTTATTTATTTTATTTTTTATTTATTCCATTTTTTATTTATTTTATCCACTATGCATAATCTTCAGATTTTAAATCATGGCAAAAATCTTGCTCTAAACTAATCTATCGAATATTATCTCGTCGTTTGATATTTTTTTTAGTTTTAGACAGCCCTATCTTTTGTTCTCCGTTCCGGTTTCAGTTGTACATTTTCCGATACGATTATGATTTTTGTCGTGTTTCCACTCCTGAAAAATTCGTACAAAAACATAGTAAACAGATTTCTTACGTAGCGTATTGCCTATTGTTTTAAATCCCTTTTTCCGATAAGTTCGATGACATAATCTGTTCAACTGGTTTTGGGTCGGAATTATAATCCTTATTTGTTTTTTTTTTCTTTTGTCAACGCACGTTATCAAACCAGTTCCGGAAGGAATATTCCGCAATGTGATTCATTTTTAACATTTAGTTACTGTTTTTCGATTAACAGGCATTGTAAAGGTTTGAGCATTTTCATACATTTATACATACAGAGAAAATTGTCTTCCTCGTTACGAATTATTTTTAGTGCATTAATGTATCCGTGTTAATACTTCGGCTTATCGATTTGCTACCTTTAATTGTTATCGATCTCTCATATAAAAAAGAAGATTCTAAATAAGTACATATCAGGGTATAATTACATATGAAGCTTATGGTTATAATTTACATGAATGGTACATGAAAGAGGTTTCTTTCATGTACCATTCATGTAAATTAACATGCGTGGAACAAAGCAGGCGTTATAAAAACTCCAGTTTTTTATCCAGACTGTATCATGACAAAAACGTAGTCGTGGGAAGAAAAGCTCGAATGTTTTTGAATTAGAATATAGGTAAGTAAAAGATGGGATTCATACTCCGATAAACTTTTTTGAGCTTTTATTATTTCCGCAAAGTTGTTTGGCTCAAGAAGGCTAATCCGTTCTAATGGCTACGTACTTCAAATGTTTATAGCTGTAATCAATATATCATTAAAGGCCAAAGCGAACGTAAACAAATGTATAGTTATCAAAAAAGTGTATTTAATTTCCTTATCATACAAAAATGTACCTTGACCTTTTGGAGAGCTTACGCTACTGTTTGTGATTAAAATGCGTCAGTAACTACTTACTCTCTTTTTTATCGTTCATTTATTTGCCTTGAAATACAAATAATTTTAAGACGTCAGTAGTTTTTTTTGTTTTAAAAGGTTTTTTGCTAACATAAAAATCGTATACGATCCAATTATTATTGTTTAAATAAAGATCAAGGTGTAAAGAAACATTACTCTGGTTATTTATAACTTGTTTAGTGCGTGTTTAGTTTCTCTATTATCATTAATTAGTGCTAAATTAGAATAGATTTATCCTTTTCATGTCTTTATAATACAAAAATGATCATTACCATAGAGTTTAAAACTTTGATGTTAGAAATAAGTAAATGTGTATAAAATTTGATTGCATTAGTATAGGTTCAGGTTCGGCAGCTTTGAAGATTATCGTATATAGACACTAACAGCCTTACAAATAAACGCGGTATAAAGTTAAACTTAAAAATAAACTGAATATAAGCAAAATTTGTATTTACTTATACTCAGTTTATTCCTAAGTTTAACTTTAAACCGCGTTTATTTGTAAGGCTGAATATGTGTAACGTAATGGAGTTATCTAATAACTTTGATGAAGGTTTTTTTTTACATAATTTATTATGTTATCTGCTTTAAAGTTATGCTTTATTTCATGGGTTTACCTTAAAATAAATTTATATTATTAAATGCAAATAAATTCAATAAGAATACTTAGAAACCGGTTAAATTAATTTCTAACATCTTGGTATTGTTTTATAAAAATTATAGTCGTTGAGAAATATCTACATGAATACCTATAGATATAATGACATTCGAGTATCATGAGAAATCTTACTAATGTTATGAATGTTTTGATGGATGGATGGATGTTTGTTAGAGTTTGTAGCCTAAACTGTTGAACGGATCTCTATGAAAATTGGCATAGATATAGAGGATACTCTGGAAGAACACATAGACCACTTATTTTTTTAAATTCCATAGTTTATAATATCACAATAATATGCTTTATAAAAAATCATACACTTTCTATCAAGAACCACAAACAATTGAATATAGTATGTATGTAGTTGAAGAAATTCTATTCTCATTCTACGAATATTCTTTTGTATGTTAAATATTTCCTTGTGTTGCGTAGTTAGTAAGCTTAGTGTTGAACTGTGATACGCTTGCACATAAATGAACACCAGTAGGATATTTGCATATTGAAAAAAAAAACCTAATAATATAAACTAACAAGTACATGAAAAATAATAAAATACAGAGTAAATATGAACAAAGCTCGAAGTTTACTATCAACTCGCAAATAACAGAGTTAAATAAAAAAGATTTTTAAACAAGTAGCTACGAAAAGCGTATTAGTATAATACTATAGTCATACGTTTGTATTTCATACAATATTTTTAATATATTTGACAGTGGTAGAGCCCGCTTTAACATCTTCGCACGAATGGGCCGGCTCGCCCGGTGTAATACCACGACCACACAGAAAACAGGCGTGAAGTGGAAGCAATTCCGCGTTTCGTCTGATGAGTGTGGTGCCGGAGGCCTAATTTTAGTCCCTTTCCCTTTCCACCCTTTTCTTAAGAGGAAAGGATGGGAAGGAAAAGTGGATTTGAAGGTGGAGAAGACGCATAGGAAGGGGAAATGTCCTCTTTATGTGCGTCTCCTCCTCCGTTAATTAAGGGTAGGCAACGCATCTGCAATTGCGGATGTTTATGGGCAGCGGTCGCTTTCTATTTCGGTGGATTCAGGTGGCCGCTTGCTCGTTTGCCACCTTATATTATAAAAAAAAAAAAAAACTTTATAGTAATCCGTGAGTTCTTTTACAACAATCTAGAGCATATACCATTTGTCAGTTATTTATTTATTACGATTCTATTAATTCATATTTATGTTAAAGCCCTGAAACTAAATACATTATACGACAACTACAATGTTATTTATAATATGCGAAAACATAAAAATCGCTAAAGTGGAGTTTCATTATTGATAAAATTATTTGGCATTAAGGAATTTCCCAAAGCAGACGTAAACGTAAACGACCTTCGAGAAAGGATCGTATTTTTCGAAGCCGTTTACTATCATTTCCGTGACAATTAAATCGAATTCTTAATATCACTTTGTATTAAAGCATTATTGTCTTTGTTTTTTTAATGGAGGGAAGGTTGTTTAAATTTATAATTTTATAAAAGTGTGTCGACAATAAAAACCTATAGAGTCTGATGGTTGTATCAAAATATTTTTATTTTAACTGTATTCGTCTAAATCTTGTTTATACGAAATTTATCTATTGTTAACATAAACTTTTGATCGGTAAGGTAAGACATGTCAAATGTCACAGCTATTTGGTTATAAACAGCAATTCAGTGCTTGGAAAAATTAAATAACAAAGGAAAAACACCAAGGCCTTTTCCAATGTTTTCGCAATCTATAGGGTCGCGACACAAAAAAGAATATTAATTGGCCGCGACATAAAACACAATATAATTATTGGATTTTATGTGAGCAATCATTATTTAACTCCATTAATTTTATAATAACCAATTATATATCTAACCTCAAAATAACGACCCTCGTCAGTTCTGACTTGAATGAATCCTGATTCATGCGGAAACATTTTTTTTTTATTTATTTCAAGCGAAAGAAAATTTATGAAGTAAATTCTGCACTTTCCAAGTTGAGTTCTGTATTTTCCGGTTTAAAGGTCATTGTCTTGTTGGGTGAATGCCCTAAAATCAATTATATAATGCAGAATTTAATCTGCTAAATGCACAATGTGTCATAACGAATGATATCGAAGGAGTTTTAATGTTTTTTATTATTTAATTGATGTGGTCAAACAATCCCAACATAACATTAGTTACTTAAGTTTATTTTTAATAAAATAAGTGTAACATCAGATTCTGAAAATTGCTCATTTTATTATACTTAATGCATCCACTTAAAGTTTTTGATCGCGTTATTAAATTGAATGGAACTTGAACTTGTGAGCCTTGTGTTATGACAATTACCTGACGAACATAAAACTGTTTTAAGTACAAGGTCTTAAAAAATGGTTAGTTATTATATTTAAATCCTTGGTAACAAGTCTTTTTATAATTTAAGACGAGATAAACAAAGAGTGAAACAGATGGACAATATATGTAGTCATAAAAACGCGATACAATGCGAAATATTAAGTAATGTAACAGAGCGGGTGTGTCGTAAGCCGAATCAGCCAAAGAAAACAACAAAGGTGCTAAAACAGTCGTTTATTGGTTTTACATAACCAATGCGTTCGATCTGCGCGCGGACCCCAGGTTGGGAACCACAAGCAGATACAAAAAATGTTACATATTTACAACATCGGATAGCCGTCACAACAGCAAGCGGCTATCTGCCGGATTAGGCCGTCACTACCGCAAGCAACCTAATCCAGCTACACTACTGTGCAAGTTCTGAGTAAAATTAGTCACAAGACAGCAAGCTAATATACTCAGAATCGCGTCGTAGGAACTAACTTGAGAAGACAATATTTGTTATCCCCTTATTTGCGTAATGTCCATTAAACAGCTTAACTTAAGGCACATTCAATACAAGATCGTGTTCCAAAATACAGGTGGCGCCATCTATTATGTACGTGAAACAACTGGTGAATATTTGTTACAGTAATATCTTTTTTAACTTAAAACTTTAAAATTGCAAAAAATACAAGTACAAATATCTTGTTAAACAAGGTTTTATTACGGTAAACAATAACTTATATTTCAATCCTTAAGGTGCATACTGATCGACGTTACGCGGTGTAATGTAACATGATACACCGCGATCAATGCTGTAGTCAGTACGTAGTGTGTGGGTAACTAGCGAGCTATGAGCTGTTTGATGCAAATGTTACATTACACCTGGTTACATCGGTCGGTAGTTATACCTTATATTGTACTAGCTTTCGCCCGCGAATCCGTTCGTGTGGAATTAAAAAACAAAATAAGTGTTCTTCCAGACTATAACTACTACATCTATGCCAAAATTAATCGAGATTCGTTCAGCAGTTTAGGCTACAAACTTTAACAATACGTCCATCCATCTGAAGACGTAAGATTTTTATATCCCGCCAAAAGTATTATAGGTAAATTCGATAACTAGTGACTACGATGACATGAATAATCCGTGATGTTAGAAGTCGAGATGATCGTAAATAGAACTTGATCAAACATATTTAAATGATAGCAAATATGGTCAAATGAGTTGTGAAAACTGGACATGAGGTCATCTACTTGTACAGCACTAGCACCAACCTTGTAACTTATTTCAATGTTATGCGAACATTACGTATGTCACCGACCCTTCTTGAACTTTGCCAATATATAAACTTTCACCAAATTCTTATTTGAATGAATATTTTATGGTGACATGTCTAGTCATTCTATAAACTATAAACTTACAATGTAAAGACAAATTGCGAACTTTTGTTTTAATATTAATAGTTTAAGTTCATTATGGTAAAAAAGTATTATTTTTGTCATAAAAACAATATCTTAAAATGATGTTCTTGATAGAATAGAAAAAGTAACTACTTGATTTTGTAGCAGTACAATTTGCCGACAATTTAATGAAATTCCCTGTCTATTTGTAAATTGGCGAAGTTCATAATCGGTCGATGGCATACACATGTCTATCATTATCACGTATTTAGATGAGTACTTTTGTCAAGGAAAATTATGTAGACGGAAAACGGAAAAACTCCTTAATTTTAAGGAAAATTTTATCTCAAAAATGTATGACATAATTATATGTAAATTACCTAACTTTTGTGTTTACAATTATTTTTTTTATTTTTAGGGACGTAAAACGTTTTCAACGGAAATACCCAAAGTTCATTTGTATATTTTATGTGAGAATGAACGAGTAATTTGTAACACGAATTTTATTTATTAACTTCAAAAAAGGATGAGGTTCATAATTCGTTTGCATTTTTATGTTTCTTACCCCGGAACTTCGACACGTACAAGCTGTCTTTTTTGTTGTAAAAGATTTTTATCACGATATTCCCAACATAATTGAAATGTCATTGAACCTTACAGACTTACTATTATAATTTAAGGAGATTTCAGACACGCCCTTTTAAGGTTTAATACAACTGCAATTAGACTTATCGAGGATTTACTTACTTGAAATTTGTTTCATATCTGATTTGTTTTATTTTTTAAAAGTAGTTAGTTACTTATTTATTACGGTGCAGTAGTTAATAAAAATGTCTTTAAATTAAAGATTTAATTGCAATAACTCGGAGCGGAAGACTGATTTCATTAGAGTAATTTTTATTAGATACTAGCTTTCGCCTGCGACTCCGTCCGCGTGGTATTAAAAAAAAACATACAGATGAATTGAGTACCTCCTTCTTTTGGGAAGTCGGTCAAAAAAAAACAAAATTGAGTAGTCTATGTGTTCTTCCAAACTATCCTCTATATCTATACCAAATTTCATCGAAATCCGTTCAGCCGTTTAGGCTACAAACTCTAACAAACATCCATTCATCCATCTAAACTTTAGCATTTATAATATCAGTTAGATATTAGTATGATTTTTTGATAACAGCCTTGTAGTATCCTTGCATCGGACCACACACAATGGCAATGGCCTACTCATTGATTATTACTGTCCCTTCGATTGTTCTATGTTTTATTAGTCTGTGTATCGCAATCGGTACAGTAACATTATTGATGGTGGTTTTATTTTATTAAAAAACAAAAAATGTTAATAAGGAACTATATTTTTTTAACATAAAGTGAGTTTTGCATGTAAACCACGTTTAGTATATTTTGTAAACGATCCTAATTTGTTTTCTGCAATGAAGTTTTAAATTAGTGTAACTACCAATGTATCCTGATTTAAAAAGTTTATTTCTATTCTCCGTCGCCGTAAACATAATTAGCCCTATCGTAAAATCAATTAGGTCGACGTAAACTTAGGCTAGTGGTCCACTGCTATGACACTACATATGTTACTTTTCAATCTCTAACACAACAGACAATATATGTAACAGTAGTGGAACTCTACTATTATACAAACCAGATTGATTTCAATTGAAAACAATAATAATTGCGTTGTACTTTCCAGAACAATGAACAGCGGAGTGTTGGAAGAGTCTTTACTGATGGGTACTTCGGTGACGCGTGAGAAAATGGAAAAATGGTCCGCGGCGCAGGCAAAGGGAGAGAAGGTTGAGATCGACGTATATGGAAAACCCACAGACGAACAGATAAAGGAGTTAGAGAAAGTCAGGAACCTCAGCAAAGAGTTACAAAACAATATACACGTAAGTTAAAGCTGAAAATGAACTGAGAATGCGTCATTTATTTTTTTTACCATGAAATACAAAAGAAAATCATTATTATTCATTGGATTTAATTGATCATATTAAAAGATACAAGTTTTAACGATTTCAGACTTATTTTGAGTTTGTACAAAAATCGAGATACACGAGTATCATAAAACTCTTTTAATGCATAAAACACTGATTCATTTCATAATAAATACTACTTGATTGCGAAAAATTAATAATCATAACCTCACTTCCTTTCTACGTTGAGGAAATATTTTTTGCAAGACCTTGAATAAACCCTGTTGCACGCAAATAGTAATTATAAATTGACTTCACAAAGGTTCAATTATATAGAACAGGATTCATTATCTGAATAATAGTTGAACAAGATAAATAAAGGGCGGTCGTATTCTGATTATTAACGATTAATAGCAAAATCTAGAACCGTACTTTATTCCGTATTCTGAATATGGGTATAGAAAAATTAGGACGTATTGTTATTATACGAGTGAAGAAAGTAAAGGTACAGGCTGTTTGTGTAAACGAAGTTATTGATAAACTAATTAAAAAGGACTACATGTATTTTTAGGGTAGTTAGTACCGAATAGTTTCAGACCCGTTAGGGGTCTTACAGGATTAGTGATTGGGCTGGACACGGGGTTTTAATTAGTTTTATGTGTCACAAAAGTTTAAAGTAACCAGTATAAATGACAGGAAAAAACACATCTGTCTACAGGATTTAGAGAACTCTGTTCGTAACGCTGCCTTAGACAATGAAGCAATGACACCGACCGCTCCGATTCTAAACTATTCCGAGGATCATGAGTTTGTGTCTGCCAACAAGCTGGATGATTACTATGCAGAGGAAGACAGAGCGGACGCGCTAGAGGAAGAGAAGAGGAAACTGACAAAGGGTAAAGCGGCAATGACCGATATACAAAACTTTTATAAAGATCAGTGTGTGTTTTTGACTGGTGGTACTGGATTTTTGGGTAAAGGTGAGTTTTTCTTGCTTTGTTTTGCTTTTACTGTTTCAAAGTCTTCATTCAATATGATAGTTAATTACTTAATTGTTATATTACAAGATTTTTCCCGCTACTTTGTCTGAACGTAAAAAAAACTTAGTAAGCAGCCTGTGTGTTTTTCCATTGTTCTATATCTATGCCAAATTTCATCATGATCTTGGAGGTACGTAGTAGTAAACATTCATTTATCCTTCCAAACTTTCGCGTTTCGTTATTAGTAAAAAGTAATATTATTACTTAATATGATGAATAATATAAACTCTACCTCATTTTATATCGTTTAATGATGATAGATAAGGATATTGTCATCTATATCAAAATTTATATATATTTTGAAATTATTGATTTTGGGCCACTAAACCCTACACCACATATGGACCCTAGCTCCTACCTTGTTTGTGCATGTTGTGTTTGTGTGTATTTTTTATTTTAACTGCAATAATTACAGTTATTGCAATTGTTGCAGTTTTGTGTACTCTGTGTATGATGTGTTTTATACAGTTTTTGCATTTTGCATTTCATCGACCTCAGACATCAGCCTTGCAAGTTAAACTTGTTTTAAATTCTTCAACCGAAACATGTTTCTGTTCTACATTTACATTCCTTGTTTTATGTGAGTTTGTCTTATTTTTAATGCTATCTGTTTTAAGGTTGTTCCTCTTTATATAGTGAAATGAATTGCTTACTTATATGACTATGGGTTTCCACTATTGAAACGCTTGTAAAAGAGACAGAAACATTATGTACACGAGAATGAAAGAGATACCAATACGTTTTGTATTAGTTGTTTCGATAGTGAAAACCCAGTTGTAAAAATTGCATGTATACATGGTGTTGTGAATGGTGTTTTTTTATTTTTGTGTGTTTTTCTTTTTTTGCGCTTTGGAATCGGAATACGGTAAGTGAGTGTTACAATATTTTTGTAGAATTAAGCTATTTAAGGAATTCATAAATATATACGTCAGCTTCGTTAAAAGAGTTACACAATGTTGTTTTAATAGTACAAGGACGAACTACACAAAATCCCACTCTCCTCACTCCTTATATAGGTTACGGTCAATCTCATTACCCTTTTTAAGATTTTTTTAAATTAAACTGGTCTTTAAAATTTACAAATTAGTAGATTTATATACTTTTTTATGTAGAGTTCCATAAAGGAACCGTCACTATAGTCTTTATAAGGTAACTGATTACAAACTTCTATAATAGACGACGATTATCATCAATTTTGGAATCCCCAAAATGTTTGCATTTTTATTTATAACCATAAAATGAATGAAAAAAGATAAACACACATTTGTGTGTTGATCTTTTCTTGATTCTTAAATGCTGGATTAGATTGAATTTGCAGTTTTTAGGCTGATTTCTACCATGATTTGTGGTAGACAGCTGCAAAATAAGTTATCTTTCTATTGTTTGTCGTAACGAGCTTATTTCCACCCCTATGTTCTTAAAATCAAGATTTTTTTAAATTAAGCTATGATGGGACCAATTTTCAATTCATATTTTCTATGTTTGTTTTTATACTTCTTTATATTGTAAAAACATTTGGTAAGAAGTAATTAGCTTGCAATAAGATGGTATGTTTGTAGATTTCTTGATATTTTGAAAGTTACGAAACACTTGAACGGCTTTTGAAACGCTAATGTAATGACGTTTTAAACTTTTTTTTCAGACGGCAGAATGAGTCTAAAGGCCAGTCGTGTCGTAGAGAAGGTGCTCCTTTAATAATAACGTTTTTTTATTAAATTTTATTTATTATTCGTTTGGTGTTAACTTTGTAGTGTAACAGAATGTAATAAATTATTAATGTAACTATTATGCGTTTTATTTTATATTTAAGCCGATCAAATAACAGTTGAAAAAGACCACACAAGGGCGGTTGTGTGATGAAGTCGGTAAAAAGTAACTTAATCTCACAGACTAAGCAATGATTAAGGACCACTAAGGACCACCATACACGGACAGCTTTAGCGATCTGAAAGCAGTCGGCATTGGGCCATTAACAGTTGGTAAAATGTTGCCGGCCTTACATCGATCAAGCTATCAATACAGATTGAAGCAGTCCGTGTGTATTGAGCTGATATGAGATAGTTTTCGTAAAAATAAAACATGAATCCACAACTATAAAACACACTTAGGATAGGCTAGATAAATAACATGAAATCAGGTTTATTTTTAATTCTATATTTTTATTAAAGCAATTTTAGCAAGTTTAGAATGGCGAGTTAAATTGGAGGGAGCTGGTCTTAAAATCAGCAGGACCAAAACAGAACATTTATTTTGCGATTTTGGCGGTCCGACCAGCTTCTCTCCAATCGCCTTAAATGGCGTGCCTCTACCAACCTGCTCCGATTTTAAGTACCTCGGTTCTCTAGTCCAGTCCGACGGTGGCGTTGACCGGGACGTGAAAAGCCGAATAAATGCAGGTTGGATGAAATGGCGACAGGTTACTGGTGTGACTTGTGATCCAAGAATGCCTCTTAAGCTTAAGGGACAGATCTACAAGTCCATCATTAGACCTGTCGTATTGTATGGATCTGAATGTTGGGCCACCAAAGTTGCGGATGAAAGGAGATTGCACGTGGCTGAGATGCGTATGTTAGGATGGATGTGTGGTGTGACAAGAATGGATAAAGTTAAGAATGGGTATATTAGAGGAAGTTTGAAAGTAGCGCCAGTGGTGGAGAAATTGAGAAGCAAAGGTTAGCGTGGTATGGACATGTTATGCGACGAGACGATGGGGACATAAACCAGAAAGTGTTAAGAATGAATGTGGATGGCTGAAAGGTAGAGGAAGACCGAAGAAAGTATGGATGGATTGTGTGAAAGAGGATATGCTTAAGAAAGGAGTGGATTCAGATATGACGGCTGATAGAGATGTATGGAAGAGCAGCACATACTGTGCCGACCCTCCATAAGGGATAAGGGCAGTTGATGATGATGATGATATTAAAGCAATTTTAGTACTTCTAAGAGCCTTTCAGGGAGATTTATGTTAGCTGTAAAATTTTAACACTAAATCAGTACTTAGTTTTTTTTTTTTTTTTTTTTTTTTTTTCGGAAGCCGGAGTAAACAGGTTCGAAGTAATCGTGATTAAACAGTTGTGTTACAAAAATACTTAGCTAAATTTTAAGCTTACTTACTACTTTCCTATTGTAAAAAAATAGGATAAACAGATAGCACGGCTAACGACAAAAATGATTTACTGTCAGGTGAAAGACAAGAAGAAAAATCAATGAATAATAACAATTACCTAGAGTTTAACAGTTTTTATGGTCAAATGAGCTATTTCGTTCTTTGGCACAACGGGTTCCGTGGTGTAGTGGTTATCACATCTGCTTTACACGCAGAAGGCCGCCAGTTCGATCCTGGCCGGAATCATATTTTTTTTTTTTTTTTTTTTTTTTTTTTTTTCGGAAGCCGGAGTAAACAGGTTCGAAGTAATCGTGATTAAACAGTTGTCTTAAAAAATACTTAGCTAGTTTTTAAGCTTACTTACTACTTTCCTATTGTAAAAAAATAGGATAAACAGATAGCACGGCTAACGACAAAAATAATTTACTGTCAGCTGAAAAGACAAGAAGAAAAATCAATGAATAATAACAATTACCTAGAGTTTAACAGTTTTTATGGTGAAATGTGCTATTTCGCTCTTTGGCACAACGGGTTCCGTGGTGTAGTGGTTATCACATCTGCTTTACACGCAGAAGGCCGCCAGTTCGATCCTGGCCGGAATCATATTTTTTTAAAATTCAACCAACAATATTTTTGGAACTTTGTGGTCATTTTTTTTTCATAAATTGTAATTAAATTAAGGGCCAGTGTTGCGCCAATCTTGCAATATACACATGTTTCGTTGTTTTCAGCTATTTCATAGAGCTCATGAAGAAAATCCTAAAGGTATACATAAATTGGTGCCAATAGTCGGAGACATGGAACTACCCGGACTTGGACTTTCTGATGAAGATAGAAAGACTCTTACTTCCAAGGTAGGTTTAAAGAAGATCGTGAAAATTATTTTAAGAATTATCTCAAAATTGCGATGATATATCATATAACCGCCTGCTTTTTGAAGTCTGTGTAAAATTTGTTTCTTAATTTCTTTCAATTAATTTCCAGGTTTCTATAATAATAAATTCTGCAGCCACGGTAAAGTTTGACGAGCAATTGTCGATATCCACCGGGATCAATGTTAGAGGAACAAAAGAGGTGCTCAAACTTGGCAAAGAATGTCGGAACCTAAAGGCGATTACACACGTGTCGACCGCTTTCTCCAACACATATCTCAAACATATAGAAGAAAAATCAATGAATAATAACAATTACCTAAATTTTAACAGTTTTTATGGTCAAATGAGCTATTTCGTTCTTTGCCCAAACGGGTTCCGTGGTGTAGTGGTTATCACATCTGCTTTACACGCAGAAGGCCGCCAGTTCGATCCTGGCCGGAATCATATTTTTTTTTAAATTTAACCAACAATATTTTTTGTACTTTGTGGTCATTTTTTTTTCACTGCATAAAACTTTCCAATAAAACCATAATGATGAAAATAAGTATACCATTAGATAAAAGCGTATTTCTGTTAATAATATGTTTGTTACAGTTTTAATAGAGAAATTACTACGTTCATGTAAAGAAATAGACACAATTTACGTATTGATTAGAGCGAAAAAGGGCAAAGATGCTGCTTCTCGTCTACATAGCCTTTTAGACGATTTTGTGAGTATTAAACAAATCATACCTTTTTGTAACTGTCAATAGATGGCGTGATACTTAAAAATAAAATGTATTGGTATCACATATGCTAATTTATCACATTTTTTTTTCATAAATTGTAATTAAATTAAGGGCCAGTGTTGCGCCAATCTTGCAATAACTATAAACATGTTTCGTTGTTTTCAGCTATTTCATAGAGCTCATGAAGAAAATCCTAAAGGTATACATAAATTGGTGCCAATAGTCGGAGACATGGAACTACCCGGACTTGGACTTTCTGATGAAGATAGAAAGACTCTTACTTCCAAGGTACGTTTAAAGAAGATCGTGAAAATTATTTTAAGAATTATCTCAAAATTGCGATGGTATATCATATAACCGCCTGCTTTTTGAAGTCTGTGTAAAATTTGTTTCTTAATTTCATTCAATTAATTTCCAGGTTTCTATAATAATAAATTCTGCTGCCACGGTAAAGTTTGACGAGCAATTGTCGATATCCACCGGGATCAATGTTAGAGGAACAAAAGAGGTGCTCAAACTTGGCAAAGAATGTCGGAACCTAAAGGCGATTACACACGTGTCGACCGCTTTCTCCAACACATATCTCAAACATATAGAAGAAAAGTCAGTTAATCTATATATTACTTTATCTTTTGTCCATATGATTTTTTGATTGAGACTTTCAATGATTAATTTAAACGTGTTTATTTCCAGGTTCTACGAACCCCCAATGACGGTAGAGGCGTTAGAAGCCGTCTCGCAACTAGACGAAGGATTAATAGAGAAAATTTTACCCACGTAAGATTGTTATAATTACAGTGAACAATAGTGCGTTTGATCGGTGAAATACCACAACCCAACAGAAGACAGGCGCAAGGTCCAGGAGGCATAATTATTCTATCACAATTAGCGACACAACTTGTCCTAGCACCCATAGACGACTAAAAAACAAAACAATGTAAAAATCATTATGTATTTGTTTCAGACTTCTAGGCAAATATCCGAACACGTATTGTTTTACGAAGGCTATAGCTGAGGAAGCGGTAAGAAAATACGGAGAAGGAATGCCGATATGCATTGTTCGACCTTCTATAAGTAAGTTAGGTTATAATTTTCTCCACCTACATCTAATTACATCCAGGATTCATACAGCCATTCTTGAGTTATGTGGATACAAACATCCATCTATCATCCATGCAAACTTTCGCATTTAAAATACCTATTAGTATGATAATGGCTGGCAGGGTACGGGATATGATGACTTTATAATTTAGTCGTTTATTTCAGTTCTGTCAACGTATGAAGAGCCGGTGCGTGGTTGGACGGACAGCGTATATGGGCCTACGGGTCTCATTATTGGTATTGGAACAGGGGTAAGTAAAAAAATGTTAGTTCCTCGCCACCCAGGCGTTGCATAACACGTAATGATCTAATGCATGTATTTCCCCTGCCAATAAACAGTAAAATATTGTCGTCCCTTTTATATTGTTTGAGAAAATAAAGACAACAAAATGTTTCAGGTTCTCCGCACAATGTACATGGACATGAATAAGGTAGCAGACATGGTGCCTGTTGATTTGACTGTGAACGCCATACTGGCTTCCGCTTGGAATACGGCTAAACATTTTAAGGAAAAGTAAGTTAGAAAAAATTCTCTTCAAAGTAACTCTAGTGAAATACATTCGCTGTATTGATCCGTAGCCGTGGTTTATCTCTATGGTAATCAAGTAGATTACAAATCTACAAAGTGTGCAAACCAACGGCGTTGAAGACGTCGCCATTTTGGCGGTTTCAGGTGGCCGCTTGCTCGTTTGCCACCTTGTGATATAAAAAAAGATGCAGCTTAAGAAAAAAACCGTGCAACAAAGAACAATCTAGATTGAAATAAAGTAAAAATATAACTGTACCTAAGCTAAATTATATCTTTGTTACAGTCAAACTTCTGACATACCTATTTATAACTTCGTATCCGGCGCTCAGAATCCAATCAAATGGGAAACTTTTATAGAACTAAACAGAAAACACGGCATGGACAAACCTACTATGAAAGCTGTTTGGTAAGAAATAATCGAATCCACTTATAATATATTAAATTAATAGAAAACTAAGTATATAAATAAAGCATTGTTTTTTAAAACATACGGAAATACGGCCGTTTACATCCGATAATAGAAATAAGCAGAAAAAAACCACGAGATAACTAAGAAGTGAAACGAAGAACATTATTTAAAATTAAGTCTATATTAAATGAATCACTTTGTCTACTTTAAAGTAATTATTGATTAATAAAATTCGGTGTCCATATTATTAACGAATTAATGATTTACAATTTCAGGTACTACGGACTGAATCTAACGAGTAATTATTACATGTTTCTCTTCTACAATTTCTTCCTGCATTACCTTCCGGCGTTGTTCCTGGATTTATACTGCCTGCTAACTTTTCGTCGGAGAGTGTAAGCTTTTTTTTATATTTTTTCACTAGTTATCATATGCAAATACTTCCGTTGTAAATAAAATTTCCTTGACGGTCTCGCAGAAGACCATAATCCGCCTCTTAGAGTAACTAAAAATATATGACCAACCCTAGTACGTGTGAATAGTGTTGTACAAGTATGTTAATTTAAATGAACGTTAAATAATTTTTTTTTTTGCAGAATGATGAAACTGTACAAGAAAGTAATGAAGATGGCCAATATATTATTCTATTTCTCAATGCAAGACTGGCGCTTCTCTGATGACAACGTGCGACAAATGTGGCGCTCCGTCTCCCCTTCTGACAGGGTCGTCTTCCCTTTTAGTATGGCAGAAATGTCCTGGGATTATATGACCGAGACGTTTTTACTAGGTCAGTGGTTAAAGACAAGGACAGATGTAGAAATGAAAGAGACGGTTGACTGACTTTCAGATAATATAGAGAACAGTAGTAATTTATACAATTATCATTTCAGGGATTCGAGTTTATCTAGTTAAAGACGACGTTTCAACTTTACCTGAAGCGAGGAAAAAATGGAACAGGTAATTTTTTTTATCTATAACTTACGGAAAAGTTACAAAATACACGTAAATGTCTACGTGAAGCAATTTAAAAAAAATACCAATACAACCACAAAGCGAAAACTTTAAAAAACAAAAACAGTTTTTTATTACCCTGAATTTTTTTTGGGCCCGTGACACGCATCTTTTTCAGCATAACTTAACATAACTTTCAATATTACTTATACGGTATAGGTATTGATTTGATATATTTTATATTTTCCCTTTTTTTTCGTTGCAGATTATACTACATGCACCAGCTTCTGAGATTAGGCACACTATGTCTCGTTCTTTATCTAGGATATTTATTATTACGAATTTTCTTTTAGGTTATAAAAATAAATTAAATATGGAGGCTCTGTATTTGGGCGAAGTAGTGAATAGAGAATATGTTTAAGTAAGACAAAAGAAAGGCCTCTTTTCAGTCGGGCAATAATAGAGATTAACTTGAAACCTATAGGAAATTAAAGAAAGGAGATTAGACATAGATACAAACTAAATACCTACAATTTATACCTACCTGATAGGCGGGCATAAATGTAACCATTATATTTTTTATTGTTAAAATGAAAATTCGGCTATCAGCTATTTTATCTAGTTGGGAGCAGTGCCTACATTTTTTGTTATGTTTCAAAATATCATCAAAAAGAAAAATATGTGATAAAAATGAAAAGCAATGTCAACACATACTTAATTCAAGTGTGTAGTGTTTATTTTACTTTAGCTATGGTTCATGATTTACGATTATTATAAATTTATTAAGTACATAATTAATTTGATATTGTTTGCTCAATTAATAGGAAATTTAGTTTAAATAACCCATAATTAAGTATAGACGTTATGAAACATATAAGTTTATTGTTTTTGCCAACGTGATAAGCCTTTAACTATTCTTTGACCTATTAAATTAATAAAAATAGAAAAACTGAAGTCTACAGAATGTTTCTTTGACCTATTAAATTAATTAAAAAAAACTGCAGACTACAAACTGTGTTTTCTATCAAGTCAGGTACCGTTATGTCTTAATTGTGCGTGTAATTAATAATTAATTTAAGTACTACATGAGAAATAAAATTTGTAACAAGGTATTCAGTGTTTCATTTTTGATTCATAACGTAAATGTAACGACTCAAGAAAGAAATGTAACCAATAGACGTGGTGGGTAGACAATAATGCTCTTAAGCACCTAGCACGAAACATTTAAGAGATAGTACTCGCATCGTCATCGACAAACGACATTATTTTATTATAGTATTGCTGTTGATAAGATTATTAAAAATTGTTACGTTAGGAAGTTAAAACGGAACGTATGATTTTAATAATAAAAACGCGCACAGCACATCACTATTTATTATTTTATTATCGTGTCGTGTTGTCACTTGTCAACTGTCACTTTCAATTTACGTTCTATCAAAATTGTGTTGCGAGTACGAAAAGTCTTACAAATGTTATTTATTACTTTTAAATATATAATGGAAGGATAAATCATGAATTATAAGTTGTTTATTAACATTTAATTAGTACTTTACAACTTTAAAATTACCCGTCAGCATTTATATTAGTAAAAATTTGTAACACAATTTTGCAATAAGATGGATGAGACAGTGGTTTTAGTTTTGCTTGTTTTGGTGATGTTGGTTGGTTCCTATGTTGCTGGCAGTATTCCACTTAATGTTAGCATGTCTGAGGTAAGTGTTTTGTGACGAACAGGCAATTTAGAACTCAATGTAGTGCAATTATTATAATCATTGCAAGAGATCTAACAATCTACAACTGTCCTATTTTCTATATTCTTGCAAACAGTTACGGTCGTCACGCATGGTTTAAAGATATTGCAGTTTGTGTTAGAGATATAAACTCTTATTATAAGTACAGAATAAACTAGTTGTGCAAAGATGCAAATCAGAAACTAAACAAAAAAACTGTTTGCATAATCAGACAGGAAATCCCATAACAAGATTGAATGGTTAAGGAAAATCTTTATTATTCTATATGTGTCTAACTTTCAATGGATTGTTAAATTTGATAAAACCAGGTAGCATTTGTTTATTTTTAAATTAAAGAAAAAATAATAAAAATGTTTTAAAATAACTGAATATATTAAACCCGTTTAAGAAAAAAAGACTTCGTGTTACACATCATTGTGATGTGAAGCAAAAAACCCTATCCTTTAATTTTAAAAAAAAGTAATGTTACATTGAATGATAATGAATTGTTTACTATCTGTGATTTTTCTACAGGACAAGCTACAGAAAGTGACAGTTTTTGGGGCGGGCCTACTAGTTGGTACGGCACTAGCAGTTATAATTCCCGAGGGAGTGAGGGCGCTGTTCTCTGAACAAGTGGCACTTGTCACTAAGGATTACACACCAGAGCCGGCCACACATAGTGATTTACATTCCGTTATTGGCATATCTTTAGTACTAGGTAAGAGATGTTATATTAATGTTTGTATATTGAAATCAACTATGTTATATATAACATAGTACTACTATAGTAGTGAAAAATTATAAAGATTTGAGACAGCAACCTACTGCCTAACCATGCACTAATTAGAGTTTTTAACCACCCACTTATCTGAGAATATTACTTCTTACTAATATTAAATTCGAAAGTTTGGATGGATGGATGTTTGTTAGAGTTTGTAGTCTAAACTGCTGAATGGATCTTGATGAAATATGGCAAACATGTAGAGGATAGTCTGGGAGAACAAATAGGCTACTTACTTCTAAATTTCACATGGATGGAGTCGCGGGGGAAAGCTTCCTAATGTAAATTTGTGTAACCATTTTATTTTTATTTTTTATAGGTTTTGTTTTTATGCTGTTAGTAGACCAATTGTCCTCAAGATATAATGACACTACAAATCCTACTGAGAAGAATATTACAGCAACAGTTGGTTTGGTGGTCCATGCCGCTGGTAAGTGTCTAAATCCTTTTTCCACTGCGCTTGCTCGCTTCATGGATATAATTACTATACACAATGATAAGAAATCTTCATAATAGATTCATATCAGTTGAATTGATTTTAAAAATATTTTAGGGCTCTAAATGATTGTTTCGTAAAAAAAAGTTTTATCGGCATGTTGACATAATGAACGTAAAACTTTGTGCAACATCCATTGCTGCAATTAGTCGCGACGATAAAACAACGCCGATAGCGGCCCGCACGTGACTATAAACAAGTTACAATTTACAATGTCACGATCATTGTGATAGGAACTTGATAATCAAGTTGACTAATTTCTTTGATATTGTACTTGACAATGGATTGAAGTAATTTCCGTTACAGGTAATTCTGGGGTCTGCATACCTGATGGGGTTGTATAGCGGGAAATAAATTTAAATGGCAATGTTGAGTTAGAAATGCAACAACAGGGGTCTCTATGAAAAATATTGGGCCTCTGTTCTAACAGATAACTAACCAGACCACATTATCTAAATGTTTTTCTACATGTTTTCTATCAGTAAAAACTATGTTAAGTTAAAGTTAGCACACAAAAATACATTACAGTTATTAATATTTAATTGTTTCTTCTTAAAAAGCTCTATTTGATTGTCCATAAGTCTTCTTTTTAACCTATTGTATCCAACAATTGAATTGGCACGTGGTTAAGAATCGCGCTCTTGTTTCCAACGTGCCAACTTCACTCGAACATTGTTTTAGCTGACGGAATAGCGCTAGGCGCTGCAGCGACCACGTCTCATGCTGATGTGGAACTAATTGTGTTCCTGGCCATCATGCTGCACAAGGCGCCAGCTGCCTTCGGACTGGTTACATTCCTTATGCACGCAGGATTAGACAGGTAAGTGGTGGCCAGGTTTATGTCTAGGTGTATAGGTGTTGGCACGTCGGGTAGAAGAGCACACTTGTGATTGGTGTGCCAAGACAAACATTGTCGATTGTTGTAGAGTGTTATGCCAATTGTGTACAATAACCTATAATTTAGATTAGAAATGTCAGCGTATAGTAAGAGAGATTTACATGTGTTTATCTTTTTTAACTTTTTTTTTTTTCAGGAATCGGATACGCAAGCACTTGCTGATATTTTCTTGCGCGGCGCCGCTGCTGGCATTGCTCACGTATTTTGGTATCGGCAACGAGAGCAAGCAGACATTGAATGATTTTAATGCTACAGGTAAGTGTAAACGCAAACTTTATCAATGTTTGTTAGAGTTTGTAATCTAAACTGCTGAATGGATCTTGATGAAATATGGCAAACATGTAGAGGATAGTCTGGGAGAACAAATAGGCTACTTACTTCTAAATTTCACATGGATGGAGTCATGGGGGAAAGCTTCCTAATGTTAAATTTGTGTAACCATTTTATTTTAAATTTTTATAGGTTTTGTTTTTATGCTGTTAGTAGACCAATTGTCCTCAAGATATAATGACACTACAATCCTACTGAGAAGAATATTACAGCAACAGTTGGTTTGGTGGTCCATGCCGCTGGTACGTGTCTAAATCCTTTTTTCACTGCGCTTGCTCGCTTCATGGATATAATTACTATACACAATGATAAGAAATCTTCATAATAGATTCATATCAGTTGAATTGATTTTAAAAATATTTTAGGGCTCTAAATGATTGTTTCGTAAAAAAAAGTTTTATCGGCATGTTGACATAATGAACGTAAAACTTTGTGCAACATCCATTGCTGCAATTAGTCGCGACGATAAAACAACGCCGATAGCGGCCCGCACGTGACTATAAACAAGTTACAATTTACAATGTCACGATCATTGTGATAGTAACTTGATAATCAAGTTGACTAATTTCTTTGAAATTGTACTTGACAATGGATTGAAGTAATTTCCGTTACAGGTAATTCTGGGGTCCGCATACGTGATGGGGTTGTATAGCGGGAATAAATTTAAATGGCCATGTTGAGTTAGAAATGCAACAATTAGAGTTCACCAAAAACAATAGAATTTAGAAGGGTCTATATGAAAAATATTGGGCCTCTGTTCTAACAGAACACAAATTTAGTCACTTATTGAGCTAGCGCGCTCTATCCTTCGGCAGCGTCTTCACTTAACTTAGGTGGAGTCGAGGTCAAGCGCTGGTTTATTTGCATTAAAAAAAAAAAAAAAAATTATCCTGATGTTTTTCTACATGTGTTCTATCAGTAAAAACTATGTTAAATTAAAGTTAGTACACAAAAATACATTACAATTAATAATACTTATATTTGGTTCTTCTTAAAAAGCTCTATTTGATTGTCCATAAGTCCTCTTTTTAACCTATAGTATCCAACAATTGAATTGGCACGTGGGTAAGAATCGCGTTCTTGTTTCCGACAAGCCAACTTCACTCGAACATTGTTTTAGCTGACGGAATAGCGCTAGGCGCTGCAGCGACCACGTCTCATGCTGATGTGGAACTAATTGTGTTCCTGGCCATCATGCTGCACAAGGCGCCAGCTGCCTTCGGACTGGTTACATTCCTCATGCACGCAGGATTAGACAGGTAAGTGGTTAGCTTTATGCACCCTGCTAGTTGGCACGTCGGGTAGAAGAGCACACTTGTGATTGGTGTGCCAAAACAAATATCGAACATTGTCGATTGTTGTAGAGTGTTATGCCAATTGAGTACAATAACCGATAATTTAGTTACAGAAATGTTAGCGTATAGTAAGGGAGATTTACATATCTTTTTAACTTTTTTTTCCAGGAATAGGATACGCAAGCACTTGCTGATATTTTCGTGCGCAGCGCCGCTGCTGGCATTGCTCACGTATTTTGGTATCGGCAACGAGAGCAAGCAGACATTGAATGATTTTAATGCTACAGGTAAGTGTAAACGCAAACTTTATCAATGTTTATTAGAGTTGTAGCCTAAACGGCTGAACAGATCTCGATGAAATTTGGCACAGAAGTAAAGGATAATCTGGAAGAACACATAGGCTAATCAATTTTGATTCTTTTAGTTCCACGCGAACGGAGTCGCGGGCGAAAGTAATTTTTTTATAATATTATAATCTGTTTCCAGGTATAGCGATGTTATTCTCAGCGGGGACGTTCTTATACGTGGCGACAGTGCACGTGCTGCCGGAACTGACGCAGCACACGCACGCGCACACACACACGTTGCTTCCGATGCAAGATGGCGTCCCCGCCAAGCTGGGCTACGGCGGGCTGCAGCTGTGCGAGGTGCTCATACTGGCGCTCGGCGCCATGCTGCCGGTCGTACTCACGATGGGACATGAACATTAATGTACAGGTAATAAAGTCGAAATTTCAATAGCAGGTGTTAGGAAGTTTTGTTTAAAGCGACATCTATGGAAATTATTAGGACTGAATCTGGATATATGTGGTACATGTCTATTTTGCTAGTTATGGTAGCAATTTATTTCATTTTTCATTGAACGTGTTTCACTTTTCGGTAAAAATTCGTATAATATTCGATTTATTATTCAAAAATGTTTAAATTTTTTTTAAATAATCTGTTTCGTTAAAAAGTTAAAAAGTTTCTTTTTCCATAGATGTCTAATAAGTAAACATAATAAAATGAAATGAGAACAAATGCGGTTTAAAAATTGTTATAGAATTTCATATTAAGTAAGAGAATTTAAAATATTATATGAACAGATTTTTTACATTAATACGACATTTAAATATATAACAGCGTCTTAAATGTTAAGGCCATGCTTAAACTCCAAATATTTTTTTTTGTATATACTGAATTATTAAACAATAGGAAATTGAAATAGATATGTACATTATGATTGTTATTTTAATTGATACAGGAAATATGTTTATGTATAAGCCTCAAAATTATGTATATTTTAACTGATAAATATTAGATTGCGATATATTTTAAATTTCAATTATTAATAGAAACAGGACACATCAGAATTGTGCCAAATAGAAAAGATTATTACCGACCTTTGTATTATTAACTATTGACAAAGAAAATATTTGAATAAAACATGATTTTTTATCCCATGAAGTACATAGCCTTTGATAATTTAATATTTGGCCTAATTATTAACTATTTACTATCAGATTTTATTAGTTCTACATTTATGTAAAATGTCTATGTACATTTTATTTATTAAAAACTATTTTAAGAACTCTGAAAAATTCGCACATTTATTAGTAGAAAGTTTTAAATGTATGAAATAACAAATATTGTAACATGTAGGATTTGCAATGCAATAATTTGTCAAATAGAACATAAATGTATAAAACATGTTTTTAAAATTTAAGTGATTTTTTAGAACATATTACTGGTTTACATTTTTTTATATATTATTTTAAAATAATACACTAGTGAGAAGTTTTAGCGTAAGTTTTTTTTTCTTGGAATATAATGAGAAATGTGAAAGTCTCCAGCGTCATTCCTGAAATTATATTTTGTAGTATGTTTAATTAAAAACTATATGTATGTTGAATAATGTAATATAGAGTGAATCTAATTGTATTCTTGCCCTTACTTAAAACAAACATTTTTGTATTGGAAATACACAAAAACATAATAATGAAAAAAAAAAATTCCTGTCTTGTGTTAAATTTTTATCGTTTTAATGAATTGGAGACTATTTTATAGTATTACAAAAGTATTAAAATGTTTGTGTAAATTTAATTTATCGCAAATCTGCTTTTCTGTGTAAAAAACTATCAAATGTACAGCTTTCCGTTTTAATTTTGGATTAAGCTTGTTTTAACATTCTAAAAATGCAATACATTAACAATGCAATATGTGGTACAATATTGTTTGCTGGAGACTTGACTGTGAGATGAACCAAATAAGATATGGAACCAGATGTGTTGTATTTTTGGTCTACGAAGAAAAAGCGATAAAACAATGTTATATCTTGTTGTGATGTTATTTTTTATTAGAATAAATAAAACAGCTTTTTAAGAAATGCGTTTTTATTTTTATCCCGAAGCATGAAATATAAAAAAAAACTGACACAACGTTTCACAACTTCAATTTTCGTTTCTTTGAAATAGTGCCATCTATTGGGTAATATCGTTATTTTTTGCTACTTAGCCAAACGTTTTGCTATTCGATACTAGATGGCGTTTAAACCGAATTTTAGAGATATTTTCTACAATTATAAAATAGTGATGTGATAATCGCCATTCAACCTATTTAGTAGGAATTTATGGTTATACCAAATTAAAATTGTCATGGAGTAAAAATAATCCCAAAGATGGAATAGGGGACGGAATCGCCCGAGTAAACAGACCTTTTCTTTTATTATTTAAACGTTTTTTTTACTTTGCAACGTTAAAAAAATAAGCCTTAAGGGAGACTGAAACGATTACATATAATTTTAGATGTAAAAATTAGACTTAACTATCAGTTCATCGCTCAAAACTTTGTGAATTTTGACAATCTGAGAGAGCAGAGTTATCAGATATTTAATAAATTGAGGTTACAATCCGAACTGTTCTAATATACAACTAAAACGGTTTAGCAAGTTCTTTAAGCTCTTATGATTATTATATTTAGTGGAAAATGTTTTGATGTCATATAATTCAGTATTAATAACCTCAATCCTTAAATAGATAACTGATGCTCGCGACTTCGCCGGCGTGAAATTAAAAAATGTAGCCTATGTTACTTACTTATAACGTTGATTTTTAATGGTGAAATTTATTCCAATACGTACAAAAATACAAATCTTTCTTCTCTGTAATATTAGTATAGAAGTATAGAAAAAAACATTTATTGCAAAGGTTTTAAGAAAAAATAAAACACATTTAATGTAAATGGTACATGGTTTATTCATCTACTATGATGTTCTTGAGGTAAGTTTCAATATGATTGACATGCAGTGGTTTACCTAAAAATGGAAAAACATCATTAGATCATCTCAATTGGACACATTAAAATGTTTTTTTATAAAATAATTTATATCAGCGACTAGCTTTACTAACAGCATTTCCATAGATTGAATAATCTACAACTTAGTAAGTTGAATATTGACTCGGTCAATAAACTCAGAAATTTTAAATATATAGGATAATACGAGGCCAGGGCGTAATGGTTACCCTATGAAAATATATCACAAAAAGACCCGCGACAAAATGGATTTCCAAAAACAAATTAAATCTTTCCAAGTTGTCAGTCCAAAATAAACTATTAGAAGATAAATTACATTAAGTGGATAAAATTCTAACGTTAAGAGGCGGGAACTGCCTATAAATTAGAGTATGTAATAGGGCGAACGCGGAAGTAGGCTCCGCAGACAAATGTCTTCGCTTGTGCCGACGTTTTTAGAAAAGGAAAATGCGGCAAGATGGCGCCGGTCTGTCTGGCGCCAAAGCTTTTCCTTCATCCAGAACTGAAAGGTTACGAACAACAACACAGTTTCATAGAATTTTGCACTTTATTTCCAACACAAAAAGCTTATATTTCCTTGAAGTCTTATCAAAGGAACGGTATTGACTTTTCCGGGCACAGTAATGCGTTTTGAGCTCCCGGTTTTCCTTACTCGCATTTGAAATTTGACTTTAATTACAGACCTTAAAGTTTATTTTCGAATGATTTTATGTGAACATGTAATATTTTGTCCATGAGCCCTTGTCTGGGTGGCGCCAGCGAACACTCAAATTTATTATTTTGCATTATGTGCCCTAAACCTGAAAAATAAAGTAGTTTTTCTATTTCACTTCGAAGTTAGGGAATTGTAATTTACGAAATGTTATTTACAAAAGTTGATACATAAACTATGTTTTTGGGATAAAATAAAATGAACTAACTTCGTTTCAGCTGTGGAAACTTACGGTTACAGAAGCATTTCAATTAAAAACTCTTTAACCTACAAAGTGTACAAGAAGAAAGTATTTGAGAATGATAAGAAAATAACTCAACTTGAAATCAACAAGACATTTGACAGACATTTGTTATGAATTTACTAACAATGACGAAATTAAAAGTATAATTTATTTGTTATTTTTATAATTGAACTGTAAATTAACTGTAATCTAAATGTTTCTTTTGCAAATTCTCTGTGTATTTTCAAGTCTCAAAATCATTGAAAATGTCTCGAAAGATTCGCAAACGACGGATAAAAATAACCAGTCGTATGAAATCGACAATGAAGTAATAAACGAGGACGAAGTTAATGAAAATTCAATAGAAAATGGTAAAATTTTGTGATATTTTTCGAAAATCTTTTATCCAATATAACTACAACAATAATACATAAAAAAGTTTTTAAGACGAGAAACTATTTGTGCTGTTGATGTTCTGAGATAACCAGATAGAGTTTGTCTTTGAAAAAAATGTCTATGACCACATTATGCAGTGGTTGGCTACTTATTTAATTAATAACAATTTTCATTAATTATAACTGTTGCGTGTTAGATGGCGATAGAAAACTGAAAATGTACGCGGAACTTCAATCCGCATTGCGAAATATGAACGCAGCCCAAAAGTTCTTGTTTGAAGGTAAACATGTGCCTAAATAAATACATATTTATATCATCAACTACTAGCTATATCATCAACAAATACTAGCTGGTGCTCGCGACTTCGTCGCGTGAAATAGAAGATGTAGTTTGTTACTGGATGAAAACGTAGCTTTTAAATGGTGAATGATTTTTTTAAATCAGCCCACTACTTTTTGAGTTATTTCAATACATACAAAAATACAAATCTTTCTTCTTTATAACATTAGTATACATATAAAATTACCTAAAGTTAAAAATTATCATTACATTGAATTTATTTCAGATGCGCTTAACAAGTACATTGCTGGAAATATTACTGAGGATGAAATTATCGACTTATTGCCTAACATTCTACTAATCGATGAAGAAACAAAAAAATTCTTTACGCAACACGAAAAAGATAAATACAAATCTAAAACTTGTTCTTATAGAAATGATAGCAATTTGATCGGAACTGAAGACCCGGAATGCAGTAAAGACGTTGCTATATATCTCAAAGCAAACATGCAGAAACACGGTTCAATGTACACTAAATATTATTACAAACCTCACAATACTCCTAAACCTAGGCTTGGTGAATACAGACTCGGTGAAATAGAAAATGAAATAGAAACCACTTCAACAATAAAGACAACTACAATACCGTTTATAATTGATTTAATTAAATCATTCAAGAATCAGAAAATGTCAAAAACCACGAAAACCTATCTATACGATTACATACCTTCTGAGGTGACAGATGATGTTATAGACGAAACTTCTACTGAAGAAGTTGTACAAAACAAGACAGAAGACAAAAGACCTGTCATTGATATACTGACACTTTTGACTCTGCTAGATAATTTGACTAAGGACACAGCACAGGCTATACGAAGATCCGGGAGGAAAAGCCCACGGCCGTCAGCGCCCCTCTGCCCTTATACGATCAGTTTCGGCACATCCCCGAGATATAAATACTATTATCCATACTTTGAACGAAACCGCACTGGCACTCTTGTTAATATGGTGATTGTTAAAAATGATTTTATTAAATAATTAATCTAAAAGTACTATTTGAGCCAAACTAGAAGTAGTTCTAAGCCCTACAGATGTGTAGTTTTAACTGTACAGTAGAACTGTTTACTAAAAACTGTGCGTGTGTAACTTTATCTGAATAGTTCAACTGACAGTTCAAATTCGCGTACAAACGCACAGTTTTAATTGAACATTTCGACTCTTCCGTTTGAACTGCGCGTCTCTAGATAGCTTTGTGTTAATCGATGATAGAACAGTTCACTATTGTTTCTTTATTTTATAAAGTAAAGAAAATCAAAAATGAATAACATTCTATAGCTACACAATTCTGATGTATTTAGGCGCTATTGTGCGTAGTATGTTTCTATAAATGGAACGGCAAGTCTCCTAATTCCTTTATTCTTTACAACAACAAAAGTAGAGTAGCTAGATGATTTAAAGGCACATGCAATTTGTCTATACATACGGTCGTCAACAGTGTTACGTGTGCGGATTGGAAGAACTCCAGATACCCAGGAGCTCGCTTTGTGAAGACGCTTTCGATCAAGATGACTGGACATATAAGCAGTATTCCTACAAATTTATCAAATACTGTCGCTACGATCAGTATACGTTAGTTTTACCAATTAATTTATTTTACTTATAAACTATGCATTTTAAAAACCAATAAAAACAGAAACGTTAAACACAATGTTGACCCGTAATTCCTATGTTGTTAGACTTGACTACTTATAAAGTAACTAAATTTAATATAGATTTATTATAATTGGTAAAAAAATTACTTAACTAATAGCAACATGAATTGGTGGTGTTTAGCCAAGTATAATTAAACCTGCTGTACTCTATATATCAGGGGTGGCCAAACGATGGATCGCAATCGACTGGTGAACAGTAGATCTTAGGTCTTATTCAATTGACCACCTCTGATATAACTCAAACACGTATAATGATGCTATTTCATCATTACCTTACACTTCTTTGAGGTTAGACTTCCAATATTTCCACACAACTGTCGCCGCCACGTGGCTCTCTCAATTCGTCTGTAAGTGGGTTAAAGGATTATCATGTTCACAGTAACAATTATTGCGTCCACACTCGGGATAAGCGATCGATCTGGGGTCGTTGGACTGGTGGCTGCTCGGTGCGTAGGATAGACGTCAGCGGGGTGTACACGCAGCGCACCTGCAGAAACCGGGAGTGGCCCACCAGGGGGCACCACTTCGCCAGCCACAGGATGGCCAGGCTCGAATTTGTTCTCAATGTTAGTTGTATATCACATATCTATTAATGAAATGGTAGAGCATTATTGACTTGTGATTGTGAAAGTGAATAGCAGATTTAGGTGGCCAGGCAACAGCTAGTGCCTTTGTGAGTAAATAAAATGGAAACCGAGAGATATAAAGTCCGAAATGAATAGATAATCGTTTGGATAAGGACTCTACATGTTCTTGTACACAGTCGTGGCTAACATTGCCCTCATATTATTCTTGTTACCTATATCTATACTAATGTTATAAAGATTTGTATTTTTGTATGTATTGAAATAACTCAAAAACTACTGGGCCGATTTCAAGTTACGTTATCGCTGAGTAACATTTGCTATGTTCTTTATTACTTTTTATACCACGTGGACGAAGTCGCGACCAACAGCTAGTATTCAATAAAATTACGTTTGTCGGAAAATGTTCATTTTTGGAAAGTATGGCGTTTCATATTGTTGACATGTTAGGGATTTTTTTTTTAAATTAAAAACACTTTTTAATTCCAGGGCGTTAAAGACGGATGTACAATAAGTCCGGGCGCATCTCTGGTGCCACTTTCAAGAGGAATCTCTTTGTACGCTCGATTCATTGCCTGCGTGTGTAAGGAGTCTTTGTGCAATGCTGGCGTCTCATACATGTTGCTTTCATACGTACGGTTATTTGCTCATAGCTTGGCTCCTTTGATACTTTTAGCCACGTAGTAGTCACGAAAGGTAATAAGGTAGCGGTAATAACGATTAGAGTCAATCGAAAAGTAACTATCATAATTTTTGTAAAGTCTATTAGGTTTCGAATTACGGTGTGCTTGTGCTAGTTTTTATTCCTATTTTAAATTGTATTTATACGTCCTTGTGCTGTTTGATATCGTTATTGTATTAAAGTGGTGAAATCGTTATATTAATAAAAAGACTTTTATTTTATTGCTTAACACCGAAATTGTAACCTACAAGTCTGTGCTTAGTACTTAAGCACTAACCATTAAATATAGAAAAAACCGCTATATATTTTCTTTCTAAGAAAATTTACCTAGTTGTGCACATTTATATAAGATGGAAAATACATTTTCCCTGGAAAATTCTAAGAGTAATTTATTTTGTGCAACCATTGTGGAAAAGCTAGGGCAAATCAAAATGGCCGCCTCGCCCACCTGTTTGCGTCAGTCCACGATTGGTCGGGGTCCGGGAACACCCCTTGTACCTTCTCGGAAATGTAGAGGTGGCAGGGTTGGAAATAAACTAATACATATTTATGTATCAACCTCAAGATAAGGTGAATAAATTTGTGACGCTTTGGCATTTCAGCCCACACGACTGGCAAAAATATATATCGACATTTAATGGTAACAATTTTCTTTGAAAATGTTTATCATAAGAATGAAAATTGAGATTGCGGTAAAATAAAGTATTATTCCCAATAATATTTATAAGTGTATGTTGTTAAATAACAAAAACCAAATAAAAACTTTTCTCATTATAACAAAGCGTAGATAATCAGTATGTTTGTGCGTAGTGTCCAGGGGTCGCAATCAGACCCCTGCGTTGACCGCGCCATACGACACTGCAGAGATAATTGCATTGAGCTTGTTAAGTTTTATTGCACTTCCCGACAGATAACGAAATTCGATCTTATCAGATCTGGCTCTGAAATTAACGCACATCTCCCGAACTAACATTGACCAAAATAAAACAGCTATACAAATATTTCAGTAAGCTCTACAAATAAACAAAGTTATTAACGATGGAAACTTACATAATCTGGAGACAAATCCCAATTAGCAACATCATTCAACATTGATAAATATCGTTTTTCTAAATTATTATTGCTTGAATCTTTATGACAATTGAATTTAACAGCTTCTTAAATATACATTACTTAAATAATCGATCATATTAACATTAGATATCCAAACTAAACTTCTATCAATACATATATAAATAGTTTTATAAAAGCTCTTAAATAAACAAACATATAAAATATATTAGGGTGGACTTTGGCAGTAAAAATCCATCTAAATGTAGCCAGAGTCAGTGAGGCGTACATCGTTAAATGGCGAGCCGACTGCCTTTAGCGGTGATTCGTATTTATGTGTTATTTTATTGAGTTATCTCCACTAAGGAATCCTCGTGGATATTTGGTCTAAAGGGACTGAGTGTTAGTTGATTGAAATTTAAGACCGTTTAAAATCGGCGCAGTCAGATGTAGCACTTAGCAAATGACGTGTAACGTTCGTTTTTCTTAAAATTAATGATTGCAAAATGATTTCAATTAAATTGTTTGATTATAATAAAACCCTAATAGAGTTGTAGTTAGATATATTTCCAAAAGTAATATGGGCTAATGTTTTATTCTTAAAACTCACAGAACAATATTCCATGATGTTGGCATTCAAAGCTTTTTCTAACATTATTTCGTAATAAATGTAGCATAAATTTTAACCATAAACAACTATTTTCTATTCAAAAATGTATAAATTCATGTGTTCAATGATACGAAGACAATAGAGCGAAAAAAAAACTTATATGTTATACACGTTGCTAAAAATGTGAATAAAATAAAACGTCATCGTAGAGTGTATGTAGGTTGTATGGTAATGCGAGAGTCAATGAGGCGTGCTCGCGGCCCCCTCAGACCTTAATCATGGGGGAGGGGAGTGGTGAGCTATGATTTATTTTCGGCACTTAAGTTGAATCGCTTGTTTAACTATAAGATTGGTATCGGGGTTTTTAAGATATTTTTCTAATATTGCTACATTAAAACATATTTCTCTTATATAAAGTTGTCCTACAACTGATTCAAATTGGTTGTGAAGATGAAACTTTGATATCAATTCTAGGTATCGTAAATCCTTAAGATGAGTAAATTTAATGTATGAAATGTAACTATTATCCATCTCATATTATCTATTGTCTCCCAATTACTTGATTAAACATCTTAGGTCTCTCCGTTTTTAACTTTATTTAAGAGGTATTTTGAGATTTTATCCTATAACCTGGCCGTTTAACATAAACGATCTTACTAATATTACAAATGCGAAAGCTTAGATGGATGAATGGATGGATGGATGCTTGTTAGAGTTTGTAGCCTGAACTACTGAGCGGATCTCGATGAAATTTGGCATAAATGTAAGAATAGTCTGGAAGAACACATAGGCTATTTGCTTTTGTTTTTTTTTATTCCGCGAGGATGGAGTCAAAGGCGAAAGCCAGTTTCCAATAAAATACATCTCAAAATTGCTCACATTAATAGCAACGCAATTTCGAGCATATAAGAAAGTTACATTTATTTACTGATTCTTTTCTCAGTTCGGCAAACAAAACAGTGAAATGCAACTTAGAAAAAGCCTCCCGCGACAGATCGTGCGCTTCCGGCACGCCATTTCCGCCGTGACGTCATCCGGATCCGCCCTACGAGTATAACGATAGAGCAACTACGTATTTACTACTATAAATCCGGGATAAAATAAAAACTAAAAACAGTAATTTTTATTGTTGTTGAGAGTTCGAAATTTAAAAAAGCATCAAGCTTTATGTGAGCTACAAATAAAACTAGTATCAATTGAAAAAATATATAACAAAACCAATTCACCAAACTTTACTTATCTCTACCGATCCAAACTCTGCGTACTTGGGAGTGCAAGTGGGTTTGATGGCTTTAATCACTGCATATACTAACACGTTTTTGTATTTAATTTGAACGTTGAACTTACAAATAGATTGCAGTTTGATCACAAATTCGGACATTCTCCGATGTTCCAAATTTGTGGTCACAATAAATCGCAATTTGTTCGACGAAACGGGCCATTGTGCTCTACGAACGTTCGCTCGTAAACTTTTATTGTTTACTTGATATTATTAATATTTATTTGGAAATTTGGCAATCCACTTCGCGTCCGAAATGCAAGTCAGGAGCTCCCTTTGTTATGTGATTGATTCATATTTCTTACTGTCACGAAATAGCTTACTCAGTAGGCAATTGTATAACAAAGAAATCTATCTCTTACAACACAAAAACAAAATCATTAATAACATTCTTGCTTCGGTTAAATGACTTTCAAAATAATATAGTAAAAGATACAATGCTATTGTACTAATTTATTTGTATTTATGTGTTAAAACAATTTTTGGTGCAAAACCAAAGTCAAGTAAACCGTTTTCTCTAATATTTCTTCCTTACTATACAATGCATTTTATTTTAACTTAGCTATCGATAGCATTTTGCTAAGTAAATTATGCAATACACGACGAAAATGCTATGAACTTTATCATGCAAATATTCTAATAAGATCGATTATATTTTTCACAAGAGATAATTTCTTTGTTCTCATTATTACGAAGACAATAAAAAAAATAAACATCACCATGGGCATCATTAAATTAACACTTAAGAATAAAAAGTTTTGCTTTGTCTTTAAAAACACAGACAATTAATAATGGTTTCGAATTAAATTGTATCTCCGCAAATGTAGTTTTCCCATTGCCCTCCGAATTACACTCCCATCAACCATCCCCCGGGGACTCGTAACATTTGTTATTTTAACCATTAACAACATTTTAATTGTCACCGCCGCTACGTTGGCGCTACGCCCGAGCTACGACCCAGCTACGAAAGACCCGAGTTGTTTTAAGTAAGTGCTGACACAAAGGAAGAATAAATAATAAGGAGCCGAGTTATTAAATCAATATTTATCGAAAACAGTAACTATATCTGAGTAGGGAAAAGCAGTTTTTATTGGAAGGGTTGTTGTGATTATATGAACTTTTTGTAAAGTTTTTATGTTATTTAAAACAGTTTTATTTTAAATAGAATTGATTGCATCATACATGCAAATGCTAAAGAAAGAATATATCTCATCAATTCAATATATCTACGTCAATAACTTCATTTTAATCAGTATCAAAAGAAAACTATAAACTAACTAATTCAGGAAGACAGCTTATAAAATACAAGTCATTATTATAAGTCGTTAGAGTGTATTTAATAAAAAGATAATAGAACAACCCTTGTATGATTCGGTTAAAATTTTTATAACAGACAATATCGTCATAAAGTAATTATATTAAGAAGGGTGCCAATTTAATGATTGTTTGAAACAAGTGACGATTAAGTGTGAAAAATATTATGGAGTTTGCAGATGTTCTTTTTTCTTTTTTTTATGTAACTACTTTAACTTTACGTTTAGTTTTTGTTTAAGTAGTAAGGCTCAAGATTGTTTTTCATTTTTGATGATTTTCAGTGAAGTCTCGTTAACGTAAACAGGTTAAAATTCTTAGCATTACCCAATGATCGGTTTTAAGATTAAGGCAGAGATATTTTTAAATATTCATTAAGCAAGAACTGAATGATTTAGTTGAAAGCTTTCCTAGACAAAAATGAACAGAAACTTTCCCTAATTTGTTATAATTAAATTGCTAACATTTCAGTTAAAACGTTCAAAAATAATAATAAATCAAACGTTCCCGCTCTTAATTATCAAATTGAATTATAGCTTCGGGTCAATCACCCCGTTTTGGGATAAACCGAAAAACAGTTTGCGTTACAGCTCAGTGGAGTGGATTAATTTGGTAAAGTGCTTCGACGCCCTTTTCATCCGCGATGACGTATTCCGCGCAGACATGTCATAACAGGGTAAGTATGTACTCCCCTCACAAGCTATACATTTTAATCCTGTGATACATGTAACCATAACATTACTAGCGTTTACCGGCGACTTCGACCGCGCGAAATTAAAAAATCTAGTAACAAATATAGCCTATGTTACTTAGTAATAATTTAGCTTTCTAATGATTTTTTAAATTAGCTCAGTAGTTTTTATATTAATTACGTAAAAAACTACAAATCTTCTTCTTTAAAATAGTATAATATGAAGTATAGATAAGTTAATAAAAACACGGCTATGTTTTTATAACATAACAATTATTTTTACTTATACAGGCCCGTCCCATCCTATTTTAAGTGCTATTACAAACCTATTATATTATATAACTAAGTAAATCTTTCCGTATTTATTTTTATGATCAATGTATTACATTTATTAATAAGAAAATGCACCTAAGAGAATATCCACAAAAATATAGAATGAAATTCGGAGATTCCCCATTCGTAAGCGCACAAATAAAAATGTCTAAAGACTGTCATTAGTCAGGACATAAGACAAGTCATGTGCGCTGCACCCCATACCGGCGTTCGGCGGCATCTCGTAAATCATAGCAAACTGACACAAGTTTACGAGTATTGTATCTACCCTAGCATCTGATACAACTGATATGGGAATGTATCGGAGTTCTATAATGATATTAACTAGAAAATAATAAAAAAACCACACATGCTTATCTTGCGAAATTTACAATCTAAGCACACATGCAATATTTTCCATAATTAACAATTAAATATTACTTTATAATTAGTACGTATGTCCCAAAATGCGGCACGTAGTGTGCCTCTTGAAACGATTTGCTATCTTGCCGTTTAAAGTTTTGGATAGTTAATCTATGTGTTACGCACTGTAACTACTACTACTACTAACACAAGATTTGGACAAGCTAACTTACCTGCCTAAGAATCTAATATTGGCTGAACTAGGCTAACTACAAACTAATATAGTACTACTAATATGTATGTGTGTTGATATTCTTATTATAATTCAGTTATTTTGGAAGCTTTCAGATTACCTCTAGTTTTTCATAAAAAAACGTATTGTTATTTGTATATTTTTAAAACGAATGAGCGATATATTATGTCTACATGTGTTTTGGTAATGGGAATTCACAGTAACATCAGAAGAAAATGTTACTGTACGATAACAGATTTGAAAATGAACAACTATCCTAAGTTCAATAACCGCTCAAAGTTTCTACGGCATTAAAACAGTATGCATCATAAAGTTAATTTTATAAGCCCCATGTATTTGCCAACTCAGATCCACTACGGCTTCCAAGCCAATGTACTGAAGACACTAAATATGAAAACTTTTCCCTCAGCACTAAAACTTAAATAACAACACATCTATAATTTGCAATTTGATATTTAACTTATTGTAATAAGGTCTAGATTTGATTGTAAAATTAATTTACGAGTAAATTCAGTTGTCTGCAGCTGTGGTGATACGATTCGTTCCAGCAAATAAAATAACTCGTAAAATTCATATACAAATTCTAACAGATAACTATCTGCATTTCTATTTTTGTGTACGTGTTATTTATAACTTTATAATCATGTAACTAATATGTAAGTATCAATTGCTTAAGTTTATAAAAGAAAGTTAGTTCAAAATACGTTTTAATAATCTGGATAGACCCTTTGTTGCGCGTTGCCTATTACACAGTCTATCAGGCTTTTAGAAAACACTAAAAGTCTTTTTGACACATGCCAAATAATACCGATTGAACAATTTTGTTTTTTTACTCATTTTTAATACAACAATGAAAGCCGCATGCATAATTCTGACTATAATAATCTTCGTTGCTATAATGGCTGTGTGCGTGATGGTGAAGTTTGCTACAGACATCACCGTGGAGGACAGGAAGAGAGAATACATGCCTGGGAACGGAGGCGTCTACGAAGTGGCCAAGTCTATCGGTGTATTCGCTTTAAATGATAATTATACACTGCCAATAGCCGAGAGATTCCCCTACGTCGCCGCTATAACCAGAAACTCATCCGATACCTGGTCATTCGCGTGTTTCGGAAGCGTCATACTCGTCAAATGGGTAGTAACATCAGCTCATTGTAGAAAACCGGGCGCCACACACAGAATCTTACTTCTACAAGATTATATAAAAAATTACACACATACATATCCGATTCTCTTCTGGAGAATCAATGAAAAGTATAACGCGAGTGATCCTTCAGGAAAAAACGATATTGCAGTTGCTAAATTGAATCTCGACACGTATCCAGCGATTGCGAAATCGTCTACAATCGATAGCAATGAAGCGAAAGAGATTGAGGCTAACGTTTGGAAGACTGTATCGACGATGAGTAAGCAGGTTTACTTGACTAATAACTTCGATAAGTTTGAAGTGAAGATCGCGAAACGACACAAATGTTTCGAGAGTTACGGCGTGAAGATTGACGACAGTCTGATTTGTGTTGACATGTCCGATTACGAAGACTGCTTTATCCACGAATTCGGACCTCTGTACGTAGGTGACAAGCTTGTTGGAATACTGGCGATGAAGCCGAAGGACTGCGATCTCAAACTACTCGTGTTTACAAATGTATCTTATCATGCTAAATGGATTTTAAGAATTACACATACTCCTTTATATGGATAAAAATATTGAGTTTTATTACCATTAACAAGCGAACCTAGAAACAGAACTGACTGAAAAGGGGTTTAGAATTTTGCAGTTAAGACAATAACGTTAAACAGTGTACTTATGTATAATTTCTCCATTAAAATAATAGAGATATTTTCATATTTAAAGCCACAGATTATAGATTTATTATCACTCTATTTACAGGACATCGCTAATATTGACAACTTATTGATTCGTTAAGTGCGGACTTGATCAGGGGGAGAATGGTATAGATCTATTAATACTTGATATGACCAAAGGCCGTTCGTGTACATCAAAGTTATGCAAAAAATTGGTGTGAATACCACTGTAGTTACTGTTCTTTACGCATAATCTTGCGTGAAATAATTGAATCTGCAACCGAGAATTTAAAAAAAGTTAACTATACCATAAAGTAAAATTACATAAAATCAAAGATTTTCTCTTCCAGAAACTGTATAGCCGTGGCCCTAAACAAAGACAGTCTATTTGTTAAGATTTACCCGACACTGCATTCCCTTATCGTCGTAACTTGAGTTCTTGTTTATTCTTTACAAAGAAAAATTTACTTTGACTAATTACTAAGGTATTTTATCTTCGTGGGTGCAATATAAGAATACGCGGATTGAATTTAAAGAAATATTGTAATCTCATTATGAAATATAACTTATTCTATTACTTACTTCATGAGTACCTCCTCTTCTATCACTGTTGTAAGATAGACAGCGGCCATGTTGGAAGTTAGGTTAGGTTTCGGGCCAAACTTTAATTTAGAGTAATAAATGTCAAAAAATATTTTTTCTCCGCATAACGACACTTTCTAGCCCGAATATTTAAATTAGTTAATACAAGACTATTTTTACAAATGAATCGCTTAATTGCCGTTTTATACCAAACTCGCCAAAACCTTTTCTGCATCGTCTCTTATTACCACAACTAATTTTATTTAAAGAACAATGCAAACTTCGTGGGTATATTTCAAACTATCTAAAAAGATTATAAACTTCACTGTTTCCAATTTAAATATCAATATCGACCTTATATTATGATTGAAAATCTTGTCCTCCCCAATATTATATTTTTAGTTTCGTTCTAAGTTTGTTCTTATTTATCTACCGCGCAGCGGGAAAGCGACTCAATTTTGCCGAATTGCAGAATAAAACAGACCATTGAGATGTTTATCTTTATTACGCTGGAGTACAAAAACTTGTGCCGATATCGGGAGCCAACCCTAAGGAAAATCATTCATACAATTTTAGTCTACATTTGAACCGCGCGCATTGATTATATTGACGCGTGTACACGGTTTTGTACAGAGTAGCTATGCAACAGACTTTGCGATAACGTTTATAGTAAACTTTTTTATGTTGAATGTAACATAATTTGATTTGTTCTACTGTTGATAATAAATCAAATTACACAGTATTATATTTTTACACGTACTTAATCAATTGATATCTGATAACAACGATAGTGCATTCCCTTTAGATATTCACCACTGAGCAAATACACTCGTACGATTTTAACTATAATATATAAAAAGGCTAAATTTCCAAGTTAAATTCAACAAATCCATAGAAAATCTCGATCAACTAAGTTCGACTTAATATTGTACCATTTCCTTATCACAATTGAAATAAGAGATATTAATCAGGAACATTTCTTAGTGAGTATAGTCTCTATATTTACAATACTCTGTAACAAAACAATCGGTCACGTATCTAAAGAAATAGTAACAAATGTGTGATAGCGGGGAGGGACGCTATCTTTTATTGCATCTAGATATCTTCGCGAGTGGGGGATGTTGTGATTCATGTGCGAGTGACGCGTGATTTACGCACAAGCGCCCCGTCGTTCACGTACAAGAACATATCGACTGTAAACATCAAAGGATAGAGGTTAGACAAGAAAAACACTTAAGGAATGGAGATTTTTTTAAACATAAATTTACATATAATGGGATTCGCCATCCGATAATAATGCGCAAATACTTATTTTATTCCAATAAGAATGCTTATCAACATGTAGTCCAATATTTTAATCTTTTATTTTAATGAAATAAAAATCATTTTTGTATTCTCTGGACCTCTATGGATTCTAGATACCTTAGTATGTATTAGTACCTTATTATGTAAATGTTACGTGTTTAACAAGATACATAATAATTAAAAAGTTAAGACATTACCATCTACAGCGTTAATAAAACCCAACATGTATAGTCGCGGAGAAAATTACTAACTTTTCTGAGTAAATAGAAAATTAAAGAAATACAAACTTCTGCATGCCTTTACAATATCTTGATATAAAAAATAGGTTATCTTCAATCCTAATTTATCTTTAAGTTCGAAAACAAAATGTATCCTTAATTTTTTTCAAAGAAAATGATAACTAAATATTGACATGTTTCTTTTCCAGTGGAAACTCACGGAAACTGACCGACATCAGTTCTTGAGACGATTTTGCAGCATCGATGAATCGAACAAACTAATTACAATGCTGTAATGTTTTTATCTCGACTGTACCCGTTAACGTCGCCGTACATTTAGCGGCTCAATGAAAGTTATTGTGCAATAGACTTTACTCCCCTCGCATAACAATAAAAATATTCATAACTCTGTCTACCCCTCCGACGGCTCAACTAATGCGTAAGGGTGACAAATGACAACATAGAAATTTTACTACAAAACTATATTATATGAAAAAGTTAAGCAATGGTATTTTGTGGTCGAATATTTGCTGAAATATAGATATAGAATAGACTGTAAATAAAAATCTAATTTGAATTTGTACTTACCTAAGACTGTTACTATAAAATTAATAAAATAAAGTAATGCATGTTTTTTCATCTGGCTATCAGACCAAGGCAGTTAAAAAAGTAGTAAAAAGTTTAAAAATTCATTCACGCTGCAATTTTTCACAATTACATCGCCATCTAGTGGTGAAAAGAAATAAAATTCTTTGACCTAAAAATGTGCCTAAAACATAACATATATTGCCTATTTCTTAAAATTGTTTAATAGTTAATATCTAGTCCCGAATATTCATAATAATTGGACAATAACAATTGAAAATAAATAGTTTTCTTCTGAATTAAGCTTTAAATATTATTTTTGTATAAATCGTTTAACCTACTTCAATTATCTATTTATGTATTAAAATTATAATTGAATCGTAGTTGCGTGATATTGGAATTATTGTTTTAAAATACAATCATCTCGTAGTCTTTCTACGTTTTAAAATAACGCTGAATTAAACAGCAAAGAACAAAAATATCGATGAGTCAAGCTTGGTGATACAACTTTGCGCGAAACTCCTGTCGATTACGTTTTGTGAAGGCGTGAATCACAGCTGTATAGAAAAATCAATACTTGGCATTAATCTCTGCCAACTGGACTAATTCAGTCACACAGAAACATTTAATGAAAATTATAGAAGACGAATTTTAAACAGTTTATTTGCGTTTTAAGTGTATCTCGTTTAAAAATAATTAAAACAAGCAAATTAAATTACTCAAAGTGTGAAGTTAGCTGCACTTGGTGATGGAATTAAATGACCTGATTGGCTGTCCACCAGAGGGCGCAGTGTACTCGTGATGTTGTTACATACTATAGGGGCGTGTAAGTGCTTGTGAAAAATAAGTGTTTTGTGATGTTTCAAGCCGTAAAGGAAAATAAAATTTGTAAGTAGTCAAAATTTACCGTATGCCGCAGTCAGTCTAACATTTGCAACCACTAGTAAACACCGAAAAACCCATAAGAATTCGGAAACCATACATCTGTCTGAGAGATGTATTACCCAGCCAAATTTAGGTCGTGTCGATAATAGTGCGCTTCCTATTGCTAGCACCCTCCGTGATTTGGTCGAGTTGCATTCCCGCCATCTTGTAGCAGGAGCTTTCAGGATTTTGTATAAATACATATATATCGATCGTAAAGCTCATTACAAACTAATTTTAAATGTAAATCGCTATATTATACTACCATAATTTTACCATTGTAAACAAGGATAAGTTTACTATAATTTTAATTCATACACAATTATTTCATTCATTTTAACCTTTGTTGACATTTTTAAATTTAGGTTGAATGAGGAAATAATGAATTATTCTAAATAGCGATGTTGTATGTAGTGATTAAATTGATATTAAAATCGCTTGTATAATCAATTAGCTGATTAGAGGTCATTAATTTGTGACATGAAGTGGATAAAAGCATGACATCATGAATTGAAAATAGTATCAGAGAACATTGAACAAAAGGTGAATAAATAACTACTACGTCTGATGGTCATCTAGCAATGCAAAGGTCATCAATGTTTTACAAATTCGTCATTATTTGACCATCTTACAACTGCTGCAACTGCAATACTGATTACATATTAAATAATTACAATACATTTAGATAATTATGTTTGTTTAACCTTAAATTCAACCATTCAGATTAAACTATATTTCACTCTCTAACATCTTAATTTTACATCAACGTTGTTAAGTCTGATTTTTTGAGTTAATAGGCACATACATTGTCTTGATATAGGAGTTCATTCACTTGCAAAGCCAATTATCCTATTGTCTGCACATGAATCTGCATTGTGACTGCCAATGTTACATTATGAAGAAGAAATAAGGCATAAAATACTACATAATATGTGTTTCAAAGATGGTACTATAATACTATGTAGTTTTTTTACATTTTTATTATCAGTCATAGTGATATTTCTTTAGGCTAGTTAGACACAAAAATATAGTTTTAGTTCAATGCTATTAAGATGTTTCATAATTTAAACTATTGGTTCATTAGTTAATATATTTATTACCAAATGAACAATGATATCTTTACTGAATATAAAATATTTTTTTACAAGATCATACTTCAGACTAGGACTTGGACGTAAATGCACATCTTAGATGAGTTAAAATAGTAAATTATTGTATGGAAATAATATTAAATATGTCATAGACATTAAGAATTAGTTGTTATGTAAAGTTTAACAGCAGATTTTGGCAATGCACTGTGTTATTTAAAAAGTACTTAAACCATCGGTGTTGTGCATTAAGAGGGTGTTGGTCTCCGACACAAGAGATATAGTGACAAAAATTACAATTTGTAATTATTTAAATATCAGTCGGACACAGTTTATGTTTCATATTATATCTGGTAAATTGAAATTCCGGAACAATTATTCTGAATATCAAATCAAACGCTTTATATTTATAAACATATGTTATCGTTTAAAAAAGTTATTATATTTTAACTCTAATCTGTTGTTTCTCTATGTATGAATATGGACACAAACACTGTTCAACTTATCAGTATGGCTTTTTGAACTTACCATTGTGCGCAAAGGATAAAAAAAAATTAAAACCACTCAGTTATATTTAAAAAGACATTTGCATAGAATTGTTTCATTCATACATAGAATTTTATTCATATAATTCAAATGTATGTTTAAATTATGAATGAGCTAAGTCTGTTAACTAGGTCATGAGCTATTTCTCAAAAAGTAGTTCTAAGCTATGATAATATTTACTACAATTATATGTACAATAGGTTAGTAATACATTATAAAATTTATTGAATAGAAAAGTTTTATTTCCTAAAATAACGAGAACACTTTGACTGCCACCGACTCGCCCTGCGTATTCACGTTGATTGCAGCTTTGAAAGTGTTAAGCTGTAGCTTCTAAATGCGACAAAACTTAACAAAAGCGCGGTGAAATACGCATGCGTGGATCATTTGGCTCCAGTATCGCACAGAATGTAACTGAAATGGAAACAGTCAACGTAACATCGAGGCGTGTCTTCCGCCTTATAACGCATCTATTTATGGTCCGCGATACGACTAGCGAGGTCCAACTTGGTCAGAAGTACCTGTCTTGTTTATAGGCGTTACAATGTCCTTGTCTCTGTTGAGATAATGAGGCATTATATAAATAAAGCAAATTATTGATTTACTCTTTGAACGTTCGACTTGGTTACTTATATGTACCCATGATAGTGTACGAGTAGCCTAAGTATGCTTAAAGGTAGTGACGTAAACGGCTTATTTATGACATAAATTTTCTGTTATGTCTGTACCTTGACTTGGTTACGTATATGTACCCATGATAGTGTACGAGTAGCCTAAGTATGCTTAAAGGTAGTGACGTAAACGGCTTATTTATGACATAAATTTTCTGTTATGTCTGTACCTTGACTTGGTTACGTATATGTACCCATGATAGTGTACGAGTAGCCTAAGTATGCTTTTTTTTTATAACATAAGGTGGCAAACGAGCAACCCGCCACCTGAATTCGCCAAAATGGCGAAGGGACCGCTGCCCATAATGCTTAAAGGTAGTGACGTAAACGGCTTATTTATGACATAAATTTTCTGTTATGTCTGTACCTTATTAATACGATCAAATCGTGTAACTGCGGACCCATACAATAAGCTTCTAGTGCCTTACACGTAATATTTGTAAAAGTTAGAATAAACACATTTACAACATACTACAAACAAGAGATTAATTAGTAGATGCAAGAATGCGGCATAATCATTGCATCATTACACCTGCGCCATAGCACGCTTTATTTTTTTAATCTTCATTTATAACTATTTGGATCATAAGTCCTTATTTATAACGAAAGAAAGTCATGAAGTCGATTACTACGACCAGCCATCGCTAGGTGGTTTAAAGTTTTCTATTTAAAAACTTTACCTTAACGATTGGTCTATTATCGTACACATTAAAAGGAAGTATATGTTAAAAAGTAGCATCTTGTGCAATATGAAAGACTTTTTTATACATATACGATGAAAAGCCGTCAAACGCCTTCCCTGCAGCCTCGTAACCTGATTTCGTGTAAAACAATGAGTTCATCGCTCTGGCAGTCGGCCAGGCCGCGGCTCGGCTGTACCGACTAAATGTTGCTAATTAGCTATAGTTTGTATGATAGACGATTTCTACACCATCGGCCGATGGAAGGATTAGGAAGTTGCGAAATAAAAGTTTAGTCTTACATGACAGATAAGACACTACTAGTACGAAAATATACGCTGGTATTGGTGGTGTTTTTAACACTTTAAAAAAAATATTGACCACAGACATTCCATCATGATTGGAACCTATTACAGTAGTGGTAACTCATCGGAATGATAAAATTCTATAAGAATCGAAACAAAATTGGTAAACTTGAAATCGATTTTATTATTGCATTTCGATTACTTCATCAGCTATTTTTTGTTGGCTGGCATTCGATTGCTTCCGTTTGCCATGTTTTTTGATACGACGTTAAGCACTTTTTTGTAATACGAGTATCACAATAGTGTAAACTGCACAATTATTGGCTTCCTTTTAATCGATACGATTTTGATAAGCAAATAAAAATAATAAACGATGACTGTCTCTAATAAAAGTAACTTTGTTAATCTAATCTTAGCGCAACCTACATACATGAGATTGTTCTAATTAATACAACAGTTGACGTAACAGGTAAAGGTGACTGACGACATCACCGGATATCGCGTTAGCTATTTCGGTACTTCCATATAATTACCAGCCCACGTGAAATCAATAATGCTGATGGTGTGATATACGACAAAAACTGCGATAAATCGCGTGAAATAGCTAGTTCTGATTACAGTTTTTGTAGTAAAAATAATTGTGACACTGAGAACAGAGCCACAATTATTTAAACCCGGTATTAAAACCATGCATTGAACAGTTCGACTTTAGTTAAAACTGTCAGAATTGAGTGTATGTAGCGGGCTTCAAAGATTTTTTTGACATTCAAAGAGCTTAATTATGCTACGTTTGGTCGTGATCTGTTTCTGTACATATAAAAGAAAATCAATTAATTACCTTATACTTTGTTTTAAACTATGATGTTTATTTGTGTAATAACGCCAGTTATGCGTCAAGTGTAACGTAACATCATCGTCTAGTTTATGGGAAATACATGCGTTGTGCTTGCCAACATCTGATTCATTCACCTTAATGCGTTTGAATCACTATTTTCAGACTGGTTGGTCTATGAATGTATCCCTATTCTATGAATTTACAAAATGTTTATATGTACAGTTATCTGATATTTTTATGCAGATCAGGTTTTGGAGTTATTGAATTAAATAATGACGCGTCTTCGTAGTAAGTGTTTTGTTTTCGAATTCTCAGTATGTATGACATTAAGAACAACCGTGACCCACAAAATGTAGCGGCTCCAAGGTTTATGTGTTACCGAGTTTTTACATTTTTGCTTGTACGCTAAGAGGAATTTTACGCTCCATTTTATGCAATGCGATTTTATTACGTGTATTGGAGAAAAAATTCTTAGGCTACGATTCCATTATCGAAACTTAGTGTATATTTTCTTTACCAATTTTACATTAACAGGACAGTGGCAGCTAACATCTTTGGGTTTTAGCTAGAGACAAGGAGGAAGACTTGTCTATTGTAAAATTGGTGACATTTTTTTTATATATTAGAAGTTAAGATTAGGAAGCGACTTGAATGTACAGAGAATTTGTGTAATTCCTTATCAGTTCACACCTGTTTAAACGACGTTCCAACACGTTTTCTTTTAAAAGAATTTTCTGTGGAGTTCTGTGGTATCTAAACTAAGCGGAGGTCGAGGTTAAACAAATTTTTTCATGGTCGAATAATCAGGGTAATCGATTTATTACGTGTATTGGAGAAAAAATTCTTAGGCTACGATTCCATTATCGAAACTTAGTGTATATTTTCTTTACCAATTTTACATTAACAGGACAGTGGCAGCTAACATCTTTGGGTTTTAGCTAGAGACAAGGAGGAAGACTTGTCTATTGTAAAATTGGTGACGTATTTTTTTATATGTTAGAAGTTATGATTAGGAAGCGACTTGAATGTACAGAGAATTTGTGTAATTCCTTATCAGTTCACACCTGTTTAAACGACGTTCCAACACGTTTTCTTTTAAAAGAATTTTCTGTGGAGTTCTGTGGTATCTAAACTAAGCGGAGGTCGAGGTTAAACAATTTTTTTCATGGTCGAATAATCAGGCTAATCGATTTATTACGTGTATTGGAGGAAAAATTCTTAGGCTACGATTCCATTATCGAAACTTAGTGTATATTTTCTTTACCAATTTTACATTAACAGGACAGTGGCAGCTAACATCTTTGGGTTTTAGCTAGAGACAAGGAGGAAGACTTGTCTATTGTAAAATTGGTGACTATTTTTTTTATATGTTAGAAGTTATGATTAGGAAGCGACTTGAATGTACAGAGAATTTGTGTAATTCCTTATCAGTTCACACCTGTTTAAACGACGTTCCAACACGTTTTCTTTTAAAAGAATTTTCTGTGGAGTTCTGTGGTATCTAAACTAAGCGGAGGTCGAGGTTAAACAAATTTTTTCATGGTCGAATAATCAGGGTAATCGATTTATTACAGTCTGTATTTACGACATAAATAGACTTTTTATGTTAGTAAATACAAAACCAAGAACGAAATCGTAAGCCATCATAAAGTAAATGCTAAATAAAAATAAATGCTATAGTTTAGATCGGTGAATGGATGATTGTTAGCAGGTAAGGTAACTCGAAAACGCCGAAGAGGGTCTGTGTGAAATTAGGTACAGACATAGATTACCTAAGGCGGCATTGAGTAATCTGAAAATCTGGTCCTAGAGTCATTACGTTTTATAGCTTTTCTAACCTTTAGTTTATCAAACATAGTAGTTAAGTTTTTTTATAAATAGTAAGTCAAATATTGGATCTATTTAACTTGTCTGAATGCATAAATGGCCCTTAACAATGCATGTGAAATTATAGATTTTGATACAAAAACAACTTCGATAGTTTGCCGCATTAAACGATGCTGTTTGATTTTGCATTTGTACGAAATACTCAAATCAACGACGTGCAAATATTATCATGTCCCAAAATGATACAATGCCTAAGTTCGTCATATTTATATAAGATAGATCACAGCGTTATCGCACATTGCTCTGATAAATACGAAAATATATGTATCTATACTAACCGTGTGAAGAGGATTTTTGATCATTCACAAGTGCATTTGATAGAAAATAATGACGTTGCATTTATAAATAGCGTTAGTGACGGTTAATAATTTCGTTGTGAGTGAGAAATGTGATACTTAGTTAAGGTGTGTGGAATTGATACTTTAAAACGCCTGCAGAATAGACTGTAGAAATATTATGCTGTTTATTAAATCGATCTTGTTACAAGAAAATAATTATTAAATCATTTAACCACAAAAAAATTGCATTATGTTGTGACCGAGTGAGCAATGTTATTTAAAGCCACATGTCAATTAATTAATGGAAGATGTTGAATGGCGAATTGTTTACAATTACACGATGACAAATGATTTTAGTCCTGAACTTATGAAATACAAATATTTTTCCTTCTTATGAATGACTCAAACGTCATATTGTAACACGTATATGTGTTTTTATTAAATCATTTAACCACAAAAAAATTGCATTATGTTGTGACCAAGTGAGCAATGTTATTTAAAGCCACATGTCAATTAATTAATGGAAGATGTTGAATGGCGAATTGTTTACAATTACACGATGACAAATGATTTTAGTCCTGAACTTATGAAATACAAATATTTTTCCTCCTTATGAATGACTCAAACGTCATATTGTAACACGTATATGTGTATGATGACGTCACATCTATACGTGATCGACGTATGGTTTGCTCTTTCAATAGCCAGTTTACATAAATTAAACTTGGTTTAAGTTTAGTATTTATTTTCTAACGTGACCTTTTCTTCACAATTACGAGAAATTAACATATTTTTTTTAGTCCGAAGTAGAGAAAGTTTATCAATAGCTAAATGTTTCAATCCCCTAGTGATTAGCGAATCCTTAAATATGCAGAAAGTTCGGAATTAGAGAATGACTAATCATCTGGAGCTAATCGTAAAGTTTATGCTCAAGGAAAATTTTTAGTCAATTGTGTGGAAACGTGATTTGAAAACGTGAGATGAAATTTTATTTATTCATTCTTATTAACTTTGATTTTAATATTATGGTAAATGATCAAAATGTTTTTTATTAAAAATTATACGTAGCATTTTATATGGTTGCTTTAGTTTAATTTTGCAATTTGATACCAATTGGTTTGAAGTGGTGAAGTAAAATTGAATCTTGCACGTATTGGACTTTATTCAAGGTTCATTGACTTAGCGTCGTCACTTGTCATTTTGTTTTATTTTTGCTGAGCATGATTTTGTTACTACGCTAATAAGTTTACAAATAAAATTAGCATAAGTAAATTATTGCAGCAATATTACTATCTTTGGATAGAAATATATGTAAGTAATCTCATGCTATCTTCTTGATACCTTGAATTCGATATTGTTCACACTCAAGCAAGTAAAATAAAACTTAGATTGTGCAAAGTAAATATTTTATATCTCATACTGTTGAATTTTCTTGTCGAAAATACAAATAAAATTAGCATAAGTAAATTATTGCAGCAATATTACTATCTTTGGATAGAAATATATGTAAGTAATCTCATGTTATCTTCTTGATACCTTGAATTCGATATTGTTCACACTCAAGCAAGTAAAATAAAACTTAGATTGTGCAAAGTAAATATTTTATATCTCATACTGTTGAATTTTCTTGTCGAAAATACAAATAAAATTAGCATAAGTAAATTATTGCAGCAATATTACTATCTTTGGATAGAAATATATGTAAGTAATCTCATGTTATCTTCTTGATACCTTGAATTCGATATTGTTCACACTCAAGCAAGTAAAATAAAACTTAGATTGTGCAAAGTAAATATTTTATATCTCATACTGTTGAATTTTCTTGTCGAAAATACAAATAAAATTAGCATAAGTAAATTATTGCAGCAATATTACTATCTTTGGATAGAAATATATGTAAGTAATCTCATGTTATCTTCTTGATACCTTGAATTCGATATTGTTCACACTCAAGCAAGTAAAATAAAACTTAGATTGTGCAAAGTAAATATTTTATATCTCATACTGTTGAATTTTCTTGTCGAAAATACAAATAAAATTAGCATAAGTAAATTATTGCAGCAATATTACTATCTTTGGATAGAAATATATGTAAGTAATCTCATGTTATCTTCTTGATACCTTGAATTCGATATTGTTCACACTCAAGCAAGTAAAATAAAACTTAGATTGTGCAAAGTAAATATTTTATATCTCATACTGTTGAATTTTCTTGTCGAAAATACAAATAAAATTAGCATAAGTAAATTATTGCAGCAATATTACTATCTTTGGATAGAAATATATGTAAGTAATCTCATGTTATCTTCTTGATACCTTGAATTCGATATTGTTCACACTCAAGCAAGTAAAATAAAACTTAGATTGTGCAAAGTAAATATTTTATATCTCATACTGTTGAATTTTCTTGTCGAAAATACAAATAAAATTAGCATAAGTAAATTATTGCAGCAATATTACTATCTTTGGATAGAAATATATGTAAGTAATCTCATGTTATCTTCTTGATACCTTGAATTCGATATTGTTCACACTCAAGCAAGTAAAATAAAACTTAGATTGTGCAAAGTAAATATTTTATATCTCATACTGTTGAATTTTCTTGTCGAAAATACAAATAAAATTAGCATAAGTAAATTATTGCAGCAATATTACTATCTTTGGATAGAAATATATGTAAGTAATCTCATGTTATCTTCTTGATACCTTGAATTCGATATTGTTCACACTCAAGCAAGTAAAATAAAACTTAGATTGTGCAAAGTAAATATTTTATATCTCATACTGTTGAATTTTCTTGTCGAAAATACAAATAAAATTAGCATAAGTAAATTATTGCAGCAATATTACTATCTTTGGATAGAAATATATGTAAGTAATCTCATGTTATCTTCTTGATACCTTGAATTCGATATTGTTCACACTCAAGCAAGTAAAATAAAACTTAGATTGTGCAAAGTAAATATTTTATATCTCATACTGTTGAATTTTCTTGTCGAAAATACAAATAAAATTAGCATAAGTAAATTATTGCAGCAATATTACTATCTTTGGATAGAAATATATGTAAGTAATCTCATGTTATCTTCTTGATACCTTGAATTCGATATTGTTCACACTCAAGCAAGTAAAATAAAACTTAGATTGTGCAAAGTAAATATTTTATATCTCATACTGTTGAATTTTCTTGTCGAAAATACAAATAAAATTAGCATAAGTAAATTATTGCAGCAATATTACTATCTTTGGATAGAAATATATGTAAGTAATCTCATGTTATCTTCTTGATACCTTGAATTCGATATTGTTCACACTCAAGCAAGTAAAATAAAACTTAGATTGTGCAAAGTAAATATTTTATATCTCATACTGTTGAATTTTCTTGTCGAAAATACAAATAAAATTAGCATAAGTAAATTATTGCAGCAATATTACTATCTTTGGATAGAAATATATGTAAGTAATCTCATGTTATCTTCTTGATACCTTGAATTCGATATTGTTCACACTCAAGCAAGTAAAATAAAACTTAGATTGTGCAAAGTAAATATTTTATATCTCATACTGTTGAATTTTCTTGTCGAAAATACAAATAAAATTAGCATAAGTAAATTATTGCAGCAATATTACTATCTTTGGATAGAAATATATGTAAGTAATCTCATGTTATCTTCTTGATACCTTGAATTCGATATTGTTCACACTCAAGCAAGTAAAATAAAACTTAGATTGTGCAAAGTAAATATTTTATATCTCATACTGTTGAATTTTCTTGTCGAAAATACAAATAAAATTAGCATAAGTAAATTATTGCAGCAATATTACTATCTTTGGATAGAAATATATGTAAGTAATCTCATGTTATCTTCTTGATACCTTGAATTCGATATTGTTCACACTCAAGCAAGTAAAATAAAACTTAGATTGTGCAAAGTAAATATTTTATATCTCATACTGTTGAATTTTCTTGTCGAAAATACAAATAAAATTAGCATAAGTAAATTATTGCAGCAATATTACTATCTTTGGATAGAAATATATGTAAGTAATCTCATGTTATCTTCTTGATACCTTGAATTCGATATTGTTCACACTCAAGCAAGTAAAATACCACATGCAATAATTTAATAAGCAATTCTTGTATTCAATTCGGCCTACTTTTAAGAACATGAATGCAGTGCGTCAAGTATTAGAAGCTATTGACTCTGATTTAGATGTTATAAGGGTACGTGCGAAATAAAAACTGTTTTTAGAATAGAATCATATATTTTGGTAGATCAAAGTGATAAGATGAAATAGTTATTAAAATAAATTACAAGTCACACCATGCGTCCTCTTCACTGCTTTGTTTAGATGACGGTGATTCTGGCGTTGGCGTAGAGCTTTCACTTTCTTCCAGTTCCCGTAGTTTATATTTAGATAATATTGCCTGTATTTCGTCCTGGGCGTGTATGCTATTTTTGAAATTCAATGTTTGTAATGAAGAGGCAACGTATTTGCCAAAATTGTTCAATTCATCGTTCCTTTTGCCTAATTTCGCCCTCTTTTCAATATTTTCCAGTTTCTTTGAGGTCGATTCTGTGTAACTAGGTGTTATTTTCGGTTTTTTAATGGGCACAGGTATTGGTTTTTCATCGAGGACATGCATATTTGAATTTGTAAAATTATCTGTATTTTCAATCTCATATTTGAACTCTACGAGTTGTGGCATTGAAGTGTCGTTCTGGAAACATTTATTTCATTATTTTGCAAAGATCGGACTGGAATACATGTAGTAGCTTTTCATATAAACATATAATAAAAATTTAGAACTACCTACAAATCGTGTAGCTCTTGTATAACCTCAAGACATAGTTGTAGTGTACGAAATAAAAGACGGGCGTAAGTTCGAGAGGTATAATTCGACTGATCAATTGTACATAATGCAGGGTACTTACAGACTAGGTTATATTCATGTACCTACTACATCACACTCCTCCGCAATAAATTAACAATAATCAGGATACTATATAATACAAAAATACTCATTAAAATTAGTCTTATATAAACATATGTTATACAAATAAATGATTATTTATAATCTGTACAATTTACTTAGGCCTATTAAGCCTACATTGCCTAACTGGCTGAACTCTAACCCGAGTGACAGGGGAGGTAGACTGTCGCCCGCCCGGGGAAGCCGGAACGGGCTGTAGCGGCGACGTCGGCGGCTCGCCCGCACGCGGCGTCCTCGCTCCCGCCGACCCCTCCGACTCGTCCGCATCCAAACCCGCGCACCCGGGTTCAGATCCTTGAGGGTCTGCTATGTCGGCTCGTCTGCTTAATCTAGGCGTGGCTGACGCTAACGATAGCCTGCCCTCGCTCGGTCGTTTCCGGAGCTGGTCTATGTGCCTGTGCACAATGTCGCCGTCCGCCCCCCTAACCTTGTAGTTACAGCTCCCTACAACTTCAACTATTTGGCCCGGTATCCATTTCTCACCCTTTAAATACTGCCTATACCAGACCTGGTCCGTCCTACCTAAACCTCGACTAGCCCCCGCGGCCGCCTCCTGCTGCCGTTGTTGCACGCGCCTAACATGGCCTTCCCGGTCCGGTTTTAATTGATCGAGACGCGTGCGAAGCCGCCTACCAAGTAGTAACACCGCCGGGCATTCCCCGGTCGTCGAATGTTCAACATTCCTGTAATATAGTAAAAACGACCAGAGTGCCTTATTTATATTTTGTTTTTCTTGAATCGCTTTCTTAATGACCCTCTTGACTGTTTTGACGGCGTTTTCAGCTAACCCGTTCGATGACGGATGGTATGGGGCAGTAAAGGTATGTTCGATTCCGTAATACTTATTGAAATATTCGAATTCCTTCGATGTAAATTGAGCCCCGTTATCCGAAACGATCTGCCTCGGTATACCGAATCTGCTGAACAATTCGTTTAATCGCTCAATTAAATAGGTTGCCGACGTACTCGTCATATTAAAAACTTCTAACCATTTGGACATGGCATCTACTACTACTAAGTATGTTCTCCCAGCGATATTTCATACACTTATTAATACCTATGATTATATTTAAGAAAATGTATATTAATACATACCGTATTTGATGTTGAATCTCTGTGTTCAGAAGTTTTCCTTACAAAAGAATCCATTAAATTATACCATGGCAGTTTAGACGTGTAAACTTCGGCAGACCCGGAGCTAATCGAATCTTTTATCTTTTTCCTTTCCCCATGATATTGTGTCCTTAAATTTTTTATCTTGTTTGTTATATCCTTAGGTCCTAATCCATGAACTCCAAATTCCTGTACAAATGATGCTAGTGCCGCATTCCGTGCTTCACGATTCTTATAATATTCATTTTCGGTATCCCATAGACACTCATGATTACGATAAATCATAATAAACCTGATTACGTCAGCAGAGTCGAATTTTAACACTTTTTGGCTCATATTCTAAGTAAAACACAGTAGCTTCTAGAACGTTCAATACTTGAATGGAACATTCGTCGCGTCGACGCAACTCCGTTCAATACTTGTAACGACCGGTAAATACGCCCACTTGTTAGTGTGTGAACACGTTGACTTGTGTGTGAGGACACAGTCACACGACGCAAGTTGCTTGTTGCATACAATGAAATACAAGCAATGAATGACTTATGGTCTAAACAATACGGAACAATCTTGCTTTTATGCAAGTTTTGTCTCAAAACTTACCAAGGTTTACATGAAATAATTTCATGAGATTAAAAACATTCAACACTTGAATGAAACAAATGTGGGATAGTCAAGTTTTAATAACAATTGTATCGTCAAAATTAAACGTATAATTTATTTTAGAACTTTACGTAGCGTAAGGTAGCGTTAGTGACCTGTTATAGTTTACTTTTTATGTCTATGCCCCGATATTATTGTCGGTGTACACCCATATGTCTGTGTTTAGATAACTCAAAACTTGTAAGCAATAGTCTCAACATATTACACAGTATTGGTCCAAATAAAACACATCTGCAATTATTTCTTGTCATTTATTCAATAATTGCATTCCATTTTTAAACAAACATGCTTGTAAAAGTTGCTTACAATTCTTGAAGATCAATTATTCCACGTAATGTGTAACATTCAATTATTTCTGATGTATGTGTTTGTGTGTGTGTGTGTGTTTCTGCATAAGCCATGCGCATAAGGTGTACCGATGACTCCCCCACCTAACACCGACCACGTCCCGCGCTCTTCTGCTCAGTACCGTCAGTTACGTGACGTCATGAGGTCATCGGCAAAGCTGCACATGAAAATATATTAAGTTGAGTACGAATTTTACTAGGTAAAAACAATGTAAGTTCAAGAAGGAATTCCATTTATCAAACGAGTTCACGCGTGACGTATTTATCTTGTTACAAGTTTATTTCTGTGCGCACAATCATCGTCTAGGCTTACATTAAAGATAACGCGTTACTTAATAGACATTGTGTTGTCATAACAACATTCCATCGCGATATGTAGTTCATTTGTTGATGGAATTAATTTATCCAAATAAAAACAGGTTCTTGACCTAAGTGGTTGGGAGAATTCTAGATTTTTGTTTGGCAAGATGCCGGCACATTTTAGTCGTTAGCCATATGGATAACGAATCTTCTAGCAGACACCAACCTCAGTTTTCACAGTTAAAATTTTCTTTATCGCATGCACAAACAAAAGAAACGTTAATTATGTTTTAAGACTGACAACACACATGTCCCTAGCTGAACCACTTATATGAAATGTACTGGCACGTGAGAACGTGAACACGATGTTTGGTTTTGTGACATCTACGTGCATATAAGTCGAGGAAAAGGATGAAAGAGGTAGCTTGACACTGACACATCTCGTTTAGAATGATCTCGTTGACATGTTACTGGCATGTGTCGATGTATTGTGCTAGTAGCTGGCGCGTGCCATTAGTTGGCATGCCAGCTACCTCATTTTATTGGCATGTATATTCCGCCTTATGTTTATCCGAAACAAAAGATGCGGGTGATGACGTATTATATTTCCGTAGAATTCGACTGCGGCAACACTTGTTGTCCCTTTTTTAAAAGGAAAATAAAAAGGATGAAATGACTTTATACAAGTGATTCGATGGTCGACACCCAGTTATGAAATCTCGCTAACAGACATGTGCATTATAAAATGCTTATGAACTTGTATATTCAGTTGTACAATGATATCGACGTGTGGCTTATCAGTTGCCTCTGCTTCCGTTTGACATCAGCTACGCCCGGACAAGGATTTTTTTCCTACTGTGGTTATGAATAATATTTAATTCAATGAAATTAAACCTAGTAATAAAGAGTTAAGAAAATATAAATCTCCTTATTCGGACATAGTTCTTTTAGATTCCTATAATATTAATTAAAATAACGATGTAATTTTTATTTATTAAAAGACTTTGTTATTAGTACATATAATGTTATTTCGAGAGTTCAAGAGCATATTAATGAAAAAAGGTAGTCAAGAGTCCTCTTTGTAACACGTGTTTTTATTTGTGGCCCAACTATTTCTAGACTGGTTTCTGAAAGTCATTTTTATATTCTTCTTTTTATAAATAATTTATAGTTAATGCTAGACAAAATTCACCATATTACTAACGACAACCCACACAAAACTTATTGTATTTCAAATCCTTTATTTTCTCACTTCAGTAATTTGAAATGGGTCAGTATCATGGTCAGATGATTGTTATTTTATAATTATAATTATGAATAATTAATTAAGAATAACTATAAAAATACCATAATAATAATTAAGAACAAATTACATCGCTGCTTCATAACTCCATAACGAGTCTCGTGTAATTCTTCTGTTATAACATAAGCGGTCATTAAAAAAAGTTTCGCCCTACATCGGCTTATGATGCCCCAATTTTCATATTAGCAAAATCCGGAGGCTGAGGCCGAGAGCTTTCAGGTTATGTAATAGGCTCCATTGTGGCGACAGACGCCCGCTAGACGGCGCCGGCTCGGCGGGCGCCCCGAGGGAGACGCACAACTTTTGCGAGTCGTCCCTCTCGCACCGAGACTACTGGCGCCCTTTCCCGAACATGTACAGCCGCAAACACAATACTATAAGTTTTTGCGAAAAATTTGACATGACATGTGAAATCACGAGTTTATATGTGCATATGTCAATTCCCTTGCGACTATTTGTAGATTTAAACAACTTAACATATTATGGAGAGTATGGTGTCATTCGACTTAGTTTCTACCCAGGAGTTTGATACTCCAAGGAACTCCAAGAATCCTAGGAGCACATTAAGTCCAGCGTAATAACTTTTTATAGTAACCACGTCGGGTTAATAAAATTTAGTCTCTAAACTGTATCTATGTATTACGTGCCCGACTGTACTGCTAGAAGTTTTCACGAAAGCTTTATGGGTTTTTGATATGCTGAAATTTACAGTCGCCTTTCTAGTTTTGGAAGGTTTGAGTTATGGTTGGAGGTTTTAGGGAGGCCGGGGATCAGTTAGTTCATTTGAAATGAGGATGTCGCTGATTACTTTTGTATTCCATCTTAGTTTTAGATGGTTCCAAGGGGATATTTGATTAGATTATGTATGGGATGTAAATAATAATTGTATACACCTGGATATGTAAGTTTATTTAATTGTGGTTATAAATGTATTGAGGAATCTATTATCGGAATGAATGGATATTGGAAATTATAATCTTAGTTTTCATAAATGAACACGTGTGTTTGAGTTTTCCGTTTTGTCAAATTTATAATGTCCTTACTTTGTTTAATATATTATGGCATTGTTTTATATTTATTTGTAATCGCCTTTCTTTCTTCCACAGGTATGAGAGCTGCGATGTGAACGGGACAGATATACACGCCAAATATAGTGCCTTATTTTTATATTTACACCCACAAACCTAACTAAGTTATATTTTTATATTAACACATCACTTAAGAAAAACGAACGAAAAACGCAACGAAACGAAATTTATCTGGTAAGTTATATTCATATGAGTATAATAAAAAAAGAGTTTATTAAAGGATGATGTTCGGTCTAGTCGTATGTATAGATGTACTATTTGGATGGATGGATGTTTGTTACTAGGCATGTCAAAAACGGGTATACGAATCTAAGTGAAATTTAGCACAGATATAGAATATAATCTGGAAGAAAAGGCTAATTACTAAGTTTTTTTTATCCCGCGTGAACGAAGTCCTGGGCAAAAGTCAGTTTAAGTCATAAAAAAGATATTGAAAATAATTTGTGTACTGCTTATTAAAATAAGCACTTTACATATTGTTTCAATTTACTCAATTGATATAACAATTTGAGCGAAACATAAATCTGCAAACACTTACGATGTATCTGTAACATCAACACAAGTGTTTCGAGTGTTCTCATGTCGTTTAACAAATATACATGTCTCATCTCAGTTAACTCGATAACAGGCATGATGTTAATATAAATGTTTTGTTTAGGGCAAACTTTACTTTGTCTAAAGTGGAACATTGGAATTGGAATTGCATATATGTATAGGTACTTCTCTTAAATAAGTCTTAAGAATTGATTAGATTTTTTTACTCACGTATTGGGCACATTTTCGAAGTTTCGATAACAGTTTATAATTGGATTTTTATCATTACTGTTACTATGAAAGGATGCGTCCGTATATTTAATTGATACAATGGGACTTGGCGTGCAATTACAAACATTAACATAGGCCAATGTCCCGCGTGCAATAGGGATGAACGGGGTCGCTAGGGGACGCCCCTGTGACCTCACTGTTGACGTATCCATTGATACAAGTGATTGCACTCAATCGTCGCCTTTAATGCATAAAATGATCTCAAGTGTCAGAAAGTAGAAAGTTCACATCACGATGGTAAAAATACACGGTTACCCATGACGTGGCTCAATGTAACTAACAATGACCACTAAGTAACTATAATAAAAATATTTTTTCGTCATAATTTTTCTGATATGTTTTTGTATTTGAATTTTAATTGTTTTAGAGCCCTTAGTAAAAACTTTTAGCGTGATGTGTAGTAAGAGATTTTTGTCTATCAAGATTTAGTAATAAAAATAACTAGGCAACATTAGCAATTGCGAATATATTAATATGTTGATCACATACGTAGAATTTCTAATGAAATCTCATCGGTCGTCAATAGCTGAGACTTCCGGCACAAGTCGGAAGCTGTCATGTAGCTCCTACACACGCCCTGAATGTTCGGTGTCTTTACACTTTGGTATACGAAGAATCAATAAATGAATAAATAGTTTTTGATATACTGGTTTATTTTTATAAATAATATTTATAAAAATGGAACCAAAAAATTTTTGATTAAAATCAACACCATCTAGTGACAAAACTTGGTAACGGTGAAAGTGGATTGCTTACGTGGCTTTACTAAAGCAGGTACGAAGGTACCTTGATGGTTCTTGTTTTTTTTTTGATGATTGTGTGAGGGTGTAATTAGGTTATCTGAAGCACAAGAGGTCAGATCATTTTAGGCGGCAAATGTTTTCAATTTTGGAATTAGGTTGATTCGAAAGTCTAGATTGTAAAATACCTTGACGCTTGACTGATCTCATGTAAAGGGATTGCCATGGAGATAATATAATCAATTTTAATAGTAATTTTAATGTAAGTTAAAAAATTGGACGGGTAACTTTATTGACCCTAAATCATTTTATGACATTATGAAGGGATTAATAACTCCCACAGCGGCCCCAAAAAAGGGCCACCAATATCCAAGTATTCGCAACGATACGAATCGATAAACAAAATCACGATCTCCGGAAATCCGAGCGGAGTTCGAGATGCATTTCCATCTTTCGACGTCTTTTCACCCTCCGAATATCATCCCCAAAGTTCCCGCTCGCTTCCCTTTTGCGGCGCGCAAGTGCGAAGGGGATGGGGTGAGGTTGGCGCGCGTGCGCGAACCGACCCCTCATCAACGTTGGAGACGCTTGGTAGTGCCAAGCGCAAGATCCTGACGCGTCGTCGACCACCAAGAACATTCCTCCGTGGACCGTCCGCGGAGGCGGTGGCCCGCTCTCTCACATCCCTTGCCGCTCTCTTACATCCATAACATAAAACTAGTTGAAACTCTGTTCTTTTGCCTCAAATTCTCCTACAAATCTCTAAAACATTCGAATCTCTGTATCACAACTTACCTGCTATTTACGACTCATGGTAAATCCGTTTCCCATTATTGTATTACCAGAAGAGCTAAAAGGTTGTGAGAGAGCGAGAAGGAGGGTTGTATAGTATTTTTTAAAAGTGGGAACGAGACAACGTGATGAGCCTGCACTCCGTCCTGAGGTAAGTGCAAGCCGAGTTACGAGCGGCCACGTGCTCACGAAGTTTCCCTTTTCAGGTCGAGCGTGAACCGATACTAGTCGATTCGAACCGCGTTTTCATTTTCATTCTTGCTTCACACTTTGGTTACTCGTTTTTTTTTAGATATTAGCTGTTCCCTTAAATTTAGGTTACTGTTATTAGCGGTGTTTGTATTTTTTTAAAGCATTTTATTACACTGAGGGACAGTGTTTACAGTTTTAATTAAATAAAACACAATAAAGATTTGAATAGAATATATAAATATTTAATTTAGATGTTTGTTATATTTTTAATCTTCATTTATACAGTCCTATATGGTTTCTATATTTATTACTATTTAATTTTTAAGTAATACCCTCGTAACCCAAGTTGCTAAGGTCATCGAACTCGACTCGCTCGCTACGTAGAGTTTTCCTTCCGCGAGTTAAACTTGTGTTAACATTCATTTAGATTTAAACGAGTGCCTTGATCAGCTAGTTATCATTGTAATCACAAGGGTTCATTAGCCTCGTAGGCTTACTCTAAGGGTTACCAGAAACCCCTTTTATGTCTTACTTGAAATCTGGACTAAAAAGGTCCAAAAATGTAAAGACTTGTAACATAATAGTTATTCCTTTAGTTGAGAAGTAATTGAAATGTTCTGTCGCATTTTAAAATGTGTTCTTGTGAAAGAATAAATCCTGAATCTTCTTCTATTCTAAAGTAGATCGATTCTTTTTAAGACACCCAAGTCCAAAGTCCTTAAAATAAAATTGGTTTATTTTTCAACCTTTAAGAACTTTCCGGGAATTCTGAGACTGTTATAATAAATGTGGTTTAATTTAAAGTTAAAAATGTTTAAATCGAAGGAAGTTTGAAAGTACCGCCAGCGATGAAATTGAGAAGCAAAAGATTATCGTTGTATGAACATTTTATGTAGAGAGATATTCATATAAACAAGGGAGTATTAAAACAAATATAATATTGATGGCTGCAAAGGTAGAGGAATAGGGAAGAAAGTTTGGATGGCTTGTGTGAATTCAGATATGACGGCTGTGTAAGGAAGAGCAGACCATTCGTAGGGACAAGGGCAGGTTGATGATATCATATTTTTGTTTATACCACTTGGTTTGAATTTTACGTTATGTTGAAAGTTGTATTTTACTGTAAAATACGTAATTGCACGATTATGATAATGTAGATGTCGTTGGTTAAATTTTTATTTTTATTTTTTAATAACGTTCTCGTTTAAACATTTTATCCCCTTTGAAATTGTTTAAATGAAAACAATTAATTCCCTGATTAGCTATTCAAATAATACCACAAATTATTTTTCGACAGTAATGATAGCATAATCAAACAAAATATTTATTATTGTGCCATTGATTGTAATTGGTTCGTATACAAAGCATCAAAAGACTAACTATCCATAATCAATGTTTGCAATTTGGCTTATTCGCGACGTGCCCTGATCCTTACTAATTGAATAAGGACGTCTCCATAAATTAGGGGTATTAGGGGAATCATCGAGTCATTCATTAGTATAGTTGTTGCAGTCAGGAGTAATACGTGTTTGTTCTCGGCTCGGTCTCCTGCTGAGATGATTGCTCGGAGGGGCACGTTTGATTGATTGGCAACCTACGGGGTACATTGATGCTCCCGCCATTATTTTAAACAATTCCCTCGTTTGTTTTATCGTCGTGCATTTCTTAGCGGTCTGTTTGTTGGTTGGCTTTTTTGTAAAGATAAGAAAAGATTTAAAAGTTGTATATTTTTTAGTTCACGGGTCGTCTATTACGTGGTGAAATTTTAGACTACCACTTCCCTGAAATACTTAAAATCACGTGTAGAGTCATGTTTCGACTTTTTTTTTTCGGAACTCCCTTTCAAGCCTCACGTGATTAATATTATATATAGCCTCACGTGATTAATAGTATATTTTAGCCTTGAGTGAGAGTACTTACTCTCACTCAAGGCTAAAATATAAATTTTGGATGGTATTAAATCGCAATTTCTGGACATGACTGCGAAAGTTATTTAACGTAGACAAGATATAATCTAATAGTGTGTTTATCTGCACAAAAAATATTATTTCCGGTCATCAATCATGTCTTTTCCATTTGCTCCCGTCTACGGAATCTTATTGAATTCGATAAAAATCATTGGAATCGGTAATTCGGCATCTGCATTTCGTTGAGAGTCGCTGACGTGTAAGTCACCCCACGTCCGTTCAGTGTTCATTCCATCCCCCTAATTCACTTATAAAAACTGACTATCCGATATCCCGTGTCGGACAGCCGTGACGATATCCGGTTCGAACCGGATATCCGATATGCCGGAAGCGCTGCTCGCGCATCACAGTTTGTGTCGCAATTTTTCTATATTTGATAAATTGCCGAGTTGTTTACTCGACGTATTACAGTTCATTTGCATAATCGTAAACGTAAGTAACTATATATTCTATTGTAAAAAAACAATCCGCTTTTGTATCGAATTAATTCACATTTGAATCTGCTGAACATAAAAACCGACAAAATATTCTACAATCACATATCTTCTGACTAAAGGTTTTTAATTAAGTAAAAACATTGGAACATGGAAGTTGTGTAATACTAGCTGTTGCTCGCGACTTCGTCCCCGTGAAATTTAAAATATAGCCTATGTTACTCACAGAAAAATTACCTTTCTAACAGTGATTTTTTTTTTTAAATCGGCACATTAGTTTTTGGGTTATTTCAATACCTATAGAAATACAAAAAAACAAATCTGTTCTCTTTTTAACATTAGTATAGATTAAGGCGGACAAAATCATTAAAGTAAGTTGAAATTGCAGAAAACCTTTTCAATATTATTAAATAGCCACATTATTATAACTTATTTCTTTGACGACCACACCTATGACAAGCCTGCCTACACAATAGCTAAGAAAATCGCTCCAGTCTCCCAGGCGCCAGACTTGGCGGCGCCGGAGTCTATTGATCCCCCCTCCTTTCACCCCTCCCTGTCTCAAATGACACCATATCATAAGGGGTGGGGATAACGCATGCGTATTACTTGTTTGCGCAAATCCCACAGGATTATAGATTTTCTCCTACGCACATTCTCTCAGCAACATACTTAATCGGACTAGCGGAAGACCTACAGCATCTTGGAGCAGCTCGCCTTAACTTGCTCTTGAGATTTATTTATTGCCGATTTTAATTATTTTTATATAGTTTTTAAAGTATTCTTTCTTCTTATCGTTAATTTTTTTTAATCTTAAATTAAAAAGAAAATTATGTTCACGAAACAAAGTCTTCAACGGTAAGTTTAATGTTTTAAATGTTTTTTTTATAGTTCATAAAATGTTCAATCTTAACTTCGAATATGATATAACGATGATGATGGCAAATATCTTTTTTCAATATCGTCCCCTTTGCTATCCATTAAGGGTGGGCAGGGCTTCTGCTATCTTTCAACTTGTTGCAGATGTCTGTTAGCAACAGTCGCTTTGTTATTTTAGCGAATTCAGGTTAACGCTTGGTCCTTTGCCACCATTTAATAAAAAACAGATATCAAATTATGCTCTTTGTATATTAAAGTAAATAGATTTTTGAATACTCTATTAGTCGTCTAAGTTCTACAAGCTATCCTGCTTTTATTTCATTGTATAGCATATTGCTGCCAAGGTAACCAAATAAACCAAAGATTGGCTATTTGTTCCCGTGCAATTATTTTAGCAAGTATAAAAGAAGTCCCCCAAAATCTTTTCTTATTTGCCGTATTATCTTACACAAGAGTACTTAAGTGAAAGAATGAAACAATAGACTGTCCTTTAGCAGATAATCCACTAATGGATATCAACAAATCACACAATAGTGTAACTAGATACGATAACAGGCTATCAACTTTGCTACACGTATGTCGAGATGACACGCGCTGTGATGTGTCGGAGGCTGCGTTTTGTCAGCCCTGTCACACAACCCTTTGTGGCCATTGTCTCGGCGCTGAGAGGTGCCCGACAGGCCCGAGGGGCTGTTATTGAATTATCAAGTCTATTAACCGCGTCTAGGGTTACCATTGTCTTTTCTATTCTGATATGGAAAGGTTTATCCATTATTTTCATTCTTGGTCACATTTATTATATATTTCCAGAGTATTTTCAATTACTAAATTTGTGGATAAGTAAATGTCAACGAGGATCAACATACCTTTGGGAACAATAGCCTTAGTTTTTTTCGGAATAGTTTTTATTTTATTTTCTTAATTTACTTAGTTTATTCAGATGTCATACGTGTCCATTGTCGCGTCATATAAATGAAAGCACAATGTTCACGCAAGTGGAAACGTGAAGTAAATGAGTTAAGACGCCTTCGCTCTCTCAGTTGACGGGGGCGAGTTGGTTATCACTTGTTCATAAAGTTTTCTTTAATAATGTTCTTAGTTTATGAAAGCGATGTTTCTTGTTGAACGTTCTTGTATCCTTCTACGGTTATTGGGGTCCAACATTTTATTCATTGCTAAATTGTAATATTTTTTTGAGCGCAATGATGTTTTATTTCTAGTAAGCTAAATGAATGTAATGTTACAGTTGTAGATAGATTAAAAAATTAAGTTTAAACAAAAAAGTTTTTCTCGTTCGTCACATCCTCAATAGCTCTTTTAACTCGCGGTAAAGAAATAAATTCACGCCCTGCCCGAAACATTCTTTATCTTACTGTCGCCTCATAGTGCACAACGATATACTGCTTTGACCAAATTAATTTTACATTCAACAAAATTTGCCGTATAAAATGACTTTTTAAAAGAAGTTCATTGCTACTTAAAAGCTCCTCTCACAGAACAATGAAGACAAGGGCCTGAAAAATGAGTTACGACAGCTCGTATTTCTTGCTGGTTAAATTTTTTATGACAGTATAACAGCCATCACTGACTCATTCCTTAGCTGCCCATTCGATCATTGCACAGTATTAAAATTCCAAAAGGCCCGTCTGCGGGCCATTGCAATCCGTTTTATGCAAAACTCCCTGCAATAACTCGCGCCCTTATGACTATGGGCCCTTTTAATGAACGCGTAGGAATTCTCCTATGTATTCCCACCCTCTATACAGTCCTTATGTCTATGGCTTTAAGGTTCAAGTTGTATTCTCGCTTTCAACATCAAAAGCTTTTATGATTATGTCGTTGAAAATGTTTTATTTTCCATGTGATAATTTATTACACTTTTAGTTTTATTATTAAACTATGCCGACTAATGATGGAACTTCAACATTCTTCTAAGTTTTTTTGACTGACTAATAGTATGCTTTTTTTAGGAGACAGTTCTTTTATATAATTTCACGATAAATCAGAAATCAGGTATACAAAGTTAGGCTTCTGTTTACTAACTTGAAATAACTTCCGAAAGATAATTATAATAAGAATGTAAGGAATTTCTGAGATTCATAGAAAATAATAGGGGCAACTTAAAAGTAATCCTACTATTGGTTGCCTAATTTTTATTATCCTGTGCGTAGAAATAGGCAAATTTTTTGTGTTTCTATTTTCGTAGTTCCTGTAACTTGCCCTTTCGTGACCTTCTATAAATATAATGTACGGTCAATAATACATCAGTAACCGGTGGCGTACAAGCGGCTCCGTTCTAGTTCCCTGAACGGTAAAAATAAACTATTAGGTAAACTCCTACAGGCCGGATTTGTACGCCATGTTTCGAAATAGTCGCCAGTACAAACGCCTGTTTTAACATGTAAAAAAAATAGTTAACTTATTTATATAATGGTTCCTTAATAAATACAACTGATAAAGATTTCTAATTTGTATGTTCATGAAATATTTTCTTGGCTTAGAGAAAGAGAGAGCAACTAGAAAAACAAAAACCTATCTATCTCTATGGTAAATTTTACCCACATCCGTGAAACCATTTTGGATTTTTTGGCTAATAAATAACCATCTAATATTAAACATTCGTATTAATAATATTAGTAAGGTTTGCGTACGTTTCGATGACATAATATCTTGATTCATTGAACATTTTAATTATCCTCTTTTAAAATGGTTCATTCCAGTTACATTTAAATATAGGCGAGTGGACATAGTTAACCTTCATTGAATTCTCTCCTAATATGGACATCGAATTAACTTTACATGTAGGCCAAGGTTTGGTTGCAGATAAATGTATTATAACTGGATTTTACGTTTTTTATTAAGACACGAGAGCAACAAAAGTTTAGTTATACTCGTAATTCAATTAGGATTTATTAACTTATTTAGTTATATGGTTGATTTTGTTGAGGTTAGGGAATAAATAAAATTTCAATGCATAGACACTCTTTTCAAGATAGAGTTTCTAGCTAAAGGTTTGTCTGTCTCAGTTTTCTCTGACTGATCTGTGATAACCTTGGCACTTTCTTTTCCCATTAAAAAAAATCTGAGTTTCGTGTTCTATAATGCTATGTCTAAGTATGTTCAGCCAACCGTCCATTAATATAACCTTTGTATTGCAGACGGCGAACGTGTCGAGCGAATTTGAAGCGGAGGCGAGTTCGTGACGCAGCCTCCGCGACCGCCTGGAGCAAGCCCTCCAAGACAACTGGCGGCGGCTGACACAGCACCGCTCTGAAGTACTGGAACTATATCTTCTTGTTTAACTTGATGACTATGAGAACCCTTAATGTAGTAAGGTGTTATAATTTGCTGGTCGGTTAGGGGAGTACTCGTATTAACGACGAGACAAATGAAATGGCATGGACTATAAGTATAGTGGTAAGTTGATATGCAAAAAATGTACCTGCAATTTCTTCCTAAATTAAAGGCACTGCTCCTCAGAAATGCGACTCGGAAATGCTATTCTAAGTGAAAGTGTGTTCTAAACTGCTCAAGTAGTAATCATTTTGATATCTATTATCTCGTGAGCACAGCAAAGGAATGGAACAAGTTGCCGGCGTCGGTGTTCCCGTCGATTTAAGCCCCAAGAGCAGGGTGAATCGGTACTTGCTGAGCTAGCGTGTAACATCCTTCGACCACGTCTTCACTTATTATAGTTCAGTGGAATAATATAAATATAATAGTTAGGTGGAATCGTGGTCAATCGCTGGTTTATTTAGGATAAAAAAAATATTAGGACATAGTTTATTTGTTCTCTACAAACGCTAAAACCCTAAGAAAGTAATGTTAAATCGTATTATACTATTATATTAGATTTCATATTCTATGAAAGCATACTCGACGCGGTTACAATGTATAAACATTTTTTTCTCGGAACCTCAGCGGTGTAGTCGACCTTGGTTATGAAATACATTAGTGCATCGTGATGTCATCTCGCAATGCGTTATGTGGACGACGCAAAAACTTTTATAAAACATTGTTTACCGTGAGCTTTTTAATGTTCGTAAACATTTATTACGAGAACCGTACATTTTTCCGGAATAGTAAGTGCTAGGCGAAGCGTTTTTCTTGAGTACTAACGGTTTATTTCTGCATCAAATTTATTCAGATCCTTACAACTTTTAGAGGTATATGGTAACAAATGTATAGCTTACTGTGGGTTGCAATAATGACGTCAAAATATAGAAGTCGATTGAGTGTCATTCACTCGTTCTCTTTGAAAAGAAAGAGACAGTAATATGAGGCATGGTAGTGGAATTTCACGTGTCTTTTTAACTCGAAGATCGAGATCAGCAGTACAGACCACCTGTACGTCTCCCCGTGTCCGCAATGCTCCCCCGTTCCGGTGAAGTATAACGTCTTGCCGCTGGACTTGCTGCTTTTTACCCCACTTCCCGGTAATTCGCCACTCGCCGCGTACTCCGCAATGCTGTACCGTTGAACCAGTATACTATGTTGTATTGGTTACGATTTAATTTAGTTCCGTCACTGAATACTGCATTCATTTCGCTTAATAAATTAAAATTTTATTGAGACATCTTTATTATGACACGAATAACATAAATGCCGTCATTATTATTGTATTTTATTTTTTTACATTTTTAATTATCTTCCTAAAGTAAATCACACTCAATGTACGATTGGTATGGTCCCTTAGGTCATTTCCCTATGCTTTCCCACACTATCTGTGGTTACCAAGTTTCGTTCTCCAATTCACGAAAATTGTTACGGTCGGTGTTTTTGTAATCAAATCCCTTGTTGTGACTAACAAATTATAAAAACTACAATATTAGTCATTATTATTAATGAGTCATTTAATATCATTATTACAAATTATTATTATGAGGCTTATGTCTCATTTCGTCAACGGCTACTGTGTAAACACCATACATGCGAATATAATTTAAATGTGATTCGAAAATCTTTATTCAATTAAAATTAATGTTTTACGAGAAGCGACTGAAATAAAATAAACGTTAGTGATATGTTCTTAGTTAAAACCTGTGAAATAGAAAAGTGCGGTAATAAAAAAATTGTGGAAATATAAACGCGTATGCTTGGAATCGCCTTTGCAGTTATAAGGATTCAAGTTAGTATTAATAACTGAACAATTCTTCAGGAATGGTTCTGATATTTTTATAGTATAAGAGCTCGCGCACACCTCTGACTAAACTATCGAACAACTGTTTAGTCGCGCTTTGATTCCTATGAGCTTATATGGATTTTTAGTTGTGCAACTAAACAGTTGAATTAGCTACGAAACAATCGACAATCGCACAACAGTTGTGTGATAGTTTAGTAAAGGTGGTGCGCTTTATAGAGTAAAGTTATCATTAACCGTAGATTTCAACTATTGTTCTGGTTGTTACAGGAGTCGTTCAGAGGCCGTCAACGACACAGCTCCTTCAGTCAGGAGGGGCCTCGCCGGAGGAGGGCCAGCGCGCACTCCCTCGACCTCGAGAGGCCTGACAACATCGCTACTATACACAGGTCAGTTGGCCTCGAATATGTTACATGCACTTGATAATTGTTCTCACGCTAACTAGTTTGCGATAGATATTGCGGCACAAATAGCTTTTTAAACGTACTATTTTTTTTTTTTAATTGAACGGCTATGCGCCGTCCACTTGCTTTCCTCGGACACGGAGTCTGAGTTCTTTTTTATCTTTATGAAATTTTCTTACATTTACTTTTTTAAACGTACTATTAAAAACTTAGAGATAAAACGGAGAGATATATTTTTTCTAGTAGATTAGCAATGACTAAAAATTATTATTTGAGGAACGCAGGTAACCTTATAATGGGGATGTTTCCTAATGTTACAAATTCAAATAAAGTTATGTTTAATATTTTAAAGACAGTATTTTAAAACCTATAATAACATTTGGAGACCTTGAATGTTTGTCTCAATTGAAATATAAATTAAAAACGCTGCATTATTTTTTACCCTCCATTACTCGATCTCAAACACCAATCAGAGCTCGGTGACGTCGCTTCTTCGCAAACAACATGGCAGTGTGGCCTGCTTCAGTGAATGTCAGTGCATTTTGTAGTTATAATTTTTGTCTAAATGATTATAATAATTGAGTTTTCGTGTGTTATATTATGAGGACTCCATTATTAAGTGTTTTTATCTTTACGACATATTTTACGAGCAAATGTTTCGATCAATATGACGAAAAAAAATTAGTAAAACCTATTTGAGTAGCTAATTCAATTTGCATCTGGTCACATTGAATCAGCTGTCGTCAATATTTGTCATAATTTTATAATCATAATTACAGTTATAATCACAGAGTACTTTGTAACATACTGAAATAGAGACCAATCTTCGGCCTAAAATTGGGTAACATGAAGAAAAGCGCCATCTCTATTTCATAGTTGACAACTTTCTGTCTTTCGTCTTCTGTTTCTTTCTGTTTTTTTTTTTTTTGGTAATGAAATGGGGCAAACGAGCGGTATTTGAAATTTTAAATGTAGGTATATAAAAATATCTAAATATCCATATACCATTATGAAAAGATTTATATATCCACAGAGGATACTGTTGGACGGTTACTTTCTGCCGTCCCGGGCTCTGGAGGTGTAGGGCTATTGAAACACTGTCTCCACATAGTTAACAAGTATATTATAAGCATCAACAATCACATTTTATACAATCTCATATTTCATATATCATAAAAAAATCAAATAATAGGTGAGAAAAGGCAAAATGATTTTATCTTCGTTTAGTGCATTTTTTGATTTTTTGCAAAACATCGTCTCCATCATCAATTTGGAAACCCGTGTAGTACTTGATGCATACCTTAAATAGCACATCTTATATAATATTATTTTACGCATTAAAGGCATGCTTTAATGTACAAAGAAGTATCAGAGAGATTAGTGCAACAATTTACTACTCTTACTTTACTGCTATAAATATGGTTGTGAAAGAACCAAATACATGTTAAAGACAAAACACTACAAACAAATATTTAAGTAGTCCGGTAATGTACAGGGGCACTAGGCCAAAGAAGTGGACTATGGCTATAAATTCTCATTATACGACGTCTTACTGCTGGATAGAGACAGTGTTATAAAGTCTGTAATGGTCTAAAGTAAGTAGACATAGAATCAGACATACCTCCGCTTTCTTTACAACCAGGAACGCAACAATGCTTGTCAGATGACATATTTACCTAAATACTGTTGAGGATTTTCAAATTAACCGATAATACAGCGTACTTTAACGATAATTCAATGTAATAGACAGTAATAGATATTTTATTTATTGAGAGACTGACATCGAATTACAAGTGACAATTAAAAAGGAGTAAATCAGAGTTGAGTATATTGTATAAAACTAAAAAGGTTTGATTCAACAAATACACTACAAAAAGAGCTACTAAATAGCGGCATCTATCGTACATTAATTGAACTAGTAATTTTATTCGTAAAACTGCCATCTGTTACTTGTAGTTGGCATATATAGCAAATATAATACTACTAAAAACAAAATTAGTCTCTTTCCTTTTATCAAAATAGATCTAAGGTCCTCCGTTATATTGCAATATTTTATCTTCGGGTTTCCAAGTTAAATGTACTGAGATTGTGCCGCATGGTTATAATACATTTTTTAAATTGATATTTTTGTATTCATAATTTATACTTTAAATGTTCTTTGCCATAAATAAGCAACAAAAAAATATAATATGTTGAAAGTATAACCTTCTCTTCAAAATTTCGTGTTATTGATAAAAGATTTAACATAATGGAAACTGCATTCATCAAAGAAACTTAACGAAAATAGATTTTTTGTTGGTGACAAGTTACTTTACTAGAAACAAGTATTTACTTGTACCGGAGTTGTGAAACATGTAAAGATTTTTTAATAACTATCAAAATTCAAGATGTCTGTTTTATCATGACTTTGACAGAACGCGACGCGAGGTTTGTTACCAGAAAACGTGACGTCATGAGGCGTATTCGCGGTCTTTCGAGAAGTTGTTTTTAGTTAAGTGTTTTTGTAATGAAATGATGCGTATATGATTTTATTACATTTTTTTTCGTGTTTAGATATGGATTATCTACAAAATAAAAGCAATTCCAAAAATTAGGAACATGCCCATTTTATATTCGAATATGGATATGTAATGTATTCTAGATATTTTCTGTATTTATCGTTAGCAACATCAAAGATATGTGAATATGTAAATGGATTACTATTGAGTTTCTTTTATATTGAACATATTTTGTTATTTGAAAATTATTTATATTAATGACAAGCCACTGCCTTGTACAATGACGCAACCAAGATGTTGGCGTTCGAATGACATAAGCTAAATATTTCTTGTTATATATGCGACCATTGCCTTTCAATGAATAATAAGCTCTTCATATTACGTACCTATCGCTTATTCTCAGTACATATGCTGAATTTATAAATGCTTTCTTGTTATAACATTGAGAATATACGACTTTTCTGGTCCGAATTTACGCGATTTTTTGCAATTCGTTAGTGTCCCTTAATCTCATGAGATAAAGGATTAATATTACATAGTGTGTGTAATGATGTCTTTAATTTTATTTCAGGGCACAATCCCTAAGCAAAATGGCAACTTTATCACTTAAAATCTCATTGGAGGGCGGCAAAGTGGTGAAAACTATACAGTTCGACCCCTCCACGACAGTGTACGATGCGTGTCGCATCATCAGAGAGAAGATATTGGAGGCGAGCTCCAGTGATCGTAAGCATCACTAATGAAGATTATTGAAAACTTATATTTCAAAGAACAGTACCTCACGTTATCTTATTCATTCACAGCGAAAGAATACGGTCTATTCCTGGCATCAGAAGAAGATAACAAAAAGGGCATATGGCTGGAGGCGTCGCGCAGCCTCGACTACTACATGCTGCGTAATGGCGACCTGCTCGAGTACAACAAGAAGACACGAAACTTGCGTGTTAGGATGTTGGACGGTGAGTAATAAATCTTACTGGCGTTCTTAGATCACTAAGAACAGAATATCTTCGTGCAGATTAAAAATAAATAAAAATACAACAGAAATATCCACCAATGGACTTTTTAAGTGACTCTGAGAGTATTTCAGTAAGAATTCTTCACAATGAAGTTCGATTATGGAAATAAGAATTGTAAGTAAAATATGATTTTGTATTCAGGAACCGTAAAAACACTCCTAGTGGACGACAGTCAGATCGTGGCTAACCTCATGGTGGTGATATGCACCAAGATTGGTATCACCAATTACGACGAGTATGGACTGGTAAGCTGTCATATTACAAAATGTAATACTTAAGATAATATTTAAATTACTACATACTAATATTTTTGATGTTTTCTTTTAGGTACGCGAAGAACAAAAGGAAGAAGTAGACCCGTGTGAGAAACCAAACTACGGTACATTGACATTGAAACGTAAGCACCAGGAGAAAGAGCGCGATGCTAAGATGGAGCAGCTGAGGAAGAAACTGAGGACTGATGATGAAGGTAAGTTGTTGATTAGCGCATCATATACACTTGGTACTTAAAATCACTCAATAAATACACATTTAAATAATTCTGCAATACCAATTTCAATTAGATTCTATCTTTAGTGCATGTGTGATACATTATTTCTGTTATTTTACGGGCTACTTAACTAAATAGTAATAAACATAGACACACTACGCGTAACATCATTCATCCCGACCCTCAGGAGTTGGAAAAGGACGTACATAGTATTGGAGATGATTTTTATTGTATTAACGTATTTAAATTAAACACACAGAGCTACTGATCCCGCCAGAATGGCGCGCTGTTCCAATATGTCTAAATGACATTGACAGCTGTTAGATAGGGACGTCTATACCGATGTTCTAGTGTTGTCCGATTTTCTTAACAGTTAGAGAAATATAGATAAAAAATGTAAAAGCTTACTAGAATGTTCTACTTGGTGTAGTAAACTGGGTGGAGCCGTCGAAGACGTTGCGCGAGCAGGGCGTGGAGGCGGCGGAGACGCTGCTGCTGCGCCGCAAGCTGTTCTACTCGGACCGCAACGTGGACTCGCGCGACCCCGTCCAACTCAACCTGCTGTACGTGCAGGCGCGCGACGCCATACTCGCCGGCACGCATCCCATCACGCAGGACAAGGGTAAACACACCGTTTTATACTGGTATCTGTGGTATTTGCGTGATACGCAGTTCTCTTCCTCTGCACCCATGTGCATGACGCGATATTTAATATTATTCTGTGTAGAGGCTTGTATGATGTTACAAGCTACTAATATATTTGAATAAAACTTGATTTCCGTGTCAAAAATTTAATTATGCTTTTACTTCCAGCGTGCGAGTTTGCCGGCATACAGTGTCAGATACAATTCGGTGATCACAAAGAGGACAAACATACTCCGGGCTTTTTAGAGTAAGTTAAATATAATATTTTGCTATACCCGTTTCTGCACATTTTGTTCTAAAACTCCTCAAAATGTATCCATTGAAACCCCAATATTCAAAACACCGTATATAGTATTTATCGTGATTCTTTGAAATGTTGATGATTCTTACTGATGTATATTTATTGTCACAGTCTGAAAGAATTCCTGCCGGCATCTTACGTGAAGGTGAAGGGCATAGAGAAGAAGATATTCAAGGAGCACCGCAGGCACGCCGGCCTCAGCGAGCTGGACGCCAAAGTGCTGTACACCAAGAGTGCTAGAGATCTCAAGACCTATGGTGTTGCATTCTTCTTAGTCAAGGTAAATTAACACGTAATCTAGTATCAAAAGAACCCCGAATTGATTCAAATTGTTTGGTGGGGGAACTGCCACGCCCCCAGATATATAGATTTTTTTCTTTTCTGTAATACACTAGTTTTCGCCCGCAACTCTGTCCTCGTCGAATTTAAATATTTAAAGTAAGTAGCCTATGTGTTCTTCCAGACTATTATCTACATCTATGTCAAATTTCATCGAGATCCGTTTAGTAGTTTAGGCTACAAACTCTAACAAACATCCATCCATCCATTTAAATTTTCGCATTTATAATATTAAGTAAGATATGTGAATGTTTAAATATTTCCGTGTCTTACTTTAACTCTAGCTTTAAAAAAAAACTAGCTTAAAAAAATATTTTCTGGTCCTAATGATGGGTGACTTTTTCTTTATGTAAATTTCTTTAACAACATTTTGCAGGAGAAAATGAAAGGCAAGAATAAGTTAGTGCCACGCCTACTGGGCGTGACCAAAGACTCAGTGCTGCGGCTGGATGAGAAGACCAAAGAGATTCTGCAGACGTGGCCGCTGACCACGGTGCGGCGCTGGTGTGCCAGCCCTAATACATTCACTTTGGACTTTGGTGACTACAGGTATAAGGAATTTAATTTGCTTACCGCTTTTATCAGTCACTATAGTGAATATTGAAATTCAGATTTTATAATAAGCCACCACTTGCTTACAAAACTTCATTAGTAAGTGTGTATCAAATCAAAGACATTTCCGAAATATATTGGCTAGACATAGCGAACATTTTTTCACTGGTAACTTCTTTGAAAGGTACTAAGTTTAATACGCCACCTCATGTCTGTATTGACATGTTATAAAAAATTTTACAAAATTACAAGTTCCATCTTATGTTATAAAAAAATATATACAGACGAATTGAGTACCTCCTTCTTTTGGGAAGTCGGTCAAAAATATAAACATTTAAATATGATTTAATGACAGCTATTGTCAGTTACAATACAACTAATTATATTGCCATGTGGTTTTGGCCTATCTATACATAGCGTTAGATCATGTTAAAAATGTCTCAAGTTAAGTGTCAACTATCCTTCCTCTATATTTTTTTAATCTCTTGATATGAAATTAATTAATTTTGTGTATTACAGTGACCAGTACTACTCGGTGCAGACGACTGAGGCGGAGCAGATATTGCAGGTGATCGCGGGATACATCGACATTATAGTGCGTAAGCAGCGCGCTAAGGATCACCTCGGTATCGAAGGCGATGAGGGCTCCGCCATGTTAGAAGACTCCGTGTCCCCGTCGAAGTGAGTACTGCATTTTGACACTTATAACTATGGTGTTAGGGTCGTTTATCCAATGTAGTGTTAATGTGCCATATTTTTCTGTAGTGTTTAATCTATAGGTCCTAAAAATCAATCTTTCACAGTTTTTAATTAATACAATCACAGGTTATACAGTATAAATAAATTTCCTTTCTTCTCAGGGCCAATATAATTCAACACGACACGTTCAAATCGGGCAAAGTGAACATGGAGTCAGTCGCCAAGCCGGCGGTACTCAGGCCAGGAGCTGAAGGTAATATTAATGATTTAATTGTTTGAATTGTACAGTGCTTTATTTATAATTTAGCAATTATTAAGCTTCTATTATTTTAGAAAACTTACGAATTTATACACAAAGCACAATCTTTGTCAATAAAAATATAAATACAGTAAGTTTATAAAAGTTTAGAAACTTGCTTTTAGAATATTTCTTAGTGATATGCTGTATAATGCTGTTTATATTATGTTACATTTTTGTTTTGGCTGTGATTTATGAAAGCTTATGCGTTGGCTACGTTAGGTGCAAAGCCGTTCGCGGTGGGCCACCTCACCGGCGCGCAGCAGACCACCGTCTCCGGTCAGATCATCACAGGCCACACACCTCCTACTGTCAGTATATTTTTCTTTTGTATATATATTTTTTTTGCAGGAAAAAAATTGTACTATGACGACGTTTTAACAGGCCTACAAATGATCAAACTTGTTATAATTATCTCTTATGTTCAGTAATTTACTATGACTTGAAAAATAGTTGACTGTGTTTTGTTTGTTTCACGCTTCCTTATTAATGGAACTGTGCAGTCTTCGAAGTGGGCTGTGTAGGTATTTTCTAGAAATATAGACTTTATAACAAGTAGTAGTAGGTCTCAAAATACAATAACAACTTACGTAGTATTGAATTGTTTTGTAATATTTGCAGGCGTCGCAGGTGCAACAAACGCGCGTCACGTCTATACTGACGGAGCCGCAACGCGCGTTATTGTCCACCATCACTGGTGGTCGAGAGATCATACGACAGACTGAGGAGAGTCTTAGCAGGGTCAGTTTTTTTTATTACATAAAAATGATGTTACTTCAGTTTATTGTCTTATATTTATCTTGTGTGTAATTTCCAGGCTTCACTGCCAGCTCTAGGACACGACGCGGCGTCAGTAAAATGGAAGCAAGTGACGATGGATACCAGCAAGCAAGTTGTGACGTCACAAATTGCAGCTATGAATGCCGCCACGGCGCAAGTCGTCACTCTCACGTCAGGTAAGAGAAAAAAGATCTTTATTAACACTAAAAATATGGTAAAAAATTGTATGTTTTTATGTTGTAAACATTGTATACTATAATATTATTCTTAACAGGTCCTACCGAAGAAGTAGACCACACTGCTGTGGGCGCTGCCATTACTACAATCACTACTAACTTGCCAGAAATGACTAAAGGTAAAGTATTTTATAGTCTTCAATTTTATTTGTTGGTTTTTATTAAATAAATTACTACGTGATATTTTTCCGCAGGCGTACAAACTATTGCCGCTCTTATGGATGACACCGATGATGGGGACAAACTTCTTGACGCGACTAGAAAGTTGTGTACCGCTTTTAGCGATTTGTTGAAAGCTGCCGAACCTGAAACCAAGGAGGTAAGCGTAGTAGACACATGCAGGCCCAAATTATATTTTTTTTAGTTAAATCATACGATCCTGCTCGAAGGACCATATTTATTGATTATAGAATTTGTTCTTGATTGATTTTATTTTTGTTTCCAGCCTCGTCAGAACCTCCTCAATGCTGCATCACGCGTCGGAGAAGCGTCTACCTCAGTCCTGCATACCATCGGCGAAGAGACCGAAGAGGATAAGGAAACCCAGGTAAATATCACTCAAATCGACACCACACAGAAAAATAAAAACAACAAAAAGTCATTTTTGTACAGAAAACTTAATTACTGTTACGACAATTTCTATAAAGCTTTCTTTGGTAACAAGGATAAACAGGAATATGGATCCGATTTTGAAACAATCATCGTCGATGACGTCACTAATCGACCTAAGCAAGTGGAAGATGAGGGTATTTATGAAGATATTGATACAAGCAACACATATGGACGAATGCTGGATGTCATACAAGAAGAATCCGATAGCGATTATTATAGAAGCTTGGAGTACTGCAACACGTACTTTAATCCCGGACGACCAGTAACTTTAAACGAAATCAATCAAAGTAAAACGCCATCTACCGGCACTTCTGGTAATAATAGCGACTTTGAATCTATTCTAGAAAATTGCGAAGACTATTTAGACGACAGAGACAATGATAGTTTAAAACTCCCGCCGAAATCAACCTCTGAGAAGATTTATAATTTCAAAAAAGACTTTTCCAATCACGACTATGTTAACATAAACTTCAACCAAGAAACTCCAGAACATGAATACGCTAACATCGATATAGATAGACGTACTAAAAATAAACTACTACGCGAACGTTTCTTCCTCTCTAATAACAACGACAAAAACGATATTAACGAACGATTCAATAGATACAATAATTCTCAAAGAATCGAATGTCAGACTATTCGGAATGACGTCACTAAAACAGGTCCAGAAGTCAAAGTTTCGGGTTCTCTTAACATGAAAATACTAAACATAGACAAATACAATCGAACTCTCACCACAAAAGAGTCATACAAAGAGATAGTAGAAGCCAGTTTTACTAAAAAGGAGTTGAATCTCAAACGTGACGATTTAGAAACGTTTATAAAACGAAGTGAGAAATATTACACAAGCGAAACACGTGATAGAACTACAACTGTGGAATTGAATAATACGAAAACCCCACCTAAAGGAAAGACTGAAATTCGTATATTCTATAATCCAACGTTCTCTGCAATGGACGCTAAAGCTCTAGGTTTATGCCAATTCTGTCAGAGACGATGTCCGAAAACTGAGGAGAAATGTTGCCCGGAATGTGTTTGTTTAGAAATAGAGTTGGGTAAAATATGGAGAGACAACTGGTTGAATATATTATGCGTTTTGTCTCTTCTATTCGTTTTATTATTACTGTTGATCCAATCAATATTTCCGAACGATGAATGTGTGACAGGAAATGTCACTGATTCAGGTCGAAAATGTTTTGAAATGCTGTGATTTAAAGACATGGATGTAAATGAAATCAAGACTGGAATGTAAGACCTTTGAATTTGCTAGATTTTTCCCTAGAGGTTTTTGTAAGCCGAAAATTGTCAAGTATGATATTGACTATTTGTCTTCCTGGCTTGCCATAAGAATACTTGCCTATTACAATATACAACATATGCTATATATTTAAATATGTTGGTGTTATTGAAAGAAATCCTACTCAAGGAGTTGTTATACATCACATTTTTTCACAGTTATTATTTTTATTTTTGTTAATGTATTTTTTTCTTTTTAATTTTATATTTTCGTTTATTGTTAAAGTTAAATTGGAATTTATTTGGCAGCTAGCTTTATGCATGACCAGAGATTTTGTTTACTTTACACGGTACTTAATTTAATATTCCGTCCATAAAAGTAAAATATAATTGTTTATTTTATTGTAATAGAAATAAGAAATATTCATAGCAGCTTTTTTTTACAAAATTACATCTATATTTCATATCTGGTCATGCCAAAAATGTTCCTAAAAGAATCTCATTTCTCCTGATAGATTTTAAGTTATATTTGCTGTTTTTTGTTTGGACATGGTTTTTATAATGTATAAGTGTTTAAATATTTTTTTTCATATCATACTACGCATATAACGACTGTAACCAATTTTGTAAATATGTGTTCACTAATATGGTGCTGCGTCTCAGTTTTACTACCGTAACATTCATGGCAGTCACCATAAATCTTTGTGTGTCTGAAGTCAGTTAGGGAATATTGCATTTGACACGGAGTAAGCGAGACAAACGTATTCCCGTGATCAGTTGAAGGACAGAGAAAGAACATTTACATCAGCCTTTTACGATAGTTTTATCTTTTATCTTTGTTTTGTCTGACTTCAGATGCATTCAGACTTAAGACGAGTGCCATAAAATACATACAAATAACAAAATTGACTTAAATATATAAATACCAATTTATAAATTATGACCACCGAATAAAACAAATCAGTAATCAATTTTAATAATCATACTTTAACTTCTATTACGACGCAAACAATTCATACTTGATAATTTAAACTTAATATCTCAATGTCTTAATTAATTTGTGCCATAACATGAGATAGAAATACTAATGTGAAAAATATTTAAAAGAAAATGAACACTTGACTAATTAAATTAGCAATTTAGGGTCATGTTACAGTCGAATAAAATTGCTATTTTTTTAATAGTACATTATTTTCATTATCTATATTAAAGTTTGGGTACAATTACAGATTATACTTAGTATAAAAAGCACTGCTATATTATTTTTGTTAATACATTTGCTTTTTCATCACAATCTGGATTTTTATTTACGACTAACTGTCCGTAAAAGTGAATGTAGTGACAAAGATAATTTTAATATTACTAATCAATCCCATCGACTTACGAAAACGTTAATTTCTAACATTTGTACAGTAATTCGAGATTAAGGTCACTAAAACATCGAAACAGCTTTTTGTTATGTAATTATTCGAAAGTTGTCACTCAAGGTTTTCATGTGACCTTATTGCAAAGACCGGTCCAAATAACTTTTTGGTCCGAATCAATTTAATTATTTCTAAAGTTGGATCTAGATCATCAATACAAGGAGTTTGTTATGTACTATAAATAACTCTCGCTCTGTTTTTATAATGCAAAACTGTGTCAATGCTTTATTGCTATTAATAAAATGACAGGCGCAGCTCAACCCGCACGTAAAAGACAATATTACTGATTGATTTTTCGTATGATATATTTTTAAATATTTTTACTTTTGTTTAGGATATCTTGCTGTCGCTGGCTAAAGCTGTGGCTAATACAACTGCCGCGTTGGTGCTGAAGGCGAAGAATGTCGCGGCGCAGTGCAAAGACGATCAGACGCTACAGAATAATATAATAGCGGCGGCTACGCATTGTGCTCTGGCTACCAGTCAGCTAGTCGCCTGCGCTAAGGTATGCAATGTTTAGTAATTCCTAACGAATTAAGTTTTATAGATGAATCAAAAATGGATATTTCTATGTATCGCGAATAAACTATACGAACTTTTTTTAAGCTTGTTGCTTTGACATTTCTCTACAAGATACTGTTGTCCCTAGGTTGTAGCACCGACCCTACACAACCCAGCATGCCGGGAACAACTGACCAGTGCTGCACGTCAAGTGGGGGCGGCAGTGGAGCGGCTGGTGGACGCCAGCAGACAGGCGCCGGAGGTGGCGGGGCCCGGCGTGGAGCAGCTCGCGGCCGCCGCACACAGGGTGTCGGAGGAGCTGGAGAGATTGCTGGCGCATTGTCATTTAGGTGAGTGTTTGTAGCCGGCAATTAAATTGTTGTTATCAAATATTAAAATATGTAATATTAGTAGTTCGCGACTATGTCCACATGAAATTTAAAAATATAGCCTATGTTATTCAGGGATAACGTAGCTTTCTAATGCTGGAAGAATTTTAAATCGGCCCAGTAGTTTTTGGATTATTGCAATACACACAAAAATACAAATTTTTCCTATTTACATTAGTATAAATTAAATAATTGAAGTCACTAGAATTATTAAAAAACTAAGGAATAAAAAACAAAAGTGACTTTTTTCTTCAAGTTATAGAATGCTATCAAATTATTTATATACAATACACAATTATTTTTTTAATTCAGAAACTTGTGTGAACAAGCTGATCTCTCTTGTGATAAGTTTGCTATATATTTAATTATATTTTATTAACATTTGTGAACTGTGCAGAGCGTCGCAGCGTGCAGCCGACAGTGATGGAGCGCAGCGTGGAGAGCGTGGTGTCCGCCAGCGAGCGCGTCACGGACGCACACGACGCGCCGGAGATGGTGCGCCGCGCGCGGCTGCTGGGACAGGCCACTGCTAGGCTTATTGCTGATATCAAGGTTCTTGTTACACGACTCAACTGACCCAGTGGTCATTGACAATAAACCACCACCAGGCCACATAAATGTATCGTACTGTACTCGGCAGTTAGCGGCTTCAAATCATCTACACGACACATAATGTTCTGTGTTAAAGCCGTTGTTGTATTTATAGTTTTAATGGATATTGTTTTGATCTAGACGGAGGCAGAGACTCAGTCGTCAGACTCCCAGCGCAAGTTGCTGGCGGCCGCAAAGTTGCTCGCAGACGCCACCGCGCGAATGGTTGAAGCTGCCAGGCTGTGTGCCTCATCGCCACAGGTATCTTGAAATTAGTAAAGTTATAAACTTGCTGCATCAGTTAGAAACAGTCTTTTAATATGGCTTTTTCATCATAAATCGAAGGGATTCCTTTAGTAAAAGGTCAGCAACATCTTTGATTGCAGCAGTAAACAGTAACATACATTTTATGAGCTAACGTGATAATGATTTGAATAGTAAAATAAACATGTTTTGTATACATAAAGTATCAATGCAGTAAGATATTTGTATTGTTATAGGACCGTGATAAACAAGAGGCGCTGCGTCGGGCGGCTGAAGAAGTACGCTATATCACTGTGGATTACGCGCAGGGACAAGACATTGTCGGAACACAAGTCGCCAGACTACAAGTAAATATATTTTACACTGTTCCTCGCGACCGCGTCGCGTGAAATTTAAAAATATAGCATATACTCTCAGATACATTACCTTTCTAATGGTGAAAGAATTTTTAAAATCGGCTCAGTAGTTTTTGAGTTGTTTCAATAAATAAAAAAAATACAAATCTTTCCTCTTTATAATATCAGTATAGATTGATACTTTCGTTAACATCATATTAAAATATACAATAAATATCAGTCAGAGAAATATGAATTTCTATATAAAATGTTAAGATATAATGGTAATTATTATAGGAAAGCGCGAGACAAGCTGCATCCAGCGCAACTCAACTTATCACATCTGCTCATAATGCCACTCAACACAACACCAATAAATACTCGCAGGTTTGTATTATTTACTAGCTTTGGCCCGAGACTCCGCCCGCGTGGCAATAAAAACAAAAGTAAGTAGTCTATGTGTTCTCCCAGACTGTTCTACATCTATGCCAAATTTCATCCAGATCCGATCAACAGTTAGGCTACAAACTCCAACAAACATTGATCCATCTAATCTTTCGATTTATAATTAGTATGATAGAGGTTTTTAATAGTGATTTGAAGCTTAAACGGGTAAATCGATATTGACGAGTGAGATGTCGATATGTATTCTTTTCCTGAGTGTAATAGCGACTTATTTATCTTTATAATGTTTTAATTAGTGTTTAAATATGTGTTTATTGCATAGGAATCGTTGCTACAAGAGTGCCGTGTGCTGAACGAGCAAATCCCTCGCGTGGTGGATGCAGCCAAGACGTCGTCTGCGCGCCCTGGAGAGGCCGCCGCCCAGCTAGATCTGATATCTGCATCAGAGACATTCCTACAGGTATATTAGTATAACATGCTATATGAAATTCACTAATAAACCTATCCTAAGAATCGGCAATGTTAAACACCGGCTGAATACTGAAACGATATCAATACCTCATCCTGATTCAAATTACGGATAAAAGAATGCTGCATTAAAACTATTTAACCCACATCAATTTTTATCTGTATAAAATGCAATAGTTGAAGTATTTGACGATTTATTCTTTCTTTAGAACGGATACTTTATCAGTTTGATATAGTATACTAACTATAGTTCGCCCCTTCGCACGTGTGAAATAACTAATAACGTAGCTGTTTAATGGTGAAAGAATTTTTGAAATCGTCCAGATTTTGAATTATTTCAATACATACATAGATACAAATCTTTCCAATTTATAATATTAGTGTAGATAAGTATAATTTAATATCAACTATGAGAATAATATGTTAATACTTTGTCAGCCGAGCGGGCACGTGATCCAGGCAGCGCGTAGCGTGCTTCCGACAGTAGGCGACGCGCCCACCGCCAAGCAGCTCGCCGACACCACGCACCAGTTCACCACCAGCTGCGCCGACCTCAGGTAATCATACATTTACAGAAGTCACATTAAAACAAACCTACTCTAATCAGTCAATTATTATCACGAATCGTGTTTCCAGAATAATCTTGCAATACTAAAGTTAACGCATACATTGCATTTTTGCCTTAGTCCTGATTAGCTTGTCTTGTAGATCGCGACTTCGCGCAGAATTAAAAATCTAAGTAGTTTTTCTAGATTATGTACTAACTCTATGCCATATTTCATCTAGATCGGTTGAGTTTGTGATACGTAGTAACAAACATCCATTAATCTAATATTTTGCATTTATAAAATTAGTATGATTTTTTAATTATATTATTGATTTTATTCACATTTGTTTACAAACTAAAGAGGTATATGTTAAACAGGTCTGCAGTGAACCGCGCACGCATCTCGTGCAAGGGTCTGGAGCTGGACGCGGCGGCGGAGATCATCCGCAGTCTGCAGGCGGAGCTCGACGAGATGGAGGAGGCCGCGCGGGCATTCGACCTCAAACCCATGCCCGGACAGACGGTAAACATTACTTTATAACTCAGATATCGTGTTTTACTACTTATGTATAATATCATTTGCTATACTTTACTGATGGGCTCGTAATAAACTTTAGTCAACCACGCTGACACAGTGCGGGTTGGTTGACTTTACACATATCTTTGAATTTCTTCGCAGATATGTTCCGGTTGCAACACAATGTTTTTCTTTATCGTAAAAACGCTACATAAATGTAAATCATATGAAATCCGAAAATAACAGAGGTATATAGCGAAAATCCAATTTGGATGTGTAGATTATAATCTGGTCCAGTTAAATGCTTAACAACTGCACAACTGATGCTACACGTGGATTTTTAAATATAACTTATATTTAAATTCAATATTTAAGAGATAAAAATTAACGTAAAACAGGTTGTTCATAATTTATATGTTAAATTAGAGCGAATGGGCGTCATCTCGGCTGCAAGGAGCGTCGCGTGCGGCGGGCGCGGCGACTGCGGCGCTGGCGGGCGCGGCGCGGGTGCGTGAGGCGGCCGGCTGCGGGCGCGCCGCCGCGGAACTGGCTGCAGCGCTGCGAGACTACACGCCGCCGCTGAGAGCAGCTGCCGCAGCCGCACACCGCGCGCCGCACAAACAGCTGCGGTTAGATAACAACTAATATAAACTAATTACGTTTTTCAAATATCGACTCCGACATTGCCCTCTGTGTAGAATTGTATTCTGAACAGCGAAGTTATATGAAAACTACAGTTTATGCTCAGAACCAAATTTACTGAGATTGTTACAAAACTTGAACTAAATAAATGAATACTTATTATTTTTGTTTTCTGTTTAGTGTAATTTCATCGGGCCGTCAAGTGCTGCACTCCTCCTTAACCCTAGTGGAGACAGTGAAGCAATACATGAACTCTTCGGAAGACGTCGACTCCGCCTCTATCGTCGCTATTGCTAAAGATATTTCACAGGTAACAAAAAAATCTTATTATTTTTGTTTTCTGTTTAGTGTAATTTCATCGGGCCGTCAAGTGCTGCACTCCTCCTTAACCCTAGTGGAGACAGTGAAGCAATACATGAACTCTTCGGAAGACGTCGACTCCGCCTCTATCGTCGCTATTGCTAAAGATATTTCACAGGTAACAAAAAAATCTTTATTATTTACTGCCAAATTACTGACTATTGTTATTACATAAGAATTATGATTGCAGAATTTGGAACAAACAATGGAGGCAGTACCTTCGCACGCGGAACTCGACATGGCGATGGAGAATATAAATGAAACTCTAAACATCTTGAATATGGGAGAGTTCCCGCCTTCTGATAAGACATACAGGTAAATATTAGAAACTAATATTACTGAAATTGAAAAACGTGTCTAGTAAACAATAAAGTAAGGATTGTGTGAGAGGATATACTAGAGAAGAGAGTGATTAATTTATTATCAGATGAGGGTTGATAGAGATGTAAAGAAGTGTAGTACATATAGGGGCATCTCTCCATAAGGAAAAGGCATGATGTTAATGATATTGTGTATAGCGAGCTGCAAACGGAGCTGAACGCGGCGGCGGTGGGGCTGAGCTCGGCGTCGTCCGACGTGGTGCAGGCGGTGGAGCAGCCGGACGCGCTCGCCGACAGCGGCCGGCACTTCGGACAGGCCTTCAACCGGCTGCTCGGCGTCTCCATGGAGATGGCCGGACAAACTGAAGTTAGTAACAAATTGACAATAGTAATTGGATAAACTTGATTTGGACAAATAATGTATCAGCCCTGTATTACTTAAGAAATTACACCATGTCTATTATTGATTTGTTACGAATGGTGGCGGAAATTTGTAATTTATTATATGGTTTCATAGGATCGTGAATCTCAAGCAACGATGGTCAGCTCAATGAAGACTGTCACCGTGAACTCGTCGAAACTGCTCGGCACCGCTAAGTCTGTCAGTCAAGTAAGTTTTTCAAAACAATATATTTAAATTGACTTACTATTAATTAGTAGCTACTTAAATACAATTGTTACTGCTTTTATTAGGACTTGACGCGACCAAACGCTAAGAACCAACTTGCAGCAGCAGCGAGGGCGGTGACAGAAAGCATTAATCGTCTTGTAAGTATTTACAATATATCTTGATCTTTTTCTATCAACATATGATATAAAATAAGATTCATTAATATAAAAAAAAACACTATTGTTAAGTAAAAACCGACTAACTTATATTTATCTGAGTGAATCGTGTAGTAAGATGTGTTTGCGTGTGCAGGTGGACGTGTGCACGGAGGCCGCGCCGGGGCAGAAGGAGTGCGCGGCGGCAATCCGCAGCATCGACAGCACGCGGCCGCTGCTCGCCGCGCCCACGCAGCCGCTCAGCGAGCTCGGCTACTTCGCCTGCCTCGACTGCGTCGTCGACCAGAGCAAGGGACTCAGTCAGTAGCAAACATTCGCATTTTAAATACTTAAATATTGAAAAATTATTACATAATTCATCTCTTTGTCGCTACAGGACCGAAATATTGTCAATTTGCATCAATAATACTGTAACTTATTAAGTATTATAAGTGACTAGATTCCGCAAGCGACTCCGTCTGCGTGGAATTAAAAACAAAACTAAGTGACCTATGTGTTCTTCCAGACTATTCTCTACATCTGTTCCAAATTTCATTTAGGTCTGTTCAGCCGTTTAGGCTACAAACTAACAAACATTCATCCATCTAACTTTTGCAGTTGTAAGATATAATAATTAGTTATAATATCTCACTAAAGTTAAATAATTTAAGTGATATAATTATTTTAGGCGAGGGCATGTCGGGCATGGCGGGCGCGGTGAAGCGCGGCGAGAGCGAGCAGTTCGCGCGCTCCGTGGCCGCCGTCGCCGCCTCCGTGCAGGGGCTCGTCGAGTGCACCGCGCAGGCCGCTTACCTCGTCAGTCAACATTCACAAATTACTGCTTAATTCCGCTAACTTAAAGTTCTACAATAAGCACCTTCTCAAAGACCGACAATGCATCTACTCCCTCTGGTATTGCTAGATCCTCGTCCTCCGTAACGTCGATGATTATCTCGCTATTTCATATGCTCGTTAGCCCCTTTATAAATAATAAAAGTAACTAAGTTGTCTATTTTCCCTCTGTAATCAACAGGTGGCGGTGTCTGATGAGACCAGCGTGGCGGGCAGACCAGGTCTGGTGGACCAGGCGCAGTTCGCGCGCGCCGCACTCGCCATAGACCAGGCCTGCAAGACATTGTGCGACAAGGACAGCAATCAACAACAGGTATACAAGTAATCATATATTTTGGCGACTCGTAGACTACAAATTCAGGTGCATCTGAGTCTAAAGAGATCTTGAGCCGCCAAGATATTTGGAACGGACTATATTATACTTAAAGTTGTTTGTGAAATCAAATATGTACACGAAAATATAAATATAAATATGTACACAAACCCACACATATGCACCCTGTGTATATGTGTGGGTTTGGGTGTACGATAACGATTTTTATTTATGAAATTCGTAAGAATATTTATATAATACTGCTGTTGTTTTTAGGTGTTATCAGCGGCAACAGTGATAGCGAAGCACACGAGTGCGTTGTGCAACGCGTGCCGCGTGGCGTCCGGCCGCTCCGCGGAGCCGCAGAGCAAGCGACACTTCGTGCAGGCCGCTAAGGACGTCGCCAACTCCACGGCAGCGCTGGTCAAGGAAATTAAAGCGCTTGATGCTGATTATAGCGAGGTAAGAACACAATTAACCACTAAATAGAATAGAAAATACTACTTATGTTAGGACGTTGATATTGAAATTTCTATTTAACTTATTCAAAACTAACTGTTGCTTGCGTCGTCCGCGCGGAAAAAAAATTGTTATAAGTACAGCCAAAGTTAAACTTACGTTATCACAGTTTAACTTACACACATATTTATTAGTGAAAGAATTTTTGAAATCAGTCACGCAGTTTTTAAATTATTTCAATACATACAAAATATATATCCCATGTTACTCACATATAAATTACCTATGATAGTAAAAGAATTTTTGAAATCCGCCCAGTAGTTTTTACGGGAATCGAATACATGCAAAAATCCAAAAATACAAATCTTTCCTCTTTATAATATTAGTATAAATAGATTTGCACATTAAAATGTTGTCCCATTTTCCTTGAGTTATTTTAAAAGTGGACTAAATATGGAGATAATTAAATAACATTTTGTTGTGTAGACGAACCGCGCGCGGTGTGCGTCAGCTACCGGGCCGCTGCTGGACGCGGTGCGCAGCCTGTGCCAGTTCGCTGACAGCCCCGAGTTCGCGGCGGTGCCGGCGCGCATCTCGCCGCAAGCACGCGCCAGCCAGGAGGCCATACTTGTATGCGGGAGGTATGTATACTATTATATAAATTATCCAGCCTGTGGCTCGTGATTTCGTCCCTGTGAAATTAAAAATATATTAGAAACAGCCTATGTTTTATTTACTGATGACGTAGCTTCTTAATGATGAAAGAATTTTTAAAATCGGCCCAGTAGTATTTGAGATTTTTCAATACGTACAAAGATGCAAATCTTTCCTCTTTATAATATTAGTTTAGATATAGAAAATAAACACAAATATAGTGATTGATGAAACAGTAATATTTATAATCTAATTGTAATTTTTGCGTATTGTATTCTAGTAAATGTGTCAGAACGTTTTATTACTTTTACAAATTGTTACAAATCGTGGATGTGCGAACCTTGCTTGCATAATATTACGTTTTATTTTTAGATTAATAATATTTCTGCAATAATTTCTAATTATGATGTAATATAAGTATATCAGTATGTGTTTGTGTACAGGAACATAATATCCGGGTCGTGCTCGATGCTGGAGGCGGCGCGCGCGCTGGCGTTGTCCCCGCAGGAGCGCGCGCAGTGGCAGGCGCTCGCCGCGCACAGCAAGACTGTCTCTGATAGCATTAAAGCACTCGTCACAAACATACGGTTAGTCTCTTCTACGAACATGTTACAGATATGTCCGTATCAGTGTATTCACACATAGTGCCGTCCCTTATATTCTCTTCGAATAAATCGAGACAAAAATATATGTATGGCAGACAGTGTCTCTTTAGAGTGGTAATTACTAATCAAAGGAGATTCATCCTTTGTTAACATCAAGTTACCCTACTCTTTTATGTAAATATTTTACACATCTGAAATGTCTTGATTTTAGAACTTGTTGCTTTATATTTTATTAAGTTTTAAACTGTTGTATTATACAGTGAGAAGGCGCCAGGACAGCGGGAATGTGCCGCAGCGCTGGAGACCCTCAACAAACAGCTCCGCGAACTGGACCAAGTGGCCATACAGGCTGTGGGACAGGAGTTACAGCCGCGACAGGCCAACACATTGCAAGGTACTAATAAATTAAATCGATACTATTTTACCTCTATCTTACGCTTAAAGACATAGAGGGTCATTATCTATATCTCGCTATTTTTGTATTCTACTTTACTTCTACCCAAAAATGTGACGACTTATGGACATCAAAAAGATAAAGGGTTTCTTTCCAAATTTATTCATATTCTGAGAAATACCATTTGCCAAACATTTATATTAAAATACTGTTGTTCCAAAAAGGTTTTATAATATGATTTCTACAGCAAAAAGTCTCTGTAACTTGTTTTTAACGCAGTACATTGTATCAGGGTACTCGGAGCAGATAGAGAACGCGGCGGCGGAGATGCTGGAGCGCCTGGAGCCGCTGCGCCTCGCCGCACGCAGCGAGGCTGAGAACCTCGGACATGCTGTCGTACAGCTTGTGAGTTTGCAATCACGTAAAATACAGTCAGAAAATTACCTTTTTTTCACCTGTTTTCTACCCTGCCTTTGAGTTTTATTAAAGACTAATTGTTGCTCGCAAAGTTGCCCGCGGAGATTCATAAAAAAAAATAGCCTATTTTACTCACTAATAACGTAGCTTTTTAATGGTGAAAGAATTTTTGAAATCGGCCCCATAGTTTTTGAGTTATTTCAAGGTATACAAAAATCCAAAAATACAAATCTTTCCTTTTTATAATATTAGTATAGAAGTATAGACTATGCAGAAAAGATCTAGTGCCTTGGTGCTAGGAACTGTGCCTAATATTCGAAAAGGTTGACCGATTCTTATGGGTCTAAAGGAAAGGCACCTGATATGAGAATATTATATTACTTATTTTTATTCTGCGATGGAGTCGCTGACGACCACTAATATATAAAAAAATATTGTAATTTAGATGTTGTAATATGTGTGTGTGTGCAGGTATCGTATGCTGAGCCGCTGGTGAGCGCGGCGGCGGGCGCAGCGTCAAACACGACAGAGTCCCGCGCGCAGGCCGCGCTGCTGCAGCACGCGCGCACCGTGCTGGAGACCCTCGCGCTGCTCGTGCACTCCGCCAAGCTCGCTGCGGGCAACCCTAGAGTAAGTGAAACATAGTATTACACATCATTTACTATTTATTGATAATATATATAAAAAAACCTATAAAAAAATTAACAATTATCATTATCATCTCTTCTATCTTATTCTATTCCCGTAGGATTAGCGAACCTGGTTTTCGTCCTCTAAATATTATAACTCTTATCATTATACACTTTATTAAATCAGGTTCTGTTCTTGGTTAAGTCAATTTTACTAACTAGTACAAATTGTAAACCTGAAATTCAGGAGTAGACAAAGATTGTTTAAACCACCTTAAGAGATCTCATGACGGGTCGTGACCCTCATGAGGTAACCCGCAGAGAGTGAGATTTATATATTACAAAACATATAATGTCACACACAGCTAATGATTAAGCACCCGGTCTAGTTGCTAAATCTACTCAAAATGTAGCTTTTAAAGTACTAAACAATGTATAATTTCCTCAAAGACTGGTAACGCACCTGTATTTCCTCTGGGGTTGCGGATGTCCAAAGGCGTCGTTGACCACATCGGTGTTCTCGCTGCTCGTTTGCCCCTTTTATAAAAAATAATAATAATAATTGTGTGGCTGCAGGCTGTGAGCGCGGCGGGCGAGGTGGAGGCGCAGTGCTCGCTGGCGCGCGCGGCGCTCGGCGAGCTGAGCACGCATGTTCGCGAACTCAGCTCGCAGCGCGGCGCTGTCGGCCCGCTGCTGGACTCGCTGGCGCGCGCCGTCGCACGGCTCACTGAACACAGGTATACAAAAACATACAAAAATCTAGTGTAAAAAAAGTTTTTTTTTTTTTTTTCAATTTTCATATATATTGTTAGTGTCTACGTTAAGGTTGCCGACAACCTTCCGTTTCGTGTTGTAGGAAGTTGAATTATTCCATTGGTTCAAAGTTTACAGTTTCCCGAATATAACGATATTTTGGATCTAGAGAAATCGATCTAAAGAAATCAATAAGTAGAGAGTACTGTACTGAGAATAGAGTACTGTACTAAGAGTACTAATTAAATAGAGTAGTATAAAACATTTCTGAGTTCCTGGTAAATTCATGTCTGAAGCCAAAAGGAATTCGTAAGAAATTTGTAAGCCTTTTTGGTGTTACGGTTTAACATATCTGATATTTGATTGAGGAGTGTGGTCTGGTAAAGCGGTGTATAAATACTTAAAGTGGCCTTAACCGCGCGGTCAGCTGCCGGCTGCGGTATATATAGGCGGTCTGACGGACGGACTATTTGTGAATTTTATGTTGATGCCGCTGTGCGCAGCGACTGTTGTACACGAATCCTGTGCAATATACAACAAAAGATTGGAAAAATATAGATAGAAAATGTTTTTAGTTTCTTCATTCTGGAATATTATGATTAACGCTTCTTATTGCTTATATGCTGGGAAATTACCAAATATGTTTACAGCGGAACAAGCGATATTTTTCTCGGTTATAGAGGTTTCTCTTATTCTCAAATCCGAGTTTCTCTCTTAAGGAAGTCGTCAAACAATGACTATCGCTTGTAAAGTTTTCTTACTTATTCATGTACATTATAATCTTATCAAGGTATAAAAATTAGTACTATTGAAAATTATTATTCAAAATCATATATGTCGGTTAATTTTTTGGTTTGTAACAGTTTTATTTCGAAGTTAGACATAACTATCTATAGGTTAGGTGATCGTCGTGTAATTTAGGGCATCGACTCGTCTGGCGCGTCGCCAGCCGCAATCATTGGATGCAGATAAATTGAAGTGACCTACGCGACTTTCCGTGCCCTATACAACAACGCACGTTTAATTACTATAATACTATCGAAGTAATTGTTACATTCAGTAATTTTTATGGTTACTTAATATAAAACTACACTAAAAACGTAAAACGTCACCTTCATTGACCATTTAACGTCTCTGTGTGGCAATTTGCATTTTCATGTATTTCTCTCTCGTTTACTTAAGAGCTATATCGTTGTTGTCGATGAAGTCTTTTATTTATTCTCGTTGAATAACAGTTACATTTTTTTTAAGTATAATATTTTCCTACTGCTTAAATTGTTAGAAAAAGGCCGTAATATTTGTATAATGTTGTCATAATAGTCGCATCAAAAGCCGCGATGACGTAATGCAAGAAAGCTAATGTGTATAAACAGATATTCCGCTCAGTGAGTGCGGATGAACCGCGGAGTTTCGGACGCATCATTTGCGACTATGAAGAAAATGTGCGTAATTCGCGAATGACGCGATCATTTTAATTATCATTAATTCATCTATTTATCAGATCGGTTTATTCCTGGTTAGAATACGTACCAGTGAAACCTGTGAAGTGAATTTTTGTAGTAACAATCTATTTTTTTTTCCTTTAGGATGTCCCTAATCGGATCATTCGATGAGACAGACTCGTTTGTGGACTACCAGACCAGGATGGTGGGAGCCGCTAAGGAAATAGCCCGTTTGGCCACTGATATGGTAAGAATGTTTTGTCAATCTAAGTAGTAAAAGAAGTTATAGTTAGGGTTACAAACCGTTTTAAGTTCCAACTGGTGTTAGTTGGTTGTGGTTTATTTTGAACGATTACATACTAAAGAATTAACTAACAACCAATATCATACAAGAAAATCTAAAAATTTCATTTTTTGGTTACATTTCCTCAATTTAATCAAACTACAAGGTTAAGTATCTAGAAATTAGAACCATGACCCAATAATAAAAAACACGTCAAACTACGATTGATGTTTTATGTGTCCAGTGAATAAAATTTATAAATACAACTTCAAATTGATAGCTGTAATTTGTTAATATCATTAGATGTAATGATCATATCATGACTTCAGTAGTTACTAATAAAAGACGGGTAAATTGAATATAGAATGTATTGAAAAGTTTATAGAATATTCTACATGTAATTAGGTAATATAAAATCATTGCAGACGGCTAAATCAGCGACGGAGCCGAGTCGTCTTGTTGAAGTGGGCAACGAGATGTGTGGCAAGTACGAGCAGCTCGCCGGCGACAGCGTCGGCGCCTCCGCCACCACGCCCAACGCTGATGTCGCCAACAGGTGACGTGAACCATCCCTCATACTATACTTTAAAGGCTAGGTACCAAAGCAAATGCAATGTATTTAAATATTTACTTCCTTATAGCGAATTTGTCTAAATAGTGCTTTTATTGTTGCTAGGGATTTCTATCAGAAATGGAATTAAAACACTCTCAAGGCACAAATTTAAACGGATATAAAATGTGGCAAAAGGAAGCAACCTTAGCGTAGTAGGGACGAACTAACTCTTGCCTGCACTGGCTTTTCGTTGGCTTCTTTACAATAGAGATAGAATAAGATTGACGATAAATAATGATTCCTAACCGAAGCCTAGTTGTAATTTTTAAATAATCTTGTATCCTAACACTGTTTATGGCAAAGTTTGTAATATATGTATCGTGTAGGATCCGCATGTCCGCGGTGGAGCTGGGCGAGGCGGTGTCGGAGCTGGTGAAGGCGGGCGGCCACTGCCGGCTCTCCGCCATCGCGCACAACCAGCGCGCCGTCGCCGACGCAGCACGACGCGTCAATGAAAAGGTTCACATTGTATACAGATTACTCTCTTATTAATTGGAGAAAAAAAATGTAAAATGCACTTCAAGAAAATAGGTAGCGTAAAGGAACAGGTCATATAAGATTTATATAAATCTTGACGTTTTGATCAAAGAAGGCGTTTCGATAGTTAGTTATTGGGTCTGTGATTGTGTATTTATGTGTACACGTGTGCAGGTGGTGGGCGTGCTGAGCGCGCTGCAGGCGGGGTCGCGCGGCACGCAGGCCTGCATCGACGCCGCCGCCACCATCGCAACAATCATCGGAGACCTCGACACCACCATACTGTTCGCCAGCGCTGGTAATTAACTAAACACCTTTTATTGTACATTATACACTTTATTGTGGACTATTAAAAAAAATAATTCTACCCAGGTACATTACACTCGGACAAGGAGGGTGATACGTTCTCCAACCATCGCGAGAATATTCTGAAAACCGCGAAGACGTTGGTGGAGGACACCAAAACGCTGGTGGGAGGCGCCGCCGGCACCCAGGAGCAGCTCGCCACAGCCGCTCAGAGCGCTGTCGGCACTATAGGTACGAAAACATATCTTACGTATATCATTGCTAAAAGAAATGATAATAGAGCTCAACATCTAGTGCCATTTTAGAAATTTTAAAATTAATTTTCTGTTAAAACAATCTATTGATTTCTTATTCTTGTTTTGTTTTCTCTGATAAACAACAGAAGTATTTAAAATCTTTAGGTAAATTTTTTTAGATAAAAATTGGTACAGCTGAACTAGCTATGAAGCTATAGCTATAAGCTAGCTATATCAAGATGTGAATAGACAACAAAAAAATCGTTGTGGAATATTAATTCAATATATTGATAGATGTCCATGGGCGTCATTGATCACCTCGGTATTCCCGCCGCTCGTTTGCCCCCTTCTGTTATAAAAAAATATCTAAAACAATGGATCAGACAAATATATGAAAAAATATTGAAAATATTTCATCGATAACTATACTGTTTAAACTAAAAAATATTTTTCTTGTGTGTAGTGCAACTGTGCGAGGTGGTGAAGCAGGGCGCGATGTCGCTGGGCGCGGGCAGCGCGGAGCCGCAGGTGCTGGTGCTGCACGCGGCGAGGGACGCGGCCGCCGCGCTGCGGGACCTCGCCGCCGCCACCGCCGCCGCCAGCGGCAAGCACGTCGCACACCCCGACATGCAGCGCCTCAAGCACGCCGCCAAGGTAACCTACCACACCTACCACACCCTGATAGCCAAAGACATTTAAGAAATATACAGACTAGCCATTAGGAACAAAAATATTTTTCACCGGTAACTTGTCAAACTTGACACGCCGAGACGCTTTTCAGTGTTTGAATTATTTATTTATTTATTTGTGATTTTAATTATCGGACACCAGGTAACTTAACCAACGATACTGAAATTATGTGAAAAATGACTCAAGTGAAGTGTCAACTATGCCTACTCTAAATATTTTTTGAATCTCTTTGTACAATCACAGCTACCATACACTGATAGCTTACAAAAGTCACACAAAGTTGGAATGTCCTTTGAGTAACGCACATAAGTAAGTTCATTTATTGATAGTTTTACCGAAAGATACTTTAATGTGAAGGAAAACATTTCTCAAAAATTTAGTTATGTTGAAGTCTTGTCTGAACTTGCAGTGAGCCAGCTTAATTAAGGTCTACCTAACTTAGAGTATGCTCCGATCCCTTCAATGGGGACGTATAATGAGCCGATTGTGAATTGATAGCTTGTATTTGTAGAATGTACTGTACTATAAAAATAGGTGTCACTTAACCAAAAAGTAATATTTGCTTCAATGTATTACTTATGAGAATGTTATTTGTTAGCACATCACTAGTTCAACTCTCACAGTAATTCTTGCACAATAAATTAGAAACACACGAAAGGTAATTTTTTATTTTTTCTCACTTAATCATGCAGGTTTTTAAACTTAAAATTGTATTTCTTTATGTTACAAAGTTTGTCACTTGTGTGTTTTGTCCTGTTTATTGTTTTAGTAAAATAATATATGTTGTCAATATTGGACTTTAACCGCGACTAATTCACGGTTTTCCGATAGCGGCTGAGCGACCCAACGAAGCGCTGGAGTCTACCCATCAAACCTAATACAATGCCGCGACAGAACAAGCGCCGCTCTATTACCCTCGGCCTCAGGACTGAATACAACTCATGCGACTCTGAGACAGATATCTTCCAGTCGGACCAAGAAGAAGAACTGGTCAAGCTTCTAGACTATTCTAGCCAAGATGATGATGTCTCTCCTTCTATATTCCACGATAATTGTGAAGAGGCAATAGCATACATAGAAAGTCTAATGAGGAAAACTCCAGAAAGAAGTATAAAAGATGACGACTTGAATGTACGATATAATTTAACATCTCGCAATAGCATTTTTGATATGGATTGGAGGGTGTTGAAGTACGGTGAAAATATATTCTTAGGGGAATTGAAAAAGTTAGTAGATATTGTCGTTCAGATATCTGATAAAGATGAAATTAAAAGAAAGCAAGATACATTGAAACGAATCAAAGCCTCCACAGATTTGGATATAGAAATGAAAAGGCTATCCCAAGTTATAGAGGATCTGGATTCCGAAGTTACAATTCAACCAGAACCAGTAAAGAAAGAAGTAACGAGCACAACTAAAACAAAACATACCATTATCGAATTAAAGAATACAACACCAGAGGTGTTAACACCCACACTCAAAAACACAATATTTAAAATCAAAAAAGTAAAGCCAATAAACTTGCGGCAAAGTCCAAGTCCAGATTTAAAAATATTACAAAGTGCTCCTGCTCAGCCAGTTACCTCTGAGCCTTCAAGTCCAGATCAGAAACAGAAAGATGAACCAAACGAAATAACCGTCCGACCTGAATCTAGAACTAAAGAGGTCAAGATAGAATTTTGGAAATTGTTTAAAGATGATACTGAATGGTGGAAGGCTTTAGCTAAAAGAAATCTGGAAAAAATGGAAGAGACGAGACGTGAGTTGGACCGCTTTAGTGGACATGAACTGGTTTTAGAAGAAATTAAAACTGAAATTGATAAATATGAAAAGGAAAAAGAAACTCTACAAACATTCATCGAAGAGGTCGATAAATCTAAAGCTGTTAAAAAAGATTTAGAATATAATAAGAAATATGAAGACATTGTATTGAAACTAATTGAATTTGCAAAGAAAGATTTCATCTATAAAGGTTTTGATCCTCTCATTGAAAAACTAAAGGCTCTTTCCAACGTTCAAATTGAAGGAAGAAAGAAAAAAGTTGTGCATATCCAAGATATTATAAATATTTACAGCCAGATTGACGTTTCAAAGTATACATATGAAGAATTGTGTTTGCTTGAAAAATATTATAAAGAGGTCATAAGAAAGTACAAGATCGAGGCTGGTATAAAAGACAATGTGATGCCAAAAATTTTATTAACACCGGACTCTAATAAGAACGATAGAAAATCAGCACCGCCTTCCTTCCATAGAAATGTAATTTTGAACGTTCATTCAAGTCAAAATCTTACTAAAAACATAAATCATTATAGTAGTGGTTCTCTGAAGAGACCGCACACAAAGAATGAACATTCTGAGAGTAATTTAGACATCTTTGATATGACTCGTACATATCCTCTAGAATATTACGCCAATAATTGGTGGTCTATTTACGAAGACATCCTAAAGAATCGCGAACATCAATTCGGAACTATTGACAATTGGTGGAAGTTTTACGAAACTATGATAAACAAAAAAGAAACTACCGAAGAAGACTTGAATAGAATTCGTGCTATAATGGAGTATAGGAGCACTGCGAGAAGGTCTAGGCCTAACAGTCGTATGGAGGAGCAACTAAGAATGTTGGACGAGATGACGAACAGCAGATTCCGCGAGAGCGAAGACGTGAAGACGAGCGACAACGACTCGGTCAGATTTCCAAATAGCCTGTACAATAACCGACCGTGCACCGCGTCTAACAAACGAGTCATGCAGAGCACGCAATGGATCGCATGGTGTGGAGAAGAGTCGCTTGTCATGTTGTCTGGTGTTTGGATCATCGGATCATTGTTGTCGTTCCTTTCTCTTCTTAATTCACTTGTTGATATCGTAAGCATATAACTGCACTCGTACAGTACCATTTTTTTTTACTGACAGTATTTAAGTCCAAGTATTATGCTTACGATATCATCACACTTCAATCATTTTCAGCTCAGTTGTTCCAATCATAAGATTTAGAAATGTGTTTAGTTTTGTTTTTGTATCGGCGTCTGTGTGGCATGACTGTTGGGTCGCACCTTAGGTCGCCGACCAGTAACGCGAGACCCCTCCACTAAACACATTTCATGAAAAACGTCAAACGCGCTCCATATCACGGTTACCTGGTGACTCGGATCGTCGCTTGATATTTTTAAAAGTAAATAACTTTAAAACCACAAGCTTTCATTTTATATCACACACAGCGAAGCTTTCAAAGTCCAATATTGACGTACACACAAACAAGCTTTATATTTATTTAGTATATTTATGATTTTCTTATGGTTGAAAGCTTATGGGTTTCCTGCTATAGCATGAGCTTGTATATTTTGACTGCAAATCATTGGGATTAATAAATTCTATCGGCCATAGTTTAATTTTCATATTCGGCAACCCTAAGCTTTTACAGTGTAGTAAATTGACATTTAGTTGTTTGTTTTGTCTAACATGTGAACAATATAACAAAGGATTTGTTTTTCAAAATATATAGTACTAAAATTTTGTTTTACCGACAACACTGATTTTTGTCTAGCAGGAATTATTGCAATTATTACACACAAAGAAACGTAGTTTATGTAAACTTGTAATCTTTTCCAATGTTTAATATTTAATTGTTTAACGTATTTTATCAAGTTTTTAACTAAATATATTTGTAAATACTTGCTTTATATAGAAATATATTCACAGCACATTAATTTATTTGCTTGTGTGGTTTCATCGAAATTATATTGGGTTATATTTATAGGGAACAATTTGAATAATATTTAAAAATGCTTTATATTATTTAAAAATTTATTTGCATATATTTATTAAAATAAATTTATAACACCCACGAGTATTTTATATTGGTATCCACTAACGGGAGCTTAATATCAGTATTACCTATAGCTACAAAGTATTATAAAATCATAATGATTTGTATTTCGTGTTTAGGTGATGGTGACCAACGTGACGTCACTGCTGAAGACTGTCAAGGCCGTGGAAGACGAGCACACACGCGGCACCAGAGCGCTGGAATCTACTATTGAGGCCATCTCTCAGGAAATCGAGGTATAGTTATACTACACTGAAATATGTAGATATCAATTCATCGTTTGAACGACTTACAGGTTGTAGATAAATGAACCTCTTCTTCTATTCAATCAATTTAAAGGACAGCTTTAAGAAATGGCATACTAAACTATACTTATGTGTGTTGATCGCAGGTGTTAATGTCGCCAACGCCCGCCAAAAGCACGGCCACTCCCGAAGAATTGGTGCGATGCACGCGTCTGATGACGGCTGCAACGGCACGCGCGGTTGCGGCGGGAAGCGCGGCGGGCGCAGGCAGCCAGGACCAGCTCACCGCGGCTGCGAACCTCGGTCGCAAGACCGTCGTCGACATGATGGTCGCCGCCAAGGTAAATATTGTAGATCCATATCCTGCTCGAAGGATCATAATCTACTATGCAAAGTATTAGGATTGTCTAGGTATTAAATTAAGTTCTTGTATATAAAACATTTTGCTTTCTACAGGGAGCAGCACAAGCAGCGGAAACAGAGGAGCTACGCACTCGTACGCTGGAAGCAACGCGCGCAGCCGGCGAGGCGTTCCGTGCGCTACTGCAGGCCGTGCTGGCGGCCCCGGGCGGCGCCGCGCGCTCCGCACTGCCAGACCTCTCGCGCTGCGTCGCCCGCGCAGTGGCCGACATGCTCGCCGCCGCTGAACTACTCAAAGGTACAACTTGTACATGCTTTTTCCACAAAAGTTGCATTGTTTGTTATTTAATTTTATGTGACCTGACGTAGGTCCAAAGCAAAGGTTACTTTGGTTTTTTTTATACATGTTGGCGGCTCAAAGTGATCGTCATAGTACATGAAACTACAATACAGATGGTAATCGTTCTATATTGTAGGGTCGGAATGGGTGGACCCTGAGGACCCGACAGTGATAGCGGAGGCAGAGCTGCTGGGCGCGGCCGCATCCATCGACGCCGCCGCCCGCAAACTGGACGCGCTGCGGCCGCGCAAGCCGCCCAAGCTACAGGTATGTTAATCAACATCCACTCTCTTTTTACTACTATGTCTTTATGTATATTTACTTGAAGAATTCGTATGAAGAATAATTGAATGGTATAGAAGAGAGAAGAAACCCTAGTGGCACGTGTCGGTAAGATATGTTTGATATTCTTGGTTGTATTTTACTATCACCCGGGAATCAAACATATTACATATCGATCGTGACCCAAACCATCGACGAAGAAAGAAGTTTACTACCGAAGATATGGCTTATTCATTGTATTTTATTTGTAATTCAATTAAGTTATAACAATATTTAATGAAATATAATAATTTGCAGGAGGCTGATGAAACGTTGAATTTCGATGAGATGATCTTAGAAGCGGCCAAGTCTATCATCACAGCGACGTCAGCGCTCGTACGCGCCGCCTCCGCCGCACAGAGAGAACTTATCGACCAGGTATCTTAGAATGATAACATTATATGCTTTTTGATATATTTCTAAATGATGATTACAGCGACGACCGTACTGATGGTTTAACACATTGATATCGTTATACCAAACTGATGTCGAATTTAAATTACTGAAATTACAGAATTAAATATGAAGTAACTTCATAAATAGGCAATAGTGTACATAAACGTATGTTTGTAGGGCAAGGTGGCGCGGAGACCGGCGTCGTCGTCTGATGATGGGCAGTGGTCGGAAGGTCTGGTGTCTGCGGCGCGGCTGGTGGCGGCGGCTGCGCACGCGCTGGTGGAGGCCGCTAACGCGCTGGTGCAGGGCGCAGCCTCCGAGGAGCGCCTCATCTCCAGCGCCAGGCAGGTCGCCTCCTCCACCGCGCAACTGCTAGTCGCTTGCAAGGTAAACTTGTATTTTATTTGTTTTACAGAAAATGAAAATGAAAAAATATTTACGCGAAATATGTTTTCGATGTAATATTATTTATCGTTAAAAGAAATGTACAACACGTATGTTATAGGTGAAGGCGGACCCGTCGTCGGAGTCGACGCGTCGTCTGCAGGCGGCGGGCGCGGAGGTGATCCGCTCCACCGACAACCTGGTGCGGGCGGCGCGCGACGCCATACACTGCGACGACGAGCGCAGCCTCGTGCTCAACCGCCGCATGGTCGGCGGCATCGCGCAGGAGATAGACGCCAGGTCAGACAAACATATTGTTTAGGTTTTAAATAAAAAAAATAACTTAAATCGAGAAAAGAAACATGTATTGCGTAATATTTACAGAAAAAAGACGCTGATAAAAATTTGACATTTCTTACTTTAAAAATTATATTTCTTCTTTTTCACAAATGGCGTTTGACCTAAAACTATCGAAACTCCTTCGACATACCGGCCACCAAAGACCTTTGTCTTTCAAATTCAGAAGACCGGCCACCATGAAGAACAGTCTAAACACAGGTATCCTTATGACGTCAGATCTGAAATTACTTCCAAATGTACTGCTTTAGTACATATACAGACAAATATATGAAAAAATATTTACGCGAAATATGTTTTCGATGTAATATTATTTATCGTTAAAAGAAATGTACAACACGTATGTTATAGGTGAAGGCGGACCCGTCGTCGGAGTCGACGCGTCGTCTGCAGGCGGCGGGCGCGGAGGTGATCCGCTCCACCGACAACCTGGTGCGGGCGGCGCGCGACGCCATACACTGCGACGACGAGCGCAGCCTCGTGCTCAACCGCCGCATGGTCGGCGGCATCGCGCAGGAGATAGACGCCAGGTCAGACAAACATATTGTTTAGGTTTTAAATAAAAAATAACTTAAATCGAGAAAAGAAACATGTATTGCGTAATATTTACAGAAAAAAGACGCTGATAAAAATTTGACATTTCTTACTTTAAAAATTATATTTCTTCTTTTTCACAAATGGCGTTTGACCTAAAACTATAGAAACTCCTTCGACATACCGGCCACCAAAGACCTTTGTCTTTCAAATTCAAAAGACCGGCCACCATGAAGAACAGTCTAAACACAGGTATCCTTATGACGTCAGATCTGAATCTACTTCCAAATGTACTGCCTTTGTACACATACAGACAAATATATATGTAACCCTTCGTAGATTTGTTTTCGCTGCCCTTTCGATGTCTTGACTCGCACAGGACCGGCGTAATCAACTCCAGTGTTCAAGAAAGGCTTGTGTGGCGTAACCCGCACAGCAGGCAGCTGTCTAATAAGTTGCTGATCTGTTTCACCTCTATGTCTAATACAAATTCTATATTCTTTAGCACATCGCCTTACTGCTGATTTAAGTTCAAAAATCCAATAACATGTTCTTATATATGACATCATTAATTGCGGACCTCCATGCAATGTTTTTAGATGTGCATCCTTTATTATCAACTTCATGAGATGTGTTTTGTTAGGTATAATAACAGGGTGTTTAAAATCATTTGACATACTGGCTTCTTCCAACCTGCCTCCTACTCTCAATATTCCCTCCTTATCTACAAACGGATCTAAAGTTCTAAGTTTACTTCTCCTTTTCACCTTATTGTGTCGCTTCAAATCTTGAATTTCTTCACTAAAGCACATCTCCTGGTAGTGTAAAATACATCTGTGCATTACGGCTTTCAATTCATTTGTAGTAAGATAAGTAGGTTTAGTCTCTGACTTCTTAATAGTCATTCTTCGGCAGTATGCCAAAACTCTCTTTAGTTTACTTAAATTAGAAAATCTTTCCCATATAGGTACTTCCTCTGAAACATGTAATACTTTTATATCATTTTTCTTGATTTCTAATTCTGTTGATGGAATGTCTTTCCTCTCATATAAGATATTTTCGTTCATTAACCAACTCGGTCCATGCCACCATAATTCATTTGTTCGTAACTCTTGTGCACTAATTCCACGCGAAGCAGGATCTGCTGGATTCTCCGAAGACCTTACATGATGCCACTTATCATTATCCATTAGCTGTATAATTTCTGAAACTCGATTGCCTACAAATGTTTTCCATCTGCTTGGTAGTGATTCATCCAGCAAGCGCGCCAGTAGTCCAGCAGCGCATAACTCTAATCTTGGAACTGAAATCTGTTTTAATGGAGCTACCTTAGTTTTTGCAGCTATCAAGTTAACACTAATTTCCTCTTCTTCTGTAATGACTATATGGTATACGACGGCAGCATATGCAGTTGTTGACGCATCGGCAAATCCATGTATCTCCACCAATCTATTTTTTGGATGTAATTTTAACCATCTTGGTAACTCAATAGTTTTCAAATTATTCAGCTCATCTCTGTATTTAGTCCATTCCTTAATTAAATCAACTGGCAGTTCCTCATCCCAATCTCTTCTACAAAGCCATAACTTCTGAATAAATACTTTAGCAGTTATGATGACCGGCGACAACCACCCAAATGGATCGAATAAACGGGAAATGTCTGATAAAATAAATCTTTTAGTAACGGAATAAGACAACTCAGGTAATGAACTGTAACGTGAAAGCTGTCGTCTTGCCTATTCCATGTCAAACCTAAAATCTTGAATATAGGATCCATTTTGAAAGTCAACTTCTCTATGTCATTATTCGCTTTATTTTTCATCTGACTTAGTAGTTCACTTGAATTGCTGGACCATTTTTGCATCTCAAAACCTCCATCCAATAATAAACTGTTCATTTCTTCATAAATCTTATAAGCCTGTTCTACCGTCTCTGCGCCTGTCATTAGATCATCCATATATAAAGAATCTTTCAAAATATTAGATGCTGTATGATATTTATGTCCTTCATCTTCTGCTAGCTGAATAAGTGTACGAACTGCAAGGAATGTCGCTGCCGCGGTGCCGAAAGTGACTGTAACTAATTTAAAATGTTCCAATGGTTGTTCCGGTTCGTCACGCCACACGATGCATTGTAAATTTGAGTGCTCTTGAGCGACGTTAATTTGCCTATACATTTTGACAATATCTCCTACAATACATATTTTATAAGATCTCCATTTAATTAGTAAAGTGCGCAGATCGGGTTGAAGTGTAGGTCCAATTAGCATACAATCATTGAGAGAATAACCGTTACTCCCTTTTGCGGAGGCATCGTAAACCACTCGTATCTTTGTGGTATCTTTGTCTTCCCTAATAATTGCATGATGTGGTAAATACAGCGATTGTGCTTCTTCTTCTATCTTCACCATGTGGCCCAAGTCTAAATACTCCTTAATCACCTTTTGATAATCCATCTTTAATGTATGATTTCTTTTAAATTTGTTTTCTAAATGTGTGAATCTTCGAATTGCTTGATCCTTGGTATTTCCACATGTTGTAATAGTTTCTTCAGGAGATTGTTTCAAAGGAATGTTAACAATGTATCTTCCAGTCTCATCTCTTTCGGTTGTAGTTTTGTATATTTGCTCACAGATTTCTTCTTCCTTTGTTAACATTTTCTTCCTACTTCCTAAGTCTGATTCTATCTCCCAAAACTTCTTCAATAAATCATTGTCTAATGTTTTAATGTGCATACTAATAACTTCTCTTTGCCCGGTTTGTTCTTGATCCATGACTTCACCCGATAGGATCCATCCTAAACGAGTGAACTGCGCTACTACACCATCTGTACCTTTGACTACACCATTGTCTAAAACCTTGCTGTATACATCGGCCCCTAATAACAGATCAACTCTACCAGGAGTATTAAACGTTGCATCTGCTAAAGGTAAATCCTTTATCTTAGTACAGGTGGACCCCTTTATACCCCATGTTGGTAAAAGGGTTGTGATGGATCTTAAAACAAAAGCATGGACAATTAGGTTGAAGGATGTGTCATACCGCGACCTCAGCTTAAAAGTAACTGTATTTCTCAAATACAGTTTGTTATCGCCTTCACCTATGCCAACGACCTCGTTTTGACACTTAGTTTTCTTCAAACCAAGTGTTTGTACTATCTTCTCAGTGATAAACGAGGCTTGTGATCCCTGGTCCATTAGAGCCCGTACGACGTGAAATTGACTGTTATCTGAAATGACATCGATTAAGGCTGTGGGTAGCAAAATACCTTGACCAGGTTGTTTTTTACCAGAGAAGTGTGCTGCTACTACTGAATTCTTCTCCTTCGGGTCTTCTTGTTCCGATTCTGCGCTGTTCATATTAGCAATACTTTTTCTTTCAGGATGTATAAGTGAGTGATGTTTCTTATTACATATTTTACAAGACGTAAGCTGTTTACATTTAATGACAGGATGGTTAGGAATGAGACAATTAAAACATAAATTATTATTTTGTACAAACTCATACCTCTTCTCGATGGACAATTTTACAAAATCCTTACAGTTGTATATGAAATGTTTTCCTTTGCAGTATGAACATTTTTGGTCAATAGTTGCGTGAAATATTTTTGGTTTCATTGTCTTTGGTTTTAAGTTAGTACTCTCCACCATTTCCAATGTCCTGAATCTAGTTTCCAGAAAATTTGTAAGTTTCTGTAATTTTGGTAACTCTTCTGTATTATCTGCACCGATTGTCTCTTCCCACTGTTTAATACTATTTTCATCTAATTTTGAAACAATAATGTAAATAACAATTGCATCCCAATATTCTGTAGGCAAACCAATGTGTTTTAAAGCGTTGATGCACTCGACGGACGTGTCTAATAATTGTTTTATATTAATAGCTGCTTCTTGTGTAATATTTCTTTGTCCAAAAAATTTCTTAAAAATACTATTTGCAACATACCGTTTGTTATCATATCTCTTCTTCAAAATATTCCAAGCTTCTACATAGTTTCTGCCGTTACCGCAACTCCTCTAAGTAGTGTTTCCGCGTCTCCTGATAAGCTACTTTTGAGGTAATGAAGCTTCTGAACGTCATCTAAGTGGTCATTGTTATGAATTAAAGATGTAAACAAATCATAAAATGACTGCCATTCGGTATAATTGCCAGAAAAAATTGGTATTGCAATACGTGGAAGTTTGACATCACTACTATGGTACTTAACATTGTCTCCTTGCTTAGATTTGTTATCTTCTCCAGATGAGGATGGCCTCGGATTCAACTTTAGTAAAGCTGTGTTTAACTCACCCTTGTAAATATAATAACTTTCTTCCACGTTACAATAGACATCATCTTCAAAATATTCACATTGTGATCTATCGGCTTTGTCCGTCTTCGTTATAATTTGTTCATGGTTGCTTGTAAACTTACTCCAATATAATTCTAATGTATTTAATCTTGCTTCCACATAGGCTGTAGTAATTCTTTCACGTGGTGACTTCTTGAAATTTATTTGTGCTTTTAATATATTTTGTTTGAGTTCTGCTTGTAATTCTAGAGTCTGCTTACACTCCATATTTTTATCTTGTAATATATCCGGCTCGAAGGACCATATGTTTAGGTTTTAAATAAAAAAAATAACTTAAATCGAGAAAAGAAACATGTATTGCGTAATATTTACAGAAAAAAGACGCTGATAAAAATTTGACATTTCTTACTTTAAAAATTATATTTCTTCTTTTTCACAAATGGCGTTTGACCTAAAACTATCGAAACTCCTTCGACACATATATACTTCTATACTAATATAATGAAGCGTAAACACACACTACGTAATTATGTCCTATGTCAATAATCACTGCATATTTTTTGAATATTTTTTTCAATAAAAAGCCCTACACTTATGACACGATTTAGGCTTTATATTTCAACGCTATTAAACTTAAAGGATAAAAAAATAAAAAAAAACCGTCATGCGAGAAAGGGACAAAAACTATAATGCTGTCAATAGCAATAAAGAAGTAAGGTTGCAATAGCTACTCATAAACCATTTGAATTTTGACATTTGCAATTAAAAGTTTAAAATATAGTTTTTATAATGTCAAGCGGATGAAGCCCCCCGGGAACAGCTAGTTAGACCATACAGTGGCAGAAATGTTATCGGATATGTAAACATGAATTTTAACAATACTCTGTTACAGATCGGAAGTGCTCCGTATCGAGAAAGAGTTGGAGGAGGCCCGCGGCCGGCTCACCGCCATCCGACAGGCCAAGTACAAGCTGCGCGCCGGAGACACCTCCGGAGACGACACCGACACCGACCTGCAGATGGGGTACGCCAGCGACGCCTCCGCACCACACAGGTCAGCAACTAATCTAACACTGAACACTCTCAACTAAAACATACTAACTATGATGAGAGCAATGACGACCGCACTGATGGTTTCATTACCAATACCTGATGTTACAACTAACTTCTGATTACTTATTATAATGTATTTGAATTAATATCGATGTATTATCATATTAAATAATGTATGTAACTATTACAGATTTAAAACACCAAATAGCAGTTTCGCGAACACCACATACAGTCCGAACAGCACATACTCCGCGCAGAACACAACCAACATAAGTCAGAACACAACCAACATCTCGCACCACGTGACCAGCCTCAACCAATCGGTGCACGGCGCCACTAGCCCCGCCCACAACCTGCCCAGCCCCGCCCACAGCGCGCCCGGGCACGCCCACAGCCCCGCCCCCAAGCCCGACACCAATGGCTACCAGCGGGACGACAAGTACACAGCGCAGAGCCCCACGTTCTCCAGCTTCAGACCGCCGCAGGACGACACGCCCAAGAACTACGAAGGGTTTACAACACGGTAAGTTATATTAATTTGATTGGTCGAAGTTTAGATCTAACATATACTGTTTTCATCATTATGTATAGTAGATATATCTCTTTTTATCTTATCTATATTTTATCATATTAACTTTCATTTTGATGTCACCAAGTACATAAAATAATAAACATATTACATAGATACTTATCCCAATAAGATAAATTTCAATCTAAACTCCGACCAAATAAATCACGAAAGATTGATTTAATTATAATGAATGTTTGCTTGTTTCCACGCTGCCTTCGGACACGGACAGATGATCGAGTTACATTCGCCTCCATTATTGTACAAAGTGCCTTCATTATCATCTTATGATACGTGCCTAAACTAAATATGTATTTTCATATAACATTGTAATAGATTCTTCCAAATTTATTGTCAAAGGTTTGTATTGTAAATTAAAATGTTGATAAATTGTTTAGGTAGTGGAAATTGTGCTTTTCTTTGAAATGTATATACGATTATGTAAAAAAATTACACCTTAAACATTTCCAATAATTGCGTAATTTCCATGTACAAATATTACAAGAAATTCATTTACCATTTCATGATATCATGCTTTATTCATGTAATTTTCTGAAATTGTCATTTTTATGAAATTATAGATTGTGTTATGGTATTGGACAATTTTCTGGTGTTAATTTATGATGAAACAAATTGTAATATTAGCTATCAGTTGATGTTTAAAATAATGATAAAATGCATTTGTTCATCATAAACTGAAAATGCTGAAATGCTCTAATAAATCTGCCAGAAGCTAATGTAACGCATGTAAGGCTTTACGCTTTCTGCAGATGACTGAATCATAATTAAGAATTGTTTACTTGTATTTTTAGTTTTTAAGACTATTATTAATATTGTGGAATTCCAACGAGATATGAGACTCTTTATTTTGCTGATACGAATCGCTTTTAGAATAATTTTAATGTTGTGTCATAGATTATATTTTATGTAATGATATCTGACAGCTATACGATATTCCCTTAAGAATGTCTATCTATATCTAGACAAGTAATTATTTAAAAAAAAACCATAAAAATGAAGTAAGTACATATTATGAAATGTTAACTCGTCAGAGATCAATGTGTAAAAACTAAACTATAGTAAATCAAATTCCTTCTAAAATCTAATAACTAGGTACTGTGTAGAAGTCTATATAACCTTAGCAGTAAATAGATACTGAAGTAATATTTCGTTTGCAGAGAAAATAGAAGCAGTAATGATAGAACGATGAAACACGAGTAAGTCGCTGTAAAGCTTCGGCTTACGTATACGTATGTTGAATGTGCGCTCGCCGCTTGCGTCCGCGAACGCGACCTCACGTACATCGTTCTGTACATACGACATTCTCATACTGCTTGTACGTGTATGCCGGCCAGTGGTTCCCAAACTCTACTTTAGAAAGATTTATCTAATAAGTAAAAATGATTTACTTACAAGTTTTGTAATATTTTAGTCAAAGTTTGCTTTAAAATGATAGATATATAAAATTATTGTCTTTGACATGACTTGACTTGTCAATGATTTCTTGATATTAGGACGAAGCATATTTGAGAGTTCGAAATGCTAATTAGATGGAATGTTATTTACAGTTATATCTAGAACTAAAGTATTGAAGTAATCAACAATACAGTGTATTGTATGATTATGTGAAACGTTAAGAAACTTAAAAAACAAATAGTCGCATTCACATAAATAATTATCTTCGTTAGGTATAATTTACTTAAAATAGTGCTGAAGGTTGGAATCCACTGGCTAAGACAAATATGTAGCAACTAACAACTAATGATTGTTTTTTCTCTTCCTCCCTTCCTTAACCTGCATGCGGGTGATTAACCTAACCGAATAGGACGAGCGTGACGGAGGAGACGGTGGTGGTGAAGTCGTTGCAACTGCCGGAAGTGCGCACCGCCATTCTGGTGTCTGACGACAGCCCCGACAGCCCGCTCGCCGAGCGCGTCTTCTACAAGAGGGAGCGGCCGCCGCCGCCGCCGCCGAGGCGCATTTCCCTCCTAAAGTACGAGGACAACGCTAGTTAATTGGGTTCGTTCTGGCTCTTCCATCCTTTGCGCACCGGGCAGCCCGCAGACACCATCCTTCACCGGAAAAGTACTATTCGAACACCATCAAGACCTCACCCGCCATGTTTGTCATTTCGCATTTCAGAGAAGACTTGTGCTAAAATCCTCTTTCATGTTCGTCGATTGGCCGATATGCTGTTTAATCTCACATACCCGATTTCCAAGTAATAATTCTTTAATGTTGTGAATAACTACTCTTCTAACGCATGAAGCATGCCGGTGCCGGTTAATGCCTTCCTCTATTTTCGGTTGCGGGAAATTCATTCAATTATAATCGATCGCCCGCATGACGGACTAATCAGTAATCGAATTGCGAATATTACAGTTACGAGACCCGACTCTACGACACACCTCGACCTGTTAACGAGTACGTTAAAACTGAGGAGCAACGCCAATACGAGTCCAATCAGTCCAGCCAGTATCAGTTCAGTAAGCAGGAGCAACGGTACGGGTACGATTCGCAAAAACTACCCTCCTCACCCCTCAGCCCTAAGTTCAACGCCAGGGACTTAAAATTCGAAGAACCTATCTACTCCTCCCTCAAAAAGCCAACCACTCCTAAATCGCCGTTCGATGGCGTCGGACAAACTTTCTCAGAACACCAGAAATCCACCGAAAACATTCCGGGCGGCATCAAGCACTCCGAATACACCGTCAAAAGCGAATCCTATCAAAGCTACCCGAAGACGGAGTTCGTCTCGTCCGAAACCAGACAGGAAGTTAAATCTCCCTTCACAACCTCTACGCCCACTAAGTACGAGAGCAACCAATTTACTGAGTTCTCCAAGAACTCCATGGACGTTGTGAAAGCTCCGACGCCAACGTTCGAAAGAATATCGTCGCCTTACGGCAAGGACGTGCACAGCTACGGCGGGCCCAACTACCACGAGGAGACCACCACCGAGGTCAAGGAGATACCGAACGGTACCCAGAAGATCACGACCACAAAGATCTATAGTTCGTCCCCGGTCAACATGACTAGTACCAGCACTAAATATGAACCGATTAAACTGGAAGGTATCGACGAGCTGTCGAAGTCCTTCGACAACGATTCTAGATACAGCACCCTGGACTCTCGTTTCAACACATTGGACTCGAAGCTGAGTTCTGACACGAGCCGGTCGTTCATGCGACCCTCGGAGTTCCAGTCCTCGGACTACCAGACGACCACCACCGTATCGAAGGTGAAGAAACCTTCCGAGCTGGTGAAGGAAATTGATAGCTTGGACAAGAAGTTCTCCAAGCAAACTATCACTTCGGAAACTATTGAACGCAAGTCAGTTATGACCAGCTCCCACAAATCCGAAACCAGTTCGACAGTAACAAAGAAATTTGGCAACTTCTAAACTTGGCATCTATTTAGTCGTGTGTGTCGTTAACAGTTCTCTAACGCTTTAAGTGTATTTATTTATGTAAAGAAATGCATTTTATATAAATTTCAATAGTGGTTACAAAGATATAAACTGTACATTTAATATATTAATTTCCTTGTGATTATGGTGTTATAAAGAGCGATAAATACTTTAGAAACAGAAGATACACTATTCAGTTGAAAAATAAATTGTTTGAACTTTATGTATTTACATACAGTTTAGTATATTAAAATAAAAAAAGAATGTTAGAATTAAAAAATTAAAGCTTATGATCCATTTTACAATTTTAACTCCAAATCACAAGGACTTAGTTGTAAGAGATAATCAGAGGTGCTATATAATATTTATAGACAAACGTCGCAATGCAGTAGTGCCTGTACGTACTAATGGTACAATTAAGCTATTTTCTATTTTATTTTATATTTTTAAAGATATATTGTAGTTGATCGTTTTTATTATGTTTAAATCGGGGAACATACGACAATTTAATTTTCTAAATTAGTAATTCTTATAATTATTAAATTATCTCCTCGGTTTGACACCTAATTCTAAAGTCGTTTACGCCCATAGCTATTTCGCCTGAAAAGACGAAATATTCATGCTAATATTGTCATCGTTCTCATTTTATACACTTTTAAAAAGATGTGTCTTTAATTAATGTCTACAGAAAAAACTGAAATTTTGATATGTCGTGTGTTCCCGGCCTTATAATTCACAAAGTGCTAACCCCGTTGTGGGACCTTATTATCGATGCCTTTTATATAATAGTTATTGAAGTCTCATGTAGTATTTGGCAGGTTTATACAAATAAAATAGCAGCTAAAAATGTAATATTTCAAAGTTATACAGCTTTGGAATGGGAACGAAAATGCAACTGCCAAGTGTAGGTTTGAATCGGATACGATACTGTTTTCTTAGAAAAACAGGACCCATAGTACATAGTGATTCAAACCTAGATTTTTTCATTGTGCCTTTAAAATATTGATAAATATATTTACAAAATTCTACAAACAACGATAAGTACGTTTTATTAATTTCTATATTACAATAAACTTGACCTCAAGACAGATTATGAAATGTGCCATAGACAACTACGTAATAAGTTAAAATATATTTTTGTTATAAAGTCTATTATAGTGGTAATATTGATACAGTGCAATTTTTTTTATGATAAAATAACATGTTTGTCTAATTAACATTAAATATTTTATTCTTTGCTAAATTAAATGGTGCCTAAATTATTCGATCTCCGTTTTTTGTTACTTTTGCATGTGTTTTTTGAATTTGCAATCTCTTTAATTTTATTTTATAGTACTGGTAGTTATCTCTGCACACAACTGGCAACTATGTTGACAGCTGTCATTTTTTGGAATGTATTTAGTAGTGTTTTGTGTTTTTTGTATCGTCTCGAGTTAACTTGGATTTTAGTAACCTATTAACTTTTACTATATTAACATTAAAGCATGTTATTATTAATATTATAACAAAATGAATTGATAATCATTTATTGAAAGGACAAAAAAATATATAAATATGTTGATAAACATACGTTTTGTGCCTTAACCAAATTGAAAATAAAATTACTTATTGTATGAAACTAATGATTAATTATAGGTTATAGGAAGATGCCCGCGAAAGCGATTCGTCCACTGAAGGTATTGAAACACCAATTCAAATAGGTTAGATGTGTACAATTTACAGTAGAGCAGTTTTTTTTTTTATTATTAGAGAAGTATATATTCGTAATTTATTTCCAGCCTGTAGCGTCCGAAATATACCAAATCGGTAATATGACTTTATTTGGTAACACTCTAGCAGTGTTGCCATAACGATAATTTCGAATTCTGCAGGTTGGGTTGTTAAGCAACTAATTAAGTAAAATAAGGCTAACTATTGTGTCTTAATTCGTCTATTGTAATCGTTCTATAATAACTCGAAGTAACAAAATTTCGACTAATGAAGTGTCGATAGCGATAATTGTTTAGTATCACTGGAATTGGATATTTATAGAACATGCTGAAGTAGCTGCTTAGTGTGAATAAGATACATATTTATAATCAATATTGTAATTATATGGGTAATAATATATTCTAATACATTCTCATTTTATCGTCAACAAACGCCAAATAATCAGTTTCGTTTAGTTTTTCGTAAATATTAACTTGTTAATTTTATATTGAAGTTTTATTGGATTATATTATAGATCAGCTGGTAGCTCGTAATTAATGTATTACTTAGTTGGGGCATTTTGTGGTATCTACACGAGTATGACTTACATTTGTATGTAATAAAATATAACTAATAATCACATTGTTTTATTTTTAATAACTCCCATTCGCTAACCATATTCCAATCAAATACCATTACATCGATGTAAATTGTTTAGTTAAGTAATATGGTGAGTCGGACCAACTCTTGCCACTTCTGTAGTTCACATCGTACCCACCCAGTGCGATCCTCTCCTCTGGCGACAGACCGAAATCGAATATATCAATGTTTTCTTCTATTCTAGACTTCGTAATCGACTTTGGTATGGGAATGACTCCCAGATCAAACTGTAAAAGGTAAAATTTGGCTTAAAAATACAGCGACATGATATAAATACCATCGTTATTTTTTCCCTGGGGTTTATTTCTAGCAATGTTTATTATCAAGACCAACTATTTTAATATGTGACCAAAAGAACTAAATAGGTAAGTACCAAATATCTCAATACGATTTGCGGCACTGTCTTGTTGTGTGCCGCGGCGATCTGTCTCAGCAGAGGGTCGTCGACGCGCGGCCCCGGCGCCCCGGGCAGCGCGCGCTCGGGGAACAGAGACCCGAACGGCGTGTAGCCCATCACTGCTATATCGTGCTGGCAACAGTAACGCAGCAGCGACGGCTGCTGGATGTTGAGGTTCACCTACAATAAATCATGAATTGCGAGTAGCCTATTTGATACCGTTCAGTGCCACTCATTTGTCTGGCGAGTTCACTATCTCACGAACAGGGCGTAGATGAGAGGAAAAGCAACTTAACAGGATGAAAATGTACTAAACACCGACCTCAATTTGCGCCACTGCCGGCTTCACGCACGAACTCTTGATGATCCTATCCATCATGTGCGCGTTGAAGTTTGAGACGCCGATGGAGTGCGTGAGACCATGCCTCTTTGCATCCACCATGCCTTGCCACGTCTCTCTGTAGTCAGTCAGGTCCAAGGTACCGTTGGCCTGAAATTATTAAGTGATTTACTATCTTTTTACCCGGTTTACATTCCAGTACAATTATCTAAATTTTCATTACAACTGGAGCAATTTAAATCCACACTGGAACTCACATAGACCTTACCATTTGTTTAATTTTGGCAGAATAGTTCTTTTTTTTAAGTAAACTTATATAACGAATTATTTTACGGCTTTTACTCACGTATACTTTTTTCCGGTGACGGCACCGATAGTTTCAGACCCTCGGTGCCGTCACCGGAAAAAACTATACGTGAGTAAAAGCCGTAAAATAATTAGCTATAAAATGTCTCACGAAAGTTTAAACTTATATTTTAGAAAACTACATCCACATCGACAAGCTCCAACGTTTGAAGATCAAGAAAAAAATCAAACTCACAAATTGTCCGATAGGGAAATGTATAAGAAACAAGTCAACATAGTCCAAACCGAGTGCTTCCAGAGATTTGCGTAGAGCCGGAACAACGGCCACACGGCCGTAGGAGTCGACCCAAAGCTGTTCAATTTAATTAAATTCATATTAATAATACACCTAGAAATAAACAATGAATGCAACACTTTTTAACTTATTAACAAACTAAAAGGATTTATGGATTATTAAGCCCCCTAATATAGGGTGTGGTTACTTGTTTAAAAACGTACCTTTGTACATATAAATACATCTTCTCTTTTAATTACCCCTTCACTGATCTTTCGCTTCACTCCACGACCCACCTACAAAAAACGGTACACATGTACTATTGCGATATTATATTTGTTGAATCTCAGAGACTCATCAGATAATACTCCTGACTGCTTCGAGGCTGTACAACATCAATCAAGCCAGCCACAGTAAACTTTACCGCTTACCGATTTCTCTGTGCCATATATGTAGGCGGTATCAAAGAGTCTATAGCCTGCGTCGATAGCCCAGCCCACTGCTCGTTCGGATGCTTCCTCATCCACAGGGTTAAATGCTGTCTAAAATACAAATAATGATGAAATTGTCGGTAACATATAACATTAATTGCTTCTAAAAAATTAAAGCGAATATGAAATAAAAACAAATGAAATACAAACGTTTGAAACCCCAAACCAAGTCCCTAAGCCGAAACTGGGCATATGGCGTCCATCATTTAGCTGGTACGTTGGCGGTAGATTCTTCGATGCGTAGACAAACTAAAAGTAAAATTGCACGATGTAGCCAAAGTTTATTGATGCTTGATTAAACAAACAGTTATTAGTTATTTTAATTACAAAAAAATATACAAATTAACACTTACTGCCAAGTATAAGAGCGTTACTAAAATGTTTGAATACATAATTATGAAGATTTTGAACTGTTTTTTTTTAAACGAACAAAACAAGTCTTTATAAGCAAAACTGTTGTCGATTAACTCTAATTAATTATTATAATTAACAACGAACAATTTTTGATATGCGTATCTTATTTGGTTAAAATACGTGACTTATTTCAGCACCTTGAAGTAATTCTGTTGTTTTCTGCCTTACAACAGTTCAGATTATCGTAACGAGACATGATCTTTAGCTATCCTTCTACAAACATAATCAACAAAAAACAGTGAATTCTTCCATGGATATTTTAAAGGCCGGCAACGCATTTGAAGTTCCTCTGGTATCGATGACCATTCGTTCCAGCCGCTCGTTTGCCAACAAAACTTGCCTCATTTACCAGAAAAAACAATTGACACGAGTCCTTTCTAAGGAAATTACTGTACCATGCCAGTTACTTCCATGTACGAGTAAGTGTGCCAGCTACTTGCATGTTTATTTCCGACCTAATTTTATTATGACGACAGGTCTTAAAAGCGTCAATAATTAGGCATATTACCCAGTAAGATAAAAAATAATCTTTATCGCTTATGTTTAAGTTATTGAACTCGGTATTTTTAGCTTTATTTAATTCAACACTGTTATTTACCGTTTTCAGTTTTTTTTTTTGTTACAGAGAGTAGTCTAGGTGGTTTTCAGCGTCGGAAGTCTTTTTTTGCATGGTCCAAGATATTTCGTTTTAATCTAGACAGCAAAAAACTGGTGAGCGACAACATAAATTACCTTATGCAAACTAAGTACTTTTATATGCTTGTTATTTGTACGATAGTCGCAGGAGAACCTAACCTTGATTTAAAAAAAAAACAAAATACTAGTACTACTACTCCTCTGACACTATCCTCGCCATTATTTCTGTATCTTACAATGTAATTCGAACTAATGAACTGTTTAAAACTGCACAATTTCTTACATCAACAGAAAAATGTGTGTTATGTGTTAGGTCCCTTATATAAAACCCATAGTTAAATATTTTTTTTATTGTTGTTTCCATTAAAATATCATGCAAATATAAACATTTATTAATATGATTTCTGATGGCTTACTTTTACTTGAAGCAATGATAAGCAAGCAGGATCGCTAGTAATAAACAATTATCATAATAAAAAGTAACTATAGGATAAGAATTCAATTTAAATTCAATTAATCTTGATAGAGGCAGTGTCCAGTTTCCCGCCATCTGCGGAACTGAGCGGTACTCTGTGAGGACTAAACATAGATAAACAATGTTTGTGCACAACTTTTTTATAGTTATCCTGTCACTTTCGGCAACTGTAAGTTTACCAATAGTTAACAAAAAAATATTAGTTAACCACTTTAATACATCAGCATGGTTTATGTGACGCTTATGCATGCATTATCCAATTAAAACTATAATTGCATTTTGTCTACCTTTGTGTTTTAATTAAACGAAGGAATTTTGCTTGAACAAATTGTTTACGGATATTTTAATTTTCAAATTACTTTATTTATTAAACTTACTTGGTAGACCTCAGCGAACTTTTGACAATAAAGTAACCTTACTTTAATACTCGACCTGGTTCACCTCTACTAAAGTGGCAAGGATTAATTTCGAAGCCACGACCTTTATGCAAAAAGCTTCAATTTTAAAACAGTAAATACTAATGCAAAAAAAGGATGTATGAGGGTTTCATGTCATTAAAGAAAAAAAGCATTGTAATTTTAAAATACCTTTAATTTGTCTACCTACACATAGTTATTCTTATAAGAATGATACAAAAATTTAAATAACGAGATAAAATGGCGCGTTTAACGACGATACCCTCTGGACTGTTGATATAAATAATCTCATGTAAACAAACGAAATTCCAGTCAACAACAAAAATTACGTAACGGTAGTTTAATTGGACGTATTTCTGTCTAACAAGTCATCAGCTAAAACCAGACTCAAGACATAGATATTCTGAACTCATCTTGTGTACCATATCTAGTAGTCACAAAGAAACACAGGCTACGTTATTTCCTGATTCCACTGTTAAATCATCTAAGCAAAAATATACTTAGGGCCTGTCCCACCAAAGTGTAAATTGTCTGATAACAATGCAATATGTAAAATATGTGATGGAAACATCGGATTTTGTTGCTTTATCTGACAGTGACGTCATTTTTAAGCCAGTGGGGGGACAGGCTCTTAAACTTCCGTTTTTTTAATGAAACAATAGTAAGGTTACATGAGTTTTATGAGCAATATTTACACTATAGTTAGTGTAAATTGTAACTACTCGCCTTTTTAACATAAAACACCTAAGTTTTATGCTCTATTATTAAGGGTAATAAAATAATTTGTGATATTCATAAGCTCTCATTTACAATTTACAATAGAAGTGAACCTGTTTCTCGGCACCATAATTGCAAACAAGTATAGAGACCATTGGATAAATATTCCATCAAGATGGCCGAAGATACAAGGTCTACTGGTTCTGCATCAAGCACATGTTTTTGTAATTACAACTATGTAATAACTAATGATTCTCTTATATATTTTTTGTTAGAATTCAAGTCCACCTTTCTTATTGCTATTAATGTCTACTTAGTTTTAACTTGAACGTGCAATACATATAGCTTCGTTGAGATGTGGGAATAGTTAACTATTCTTATTTTGGTTATATCATAGAATTACTCGTACGTTAATGAAACTAAATCCTACCTAAAACATGGTCTCTTGATTGTAAAAATATAACGTAACTACATTTTATTTAGGACGGATATCGAATCTGGGATGCCCTATGTTGGTACTTGTCCTGTTTTTGTGATGAGCCGCGCAAACTCGCCGTTATCTTACTAGTATTATAAATGCGAAAGTTTAGATGGATGGATGGATGGATGTTTGTAGCCTAAACGGCTGAACGGATTTCGATAAATTTTGGTATAGATGTAGAGACTAGTCTGGAAGAACGCTATACACTTTTTTTTAATTCCACGCGGACGGAGTCGCGGGTGGAAGTTAGTTCATTATACGTATAAAATAGAATAGGACAACTTAACAATCAATCATACGCTTACAAGGTTTTACAATTTGTTTTGTAATTTTAAATTAATTCACTGGTGATTGAAGTGGGGTTATTTATAAACCCACTAGCTTTCGCCCGCGACACCGTCCGCGCGGAATTAAAAAAAAAAGCGAGTAGCCTATGTGTTCTTCCAGACTATCCTCTACATTTATACCAAATTTCATCGTTATCCGTTCAGCTGTTTAGGTTACAAACTCTAACAAACATCCATCCATCCATATAAACTTTCGCATTTATAATATTAGTATGATATGCAATTCCTATCCTTAATTGACTTTTCAAACAAGTTTTATACACATTAAGATGCAAATGAACAAACAAGAACAAAATAAATATGTACAACACTTATCAACGTCAATGTCTTTGTTAAATCAGTATCTTACAAAATAATCTAATGTTAACTGTTGCGTATTGAATTGACCTTCGATCAAATTAACACATAGTCAATTTGGTAAAGAACCGATAAAATATTTTTTATAAATCTACATGTTGACAATCGAACAAGCGGCCACCAGAAATCTCTAATATAGCGAAATTACTGTACACCATATTACCGTATTAAGTATAGACATCTGCTATAAGATGGTCAGCTTCCAGGAAATCGGGTAAGAGGATGTTTAGAAGTACTATTTCCCTTTCCATTTATCTCCTGCCAAAATACAAAAACTAACGAAAATCGATTCACAGGTGGCGACCCCTTCTGGACCAATTCAGACATTCAAACTCAACGATGGACGGGACATGCCGCGTTTTGGACTCGGCACTTGGCTCGGCTTTATATCGGTAACAACCTAACAACACATACATATTACAAAGTATTAGTTAATACATAGTTGTTTTATAGTTTTTGCTTGACTATCTGAAAGGTAATTTTTTTGTGGATATGAATTTTCGGTCCATTTAAATAGCGAGATTCAATGTGTTTTTTTTTAATAACTAAAAACATAAATTTACGAACTAGTTATGAATCTCGCTTATATTATCTTTTATATAACCCATAGTTTTAAAGATAAAACAAAATTAATCATCATCATCAACTTGCCCTTATCCCTTACGGAGGGTCGGCACAGTATGTGCTGCTCTTCCATACATTTCTATCAGCCGTCATATCTGAATCCACTCCCTTCTTAAGCATATCCTCTTTCACACAATCCATCCATACTTTCTTCGGTCTTCTTCTTCCTTTGTAGCCGGATGGCTACACGACGACGACGACGAATGTGGATACATTCATTCATAAAACAAAATTAATATAAGGAAGAAATAAAATCGCTTACGGTTATATTGAATTATGTGCCAGTTAATGTTAATTATCACATCATTTTACAACCTTTATTTTGTTTTAAAGACTACCAGGACCAATAAGAGTGATGAAGTAGAAAACGCAGTGAAGTGGGCCATAGACGCTGGTTACAGACATATCGACACCGCCTCCATCTACGACACTGAAGACCAGGTAATTTTAAATCAATCGATGTCTAAAATAACCGTTGGTTTCCATTGTTCAAACACTAATACTAGGTAAAACATAGTAGAAACAACATATATTACACCGATTTCATCATTGTCAGCCGTAGGTCGTCCACTGCTGAACGTAGGCCTCCCCCATTGATTGCCACAATGCCCGGTCCTGTGCCGCCCGCATCCAGTGCACTCCCGCAATCTTGACCAGGTCATCGGTCCATCTTGCGGGAGGCCTACCTACGCTGCGACGACCTATCCGTGGCCGCCACTCCAGGACTCTTCGGCCCCATCGGCCCTCCGTTCTGCGGGCAATATGGCCGGCCCATCGCCACTTGAGGTTTGCAATTCTTCGGGCAATGTCGGTTACTTTGGTTCTGCTGCGGATCGCATCGTTCCTGACGCGATCTCGCAGAGAGACTCCGAGCATTGCCCTCTCCATTGCCCTTTGGGTGACTTTGAGCCGCCTGATGTTGCCCGCAGTGAGTGGCCACGTCTCTGTCCCGTATGTCATCACTGGCAACACACACTGGTCAAAGACTTTTGTCTTGAGACACTGCGGTATGTCTTGGGACGAGAGGATATCCCGCAACTTCCCGAACGCTGCCCATCCGAGTCGGATTCGGCGATTGACCTCCCTCTCGAAGTTGGACCTACCTAGCTGGACGGTTTGTCCCAGGTAGACATACTCGTCAACAACTTCGAGAGTATGGCCTCCGATGGTTATTGGAGTGGGTGAAACATGGATATTCGACATGACCTTCGTCTTATCCATGTTCATTTTCAACCCACTCGTTCGGAGGCTCTGTTGAGGTCATCGAGCATTGTACCGAGTCCCTCCATGGTCTCAGCCATGACTACAATGTCATCGGCAAAGCGCAGGTGCGTAATGTACTCGCCGTTGACATTGATGCCAAGTCCTTTCCAGTTGAGGACTTTGAAAACATCTTCCAACGCCGCGGTGAAGAGTTTCGGGGATATGACATCACCCTGTCTTACACCGCGCTGCAGTTGGATTGGTTTCGTGTCCTGACTCTGTACTCGGACTGACATAGTGGCGTTTTCGTACAAGCACCTTAGCGCTTCGATGTACCGGTAGTCAATTTGGCACCTCTGGAGAGACTGCAGTACCGCCCAGGTCTCGACCGAATCGAAGGCTTTCTCGTAGTCCACAAACGCTAAGCATAATGGCAGGTTATACTCCTCGGTCTTCTGTATTACCTGCCGCAGCGTATGTATGTGGTCTACGGTACTAAAACCTTTACGGAAGCCGGCTTGTTCGGGAGGCTGGAAGTCGTCGAGTCTGCGAGCGAGACGGTTCGTGATGACCCTCGAGAACAACTTGTAGACATGGCTCAGAAGTGAGATGGGCCTATAGTTCTTCAGGAGGGTTTTATCGCCCTTTTTGAAGAACAGTACCACCACACCTCTGCTCCATGCCTTTGGCGTATGTCCCTCGAGAATGACGGAATTAAAGAGCTTCTGGAGAACCTTCAGTGCCGGCTCTCCGGCCGCCCTTAATAGCTCTGCTGTGATTCCGTCATCCCCCGGCGCCTTATTGTTCCTAAGTTGTTTCAGGGCCTCACTAATCTCGTCAAGACTGACGTCCGGGATGTCTTCGGTATAGTGTCGGGTTAATCTGGCTCTAGGATCTTCCGCCAGATCTGTGACGGGTTTCTGCGTAGCGTAGAGCTGCCCATAAAACCTCTCGACCTCACTCAAGATCTCAGGTCTAGCGGACACAACCCTGCCTTCCTCAGTCTTCAGTTTCGACAGTTGGCTTTGCCCAATAGACAGATCTCGGGCAAACACTTTGGAGCCCTTGTTCCGCTCAATAGCCGTTTTAACACGGTTTGTGTTAAACTGGCGTATATCGCGCTTAATGCTCTTCGAGATCTGTCTATTTAGCAGCCTATACTGCTTCACATCTTCTAGAGTGTGCAGGGTCAGGTCACGCCTTTCCTTCATGAGCTCAAGAGTATGGTCCGAGAGTTTCCTGGACGAGGTTCTGCGGTGGGTCTTGAAGAACTTAGTACCCACCGTCCGAATAGCTTGCACGAACCCGTCATTTATATCGTCCACGCTACTTCCTAGGCAATCAAACCGGTTCTGGAGTTCGAGCTGAAAGTTTTCGGTGTCTTGGATATGGACGGGTGCTGGCCGGAGCGTAGACTTTATCAGTCGACTGCGTTCAAGCTTTACGTCGATATTCAATGTGCCTCGGACAATTCGGTGATCGCTCCCGGTTTTGATCGCATTGATCACTGAGACATCATTGAATATTTGCTTTCTCGTCGTCATGATAAAGTCTATCTCATTTTTGGTAGCACCGTCTGGGCTCATCCAGGTCCACTTACGTTGCTCTTGCTTTCTGAAGAAGGAGTTCATCATATAGAGTCCTTCCTTCTCCATGAAGCCGGCCAGCAAGTGGCCCCGGTGATTGCGCTGTCCGTATCCAAAATTACCCACTCGCAGCTCGTCTCCGTCCCGTTTGCCCAGTTTCGCGTTGAAGTCTCCCATGACAACGGTGTAGTAGGTTTTGGAACTATGTATGGCTCGTGAGATATCCTCATACATAGTTTCCACCTCATCGTCGGAGTGTGTCGAGGTCGGTGCGTAAACCTGTATGACCTTCAGCGAATACCGTTTGGTTATTCTGAGTATAAGATACGCAACCCTAGACGACACACTCACGATCTTCACCACATTGTTCACGAGAGACTTGTGGACGATAAACCCGACACCACCCTGCGACTGTTGGTCGCCCTCCCGGAAGAAGAACAAGTTGCCGGACTTGAGGATCATCGTGTCCTCCCCCTGTCTTCGGACTTCAGATAATCCTATAATGTCCCAGCGTAACTTGCTCAATTCTTCTTCCAGCTCCGCGATCCTCTCGTCCGTCCGCAGTGTGCGCGTGTTTAATGTTGCCAGGGCCAAGGGTCGTCGTTTGTGGTAGCCGGATCTAAACCGGGGATTCTTAGCCCCCCCTGCCCCGCCGTCACCCTGGCCGCTACCGTAACCAGGAACGGCAGGGCCGCCGGGTACTAGGGGCCGTAATTTTCTTGTGCCTATCATTGGGGGGAGTTTGCCATAATCGCCACGCTTGGCAGGCGGGTTGGCGATCGCAGTATTTCCACCGTAATGTAGGGACGCTGCTGCCCGTCCTCCGGTGGTTCTGGACGCAGTTTAACGACGTGCCCGGGTCGAACCGATTTGGTATAATATAATTTTGGCTTAAATTTCCAGCCTGATCAAACGATCGGCTAATAAAAGTTTAGTCTACGTAGGTTCCTTTTTATGTTACTTAGTTACTCTGCTTGGGTAAAATATTTTTGTTCGCATTTTCAGGTTGGCAATGCAATCAATAAGAAAATAGCTGAGGGAGTTTTAAAGAGAGAAGATTTATTTGTTACTACAAAGGTATTTTTTAAACTATTCAAGCTATTATCCTCTGCTATCATGTTAAATAACGTAACTAACTATATACTTAAATAAATATTTATTTTTATATTCACAGCTATGGAATGACGCGCACGGCCGATATTCAGTGTTGCCAGCATTAGAAAACTCACTTAAAAAACTTAATTTGGATTACGTCGATATGTACCTTATTCACTGGCCAATAGCTCAGTATGTAAGTAATTAAATAAGATTTAAGAATAAATTGCCATGTCTATAATTATCTTTATTATATGTATACAGTCAAACCAGGATAAATGAAAACTGGAAACTTGTGCTGTCTCTTGGACTCCCGTTTAATCAGGTCCGACTAATCGACTGTAATTGTCACGGCAGTGGACCCTTACTATAAGAAATCTACACTAAAGGACTTCTTAAATTATCAACAAATAACTGTGAATAAGTTGGGTGATTTTTTTGTTTACATTGTTATTTACTGCTTGTTTCTAGTTGAACGGTACATTTTACGATGTGGATTACTTGGAGACTTGGGAAGCTATGATCGCAATGCAGAAGAAAGGTCTCGCCAAGTCCATCGGCGTGTCTAACTTCAACAAAGCGATGCTGGAGAGACTCATATCTAAAAGCCCTGTGAAACCCGCTAACTTGCAAGTAGAGGTAATTTTTTTTATCGTAAAGTTTCTATTGTTAAAGTATTTATTAACTAAAATAAAATTAATTTAAAAATTGTAATGTTTGCATGAATCGTGCAAGAAAAATGAAGAAATGGCTTTATTGTAAAAATTTAATACGTTAGAATCCGTGAAATTACTCTTGTGAATGATTTATTTATTTTTCTGCATTAAGGAATTATTAACAACAAATTCTCAACCATCTTTTAAAATCAACTTAATTTGATAATGATTGATGATAATACAGCTGGAATCTAACTGGATCTCTAATTTTGTCGTACCTTACAGATAAACTTAAACCTGCAACAACCAGAGCTGCTAGAGTTCTGTAAACAACAGAACATAGTGGTGACAGGTTACACGCCCTTCGGCTCCATGTTCCCGAACAGAGCGCGGAGCGAGGCGCCGCCGCCGCGAGCTGACGACCCCGCGCTTATCGACATTGCTAACAAATACAATAAAACTGTGCCGCAAATTGCTTTGAGATATCTGGTGAGTATTAAAATAACTAGGCGTTCTTAAAAATAGAATATGTATAAATTTGGAATAGATGCACAATGTCAGGAACACATAATCTACATAACGATGTTTTTGTAAATGGGCGCACACGATATTCTAGGCAAAAATTAATACTATATGTAATAAAGCATTAAAGAAAAAGTATAACTTTAACAGTAAAAAAAACAGTAGTATTGTTTAGTTAACTGAAATCTGCTTCGGGCTATAAATAGAAATAATAAGGAGACGTTGTTTTGGTCTCAACTTTTTGCTCCACATCGCCGTAATTTTCTATCAACTTTTTCCAGGTGGAACTGAACATAGTACCGATTCCTAAAACTGTCACCAAATCTAGAGTAGAACAGAACATTGATATCTTCGATTTCAAACTAACTCAAGAAGAACGCAATCTTTTAAAAAGCTACGACAAAAACTACAGAACTATCGAACCTAAGATGTGGGAAGAATCTCCTTATTACCCATTTTAAAAGAAATAATCAACATTTAATTTTTTCATCTTATCAGCCTGTTACAATGACGTAATAAATTATATCATGTAATAAATGAAGATTTTCTTAAACATCCATGTTTATTCTGGAAAAAAACATTTAATCCTGTACGTCAAAATATTTTAATCTCCATTAAATTTATATTACTTACATCTCGGCTAAATTACCAAAATCAAGAGATGCAAACTGTATCGAAGATTTATCCAACAACAAATAATGATTTTTAACTGAGTAAGTACAACATTACGAAGAAATGTAATCTTTTTGTAAATTTATTTAATAGCGGTTGTTTATATTTCATATACACTAATTATTAATTTTCGTACTAATCAACTATATCAGTAACACGATTTCTGTTGTGTGTTCCATCTGACTTTGAATTACTTCCTTTTTTCACCCTTTTTATAGTTTTAATAAAATACAATTATTTGTACAATAAACATTAACTAAGGTAATAAGATAAAAAAGATGCAAAACTGTATCGAAGATTTGTCCAACAACAAATAATGATTTTTAATTGAGTAAGTACAACATTACGAATGATAAGACCAAATCAACAGGCCTTTGTTTAGCCCAGCCTTAAAAGAAAAAACAAGTAACTCAGTGTAATGAGCCTCTCAAAAACTCAAGCACGTAAAAATCAAACAAGGATAACAGGTGTATAGTGAATTCATTTAAATTAATTTAATGGGCATTACAAGTTCATCGCAAGACATTACTAAGAAATATAGTCTTTTTGTAAATTTATTTAATAGCGGTTGTTTATATTTCATATACACTAATTATTAATTTTCGTACTAAGCAACTATATTAGTAGCAAGATTTCTGTTGTGTGTTCCATCTGACTTTGAATTACTTCCTTTTTTCACCCTTTTTATAGTTTTAATAAAATACAATTATTTGTACAATAAACATTAACTAAGGTAATAAGATTAAAAGATAGCAAAAATGTTTCTTAACGATGTTTACATCACCAATCGATTTACTAACATTCTCTTATCCTTTGTCCATTGTCCTTTTACTTTGTTTCTTTGGCATTTACTACAATGGATTTTCTATTTTCGTTCCCTGCCTTTAGACCTTTTATCAACACTCAGATCTTTTTATTTTACGGAGTATAGAAACTTTTCTTTAAACTATTTGATGTGAAATAAAATAAAAGTCATCAACATCGTTCCCGTATCCTTTATCCATTCTGTCCCAAAATTAAAAAAATAGGACGATTAAGTTGAAATAGACAAGTAATTTTGCCAGTCTATTAGCCAATAACTTAATGGCCTAAGAATTTACGTGACATCTACTAAGAAATATGTGATTTGTAATCAAATTAAAAGGATTTTTTTTAAATTACCGGTTTACGATATCCCCTACTATGAAAACACGAAATTCTATAAATTCAGACCTCGCAACGGCTACGGAAGAAGAGATGTTGGAGTCATTTATTATGCAAATCTTTGTTTTAAAAAAGAATGAGATAAATAAAAATGTTTGAAAAGTAATTTTTACGGAAACCTATTTAATGTAGGCAAAATCATTGTTTAATAATGTGATAATACTCACTCGATTCTCGATAGTTGTCGAGTTATCTTAACCCATGTTAGGGGTTGAGGTCATTGTCGTAAATGCTAGCAGTGATCGCCGCGTCCACATATCAAACCGACGTTATGTGGCACAATATTGTTGTTTTATTTATATTTTCTACAATTATCGCCTTTACCGTAAGTATACCACATTTTAATGCACTTTACCTAATTTTTATTTAATTTTCATTGTCTTTTGTTTAATCCTATTAAGTAAACAAAACATTTTTAGGCACGAAATAAGTCATTTCATATCATGATTCCAGTAATTCCTTACTTTTGAAACTCCATTAAAATTAACTTCTGAAGTTGATTTAACTTCTTTTACAATCACGTATTTCATTTCTCATATACGGCGATAAGCTGATTGCAACATAAACAATAGAAACATAGTATAATTCTTTTGTTAATATAAACAAAACATCTATATTATAAGTACAATTAACAGAATTTACATAAGTACTCAACACCAAACAAAAAGCTCTGTAAACAGCAACTAAATTATCTTAATTGTTCTTGGCTTTACCTTCTTTCAGAATGGCAACATCCTAGTTCCAAAATTAAAATTAAACGATGGTAGAGAAATTCCCGCCTTAGCTCTGGGCACATGGCTGGGGAATAACACAAAGGTACTTATCTAATTCAATATTTTCTATAAACAAATAACTTCGGGTTCACAATAAGAGAGGTTCGTGATATCATTGTAGTTCTAATTAGATAACAAAATAAACCTCCAAGTACACTTTTAACTCTGAATATTAAAATAAATTAATAGCAAATATAGGTTAATAAATATGTTTTTTCCAATATGGCCGCGTTGAGCCGTCGTCAAACGAAGTAGAGCTGGCGGTGCAATGGGCGATTGAGGCGGGTTACCGCCACATCGACACCGCCTGGGCTTATAAGATCGAAGACCAGGTTGGTAGGGGACTCGTCGCCAAATTTGCAGACGTACCGAGGAAAGAAATATTTGTTACAACTAAGGTAAGAAACCAAACGACAATGTTCTAAGAAGTAAAAATCAGTAATCCAGACTGTACCCGGGGTAAATAATAATGATTTTATTCAATCCAGTCTTATTCCATACATCTACACTTACATGGTCTTAGGTTATGGATACTCCCTAGCCTTTATAAGTAGAAAACACAGCGTTTTGTTACATTTTTTCTTAAATTTTAACGTTTAAATAAAATATGAAATAGCAATTAATTTACATAAAATTCTTGCAGTTATGGAATGACGGCCACGCGCGGGACGCTGTTGTCCCAGCTCTACGGGAATCTTTAAAAAAACTGAGCTTGGATTATGTCGACCTCTACCTCATTCACTGGCCAGTCGGACAGTTCGTAAGTTTTTAAATCTTATTTAGATAAACTAAACAGACTATTAATAATAAAGTAATTAAACTTAGACTATTAATAATAAATAATAAAGTTAAAAATGTATGAGCAGATCTTATCAGCAGTGTGTCTTTCTAGGCCAATCTAACATATGACCTGACGGACTATCTTGAGACATGGCGCGGTATGATGGACGCTAAAGATCAGGGGCTCGCCAAATCGATTGGATTGTCTAACTTCAACGAGCAAATGATCGAAAGAATTCTGGAAAACGGATTGGAGATGCCGGCAGTACTGCAAGTTGAGGTTCGTATGAAAACGTTATTTGTAATAACGAAAGAAGAAGAGGTCCACAGATGAAGTTTTACGGCGTCAAAACTGACTGACTTTTTATACCATGCCATGCCTACATATGGGCTGATATTGCTCATATACCGAACAAAATCATGAACTTGAGAATCGAAGATTTCTACGCCAAAAGTTGGGAGTTCAAGCTTTTTTTTTAACGTAACCTACAAGGTAATATTGCCATTATAAAATAATAATACTTTTTTTACAGCTTAATTTGAATCTACAGCAACCGGAACTACTCAAGTATTGTAAAGAGAAAAATATCGTAGTGATGGGATACACGCCTTTCGGCTCCTTATTCTACAGCAAAGCGAAACCAAATGCCCCGCCACCTCGCGTAGACAATCCCGCTTTGGTCAAAATCGCCGAAAAATACAACAAAACTGTGCCACAAATTGCACTAAGATATTTGGTAATTATACATCATATTTTGATTATATCACAATTTTTGTTTAAAGAAAAAGTTACATACATTTCAATTCATGGCCATATGTTACTTGAATTAAGTTAAAATGATGATACTTTATAATTACCATTCCAGATCGAGCTGGGCGTTATTCCTCTACCAAAGTCATTGACAAAATCAAGAATAGAACAGAACATAGACGTATTCGATTTTAAGTTAACGGAGGAAGAAAAATCGGTTTTGAAATCATATGACCGCGAATATAGAACTATTCCGCAGCTAAAATGGTTGGATAATCCCTATTATCCCTTTAAAAGACCAATTATGTAACAAACGTGTTGTTTATTGACAAAATAAATTTGTCCAACGTATAACCTAGGAACTTTTTATTTATAACCATATATAAACTAAGTTATTAGGTAAAATATGTCGTATGTTTTCTAAATTCAGTCAGTCTATGAACCTACATAATACAAATTCCGCTTCACGTTACTAAAAAAAAGTATTTTAGATGTTACCATATGTTTTATAATAATTATGCAATTTAGTGACCTCGAAATATGGTAACACTAATTAGTAACAGTCAAGATTCGACACATGACACTTTTGACAATTGGTATTTGACATAAATTCGTGAGCCGTGTGCGATCTATACCGTGAACATGTCTTCGACAAAATTAAGTTTATTAATATGTACGGTGCTTAGTGTAATTTTTAGTATAAACACTCAAACAGTACACAAACGGTTTGAGTATAAATATTCTTTTAAACCACCATATTTAGCTCAAAAAGATGGAACGGTTCCGTTTTGGGAGTACGGTGGCAGTAAGTACAGTTTATTCTCGTTTCCTTTACGAAATATTCACTGTGCAAAATTCCTATAGCATTCTATTGCTTAGAAAGTAAATAATTTATTCATTATGTTGTGTTTTTTAAGTTATAAAAATTGCATATTCGGTAAAAATCTCTTGTTGTTGAGGTAGTTTTAATTGACACCGACACGTCAGTGAAAACTGTCAGATTAGAGTGAGATGGGTTTATATGTCTTGATCTTGTAAGAAAGTGACAAAAGAATGGGTTTCGATTCTTGTTTTTAGTTCCACGACAGCATTCGGTATGGTTACGGTTGGTGTTAAAATTAATTAAACATGTGAACAACAAAAAGAAAAACATAGAAATAGCAATTACGTGCCATATATTTCCATTTCACTATAAATATTTCGATGCACTTAATTTGCTACTTTACATTTTCTTTCCCAAATTCACCAATTAAACTTATGGATTGAACCCAATTAATTGCCTGAAGTAGTTTTTAATATCTATCAGCACAAAATATCCCCTTAAAAATACATTACCTGTACAATAAAATTATAAGTCTTTGTATTCTTTCACTTAATCATACTATCATACTTCATACTAATATCATAAATGCGAAAGTTTAGATGGATGCATGGATGGATGGATGTTTGTTAGAGTTTGTAGCCTAAACGGCTGGATGGATTTCAATGAAATTTGGCATAGATGTAGAGGATAGTCTGGAAGAACACATAGGCTACTTGCATTTGTTTTTTTTTTAATTCCGCGAGGACGGAGTCGCGGGCGAAAGCTAGTATCTTTTATAATTTCAAGTTATAATTATAAAATATCTATATCTTAATGTAAATTTTGCTTTTATAAGCGTTAAAAACATCTTAAACAATTGCCCACTTTTACCGTTCATACCGTCAGCTAAATTTTTGTTACTGTTGCACTTTATTGAGGTTAAATCATCAATATGCTTTGCAATCTTTGATTTACGTATGTAACAATATATTACAAAAATCTTGCATTTTCTGCCTAATCTACTATGTCAGCATGATACATAAATTACCATTACTAAATTAAACACTTCGCAAGTAACCTTTGATTTCCTCCAGACTATGTTCTACATCTGTGCCAAATTTCATCAAGAGTAGACACAAAGATCAAACTTTTAAACTACATTAGGTTCTCTTAACAAACTTCCCTTTTAGATAAACTTCTCAATTCAGCATAATTACAATAATTATAGTATAATACAAGTGTTATCAAATTTTTGAAAGCTGATACAGGGATTGTAAATGTATACATATGGCATTTTATTGGTAGCATTTGAATATATCAGTAGCGAATGGATAATAATTGATAAAAGTCATAAATAATAAGCTACTTATCAATGATCTAAGCATAGCTAACACATTTACATCAATCAATTTGTATTAAAATTGTCATAGTTAAAACAGTTTTAACAACAAGATTCTACAGTTGAGGAACCCTATTTTTTCTCTATTTTAAATTTTTTATTTAATAAAACAGATGTACTGTGTTACTGCCTTATCAAATTTAAACATTTAATAGTAGAATGACATTTACTTCACCTTTAAAATATAACATTTCAAATATTTACATTTCATTTTACAGCTTTGACTAATTTTGTATGCTATGGTTGGATTGTCTTGATAAGTCCAAAGTATATTGCTATAACTATTGGAGCTACACAAATATTAGCTCTAAGAGAAAAAAAAATATAATTTTAAATTTTTTATTTAATAAAACAGATGTACTGTGTTACTGCCTTATCAGATTTAAACATTTAAAAGTAGAATGACATTTACTTCACCTTTTAATATATAACATTTCAAATATTTACATTTCATTTTACAGCTTTGACTAATTTTGTATGCTATGGTTGGATTGTCTTGATAAGTCCAAAGTATATTGCTATAACTATTGGAGCTACACAAATATTAGCTATAAGACAAAAAAAAATATAATTTTAAATTTTTTATTTAATAAAATAGATGTACTGTGTTACTGCCTTATCAGATTTAAACATTTAATAGTAGAATGACATTTACTTCACCTTTTAAAAATAAGTTAATTAAATGAATCACTAATGACACTATTACCATTTTTCATAAATACCAGCATTCTTTCTGAAATGCCAACATTGCATCTGCTCTATATTGCTGATGTCCACTTAATTGTTTCCACTGCTTGTTTACCCATCATTAGTATTTACAAAATATAATCTATCCGTATAGATGCGATAGCGTCAGGAGAAAGCGTCCGATTGGCGCCGTCGCTGCGCAGTCAGAAAGGTGCGATATGGACCAAGCAGCCAATAAACTTCGACTGGTGGGAGGTGGACGTCATGTTCAAGGTCACCGGCCGAGGGAGAATAGGAGCTGATGGTTTGGTTAGTTATATCTTTCTAATAAGTCCATTGACCCTTAATTTAAGGTAGTGCTTTACCAACTTTGTTGTATTGATCTATGATTACCATATTGGTTGAGGATTACCAATCTTGTGGAAGTGGGTTCGAATCCCGATATAGGAAAATTCTCGTAACACATATTTACACCTATGGAAAGTTTGAAAATTATTTGGGATGAATACAAGATACAATATGTTAATATTTATCTTCAATTAATTTTCTTCTACTTAATGAAATTATTAATTAAAAAAATGGTTTTCAGGCATTCTGGTACACGACGCAACGAGGTGACTACAATGGTGAAGTGTTCGGTTCATCAGACCGATGGAACGGGCTCGCTGTGATGTTCGACTCCTTCGATAATGACAACAAACACAACAACCCCTATATCATGGCGGTTGTCAATGATGGCACAAAGAACTTTGACCACAAGAGGTAAGTGCCAAAGAGATTCAAATACATAGAGGAGGCATAGTTGACACTTCACTTAAATATTTTTCACTTATTCACCACAAAACTATCTATGGATAGATCCTCATGGCAATATAATTATTTGTATATAAATTAATTGCTAATAGTCATTAAATAACATTTAAATGTATATGAAATATATATAGACGCATGGAAAAGGGAAATGTCCTCTTTAAGTGCGTCTCCTCCTCCGTCAATTAAGGTAGGCAACGCATCTGCAATTGCGGATGTTTATGGGCAGCGGTCTCTTTCCATTTCGGTGGATTCAGGTGGCCGGTTGCTCGTTTGCCACCCTATATTATAAAAAAATATATATATTTTATTTTGTAACACTGTTTAGTTTATTTTATAACAAAAGATAGAGCTTATTATAATATTTAATATTGTAAAATGTTTTATTACTGGTCAATACAAGGGCATGAGGTGGCAATAATCTTGACAACTGATATAGTACCTTTCGGGGAAAGTACCGGTGAAATTTTTTGTTTAATATGCCAGGTCTCTATATTATTTATATGTCTTTGGTGAATACATATTCATTAGGTCTATTTTCCTATAACACCACATTTGAGATATATATTGTTCTCTGGCTGTTATTAAAGTTGTTTGTAAAATATTAAACTTGTAAAACAAGTTTACATGATAATTTTACAGATTAAAAGTGCAAATAAATGTCACATAGTGCAAAATTTTCCGAAAGAAAATGCATATTACATGTTGATTGCACCTTAGATATAGTGCATTTTAAAATTATGCATTAAAACTGAAATATTTATAACTTGGATAGTGTTATTGACTATTAACTATGTTTTAACGAAAATAGATATGTTAATCCATTCAAGATAAAGTAATGAGATGCAAATTACTAATAAATTTAAAATTACATTTGCTCTAATTATTAATAAAAGTTAAGTAAACAAATATTGTGATTCACTTAAAAGAATTCATTCTTACGTGTATTGTACTATATACATTTATCTATATAGTTATTATTTACATTATTGTGTTTGTTTGGGATAGTGATGGATCAACGCAGCTGTTGTCAGGCTGCCTGCGAGACTTCCGCAACAAGCCGTTCCCGACGCGCGCACGTATTGAATACTATCTCAACACGCTCACTGTGTACTTCCACAATGGTCAGTATTAGTTAAATTAAGGCTTTTTAAAGAAAATGTATATTAAACATAAAAAAGCGAATAAACGACTGCTATTTGTAATATAGAAGCATCGCCATGTTTAACTTTCGTAGGAGTAAATTAAAAAAATATCTAAACAATAATTGTTAGCGTTTTCACGCTTTAATTTGTCATAACAATATGTCCTGTACTTTGCCAGTACAGTTGGAAAGGTAGCGAAATTAGAATATAATTCAACTGGCATAGTGGGAACACTGGCGCCAGTGAGTATACACACACCATGCCTAGGCTGCGCTACAACTGTACTGGCCAAATGTGGTCCAGGCAATACTCAAAAAAGTACTTTACAAGCATGACTAATGATATGAGTAGTAAAAATGAGCTTTAAACTGCAATTATTAAAGTATAAATTCCTTTAACACAATCACGTCTGATTAAAAATGAACCTTATCGTATAGGAGTTAAAGTGTATATTGTATAAACAGGAATGACTAACAACGAGGCGGACTACGAGCTGTGTTTCCGTGCGGAGAACGTGGCGCTGCCGCGCGGCGGACACTTCGGTCTGTCCGCGGCGACGGGCGGGCTGGCGGACGACCATGACGTCATACACCTCCTCACTACGTCACTGCACAGCACGCAGCAACAAGGTGAGATTCATTTTAACTAGCTGTTCCTCGCGACTCCGTCTTTTTCGATCGATCGTCGATTTAAAAAATCTTTATTTATAAATCATGGTCAAATTCCGACTAATGGACGACCAATCGATTTTGAAACCACTTTCCTCAAATCTATAAACATCATTATTGTATTTTCTTTTGCAACCTAAGGTAGGGTTTAATCAATACTATGTAATTCAGTCTTTCTCTTTTAAGTCGTTTCGAAAAATTATAAATAATCTAATATGGGATCTTCAAATTATTATTTTAACTTGCAGGTGGTCAGCAGATCAGCAACGACGAGCAGCAGAAGCTGTCGCAGGAGTACCAGGAGTACCAGAAGAAGTTGGAGCAGCAGAAGACTGAGTACAGAAAGGAGCATCCTGATGAAGTAAGTAACTCTAAATATAAAACTTTTTTCTTCTCATTAATAATAAAGAAAAAAATATATAACTAAAGGATAAGTAAGAATCGCCTTTCTGCAAATTTTGAGGAATAACTATATTAATTATTTTTTTTACTATTTTTGGTAAAAATATATCTGACCCACATTTGAGATTTTAAATATTTTCTTCTATGCCATTTTACAGCATTTATCCATGTATAAATGTGCAGGTGCGTGACAAAGAGGGCGAGTTCGACGACTGGTTCGAGTCCGACGGGCAGCGCGAGCTGAGACAGATCTTCCAGGGCCAGGGACAGATACACGACATCCTCAGAGACCTTAACAAGAAAGTTGACGAGGTAACTAATGCGTTTAATATAATGTTGATATCTAGTAAAGGAAAATAAGACGTAAAATCATTAATTAAATGTTATTTTCTTAGACAAACATTTTCAAAGGAGATGACCACTATAGGTTTTAAGCAATTATCGCTTAATTTCAAAAAACAATTTAATTCATAAAATATTACATAGCTAAATTATAACATTAACATAAATAAATAAATTTCATCCGACTCGAAGGACCAACAACTAAATTTGCTATTTTCAGGTAATCGGCAAGCAGATGAACTCGCTATCAATGTTGACAGCCGTGTACAGCCAGTCGCAGGGACAGCCCATACAGCCCATACAGCCCGGACAAGCTCCCATGCAGGTATTTAATCATAATTGTCAAGAAAACAGTTAAATCACACTGAAATTGTCACTAAACCTAAGTTTTATTGTTTATAATTGTTCAGATGCCAGCGCTGCCGATCGGGCGACAGGATTGGGACGCGCTCGTAGCTAATAACCAGTTGATGATCAACACTATTGCTGAACTCAAGTAAGGTCCCATACAAATGTAGCCTAACTCATACACCATACTAAGATCTTAATTTGGCTATAGAAAGTCATACATTCGAAATCTGGAAACTAATATTTAGACATGTCCCAAATATATCACTTAATAGAACTTAATTTAAGAAGGTATCGGGGTTATATAAATTAACGGATAAGAAAATTTGTGTTTACTAGCTTTTTAACGCAATTTACTCCGTGCAGAATTTAAAAAAAATCAAAGAAATAACTTATGTGGCTTATGTGTGTATGCTCAGGCTATGCTCCACGTCTTTGCTAAATTTCATCGACTTTAATTGAGCCATCCATTTCCTGTCAAATTGTTATCTTTTTCGTGTTTTTTTACTATTTCTTTTGTGGTTTATTTTCAGAGGTTTTATAATCGACGTGTCTCGTAAGTCTGATTCGCTGCTGGCGGCGGGCGGGGCGGGCGGAGCGGCGGGGGGCGCGGGGGGCGCGGCCATCAACCCGCAGTTCCTCAACGAGATGAGGGACAATGTCAATCAAGTCAAACAGGCCATTAATGGAGTCGCACAGAGGTGAATAATTGAATTACATGTATTTTTTTATAATATCATAGTGGAAATATTGTAATTGTCATATTCAATGCTAACGATTCTCTTGAGTCCATTTTGATAATAACTTAAGTTAAATTATAGCAGGAAACCGTTTACCAATTATGTTCAATGTTGTTCTTCTAAATTCAAAATACCAGTGTACAGATAAAAAGTATGAAATTGTCAAAAATGGGCAACAAATTAAATTGTAATTTCAATTATATTTGCATGCAAATAAATTAATATCCCGTTGCAGATTGACGCAAGCTCCTCAAATGTCGGCGCAGTCGTCGTGCCCCGAGGTGTCGTGTGTGGGCACCACCACGCTGCTGCTGGTGGTGGCCGCGCAGCTCACACTCATGTTCCTCTACACATTGTACAAGTATGTACTTTACATAAACTAGATGGCGCCGCTGGCGGTTTAGAACGCGATTTAGACATTCATTTTTCATACTATGTCGGTCTTCAACATTGTTAAATAATTTTCTGATCTAGGATCTATTTAAAACACACCATTGATTTCTTTAATAAGTTATTATAAATAATTATCTTACAGTGTATAGCGTGATTTAATTTTGTTTAATTTTCTTTTCAGAGAAAGAAAAGAAGCACAAGCAAAGAAATTCTTCTAAGTCGTGCGTAAAATCATTGTTGAATTCACAGTACTTGTAAATAATACGATCAATTGCCAAATAACCACAAAATATGTTCATTATAATAAATTTAATGTCACAAATTAATACATAAATACACAAATAAGATGTGTAATTAACTAACAATGTGTACTTAATTGAGTGTAATAAATTGTGTAAAAATAATATGTGTAGCACAAAGTTGACATTAAACAAATTAATGTCAATATTAAATGTAATTTCAAAGTTTTGAATTAAATAGAATTAAGGTGGCAAGAAACGATTTGTTGCCAGGTCTTTAAAATACTCCAAAATAAGTAGAACTACAGGGTAAACAAAAGACATGTAATAAAAATATAATTATGTTCCTATTCTATCATATTTATATTGTTTGAACTTTTATGTCGTCATTTTTCTCAAGCAATAGCTAAAAAGACTTAAAAATATGGTAAATATTGTCTCAAAACAAAATGATCAAATAATGAATTCTGATCTTTTAACTTCTAAACATACTCTTACATCTATTTTAGTGTTTATTTGTCGTTATCTAAAAACAGTCTCAAAGGTCGATTTTTCACCTCTTATAAACTTTTAATACAAGACCTGGCTACGTTTCTATAAACGGTTGTTAGTTATACTAAATGTGCAAAACTCATAGTTCTAATTCTTTGTCAATAATATCTAAATGTGTATATTATTATTAACTAAAAATAGATTATAGAACGTATTAAATCTGCGTGAAGTTAGCAACAAGTTGCATGTCTCGAAACGTGTCTCTCGCACCCGTGAGGTGTGTATACTTTCGAAGCTAATTTCAGACATTAAAAGTGGAGTGTATTCTAATATGAGTAATGTGAATTTAACAATAGAACAATATTTTTTTACCAATAATGTGAGTGTGTATGGATAAGTGAAATTATATGATTCCTGTAAATAAATTATATTTATAGTATTTCTCTGTTTAGTAAATTTTACTATGTGAGAGGATCGTTACATCGTCAACTGGAAACGGACCTCATTACCAGCTTTCAAATTTATAAGATATCGATGTTCGTGCATTTCTTTTGTGTAGAAAGTGACGTTAAATTTTATAATTACATGTTTTTTTTTTCTACATCAATTCTTTTATTTCACAAAATTCAAACTGTCCATATAGATCTAGAGCCAGCGACAGCTAGACCTTTCTTGTTTTATAAAAGCTGAACCTAATCTTTAACGATAGTGAGGTATGTCATACAACTATACTTAAAACAAGATTTTAAATGAATAAACCATCAAAACTCGAGGTAACATCTTTTTATAGGTCCCCAAGCAACTTTTATAAGATGAAAGTATGGTACTACTAGCTTTCGCCCGCGACTCCGTCTGCGTGGAGTTAAAAAAAAAAAACAAAACTAATTAGCCTATGTGTTTTTCCAGACTATGCTCTACATCTATGCCAAATTTCATCCAGGTCCGTTTAGACGTTTAGGCTACAAACTCTAACAAACATCCGTCCATCCGTCCATCCATCTAAACTTTCGCATTCATAATATTAGTAAGATTTATAAAACTTTAATACCGATTGCCTGTCAAATAACCACAACCTAAACTCCATAATCGCAGGTCCTTTTTCCCATAAGGCATGTGCATGGTAGAACTTTCAGATTTTATAAAATAAAGTCCTGGCTGTCGCTGGTGGGGGGTGGCTTCGTCAGGGGCTACGAAATTAGAATACGGTAAATAAAATGATCAAGTTTTGTAATATGTACCGTTTATTTTATTTAATCTTAAAAACAAAACATACAGCGATATAAAATTAATTCGTAACCTATTTACATCTGTAAACATTTTATTTTTAATTACAAAAAATATCTAACAATAAAAACATAAGACTTAAAATGGCTTTTTGAATAAAAAAAACGTTAAATAACTACATATAGTAAATTAATACAACAAATTAACTCGTAAGCAATATTCAATAAAATTTCGTACATCGATTAATAACTAAGCACAGCGCCATCTAGCGATTTTGCAACGTCAAGTTAACGCACTTATTGGTTAACAGCTGAATCCTCGTTAACATATTCATTTATATGTTAAAAGTGTATCAAAACGTGTCTATATCTTTAAATTTTATAGTCATGACAACTCACAGCCAAATTCGAAAAAAAAAACATTTTAATTTGACGTTCGTAAAAATACGAAAATGGACATTCGATTCTTATGTTAGAAACTTATTACAATAGTAAATCGATTTGCTAAACTATTTTTACATTTTTAACAAATACAGATCAATAATAATTTTTATATTCTTCATGAATACGTTTTAATTATTCTCGGATTTTACAAACGAATCCGCGTCATTTTATTATCGGTTACTAACTTTTACGACGTTGTTACATATTCTAATATTTTGATATTCAGCCGTAAATGTGTTAAGTTGAAACAACTTTTATGTCATTCTAACACGAACATAGGTTGTCTCTGTTTTTCCAAAGAAAATATGAAGGATGACAATAAAAGTGTCAATTCATTTCAAAAACGTTTTAAATACAATTTCGTACAAAAGCGTACATCAAACATTGCTCTCAAAATAACGGCAAGCATTACCCTACTAAAAATTCTTAATATTATCTAATTTATAATTGGTGTTATAGATAACATTTATTTGTCAATATCCCTCTTATTTTTATATTTCTAATGAGAAATTGAGCTACGGTAGTTTTTTAATTTATATAAAATACTTAGGATCTGTCCCACCAAATTGTAAATTGTCTGATAACAATCCAACGAGTCAAATATGTGATGGAAATATCGGTTTTTGCTCCCTTATCTGACAGTGACGTCATTTTTAAGCTATCTGAGACTCTATCAGCCAGTGGTGGGACAGACCCTTATCCTTTTATCGATTTTCAGTGTAAGGTAATCAAATATTTTATATACAAATAAAATTAATTGAAATGTTATAACTATTGTGTCAAATTGTTCATAACCAAAATTATAAGACAAAAAATATACATGACGACTCTAAAGTCAATATTTTTTTAAAGATTATATTAAAAATAAATAACATACAGCCATTCTTATACTACTTTTTACCTTCACATCTAATGCCTTACGCCTAACATCACATACAATAAGCAACATTTATCTCCACACTCAAAGCGTTAATTAGTCAATAAGGGAGTCCCTCAATGAGGATTTCTCATAGTAAATCTGTACTAAGGACCACTTCACGTCTCTGAGTGCGATGTCAAGAAATCTGTTTGCTGGCAGTGTTGAATTAGTCAAAAGATGTCGCTGAAAATATGTTTTTCCCTAATTGTATTTTACATCTATTGTTACGGTATTCCATTAATTTACGGTAATGATATTGAAACAAAATCTATGTCTATTTGACCAAATGTTTGGCACATATTTGCCAAACTTTGTACTTTTATCTTATAATCGCTACATCAACTATTATTAATTCTATTTGTACAGTAAATATTACAATACTATGGTGTTTTAAAAGGCAGCCATTTCCCTCTTAAATAGGTTTATATATACCTTAATCGAAGCTTCAAATTGATTTATTCATTTGTAATTGACGACTATAATATGAATTATTAAAAATCAATCCAAAATGTTTCTGCGATAATTTCAAACTAGTAATTTAGATTAATTCATAAACAAAGACAAACTCAATAAAAACATTTTTTTACGTCTTACATAAAATTAGTTATAGCGCCATCTATCGGTTTTGTGGTGAAATATTAACATCTACTATTTCACATTGAACTGTTTTACCGACCGTCCAAAATGTATAAAGTAATTTTCCAATTTCAACATTTAAGGTGTTTCATTTTATTAGGCAATTATTGTAACGATAGCAATATTTAATTGCACTGAGATATCAGATTGTCAACTACTGACTTAAGTCACTATAAAATGCTCGAGTCATTAATTAGTAACTTTAGTATTGATTTCTTCATACTAATTATATAAAGTCCCTTAATTACTATTTAACAACCCGTGCACTTTACCGGGTTGAAGTTTAGATGTACAGCCTTACAAATATACGCGGTATAAAGTTAAACTAAGGAATAAACTGAGTATAAGCAAATATTAGTACAAATTTTGTTTATACTCAGTTTATTCCTAAGTTTAACTTTATACCGCGTTTATTTGTAAGGCTGTTAGTGTTTAAAGCCTAGGCAATAGGGTCATAGTCCATATCCCCGCAGTACTCCGCCAGGAAGTCCAGGAACAGCGTGAACTTGCCCGTGGCGGCGCGCGACCAACGAGACGACACCGACTTCATACAAGTCGATAGACTTTCTAGAATATTCTGTAACATTAAATCAATTCCTTTAAAATGTAAAAAAAAATGATAAAGGAGTTTTTGATAAACAACAATGATTTCTGAGTAATATAAGACTTAAAATAATGTCAAACAGCAATTTAACATTTAGTGAATATAAAATTCCTAGTCTAGTTAAGGAGTACTTAAACGCACTTCAATAAAAAAAAACAGAATGTATTATAAGTCTTTACTATTTACAATTTTTTATCATAAACAGCTAACGAGCAAGTAGTCTATATTTTCCTATATCACTGTAGGGTTAAGGAGTTGGATAGGTTATCTTTTTTATTTATTTAAATTTAAATAACAAATAAGTAAAACATATTTTTTTTTAATTTTGACGGGGCACCCATACATAAATATAGGAAAATATGGACCGCTTACTTAAACTTTACTTGATATTGGTAAAAGCGGTTTAAATTAATAATTTACCTGCGGCCAATCCTGTCTATATACAGCTAGACACTGCTCCGTGAGAGAATCTTCACTTAAATAGTCATTTTTCAATAGAAATACGAGTAGTGTGGCGAGCGCCTGCCACACCGCGGCCGCGGCGCAGCGCGACTCGCTCAGCAGCACCACGTTCCGGGGACACAGCACGCGGTCGAATGTCTTCAGGAGCGGGTTCTCTTCCTGACGGTCAGTCTTCGATTGGTCTAAAGATGCTGAAATTTAAATCTCTTTATACTATTGATAAATATCCAAAAAAAAAACTAATTTTTGGTTAAGTCATTAAAATACAATACGACTCTTACTTCTTACTAATGTTATAATTGCGAAAGTTTCGATGGATGGATATTTACTACTTGAACAGCTAAACGGATCTCGATGAAATTTTGCATAACATGGTCAGAAACACACACTTAATTTTTTTTGTATAATAATTATTCGCAGACGAAATCACGGCCAAAAGCTAGTAAATTAATTACTTACCATTCTTTACTTCTGGACTAGAAACATCTACAACAACGATAATTTTCTCCATATTAATATTAGCGCCATTTATTTTCTGTTCATTGCCATCATCGCTGAGCGGCGTCGGCGCGCGCTCCTCGTCCTCGAAGTTCCTGAACTGAGGCGATAACTCCGATCTTCTCTCAGGTAACAGTATTTCTTGTGGAGCTTGTTTTGGTCTATCAGGACAACACGTGTTCCAAATAGCGTGTAATTTGTTGAGAAAAACATCATCCACTTGCTCAGGTTTTCGACTTACTGAAAAATATATTTAAATTCTAAACACTTTTTATGGAATATTGACTTATCTAGCGGTTACAAAATGTTAAACTAATTTAATAACAACGCCATCTAGTGGATGTGAGATGTTAAATTGATTTAAGACAACGCCATCTAGCGGTATCGAGACGAATTAGTTTAACCTCAGCGCCATCTAGTTAATGACTTATTGAAAGTTAGGTTTATACGTCTGCGGTTTTTGAATTCCTATCACTGGAACATATTTAATTTACCAAACACGATGCAATAATCAACACTGAGCTGCAATAGAGCGCGCTGCGTGGGCGGCCGACTGAAGATGTTAGTGGGCGAGCAAGCCAGCGCGCACGATGCCAGTAATCCAGTCGCATCTGGCACATCATCGTAGTCCAACAGCATGCAAGTGTGCTCCTGGTGAACGAATGAAAAAATCAATCACAAATTCGGGTCATTTGACAAAGAGGATAATGATTACCGCGCGTAAGTTTGCTTTTATGACATAGATGGCGTTATTTTATCTAATAGACAAATTAAGCTTATTTAATGCATTCTACAAAAAAGCATTGAATTTTCTTTCGCCTAACGCTACATTATGGCACATAAACGAATAAAAATGTAGATTATTTTGTTTATAAATTGGTATATTTTTTAATATAAAATAAGACTTTACTATAAAATATATATTCAACACCAAATCCCCAACAAAATTTCAAAAAATAGATGTACGAAAGATCTTGTTTCATATTACGTATAGCCCGCAACTTTATGTACTCAATCATGATGTTTATTCGAATGTCAACCTTATGTACTTACTTTAAGGTTGATAACCGCGACGGCCGGGCTGACGTGTGTGAGATAAAACACGTCGTCGGGCAGCATAATGTGAGCGAGGTCTGGCGGCGCGGACGCGGAGCCGGATACCGCCTCCCCTATCACTTGCAACGTTCTCATCTCTTGCTGGATATCCTTGCAGAGAACCGCTGGAATATTAATAATAATGAGAAAAACCCACAATATCTGTCCTTAGAGACGTTAGATAAGTAACTGCACAGATATCTGCAATTAACAGACGCTTTGCCTACATTTGACGAAGGCAAAATATACAGAATATTTTTTATCTGTGCCAATCTTAATTTCTATTATAGATAGTCAAAAGTCAACTAAAATCAGTCTTCTAGCATACTTATCAAAGTGTTCGCGTAATGACTTCCACTTAAGGCGATTAAATGCATGATGATGCATTCATACATCAGTCTTTTCTTCCTTACCCACTAGAGTATTTTGAAAAAAAAAAAATTTTTTTTGCTTTCTTTTCCCCTTAATCTATGTTCAATTTACTACCCGTTTCAATTTATGGTGTTTATATATATTTATGGTTCAGGAGAAAGAGTCCCACCGATTTTGTACAAAATTGTTTTTGTCCAATAAAGTTGTTTTTAATTATTTTTATTGCAGACTTTACCATTGTCAAACGGTGTGATTATGTGTAGATTAAGTATTAAAAAAGTAAGGAATTAACTAATTTAAGTATGGCAATGTGAATTAGTGGGACTTATAACTAACCTGTAGTACTCCAATTATCATTGAGCCACTTATTGAGTCTATTAACACAGCCTTTAACAGCGAGAGACAGGAGGGGCGAAGGCGCGGCGGGCAATAAAGCAGTCAGCGCAGCGCCCGCGCGCCGCTTTATTGACGCCGTGCCTACAGATAGGGCTTCGTCCCGCAGCTGCTGCAGCTCAGAGTTATATAACGCCTCTAGCGACTTGAGGAGAGTTGCCTGAAAAATATAGTAGCGTAATTTAAACACCCACAGTTATGAAGTCTGTTCACACTTGAGTTCACAATAAAATTTGAGCTCTATCCGATTTAAATAAGGTTAAATATGACATTGTTTACCATCTAAATCAAATAAAGCTCAATTTTATTTGCGTTGAAAATCTGCTCTTGAATCTGAAAAATTATCTCCCACTTCACTTGACCTTTTAATTTTTTGTTGGTCTTGGGACTTGGTAAAAAGGAGTTTTTCGAAATCTACAGATCCCGATTAACTTAAACCATCATCTCTATACAAATATCTAAATTTTTTTTCCTTAATTATAGTTTAACTAACACTATCTTCAGTAGTGTTGACTAATGCGGAGGCGTTGTCGCGTGCTGCGGCCCGGCGCTGCGCCAGCAGCTGCGCCGCCACCTCCTTCACAGCGCCTGACGTCACGCGCTCCATCACCAGCTCCAACACACGGCGGCTGGATGATGGCTGGGTCTTCAGGAATTCTTCTTCTAAACGTGCCTGGGATGGTAAATCGTGTTGTATAGGAAAAACGGCTTCTTCCGCATATTAAAAACTTTTGTTTTATTGGACTATACTAATATAATAAAGAGGAAAGATTTGTATTTTTGTATGTATTGAAATAACTCAAAAAATGTCCTGGCTTATTTTTGTCCCATTTTCGTATTTTTCTATTTACTCAGCCTTATATATAATTACCTGTAATTCCTTTTCTTTGTTCCTCATACGGTCTTCCATGTTTAAACTCAAGCTGACAGGTGTTATGTGTCTAAAACTGCCCATATCTTTCTGATCGTGCGACACTTTGCAAGTCGATAGTAAAACATTCACATCCTTTAAAATCGGACACAATTCAAATAAAATCGATTCATCGATCAAATCGTAATAATCTATGGCATTCTCACTGGCAACACTGACGTTACAAGTTATACTTTCATAGAAAAATTCTTGAGGAAAATGTGGCAAATCGAATAACCATCCTAAAATCGATTTCAGAAATATAACCGTGTTCTTTTTTAGCAAACTTATCGGATGAATTTTTAATTTCATTTCGTATATATTGAATAGTAGCTTTAGTAGGTTTTGGTAGTATTTTGTACGCAGCGTCGTGTAGTCAAGCATCGATAGGTAATGTACGATCCAGGGAACTGTTATGCATAAGCGACCATTTTCATCGGAATTTATTAGTATCCCACTTAAATCTATAGACGGTTGACTCTGAAAAATAAAAAAAAATAAAAATTGTAGTAATCTGACAACACTGGCAATTGATATATGTCAAAATAATTATTGAAAAAGCAAATAACTGTGATATCACTGTAATCTAATGAAAAAAAGGCTTTGGTTAATGTTTTTATTTTAAAGTAAATTTTTAAGTATTCAAAAACTATTAAAATACTATTAGACTTGCACATTATGGTTAATAAATAAAAGAACAATATATTCCAACACTTACATAATTCCTCAAAGCAAGATTATTCTCCAAAACTTTTTCTTTAGGAGGTGCATAATTAACCTCCTTTGAGGTTGCAACGATCAGAGCTCCTGTCTTCGTTGTAAAATCTGCAGGTACTTGAGAATAAGGCAAAGACGTCAAATATCCAAGAAACTTGGACAAAAGGCACAACTTCTTAGACAACTGTAAAAACTCCTTTGATATTTCCGATTCATTCGCTAAAAAAAAACAATATTTGTAATCATTAATTTCAAATGTCTATTGCTATCTCTGTTTATTTCAAAGAGAACAAGAGGCATGGCAACATTACAATGCATTTGTAGAGAACGTACTGTGACGTCATGAACTTACAACTCTCAGTAGCAATAGAAGAGGCATCTAAAACTATTATTTCCGTAGAAAACGCGTCCCGTAAATGGACACGAAAGCTTTCGTTCTCAGCGTACAATATAAATTCTCTGAAATAATAAAAAAAAACAATATTTGTAATCATTAATTTCAAATGTCTATTGCTATCTCTGTTTATTTCAAAGAGAACAAGAGGCATGGCAACATTACAATGCATTTGTAGAGAACGTACTGTGACGTCATGAACTTACAACTCTCAGTAGCAATAGAAGAGGCATCTAAAACTATTATTTCCGTAGAAAACGCGTCCCGTAAATGGACACGAAAGCTTTCGTTCTCAGCGTACAATATAAATTCTCTGAAATAATAAAAAAAAACAATATTTGTAATCATTAATTTCAAATGTCTATTGCTATCTCTGTTTATTTCAAAGAGAACAAGAGGCATGGCAACATTACAATGCATTTGTAGAGAACGTACTGTGACGTCATCAACGAATTGAACTTACAACTCTCAGTAGCAATAGAAGAGGCATCTAAAACTATTATTTCCGTAGAAAACGCGTCCCGTAAATGGACACGAAAGCTTTCGTTCTCAGCGTACAATATAAATTCTCTGAAATAATAAAAAAAAACAAATTAGAAAGTGCTCTTTGTTATTATTAATACTTACTTAAAAAAAAACAAATAGCAAATCTATAGATAGGAAATTAATTTCCTCAACTAACTTTTACCTGTAAAGTGGGCGGTAAACACTCAGCTATCATATGTGCGGTGAATAATGCGGCGAGGTGGGCGTGGTTGGCGGCGGTCGGCCCTGACGCAAGCAGAGTCTTTATGCGGGCTTTAAACGTAGTCCTGGAGCCCCCGGTTGTTTGTGTATCTTGATACCACCTAATAAAATAAAAATAAGACAAATAAATACCAAAATACCCTATATATACTCTAATTAAATTAAAAAAAAAAACAAATTAGAAAGTGCTCTTTGTTATTGTTAATATTAAAATACGTCCTGGCCATTTATTTAATAATTTAGATTAAAAAATTTTTTTGAAACCTACCTCAGAATTTCATAAAACATGTCTCTTTGCTTCTTAAAGTTTTGAAAACTCAGTAGGGACGGAAAATTGTCGGCATTATCTGTTTCAAAATTGAAACAAATGACACCATTGGAGGCCCGACATTCCGTTGTTATTTTAGACTTGTCCTGATTTATCTCAGCTTCAACCTTAAGTCCGTACGAGTTCAAAAGAAACTTTGCCAATTCCGGATAAAAACTTCGAACTTTCTTATTCTCACCTAATATTTTCAATGAATTCTTATCTAATATAACTTCTAATATAGTTCGTTGACACCATAACGACTTAACAGCGAAATATGTACTGTTGTGTATTGATTTTAAAAGATTTTCACTAATATTACTATCGTCTAATTGAGATTCCAAAGTTGCATTGTCTTCTTTGAATTGTTTCGACAGCAAAATAGATATAAGAAAGTACAACTCCGTGTTAAGACTTAGTATTAAGTTATTTTTTAGTATTGTATCATATATTTTGACAATAATATCTATCCATTCCTTATATACAACACTATTTGCATTAGCGGCAATGTACCTCTGTTTCACATCCATCGACTCTTTACGCGTAACTTTTATTTGTGGTGTTGTTACAATTTTGGGTGACGTGGATGTATTTAAAATGTTAAACTTCTCCATTAGCTTGTGTCGTTCTTGTTTTAAAATATTCCTCTCTATTTCAAAACTATTAGATGATTCGTTAGGCTGCACTTTTTGATATTTAAAAGCTGCATTCTCTTCCAAAGCCAATGGAGAGTTTGATTGAAAATTTTCAACATTAAAACTGTTCAAAGAGAAACTTTTCTGACTTGAACTTTTGTCTAAATTCGTAGGTTTGATGCGTCTTCTCTCAGATCGCAACGAACTAGATTTCCTAGCGCCTATTTCTGGAAACATTTCGGAGTTGCTGAGGTCTAGATCAACTTTTGTTTCAATATCATTGTCATCAGATGTATTTTTCCCTCGTTTCTTTTTGCTACTTTTAGGCTGTGCATTGACTAAAAAATCACCCAAACTAATATTTTTTTCTTGAGATCTAGAATGTCCTCGTGATATTCTGGGTGTATCACATCTCTCATAGTTATCTTTGAAGCTACGATAATTTGGTGTGACAGGGCTTGTAATATTTGGATATTCATTTTTGTATCCATTTTTGACTGGTGTACTCGATATTACCAATCGATTAACTCCACTGCATATCCTAGATTCATCAGGTGAAACGGAAGGATCTTTTACTTTATCATCGGGAAATAGTTTTGTTTTTACTTTTCGTCCTGTCTTTTTGCGATCTCTATTGGGAGATCCTTGACTACTTTGGTGGTCTGTTTTCACACTGAGACTGTCAGCTGTGCGGTCAGTGTCACTTGTTGGATCACTCACAGATCTTCGATGCTTCCTCCTTGACAATATCTTCTCTGGAGTAGGTTGCTGTTGAAGTAGCTGTATTGCATTGCTGTTTGTTTGTAAAATACTAAAACAAAATGAGAAATGAATGACTTATGGTAAAAATTTAGAAAGGTGAACACCAACCACTACGCTAATCAATGTAGAATGCTAATTAGTAATTAAAAGTTGTAGATCTTTATTTTAGAATTTTAAGAAGATAAAGTTCTTTTTCAAGATTTTTTTTGATTGTCAATTATACTATACAAATTTTATGTTTACCTGTCTGTTTGACTTCGTATATAAGATAAAAAATGAGCAACAAATTCGCTCTTACTACAACAAAATAAAATACAATCCTCCGGAGCTTCCTGTAAATTAATAAAAACATTAAAAAAACCACCGAATTTTCAAAACAAACATTTTCACTTTAGGTTAGGTATTCACCTCAATAGATTCGTTGTTTAACCATTTAATTAAAAGCCCTGTGTCTAATTTTTTTGTGAGGACGCTTTCTATAATAGTTTCGGGCATTTTCACTTTTAACTACATTTATTACAAATGGTAATATAACTCTCTTTCTTTCTCGTCTCTTTATCGATTTTAATGAAAAGTTGACAAGTCAAGTAACAACCGCTACGCGCTAATCATTATGTCAATTTGACACTGACAATTGACAAGAAAAGGAACCCCGAAGAGCATGTTTATTGTCGTAAAATATCAAATCAACAATAAATCTTATAAAAAGAAAAAGAAGTAAGAGTATACACCTCTCAATATGAGGTAACGCTTTGCTTTCCAATCAAAAATGAATCAAGCAGTGAGAGTAGGTTTTTATTTTACCAATGTGGTCACAATGTTCCATTACGACAGATAAGCAATTACTACGAAGTTACATACTCTTTGGTAATTATAAATGTCGAATGTCAGATGTCAGTGGTTAGATTAGATGTCAGTTTCACTTTTTAAAGTAGATAAAACTTATGCGTTTGTTTGTGAAGTACATTTTACATAAACTTTTCATGAACATTATGAATTAAACTATTCGAATTTAACAATATGGAGAATCTCTGTCGATGCTGTCATTCTCACTATGGCTTTAAAAGCCTTAACACCACTTATTCAAACGAAGGCACAGAAGAAACTTATTCGACGATGTTGCAAAAGACTTTCGACATTATTGTGAGTATAATTTGTTTCTGTAATAAACTTAATTTCTTTCGAAATCATAAATACTCAGAGAACTTCGCCCGTTTATTTATAATAAGACTGTTTAACTGATTCGAATTATTAAAAATTATTGTGATATCTTTTATTTTTTACCGACTTCCCAAAAGAAGGAGGTACTCAATTCGTCTGTATGTTTTTTTTTTAAATAGTAACTCTTAATTGATGAGATTAAAATTAATTTCAGATAAGTCCAGTAATTGGAGAGTCAAATGCTATTTCTTACTCCATCTGTGATATATGCATTTCTCATTTACAAGATGCACTAATGTTTAAAAAGCAAGTAGTGACTTGTGAACAATTACTATATACACATTATAGTACCCTGAATTACAAAGGTAAGCAGTGATGATAAAATACTATTATTATTCATTAAGCGACAATATGCAACATGGTCAAAAATTATTATTAAGAAATAAATAAAAAACGAAAATTAAAGTATAAATTAACTTTTTCTTTTCAGACAATACATCTTATATCAATACAGTGAAGGAAGAGGTGACAGAATTACATATTGGTAATAGTTTTTAGCCTTTAACATATAAAACATATTATGTTTTTTATGAAACATATTAATAGATTTCTTATTCATTTAGGGTTAAAAGAGGAAACACTTCATGAAAATGACACTGAAACTAAATGTGGTAAGATAATGTTTGATTCCCTTAATTTTATAAATTTCAGTAGAAACAACTCTATTTTTTTGTATTGTTACAGAAAATAAAATTACCTTAGAAAGTTATAACGAATCTATTGATACTCCTGATGATCAGCCACTATCTATTCTGAAAAATACGGAACTCCACCAAGAATCGGAACCTGAAGCAGACTGGGCGAGTGGACATGAATATAGTGATTGTAAGATATTGTTTACTATATTCATATACAAATAAAGAGCAATAGTGGTGCAGTTGTTAAGTGCTTGACTGGTTGGATGAATATATCAGTCCAGGTTCAGTCCCCGCCATGTACCATTTTATTTTAAATTTCTAAAATATGTACATTTATCTGATGTTATGGTGAAGAAAAACATGGTGATGCAATCTGCATATATCTGGGAAGAATTTCAAATATTCCTTTTTAGAAGCAACTGTTTGATATTTAAACAATGGTTCTTATGTTGCAGATGATATATCAAAAGCGGGAAATAAGAATGGATCCAAGAAATATTCATGTGACGTCTGTTGCAAACAATTCACTTATTATGGTTCATTACAAGTTCATTTATTAACACATAGTGGAGAGAAAACTTATCAATGCCTTATATGTAATAATAAATTTGTACAAAACAAAGATCTAACTAAGCATATATCAATAGATCATTCAGATAATGGTACATATCCTTGTAATATGTGTACCAAAATATTTGATAAAGCTCATCTTCTGAAAAGTCATTTATCAACTCACTATATAGACAAGTATAAATGTAAAATCTGCGGAAAGCAGTTCCAACGGAATAAAGGACTAAAAGAACATATGAAAACGCATACTAAAGAGAAAATGTACACATGTGAAATATGTCATAAATCGTTTGGACATAATCAAACACTAAAATCACATATATTAACGCATACAGGTGAAAAACCGTTCGTCTGTGATGTATGTGGACGAAGATTTTCACAACGGACACATTTGAAACGACATATATTTATAATACATACTGGTGTAAAACCATATTCATGTAAAGATTGTAATAAACAATTTTCAAGTAAGAGTTACTTAGCAATTCACGCCCGTCAGCATACAGGCGAAAGACCTCATACTTGTGAAGTATGTAAAAAAGATTTCACAGCATATACAACTTTGAAAGTACATATGCGAGTACATACAGGTCGCAAACCATATACATGTAGCTTTTGTGATAGACAATTCGCTCAAATGGCCAGTTTTAAATTACATGAACGAACTCATACAGGTGAAAGACCTTATTCATGTAAAGTGTGTAAGAAACCATTTTCTGATAATGGTTACTTGAAGATCCATATGCGTGTACACACTGGTGAGAAACCGTACAATTGTGAAGTATGTAAACGGTCTTTTAGAGAGACAGGACAATTGAAACGTCATATGAGAGTACATACAGGCATAAAACCGTATACTTGTAAAATTTGTAACAAACAAATTGGTAATTTATCAAAACATATGCGTGTACATTCTGATGAAAGACCGTTTAACTGCAGCGTATGTAATAAACAGTTCACAATAAATGGTAACTTAAAACTTCATATGAGGATTCATACGGGGGAAAGACCGTTTGCTTGTGATTTATGTAATAGCCAATTTACACAAAGCAGTGGACTTAAACGACATAGATGTACACATGTTGATAAAGTTAATACATGACCCTAGAACTAGTGTTACATGTAAATATTCTTTGATAATAAGCTTTTTAATTTATGACATGTTTTATGATTTTGTTACTCTTTGATTGTCAAATGTAAGGGATTGATAGGGTGATGTTTTTGTTGATAAGTCATAGCTATGATTAAAAAATAATTAAGAAGTAAATAAATCGTTTAATTCTCAACAACTACATTGATATAAGTATTAAAAAAAACATACAGACTAATTGTGAACCTCCATCTTTGGGTTAGTCACTTAAAAAAACAGTATAGGAAAACAATTTCGTAAATAGATAATACACCAGGAAGATTGATTATTATTGATTATTTGTTTAATCCATTTTTTCTCGGCATTTATACATATACTACCAGGAAACAATCCGTAATATCAAGGTCAAAATTAGAAACATTTGACCGTTGATTTTGGTGCAATAAAGTTTGACAGTTCTTTGTTTTTCTAATCGTTCAGAAACACATTTGCCGCCTTGGACATAAAACGTATTTTGACATTCATTGAAATAAATATCGATTCGATAATAATTGAATAATCGATAACGATTTTTGTAGAAGGGAAAAATATTTCCCTTGAGCGTAAAAGGGTTAAAAGGTTAAAAGCTGGAGTGCAAAGTATATAATAAATAATTTTACATAACTTAAATAAAAAGTGGTTAAACACAGGATTCAAAATAATTACATAAGTGTCAAATATAGTGTTATTGCAGTTTTTTCACAGAGAGTAAGCGAGATGGCAATGTTTTATATGAATGTTCCGGTAGTGGAATCCGACGCTTACTTAAAACAGTATAGGAAAACAATTTCGTAAATAGATAATACACCAGGAAGATTGATTATTATTGATTATTTGTTTAATCCATTTTTTCTCTGCATTTATACATATACTACCAGGAAACAATCCGTAATATCAAGGTCAAAATTAGAAACATTTGACCGTTGATTTCCACTGCTGAAAACGGGTGAATTGACCTTAACATTACATGCAATCGTAACTTGAAATTACTTATCTATGGATAGAAATATATCTGTTCGTAACTGCATAATTTATCAACGATATTGATAATAAAGTAGTGATAACAGAAGAATTCCGAAAATTGTTACAATCGATTGTATATTTAAATGTAAAGAATAATGTAATGATTTTTTTTTATTCGTCAATTACAAATATACTCGTAAACGAAAAGATCAGCGACCTCTATCGGCTGTTCAATGACCTGATAATCCATATGTCACGGATTAATTTTTTTTTTTGGTTATAAAAATTAATATACAGCACGCATTCTTTTCTAGAATCGAACCTAGGCCGCACTAACTAAATCCAGTTAGTACTGTATATATACAACATTAGAAAGTTTTTTTGTTAAATAAATATACGAGAAATTAATAATTATAACATTATTCGGCTCTATAGATATGTTCTACCAATTTTAATGTAAATAAAAATAAATAAAACAACATTATAATATTTAATTCTTAACTAACTATGGACTAATAAATAAATTACCTCAACATGCCACACCTATTGTGATTATAACACACGTAGCGATGACTCATCAAAAATACTTGAAACATTTTTTTAATTAATACGTTTACATAACAGTTACACAGATAGCAGAACCACAAAGAAAAATTGTGATAACATCAATGGAATTGCGCGTCTGAAGTGGGGAATGTATGCGATGAGACGGAACGAAGTGAAAATCAGTAACTTTTGTAGTAAAATTCTATTAAGACGTGTCTCTTATTATTAAAATATTATTAAAACTGTAGTTTTTCCATTAGGACATCGACTAGAAGTCTTTTAAGATATTTTTAGACGTGAAATAAACTTAAAACATTGACGGTGTTTACAATAAAAATGACGCATACCCGCCGACCTCTTGTCATTTGAGACACTTAGTATAAACGTGATAACCAAGATAAACGCTCCGATAGCGTTCCCAATTCTGTATCAAACTACATTATACTCGTAAGTCGAATTGTATTTGCTACCGGTGAATATTAAAGGTCGATTTAAGTGCTCGTGTAAAAGTTTAAAATGTCGGAAATAGTCCATGTTCAGGCAGGCCAATGTGGAAATCAAATAGGATCAAAGGTTTGTATTATTCCGTTTTACTAATAGTTTTAAACTTGAAAATGACGTAGTCTATGGCATTGAGAATGACGTGTGTGTTTTTATTAAATCATCTGTTAAAACATTCTCACGAGTTAACCTCAATTGATGAAGAGCGATGTGTTCGTCACGTATTCATATGATGCGAGACGATTGTGAAAGTTGTATTAATAGAATCTTGGTTATAGGGAAATACTTATATCTTTCTTCGTTATCTCCTTTTGGTATTTTAAAAATGGAATGTAAAACATTAAATAAACCATAAATAATAAAATTATAACCTAAAAAATCAAATTAACTAATTTTAATTCCATAATTCACTCTGCTAGAATAATTTAATTTTCTAACCAATTTAGAGTAGACAGCACTGACATTAGTTGTATGACTTTTGGCGCTAAAACGGTGGACCAATAAGAATGCAGCGTTTTAGAAAATTGTTCTATGATTCTCCGATCATATCACGACCAATATAATGTGCAAAGTCGAAGTACAAATGGTAATTAAATTTTAAAGTACCAAATATGTTTTAACAATGAAATGAAAAATGAATACCTACCATATTAGACTTTTTGGTACTGCAAACGTTATGGCAAAAGCATCCCTTAGTAACCGCCGGATAAAATTTTGTTATATGTATGTACCGAACTAAGAAAGCTGAAAGCAACTAAATAGTTGTAGTATATTTCTATTTATAAAGAAAATCGCCATCATATTACAAATATATTACTAATTTAATAAGTAAATCATAATTTATAATGCCATAAGGAAACAAGTGGTAAGCGGTTATTTAAAACGTTGTTACGCGTTAGCTATAATTCCTAATGCTATTAACGGCAAAAGTTTATTTACAATTCTTACATTCCATTGAGAATAATCTTAGTTAATTACATAAATGTTAACGTATTTTATTTATAAATAAACCTAGATATACTTTAGTTTATCATTATTAGAAAACGTAAAACAAATTTTCGCTTCGTTGGTTCTTTCTAGACTTTCACTACACATCATGTGAACGTCTTGCTTCAGATCAAGTTACAAAAGATGAATTTGTTTACATTCGACATTCCTTACCGTGAGAATTCAACTCGATATTGTAAATAAAGTTCATATTTATGGATGGAAGAAATAGCAAATATTTTTGCTACTAGCTTTCGCCCGCGACTCCGTCCGCGTAGAATTAAAAAAACAAAAGTGAGTAGGCTATGTTTTCTTCCAGACTATCCTCTACGTCTATGCCAAATTTCATCGAGATCCGTTCAGCAGTTTAGGCTACAAACTCTATCAAACATCCATCTAAACTTTCACATTTATAATATTAGTATGATTTCTTTCTTTACTTAAAACTTTAAAAACTGTTACAGTTCTGGGAAATAATATCAGATGAACATGGTATCGACCCCTCGGGAGCTTGTATCGGAGACAACCCCCTACAAAAGGAGCGATTGAATGTTTACTACAATGAAGCATCAGGAGGTAATTACAATAAATGTGTTTTTCGCATAATTATGAAAACATTCGTTTAGTTTTAGTGATTTAAAGCAGGTGATGCTTCTTCCTGGTTTGGTTTGCAAAATCCAATACTGATCTTTATGTTGAAAAGAAAGATGGTGTTTGTAACAACCAAAGGAGCAAACATTGACGTGATGATGTATGTACAAATTTCATGTATGTCACCAACAAAAGATGAAGACGATTTTTTAAAGATATCTGAAATTATCTGCTATTATCTCTTTCCGTCTGAAGTCTAAAAACCCAGAAAAGACAGACTGTCTCTCTCTATTTTCATCTCTATTCTTTGTATTCTTCAGGTAGATACGTACCTCGTGCGGTGCTGGTCGACTTGGAGCCGGGCACGATGGACGCGGTGCGCTCCGGACCATACGGCCAGTTGTTCAGGCCGGACAACTTCGTGTTCGGACAGAGCGGCGCTGGTGATTTCATATTTTATTCTTTAAAAACTATAGATAACTATAAGAAAATGATAATCTGAATTTTTTATTTTGAAAGTGCATTTCTATATCATGTTACTTCTTATAATATTATAAATAGACCTATATAATAGACCTAGAGGATAGTCTGGAAGAACATAGAGACTACTCACTTTTGTTTTAATTCCACGCGGACGGAGTCGCGGGCGAAAGCAAGTAAGTAATATGATCGCGAGCATTCCAAGCACATGTTCTCTATTTGACCAAACCTAATGAAAGAGATGGTTGTATCTTTGAAATTCTGCAGTGGAAACACGTCTTAAGTAGTATTTATTCCCTTCTAGGCAATAACTGGGCAAAGGGTCACTACACGGAGGGTGCGGAGCTGGTCGACTCAGTGCTGGACGTCGTGAGGAAAGAAGCAGAAGGGTGTGATTGTTTACAAGGTACGTATAAATTAATAAATCAGGGTGTTTCCCGTTGAGCCGATCGAGTAACCGAACAATCGGTCCAATGGGAAAAAAATCCAACGGGAAACACTCATAAATGAGATAGTTAGAATAAAATTAATTATATTAGGTACTTACATGCAATTACTAAATATCATCATTCAAATACGGGCATCATCTTGACAAATAGACAACATTTCCGAATATCTTTATTTTAGTACTCGTATTTCTTACTTGTGTATTAAGACTAGTATAGTATAGATGATTTTTATTTGCAGGATTCCAATTGGCACATTCCTTGGGCGGAGGCACCGGTTCAGGCCTGGGCACGCTGCTCATCAGCAAGATCAGGGAGGAGTTCCCCGACAGGATTATGAACACATTTAGTGTTGTACCTTCACCTAAAGTAAGCCCACTATTACTAAAATTGTTACCAGATTTAGTCCTTGAAAAAGAATCATTAAATATACATACGAAGAATATTATTACCAATTAGCCGTTCCTGTGCGGCTTAATCTGCATGAAATTATAAAAACGTTAAAACTGCAAATGTCAAAATGACCGTTACTATAATACTCCCTTTCCCACATGAAAGTTTTTTTTCCAATTTATTTACCCCCTAAGTTTAATAGCGTGAAAATATATAGCCTAAAGCGTGTCGTAAGTGTAGTGTTTTTTAATAAATGTGTGCTTTATTATATTAGTATAGATTACCTATGGTATCAAAGTTAGAGAAGTTTAGTAAAGCCTTGACTAATTATAATCGCTTTTACATTGTTAACGCCGCATTAAGTTAAATCCATAGCTTGTTTACCTACGCTTGTAAAATAATGTTTTATAGGTGAGCGAAGTAGTTCTAGAGCCGTACAACGCAACGCTATCAGTGCACCAACTGGTAGAGAACACGGACATGTCCTTCTGCATCGACAATGAAGCTCTCTACAATATCTGCTTCCGAACATTAAGACTTAGCAGCCCAACTTACGGCGATCTTAATCATTTGATTTCGGTAAGAACTGTTTATTTAACTTTTAACTCAACACTAATTTTACAGTTATTTTATACTAGCTTTCGTCCGCGACTCTATCCGAGTGGAATTAAAATAAACAAAAGTAAATAGCCTATGTTTTCTTCCACACTATCTTTAACATATATGCCAAATTTCATCTGGATCCGTTCAGCAATTTAATCTACAAACTCTAACAAACATCCATGGATGGATCTAATCTTTCGCATTTATATTAGAAAGATAAAAAATTTAGTAAGATTTAAGCTCTATACTATTTTACTTTTTATTTGGGCTATTACTTAAATTCTTGAATGAATTAAATATCGATATATTAACTCTGCGTTTTTCAAAGTCATTTAAACAAAGTTTAAAGTTACTGTAATAATAATCTTGTATTGTTTCAGTTAACGATGTCAGGCGTGACAACTTGCCTGCGGTTCCCCGGACAACTTAACGCAGGCTTGAGGAAACTCGCTGTCAACATGGTTCCTTTTCCTAGATTACATTTCTTCATGCCCGGTTAGCACTTTTAATTATTTTTTATTGTAATATCATCAATATTTCATTAATGCTATTTGTATAAACTTTCACATTTAGATATTTACACGAACAAATGTTTTTAGGATTTGCACCATTGACGGCTAAAAACTCGTTCAATTACCGCGCTCAAACTGTCCCGGAGTTGATGAGTCAGGTTAGTATGGCAACATTGATTTAGTAACCCATGGCTCAAATAGACAAGAACCCAGAGCCAAAAAATGTTGTTTTTCAAATAATGCAATGCAAATCAACATGTTATTTTAAAAAAAACAGATGTTCAACCCTGGTAATATGATGACGGCGTGTGACCCTCGTCATGGGCGGTACCTCACCGCAGCCACTATGTTCCGCGGCCGCATGTCCATGCGTGAGGTCGATGAACAGATCCTCGCCGTTCAGAACAAGAACTCCAGGTATGTTTCAGAAACCACAGGAAATAGAGCCACAGAGTATACTAACTAGTACCTCAGAATTATTTTCATGACAAATAAATTAAAAACACTTAATTTACAGCTACTTCGTAGAATGGATTCCTCATAACCTCAAAGTGTCGGTGTGTGACGTGCCCCCGCGGGGCCTCAAGATGTCTGCCACCTTTATCGGCAACACAACGGCTATACAAGAAGTTTTCAAACGTATTTCAGAACAGTTTACTGCCATGTTTAGAAGAAAGGTATTGAACTTTAACTAATTCTAATCTTTGATAGATTCTAAATTGGGGTAATTTAACAATCTACCCACATGAGTTTTTACCTTATTCAAATAACATAACTTTTACAGGCTTTCCTTCACTGGTATACTGGTGAAGGTATGGACGAAATGGAATTCACTGAGGCTGACAGTAACATGAGCGACCTTATTTCGGAATATCAGCAGTACCAGGTAAAAATACACAATAATGGCAACACCATTGGGTATTGAAACTTTACGGACATCAATTGCTAACGATTTTTTTTTATTTAAACAGGAGGCTGGTGTCGAAGACGATGAAGTTGAATTTGACGAAAGAGAAGAAGAGCAAGAGAATACTGAAGCTGAGCCAGAAGTTCTGTAGATTTAATTCTAAGACTTATTTAAGTCAATTATAAAATTAAGATTATTTCGCAAATCATTTATATTGTAATATTGTAAGTTCGTTTATGTATATTACAGAAGGTTTCTTTAAAACTAAATTTTATATTATGTTGCTGTAACTATTGGACAGTATTTATACATTCAAATTTTAAAATCATGAAAAAAGATTTAAAATCAAGATGAAACATGTGAATTTTCCTTAAATTTTACTAGCATTGGTTATTTATTTATTTTTTGAAAATGTCTCTTCCCTCGATTCATTCCAGTTTATTATAGTTTAATTATCCTTATGACCAAGACATCGAAACATTACAACAAAGTAACTATGACACAAAATGATGACGCAAGTTCCTGGGTTTTATATATTTTTTTCGCAAATAAAATAATGTAAGCTCAAACTATATTACTTCTACTGCCTGTTTTTGCTACCTCAAATTATTAATTTGATAATTTATGATGACTTCATTTTGTTAATTATTATTCCATATATGATGTATTTTTAAATAAGGGAATCACACTTGTTATTTTTTATTTTATTATTAAAGTTCACAATGTTGTTTTATTATTAAAAGTTTGATTAGAATTCAAAATCTTTTATTTTCTTCCTATAAAGTTAAGTTAAACGAGAGACGCTATCGCTTAGACGAAACGATGGAACGTTTCGTTTTTTATTTTTTACTGTCTAACCCCGCTGATCGCTCACGTAGTACTATCAATACGCAACACGGTTTTACCTAAAGATATCAACAAAAGAAAGTAGGAGGAAAAAACAGACTAATCCCAAATTTATATCAGTTAAACTATCCTTTACCTTAGGTACGGACTATTTTCAACAGGACGAGAGATTTTTTTGTATTAATCGTCATAATTACATGTGTAAGTTAAAAAAAAAACAGAAACTCCACAACGCTCAAAAGCCACGTAGTTTAGGCTATTAAAATGATATTTAAAAAAATAAATCATTTTTACAACTTGTAACACTTTGGAAGCCATCTTTCTTTCTGCTTCTGTCATTTACGTGATCCGTGTGGTTATTTAGGTTAGATTTGCATTAAAATTGATTGTTATTTAAAAAATACATCGTATCCGTTTCAAAATAGTGTATTTTTCGGATTTTTTTTTCAGATACAAAATGCAAAACGACGCTGGTGAATTTGTTGACTTGTACTGCCCGAGGAAATGGTATGCTTGTTTTGTCCATAACGCATGTTTCCTTTATCATTTCTTTATTTTCAAATAGTTTATTCACGTTTAAAGAAATACAAATTTAAAAATATTTAAATACTGAAAACATTTCTAAATGTGTATACATGAGACGATTACCTATTTTGTCTCCCTAGTTCGTATAACCTGTCGAATATTTAGGACTTCTAAACCAAGCAAAATATGCACTTAGAAAATTACACTACGAAATACATCATTTTTGTTAGTAAACAAATACCACATCCAGATGTTTAAACTTATGCTCCATAAAATTTAAAAATCATTCGTCAAATCTTTCAGCTCGGCCAGTAACCGCCTTATCCACGCTAAGGACCATGCGTCCGTGCAGTTGGTGATCGCTGACGTCGACCCGGCGACCGGCCGCGCCGCAGACACCTCCAAGATGTATGTCGTCTGTGGAGCCATCAGGCGGATGGGAGAGTCAGACGATTGTATAGTCAGACTAACCAAGAAAGACGGCATATTGATCAAGTAAGATAATGTTTTAAGACTTTTATCATTGAAATAGTGAAATCATTCTGAACTATAACAGTAGAAATATTTGTCCATACTACATCTTTTGTAGTAAAATAGACTCTAAAATAAGACAAGTTTTAATATGAGAAGCATCCTTTTAAGTGCAAATGCAATAAAGCATGCACACATGTAGTAGATATGGATTAGTTGCTCTGCAATTTGTGGTTTATCAGATAGCATAGTTGTAGTTCTGATGAATGTGATCATGACGCGAGCTGCCACTTATGAGTTGCCGCTCACTTAAGAGCTTTACAAACATCTAGTGAGAGGTTAACAGAGACACACTTGTGGGTAACTTCCCCTATCATTATTTAAATTAAATTATATTTAATAAACAATTGTTTCTATTTGTTACAGGAACTACTGATGTAGTTATGTAAGAAGCGCTATTTTGTAAGACAAAATAAAAAAATTAAAAAGCCAAAGAATTTTTGTTTTATTTAATTTAACAGTGTACACAAGATACCAATGTATAAAAACTTAACAGGCATTGTTTACAGAGCTTTTTGTAGTTTGATTATAAAAATTTCTAAAACAAAAGAATATTGACAAGTATTTCTTAACAAGTAAAGTATCTTCTTCTTGTTGGCTGTTTGTTGTAATATTGAATGGCATACATCTTTTTAGCAAAGTAATGTTTCCACACTTATGAAAAACTGTAAGAAAACAGAAGAAACCATATCCATACTGTTTCTGCTTATTTGGAATGTATTGATAACTATCGTAAAATCAATAGTTTATTTTCAAAAAAAAGATAAACCCTTACCAGATACCTTTTTTAGTATTAGCTGTGTATTTTTAATGCCAAGTTCTCTTTTTTTGCTACCTATCCGTTCTGTAAAAATTCTTGTATAACCTGAAAAACATATTTATTTTAAATCTAAAGGTAACCTAGAACCCACTGAGATTACAATATAAATTGTATATTTTTTTTAATGAGAATGGCGATATTTATGATGGGCATTAAATGATAGTTACCTTCATAAATTATTTTTTGTTAATAGACTAGGTTATTTGCGCCTCGATTGTCCAACTTCCTAAGTTCACTTGTTCCTCTTGATTTTATTTTAGCTAGCAGTTCAACCTGAAAAATTGTACGGCTAATTGTTTTCGGACTAAAAATAATAAGCCTACATCAGGGATGGTGAATCAATGAAACAATATTTTCACAAAACTCATTATGTATTACAAATAAAATGTGTATTGAGTATTGTAGGAGTGAACCAGAGATATTTTTACGCTACAGATGTTGCTAATAATAATTTACAATTATTTAATTGCACGTCTATGACTTCTTTCAACATTTCTTTAGAAAAATATCACATTGATCCCCAAAGGATTGTCTACTCTGCCCTACCATGACGTGTGCCGAAAGGTCAGAGTCCAACCCTGTACTATAAACTAGACTTCTTTATCTACTTTCTCTTCCTACAGAACTTTAGTTTAAGTTAAATAATTAATGTTAATATTTACGTACCAACCACGGCCGCACCCGGGCTTGCCGCCGGGCGGCGGCCTGCAGATTGTCTTCTTCTTGCAGCAGCCTCCCACAGTCGCTATGAGGCACAAGAGAAACCACCACAGCGACCACAGCAAAGTTCTCTGCCACATATTTATAAAAAAAAATACATTTGAAAGCGCAACAGCCTAACTGTTAAGGTTACGGTTTTACGATCACATGATCGAGAATTCGAGAACATCCATTCGACGGTTTTCGTAAACTATCTCTTAGCAAAAGCCTAAAGCTTTGCTGGAATGTGTTTGAGTTTGTAGATCGTAATTCGATATTCATATAACCTATTTAAGTATAACGAAATAGCTCTAAAATATCTAACCATATTATTTTCACTTAGTTTGATGTAGACTAGCGTCATAAGTTCAGTGTTCACGTGACGCTGTGACGGCTGGTGTTGCGATCACCAGTACTTGGGTTTGCAGCCGCCCGGGCAGCGAGGTGGGCGGCAAGAAGATTTCTTCTTGCAGGCGAGGGCGCCGACCACCTGGTTTAAATCACAACGTTACCACTTCGGGCCCGAAAATTAGGAAAGGTGTTGAATAGTTTTTGGCAGCAATATTAGTCTTGTAAAGTAAAATTGATATCTCGGTTTGTAAATCTCAAAAATCCGTTAGCATTTTAATTAGTAATTGTCTCCGCTTCTTTAGGTATACTTCTATGAATCCATTCATCAGTTTGTGTCTGAAAACTTCTTGACGAAATGATAACTTTTAAGTAAATTGGGTACAGATAACTAGGTCTAATATTTCTAAAGTAAATCATATATTATTATGAAAAGGGTCGTCTCAAATATTTATTTTAATTTGTTATATTTCGTGTAATTATTTAAAGACCTAAGTTACTGGGTAATATATTGCTTTATTTATAGACTTAGGAATAGGACTTAATAGGAAAGATAGTCAGGTAACTACATTTTCCAATTGTTCTTTTGGTCAAACATGTTTGACACTGTCATAGTACTTTGTAAGATTTACATGAAAGCAGAGACGCACCGAGAACACTTTTTAGGGTAACCTATGGGTTACCTTCGCCTGACAACGGTGGTAACCTTAGAGTGGTGATGGTATCACAAGTTTGGTATTTACCTGTAATAAAAGACACGCTAGCCACCAGAAAGCATCACTTGTATACTTCATATTTGCAATTAGTAGATGGCTGAATCCGAATAGGATCACTACATGGTGTTTATTGTTTATTTTGTTAAATTTTTACTATTAATTTTGCAATTGACATTTCGGAAAATTTCTTTTGTTCTGTCTGACTGTGTCAAGAAGAATTTATTGATGCATCTGATAGATATGCGGCCAGCGTCACAAACTGTATGACAAATTGTAACAAAAAAAGTTTTTAAATTCAACATATTTGGGTGACCTAAAAATGTATAACATTTCTAAGCACGATATTCTATTACTATAATATGCCTGCAGTCTAGATGCAAGAGTTAATAAATACACCTTTACATGTTCCAAAGAAGCGATAAAATGACGGTAGTAAGAAAAAAAATGTAAAAGCAATCTTATATCCTCTTTGGCTGACGTATTCATAGACTCCTTTTTGTTTATGGAAAACAAATGGACATATTTTTATGAATTAAAATGATTTTTACTTCTATTTATTACATAGAGAGGGTTGGTTTCCACTTTACTTCAATTATGCAACTTTTTCAGATAACTCTTCAGAAGTGAAATTGAAAATGATACAATAAGAACGCATATCCGAAGTAAATAATATATTTTCTACAAGATATGTATATGATATATGTTAGCAGGCGCACGCGCGCCCCGGTCTGCAGAACAGCTGGGTGGTGAAGCAGTCTCTGAACGCGCGCCAGTAGACCCGGCAGCGCGCGCAGAGGGATTCCTCGCCCAGCCGCTCCGCGAAACGCCCCCCTACAGTGAAACCCCTCATGTCGTACGTCCTCTCATTGCGCAGCTCGCGGTCCTCACTCCGCGCCCGGCGCGGCTCTGCATGGAGCGTTTGCAAGCGTTTTGCTTGAGCGTACAACTGTTGAATAGAATTAATCTTTAGGAATTTGATACATAAATTTTGTAGACAAAATCTAAGTTTGATATTTTAGGAGCAGCAGTAACATTACCTTGTTAATATCGTCATTCGTCATCTCTTAAGTGACAAGGAATCTACTTACTGACAGTGGATCATCCAGGTCGAAACTGGTCAAGTGATTGCGCGTCGTGTTGCAACCTGAATTGAGATCCCGCTGTACAACCCTGACGTGGGAAATTAAGATTTAAAATTTTGCATCACAAAAAATTAGCACTTATTAAAAAAGCTTATGAAGGGGTTTTTAATTGTCATTTTTAAAACCTTTCCGTAGCTACATTAGGCCGCTTCTCCTGGAGCGGTGCTATTTCTAGGAAGTGGGCTCTAGTGACGGCCAGCCGGCGGTTCTCGCACGGCCGGACGTCTCGCCGCCGCTCCGCGCGCAGCAGCCGATCCTTCTGACGCACCTGTTCCCCCGACGGTATCGGCGTCGTGCCAGTCGCTTTCGTTTGTATTTGCAGATCCACCTTCCTTTCCGTCGGACGTGGAGTTAGCAATATCTGTCATATGCACACACTTTAAATAGCTTAAGATGCATTAGTAAATGATGTCTGTAGTCCTGTGTGCCTTATTCCCTATGCATTGCATTCCGTTCACATTATAACGTTGTGAAACACACAATGAAAACGTAGTCAAATCTCTCTAAGTCAGGGATGTTTAGTATCTACAAAAAAAAAAAACGTGTCAGTACCTGAACCGTGGGAGACAATTGCCTCGATGTTAAGCAAGTGTGGAGATCAGGTTCCGTTGCCACTATCTTATCCGACACGGAAACCGAACCAGATGAGAGGCCGTCACGATACAACGACAATGGCTTTGTGCTTAACGTCAACGGAGGCATCGGACGTCGCGCTGCGAAGAGACGACTCAACTCGTCCAGTTTGTTCATTATTATCTTATACGTTTTGCATTCGTCAGTCTGAAATGTATTAGGCTCAGATAGTTTTCATCAAAGTTCATTCTCATATCTATTACTGACACATAAAATGACCTCTTACCCGATGCTTGTCTTTATGACGTTCTCTTGAACTACGGCTACTAGATGAAATATTGCTAGATTCCATACTCGTGGTCGAACATTCTGGCTTGGGACGCTTCGGCTTCGGTCGCTCTGGTTTCGAGCGTTCCGGTTTCAAGCGTTCCGGCTTCGCTCGGTCCGGTTTCGATCGGTCCACCTTCGGCCGTTCCGGCTTCGGCCTGACGCATTTCACACGTTCGGTCCGGCGCTCGTTGCGTCGTTCGCCGTGCCTCTCGTTGCGGCGTTCGTTCCGGCGTTCGCCAAGACGCTCGCAGAGCTGCGCCACGCGGGCGATTTGCTCCTGTTGCTCTCGCAGCGCCCTCTCGCAGGCCGTGCGGAAAGCGAGCAACGACGACGCGGACCCCCGCCCACGAGCAGATTCCCTACACCTATGTGTTGTTACATCTCCGCTCACCCGCCTAAAGGAATTTGAAAGTACAGGTTCATACTTTAAAAGAATAACGATCAGGATAAGGAAATATGCATAAGTGTGAAATGACCTGTGTGAGCGATGCCTGTGCTGAGGGTTACTACCGTCGGAAAGGCCGGAGTCGTGGGAGAAGCGCTTCATGTGCGGGGGCTCGCTGTTGCTGGCGGCGCTGGCGCTGCTGCTGCTGGCATTGCTGGCGCGAGGTCCGCGGCCCGCCTTGCGACCGAACCCTCCCGCGTCCACTACCAAGCGTTCGCTACAAGTAACGGTGCTGTGCACTACTAAATGATATCAAGAATACTTCGATCCGTATTAACTGGTTAGGATGTTATATTGTTAATCACAAAAACTATACGGTAGTCTAAAGTTCAAAGTTACCGTCGGTCGTGCCTGGGCGAGATGCCGGGTCGTACTGCGGCCCGCATGTAGCGGTCTAGATCGATGATATCGGTGGCGCCCGGCAGCCGCCCCGAGCCCGACGACAGGGATGAACGCGCGGACATGCCCGCTATCTCTACCCGTTATAAGCTACAAATGACGGTATGCAAACAAAAAGGACTTAGAATTGTTTACTGCATGAACTTATTATCATTGTTAGAAAAACATAAACCATATTTTAATCAGCTTTCAGTTGTCTAAAATGGTATTCGTTAATAACAATTTAATTATGAACTTCATCTTACAAATAGCATAAACTATTACAAGTTTGTTGAGTACCTACATAACATAAGGCTTTGTTGGTTAATATCTTTGCAACGTCCAATTACGATGAGCAGTAGTATAATATTATAGCGGATTTTATTAAAAATAGTAAGTTTCCACTTTGTCCTATCTCTGGGTTTGTCTTGAACTTGTAATGTAAACAAAACTGACATAACAGCAATACCCAACCGTGGCTACCTTTGTAAAGTAGAGCTGTTTCCTGTGACTGACCAATTTGTATTGTTTAGTTGTCGTGTGGCCACGTGACAGGAGATGTGTCCTCAGCACGGGGCTCTGGTCTGCTGCGGCGAGTACGGCCATCGCTGATGCTGGGAACTCCTCATGCCGACAGCACCTGTCACTTGTCATATTGACGTGTGATGTGTCAAATGTTTCTTTTTAAATTGTAACCGTCAAAACTCTCGTAGGTTGTCTATCACGCACAGTCTATCTAGATCACTGTTGTATATTAAATGGATAGGTCAATACTTGGAAATGACAGCTTTTGCTTCGTTCCGTCTTAACATCGTTAAACAAGCCTGTTGATGTTAGTGACCAGATAATTCTATCTCTTTTTTTAGTTTCAATTCTCATCAGCGCCAAGATATCGAATATCAAATGGGCACAAATATTGCGTCTTATGTCATGTCCATTTATAGAGGTCATTGACCTAGAGTCCTTTACAATCTTAAGTAACTTTGTGAGAGGCTTTTCAATGTACTAAAAGGTACCACAATATGACGTCCATCCATCCAAACTTTCGCATTTATAATATTAGTATGAAGTATGACAATCAAATTATAGGGAAAATAACACAAGCATAGATTGTAATTAATTCTTTTAATATTTGTAATTTTCCACAATGAAAATTATACAAAATAATGTACAAACATACATATAGTTATGGAATTTATTAAAAAAAAGGTACAAAATGGTAATAATCGAACAAACATTATATTTGAGAATTGCTATATTTTCAAGTTTTTTGCCAAAACAAATCTGCTCTGTACTTCTTACACATATTTAAAATCGAGTTATAGTTTTTGTTAACTTTGACGCCTATAATTTCTAAAATTTCATTGCATTGTTGAGTTTCTAAAACCTTTGTTCAGAAAAATATGATACTGTACTTATTTTTTAGTTTATTTCACTCCAAATTTACCAATTCAAGGCCCAACTTGAGCTGATAGAGTTTTAAACCAAACTTTAGTATATTGAATTCCAACGCCTGAGGTTAATTTATTAAAATACTTTTTTTAAAGGCAAAACATTTTTTCTAAAGGATAACAACACGAGTATTTTAAAGTACAATGAAATTGCTATAAAAATCGAGGCATACAATGCGGAGTGGACTTTGGAAGCCCCTGGTTTAAAGAAACGTAATTATTTCTCGGATAAAAAATATAACGATGTTAACAAATAACAAATATTAAGGATAAATACATTTTATAAATATATATTTAGTGAACAATTATTTCATGTTTTATAAATATTGCACTTGGAAAAAAATTAAAGCTCTTTAGCATCTCAATATTTAACCAATTCCATGGACATTGAAAAATTAAAAATAGAAATAAAATATTAACAATTGTGATCAAACAATTGTTGAATAATATTTATTATTCGCCAAATAGGCGAAAATTTATTTGATTTATGATTATAATTGCACAGATCTAAAATTAGATAATTAAAGCGTACCTACATATAGGTGTTATGTACATAGATATATTTTAACTGTACTGCAATTTACTGCATTGTATAACTATAATCAGGGCTTACAAACTTGCGGGCTAAATATTACCAATGACATTTAGGCAATTTTTTAATATAATAGTGATATTTCATTAATTACTAAGCACTAAAAATTCTATTAAAGCTATTGAAGCGTTCCTAAAATTGTGATGTTTTTATACAACGAATCCTTCGTTAAAACCTATATTGCTATCTTTATACTTTTTTTGAAATTACAAAGATAAATATAATTATTACGACAATTAACTCACAATTATTGCATATTAGGCAAATTAATAATTTTAAAATAGTTTAGCAGCCCTGATATTTCTAAAAATCGACTAAGTGCTTGGGCACCTTTACAAATGGTTGGGCCAACAGTCCAACATAGCAAGCTAACGCCAGTGCTATCACGAAGCCGCACGCTATTCTCGGCCTTGTGTTGTCGAAGCTAAGGTCGCAAGTCGCGTGTCATCGGTGTGTTTAGCATTTGGCGTCGGCGTTACGTCACTGGCTGTTCGCCAACTCGTCCATACGACATCTGGAATATTCAGATATTTAATAGTCATTTAGTGTCCTTTAGCCTTGATTTAGTGGAATAAAAAAACAAAACAGACTTCCAAACGAAATATACTAAAACAAATAATTCTAAAAAAAAAAAAACAATACGCTAAAAAGTAACGAACTAATTCCTTCATTTACTTAGACAATAAGGGATATTGTAGCTATTAATCAGCTAGTCAGCTCTAACCCAAACAAAATTACAGACGAATTGAGAACAACCTTCTGGAAGTCGGTTAAAAAAGTACAAAAAAAATTATAAAAAGTACAAAAAAATAATAAAAAAGTACAAAAAAATAATAAAAAAGTACAAAAAAATAATAAAAAAGTGCGGAAGTCAGTATTTATAGGCTAACAAAAGTGTTAGTTTACATATCACCAGAAAGAAATAATAATTTTTCCTACCTTACAGCCATTTCTGCTACCTCTAGGCTCGGATAGTCGAGCTCTTTGACAAGACACAGCAAGGCGGATAGTAGGTTCGAATTCTGGAAACAAGAAAAAAGAGAATTATGTAAACGTAAAAATTCAAAAGACGAATCTGCTAACTGCGATCGAGAGAAAAATCCCTATTAAAAAAGATGAATTCGTTGGTATTGAAACTCTAAGGGCCTGTCTCACTACTGGCTGATAGAGGCTCAGATAGCTTAAAAATGACGTCACTGTCGGATAGGAAACAAAATCCGATATTTCCATCACATATTTTACACGTTGGATTGTTATCAGACGATTTACAATTTGGTGGGACAGGCCCTAAACCTATTAAATACGACATTGCACATTGCACCATTTATAACTATACTAGTTTTCGCCCGCGACTCCGTCCGTGCGAAATTAAAAAAAACAAATGCAAGTAGCCTATGTGTTCTTCCAGACTATCCTCTACATCTATACCAAATTTCATGGAGATCCGTTCAGCAGTTTATCCTACAAACTCTAACAAACATCCATCCATCCATCCATTCATCCATCTAAACTTTCGCATTAATATGTACTGTATTCTAACACTGTCGCCCGCAAACTTGATTAGCGAGAAAAAAGGGTCTATAATACTCCCACTCCAATTTTATTATCTTTAGATATTACTAGCTATTGTTCGCGACTTCGTTCACGTGGAATAAAAAAATAGTAAACACATGGCCTTACTGATAATGTAGCTTTTTAATGGTGATATAATTTTTAAAATCGGTCCAGTAGTTTTTGAGTTACAATACATACAAAAATACAAATCTCTCTTTATAATATTAGTATAGATTACTATATTGTAGTAAATTGTACAATTCCTATTGACTCACTCTGGTGACAGGTCGTCTCGTGAAGCCGCGATGCTCCGCCATCACCGCGGACGGGTACTCTCTCTCTCTTCGCTCCTTCTCCGTTTCTCTTTCTCGCTCCCACTCACGTGTTTGGTATGTTTCTGATCTACAAAACAATAATATAAAACATGATTGAGCTTACATACATACTTTTCTAGGTAAGTTAGATTACGATGTCACGCAAAAAATTAAGTTTACTTTAAGCTATGTTACCTAAAACTTGATTAACGCTAACTTTTCTAATACACTTTTGTGCTATGTAGGATTTCAGCAATCACAGCATACTTTTGGATAATCCTTTTTTTTTAAACTCTACACTTACAAGCCATAGTCTATATATTTTCAAGCTATTTCATTTAGAATGTGAGTATATTAGAAAAAACGTCGTCATGCTAGAAAGGGACAAAAACTCGCCAATAGCAGTAATGAAGCAAGATTGCCATGGCAACGGTAGGTAGCCAATAGAAAAGGCCTTAGTTGTCAATTAAGCATTTGAATTTTAACATTTGCAAATGAAAGTTTTACCCAATTGTAAACAATAAAATAAAGTTTCATTTAATACTAGCTTTCCGTCTCCGTCCGCGTAGTTTTTAAAAAAACAAAGATAAGTAGCTTATGTGTTCTTCCTGACTATCCTCTACATATATGCCAATTTTCATGGAGATCCGTTCAGCAGTTTATCCTACAAACTCTAACAAACATCCATCCATCCATTTGTGCGTTTATAACATTAGTAAGATGCACGGGAACTGCTAGTCTATATTATAAGTATCTATTAAGTTGTTACCTATCGGATGTCGAAGCCGCGCCTCCACAATGCCTCCATTCACCATTAGCTGCATATGTATACTCCTGAAAAACAAATAATTAACAATCATTTAAATACCTATTTCTTCTATATGTAAATATGAGTTACGCGTCAGCGTGGAATAAAAATAAAATAGTTAAAATGCCTATGTCACAGACCAATTACATTTTTAATGGTGAACCAATTTTTAAAATCGGCCCAGTAGTTTATACGTGAATTAAATACATACAAAAATCCATAAATACAAATCTTTCCTCTTTATAATGTTAGATGTACATGAATAGTACTTAAATGTGTATTTGTATGGAAAACAATGTAATGATTATAGCACGATCAGCCATTAAATGAATTTGGTGTATGATAATTTGCTTGACTTACGGCATTAAACGACATTTAAATATACAACACACATTAGAAATTATATTAAATTTTTGACGTTCATGAGATAATAAGCGGAATAAAGTTTAACATTTGTTATAATCGGCCATAACTGTCGTAATCAATGGCCGCTAACACAAACGGCTAAATACATATCATTAGACACTGTTACATTTTCAAATGTCACGAGATGGGGACTAAAACCAGAAAGTGTTAAGATTAAATGTATGGCTACAAAGGTAGAGGAAGGCCGAAGAAAGTATGGATGTATTGTGAGAAAGAGGCTATGCTTAAGGTAGTGGATTCAGATATGACAGCTGATAATAATGTATGGATAAGGTTTTCGTGAGGACATTTCCAAATATCATAAATCTACATTACTGGATTTAGTGGACATTTAATGACTGTGAGTGCGGTGTTACCTTAACATTATGAGCGGACACAGAGTGGCGCAGTGAGGCGGCGTCGGGCGAGCGCGGGCGAGTGCGTGTCTGCAATACAAAGCTCTTGTGAATCTCGAATGTAGCCATGTTTTACGAATTTTACGTGCGTTTAAATTAACAATGAAATGATATTTAAGACTTGTGAATATAAAAAATAGCTTGGAGACGTTTTAATTGCATTCTAATGTGCCCATTTATATTACATCAATCTCCAAAGTTGCGTAAAGGGATTAATTCTATATTTTTCAGCGATATGGTTAGGCTTTCTATATTCCTGGTCAATACAACATGCTTTTGGACGTAATAACGCACGCGTTTACGTATACGTGTGCATACGGTAATACCAAAGAGATTCCAAAATATAGAGAGTAAGCATAGTTGACAGTTCACTTGACACATTTTTGACATAATCTCACCAGCGCTACCTGGAGTCCGATAGTCAAAATCACTAACAAACAAATAATTCAAACACTGAGAAGAGTCTCGGCGTGTCAAACATTGAGATATTACCGTACAAAAAATTTACCGGTGGAAAAATGTTGTTCCCTATGTCTAGTCTATATATATCTTAAATGTCTGTGGTTAATCCGCATACATTTTGTAATCAAATCGTATTTTAGATAGTTTAATTGCAATTGGCTAATCGCGTGTAGGAAGGTTTATTTTTTTTATCAAAGCACATCCTCGTGTTAAACTATCTATTGACTTTCAAATTAAGTTTATTTACAGGTGATTATTAAGAAAATCTGAATATCTTACTTCATAGTGTGAGCTGGTCATAGCGGGGTGCTCGTATCGTTCATCAGGTTCCGGAGTGGGGGCCCGTCGTGTAGGCGATAGGGGGCAAGGCTGTAAACAGACATGACATTTATTGCCGCATCGAGACCTTAATTGGTAAACAACCATACTTTTTAACGACCCTAACCAATCTGTCCAAAACTGTCAATTTGATGCACATTACTCGTATTTAAATATTTACTTAACTGTGTCAGTATTGTTACTATTAAACTATTGTATAATTAAATATCATTGTGTTTGAAATTCAAATTAAAAAGTTCTAGCCTGTTGGTTATATATAAATATATAAAACCTACATCTTATCTTATCAGGAGTCGTAACCGCAGCGCCGTGCGTAAACATGTACTTTAAATCCGTACGCGTAATTTTATTTTACTAAATTAGTTGTGAGTGATTTATACTTGTCTGCAGTAATATTACAGTGTTGTGTTTAATCAAGTTATGTGTCTGAAGTGATAAGTGATAAGGGTTTCATAAAGATTCTTTAAATGATATTTATTACGCTGAATAATAATTATTGATGTACCCAACAAACATACGACACTTTTGAACTATTGTTATTCACGATTGCGTAACAAGCATATATACATATATTATTGATTTAATATATGTTATGTATAAGTGATAATTGAAAATCTTAGTAAACTGCAAAATAATTGCATATTAATGTCATTGACTATTTGAGAGGCAGCGCCTGCGACTATAATATGCGCAATTAATTTTGTATACTAAGTGATAGTTGTGTGCCAGCGTGTTGATTAATCAATAACATTTTATAAATTAGCAAGTCTGCGTATTACAATGAGTACCAGGGTACAAAACACTAAGAAATGCGCTGGATGTGCACGTGATATGTCTACTCCGGAGCAACTAAAATGTAATACATGTTCTTTAAAATATCACTTTGAGTGTGTTAGTACCACGGCTAAGAAATTCAAAAGTGTTTCGTCCGACTTCAAAAACTCCTGGGTGTGCTCGGCGTGTCAAACATTGAGATATTACCGTACAAAAAGTTACCGGTGGAAAATGGTGTTCCCTATGTCTAGTCTATATATATCTTAAATGTCTGTGGTTAATCCGCATACATTTTGTAATCAAATCGTATTTTAGATAGTTTAATTGCAATTGGCTAATCGCGTGTAGGAAGGTTTATTTTTTTTATCAAAGCACATCCTCGTGTTAAACTATCTATTGACTTTCAAAGTGTGTTTTGATGATTATTAAGAAAATCTGAATGTCTTACTTCATAGTGTGAGCTGGTCATAGCGGGGTGCTCGTATCGTTCATCAGGTTCCGGAGTGGGGGCCCGTCGTGTAGGCGATAGGGGGCAAGGCTGTAAACAGACATGACATTTATTGCCGCATCGAGACCTTAATTGGTAAACAACCATACTTTTTAACGACCCTAACCAATCTGTCCAAAACTGTCAATTTGATGCACATTACTCGTGTTTAAATATTTACTTAACTGTGTAAGTAATGTTACTATTAAACTATTGTATAATTAAATATTATTGTGTTTGAAATTCAAATTAAAAAGTTCTAGCCTGTTGGTTACATATAAATATATAAAACCTACATCTTATCTTATCAGGAGTCGTAACCGCAGCGCCGTGCGTAAACATGTACTTTAAATCCGTACGCGTAATTTTATTTTACTAAATTAGTTGTGAGTGATTTATACTTGTCTGCAGTAATATTACAGTGTTGTGTTTAATCAAGTTATGTGTCTGAAGTGATAAGTGATAAGGGTTTCATAAAGATTCTTTAAAATATCACTTTGAGTGTGTTAGTACC